>CAXKWD010000001.1:163161952-164420133 GCA_964059195.1 Ectobius pallidus | reverse complement strand
CCCAACCGACTGCGTCACGGCGTATTCCATACATAGTTTTAAAATTTGTAAATAATAATAATAAAACTGACCGAGTGAAGTCCTATTTTATCTCGACCATTCGACATTTCGTCTGTTTGTAAATTTGTTTGTTACAGCAGTCGTAAGTAAACATATTGTTCAGTTTTCTTCCAATTCGGTACAATTGTTCCTTATAGTCGTTAAAAATTACTAATATATTTTGATATTATATTCCGTTTTAAGATGGTGGCCGTTTTAAAGATTCTATTTCTTGTAATGTTCAGGTTCTTTCAATGAACCTAACCAAATGTTCATGCCACAAAAAATTTGAAGACCACTTACACTCTTGAATGTAAAAATGTCTATAACTTTTTTATGACGTAAGTCTAAAATTTTACCGGCATTTCGTCTTTTTGCCTGTAAATTTATTTGTTACGCAGTCATGAACAAACACATTCTATTTTCTTTCGATTTTGAGAAACTGTTCCTTGAAGTTATTATAAACGACGTAGCCTGTGTAAAGATTTTTGTTTTAAATTCCGTTTCAAGATGGTAACCGCTTTAACAGATGAAGAGCAGATCTTCGATTTTTCGGGGGGGGGGGGGCGGCACGAGATCTATTGTTCACAGAACTAGCCTACTAGTAACCAATAATATCAATAATAATCTTCAGTGGGGTTTCACCCGTACACTACGATATGTTGTACCTAGTCAACAAATTTGGAAGTCATCCATCAACGTGCCAAGAATTCTGGAATTTGATTTTGTGTGATTGCTTTCTTTCAGGTATGATTCTGTTCAAGGTTAGATTTGTATATTTGTGTCTGTGAGTTTGCATTTTGAATTTTATAATGCTTGAGGTTGTGATCCGTGTACAATGTTATGTGTAGGAGGTATGCAGCTATTTACACTAACTTCGACTGTGCTGCTGTGAGTGTAATCGATAAAACACGGGGCTGTTTGGAGCAGAACTCCGGGGCTCATTTCAAGAAATGCATCAATCATAAGCATCCACGTGGCTTGTTTCTACCAAGACGGTAGTAATGTTTTCTCTTCATACGTTGACCTAAATAACAATATTGATCTGTTCATTATAACTAATAACAGAACAAACTTTCGAGTTATTATGACACCATTATGACTAGGGGGCGGATTTCTATGACCTAAAAAATAGAATATATTCATGCATTTATGACCTAAAAACATTAAAATATGACCAATAAAATTTTAAATATGACTTTACCACTTACACATTGTGTATATATTTTTTTAAGTTTCAATACAATTCGATTTATTAAAATATAATGTTAATTATTTAAAATACCTGTAAATTCTAAAAAAAGTATCATTATAATGCAAACTTTACGAAATATGATATGAAACTTCAAAATTTCTTTAATATGCACACAAATATGTCAAAAATATTACCTAAATATAAATATTCATACTAAATATGCTACAATAGTTGAAATTTTCCTAAATATGCTGTTATAGCCTATGCACAATAAAAGCCGTTCCATTTTCACCAGGATGCTTGGAATCGGGTTTAAATTAGTCGGAAACCTGAAATAATGCAAAGGGAATAAATATGACATATCATAGAAATCCGCCCCCTAATTATCATAGGTAATCCCACGAGAGTTGACGAGTTTATCGATAGATTCGCGACTGCGCAGCAGGAGCGAATTTATCTGATGCAACTCGTCAACTCGAGTTGGATTTATTAAGACTATTCCATGAATAAAATGTAACGGATTATATAAATAATAATTACTTTCGTGCTTCGTTGTATAAAAACAAAACTAAAAGTTGTGAGATCACGGCATGCTGTGACTCAACCATCCATGAATCGATTCGAGCTTCCTTGGTGTAATCAGTGCTACCAAATGAGCATATAAGACATAGTTAACTTCATTCAGGTAAGCTAACAGCAGAACAGAACAAAAACACACGAACTGGCTTGCACCGAATCGAAATTGTGTTCTTAATCAATGTACATTTCTATTATTTCAATTTCTAAACAAGTTATGTTGTATAAAATAATCTGTTTTCGTGCCGCGTAGTGGCAGCATCTGACTGTTAATCACTGCACACTGATACTTGCGTCTCCAGTAACGAGCAGACGGTTTTATCACGATAAAACACCATCCTCGCGATTCAACAAGAATATTGCAAGATAAACGGCCGTGATTGGTCTATATCTGAGAAATTGCTAAACGTTATTGGTCAATATCAAACACTCGGCGTATGAGTTGAATAGTCACTAATAACAGAACAACCTTCCGAGTTATTATCACACCATAATGGGGGTTTCTTATTGATCGCATTCAGTGAATCATAAATTGTCAAATTCTATGGGTCAAATGAAAGGTGAAAAATCCTATACCTGTATTAAGAGTTGTATGACTTGAGGTTTTCCCGGTGTTGTATGATGTCATAATTTCAGACTTTGCCGATGCTGTACTGAAAATTTTCCAGTCAGAAATACCGTAGGAAAGCAAGTAAAAATAATGTAATATATCGTACTGTGTTTAACTCTTCCTTTTGGCCTATGCCCCTTTCATGTCCCTTTCATGCCCCTACCTTAGCTTCCGGAGGGGCTTGAGAGGCGATGGTCTTACCACCTGTCCCTCTGCCCTCTCTCGGAAAATAAGCGTAATAAAATTCACATAGGTAACAGAAACCTCCACTTAGAGGCCCTTCGCCCCAACATGGGGGATATAGAAAACAGTGGTGGTGATAGGCTTATGTGTAATTACAAATTAGGCTGAGAAAAATTATATTTCTTTATTGAAATTACAGTGTCAGAAGTTTATTTAATTTGTACATATATTACAAAAAGTAAACATATTTTTGAAGTCTTTTTGTAAACATAATAAAATAGTTTGTTTTTATCTCCTATGAAGAAAGTTTCATTGTGTTACCAGTGTTATTCGCTTAAAAGATCTCCATGGATCTATACCTCACTCTATTTGTTTTAAAAAATAGGACATCCCCTTTACAAACTCCAGGTTCTTATATAGGTATGTATAATTTCAAATGAGGACGAAAGAATTATGACTAGACTTCGGATTTTAGGTAAAAACCTATTTTAACCCTTAAGTGATATATGTACGAAAACTTGTATATGCATGAGAATATAATCATCTGTGGTTCATGAATGCTTATATATCTTTCTTGTATATGCATGTTTCATAATTGACTACGCCTAAAACTGATAATTTTATAGGACCTAAAACAGCCTATTTTTACGTTAGAGCTTAACATTGCCTTTTTGCTTGTTTTTACTCTAAAGTTCAAAATAAGTCATTTTTTGTTATAAATTCTAGCATTTATTTTCAGTTCGTACTAAATTTTTAGCTCGGAATGTGCAGTACATGACATATTTGTGACGTGGTTTCGTGGTTTCGTCTTTAGTAGAAAAATTCCTTGGAATTCCCAAGAAAATGTAGTGTTTTTCTCCCAACTCCCACATCCAGTCACAAAAAAAAACAAAACAAAAAGTAGTTCTCTGAATCACTGAGAGATTCAAGGGGTTGAATATGCTAGCATGATATGCGTAGCTTCTGGGCGCAGGGATTAGGTTTTCACTGTTATGGTAGTAATACAGGCCCTAGTAATAGGTCTATATAATTCTGTGTACCATAGGCCTATATCTGTGTTTTATCATGATTATTGATTAATGGTGACTTCAATAAATATAATATTCTGCATTACAATTGAAATATTTCAGAAAATTGGCAACTTAACGATTTTATAAGAGAGTATTTTACGATTTTTAGATCCTATTTTCCAATTTTTAGAGCCTATTTTAGGTGCCTAAAACAGCATTTTTAGCGACCTAAAAGTCCGAAGACTAATTATGACACTCAAACTACGGTATTTCTTCAGAAAACGCTTAATATAACCTGTTATGGCTCATAGAGGACTTAGAATTTTTCACCCCATTGCTTCTACTTACCATGTCTGGGAGGGGTTGAAATAAGAAGAATCACATAATCTGGTAACATAAAATTATACGGTCTTTTATGGAATATTTTATTCCTCACTCTCACGTTACCATACAAAAGTTTCGGTATTGAAATAAAAAAGAAATTTAATATCGCTTTCATATTTTCCTCAACAAAATACCTTGGACATAATAATCTACTGCGCAATAGGGTTAAAAATGTTCCATCCTATTTTGTCTTCTTTTACATGCCTAGGGCCTATGATAAACATCCATATTTATACACTAATACGAAGCCTACAGCTGTGAACAATATATAGTTGATAGGTTTTTTTTTATCAACTTCTGATATAGAATGCTCGTTGGCGCACTTAGGCTGAGAAAACTGAATTAGGCTGTCCCTGCAACACGACTTTTTATTCTACAACAAAATGTGAAGTGAAAAAATGATATTCTCCATGTCCAGGGTGGAGAAAGTTATGTGACTGCATCTAATTGTGCATTATTTTCGTGGATTTCATACTTCATATTTATTTACAAATGTAATATATCGTTATTTATTTATTTAAATAAATAAATAATATATCGTTAGCATCAGAATTTGTCAAAGCCCAGTATCATGTAGTTCCCAAATCCCTATCTGAATACTGTAAACAATAATGTCATGAGAACTGAATTGCATTTGATAAATATTCAGTATAATATTTTCAGAAATTATATAATTTTTTAAGGGAAGGAGTGGTTTGTTTGAATTTCAGTTTTGACCGCGGGTCCTTTCTGGGTTGAACTGGGTATGTGTGCGAAATGTCGTGCAAATTGGTCAAAGCATGTAGATTTGTATAGGGAACATACATGCCCACATATATAATTTAAAAATAATGCATACCGGTAATTTTTTATTACAACATTCAGTCTTTGTGAGCAAGGTACATAAACTTATGCCATTTCCAGTAAGTATCTTTTCGATACCTCTCCCAGTCAGAGTGTTTCTACAGTGTTTTTATTGCTAAGGCGAATAGTGATGAGGGTTTACACATGCCCTCTGCGGCATTCTTGTCATTAGATTCAATGTTCACAAGTTCAAATCCTGTTGAGAGATTGATATTTTTTATTGTTGTAAAAACCCTGGTCATATCTTCTTCCGGAAAGGAAGTAAAGCTCTTGATATCTAACATATGAAACATGTCCTTAGGACATATGAAACAATGCAACAGAATCACCGAAAGATAAAGTTTTTTTTTAACAGAATTAATGATAGTACCGGTATAGATTTTCTGTCGCACCATGGACTTATTGTTGCTCTGCAACTGTCCTTCCTCTGAGAAGGAATGCTATTCGCAGCCAAGCTGTGTTACAGACGTTTTACAAATTTGGTAGCAAATTGTTCTATCACATCATCACTTAACTCAAACATAGCATTGTTGATTGTTTAGATCTATTCCAACGGAATAACCCCGTGCACAAATTGTTCTAAATATCCATGTACGTCTGCAAAACATTTATAAGGTTATCCGTAAGCTTCCATCTCAATGTCTTGGGCAAGACTGGTTACTCTATTTCAAGTTTATTAGTAACCTGTCCCAAATGTAAATCAAACGAAGTCTCATCACAGTACTCAGTTTTCACCTTTCGTGTCTCCCAATCTTATAAACCTTATTCAACGTCGGTGAATATAAAACGATTCCTATAATAAATCCCGCTTACCTATTCAGGTAGCAAAGAAACGAGATTAAAAACCTATTGTATTACTTAATAAAGACGGAACGACCACTCCTCATACTCTTCCATGGTTTTCATCTTGAGAGTGGTTGACTATGGACCGGTTTCACATCACTTGAAATGTTGACATTTGGACCACGAAGCGTCGTGGATTGGGAATTCGGGATTCGGACTGAATGACCTTTCCAACACCCTCATTCCTCAGTCTCCCTAGTGACCAAGAGCAACCGGGGGAGGGCTCAAGCGACATGACTTGCCCTACCTGAAAACGTGCCATAACTTGGCAAGTGAAACCGAAGACCGTTAGGCTTACTGCTTATAGACTAGGCTGCAAAAGATAGTAATGATGAACTAAAATACGATCTTTTCAAATATACCATTTAAAATAACATTTTTATCCGTATAGCTGAACAGATTATTAAATTTTTTTCATATTAGGCCAATGACTTTTCTATAAGCTATCCATAAATCCGCAATAACAACAAAATGCTTCTCATAAATTAGTAACTTAACATAATAGAAGTATTATATATATATATGTGTGTGTGTGTGTGTGTGTGTGTGTGTGTATGTCATATATATGTGTGTAGGTGTATATATATTCTAATTACATTTAATTGCACAGTAAACAATCCAATGCACCCTAAATAAGACTTCCTTCATTGTCTGCAAATTATAAAGGATTTTCTATTAACATAAAAAGCTATGAATTGCACAAAGAAACGAGGTTCTAGGTGTTTTCTTTAACTAAATATTCACCTTTCTCAGTCAAAAAGCGTTCTGACATAAATAAGTCTTTTCGGAGGGATGCTCGATCAATTTTTGTGATTTTTGAACGAAACTGAGGTTAAAGAAAAAGAGCGATATGACATTCATTTATAATGTGCCAGTTTTGCTTACAATTAATAAAATACAGTTAATGATAATGGTTTTATTACAATTAAAATATATACTTATACTTATAGTATACTTATGTACAGAATACATTGTAAAATGTCATTATCTGTCGGTTTTCAACCTGTAAATGTCAAATATAGCCTATTAGATCTGTATTAATCACCTGTAGGCCTATAAGGAAAACCTACTTAAGATAAAGAGAAATACGTCCACGTAAAATGTATTCTATAGAAGTACAAATTATTAAAGTTGTCGCGAAAATCTGCCATGAAAACCAGTGAAATAGGCGTACAGGCCTAACTAATTTCCTGGCACTGTTCATTGTATAACAATAATAAGAAAATCACATTTCAGTCTTTTTAATAACTTACTTTAATTTATTTTATACCTTTGTCCTTTGATAAATATCAAGTTTCGATATCAAAGGCTCCACACACAGCAATATCCTACGTTTTTAATTGACTTAAGTTGACTTACATATTATAACAATACAATAGAATAATGTAAGTAGGCGTATAGGCTTAATGTAAATGAAATAAATTCTTGTTAATGATGGTAACACTAACAGAGACACTATTGGTTTTTAGGAATATAATTTTTAAGGGTTTAATGTGGAACTTACGAATCACCTAGTAGCCTAAGTTACACAGGACCTGTATTTACATGTTTAAAATACTTTTATAACACAGTTTCCATGCACTCAGGATATACATAGTATTTGAAGAGGAAGCTCCAGGATGCTTTTTCTTGTATTCTTTAAATACTAATGCCAGCCCCAGACGAGAAACTGGAGTAGGATTAGGTCATATCGTCAGATCTCTCGTATGTTCTATGTTTATTTTCGGATTACAGTGGAAATGTCTACTATGAAGAGAGAATATTATAGAATATTGGCGATTATGTTGACTAGGACGGGGATCCACATTAGAGATGATTACCACAGGATTTAGTTTCGCCCTGTGCTAGGGAGGGAAGTAATATGTTACGAGAATCAAAACCTGGGATCATACTGCAGACTTCGCTCCGATAGAGGAACTCATACATTCTGTGGTAATAAAACTTAATGATCGCTTCCCGCAGTCTAGTAGTTAACCTTGTTGAATATGGGTCTGGAAGCGCGGGTTCGATTCTCGGATTTTTGTTGGGTAAGGAGGAGTGGAAAGGGGTTCACTGAGTCTGGTAAGGATTGTTTAGTTCTTGAATAAAGAATTAATGTGTTCGGCCAAGAGAAATGTTATTAACAGTCATAGGAGTCGGTATATTGACCGCCCCTAAATCCTACCATCTGCCAATAAAGTCAAAAGGTGGAGGTAGATGACGCTGAAAGAGGTGTAGCGTTACAACCGTAATTCAAAATTGCCATACAGAAATAGGTAGTTTCCAAACTATGCTATATAATATATTGTTCTCCAGTTTTAGAGATAAATTAATGACATAGCCTAATATAACTGTGACAGCAGCTGGTCTGCTCTTTTAAAGATAGTGGAAATCACAATACTTTGGGTTCTTCTGAAGAAAGCACTCCTAGTGCTTGACATATAGTCTACCTCCTTGGCGCGGCGGTATGCTTGAGCTAATAAGAAAGGGAAAACAAACGGATTCGGACAGAGGAAGAACTGATCCATTCTGCAGCCTTCATGCTCAAAGCAGAGAGAGATGTGGTGGTCCCAAAGATCTGCACGCGAATTAAGTAGGATTAACTGATATCATAAATCAGGCATGTTTAATTATTAGATTACATAGGCCTACTCAAATAATATGTTTGAATCAATTTGTATATGAATATAACATGCCATATTTCAGAGGAAATTATAATTGTTAGTGTTTCGGGTGATTATTTGTAACTCAATACTGCATAAAAAGTGGACAGATCTCAAATACATTAGATACATACTTTCCTAGTATCCAATGAAGGACAAGTATGTTATAGTTTGTTTCAATTCAATTACAAGCTTTATGGAATGAAGATTCTTCGAATTTACAGTGGTGCAAAAAGAATCAAGTCTCTAGCAACAGTGAAAGGGAACGTTTTAGACTTGCGTTGAAACAGATTCAGACACAAATAAAGAATAAAATGAAGCACTTAACTACGTAGGCCTATTGTCGCTTTGCAAAAGTCTACAAAAATTCCATCTTCAGAAATCAATAATTCTACTTGGCACCTACATAACTTTTTTTCAGAATTCCTCTTCCATTTTTTTTAGAATGAGCATAATCGTATTAACAAAACATTGAATAATTAGGATGCAAGGAAAAGAATGCGGACAAATAATTTTCACGCTACCATTCTTATGCCCGGTTTCTACAAACTTGTGAATTACCTATGGGTAAATTATCCATATTAAGGCTTTGATTCTCATTGTTACTGATCCTACAAAGAGGTTAAATTTTATCCAGCCATCCATGAAAGGATAAATTAACCCGACGATTTACCCTTGGAAAGATCTAGCCTGAGTTTGTATGAACATTTCTTCTGTCATTTTCATATTTACTCAGAGGACATTTATCTAGAAACTCGTCACAAGTGTATGTAATTGCTATCTTTAAATTATTTGTGTTTGTGTGGTGTTATTCTTGTGCAAATTCTGTCCATTGGGTAATTTACCCATAGGTAATTCGCGAGTTTATAGAAACCGGCCATTAGTCATTCAAATCAGTAGGCCTAAACAAAAATGTGGACAACCTTTAACGCAAGTCTAATTAATTCAGCTAATATGCATCGTTAGTAGATTCAGTTTAGTAAATCACTCTTTTCTTTCGTCCTTGTTTCCCCTCCTTTTTGTTAGTATTACTTCAATTTTCCTCAGTGTTTGTGATCCATTATAATTTTCTTTGATTTCTTTAAATACTCCTACAATAACTTTCACGAATATAGACAGCTCGCATCCCTGTAGTACATACAATATCTTTATAGTGGAGATTATTCAAACAAGCGGAGGTCGTTTCCCGACAGGACATGCACCAGTGTGGGAAGAGCAGAGTGGGGGAAGAATAATCCGACTTAGAAGGGGAAGATGAGTATTACTGTGGTGTGTGGGACAATATTGCAGGTTTAGGGGATGCGTCGCAAGATGGGGATTATATTCAATTAATATATATCGTTCCGTGGTTTCATACACTATTCACTGCATCGGAAACCTAATGGATTCAATCAATTAGAATAGGGCGTTGTGTGTGCTCTCTTTGAAATAAGATGACATTTGTTATCCCAGATTCTAGTCATGCAATGCACATAATTTATGCTCACGTTTAATGGACTCAGGTCATTCCATTGTTACTTACGTATAAGTACCGAAAATATAATTAACCCAATGGCAGACGATATGGCCGTTCGTTGCATGGCACATATTTGCGCACACGCACTTAGGCCACACATGTAATCCACCCACTTATTACATACACACTAAACAAACACATGCGCACGCGCACACTCATAATCACACAGAGATTATAAAGACTGTAAATAATTTAGTATTAGAAATTGCATTACTAATTGATGAATGAATATGTGAAGAACCATAAATCTCAGGGTAAGCTTTAGGCTATAATATTTAATATTTACTCATCCATATTTTTTCCTGAAAAATCGATTACATTACATACTGAAAGGGATTTTTTTATGAGTGAAAACGGTCTTGCGAAATTCCCCTACGACCCATGATCTAATCTACGCAGTCTTCTCAATGAGAGCGCAGATGGTTGACTATACTTAAATCACAGTCAAATAATATTAGCCTATGTAACTTATTTTTATAAAAGTTAATAAAGCGTGCTTTAGGCAATGGTATATTGAGTCTAGACATGGGAATATAGGCATTCCAATGAGTAGACTAAGGTCAGCGGTAATGAAACAAAAACAATATATTCAGAATTAATTTATGTTTGACTATAATTCGCTAAGAAAAATCAATTTAAGGACGAAAAAACGTTCGGGTCTTGTGCTAGAGCATTAAGCGAACAATCATGCACATAAATAATAATTTTTAAATTTTATCTACTACATGGTAACCGTCGGCCGTGGTGGTCTAGAGGTAGCGTGCCCGGCCGCGGTCGATGGATTTTTCAGGACGTAAAAATCCTGGGCACGGAGTCTTCCGGGAGGAACTTTAAGCTGGAGGGCCCGTGTCGAAGATTTACGGCACGTAAAAGAACTCCAAGCCTAAATCAGAGCCTCTGGACAAAATTTCTTGGCCATTTCAAGTCGAAATAAGTAAAGTGTAGCAAAATTCACATAGGTAACAGAAACCTCCACTTGGAGGCCCTTCGCCCCAACATAGGGGATATACGAAAACAGACAGGGTAACCGCTTTGCAAAAGAGGTCGTACCATAATAAACAAATTAATGTCGACAGCAAATCTTAGCATTTACCAATTCCCAAGTACCAGCTGCCAGTCCATAGCATTACGCTATCACTAATATGCCATGTTCTTTTACACAAAGTGACATAATAGGCAGAGGGTCATCATCCTAAGGTACTTCCCTTCTTTAGTATTAGAGATTGTTGTCACTACCCTACATTATTTTTCAAGTTTCCTAGACAAAGGTTTAATAATTTTCAAGTGTTCTTAAAACAGATTTAGCCTACAAACATGCATACATAAACCTCAATAAACAAGGGCACATTAGAGTTTTACTAACTAATACAAAAAAACCTAGAACTAAACTCCGTTGCGCAACATCCCTGGAGCGACTAGGCCTACCATCCGATAAGATTAATAATAATGTTCCGTCTTGTACCAGACAAATGATCAGATTTATTAATTTTTGTCGGAAATTCGTTCATAGTAATTTCTCAAATGAGAGGTATAGTGGAGGCAACTTCTACATATACAACTTTCTTCAAGGCAATGCCGACAGACCCTTATAATCCGCAGTTAATAACTTGAAATGAGGGTGTCTTGGACAATAGAGTTGTATATTCTGGATTTTCAGCATGTTTTCTTGGCATTGAACTTGCCTGACAGCCAATAGAATTTCGTGTGCAACCAATCAGTGCTCATTTCTGAATTTTTGACATTTTAGCTATGGCTCCACGTGGGCACCAGACGAGTGCCTTCAGTCAGTATATACCATATACCACTCCTTAAGTGCCAGACAATGGCTTAATCCTCAAAGCGTCCCGACTGTCTACATAGGTCTAGCCTCCACTATAGAGGTAACTTTAGTAAGAAATTATAGTAGGGCCCGGATTTCAATATCTTTGAATGTGTTTTCTAATGACACTAAGGCGATGCTCAATTGAAAATAAGCATCACTCATGAAATCAGGAATGAAATGAAACGAATTTTGTAGGTAATTTTTTCTGCATTTTATAATATTCTTAGAATTTGGAATTTTTCATTGTTTAGGTGTGGTTTTTGGGGAATGCTATAGGGCAGAACAGAGGTTTTGTCTAAAAATAATGATAACATTTAATTTAAAGAATATTGGCAATGGTGTGGTTTATCCTTATGATCTTATCTTGTAATTTTGTGGCAATCCTTCTCCACCAACATAAATACTGTATGAACGTAGAATGATATATTTCGTATTGACAATCCGTAAGAGGGCGCGGGCAAGAGCCTAATCCCATTCTGCATCCGTATTTTAGTTTTTTTGTAAGACGTGAGTCATTTTATTGTCAATTTTAATCGATTGTAAGGTCATCACGTCATTTTTTCAGGTTAATTTAAAAGTATTTTTAGGTCATTAAAATCCGGGCCCTAGACATTACACATGAACTACGAACTTGAAGAAGTACTGCATTCAGATGTTTTTAGGCCTAGCAACGAATTTAAACAAAGAGAGGCTTCTGATACGATTCTCAGCAGCAAAGTAAATAGGCAGTAGGTCTACTAAATTTTTGACATAGAAGTTAGAATAAGCTTAAACATGAAAATTCGTTTAGAATGACTTTGCATACATAGCGGGTATGTTAAATTGCATAGCCATGTCGGTGTTTCAGGATGATTGATAAGTTACACGTACGTTATCGCAACAGTATGCGGAACAGTAAAAGCTAAAACATATCACATAGCCTGGGAACTACATACTTTAGATTATTTACACACACACATGGTGAAATATACGAGAGTTGTTACACGAAAAATACATTTTCAGAAGTCAGGTGTCAAATATCCTACATTGCTGGAATGTAGTTTTGCGAGCATGTTAAGAGATATTTAATCCATTTTCAGGCTGTAAAGATGAGGCGGATAAGAGTCATACAAACATAAAATCGCTACCTGTTAAAAAACCGAAATCGAGTTACGTTATGATGCTGTAAAAATTGTAACGAGGGAATCAAACTGCTATTCTGGATCTCGTACTAAATATCTAACACATATTCCGAACGTTTTCATCTCGTTTTACGAATCACAATATTTCCTTTCCAGTAAATAGAAAATTGAAAATATGTCCTATCGAATTTAGCTTGGCATCATTCGTAGACATCCAACAATCGCCCCTGCGTGCTTTTGTTGGAAAGGGTTTAGATTTATTTTTGTGTAGCCTATCTGTGTATGTGATTACACGTGTTTGTTTTACTTGTGTACGTCTGGATGTTTGTATGTATACATGTGCGTGTACGTGGGAAGCTTAATATTGTCCTGGTCCATTTCTAACGAACATATTTTGCAAATAGGATATTTATTTCCTAGAACAGACTATCCAGAAAATTAGGTCAGATGCAACTGTTTAGCAAATGTCTCGCCTGTAGTTTGCAATTATTGTTATTTCACACTAGCAGAGAGCTTTTAGTTCTCACTACTGGAATGGTATGCATGAATGTGCTGCCCGACGGTGTTATGCGGTCATGAAAAGGCCTTCCATGGGGAAGTGCAGTGAATATGGCGCCGGAGTTTTGAGCGGGTTAAATCCTGGCCCAAGTTGATAGGAAAAATGTGTCAGACAAGAATGTAAATTAAAAAAACTCCTGTAGGACAAAGTTCTGGCACACCGGCGAAGGTTACGTCGTTAAAATCCAAATGAAATCAGCAAGGGCCTTCCACAAATTTCATTACATCTTCAAATGGTTCTTATTGTCAGGTTATCAAGCATATTAGTACTTCTTCTACCTTGTATACATCATGTATACAGGTCTGATCCTATCACGCCGCGATGGTAAAATTTCATTTTACGTAGATGTTCAGGATCTTATAAGGAAGGTGAGCACGACTTTGGTAAATAGCCATTCCAGACGCAAGAAGTTGCACCTATGCCTGCCAGCCATTATTAGGTAAATTATTTTCTGTAAAATAAAAAGCGATGAATGAGATAAAACGAAAGTCAAATAATAAGTCACACGATTTTATTTTATGAAAATAGGAGTTTTAATATAGTAGAATATACAACAGGTTTAATATCACCTTGAAGATGGTAAACGTAGGTCTACACCGAAAGCCTTAAACGAAAAAAAAATCATATTATATTTTAAGTCTTATTATTCGAAGTTATAACTCTTCCGTGAGAAAAATCAAATTATCGTTAGATAATTATACGATTCATAAAAATCACTTATCGTTTCCAGTAGTTTGTGAGATTGACTGTGAATTTAATGTTTGATTTTAAAACCCAGTAAAGGTCGATGAATTCTTCGGAGTGAAAAAATATTCACTCTAGATATTTAGGAAAATACTTCAAGCAGGGATCTCGATCATACATTTTGGCTCGTTAGTAAACTTCAAGCATATTATATTGAGTCTCTAATGAAAAAATGTCACGTATATCACCCGTTTATTACCGGATATTCGTGGGAATAAACTCTCCGTAGGTGGTGATATAAAGCAATAGCAATTAGTTTAAGGGAATGAAAATGTCCTTTCCCATTAAAGTTAAATTTGTCAGTTCCCTAAATTCATGACTTCTCAACAAATAGGCCTACTGCATACAACTTAATTTTTATTTCGAAAATTATCCTCTATCTTAAAAATTTAGTAAGGCTTATTTTACCTATTGATTATATCGGTTATCTTGTCATTATAGGTAAAAAAATTAAGACGCCTTCGCACAATTAAAGTAAAACACATAAGGTTAGAAAGAGAATTGTAAAAAAATGCTATAAAAATATGTAGCAGTATCCTACAAGGTCTGTAAAAATAGACTATGTAAAGGTTACATAAGAGACCTGAAAAATTGTCAATCAGTTACTTGTAGGGTTATTGAGAAAATTGGTCATGAAAAAAAGCGGAATACATTCATATGGCTGAATAGGATCGGAAGATCATGAAAGTAAATGGCCTTTGCCTACCATATCGTATAGGCTAACCTAATTCAAACAAAATTTATACTATACCAAACATGATCTCAGGAATTAAAAATAAAAAGAGGTTTCAGAAGTGAAGCAGGCATATATCATCCGTCGTCTGGTGGAGCTCCAGGCTTACTGTTCAACGGGTTCCTGCGGGAAACAGGGGAGA
Source organism: Ectobius pallidus (assembly GCA_964059195.1). NCBI lineage: Eukaryota > Metazoa > Arthropoda > Insecta > Blattodea > Ectobiidae > Ectobius > Ectobius pallidus. The sequence goes on along the minus strand of CAXKWD010000001.1, from coordinate 164,405,171 downwards.
TAGAGAACTTACCATTCAGCCATTGCAAGACTCGGATTGGTGGCACCCTGGTGCATGCGCATTCCACTTCTGCAATACCGCATTACAATTTACTACCTCTACGACCTCTATCGGAAGCAGCATGCAACTCTACCAACTCCCGCTTTGTAAAGTGCAACTTTAAAACTAGGCTACTAGTAAACCAATTTTACATCCATTTGCTCTTTTTTAAAAGCTAAATGCTTGCGTAAAGAAATCCCTTTTATAAGTATTACTTTCATATACGTGTAACTTTTTATATTGCGGTTTACAGCCCTCAAAGATGTTCGATATATTTCTAAATCCAGCAATAAATGTACAATGAACTACTTACACTGATTGTTGATAAACTTCATTATTTGTTCAATGAGGGATCAAGTAGGGTAGGTGTTCCACATAAGGCCACCTTATTAAGACAAGGTGTTCCAAACAAAGGGGAGTAATTTTTGTTGTTGGATATAACTGGAAAAATAAATCTACAACTATTATTTAGTATAATATTAGATGGCCGGATTGGGGGCATGTGGTCGGCATTCCGACACTCATAGTAGTTTCCGTGACCGGAGCCACTACTTCTCTATCTCCTCAGTTTGTATCACGAGGCCCTTTCCAGAGCCCCTACCTCCGAAAAATCCGAGGAGGTACCGGATATCGAACCCGGACCTGTGGATCTGTAACTAGCGAAGCTAACCACGAAACCAAATAGGCGGTCCACAACCTTATTCCCTCAATATAACTGGACAGTCAAGAAATGTTGCCATTAATTTACAATCAATTTATTAGTTTTCAGTGAAATATATTTAGGCCTAGTTATTTCACGGAAACATAATACAATGATTGTAAATTAACGGAAAAATATCTTGGGTGTTTTTTTATATACTGAGGGTATAAGGTGGTCGAATCTATTACACAATATTTAAACTGATTTAGGCCTAGTTTATTTCGAGCCTAACGTGGTTGGATTTTACTTTAAACTGCAGTTCCATATTCTCTAAAGACAGCTTCATAACGCAAGGATATTTTCTATCTTTTAGCCTATTGGGTAGCTACAACTCTCAAGAGCAAAGAGCAAGAACCTAGAGCCTAAAATATACCGAAAATAAGTCGTTCATATACTGAAAGAAGTAAAACCAAACCAGACCTAAACTAAACCATAGACATGAATCTAAGGAGCTGAATCATGACAATTTCCTAAAATAAATTATATATGTCAAGAATTATAAGTTTCCTGCAGATACATTCTAAGTATTAAGCGTATAATTTGCGAAATTAATAACGGATTATCTTAGGTAACGTTCGATAGAAGGAAAGGGAGGATATGCCACTGTTTAATTTCGAATGTAGAGTCATAATCATTGCCTTAAAAATAATTAGTTATGTTAAACTAGGGAAACTAATTAAAAAAGGTTAATGAGACAAAACAAAATTATCTTGCGCATAACAAGGCAATATATCACAAGCCTGCTATTAAAATAAGATCGATTTGGGCTTAATATGTTTTATGCAAGCAAGAACCGTTATCTGACAAACCTGGGTTGCACGTGCCACAACACGTACCTTCACAATCTGAGAAAATTATAACTTACATTATAAATACTGGAAGCTTGTAATATAATAAATTTAAATTATCATGGAGTTAAAATATTGATATAGGCCTACCATATTTTTATCATTGACAGTAAAATCCTTTCAGTCGGAAACTACTTGCTGTAGTGCACGTCGCTTATTGTGATCACTTCGGAATCTAGCTAATCTGATAATATTAACCGGTTGATAAAAATAGCCGAAGGAATTAAATGAAGGTTATTTATTCATATATAATATAATACAGTACAAAATGGAATTAATAGATATTTATTTATAAAATACGTAGATGTGAATCATTGAACCACTCATAGGCTAATATAGTAATAGATTGCAAGCAACTATTTTTCAACCAGTAACAAAGTTTTTAATTGTTTTTACTTTAATTTAGGAGTCCATTAACCAACACTCCATGCTCAGTTACGAGTTACGAGTGTTTTTGGAAGTCTATACTGATCTGTGGTGAACACCGCGTAGCAAAACATCTAACCCCTGTCTGTTCAAATCTTTTCATTTTAAATTAGCCATCACTGCATGTCAAAACTGTTATCTTCATAAATCAAAAGCTGCAGCTTAACGGTGGGGTGAAACATGTTTTATTGCAATGCCACCCCCTCAAACTGGTCATCCTGTGAGCTAGGAACAGTATTGCTACCTCCAGTACAACACAATACAGTTGAATTAGAAACGATACCCTCAAAAACGAAATTTTGAATGACAAACAGTACTTGGAAATAAAGCCACAAAAAGAAAAATGTGATAACATAAACCGAATCTTTGATCACAATAAACAGCATTTTTTTCAATGTAGCAGTATTATTCCGTACGGGACTTCATAAAAGTGATAACATTATTCGACTGATAACATTATCCGCTATTACACTAAGCGGCGTTCACTGTATACCTAGGAAACAAAATAAATCTAAATGTAACTAATCATATAATTACACTTGAAAGAGAAAAATCATTACGGACACGATTCTTCTGAAATTAAACTTCCTGTGTAACCATATTATCAAATATTCCCTGCTTTCTTAATCAGTAAATTAAGTTTCACGATAAAAATACATCACAAAATAATTCGATGACGGAACAAAAATACATACAAGTTTAGCTGATAGTAAAAAGGTAGACGAAACAACAGAAATAATAAAAACAGCCTGCAGTGCTCCATATAGACTCAACGCAATACAGCTGAGCTGAAGAAGTTGCTCAATTTTCTCTTCTCAAGGTTCGTGTGTGTGAACGAGATGATTATGATAGATCAAAGACTGCTTATGGCATATGGACAATTGTATCATATCACTCACTCTCTGTCCCTAAATCAATTAAATTATGGTTTTATTAAATTTAAGGAAAATCTTATTTTTAAAAACTTCTGTAAAGAGAAATGCATTTTGATCAGGAGTGCTCAAACTTTTTAGGCCTATATGGAGGGTAAGTAAATTATTATTATTTTTATTATTATTATTATTATTATTATTATTATTATTATTATTATTATTATTATTATTATTTGAGTAAGTTAGTTGAGTGGTAATAACATAAATTTACCGACAAGAAAATCGATTTACCTGAAATAATTAATCTGACCGAATGTTCTTCGTAAATTATCTCTGCAATCATTAGCATATAAAATTAAACTGAACTGTAAATTCACAATTTTGGTTTTTATAAAAACGTATGCAATTTGGCAATATTACAGTTCAGGAAGATTACAACTTAGCAAATATGTTTAAACAAGAACAATAATTGATAAATTTGTTTTATCTTCACTGTGATCGAAATATACAATGTCTAAATCAATTTAATGTGGTCAGCAATCAGAAATAAACACTCGTCCAGTGGATGCAGTTTAGCTCCTTAAGTATCTAAGTAACTGTTTTATACTCTTCATAAAAGGTTTCTTATGGTATGTGATAGCACTGTCAGAATTTTAATGCGGACATTAGGATAAGGTAAAATTCCATTTTCTGCATTTAATTTATTCCTGAAATATACAGCTTAAAGACTACTTCGGTTTCTCCCTATGTAAGAGGTATATTTCGATGTGAACGTAGGCCTACTCCCATACATTGCATGTGATAAGTTTCAATAATGTAGACGACTTTACAGTACTTTGAAAAGACGCTGTACGCTGGTAAAATAATACTGTATGTTTGCTAATCAGTTTCAAACACAATCAAAGAAAGCACTTGAAGTTATTATGGGTTTAGTATATGGTTATGAAACTCCCTTTATTTTTAACCCTATTTTGCTACATAGCATGTTAGGGCTATAGTTAATACATAATGTAATATAACAAACAAAACAAATCTAACTTTCTAGCAATAAGAGATACAATGAGTGTAAACTTGAAATTAACTACTAGGCCTATCTGTCATCCAGCTAATATAAAACTATAAAACTTAAGGGCTATAGTAGAATACAGAGCATATACAGAACAATATTATTTCTAGCAGAAAGGCTTACGTTGAGTGCAAGCTGACAAACTACTAATGAGGTTGTTAAATAAAGACAGGTTGAAATCTTGCGGGATATGGTGTGAGCTAAATTACATATTTACTTACGTACACATATTTACGAAGGATGGGGCATAATTCATGGCAACTATCTTTTTCTTTTGAAAATGTGGGACAATTTTAAACATTTGAAATATACAAATGAAATTGCAAGGTATGGAAGATAAATATAATGCAGGTTATTGGTACTAGATGTAGGATAGTGAAGCAGAGAGACACCCATAAACATCCATATGCGACTGCATCGTGCCACTCTAATGTATTGTGGTAGTTCAAAGCATGAAAGCAGACATACCCACTCCATGATCCCTTAAAGTTCGTTATGGATGGGCATTATTCCCCAAAGCTTCCATCAGCCCCTTTTGGTATTCTGTGGCATTTCTCTTTCGGATAGTGACTATTTTGAAACAAGAATACTGTTCACATCTTGTCATGTCCATACTGCAAGCCTGCTAACTCACAACTAAATTACCATCGTCTCTATTCGTATAACCGTACATCAGAATACTACCAAACGATGGGTCCAAACATTAGAGATGCCACACTCCCCCGTGACATAGGCCTACACAATCTCATGGCATCATCATTATGAACTGTATTCGACATGCAGTTCACTTTCAAAATTTAAACATTAACAGATGATTGGGAGTACGTGAGTTCAAAATTATTCGTTTCAGAAATACTGTATAACTGTGAGCCTGATTGTGAACAGCATAACCAGAAATTTTTAAAATAATCGTACCAAAACTAAATTTAACATTTTTGGGGGTATATTCCTAGGTAATGGCAATATATATTCACATAATTTACTTTTATGATTATTTTATGAGCATTTTTTCCCTTCTTCTCAAAAAGACTGTAGGGATTTTGTGTAAATTTGTATACACTAGGTAATTGCTCGTACTAAGATCTAAACAACTGAACCATTTATTTGAGAAAATTTTTAATATAAATTTATAAAAGTAGCCTAGTTATAAACTTGTAAGCCAGAAGTCCCTTTCACAACCTTAGGGTTTACGTTCTGTCTCATGAACAAAATGGTTTTGCATAAGGTTGAGACAGCTGAATAAGCATTAAAAGTGATAAAATAGTAAAATACCAATATTTCTAGTCATGGTAGAGAAAGTTACGTGAATTTATAACATATGAGTTTTAGATTCTATTAATCTAATATCAACATCACAGTAATTCATCCCTCTATTTAGTGATTTATTTAATTCCCTGTCACGTTTTGTCGTTTTACAAAATGAAATGATCTTTATAGCATTAACTCTTTCACAAACGAAATAAACCGCCTGGAACAGCATTTTAAGGTGATGGTACACATTTTATGTGTGTGTTGATACTTTCATAATTACTTCCAAGGATTTTAAGAATGCTTTATTCGCTATTCGTTATGATCAAAGGTGACTATGCAAGGATATCAATCGAAAAAACTCTCAGGAAAAATACGAAAATGTAAAACTGCTGCACGGTGGCGAGCTTAAAACTTGGAGATCTGCTACAATGAGAAATGAGAAATTCCAACGCTGATGTAGGGAGTCGGGCATGTAACCGCTTACCTTGGAAACAAGAGGGAACTCAAGATCGGATATTGCGTGGTTAGATACAATTTCTATCAGCAGCACATACGGCCATAATAACATTACACCCTCACTACCACCTGCATGCCATTTCTCCCCTCCCTGTTACGCCTTAACGAACGTGGGAACCAATAGCGAAGCAAAATCCATTAGGCTACTGTTTTCCAGGTTGCATACTGCTACTTACGCTACACAAGATGGGGTTGCGAGGAGGAGGGGGTGAGAGTGAGAGAGTGTGAGAGAGGAAATCAATATGGCTTCCGGCGTCTCCAGACTCCCCGGGAGAAGCCATTTCAGAATGGCACAGGGGGGTGTTTGGGACATTAGAGTAATATTTAACTACAAAATATCAACACAAAACTTCAAGTCAATTGTTATGAAAAGACTTTCTAACAGAAAAAAAAGTGTACGATAAAGCCAGTTCCAGTATAAAATGTTTCATTCGCCAAAAAGCAATTTCATAATTAATTCACATTATTATGATACTGTACATGAATGAACAAAATCAGGAGTGAGATTACGATTACGAATAATGTAGTCTAATGGAAGAAACTGTCTATAATTTTTGGTGTCGAGATTGCTTAGGCACCTAGAGCCCTAACCCAGTGTCATCAATAAGCCCCGGAAGTTAATGCTTTATCAGAAGAAGAAATATGCATGCAAATATGCTCTAAAATTTGCAAAATATGCTCCGGAGTCAATGAAATTTTCTCTATTTGTTAAGTAATGTCAATACTTGACATACACTTGTTAGCTGAATCGCATTGTAAATAACAAAATAATTAGTACACGTTGTATAAATTATTCCGGTCATGAAAACCACCATTAACGGCCGTGAGTGTCGGCATACTGACCACATGCCCCCCAATCCTGCCATCTGCCTGATAGATGACACAGCGGTCTGGTGGTAGGCCAAGTCCCTCCAGGGATGTAGTACCACGGAGTTTCTTTTTTGTATAAATTATATTAAGTAAGAAAACGTTTCAGAAACAAGGTCAATGCAAGAAAAAAATTAGTAAATTGTAAAACCAATGAAGTGAAACGTCGTTTTGATATTATATAATTAGTTCCTAAAACACTAGGCTATGTATAGCCAATTATTGTACAGTCCATTCTCAAAACATTCATTTAGCTTAGCCAAATATGCTGTAAATGTTTGAATTAACAGAGATATGTACCGGTATAATATTTCAAATCTATCAGAAATATACTGTTAAAAATGTGACAAATTAATAAAATATGCATATGCCTAAATACATATTTTAATACCAAGCAAATAAAATACACGTATTTAAAATACACGTATTTTAATACCAAGCAAATATTTTGCATTACAACAAAACTAACAAAATATGCAACAATATGCAAAATAATCCTTCAATATTATGTTATTTGTTTCGTGTCTTGTTCACATTTCATATAATAGTTTACATTATTGAAAATATGATTTTTCATAAACTTTGGGCCCAAATCATCAATTTCTGCTTAATCTTAATTTGTACCTTCACAACCCTTTGCGATCAAATTTTAAAATAATTACCGTTGTATTTCATTTAGATGAGACCTAACAGAGAAATATTTTAAGTTATGAAAAGTTAGGCTTTGTAGTAAGTTATAATAGAAAGTAGAATAGTTCTTATGATTATTAAGTTATAAAGTGGTATGGGAGAATTGCAAACAGCCAATTGGAATGGAATGAGTTGCAGATAAAGCTCTATAAATGTTGATCCTTTCGCTTTATACATAAGCATGGCACATACAGCAAGACAGTGGTGACATAATTTGTAAATTGTCAAGGATTTTATGTTAATATTAGTTTATAATGGTAGGAAGTACACCCTATGGTGAAAACCTTTGTAATGGTAAGGGTGTAAATATTACAACACAATAATAAATTACATATTACATAGATAAAGCTCTAAACTCTAAAGAAATTTGTTCGATTTTACTAACACGATTTCACACGAAAGTGAAAGGGAACAGAGTCGGCTTGGGTGGCGCAGTTAATATCGTGCTGGCTTTCTATGCCCAAGGTTGCGTGTTCGATCCCGGCCCAGATCGATGGCATTTATGTTTTTCAGAAATGTGACAGGCACTTGTTAGTAGATTTACTGGCATGTAAAATAACTCCTGAGTGACAAAATTCCGGCACGCCGGCGACGGTCACAGGCCTAAGTTGCAGTACATCCCCATCGTTAAATAACCTTAGGCCCTATACCAACCTACTAAATGCACATAGGGAATGAGCAACTGAAACTTAATATTGTTATTTAAACTAACATACTAAGACTTTTAGCACACTCTTATAAACGTTTATAGCTATTTTCAAGTCCGTACAGTAAGTAGGACAATATTAGTTATTACAATTGTCCATGACGTAGTTCATAATATATTGGGTGGCCCATGTTAAGATATTATAGGGCTTGTGACTTGGATTGTGTAGGCCCTTTTTGTTGAAAAAACATGATGCAGTTTACCAATAAGAATAAACGTTCCTTAAGTTGTAAACAAATAGGCCTGTATAATTACATTTCGTTATATTGATGTCTCCAGTGTTCATACCGCCGAAAGATAAGCAGTACAGTTGGTAAAACAACCAATACACATAAATGACTGAAGTAATAAATAATAAGAAAACTATACACCATTCAAACCATCTAGTATTATAACGGCGGAAGATCAACCGAAGAGAAGAGCTACAGAAGATAGGGTCTTAGAAAGACAGAGAGAAAGAGGAAGACTCCAAAGAGATGGGCAGAGAATAAATGCTGTAGAACCCCCGCTTTGTTTTAAGCTAGTAAGCTTATGTGATAGGATATTTCTTCACATGATCAAATGAAACTAAGTAATTCATGATAAAAAGAAAACAAATAGTGGGACTCAACTTTCTGTAAGGTTGAGAAGACATGCTTCTGTTCTGAAATTCGTACCAAAAGGACGAAAATTTAGGGATATATAGGACTAGAACAGATTTACGATGTTTTTATATTAGGAGTAAACTGATATGAATTAAGGTCTACCATAAATAAAGCCAGTGTACACGTTATCCTTATCGCTCGTTAATTTGATAACACCCTAAAATCACCCTTGTTATCATTTCCACATTAAGTAATTAATTAAATTCAGTGGTAAGAAATGTGAGAGAAACGACTCTACAATTATTAGGCAGGCTTCCCTATTAAACTATGTGGGTAGATCATAATATGATATTATGATAATATAATAATAATATTATTATAATATTATAATAACATTATGTGGCACGTCTAATCTGCATGGAGTAGGGAGTAGAACATTATATCGCCTATAAAGCCAAGCCTCAGCTCTGAATTAGACAAGTATAGAAAGGATAGGTTATAAGTACCCGATTTTGTAAAAGTAAAAGTATTCCCTATATAGGCCATGGAGGCCCAGAGGGTTCCAGGAGGTTGAGGCTCCCAGAATTTAGACATTCGGGCATGAAGGTGGTAAGGTTGTCAGCCTTACGCACCGGCCGCCTTTACCCCCAGGATTGCTCCTGGTACTCATTTCTCTTAGAGGCTGTGTCGACCCCAGGGTCATAATGCCACCAGAAGGATTAGGCCAGTTGAAAAACTCCAACGACCTCATCGGGAATCGAACCCGCGACCTTCCGGTTTGTGGCGCAGAGCCTCAACTAGGCCTACTACGCTACGGCGTACCCCTACCCGACTTTGTACCAACTGTAAATTTTAAAACTTGGGAGAAATATAAATCAGTCCTAACAAAACTGACTCGTTTACTAGCGATTCCTGCGACACCAAACACCTGCTATCCACAATTCCATTTTCTAGCCTTATTATGAGAGAGGACATCATGGCTCTACTCTAACGAACTAAAGCTTGGGAACCAATATGTAAGTACTGTTATGACGATGACTATTATTCATATTTGACCCTGAGAAAATTATTAATGAGCCCTTAGATAATTATTCGTCGAAACTGATATATGCATATGACTATATAAACTGACCACACATTCTTGCAATTTATAGGCCTATATATGACGACTATATAACAATTATTAAAAAGGAGCGCCACATTTTCGCATTAAATTAATGCAACGATACATCTAAGTACTAGTACCGATTTGGACAAGCATTATAGTCTTTACTCAAACAGTATATCTAGTAATCTAGTATAGTATTGCAGATATCTTGTTTTGCCTGACAGAATAAAAGGTCATAAGAGCTTGTTTTTGACACAACAGGATATAGAAATATACAGCTATAAATAATTTTTTTTCATTTCATTTCTAACAAGGTAGTTTATAAAAGACCGAAAAGTTAGCATACAAATATTAATTAATTAAAAATATAGATTTAACTTTAATTTTTAAACAGTTGTGATTTAAAATACATGGTTCAACCGAAATTAAATAAAGTTTAGATTATAAGCCATACAAAGGAATTAATAAAATTAAGTCATAATGAGTTACGGTACAGTTTAAATTTTTAAATTAAATATGGTGTTTTAATTAGCAAATGTACATTCAAAATGAAAAAGGGGAAAACAAGACTATTACGTGCCAAACAAAGAAATGTATTAAATTAAGTTATAAGCATTTAGCATTACGTGGGAGAACTCAAAGCCACTCACATCGCTGACAACACGAGAGCAATATATTCAGACCCAAGGCTGGTATTTCAGACCGACTTCAAAAAACATATAAATTATCATTATATTTTACATTATACAACGCAGGTATATATAATAACAAAGGAAATAGAAATATAAAAAAGAGTGGACAATACAAAGTCAATAACAAGAATCTTTCTTCAGAAAGTTACTTTGAAAACAATCAAATAAACAAGCAAATCAAGAACTAAATAAATAAATAAATAAATAAATAAATAAAGATGGTAACTAAGAAAATGAAAGAAATACAGACAGACAGAAGGAAAAAAGGAAATGAACAAACAAACATATTTTCAAACCTTCAAATTCCTCGTTTCTTAAATAATAAACGTAAGCAATGCAAATGCAAAACAAAATAAAGTTGCATAACATGTTTGCAATTATTTCAAACTGCACTTCAGTCAAGTCTTTTCATCATAACATCATTGTTATTAAAGCACTACATCATTACTTTGGTATTATTTTTTAAGTGTTAAAAAGGATTCTAATAACAAGCGTAACTATTCAACGGATTCCTTTCTACTACAAATTTTCCTTTAGGTCTAATTTATAATCTAGGAATTATGATCTATTCAGAAAAGAGAAGTATCGGTACAGATTTCATTTATAATACGTATAACTAGCCCAGTGCTCATATTCTTAAGGGTGGTTCCATAAATAATAAGTTACATGATAGTTACTATAATATCTTAATATCCTTAAATTAAATATTGATTCTGCCAACATTAAGCAGCAAGTAGGCCTAAAACATGTCGGATATTTTAGGTGATTTTTGTCATGTGGAAATTTCTTTATAAAAATATCTGAAATTGTTTGTTTTAATGTTTTGTTTATGTAAATTACACATATAATATATTGTTTATGTATATCCTAGGCACCCTATAAAACCCCACCATCTGCTACTGAAAAAGTTAATTACCAGTGAACAAATTCGAAATTCAAACTATCATTAAAATATAGACGATAGACATTGTGTGTGTGTGTGTGTGGTGTGTGTGTGTATGTGAGAGAGAGAGAGAGAGAGAGAGAGAGAGAGAGAGAAAGAGAGAGAGAGAGAGAGAGAGAGACGGAAGATACGACGTAGACTACAAACTCTACAAGGTGGTATTATTGATATTAATTATTAATATTTTTATATTATTATTTTACTGATGATACTGGTTATTTCTTAGTGAAATTGTTGTTATGTTAGCCCCATTTATAAAACTATCCGTTTAATTAATAAAAATAAACTTCCATTGAGCATGATTTTTAAGGGAAAAATTAAATGCCACAATAATTATTCTATTATCGTACGGACCAGTTCTTTCTGAATGAAACAATACCAAACTTTAATAATTCTGCTGCACTAGAATCCCCTACTATCAGTCCATCTATCTCAAGTACTCGAACCCCAATTTTGTTTTTTGTTATCCAAATAACCCCAGAGCTCACAAAACAACCAACAAGATGTAGAGACAGAGCCACCAAAGCCATACCAGCCAGAATCCTGCCCAGTTGACCAAGGAAGCGTCGTTCTTTCTAAATTAGCAATTAATTTAACAGTATTACACATTTCCCTACGCGGGGACTATTAATAGGCCTGCATAACAATATTAAACTAAGAACTTATTTAGGTATTGAACAGCGAAACAGGCTTCTAAGTTCCATTCCCATTGATCATGAAAACAACTGTCACAATAAGATAGTTTGGAAATTTGTTCAAAATTTCAAAATCGAATTTGGAATGAGAATCAACAAACAGCGAAGATTTAATATTTCTTTTTTATATAGGCTCATTTTTTTAAAGCTCAGTGTATAACACGGTCCTAATACTGATGATTTCTTATGAAAATGCTGAGTTACCTATAAATAGCTTATAATTATAATTTATAGAAATATATTTTCGTTGCTTAAATAATTTACATTTAACTGTAACACAACACCAGTATTGAAAATTCCATGGGTCCTGTTTTTAATGACACAATACTTACGAAATTCTTCATAGGCCTACTCAATTCTACTCCCCTGAGCCTTAGAGAATTTGAATATAGATTATGAAATATTTATGCTCAAAGTGGCATTATCATTTGATCGCTACATCTACCAATGAACTATTAAACCTTGTCCATTGCAAAATGGCGTTATTGGGCATGAAATTGTACAGCTATTGATTTTCAGAAGGAGAAATGTGGAAAAATTGTGTAAAGGGCATCCAGTATTCAGTACATGATTGGTTCCTATATCATGCCCAAGTAGCCAATAGTACGAAGACTAACAATACGGCGCAATGTACTAAACTGCTCTTTCGATTGGATGAACTATTGACCGAAAATGCGGCGCTGTACTCCATGCGGCAAGATGCCGAACTTTTTCGAGAGACACTCAGGGACTGTACCTTCTCTAGCGGATTTGGGATGAACTACATACTCATGGCGCGACCGCAACTGACTACCTCTGCACTCTGCTGGCTGAACTGTGAACTGAGACGGCAAAACAGCACCCTTATTTATCAACATACGCGGTAAATCATTACGAAAAAGTTAAAATTCAACGGAAAATTATAGGCCGAGAATATTAAAAGTTGTTTTTATTACTATCATTCTATGGCTATTTCAGATTATCAGGGTTTTAGAGAAAATTATAAGATACATAAATTCTTAATACCATTTCTTATGGTGTTACAATGTTAATTTATACTTGTAAAAAAATCGGGTATTTAATATATATATATATATATATATATATATATATATATATTGCAACCGTAATTTAGCTACATATTTTCCTAAAAAATAAAGTTCCTCTGCAAAAAAAAAAAGTTACAGGTTTTAAGACATAAGTTAAAATTAAGTGTTGCATATAGAAACATGATAAGCTTTCCTCAGTATTATTTTAGCATAGCTTGAAACAGAACAAAGCAAAAAAATTGAATATTCAGACAAACTTGATTATACGTATTTATGAAGGTTGATTTTAACATTTATGTTTTTAATACTGGTCTCAGCGTAAAGTTTGGAAATTGTATTATACTTTTGGCGGAGATTAACGAAAAACGTGACAACTATAATTATTTTGGAATTGAAATTAAATCAACAGGCCTAGGAAAATTGCACTGCACTGCCCTGAATTAACCGCACACAGGAGGAAAAATGTATAATATACATCTGTGTTAACATGTAAAATTTTATTATTATTACGGTCTTGAATGAGAGACCTCGATATTATAATCTCTGTGAACCTACTCGGCAAAACATGTTCTGCGAATATAAAAGTAAAAATGAAAATTAAAGTCCAGACAATTAGTAGTGATAATTTTAAAATATCACCAAAACATTTATGTAGTTTTCATTACTTTATAACTGATTTATTTAATGCATGCATTTGCATAGAAGCATTAATTAACGTTATTGTTTACTTTTAGTGGATTGTTTTGATTAACCCTGACTCCAGTAGGCCTACCCTACAACTTTATCTCTCTATATATAAGAGGCTTTGTCCTGACTGACTGACTGACTGACTGACTGACTGACTGACTGACTGACTGACTGACTGACTGACTGACTGACTGACTGACTGACTGACTGACTGACTTATTGACAGAGAAACAACGTAGTGCCTTGGAATTTTGATAGTACCTTCGTTTCATAATGTAGGTGCTCACTAAGAAAGGATTTTGAATTTTTTTTATTTTAAATGCCAAAAATCAAATATTTTTGAGAATACTTAATCCCTTTTTACACAGAATTATCAAATCCAAACCACAGTTCACATGACAACAGTGTATTGTTGGCAATCTTTACGTAAGGCTTTGGAAATGAATGAAACAAGACTTTGAAAATTAGAGAAGGTATTAAAATTTATATTTGAGTAATGTAATGTAATGTAATGTAGGGTAAGTGTTTATTACAGTAATTAACTTTTTACAAATTCCAATGCAAACAGTCGCATGAGTCCGCATGGACCGTAGGCCTACATGCTTACGCAAAAACACACACACACAAAAAGAACATTTTTTATATTTGAGTAAATTATGTATCTCAAAATTTTGTAGACTATGTAAAATCATCAGTAAATTCAACCTTTTAATCGAAATGTTCGAATTAATCAATATGTTCTTTACGGCTTACAAGTTTCGCGCGCAAAGCCTTAATGGGAAAACATGGAATGATTTGGACGAAAAACACTATGTGGGGTTTTTTGGGCTAGGGAACTCTAATCTGAGGTCTTTTTTCCCCCGGGTGGCGCACTTTGATCGCAAAATGCACCTCGAAACCAGGTTTTTAGTTTTTTAAAATTATCAATCGTTATAATAAAATTGTTTATGCATGATTTGGGTAAGGTTCATGAATCTATGGTTCATTTTAATCGTTTCATTTGGAATTTGTATGCCCATATGGTAGCATAAGATTTGTTTTGTTCCTTTATTTATATTTTTAACGTTAAACAATATAATTAAGAGTAGAATTACGTAACTCCTCCAATTTATGTAAAAACAATGTCAGTGTTAATAAATATGTTTTAATTATTTTTATGTTAAATAAATGATTTAAGCACAATATCTAGCAGTTGAGTAAGAAACCGCGGGCGAAGCCGCGGGCACCTGCTAGTATTTTATAAATCTGTTCCTTAGCATGTACTTAATTCGTATAAGAAATCAAAATAGCGGCTGTTGGAGAAAACCACAAACAGCAAAATAAACAATAGGCATATGCTTTGTACAATCAAGGTTAAATTAGTTGGTAGCACTTACAGCACGGTCCAAGGGACGATAACTGTCTTATCAGTGTAAGTTTAAATTTCTACAAGGGAAGTTCAACGTTTTCAAAAGTGTCGATGCGACAGTATGCGCCGATATCTGTGAGCTCGACTACATTGTGAAATAAGTCAGGTTTTAGTGAAGTGTAAAAAATCTCTCAATGACCATGTGCTTCTAGAATAATGCAGTACCAAAAAAATGCAGCACGCCATTACTTTGTGACGAATGGGAGATTTCTCTACAAAAATAACTTCACTTCCATATTTTAATTATAACGGATGATATAAATGAAAATAAATACATAATGCAAATGCAGAATATGTTAATTTGTATGCGATACGTGAATAAATGTAATGCCCTTTGAACTATAATGGGGATAACAATGTATAATGTCACTTCATAGGACTATTGTTAGTGTACAAATAGCGAACAGTGAAAAAAAATATGTTTGTGTTGTTGTGTAGAATTGAAATATTAACATATATTTATTATTTGATGCAATATCTGTTCATTAAAAAGGCTAGGTGGTCAAGGCAGCAACATCACAGACTCGCATTCGGAAGAACACGAGCAGAAATCCCATGAGTGAATTTGGGAATTTTTCACACTTGTGGAGGCAAATGCCGATAAGCTATAAATGTCGAGAGGCTTGTACACGGTAGTAAGTAAATAAATAAATGGATAAATATATATTAAATGTCTGACCTCTAGGAGATTTTTACAAAAGGCATGCAGAACAACAAAATTCATAGGTTAGACTGTATTTTTTTATATTAGGCCTACTCCATTTGTAATTTAATATATATATTACAATATTGATTTATAAAAATATCAACTAGTGAAGATATTATTTTGTATAGTATATAAATTATTGTGTATAGGAACTATCAAAGAAGTTTATCCAAAAATGGGTTGCATAGGAATGCGTGTGTCATTTAATTCTTACCAAAAGTATTAAATACCGGTAGCCTATAGGCTATGACAAATTATTCATATGATATCCTCTTTTGCTCTTTAAATTACTATTTATTATAAGTTATAAAGATTATTGTAGTTGCCATCCCCACTTATTAAATACCTATGTTTATGAAATCATAAGAAAAAATCCGGTAATTATAGTATTTTTCACGTCTCTTAAGCTAAGAACTGTAAAGTATTTATGAGATGATGCTGTTAAAAGTATTTAGGCTATCAATACTACATACTTCATCAAATAGACGTCCAAATAAAGACATATTTACTACTTGAGATAAACTTGAGATATTAACTTACTGTATTTATGATACAGAAGGGTTTTTGGTCATTGCTAGCAAATATAAAATTATATAACAATCTATTTTCAGCACTTATCAAGTAGGTTAGCCGTAGCTGTTATACCAGAGACATTCGGGAGATTCAAATTAAAGTGGTTAGCCAATCTGAATGGAGTTTTCGGAGTTTTCCTCACTATCAGATGAAAATGTCGGATTAAATTTATTTACCCTTGGTCATGGAATGGATTGTTTAAAAATTGAAACATTCCCGAATCGCTGTCAAGAGAACTCTAAACGTCAGTAAAGAAAAGTTGGTATTTTATAAAGAATCATTTGATGAGATTTTAACTGAAAAAAAAACTTATTTTGGCTAATAAACAGAATTACATTAATTACAACCTAGGTTCCAAACTGTAGGATTTATTTTCACATTTCATATTAGTGAAAATAAAATTGAATAATTTGATCAGAATTAAAAATATATATCAATATAAAAATAACCGGAAGAACCTCCTCCTTGAGCAACATTTTTCTTTAACACTGCTAAGTTGAAAACCATCTCTATGGCAAAACTTTTATCTGATTACACAGTTTCTTTCCATCACAGAGAATCGTAATTTGTTTCTAAATAACTTGCTTTGTCGCTTATTTCAATAATTTATTGTTTCTAATTGTTATTAACATATTTATAAAAAGGTCCAGTGCTATTCGCTGCGCTACAAACCGGAAGGTTGCGGGTTCGATCCCCGATGAGGTCGTTGGAGTTTTTCAATTGGCCTAATCCTTCTGGTGGCACTATGGCCCTGGAGTCGACTCAGCCTCCAACAGAAATGAGTACCAGGAGCAATCCTGGGGGTAAAGGCAGCCGGTGCGTAAGGCTGACAACCTTACCACCTTCGTGTGCCGAATGTCCTGAATCTGGGAGCCTCAATCTCCTGGAACCCTCTGGGCCTCCATGGCCTGTATAGGGAACACATTACCATTTTTTTTACCGGTGCTATTAATGCTTGCGTGAGTATCAAGATTACCAGGATTTTCTTTTCTCGGGCTACAAAACTCGCAGAATGATAACTGTAATCGTTTTGTTATTATAATCGTGAAACGGTCGTTTCACCCCAATGTGATTTTCCTCTTCAATGACCTTTCATGGGGAAAGCTTTCGAACCTATTAGCCTTGAAGGAGTGAAGAACCTGTAAATCCTATTGGTTAATGAATAGTGATCTATTTTTGGAGGCCGATAATGTTAGCTTATGTTCTTACATAAATCGTATGTTATAAAACTGTATTACTGAGCTTATCATTATCAACATCTTCATAAGCAACACCACCAACGGATTTCGTTAAACTGACGAAAATGTAACTCGTATGAAGAAGTTTTCTGAAATAATTCCTTTATGATTTATCTTTTTTTTTCTAGTGTCTACAATGGTGGAAACAAGGAGAAATCTTCGGCGGCTGGGCCTTATACTACCCATTGTGCATACTTGGCGGTACATAATTGAATAGTTTCTATCTATTAATAGTAATTCAGTAATACACATATGTTGATATCTGCTACCTACAGCTCCAGCTTCTCACAACCATGCTATCTTGAGGAATATCCGTCAGTTAAGACAACAAGTGTGATAGAGACCCTTTCAGGAGTGAATTGGTCCCAGCCTGTAAGTCGTAACTTATAAACCGAAGGTAAAATGGACTTGGAAATGAATAGATTTACATGAATATTAAAGAAAGGGGCACTTAACATAGGAGCATACCTAGATTTTACATTTTGACAAAATTGTTCAAGAAAAAATGTCGCCAAGAGGAAAAAGAGTTGCCTGCCCAAATCTACATTTCAAACTAGGCCTATGGTCATTGAGTTTCCTCGATTTACTGTACTTATACGTACAACAACACAATTATCACTGCAGAAAAGAATTAATGTTACCTATTTATTCTTCAGTTGAAAGCTACCATACTATTCTGCACAAAACGCAGCCCAATGGTTATATAGGGTTACCATTGCTTCAAAAAGTCATGCACTATGGAGAAAGGCAGGACAACAGTGTGAAATCATAGCCTATCGTGAAAGTTAAAATATGTTTGAAATCGGTGTAGCCCATGTCCAGTACATAGGCCTACTGGTTAAACACTTAAAACAGCTATCCAAACAACAGTTTAATATTCACTCCGTTAATTTCACTACTGTCATGTGTAAATAATATTATGCTAAAATGCTGTTTTTTTAAATATAATATTGGATAGAAAATAAATACAGCGTTCGTATTTACAGTTCCACAATTTAATCGCTGTACTTGTGGGCAATAAAAGCTCTAGCAAGCAGTGACGAAGTTGATTTAACATCTATTAATGTAAGTTAATATAAGTACAACGTCCAGTAAGAAAATTAAGGATAAGAAATATTATTTTTAACATGCCAATATGTTTAAAAGCTTTAGTTCCACTTTTAAAACAAAGAGAAATTTAATAAATGTAGAAAATAAGAGTTGCATAATTTAAGAAAAATACTTGCTATTACGCTCCAAATAAATGCTGTCTAAAAATTGGGCTAATGCTCATCTCAAAAAAGCATAGCCTATTTAGATAGATTTTATAGGAAACTCCACGAAATGAGCAACTTGGACTGTTGAAATGGGCACACTAAAGGTTCGTCCCTGTGTGTATTCTCAAAAGGTTACCATTCAGGTATTTATTTAGTTACTGTAGTTA
Organism: Ectobius pallidus; assembly: GCA_964059195.1. Taxonomy (NCBI): domain Eukaryota; kingdom Metazoa; phylum Arthropoda; class Insecta; order Blattodea; family Ectobiidae; genus Ectobius; species Ectobius pallidus. The sequence goes on along the minus strand of CAXKWD010000001.1, from coordinate 164,386,105 downwards.
CTTAAAAATTCAGTTAATTATTTCGTTAATTAGCAAGTAAGAGAGATAAACAGTTAGATAGCTGTATAATTTCAGATTTTCCTGGCCTAGCGTATGAAAAATTGGTTCTCGGGTTGATCAGATCAGATTTGAAGATCCCTGAAGAGGGAGGTAGAGTGGGCCTCTGAAACGTAGGAGACACTTGATCTTCAAACCTGGCTGTCAACACGAGAAGCATTTGTTGTTAAAGTGAAAATTGTGAGTGTTTTTCTATGCTCTAAAATGTTCTAGGGTGCAATTCATGTACTTTAATGTATTGATCTGTGAATTTTATCCTCTCTTCACATCCTCTCCAAATTCCTGAGTATTAAAGATAAGACAATTCAAGTCTCATGTGTTCTCAGAAAGTTGAAACTCTCCTTTCGAATTCAGGAATTCGCTTCATTCATTAGTAACAACACTAAATCATTTGACTATCCCTGGATTTCAGAATAAATGTGAATGAAGTAAGCCTAACTTCACTCCTATAGTTCTTTCCAAAACATGAAAGCTTCAGTTTTTTAAGCCACTCAGTTAAAACTTCCCCCTGCTAATGAACTGTAGGGATTAGTGAATAATAGACAACCCTCACTAAAGGGCTACAGATAGAATTGGCAAGTTTTCTTTCTTTTCTTCAGGTTGTTCAGTCCAGTTCAGATTGTCCTGTGTTAGTTTTAGAACACAGTACGTCTGAACTCTCAAATACACTAACCCTGGGTCGGTCTGGGTGGCGCAGTTAGTATCGCGCTGGCTTTCTGTGCCCAAGGTTGCGGGTTCGATCTCGGCCCAGGTCAATGTCATTTATGTGTGCATAAATTTGACAAGCCCATGTCAATAGATTTACGGGCATGTAAAAGAACTCCTGAGGGACAAAATTCAGGCACACTGGCGACGGTCACAGACCTAAATTGCAGTACATCTCCGTTGGTAAATAACCACATACCAACCAATCAAATGACTCCTGGATTCGTGAAAATAAGCGACCTTCATTAGGAAGGGACTCATTGTGAAACCATTCCGTAAAGTCAGTCCGGACCACGGGCGATGGAGCGAGACGAGAATTTCATGTTTTGGAAAGAATTATAATTCAACATCAGTTGCTGGCAATAATTTTCCCGATGTGATCTTAAACTCAACGTAAGCACATATTTATCCAAATTGATTCAACAAACAGCACTAGCAAGAATTTCTTTGAAATGTATAGGCCAAACAGGACAAAAGGTTAACCGACTCTGGCTACATAATTTGATCGTTGGACTTCAGACTTGGACCCTAGTAAAAGAGACACTGGCCATGAAAAGCATAGCAATGTAACACTATAATTATATGCCCACTTGTCAAAGCACACAATCAGGGAAAACTGTTTTTGAACAAAGAAAACTTACCAAAATCGAGAATTATAAAGATTAGTAACACGGTAAAAGAAAACTGCAAGAAAGACAGGAAAGGATGTAAAATAGTAAAGAACACAAGGTTAACAATTCTATAATAATATAATAATAATAATAATAATAATAATAATAAGGAAGTGTTTGTCCGTCTGTGCGCGAAATCTACTGCACGCAGAGATATGAAATTTTAAACGCACCACGAAGCCAGATTTTTTATAATCGGTTTGCTAGTTATGAGTAAAAAGAGAAAGAAACTGGCAGAAAACGTGAATTTTTTGCGCTATCGAAGCATCATTTTTCGCTATTACATTTCAATCGTAAAATCAATTTAAGGTGGTCTTGCTTTTTTTGTCATAACAACTTGGATGTAAGAGCAAAGCAATTTTGAACATAACGCACGGAATTGTCAATCTTTTCGATTTTGTAAGCCTGCTCTGATGGATCCATTTGTTTATAACGTTATGGGATGCAGAGATCTGATTTTTTGCATAGATGGACGGAAGAAGAATAATGAATGTAGGTCTAAGTAGGAAAACATTGAACTATTTGGACCGAACTCACAATGCAGGTTTCTTTAGGCCATGGAACTCGAATATGAGGTCCTTTTCCTAGGCGGCGCTTTCTAATTACGGAATTCACTCCAGACGAATTTTTAGACGTTTAAGCAGAATTATTAATCGTTTAGTTTATGAATGATTCGCGTGTAAGTGTTAATAAATATAATGTTTTAATTATTTTGCTCTTAAAAAGCATGTAAAGATCTAGCGATTGAATTAACATTTAGTGCGAAGCCGCGGGCACCTGCTAGTATATAATACAGAAAAGAAGAAAGAAGCGAAAGATGGCAATAAACATCAGGATAATTGGCTACAAATACAGACTAGGAAAAACTAAAAGAAAAGAAACAGTATTTTAAGAAGTAACCGACTTAATAACAAGCAATAATAATGGAAAATGAGACTTTAAATAAAGGGAATAGATAGGAAGAGAACGGGACGAAAGAGAATAGGTGTAAAGCGTAAACTAAATAGAAAGTTAGGGATAGTGAAAGAAAATAAAGAACAAAATATAGAACAAAAAGATCGATGTAGAAGTGACAAAATAGTATTATATATAGATAAAATATATATATATATATATATATATATATATATATATACATACATACATACATACATACATACATATAATGGCAAACACAGAATTTTATGCAAACTAAAGTCCACTCATTTTGTAGACATATTTATAAGGTTATACTAATTCTAGTTTAGCACAACTCAGGCTACTGTACCTACTATACCCGTAATTTGTTCTGTGTGTCTGTTTGTATTGTCGTCGTATTATGTTTTCTATTCATTTTCATTTTAAGGATTATGATATTAGGTGAAATGAGTCACGCTAAGTAAAAAATATGAAATCTGAAAAATACATTCTCTTCTGAGGAAATCATGAAAAGCTCCTAGTCGAATTGGCAGGCCAAGGGATTTGATCCCACGACTCCCGGAGATGAGCACGCGACGCCACCCCCTTGACCAACTCTTCGGTTTGATTTCATCCTAGGAATTTCGACATCTGCAAGACTTTGGAAAAACAGGTTTTCTACTGTGTGCGAATTCCAGTTGCACTAATAGCAATGGAGATATAACAAGAAAAGTATGCGGATTCATGGGTGTGGGTGAAACGTGTATGGAACCAGTTTGATTCGCTGAAATTTAGAGCAACAGTGGTTTATGACAAGTCTCAAAAACTTAACCATAGTTTATTGCTTGCATTACAATATTGATATACTACATTTCACAACAACTAATCGTAACTTTCTTGTTACTACAAATTAATAAATACAAGAATAAAGTTATTATCGGTTAAGGTTCCCACATTTTAGACATTGCCTTTACCCTAGGATTGCTCCTGGAACTCAATTCTGTTAGAAGCAGAGTCGAAATATAAACCAGATACTTACTTAGGCCTCCTTACTTACTTACTTAATGGCAATAAACAATTCCTATAAGCTAAAGGAATATTATCTGTTTTATGGAACCTGAAGGTTCATTGCCGCGCTTACCTGAGCCCGCCATTCAACCCTATTCTGTGCTAACTCCATCCAACCATCCATCGCAAATCCTACTTCCCTTAAATCTATCCTAATATTGTCCTCCCACCTGCGTCTAGGTCTTCCAAGTAGTCTTTTTCCTTCGGGTCTTCCCGTCAATAATTATTGTGAGATATGTCTTTCCTCCCCGTGCGCGCAACATGTGCATAATTATAACACAAGAAATTCTGACAAAATATTCTAGACAAAAACTCTAGTAGATATGGACTAAATAGTATAATTTTGTCTTCTGTTAGAGATTTTTATACACTACCGTGTCATATACGACAATGTAAAACTCTGACTAAATTCAAAAGAGATGCCCGGTCTTATTTAATATACCAATTTGCAGATAACTCCTTGCAATAATATTTATGTTAACTTCTTTTGTCATTTTGTCATTATATAAAATTAATAGGTATAAATCTCTGTAGTTCCTGTATGTGTTTATGTTGTATTTATTAATTGTTTTATATTGCCTCATTGATCTATTATAATTTATGTTCAAAAAATGTAAAATTTGACTGTCCCTGTAAACGAGCGTGAGCTCATTGGGACCTTTGTAAAATAAAATAAAATAAAATAAATAAATAAAAAAGTTTCATTTCTATCCTATATCCAGCATAAGGTATAGGAGTTATAAGATTTTTGAAGGAATAAGGTGGTTAAATATTTCAAATCCTTCATATGAGTAACGAGTTGGCATGTATCCAACGGTTAATGAGACATGTTATCGAAGAAACTGTACCAATACATGATTTCTACGGTACCCTAGCTGAAAGACATGTTTAGCATAGTGACTTATCCACATTTCTTAAATTCCAGCGGTACAAAACAACAAAATAAATCTTACAATAGATGTAACAAAATAGTTTGTTTACTATAAACTGTTGAACAGTTTAACACTGGAAACTAAAAAATGCATTAGGCCAAAGTGTTTGCTGTTAAGCAATGGAACTCTAAATTTGTAATATAAGTTACACAAATAGTTTTTAAAAAGTAAAGCACTACCTTTACAGCGCGTGAAGATCTTCGGTTTCCAGGACGTTAAGGCTCCCAGATTTTAGACATCGCCTTTACCCTTGGATTGCTCCTAGTACCGGTACTCAATTCTTTAGAGGCAGAGTCGAAATATAAACCAGATACTTACTTAGGCCTACTTACTTACTTACTTACTCAATGGCAATAAACAATTCCTAAGTAAGCTAAAGGAATATTATCTATTTTATGGAACGCGAAGGTTCATTGCCGCGCTTACCTGAGCCCGCCATTCAACCATATTCTGTGCTAACTCCATCCAACCATCCCTCTTTTCTTAATGGTCTTGGACGTATTGGATGTTTACCTTGGTAATTAGATAGTCTTACTACTCTACATATTTTTAGCTTGTATTAAGTTTCACAAGGCTATCTGTATCTCAATTTATTCCTTGGGATGAATTTAGAAGATTAATGGCACCCTTCAACTGTTGGCAAAAATCTTAATAGGCCTACTGAACCGAGTGCTTGCATAACTTGCTATTCTTTATCCAATGATTTAGATATATCCACTTTATGAAAAGCAGACTTTCAAATAAGTCCTTACCAACAAGATGTATTGCTAATGTAATTCAAAAACAGAACCTTATTGTCATGTGAAAACTGATTTATTCTGCAATTATGGTTGTTTCTTCCCTGTAGAGTCACTGAATCTTCTAGCACGTTCATAATATTCATTTCCTCCTAGCCAATATATCTTTTTTTCCATATCTTTTTTCTTACATTGATTAAAGTTAGAAACGACTTTCAAAGCATTTTATATTTCATTTCCCCTTTATATCCCCTTCCCCAGGAGAGAAGTTAGCAAACGTGCTTACCATTTCAACCCGTTTTGGCAAGCGTCTGCATAGTTTTATGGAGTGTTTTATTGGCTCCAGGACGGCGTCTTCCATTTCTTCACGACTATCAAAATTACCTTTAAACTATGGAAGTATATAAAAAATATATACATATACAGCGTCTTCCTCCCTTTTTGCTGTCTCTGAATCGCAACTTGGCTTCACATGTTACAATAATCCGCCTTTATTCTCGTCGTAAAAGTAGACTTCAGGACTAAGCGGTTTTTCTTTAATATGTAAACCATCTTCGTATTCATCAGATGTTTTTATTATCTTTATTATTGTCACAATATACGTATATACCCAAACATACATACATACATACATACATACAAAATGTTATAACAACTGTCAAAATAAAACATATCTTCGTTTTGAGAAAGAATTCTTTATCCCTTCCTGAAACTTTGTTTTGTTTATAAATTTAGTTTTCCATATTTCACTTGGTGTGCGAACTTAATTTATTTTTAAGGATAGATACTAACAATTGTACTATTTAAACTGATCAAATAATATGGTTATTGATTGATAATATATTTCAAAGGGCAAGCTTAATAAGAAAACGCGTTTATTATCCCGATATTTTGCTTATACCGTGATCTTCAGGCTGAACTTGGCAGAGATTGTCGTCAATACGCTATTAGGGTACTCTTATTTAATTATTTTCTCTCCACTCTTCATAGCTATTTAAAACAGAAGAACTTCAAACCAAAATAAACATAACCATTCCTGTAATAAAAGCAGCTATTTAACAAATTAAGAAATAAGTTTAATTAACGCAGCAATATTTAAGATAGCATAAGTCTAGACAAACTACAAATAGAAGCCAAAGACATTTCATAAGTATTGTTAATAAATTTTCCAATTAGGATTATATCATTTCTTGAAGAGGAACTATTATTACTACATGGTCGAATACCATTTTCTCCTGGCGTAACGTGTAAAGTGGTGTGACCCCTTTTTGAACCCTACAAAATGCAGCAAAAATTGAAAAGCTGTTGGCTAACATACAGTTTGTAGACTAACACACAAACATTACAGCCTCCAGCGGGATTCGATCCGGCGGCCATACTGCTAACAATCAATATTACATCCCACGCCCATAACGAACGGCTAGCAAGCGTTTAATATTATTATGCAGCAATTTAACTAATCCAAACCTGTGCTAATTAAATATAAATATGTATTTATGCTTCATAAATTTCATAACAGTTCATTCTCTTCTCAGCAATAAACACAATTTCTTTGGTAATTCTACTATTCATAGAAATAGGCAAGCTATACACGAAGTGTAATTATAATTTTATAATTATTTTTATTATTTTGAAGATATTATAAAATTTTGAGATTTCAGCCTTATGCTACAAATAACTTCTTAGGTATCCCGGTCTATTGGAATTAAGATGTGACAGCAATGTTGAATTATATAGGCCTTATAACTAGTGAATAGTGCAACTTACGTAGTCCAAATAAAACGAAATTTCAATTGAGCTGCAAATTCTTCAGGGTTCATTCACTCTCTCATTATCGAAAAAAGAAAAAAAATTGATTATGTAAATGCGAACAAAAGCAAGCCTTCCACATCATAAACAAATGTCAGGATCTTTCACTGCCTTGTAATGAAAGAAGTAATATCTTATATCTACCTATGTAGATACTGAAGAAAAACTTTGCCTCTGTTGCAAAACAACACGTGATAATCATTCATCTTGAATTCTATTTATCAATATAATAATTATATCAAATAATTATTATAGAGTATTGTATTAAGGGAGTCCATTGCTGTGGCGCAAGAGAAACGTTCGCAACTCTCACGCAGTTGGCCCGGGTTCGGGATAGAAGAAATTACATAGGTGGGGGTATTCTCGGATTTTTCCTCGCCTGTCAGACAAATGTTGGATAACTTTAGAACCTTGTGGTCCCCGAATATCGTGAGGCCATCATTATCATTTTCATCCTTTCCGCGCCTTGTTCGGAGTGTGTGTACAACTGACGTGTCTCGTCCTGTCTGTAAGTGTTGTCTTGGAGGTGGCCCCAACATTGGGCTGATCACTTATCAAGGAAGGCCCTCCGTGTTTGGTCAAAAAAGGAATGTCTATGAGAGGTAATCCCTCTCCCAACAGGTTGCGGTCCTGTAAGCCCCTGCGGCCTTTGATATACCTGGCAGATGAATTATTTTTTTGATTCGTGGAATGGTCTCATCTCGTAGATCTTGTGACAGAATCCAAGATAAGATAAACGTGTTATGGTACTTGTAGGCTCATGCTTTAGTGTGCAGTTTGAATTCACTCATTCTATTAAAGACATGACTGTACTGATATAAAATTCACTCCAGACTTGATTTCTCTTCACTTGAGTTTGGATATATTGGGATAGATTGCGCCCATTACCGGTACTGAATAACCATCCACAATTTGTTAGGTCTATGCGGATACAGCATGATAGGTGATATTGTAAGAGTAATATAGCCTAATAATCATAATAAACAATAAGATATAAATGGTATGTGACTTACGTATTGTTCAGTACTATATGAACAGATTTCCTTTCTAGTAGTGCTCATCAGACTTTTTCATAGGCTTACCTGAAATCATAAAACCAAGAATAATTAGTATGTTTCATTATTATGAATGGTTAAGGAACATGGTAGCTACACTGAGAAATTGGTTTCGTGTTTTAAAAAACACTTTTTAAGGTTGGATTATATAATCCACTTACAAAAAACAAAAAGTTAATTTTAATAGGAGAATATACAGATCAATCAAGCAATCTTTTCAGCATAACACTAAACTAAGGATTTGTTTTTTTAAGTACAAACAAAAAAAGTAGTGGTGAAATTAAACCTGTTAGTAGTGTGTGTAAGACGTTATTTCAACTTGTGAATTTCTTGAAGATTAAAGAGGTTAAACCACAAATGCTATTTATTTCACTAATTTCACAATTGGAAACACTAACTTACACAGAATGTAGATTGCACGATTTATGTCTTTACAATAGCACACCTTGATTATTATATCGATTGTAGGTGAGAGCCACAGGCCTAAATAGTAGTACACAACCGTTATTAAATAACCATAACAACCAAACAAGGATTCCAGTTATTACAGCAGGAAAGCGAAAGGTGTTTGAATACTCTTAATAATTTATTACCCAATATGGCCAAAGTTTCAATAGATTTCGTCATCGCCTTCACACACGAGATAATACATAACTAAGTCATTGAAATAGGCTGTATTTTGTTATTAAATCGAATGGAGAGTAGTAAATTCTGGCAATTGTGAATCTACTTGCAATCTCAAACGATCCTTAATTATTTTAATTACAAGCATCTCGCCATAAAACTAGTAAGCGAACAATGTAGGCCTACTAATCCCAGAAACAGGCATTTTTGTGTTACTCATGGTATTTGTTTGTGGGTGCTAAAAAAATAAGTTTACTTTAGTTCTATTCATGAAATTTGCTATTTTAAAGGTCTATTAGCAGCCCACAGTGTTTTAAAATACTAGCATAACATTGTTTGTTAAAGAGTTAACGGGAAGCGGACCTCGGCACTGAACGCGGAGACATTCTGCCAATGGGAGAATGAACAAATATCACACCATTGGCTGCAAGTTCATTTTTGTATACTGCTCCATAGAACTTTATTTTCTAAAGAACAAGAGTTGGTCCGTCGGCTGGCCATATTACGATATATGACAATTTGGTGAGATAATTATTGTGTGAAGATTCCATCTGTAGCCTAACATAATTTCAAGAATTACGTATAAGAGGCTCGAAAACGAACAATTTTGTAAATAAAAGGTTATGTATAAGCGACAGCCCACTCAAACTCCTGACTCGGACTACTTATCGTGATCTTCGAAATTGGCAATTGTGGTCTTTTGAATTGAATTTTCGCTAGTTCACAACTAAAGAATCTAAATTTCTATTGAAAAGTTGAGTGTTCAACACTGTTTGTGAATTGCAAATTTCATGTGCAATCTCCACCGCACTGACAGTTACGAAATTTATGGTACTCCCTAATTCAATCTTACCGACAAAGAAGGGATATCTCTTTGTAAAAGCATATGTTGAACTGTCTGTTTAGCCTTGAAGTTTAAAGTCTGCCCATGCGGTTCTCGCCGAGGATTGACATTTCGGAAATTTATAACACCATTTCTCCATTCTCGCCGAGATGTGTTGAGTGGGATGGGCTCTGGATCTGGACTTGAAAATTTATTTTGTCAGTTCTTGGAGATAAGTGCATAGGCTATGGTGTAGGCAATAATAATTGTACGAAAGCTATATTCTGTACACTAGCAGGGAATCCAAAAATATGAGTTTCCTGTCTGGATGCTGTCGCTTTGACCATCGTCTAGCCGGAACGTACCTCATCCATATCATTAATGTAAGTACAAACTATATTTTAAATTAACGATAACCTAAAGGTTATACAAGATTTATTCTAAAAACTTGGATTAAAAATATTTTTGATAACTGTTAACTATTGAAAACATAGCAAATGCGCTTCTTCTCCTATTCATCCTATTATAAATGTTATACAGATATTTTATATAGATATAGATATATAATGGATATTATAGATATTATATAGATTTTTTCAATTATAGTATTTTTTAACAATAGGTTTTTAATATAAGTTTAGAATTATTAAGATATACAGTACATTACCTTGGATCATATTAATTGATATCGCAAAGGGTAAAATTTATTGTTAGCTAAAATAGTTCCCATTTGATAAAAGAAAAATTACCCACTATATACTCAGAAACCTCGTAGAAACACTAATTGCTGTACTGTATGAATGAGTTGATAAGCATTTATAACTGCTCTGCTTAAAACAATAAATAATATGATGGTATTGTATTATGAGGAATGTTTATGAAATTATGGACACGTGAATTGTTTACACAAATAATTTGAAAACTAGCCAAGTACAAAACAAACATTTAGATTATGCTATTTTTATAAATTTCACCCGTATGTTGATACTGTGAAATGATAAAACCTTGAATAAATACATTTCTGAGCCTTAGCTCATTATGTATTTTCATTAATATATATTTGTTTTAATCATAATGAAAAGTGCTAGCTTTATGTATAAAATTATAATTATTATAAATATTATAAATGTATACAATTATAAAATTATTAATGTCTTTTTTATATTTACTAATCATTATCACTTAATAATTGTCAAAAACATTCCTTTTCGTGTTAATCAGATTGTAAAAATGAATGCCAAGCAAAAAATAAACACTTTTTCACCGCCATCTATAGACTACGTTAATTGCACAAGTAAGGTAGCGTTAGTAACATGTCCTACATAGACGAATCCTCCTGAGTGGGTATGAAGTACGAATATGGTTATATAACTGCTTACTAACTTTATAATTGACTCTTCGAAGCCCAACGCTCTCCTCATGCAGCGGGCCCGGGTTCGATTTCTGGTCAGGACAAGTTTCCTAGGTGGAGTTCTTTCCTCCATAGGTGAGGGTTTTCCTCACCTATGAGACGAATGTCGTGAAACTTTACGCCCTTGTGGTCCCCCGTATATAATTTGGCTGTCATTGCCACCTTCATCCCATCGGAATGTGTGTGTGTGACAGGTGGGTCTCGTCCTATGAGTTCCTGTTATCTAAAAGGTAGCCTAAAAGGTATCTAGGGTTAATCATTCATCCGGGGAGGCCCTCCATGTCCTTGTTTGTTGAAAAACATATGTATGTGATCTATAGAAACTCCTCCCCCGATAAGTCGCGGTCCTGTACAGTCAGGGCAGCGTGGACTACATAAAACATCCCTACATCTGGGGAGGTATAACTCAGAAAAGGAAGAAGAGAAGGCTCCTCGATAATCTAAAGCTGCGGCTCCATTGATATACATGTAACACCAATATTAACAAGCTGATATTGACATGTAGGCCTATATTGCAATTTCGCGTTCCAATTGACTTGACATGCAAACCCAGCGTGTTGCACTTAACATTTTCAGATGTTAATTTGTTTTCCGGAGAAAGTGGACAACATGTCAAGTCAATTGACTATTCGGTCAATATCGGCTTTGTTTCGGGAATTTCCGGGCAACGAAAAGCGATCGCCAGCTTAATTGGCTTTGGTTCGGGAATTTCCGGGCGAACAAAGAGCAGTCGACAGCTTCCTCAATATTTGTATTACATGAGTATTTGGTATAGGCTATCAGTGTTCTCAATAGTATTGCACCTACTTTTAAAATTATTTTTTATGGCATACTCCATTGTTGAAAAATGTGATAGTTATTTTGAAAAGATCAAGACATCTGTACAAAATTAGTATTTAAGAAAGTCATAGACAGTTAACAAGAAGATAATAACAAGTATATAAAACTGCTCTCATTTTGTAATGTTGGCTGCCCTCTTCAGAGGCGCTTTCTTTTTTAATGTTATTCATAACCGCGCCAACACATGTTAATCTATAACATTGTAGTGGAGACAGTTGTTAATTGGAAAACCACTTGACTTGTATACATCAACAAGTTGATGATAAACATTTAACATATGTTAACTGCAACATGTTGGTGTTAAATGTATATCAATGGAGACGCAGCTTAGGAGAGTAATGTGGGTGTCACTTCTTAAATACTTTTTTTCCAAGAACTTCCCCTACCTGCTGAAACCCTAATCCTTTTCGATCTGTCAATCAGTGAATAGAAATGTAATTAGGCGTATTTACACTTGTCTGCAGTCCAGTACAATGTTGCCAAATATGTACCACAGCACTTAGTTTACAGCGTGAATGACAGCGACAACACACGGGGAAAATCACGCGACTACAAGAACACCTGTTCTTTATCGGTGTCGAAGTCTGTGCAGATTTTTGGATTAGGGAACAATACTATTATGTTCTTTTGTAGATAGACGATGGGTTGGGACGAGGCTTTCATAAAATGGCACCAACTGTATGTACTAGTTTATCATTATGAACTTACGTTTGTCGTATGAAAAGGAATTTAAAGTGTTCCTTCTAATGATAATCAGGCCAACTAGTATGAATACAAGCGAACGATATGTAGTTTTGAATTATTTGGCCCTTTGGTGCAAGATGAATTTACAAATAAGGTATTCTTCTTCTTATTCGGTTCGCTTCAAAATGAGGCACTGTCACTCTGTACAATGGTATCCTAAATCGGCGTGCATATACACTGTGAAGTCATCATTAAAAATCCTCTGCGACAAAGCATCGATTTTTATGGGTAACGTATGATGAACTTCCAATATGATTTTTACAGTATGAACACAGAACAGTAAAAAAAAAATTCTTTGAAATAAAATTGCAATACAAAGAACTCATTAAATGTGAAAAAAGCGCTCAATAGCGATGCCTTTTCATTACATTGCCTTTAATTCAAGGCAGTAAGACAAATGTGAAATTTTTCATTTCACAGAAATTTATATTGTGTGAATTATTATTTTCTAATTATGTTCAACCCTTTAATTAGTTCGTGCAGGAGCAGCAGCATTTGGATTCAATGTCGCTCTTTAATAACAAAAGGCTCCAGACCCCTAGACTTCATTGTGCAAATTATCAAAGGGGAAATATGTTACCACAATGGGACTGTAGCGTTCCCCCATACTTGCTTCTGTTTATTTCTGATGAATGCCAGTTACTGTTTGGTTTAAGCTGCATGATTGTGCATTATATTTCATAATCGATGTATGAACTTGGTTATACATAGCTACTATGCAACCTCCCACAACTGACTTTAAGAACAAGTTTCTGCAGTAGTAAATAATTGAGGCACGAATGAAGAAATGGTGTTATAGTTCAGTGCTTTGTAATCATCCTGGTAGAGTCCGGACAAATGTGGCGTTCGTAACCACAGTGAAACACATCCGTTTAACATCAACTGAAGAAATCAGGCCTCAAAGTTTTTAACACAAGAGGGAATTCCTTCCATATCTTTAACACGTCCGACTATTAATTATTAACTTAATTCACTGTAGCAGTGAATAGAACATGCTTTCAAATGTCTTATCAACACACTATCGCCTGATATATACAGGTGGTACCAAAAGTTTAAGGCCACCAGCATATTTGAAAGAAATGCGTATTGACTTTATACTTTTGGGTTGTATTTAACTGATTTTTTGTTTGTTTACTGTGATTGTTATAAGATGCTTGGAAGGCACTATCTGGATATGTTTTTGTAAAAATTAACACAGGTGAAACTGTTTTTAATATTCCAGAAAAAGTTACTACGATTAACACATTTGAAAGAGTGAATGTCGAGTACAGAAAATGAATAATTTTAAATGTGGACCATGCTGCACTCTCCTGAGTAGCTTCAGACTAGTAGCCTATCCGGCATTGTTACGATGCCAATAGCTCAATTGAGAATACTCGACATTCACTCTTTTAAATGTGTTAATCGTAGTAACTTTTTCTGGAATATTAAAAACAGTTTCACCTGTGTTAATTTTTACAAAAACATATCCAGATAGTGCCCTTGGGTATCAATTTGTTGTGTTACTATACATGTATCATCATACAAAAAAGTAACCCGTTATTTGTATTATTATAGAATTCCCATGCCCTGAAACGTTATAAAATGTAGTAATTTTAAATTATCGATATATTTTTTAAAAATCGTAAAAGTGAAGAAAATAGCAGTAATTCCATTTTATTTTCATTTCCAACCATCTAATAACAATCACAATAAACAAACAAAGTATCAGTTAATACAGCCCAAAAGTATAAAGCCAATACGCATTTCTTTCAAATATGCTGGTGGCCTTAAACTTTTGATACCACCTGTAAATAAAATTGAACTTGGTTCACTATGGTTGAGGACCCCACAAATAATATCTTGCCAAGCTGTGTGCGGACCCCTAATTTTACGTCCCATTTTTAAAAGAAGGCCTATATTCTTAATATTTGGGGAATTGATTAAAGGTCATTATAACGAAATGTGTGAAAAAATTTTACTTCTTTACTTTCCACTTGCTTTATGACTTTTTAAAATTATGTCTGCGAACCATCTGCACCATCTTCGCGGACCACCAGTGGTCCGCGGACCATAGGTTGAGAAACGCTGCTATATAGTAATAACTTTATTACTTCAAAGCATTATTTTAAATGAACAGAATATTTTAGAATATTAAATTAATTAATAAATTATTAATTCGATAATTAACTTAAAAGAATACATTAAATAAAATTCTTTACTTGCGCTATTTTCATAAATCTAGACTAATGATCGGACAATCGCTACATTAAATAAATATCACAATTCATCAATTAGTTTTTATATATTTGAACTTAATAAATAAAATAAAACTAAACATATAGTTTGTATTAATAAAACTCTCACCATAACTTACATTTAATAACACATTTTCAGTCGTGTAGTACAGATCTTATCTATTATAAAATTACTGTGCTGTAAATTGGCAAAGAATAATTTGTTCTTTATTTCATACTGTAAAACCGATTTGTGTACATCACCACAAAAACAATTTCATAACTCCTCGTCATTGTCACTGTTCTCGTCGGAACTGTTTCTACAACTATCTAAATTTATGACACCTCTTTCAATAATGTCGTCCTTGCCTATCTCCTTTGTAGAGGCCTCTTCCATAATGAGGTTCTTATACAACGAGAGCGATGTTCAAGTGCAAAAGGAACATAAACAGGAAAACAGTGGAATGGGAAATCCGTTTAATAACCAAAAAGCCGCCTATTTTTTCTGCCACTACTGTAGTAAAACTTACCCCTAGAGCTGTCCAAACAAAATAGCATCTACATGTTTCTATGCGCAATTCAGGAATAGCTTATAATTCGAGACAATGCAAGGAAAATGTGCAGCTACTTTTGCACATGGCTTTGTTAACAGCACTTCAGTTCGGTCATCAAAAGTTCTTGCATTACATTTCCGCATGAAGGCTTCGATACTTCTCCTTTGTGAGGTAAATTTTCCTGTGACGAGTACGATCCAAGTTCCAACATCCTTCGCTTAGCTGAACTACACTGGCATTTCATTACTAGGGACCGGATTTTTAGGTTTTTAAAAAACTGTTTTAGGTTTTTCATTAGGTGAAATAGTTTTTTTTAGGTTTTTCCCCAAAATATCGTTTTCGGGTAGAATAATTGGTTTAATGAATTTGAATGTGCTACCCACTGCCGTAATAAACTCGATTTCATAATTAACACGTCTTATTAAAATTCACAGTGTGATCACTAAGTATGAATAACAGGGCAGTAATAAAGGCAAAAAAGGGCATTAAAACACAGAAATCTATATCCTTGTTCATACACGGCAGCAATGGTTGTTCGTACGATTATTTTAAAAGGAATACGCCGGTACTCTTACACTTCCTCTCTAGTTGTCCATCCTAGACGACAATGGGTTGAACGAAACGCTGGTGGTAATTTCAACCCGACAAAAATTATTGTCTCTCCGCAAAATATCGATTTCTCAACTGACAAACAAAAAAGAAAAAAAAGTAGCCTAAATTAGATAGTTTAGGTTTTATATCCCGTTTAGGTGTATTTAGGTTTTTATACCCCATTTAGGTATTTTTAGGTGCCATAGAATTAATGTGGGTGAATCCTATGGACAAGATTCGAAAAAGTGTATGAGCGCTTTTTGTTTTGGAAGTAAGGGAAAAAATAGGTAAAAACCTAAGAATCCGGTCCCTATTCATTACCATTGTTGATTAATCTGCCCCAGTGTCCAAGTAAACGAAACAGCATATTTAACATCACTATATTCGCGTATCATAATTATTAGAAGGAATAAGCGACAAATTCGCACTGGTTTATTGGCGTTATGATACAGTTAGAATGAAAAGCACGGTATCGGTGGATATCATAAGTTATCGCGTAACTCCTAGAGCGATGCTGGCTTATCTCGCGGCTCGTTCGCTCTGCTAAATGAAGTATGAATATGTCCACACGCTGGTTGCACCTAATAGTCGATCTCTATCGTAACTGTTATCGCTTGTGAGAACACATAATTAATTTTAATCGGGTGCAGTTTGTCCCAACGAGACGTTGGCAGCCAGCCAGGATAATTCTGCATACTAGGCTCATCAACTGTTATAAAGATGGGAAGAAATAATAGATTTGTTCTGAAATGCAAGGTTATGGCGAATATTCACAGCAAAGAAGGCAAGCCTACGAAGATATATTCCGTTATCTGCCTTTATATATATATTAATCTTTTCTTCATTACGGTGTTTTCCACGACGTTTGGTTTCCTTCAACCAAATATTATGCTACATAATAAATTATTACACATTCCAATTTTAAGTAAGTTTGCTCCTCCATGTATGTAAATCGTATCTTCATCACCTAGTCCTCTTGTTAGCATGCTCCCCCTTACACCATCCATCCGAGTACCAGTCGACTTTCCATTCCTTCGTCTTCCATCAGGTTCCTAGTTCATCACCACCTTGGGCAATCTTCCATCGTTCATTCTTTTCACATGACCGTACTATCTTAATATTTTCTTTTCAATAACCTCTATGACATCTTTATCCACACTCATTAATTCTTTCATTACAGTATTCTCTACTTCCCCCCCCCCTTTGAATTTCTTGCTGATCTTCTCCAGTAATCCATTTCTGTGGCTCGTAGTTTTTGTATTTGTTTGTTATTTAGTGGCCACTTTTCCGCTCCATAAAACATTATAGACTACAGAGTGCCCCATAAAAAGGTAACGAGTTAAATGCTTAGTGAAGTATTTCAGATATATTTTTTGGGACACCTTACACTTTCCATATTGATTTGTATGCAAAACTTTTGTTATATTCATGCTATTACTGCTCCATAACAATGAGTTTAATATTCCAATTGTCCTTCTTCCTTGACATGTACGTTTATATATTTCTAATTGAAGTAAGAAATCCTAACAGGGAAATTATTTAATATTGTAATTAAGTGTAAAGAAAGAATTAATGTTATTTAATGAATTTGTATTTCCAAGAAAAGAACGATTTATTTTGATGTTAAATTTTCAAATTTATGAGCTTTTCCTTTAAAAAAATTAAAATCCGGTAAACTGATATAACAAAATGTCAGAATGCTTTTGTTTAATCAGTGATAATTGCAATTATGATGTGCAAAAAAGTAAGTTATTTTTGTAATAGATCTTCAAGTTAGGCTCCAGATCGATTTATTAAGCAGGGCTTGGGGAAGAACACTGGTCTAAAGTTTGATTCTTAACATTAATTCATACTTATATACACTGATATAACAAATTATTAAAAATATGTCAACATTTCACAAAATGCATTGGCAATAATATTAATGATGTAAGTGTAGGCTTACGATTCGCTGACATGTTTGTTTCAGGTTTAAATCAGCCGTATAGGTTATTAATGAATTAAATTCGATCTGAAATCAATCTGTCAGGAATTACATTAGCGCTATTGCTTGTTCAGGAGCGTTTAAACTGAAAAATACTCACATTAAAATAATAATGTAGATATTGGTAGCCATACATTTCGATAGAATGCACAGTATTATATTAACAGCAGCTGCGTTTAATTATTCAACGGCTAGATGTGTTTTATATATTTTGTTTATTTATATTTACACTCGATACCGTTATAAAGAAATGAATCAATCAAGGCGGACTAACAATATCAACAATCGATCGACAATTTGTTACGTTATGTTTAGGATATTGTGAGCCATGCAATATTTTTGTAGCATGTTATACCCATTATAAAATGAATATTGTTTTTGTATGCTGTCGAATGGACAAATAGGTTTATGTAAAGCACCGGTACCAGCTGGGTAGAACGCTTGGAAACGAAAGCATGCTCTTTAATAAGTAATTTCGACTATTATTTCTACTTACAGAAACTGATTGCCTTGTTTATCTTGTGGAAGCTCGCCCGCTGATTGGCTGTCCGAGAGTCATCAAAATGCTTCGGGTCTTCGGTTGACCAGTACCGGAGTATATTATATTATAGATTAGATGTGACCGTTAATTACTCATTATTCAGGTACTGGTCAACCAATTTGATCCAAAATCAAAAAGCTTCTTCCCATGGGCATTATAAATGGGTATACCAAGTTTCATTAAAACCCGATTAAGCATACTTGAGTTATAGCGCTTACAGACACACGGACAGACAGATGGACAGACATTTTCCCGTCCACCACATAAGGTCAGAAAGTATCATTCTGGCACTAAATAAAAACGGCGTTGTTATTTAAATGTCGTGTTTAATCATAAGTCCTGTGGATCTAAAGCTCAGGGTTCCTGAGATCGAGATGGTACAGGTCATATATTTGTCACAGTGAGTGTCTTGTTTTCTTCCAACCAGTTATTATTGATTGGTTTCATTTGGTTTTTAAGTTGTGAATAATTTAATTTCTTTTGGACTCACCGGGATACATCGACGACGACGATGACGAGAATTTTAGAGCTGCTTCTACAGCGACTGAACATGCAATTTCCATAGAACAAAGAGCATTTTCAATTCAAACGTAATTAGAATATAATCAAAGACCACATTGCTGGGGCTTCTTGGGATAATAGCCTTGGATAGAGAATGACCACTCTCGCTGTAGAGTTAACATTTCACTCTAGGCTCATGTCGTGACCATAGAAAACGTTAATTCAAAATATTTTTCTATTGTACAGGTCTGGCGTTTTATAACACAGCGCCCTTTTGTTAAGAACCAACCCTTTTGCTGCTAGATATTAAGGGAGAGAACTGTATATGAAAAGACGATACCATAACAATGAATAGACATCTACATGTATATATTACTACACAAAACAATTTTCAATTGTGTATATCTGTTCAAAGAATTGAAAACACCGTCCTTTATGCCTACCACCTTCGTAGCACAACAATTCGGTCTTTGATTTATTTTTTTACCCCGCTTTACCCACTCTCAATTCACACACCCACCGCAGCCTTCACTATACTAGGTATATTGTAATGGTACAATGTGTGTTTCCTCGGATTCATATATATATATAACCAAAGTAAAAAGAAAAAAAATAGTCTAGCATACATGAAACCATTGGAGCTTTTCAATGTGCACATGTGGTGCAACTTTCATTGTACAGGTTCCACATATAAGCGGATAGCCTACCGCTTACCTATCCGGACATACACATATATGTACACATACATACACACAAAGAAGAGCAGAACTTTTTTTTTATTCTATCGCAACTCTCCGTCTCTTTTCTATTTTTCATTCCTACTTCTCCTCTTACTCCACTTTTACCCCTTTCGTGCCTCTTACTCTTTCTACCACACCCCCTCGACCACCCTCTTGCCTAACATGTCTCATTGTATATCCCATGTATTGCCTATGTGTGAAAAGGGACAGAATAAAGTGAGTAAAAGAGATAGTTATAAGAGAAGGAGGGAGAGGGAAATTTAGATGGGGTGAATGAGAGAGAATTGTTGCATACTTTGTTGGTCAGACTGAATGGCGGGCCCATTGACCAGTGTTACCATGGCGACCCCCATATCTTTTGTTGTTTCCTCGTGTGCCTAAAGCATTGTTCGTAGCAGCTCGAACGGGGGGCTCCTGGCTGATTTCCTCATCGCTCACATAACTCTCTACCAATATCACACCCTTTTCAAAAGACTCTGCTTATGTTTTCACCCGCAGACATAGGGGAGATAAATCGATGTGACGAAAACTTAGATAATTTACCAAGGTTTATATACAGGCTTGATTTTTTAATATTTAATCTACTTCTCTCTCTTTATAGGTAGGCTACGTTTAGTTTCGTCCGATTTCTTAATACTGGAAGTTTCAATCTCTTTTTTTTGTTCTGTCCATTACTTCGTCATTGATTTTGTTCGTTCTTCTAGTCTCTGACTTTTTTCTGTATTTGATATTGTTTCATATTGTTTCGTATTTGGCAAGTGTTTATTTTTCTTTTGTACTGCATTATTTTATTACTACGTTTCTGTTTGTGAGCATTTCCCGTTCTTTGTAGTCTATTTATTTTCTTATTGTTTATACTGTCAGATTCTTTCTTCGTTTCTCAATATAATTTTTTGCTTCTTACTGTATAATGGCTCTTTTTCGTGTTTTATTTATTTTATGTCTTTATAAAGTGATATATGCAATTAACTTATATAATTATTTATATTTTCACTAATCCTATGTTTATTTTTTGTAGGACTTCTCAGTTTTCGTTAGCATTTAAATGATTAGTTGTTTCTCTTCATTAGTACCTCTGTAATAAACAAGTGGAAATCCATCTTATAATGAAACTTGCTTTTGATAGACTATTATGACGAGGAATTATAATCTTGAAAGTTAGGAGTTAAACAGTACAGCATTTTAAAACCTAGGCCTGGTTTCAACACCAATTTATTTTATTTATTGATCAGCTAATGGGAAGTATATAGGGGAACGGGGGGTGGTATCGGACACCTTAGGTTTTTGCGACGTAACTCTTTTTTGAAACTGGAAACAAATGTTTAATCTACTTTACAGATAACTTTATTCTTATAACTAAATGTTTATATGAATATATTTAATTAAAACTAAAACATGTATTTAGCACAAGAAAATTAAAAAGTAGTTACATTTTTGTACTTTTGAAAAATGGAGGGTGGTATCGGACAGTCACTGTTTTCCACAAAAGACTTATTTCCATGTTCAAAGTATAAAGTTTTACTGTTTTACTTTTTTATACAAATGTCACATTTATAAAATAAAGAGTTCCCCTCCAAATTTGCACATTTTTCGTGTGCCCAGCCGTGGCAAACTCAGCTAATGTACTTTTCGGTACTGAAAAACAATCACTTGCCTCTCGAATAGTCATTTTTTGTCCCTGACATTGTTACGGAAAATATCATGTCACCTTCTTCCCACTTTCCTCTTATCTTCCCCATATTTACCTAAAACCAAAGGAAAGAACCATCTGTAACCACGTTGGATGAGTAGCTATATTGTCCGATACCACCCGCTAGCTTCCTGTCCGATACCACCCGATTCATGGTCCTAAGAAAAAAAAAATCTCAACCAAGAACCTTTGAAGAGAATTAAATTCTAAACTTACAGCTTATAGCCTTAAGTACAGTGCTTATGTTAGTGATGTTAGAATGTAACACAACTCACCCTTCTTCCTGTTACTGCTTTGTGAAGTTATCTTCGTGCAAGCCGATTTACACAGAAACGAACAAAAAGCACTATCACTCACAAACGAAACTAGCTGTCAACTGAATAAGATGTTCACCCTCTTCAAACATTTAGCCAAGGCTGTCAATCACAAAACCGGTCGTCCAAGCACCTGCTAGCAAGAGATATTGGGCTTGTCCGATACCAGGCTCTGTCCGGTACCAGCCCCCGCACCCTAGGTATATGTAGTTAGTGGACTAAATGGATTATGTGATGACAGGAAACCAATGTAGGATAACAGGAAGTTTACCTCCTTAAAACTAGGCTCGGAAATCGAACCACTTACACCATAGCTCACAGTGGGCTCTGAGGACTTGTAACTGGGACAAAACCATAAAACCCGAACAATGAAGGTGTTATGGTGGGCTACTGTACCAGGATTGTAATACGATATGTTGGAAATCTGATAACATAATAGAGATTTCTTCTCATCTTTAGGTGCTGGACCATTTAATCACGTCACGTTCAACAATTATAATTACTTCTACTAAGATATTGACTCTACATGTTTATATTATAGCAAAAAGTAGTAGATTCAACGCTTGCAACTCATATACGCAGTAACTACAAAGATATTGCAAATATACACTAAAAAATTTGCATTATTTTAATCTAGTCTAAAAGAAAACACTTTTATTTTAATAATATTTTATAGTTAAAGAAATAATTCAGAACTAGAGTATAACACAATCGAATCACCACTGAGTTCTTCACATGTAATCATGTATAAAATATATCCTAATCCACTATAATACCGAACTTCAATATTGCAAGAATTGCTCCCACATTGCTAATAATACAACTTAAAGCAATAATATTCTAAACTACAAGGTCTCTGTTGAGGAAAAATTCCAAATGTAACATTTTACTAGGATTACAATATTATTCATTTTTCCTAACTTCGAACTCATTTGACCAATCGTAGGCTCGGAAGTTAAGATATAAATTATCGGTAATAGGACCACTTCTATTAACAGGAATCCTAAATGTGATTGAGGTCTGAGTTTCATTAATAAATTAAGAATGGTTGCTAAAAAATGCTCAAAATCCTCTGGCACTTAAAACCGTATATTGATTTTCAAACATAAAAACACATGTACACACACTTAAAAGCACACAGGTACATATCGTACAATTAAATGGGGAAATAGTGAATCAACTTTTGAGCCACCCTCTTTGTGAATGTGTGAGTCTTGGGTATTTGGGTCCATTCAT
Organism: Ectobius pallidus; assembly: GCA_964059195.1. Lineage (NCBI taxonomy): Eukaryota > Metazoa > Arthropoda > Insecta > Blattodea > Ectobiidae > Ectobius > Ectobius pallidus. The sequence continues at coordinate 164,363,365 of CAXKWD010000001.1, read as the reverse complement.
TAGTTGGATAGTTGCATGAAAGGATAGGGTGGGGGGTAGGAGGACAGAGTATGAGTGGTACGTTATATTCTACGAGAAAAGGACTTCCTACCATAGCATCCCCCTTAGTTCTGAAGGGCATTGAAAGTTTGATTTGATTCCGAACAATGAAGGTTGGTCGTGGACTCTATATACTGGAGATCGGTGGTGTGGAGTGCGAATCAAAAGGAAGTCAAATGAGAACAAGTGCAGTCATTAGGAACTCGGCGGAGATGATGGAGCTGTAGGAGCAGAGACGAACCCCTTTCTATCACTTCTCTCATTACTGCAATGCCTATCGGACCACAAATATTTGAATACAAATTTATTTCTGAACCGATGTCCCACCATATAATTTTTTTGTTCGAAAGGTAGTAACAAGTAGCATTTCTATACACTTATTTCTGGTTGTACATTAGAGTGTGTTTTGATCAAATATACTGGCAGTTGTTCACCCTAAAAGAAAATAGATAGTTTCTTCAATCAAGATGTCGGTTGATATGAACAAACTAGCCCATTTTCTATTTTTCATAGTATCTAGAGACCCTCAACTTTTACACCGTTGTAATAATGGTTATAGAGACAGTATTGTAATAAATTCAAAGTTTGTCTTAGGCTCTGTTAACCTTCTTCACTCTAATATTTTAATTTATCTTAATGTTCACTTGATCGAGCGCAGGCAGCACAGAAAATCAGTTGTTCGAAAAAAGCAGCCAGCTGCCATGTTTCTACGTCGTGCGTGCCACGTGGGGAGAGATGACTCCCACTGGTTGATTTTTTTAACATATAGAAAATTAGAAACGTTTCTATTCCGTTTAATGCAATAGAATTGGATGGATAATGTAAAATGAAAATCTATGCAATGGCAGTCGTCCAAGTCACACGATCCAATTGACGGTTTACAGAAATTTGGACCAAAAATTGACTAGCGGCGCATCGGCTTTATTTAAGCATATTTCTCTAAGAAAATATGGTAAATCAAATAACGTTCAACGTTCAACTAAGCAAGGTTTATTACCACTGTAATATACTCGCCGTCTCCTTTCGCCTAAGGTCAAACAGTTTTTAAAATACAATCAGTAGATCAGTTACATTTTATAAAATCATAAATAAAATATTCCTTCTAATGAAGAAGAAGATGGAAACGTACACATTATACTTGCGGCATTTCCCCTTTGGATCGCCATCCATATGCGTTTCCCCAGATATTCAGTGGCGCAAGGATCGTTAGTGATGAACTGTAGATGTTTGCCCAGTTCATTAACAAAGGCTTTGGCTTCAGAGCACCAGGGACCAAAGGTTACCACTGCAAACACGACAAAGATGTAATTGTCGATTATTGCACGATATTTCGATCTCTTTAGCTGGACGATTCAGCAGCAGACCCAGCAAGTTTACAGGTGGAGGATAAATGAGATGGTGCTACCTAACTTAGCAAATATATCTTTTGTTAATTCGATTGTCGATATCTGATTCAATTTTATTACAGCTCTTTACATAAACATAATTCAACAGGAAATGTGGATCACTGGATTTTATTCACAGTTTTTTCCATAGGTATTTTCAACATTAATTATATATTGTCACATTTTATAGTATTAGTATAGTATCTGTTGTGTTTTTCATATTGCATGCAACCAATAGATTTAGCTATATATACTTTTCATACACTGTGGTGAAGGTAAACAATTCATTATTTTCTCATAGCTAGTTCTAAAGCTGAATAAAATACCGAACAAAGCTGTACAATTCAAGACAATAAAAACACACGTAAACATACACAACCTCATTGATTTTTAAACAAAGGGTTTAGATTAGTTGGCTCGGAAATTGTGATATTTCCCCAATGCAAAAAATACTATTGTAAGTGACATGATTGATTAAAATTACTTTGTTTAACACACTGAATAGAAAAGAAAATAGGTTTGAACTTGCTTACCGGTAGAGTTATCATTTCTTTTCGAGACTGCATAGGCCAGTTTGTAAATGCATTAAAGGTAAATATTTTCTACATAGGGACAGTTTTCTAAATTTAATATAGGACTTCAGATCATTATATTATGGGGCGATGAAGACCTTCATGATTATATGCTTTCATTTAGATTATGTTAATAAGAAATATTCTAAATCCTCATCCTATCCAAATTACATTTAAAAATTGAAAATATGCCAATAAGTTTCTTTGTTTATCGATTATGAGCGAGCCTGGCGATTTAGGGTAAAATGCTTACTGATTTTTTTAATACGGCTTTTCATTCGCTTTTCAGTAAATTATAAATTTCTGAGTGAACCTACATAGTGGTATCGGCATCACGTCCCTAGCTTCCAGTCATATCGCGGTTATCGCCAAATTATGGCAGGTATCCTGCAAGATGATATAAGATGTTAAGCTTTTCGGGCAAAATATGCATATTGTTTTCATAAAACTTTAAACTTCCCACCGAATATGGCATAAGACTTACTTATTATAACATGTTGTACAATTCGATCTGAAAATCTGCAAGATTATTTCACTTCCACTCTGTGTATAATACATTTCCCAAGCAGAAATAAATCGTTTTGTAAGTGCAGTTCTTCATGTTTCTAACGTTACGTGTGCCTAAAAGCTAAGGAAACTCGGCTTCTTCCTTTGTGGATCTAACTTTGTAACTATATTAGGCCTATGTTTAAATACGACGAATTTGTCCTAGAGTAAATTGACTGGTGTGTCTCGCCCTACTTATGCTTGTTGTCTTGGCAACGAGCTGATCACGCCGTGCTCCTTATCCTCGTCTCATCAAGAAATTATGTGTGGGGTCCATAGAAATTCCCTCCCCGGAAAGGTCGCGATCCTGGCCTCATAAACGTCCCTACTACGGAGGAGATAAAATTCAAGAGAAAGAAGAAGTAAATCAAAATTCTCAGTACACATGTCAGATAGAAGGATCTTCGATTAGTTTCAAATTAGGTGTGACATGAGCGTCTACGATGGAGGTAGTTAGTTTTTATTTCTTGTTTTTTTAATAAAAAAAATCAATTTCCATGAAGATTTCTACACATTAGGTTATGTTAATTTTATAAAGTATAAATTTCTAGTTCTAAATAACCACTGGCATTCCTGCAAACTGTAAATGGTTTAGTGAATATTTATTTTAATTAATGTGCACATATATTTATTCAAGCATATAATAAGCATATCATTTGATCCATTTTATAAATTCAGATCTTTCCATGAAAAATAAAATTTAATCCAAAAAAGAAAAATTTCGCAATAAGAACGGACATTTCTCAAAACCAAAACATTTCAAATCTTTTTGCGAGTGTAAAACGATAACATTTCGGTGTAGAAGTGTTTTAAACGAAAGATGTTGATTATATTAACGATAATAATCACAATTCGTGAATCCTAAAATTATACATATTATCTACTTAAAATATATTTCTGGATAGTATAACCCTAAATCCAACATGGCCAGATGTTAATTGGTTTTATGATTATTTTACCTCGGGGGTGTTCTAATACTCAGGCTTGTAATCGTTACTGGTGTGCCGGAAGTTTGTTCCGCAGAAGTTCTTTTACATGCCGTAAATCTTCACACATGGGCTTGTCACATTTACGCACACATATATGCCATCGACCTAGGCCAGGATCGAGAACTTGAGAATAGAAAGGACTGCGGCACCTGCTGCTGACCCTCCCAGTTTTAGCACAACGATAAGCCTAGTTTGTCTTCCTTAATGCTTGGAGTATGTACTCATTGTTATAAAAGAATTAGGTCCTCTTACATGTCAATGAAAACAGTTTTTGAGACCTTTCACTGCAAAATTTGGCTACAAGTTACCTACAAGTTCCTTCACAGGGCAGCATCCATTACAGTCAGGGGCGGATCCAGAGAGACATTTGGGGGGGGGGGGGAAATTAATTATTCCCAGTACACAATTGAAAACAAAATGAACATTTCAGCATTTTCTTACAAAGGTATTTCAAAATAATGAATTTCGTTGCTTTAATTTAAGTATTTGGGTTATGTTCTTATAAAGTTTTAATAATTTGTGCTTAATGTTACAAATTTTTTTTTTTTGGGGGGGGGGAATTTCCCCCATTTCCCCCTCCCCGTGGATCCGCCCCTGATTACAGTTACTCGTAGTTCCAACGTGGCGTTTTAGGCAGGCGGACTTAAACTTTCCAATTTCTGTATAAACATAGTTATCAGTGGGTGTTTGAAGTGTTAATAGTTCATTAGATAAAAGGATAGGGATCACTTTTGCTGCTTGACACTAATATTTTATGCCAATAGAAGGGTTTATGGTCCACTTTTGTGGTGTAGGGGATGCGTAGCGGGTCCGGGCTCGATTCCTTGTCGGGACGAGGTGGCGGTTTTTCCGGGGTTTTTCTCACCTGTGAGACAAATGTCGAGTAATTTTAGGCCCTTATGGTCCCCGGATATCACCTGGCCGTCATTATCATATTCCTCCCATCCTCGTCTTGTTCGGAATAAGTGTGTGTGTGTGAATGGTGTGTCTCGTCCTATTTGTTCGTGTTGTCTCGGAGGTGGCCCCGGCAATGGGCTGATCACTCGTCCGGGGAGGCCCTCCATGTCCTTGTCTGGTCAAAAAAAGTATGTATGGGCCTGAGATAAAAGGATTATCGTGATAGAATAAATCATGTAATATTATTACTACCACTATTACATTTAACAGAATTAAACTGTTCCCCAAAATGTAGGCTCGGGCGGCGTGGGTCGCTTAAACCCTAAAGGGAGAGGTAAAACCAAGGCAAAGAAGAAGAAGAAGAAGAAGAAGAAGAAGAAGAAGAAGAAAAAGAAGGGTTTATGATTGCAAACTTGTATCTAAAAATGGGCTTAGTTACTTAATAAGAGATTACTCTTTTGCTACAGTATCTCAAAGGAACTTATATTAGTTCTAGACGGCCATTGACAAATTTCTTATCTCACTGCCTATAGTAAATATGACACAAATAGAAGGATAAACATATATTGACATGTTAGAAGGGTAAATCACTATCGCCTTTTCTTTAATTCGAGGTAACAATAACAACAGATAATGAGTTACATATGTAGAGCCGGAAAATTAACCACCACCACTATGTCCACAAATGAGTGGGCCAAGTCCGCAGTTGAAATGCTCGTATCGCGCACGTATACGAACCAGTGCAAATGTGTACTCGGGAATGAAAACAGATAGGCAAACGACAGAACCAGAACGGTAAAAGGACGCATATTAAATTTATAGCTGTTATTAGGTGTCTGTATGGTACTTATGAGATTGTGTGTAGGGACGAAAAATGTCTGTCTGTCCGTCCGTCCAACCGTGTGTCTATACGCGCCATAACTCAAATACGCTTTTTCGGATTTTCGTGAAACTTGGAAAACACATTTATAATGTCCATGGAAAGAACCCTATTGATATTGAACCAAATCGGTCCACCGGTACAGGAGTAATGCCCAATTTAGTGCCTATTTTAATAGATTATGGCGCCTTTCTAATAGAAGGGCGCCATAACTCAAATACGCTGTATCGGATTTCCATGAAACTCAGTATACGCATTTATGACGTCTATGAGAAGTACCCTATTGAATTTGAACCTAATCTGTTGATTGGTACCGGAGTAAAACCCAATTTAGTGTCTACTTTAAAGACGCAATAACTCAAATACGCTTTATCGGAGTTTTATGAAACTTCGTATACACATTTATAATGTCCGAGGAAAGACGTCTATTGATATTCGACTAAATCGGTTGGCCAGTACCGGAATAATGCCCAATTTAGTGCCTTTTATGTTAATATATAAGAAGTCGCGATAACTCAGATATGCTTTATTGGATTTTCCTGAAACTTTGTATACCCATATATAATGTACATGGGAAGACGTCTGCTGATATTGGATCAAATCGGTAGACCGGTACCGGAATAAAATCCAATTTAGTGTCTATTTTAATGACGCGGTAACTCAAATACGCTTTACCGGACTCTATGAAACTTGGTATACACATTTATAATGTCCATGGGAAGACGTCTATTGATATTGGATAAAATCGGTTGACCTGTTTCGGAGTAATGCTCAATTTAGTGCCTATTTTATGGTAATATACGCATTCGAAAGAATTTATGAAATGCAAATCAGTTATCATGACAACATAGTCAATTGTTTTACTGTGATCTTATAAAACGTTGGCAATTAAAATACAGTTAGCTATGACAAATAACACTATTGCTTTACATGCGCTTATCCAACTAGACCGTTAAACTGACCCAGGTGGGTGAGATGTTAACGTCTTGGCCTCCCATTCTGGAGTTCCATGATTCAAATCCCGAAACCAGCCAATTTGACTTTTTTTTCTGCATATCATAATTGTAATCATAACTGATTAAACAAAAACATACTGGCACTTTGTTACATCACTTTACCTGATTTTATTATTATTATTGTTGTTGTTGTTAACATTATTGTTTTATTGTTAATATCGCAGTGATTGTAGCATTTTGATTGATTAAGCTTAACGCAGGTAACGTTGATCCTGTTTTAATAGAGAATACTGTATAGTTTAAACGTAGAAGTGTGTATGTGTATAACATGAGAGTATTTAAAAATGAAGCCATCTTTATTCATCTTCATCAAAATCATCCATAACATAATGTTGGCATATATAAAAATACATTTCCTTAATAACTCATATTTGTTTGTTCAATTTTTAACTTCTTCTTTCCACTTCTCGTGTAGCATTTCAAAAGCGGTCTCCTCACATTGAGGCCAATGAACCTGTCTTGGTGATTGGGTGAGAGACCTGAACTGAGATGCGAATTCAAATCACACTAGAAAAGACTTAAGTAGCTATGAGATATGATATTATATGATACGATATTCGAAAAATGAAAAATCTGTAGATCTAATAGGCTGCAAGCCTATGCTTTTTCCTTCTTTCACTTGGTTTAACCTCTCCCGTTGTAGGGACGTTTTGCGGTCCATGCTGCCCGGGCCTTGTTACGGCTGAAACCTGTCGGGTTCATATAATACTTTTTTTTACCAAACGAGGACATGGAGGGCCTCTCTGGATGAGTGGTAGGCCCAAAGCCGGGGCCACCTCCAAGATAACAAGTTTGCACAGGACGAAACACACCAATCACATACACTCATGCTGAACAAAGCGCGGATGGGATTAAGATAATAATGACGGTCAGACGATATCCGGTAACCACAAGTTTCCCGACATTCGCCTGAGTGATTAGGAAAATCCCAGGAAAAAACCCAACCTAGGTACAGTAAACCTGCCATCAGCGGAACCTTTATGAACCGGAATACTGTCTCCATCGGAAAAATCTCCTGGTCCCGTAAGTTGTAATTACCGGAACCCGTCTGACGCGGAAACGGAAGCCGAATTTGCGGCTTTAACGGAAAATGTTTCGTTTTGAACCCAGTAATTACCAGCACTGTAAAACAAGTAAACACGTTCTGAATTACTTGGACAACCCTAGTAAGTAACGAAAATAAGTCTTTGGACATCTTTGCATCCAATGGCCTGTAACTTTTGTCGCGTGGAGGGTTGACCGTAAGGTGCAACGGTACTCTTTAGAGCATGGGAGGGAAAACTGGGAAATCCTGCCCTCAAGAATGTACGATAGGTCACTATACCTGGAAAACAATACAGTGATCTACGGGTAGAAACCATGTTTCCGTTACTGTGCTGTCATTAAGTTCATTGAAAAGGTAGTAAACGTGTCTTGAAAATCGCAGACAGAAAACGTGCAGTTTTAGATTTAAATACGAAAATAAAAGTCATTGATGCGAGTGAAAACGATAAGTTGTCGGTAAAACAGATTGTTACTAAATTTAACATTGGCAAGACTCAAGTTTACGAAATTCTAAAGGAAAGATCGGAACTGCGGGAACAATGGTTAAGTGGCAATGGAAAAATGGATTGTATTTATGGACCATTGTTTATAAGTAAAAATCAGCCCCACCGCATATCAAAATGTAAGTAGGCCTAATTATTAGTATTTCTTTATGTAGCCTTTACTCACCGGAATCCTGCCTAAAGCGGAAAACAATTATGGTCCCTTGCAATTCCGTTACAGACAGGTTTCACTGTAACTTGTCCCGGTTGCATGACAGAAGCGATACATACTAAGAATTCAATTAGGCCTACATATAGAATAGCTCATTGAATTAATTTTAAATAATTGCTCTTGTTTTCCTAACCTGAAACAAATTGTCAGAATGTTCTAAGTTATAATTAATGGTTTACTTATGAAGTAGACCTACTTTGTTTATTAAATTTATTTTCTTAAAATTTATTTATTACTTACAATATTAATTTGGTAAATCTGCTATCTCACTGAACTTTCATTCTACTAATTTACCGGTATTACTTTTTTCTTGTTAATGTCTTCTCTTATCATTTTTCAACGCACTGTACTGCGTTTTCTGCAAATAAATCGCTACTACAAGTATGAGATGTTAGGAAAACATCAACAAGTAGTCGAATTTGTTACAAATATTTTATGAGTGTATTATGATCCAATATCCTAACAAATTTTGTAAAAACTTTTAATAGACTATGTTGAAAGGATAAAATAATCATTTATTATCCATGCATAATCCTTGATCGAGGATAAACCCCTATAACAAAACCGAGAATCAAATGCGTGACCACTCTTAGATCTATTTTCACACATAGGACTGTGCTCCGTGTCATCTTTGGTAGTGTTCTTTGCTATGCACAATTGTTGCAGAAATTGACTTTAATGAAGAGGTTGTAAATGCATATTTTCATGTGCAGACCTACCATTATGCTGCGTTCATGTCACCACCCACTGTCCAACAAAATCAGGGAAAACCGGTACTGGGTTCATAAATTTTGCGAGACAAAATTATAATAATAATAATAATAATAATAATAATAATAATAATAATAATAATAATAATAATAGCATTAATAATGTTAATAATATAATAATAATTATTATAATAATAAAGAACAAGAAAGAGAAGGAAAGTTTCATATGATGTTTGGGAGAATAAGGGATGACCAGATCTATCATAAAATATTTCCGAAAATCTTACTCCAAGTATGGCAGTCTACTTCTTAACTGATACCAAGGATCATAAAAGCAATATAAAATGAAATAAATCGATAAGTGCAGAAGACGGACTAATAATAAATAGATAAAGAGTAGGCCTAATGTATAAACATCCTAAGTCCGACGGGGTGGTGTGAAATTTCAACCAATTGCAAGTCATAATTTTATCGTTATATTTGTATCACTTTTATTTTTTCGCGCCTACGTGCACTTGTTTTTTATGTAAATCCATAAGGACAGAAAGCTGAAACATCTTCATATATGTAGTCTCTTTAATAAAAACAATTCTTTGAATACATCGATCGGGTAGGCCTATAGGGCCTATAAGCTGAGAATGAATAAAAGGAGATATGAAAATAATTTATAAGTTTATGTGTGGTGAAGCACTTTTAATTTCATATAGCAATAAATTCAATGCCACGATATTATTAGCTGTAGCGAAGTGGTTAATTAGAAAAATAAAACATCCGCTGAAAAATGTATCGCGACTATGGCCGATGGCGAGACGATCTATAGGCCTAGTTGTAATTATATCGACTGTCTCGCCATAGCCTATTTCTCTTAACAAGACAGAAACAGTAATGTGTTTTATTCATTTCGATGGCTTTAATTATCCAGATAGATAGATAGATAGATAGATAGATGATTTATTGCTGGAGACATATACAATGTTTAGCAACGTCAAGAATATAAGATACAACTTATAATTATAATTAAGACCATCCAATCTTATAATAGTCTTCAACTCTGTAGAGAGGATTAGCTGTTAGCACTCTTCTGATCGTTCTTTTAAAATTACTTGCAGGCATTCTCTTTATGACTTCTGGCAAGCTGTTGAATAATTTCAATGACATCACCTCATAGCTATTCTGAGTCGTACTATACTTGCATTTATTGATATATAAATAATTTCTACTTCGCGTAGGATAGCCATGAAGAGATGTACATTGGGTATATTCAGATATATTCTTCTTTACATGATTGAGACAATTAAAAATATATACACAAGGGAAGGTAAGAATATCAAGTTCAATAAATAGTGGTTTGCAGTGTGCTCTCGGGGGAGCTCCACATATTATTCTGATTGCCCTCTTTTGGAGTAATACAATTTTGTTGGTGTAAGTATGGTTTCCCCAGAGTAGTACTCCATAACTTAAGTGGCTGTATATATGACTATAATAGACGGTTATCAAAGTTGATTTGCTAATACTATGACCAAGTACTCTTAGCATAAATAGACCCTTGCTAATCTTACTTGTTATATAGTTGATATGGGATTTCCATCCTAAATCAGGGTCAAGATAAATGCCCAGAAACTTAACAGAAGATTCAGCATGGTACGAAGATCTGTTTAAACTAAATTTAATATTAACCGTTTTATTTTGATTAAGACTAAGTTTATTAGCGTCACACCAGTTTTGTATTTTTATAGAAGTTGTTTCAAGTTTACTATGTAATTCATTATTGCTTCCATCACATATGTTCAAGGCTAGATCATCCGCGAATTGATAGGTTTCTAGGCATTCATCTCTTATACAATCAGGAAGATCGTTAATATATATCAAAAATAACACAGGTCCCAGAACAGAGCCCTGTGGGACACCATACTTCACATGGGTTCCATTACGCTACATGCTTAATTACGTGAATATTTGCTAAATAGTCACTCGAAGTTCGGATTCTCTTATGATAATTTCGAATTTATCGATAAAATCCGAACCTCTTGTTATATTATCTAGGATATGATGAGCCAGCTATATTAGCATTCGTATTTATAAAATTCCCTATTTATGTTCTTATTTTAGTTTATGCTACCTAATGAATTGTACGTTATCTTTATATTCACTTAAAAAATAGTAAAGTTTGTGTGATTAAATGTAAGCTATAGTGATATACGGGTTGCAGTATTTTTTCATCAATTTATCTTAGGCGAGTACTAAATCTTGAAACAGAAATTACGAGCTAAACAGCTAAAATATTGGCTGGATCCGAGGTGGTCATGGACATGGAACCAATACTATACAACTAATCCAAGGCGAACTGTACAAGAACGGTATTTCAATGGATTGTACTAACTTCTGTGGGATTGGAATAACTGGCACAATACTATACTGTACACTGTACACCAACGAGACGTGAACCCAAGGAGGGAATTTTCTATGTCTGAAAATTTTTTAAATAAGATTTGAACCCAGACCGCCGTATAAGCAAGATGGTCTTACACAGAAAAGCTGAAGTAATGGTAAGAGAAAGAACGTGCTAGCGGTCCTGTGTTCAAATCTCGGGGCCGGCGGGTGTGTCATTCGTGGTGGACGAAGCCGTGCCTTGGGGGTTTTTCTCGGGGTTCTCCCGTTTCCCCCTCTCATTCCACCAACACTCTCCACTTCATCTCACATTTCCCCCTTCTCATCATCATCCCGTTTCCACTTCCGGTATCGGGCCTGCTTTGGCAGTCAGCGCCCTTTGGGGGCCTCTCCCGTTCTCCCCGCTGCTTGTGATCAAGAGGTTGTTGGTGGTGTGTGTCGCGGACCTGTCGGGGCTCCGGTTGGAGGGACCGAAGGGGGTGGCGCACACGTGGCAGGGTAATAAGGCTTGTTGGATGTAGGGGAGCTTCGTGGGGGGCCTGCGGGGGGATCTGCGGTCCCGGGCGGCCTGTGGGCACGCAACTCATTCCATCCCGGAGGTCGGTACAAAAAGCCTGCGGCTTCGGTGCTTAGGGGTCGTTCTCACCCCGCCTCCCGCCTTAAGGGCGCCTATTCAATTCAAGAGAAAGAACGAGATTTAGTAAATCTTCGATTGGATATGTGGAAATGATAATGCGAAAATCGGATCTGTCCAATGTGATAAATTATTATCCTTTTCCATCATAAGTAGCCTGAAAATAAGGGAAGACTGTCAGCATGTTTCAGTTCTACAACAGTGAGAACTTAGAATAATCGTAACTACTAGGCCTACCTATGTGCACCTCTTTAATCCGATCAATTATTATTAAGCGTCATGGGTTGAGCCCTTGGGAAGGCATTGGCTTTCTGTTTCTGAATTAGCAGGCTCGACATTGGTTCCGGCTCAAGTCGATAGTATTTATGAGTAAATGCGACAGTCCCATGTCTAAATGTTTACATGTAGGCCTAGGTTTACGTAAAAGAACTCGCGGGGGATATAATTCGGCACACCGGCAACAATAGGTCATTAAAAAAGTACGCAAACCTCGTTAAATAACCATAGCTTTGCTACTTATGATATGCTATTAAGCACTAGGTGGTTACCTGTCATTCGTAGGGTGAAAATTATTTATACCGTTTTAGATGTTCTTCCTGAGTTTGAAAATGATCCTGTCTGCAACTAATTCCATGCACACCAGTTTATTCGTTTGTTTGTGTAGGATGATTTCAATATTTGATCCAATGTGTGTATGCTTATATCAAATATTTGATCAAGCCAAAGTAATATCGTCTGTGCGAGAAAATGAGTCTGATCAAGCTTGTCAACAGAGATTGGAATTGGATGCTGTAAGACACTGCTCATCGCTTTAGCCAGACACCGCCTATCTCCCCGTGATATTTCTCGGGTAAGGCTAAAACCGTGCAAAATACTTTTTCATTCTTAGGAAGGATGGTTAATCATCCAGTCAATTATAACACGAGAGCTGATAATAATAATAATAATAATAATAATAATAATAATAATTGTGTGTCAGGAAACAAAATAATTCTTAATGAATGTTTATTGGTATGATAATAATTATTTCGATACAATATTCAAGTAGTGCTAGAACCAAGTAGGCCTATCTACGTCTATTAGGCATACAGTAGGCCGTTAATTGTTGATGTGCATCTGTTTATTTGTTCATTTTAACTGATACTGAATTTTATTGATTACGATATTACATGAAATAGCGAAGGTGAGTCAATGACTCTAGTCCTATAACCTTTCCGACTATAAAGATTATGTTCAATCAGATTTTCAGCTTTAGGCCTATCAGTTTAGTGGTTTTTGCGACAAAGATGAACCATTATGTTATTACCCAATCAGTAGCCCTATATTATGTGTATGTTTATACAGCAAGGATGCGTAATTACTCGTAAAGTGAAACTGTATGAAGTGCTACGATCAAGAAAGACATATTCTTGTATAAATCGGCACATTGGGCTGTACAACATAAGCAGATATTCTACCTGGTTTTAAAGTAATATGTGTGGGTTGAAATATGACCATTTCTTAAAATTCTATTAATACTCTTTAAAGCAGGGGAGTGTATTATGTTTACTGTATATAGTTGAGACATGACACCAATGGCCCCAAGGCAGGTATTGAGATGATCATTGTTCTTGATTTCAGTCCCGTTACACTAATGTTCAAATGTAGATGTTATAGATTAGATAAGGAGAGTCCAGATGTACCAGTTGAATGGTTTGTTGGTTCTAGCATAAATAGCATAACTATGGAGATCCAACTAAATATCTCCATTCTTCAGTTAAAGAATATTTCTGTAAAAGTGTTTTATTTTAATCGTAGAACAAAATGGGCCTGTTATCAGTGTAAACTACATCACAATCGAATTTAAATTCTTTCGTTACATGTTGGAACATATACAAATTGCGACATTTGATTAGTCAAGTATTAATTCAAAATCTGATTCCCAGAAAGATGATTGCTTACAAATACATAATAATACACAAGAAATAGGCTATACATACAGTTAACCTAGATGAATCTGTTGGCAAAGCACAGGCTTTCTGCTTCCAATTTCGAGGCCCTGGTCAATGGATTTATGTTTGCGTAAAATACATGTTTATATTTACAGGCGTGTAAAAGTATTCCCGCGGCTCACCGGTATAGGTTACCACCGTCGTTAAATAATCATAGCACACAAGGAATGTGTAGAAATAAACACATTTTTACTTTCTCTGCCCGTTTTATAGGTAGATCCTACTTTATAGGTAAAGGGAAGTATAGTGTTCGACTCTGAAATTGGAAGTCGAGTTTTCAACATTTATACACGTTTTGAGGTACTCTAAATCCAAAATTACAATTTCCATAAACAGCTGTAGGCCTATGTGTGATCGTCTGTTTGTCTGTGAACAGCATAACTCGAGAACAAAAAAGCGTAAAAAAACTAAATTTTACATTTTGAGCTAGATGTCTTCTGGGGATATGACATGAAGGTCGGCGACGAATTTACCTCTCTGCCACTTCACAGGAAGAATATTTCATTTTTCATAATTCACCGAAAACGGGTTTAGGCATCTCTTTAAATTTTGTACATACAGTACTTATTCTAAGGTCGAAAACATGTAATTGAAGCATTTCTTCCCCAAAATTGTCTGAAGGGTAGTTATAAGCTAGCTTTCATTTGTACAAAATCAGGCTTTAAGTTCTACATGACGGGCAATACAGGTTTGCATGGGCTGAATACGCATTCCCTACATTGCTGTTTTTTTCTTTATCGAAATTTGAATTGAGAAAATTATATTACCTATGCTTAGGGTAGAGAAAGTTATGTGACTGTATCTTAGCATTTTTGTTATTATTATTACCGTTGCCGAAGGTCAAGTTAACAACTGTTTATTTACTTAAATTAGTTACTGTGTTTGGCGTAGAAATATTGCCACGGGGGTTTTAATAAATTAACTGTTAAAAGTTTTCTATCTTGAAGTTCTTTGTGTAGGTAATTTCATTTTATATTCCTCTCGCCATGTAACAGATGTCTTGAGATTGTACCTCCCGCACCAAAGAAGAGACTCTGAGAGTGGTATTTAAGTGCTGCCAAGAAAAAATAGTATAGTTAATAAATGTTCTTTTCCCTTCTTTAGCAGGTTAATGCTGTTTTCAAATGCCTTATTTATATGTAGTTTTACATTAAAGTACGGACTTGAACCAGCCAGCTTGGTCTCTTGGTCTCTAGGTTTCTTGGTCAACTGTATTTAATACCAACTTCATTGCAAGCCAGTTGCCTAAATATCAAAAATCTAGTGCCTTTATGCCATTTAAAACGTTTAGAGATGCTTAGAGATATCAATAAAGCACCATGGCCCCGGCATTGGGCTGATCGCTCGTTCGGGGAGGCCCTCCATGTCCTTGTCTGGTCAAAAAGGCATGTATCTGAACCAAGAAATAATCCCTCTCCCGACAGGTCGCGGCCCTATAAGGCCCGGGCGGCGTGAGTCGCTTAAACGTCCTTAAAATGGAAGTTAAAATTAAGGAAAAAGAAGAAGAAATAAAACAAAATTAATAGAATAGATTCAATTTAATAAATGGATGTAGTGCTGGCCCTTGTTGATTACCGCTTGGTAACAATTTATTAGTTATGTAGTAAGACTCAATAATTTATTGGAAATTCCTCATTCATCCCTAAGGTAAATGATAAAATGTTTTCGGGGGGTTTCATTACTCATCATATCCTTTTAATTCCTTCATATTCTTATTCATATTTTATATTTATATTTATCAGACAGATTTCGTAAAACATAAAAAATATAGACCATTGTACCTTCCAAAAGAAAGCATATTGTCGATTTTACCGAGAGAGAAAACAAGTATATTTTGGCCTAGTAACAACTCGCGAACTTTTGGTAATCGGGCAATCATGCAAATAAATAGACATACATATAAATGACACATAAATTACTATAAATAATATTTGACTAAGTACAAAATTTATTAAGGTTCAGGATTCGTTCCCAGGCGTCGCTGGTAAGACTTCTGAGACGAAACAGGTCAATCTGGCCTATCTTGATTGTTGATGATGATGATGATGATAATGATTGGTTTTGGACGAATAAAAATTCCAGCGGGTTCCTCAACACCTACTTTAACATAATTTTCAATTTCTGATAAGCTTAAGTATTTTTTGGGATAAACACATTAGCTAGCTTGTCTTCACATAAAAGTACAAAAAAATGAAACGTGGATCTAAAATGAGAGTTTTCATTTATAATATTAGAAAAATACATACTTATATACAGTATATGGCTATTATTAACTTAAAACCTATACTAAATATATATTAAAATTTAATTACAATACTAAATGGTAATTAATAATCATACACAGAACAATAAAAAATTATGATTGTCAGGTGTAATTTAATTTATTAGATCGCCACTTTAAAATATTTGAATTTGCCGCTACAGAAAATAGCCCAACAAAGTAGTTCCGTATGTGGAGGAATACGTAGTATCAACTTTCGTATCTCACTAAAATTATGTATGTAATTCATAAATAAAATTTTAGAAGCACATTTCTGTTATACTATATTTAACATAGGAGTTTATAATTTAGTTGTAAAAATAAAATTAGTAGAATATTGAAATTAGTCCACACGTTAAGGAGTTAGGGGCCGGTTAGTCATCCCCACTCCACCGTAATCAATCAGTTCGACACGGGAAGTAGTGAAGACGGGACCGTGGCTCTAGGCTAATAGGGGAGGCATCAGAGCTCGCAAAATTCTTACTTGGAAGTGGACATAACATCGAACAGCTACAACTGTAAGTATAGCCAATTTATACTAATGGTATATTATTTATGCATGCCATTGTAAAACATATAGTAATTGTATATTTTGTTGCATTAAGCCATAATACTTCAGGAAATGTTTTGTAGCATAAATATGTGCAGGTTGTGTTGACATGTAAAATGTTCGCAAAAGTTAGCTGCGTTTACAATAAGGTTTATAAACATTCCGATACAGCTTGGAACATGATGGTCCGGTTTTCAGTCTAAAGAGTTAAAATGTTGACGCTCTATTATTACATAATCAAGTTACCAGTACTCATTAATACATCTTGTTTGTTGATTTTGAAGCTATACTTACACTAGGATTACAACGAATTAATAATTACTTACTACCAAACAAATAGATTTTAAGCGTGGAAGTGCCATTATTAGGCTTATTATTATTAGTAGTACTAGTAATAATAATAATAAGTTAGAAGTGTCTGTTAGTACAATTGAAATAGTACGTAATGTCATTTAGAAGCCTCTACAAAAAAATTAAGTGCAGTTCGAACCTACGTAAATAGTTATTATTCAAGGATTCTAGTTTTAAAAGTACCCGGGGAAAGAAAGTATAATGCGTTCAGCGGTCCTGTCGCTCAAAATTATTCTTGTCTGTCAGTAGGGTGGTGGATTCCTGCAGGATAGATGAAGTGTCGGCGTAGGTGATTTAGGTTCATATTTTTCCGGTTGCAAGCGAGTACCTAGTGTTACCTAGACTAGCCATTTCGTAAACTGCTTAGTAATAATAATAAAAATAACAACAACAATTCTAATAATATAATAATCCTGTATATTAACAATAATATAATAATAAATCATAACAATATTATTATTATTACTACTACTACTACTACTACTACTCTAAGGTTATATAGTAGATACCAAATTGTTTTATTACGTAGCTCACGGCTACTTATTTTTTACACTAGCTTGATTCCTCCGAATATTATGTTTAATGGAATGTGTAACTATAAACAAATATTCTAAATAAGACTTCTTGCATATTTTTCTCGAATATTTTATTGAAAATTTAACATTTTTAATGACATGCGAAATAAACAAGATATCGTAGGGAAAAGTATGTAGTATAATGGTTTAAGGGGAACAAGTTCGTTCAGGTGGTTCCTTATTATTGCGCTGATAAATGCCCCTGGATATACTTTTTAATAACTTTACCAAATTTAAATTTAGTTTTGATTTTTGGGCAATTCTGTAACACACTGTAATTCGTGTTTTTATGGTAGGCCTATTGCTGAAGCAATGAAGAAATATAATATAATTTATCAATAATTTTACTCGTACAATTTTTTAAATGTCACATTACGAAAAAGAATAAGTATGGAAAAATAAAATAATAAATTTATATTACAATGCTCTTTAATTATCAAAGAACAAAAATTATTTAAATGCCGTGGATCGAACTCGGATACTTTTGTTGCGGATTTCTTCAATTTGGTAATTTAGCTGCAAAGGTCAGTTTAATCTGGTATAGAGTTTGGTTCCTAATATTGTTGGATTCCTTTTCTTATTTAATTATCTGTTTGATGATTTATCGACGTAGGCCTGTAAGCTTCATTGGAATGGAGGCACAAGTTATTACTTCCTTGTGTTTGATCGCGAAATTCCATGTGGCGTTTTTCAAAGTAAATAGGTTACACGTCTTTAGATCCCCTAAATCCAAATTTGCTATGCAAAGCTCGAAAGAAATAGTATTTAAAAACTGTATCTTGAAAACAGCTCTTAACGGTTTTGTTAGGGTGTCCACATTCTGGAAAGCCAGGGAAATTGAAATCGGCAGGGAAAGAAATGGAATTTTGTAAAGTAAGAGAAAAAATCCCGGGAAATTTGTACCAAAAAAAATCGTATAGTCAGAGCCCCAGGTAGCGAAATGTGCGGGCACGTGTTTTGCTTCAGTCTGCTGTGACCAAGACTGTATAAGCAATTTTCTTTTAGTACTTGAACTAATCATTGCTTATTTTTGTTATGGGGATGAAGAAGGCTGGGTTTTTCGTTAAGTTTTTTTTCTCTTCTTTTTTTTTTCAATAAACCTTGAAAACATTGATTCTTGTGGTCAGGGAAATGTAAGTTTCTGGTCATGGGAATTTATTTTTAAATTTCTGTGGGAATCCTGACTGTGTAATTTAATTATTAATGAATTTCATCTTCAGACAGGGTTAAAATAGTTATAAAATTGAAAGAGTGTCCACCTTAAAACCCTTGTCGTAGCACTTATCTGGGGCCACTTATATAATATAAAATAAAAATAATACAGAAGGCACAAGCACACATTAAAAACAATGTTGTCATAATATTAAAATCTTCTTCTTGGTCGCATGTGGTCGTGCAAATTGGTCAAGAAATGTAGATTTGTATAGGGAACATCCCTCTCTTTCTCTCTCTCTCTCTCTCTCCCTCTCTCCCTCTCTCTCTCTCTCTCTCTCTCTCTCTCTCTCGAATCGCCCATGTTGGGGCGAAGGGGCCTCCAAGTGGAGGCTTCTGTTTACCGATGTGAATTTTGTTACGCTTATTTTCCTAGAGAGGGCAGAGGGACAGGTGGTATAGGGAACATACACACCCACATATCCACCTACCCACATACACACTTTCGATTTCATATATTAGACTCGCTTCGTTAATTGGGGGATCCGACCCCAAACCCCCGCTGAGGTTCTCGGGAAGGGTTTTTTAACAGATCTATGGGAGATAGAGTGCGTGTATTTATTCTGCTGTATTGGCTATTACCTTTTTGCCATGATAATATAAATTATAACACAGATAGAAGATAATGTTACTTATAGACAAAAAATGTTAATTGGATTGAATTAATTATGAACCTGGGACCTCCAGAATGCGAGTCCAAGAGTTACATTCTCGACCACCCCGTTAGGTTTACGGAAATAATTATTTCTAAACTTTAAGAGCCCTATGTGAACAATGTTTGATAATACCGTCGCCATGGAAACCGAGTCCTTTTTCGGGAGTTTTTAGGCCTAAAAATAAACCTTTTTTGGAATTTTCCTGTGGTTTACAGCCTAAATGCTATATGTGTACCAAATTTCAAGTTTCTAGCTCTTCTGGTAGTGGGCAAACATTAATGTCAGTGAGTGAATGAGTGAGTCAGTCAGTCAGTGAGCCATGTGGCTTTATATTATAGGGATTATACTGACGTCAAATTAAAATGTTAAAATTGTATTACAGTAATAACAATTTCACTAACATTAGTTCTACTGTACCCACACGTAGCCTCCAGAAATATTTGCCTGGTAATGGCCTATTTGTTTACTTTTCTAAATCTGCACTGCAGTTTGAACTATCCTAGCACAATGATCCGATGTGACATGAATCATTACTACAATATGGCAAAGATAAGAATTTATCAGAGACTATTTGTTATTTAACTGTCATTTTAAGGATTACAATGAACCACGCTGGAAGTATCTCTGTGAACAATCAATTCCGATGACCACCTTCGAGCGAGGGGAATCCGAAATATGTTGAATGGAAAATCCACAATCCCCCCCCCCCTCCCCCAGGAAATTTGCCTTTCATACTTCTATTGTATTTGAGTTGTTACCGTTAACACAGATGAAAGAAGTTTAACTAATAGATTTACTGTAATCTTCTGCAAGTCAGCTATGGCCGTCAGTTGCTTGTTTATTGCTCCGGGCGGGAAGCTCATCTAACAAACTTAAAAGAAAAGTTTACTCGCATTCCTTTAAAAGCATGAATCATTAAGATCCCTCATACATCTCCTACACTACTGAATATGATATAGGCTATTTCTCCATAATATCCACCCCTAAATACTATACAATGGAGAAAGTGTGTAAAATCGAGAATCTTCATAAAGTATAGGCTAATAATTCGTACTTGGAAGTAGAAGCAAAACAGAAAAACAAACAAACGCAAGGTACTCTAAACTAGTATTTAAAATTAATTACTATTTTCTTTTAATTGCTATAAGTGCCGCTAGGGATTGTAGTTTGGTTAAATTCGTTTGGTTTGGTTAAATTTTGGGATTTCGCCAAAAGATAAATACTGATATAGGCCTAATAAAGTAATTGTATTAGTTAATGAGTTTAAGCAATCATGCGTAGCATATCATCATTTATTTCTTAAACCATTTCAACTCATTTAAAAAGAATCCTTTTATTTAATCATAACTTCTCTTTTATTCTTCAATATAATAGAAAAAAAACTAAACAAAATAACTTAATGCTCTTTGCAATGAAATAGTATTCGTCTATAAATGGTCAAAGTGCAAAGAAAATGTCCATATGTTATTTTATTGTATTTTTGTAATATGTGTATAGAATGCTCAGACAGTTTACATTTTTATCGCTGAGACGAGTTCGAAGTCTTGTTATGAATATCTCTGCTTCCACAGATGTGGCACTGATTCCAAAACAGCCGTTAATTTAACCACGTGTAGTGTTCTTTTTCCCCCTGTTGCTTCATATATTACAAACTCTTTTTTTTTTTTTTTTTTGTTTAATGTATAACATCAACATGTTCCATTACAATAGTAATACTACATGTTTTGGTGTAATCCTTATGTTGTTAATTAATACAATAGGCCTACCCGGTAGTTTTGTTCTACTTTATAGTAATTTACAAATTGACAGATATCAGTCTCATACTTATTAGTTACTAGCGTGTGCCCGCGGCTTCGCACGCGATAATTATTTCAAAAATTAAAAATTAAGAGCATAATAGTTAAATCATTATATTTATTAACACCTAAATCACGTGAATTACATACCACGATTAGATAGCGTCGCCTGGTAAAAGCGACCTCAGATTCGAGGTACTTGGCCCAGAAAACCCCTGTATAGTGAGTTTCGTCCAAATCGAACAACGTTTGACCCCATTTAGGCGTCGCGTGGTAAAAGGGACCTCAGATTCGAGGTACTTGGCCCAGAAAACCCCTGTATAGTGAGTTTCGTCCAAATCGAACAACGTTTGACCATATTTAGGCTATATTGATTATCCCTCTTATAATAATAATAATAATAATAAAATCAGGTAAGCTGATATAACAAAGTGCCAGTATGTTTTGTTTAATCAGTTATGATTGCAGTTATGATATGCAGAATATAAAAAAAGTCGAATTGGCCGGTTTCGGGATTTGAGCCATGGAACTGCAGAATGTGACGCCAAGACGTTACCATCTCAGCCACCTGGGTCAGTTATGGGATAAGCGCATTTAAAGCAATAGTGTTGTCATAGCTAACTGTATTTTAATTGCCAAAGCCTTAGAAATCACAGTAAAACAAAAGGTTATGTTGTCAAGATAACTGATTTTCATTTTTTTAAATAAATTCTTTCGAATACGTATATTACCATAAAATATTCACTAAATTGAGCATAACTCCGAAACAGGTCAACCGATTTTATCCAGTATCAATAGACGTTTTCCCATGGACATTATAAATGTGTATACCAAGTTTCATAAAAATCCGATAAAGTGTATTTGAGTTACCGCGTCTTTAAAATAGACACTAAATTGGGTTTTACTACGGTACCGGTCTACCGAGTTGGTCCAATATCAGTAGACGTCTTCCCATGTACATTATAAATGGGTATACACAGTTTCAAGAAAATCCAATAAAGCATATTTGAGTTATCGCGACTTCTTATATATTAACATAAAATGCACTAAATTGGGCATTATTCTGGTACTGGCCAACCGAATTGGTCGAATATCAATAGACGTCTTTCCATGGATATTATAAATGCGTGTACGAAGTTTCATAAAAATCCGAAAAAGCGTAGCCTATTCGAATTATTGCGCCTTTAAAATATACACTAAATTGGGTTTTACTCCGGTACCGGTCAACAGATTAGGTTCAAATTCAATAGGGCACTTTTCATGGGCGTCATAAATGGGTATACCAAGTTTCGTGGCAATCGGATACAGCGTATTTGAGCTATGGAGCCTTTCTAATATAATCTATTAAAATAGGCACTAAATTTGAATCAATTTGAATCGATTTGGTTCAATATCAATAGGGTTCTTCCCATGGACATTATAAATGTGTTTTCAAAGTTTCATGAAAATCCAAAAAAGCATATTTGAGTTACGGTGCGTAAAGACACACGGACAGACAGACAGACGGACAGACATTTTTTCGTCCACCACACAATCTCATAAAGTACCATACTGGCACTTAATAATAATCCTCTTCGGTGTTGGTTGAAAATTACATATATCTGCGTGCCTTGACATGATAAACAAATGAGTCGACCAGCGTGAGCTACAACATTCAAGCGATCGTAATGGTTTTATGACAAAAATAGCCAAAGCCTACTGTAATAGATTTGCCATTGAAATGTGTAACTGAAAATTGATGCTTCGAAAACGCTAAAATACACGTTTTCTGCCCGGTTTTCACTCATAACTCAATAACGAAAGCAAAAACTAAAAATGTAATATGCCGAAAACCTTCCCGGGAATGTACTCAACAACTTCCCAAAGTTTCATGGCGATCGGATGAATGGTGTAGTAATGCATAAAGGACACACACACAGACACACATACATTCATTTTTATATATATAGATGTACTACATCTACTATATCCCTATCCTAGTCCTTGGAAATGTTCTTATTAACTGACTGACTTGGCCGGGATGTTTATAGTGATGAACTCCGTTTTTTTTTAATGCAAACACTAATTTTTCGGCACGATTTGTTGTCTTTAACCTCTGGTATAAGCCAGATGACTGAAGCTGTTCTTCTTTAAATTCTGATGGAGCCATTGGATTGATTTGATCACTGTTTTAATAAAATAGTCGAGTTATTACTCGCTTTGCTGCTGATAAAATTACTCTTGTTATTGTAGTGCTTCTAAGTCAGTTTTTGATGTTGATTTTCTGGTTGAGGGTTCGGACAGTTATGTACCTAAAAACGACAGCTTTGGACAGTTTTTTTTAAATCTAAAAACAACGTGACAGGGATTCGTTAACAATGAGACTAAAAAAATAAGTTGAAGTCTTCCCAAGATGACGTAAATAAAGTGAAAATTAACTTAAAACTGCCGGAATTTCCCGTGATACACTTCCAAATACCGGGATTTTTTCCGAACAAAAAATCGACTCGATCTCTCAATTAGGGATGAGCATCGATAGTTAAAACATCGATGTTAAAATCGGCGGTAACCATCGATGTGATAATATCGACCTGAAAACATCGATGTCCATTTAAGGTAAGCATCGATGTATAGCCTATTAAAAGAAGGACATGGTTTCAGAAAATTAGGCAAAATTCATATATAAACTGAAATATTTCCATGAAAATTATCGGTGTAAAAAAACGATGTTTTGGAAAGTTAGGTTGATGTAAGAGCCTACTGGTCAATTTGGGTGGCCACGAAATTTTATTTGAACCCAGGACCTCTTCCCAATTACCCTATACCACCTCGTTCTAATTAGAAGCAAGGTAGGCCTATGAATTTTAATAGGCCTAATATTATTAATCTGATTAGGCCTATTAATATTTAAACACAATGATGTAGGGGAGAAACATCGATGTAGCAAAAACATAGGTTTTAGACTACGTTGATCATCGATATCGGCCATCGGCCATCGATGCTCAACTCTACCCACAATCTCTTTGTGCGACAGAAGAATGGATCTGGATGTTGTTGGAAAATCCCTAGAGTACCGTACCAATGTAAACAGAGCTCAGAACTGTAGAAACTAAAGAGGGTTGGCGGGTTTTGACAGAATCGCATTCAGTTTAGGACTTTGTATTTAGCGTTCATTAAATAATATGACGTATCTTTGACCTTCATTCTTCACGTCCATATGGACTATGGATAAACAAGAACCACACAAGTAAAGTATATCACAGTTGATTATTTACCCCAAACAGGGAAAGAGTACACCACTTAGAAAACTGGTAAGTAATACTGTATTTTGAGAAGACTGGTGTTAAAAGTAAAATAATTCTGTTCCCGTAGGCCAGCGTTTCTCAACCTTTTTGAACCCGAGGACCTCTAAAATGTCTAAATATTTTTACGGACCCCTAATTTTACATCCCATTTTTAAAAGTAGGCTATATGTAGGCCTATATTCTTAATATTTGGGGTATTAATTATAGTTCATTGTAACAAAATAATTCGACGGAAACACAATTATTGAATTGGAAGTAAACTATTGACAGTAAAATTATATTTTGAACAGACTTTAATATTTATTACCAATTTGTGATAATATAATTTGGAATTATAACACAGGTTTACCGATATCAGGCACTCGAGCACCTCCAACCCTTGTTAAGAGAGTGCCTCTAATAACAAGTCTTATTTTTCAGGGTTTTGAATGAAAAAGGGAACCATAGACGTCAGTGCATCAGGGGTTTCAAACTGTGGTTCGTAACTGTAAAAGTAAGGAAACTTGCAATAGGACCTTTATTTTCGAAGATTTTAGACACTTTGACATTTAGTGTCCATTTTATGTGAAAATGTTTACTTCTTTACTTGCTTTATGATATTTTTTAATTATATCTGCGGAGCATCTGCGCCATTTTCGCGGACCACCTGTGGTCCGCGGACCATAGGTTGAGAAACGCTGCCGTAGGCTAATCCCACAACTTGAAGTCCACTGGTAAAGATATTGTAATCTTGGCTGATTCTTAACACTCCGTGAAATATAACTATAATGTATTGGATAAGTTCATTAAAGGCCTTAAGACAGAGGCCAACAAGTATGTAACTTGCATTTGTGACAACACAAATTATTTATTTTCTATGATGGAATTATCAGACCTAAATACAGTAAAATATCCATTCAAGTTCACCTATTTTTAACGATCCTTTAAAGACAATTTTTATAGGAACCAATGTTAAAGTCCATAAAATCACTGAAATTTGTACTTCTATTCAAGACCATTCTTTTCCCGACCAAAGACCAGTGTTTCTGGTTTCAGTTTTTTCAACCCCTTATTACCAACCAAAGTCTTAAAGAAATTACTTCTACAATAGCCTCAATATCAGTTTAGGAAAGGAAATACCATTCTCCAAACCAATATCAGAACCCAAAGGCGATTCTGGGATTATAACGAATGTAGAAAGAAGACTAAAAGGGTGGGAGGGTGATCAAGCTATGTTTTGTTAATATCAGTTTACGAAGAAAATTCCGTTCTCTAGGCCTAGGCCTAATGTATTATAAAAATTCCAAGCCTTTCTGGAATGTTTATAAATGTAGAAAGAAGCACTAAACGTGTGAGAGGATGATCAAACAATGTTTTGCTAATATCAGTTTAGGAAAGGAAATGCCATTCTCTAAGACTATTATATATCAACGCTCCACATCTTTTCTGGAATTGCTGCTAATGTAGACAAAATTATTAAAAGGGTGACCGATGATAGAACAATGTTTGAGCTGGTCGCATTGTGGAAAATATTTTACCCAAGGATGTACAGTATTGAACAATTTGCCTCGCCTAACTAATTCATATGCTTTTCTTTTTAATGTATGAATAGCTAGTGAACAGACTTATTATATTCCCACTTTTTCTTCAAGATTTGGCGAATACAAAATATATGATCAATGGTTGATCTATTTCGCCTAAATCCACATTGATCTCCAATGATTTCGTCCGCATATGGGGTTAATCTTGACAGTAGTGTATTAGGTAGAATTTTGTATGATGTCGATAGGAGAGAAATTCCTCGATAGTTATTACATTAGGTCCTTTCTCCCTTTTTGTGGATCGGTATAATAATAGATTCTTTCCATTCCTTTGGCAATTCTTTCTTTCTCCAAATCATAAGAATGAGTTTATGGATCTCTGAGTTTAATCTATCCCCACCTGCATTAATAAATTTTTAATTAATAAATTAAACAATAATATTTTATCATTATTATTATTATCATCATTATTATTATTATTATTATCATTATCAGTTTCTTCTTAACCGTCAGTCCATAGTTTCCATAATTACACTATTCCATATTCTTGGAGTTCGATCTCTTTTTCTTCTCCTTGCTGGCATCCGTTCGAAAGCAATCCTGTATATCCTTTCTTCATCCATTTGCATCAGATGTCCATACCATTTTAACTGTTCTGTTGAAATATTATAGGCCTATAAGGTATCTCTTTAACATCCATTTCCTGTAATGTATGAATATTTTGTGAATATCTTGACACAAATATGACCATTTTGTTTACGAGAAATATAAGGAAGGTAGGTTAATTGGAAAGCATCCTATAACAAAAGTTGTTTTATAATGTAGGCACTAGTGATGATGACGTCTGCATGAAATACAACTCTATCTTCGATATATTTTTCTTTATGAAAGAAAATGTGCAATTAATTAAAAACGAGGGAAAGTTCGTACGTTGCTTATACTCGCAGGGCTATTAATCGCGCTTATAGGAGGCCAAAACTAATCCTTATTATGGGTAAAATTATATATTGACCAAATTTATTAGCAATGAAACTTATAGATAGAACGTGCCAAAATGGTTTAATTAAATAACATAAAATATATTTTTAAGCGTCTGATAGTATTACGTAAAATAATTTATCTTTATAATGAATTAAAGCTGTTAAGAATAATTTATTCTATTTATTCATATAGTTTCATAAACAAAGTATTTACTATAAAAATTCAGATGAGAACTTGAATATATACCCACTTAATTAGTGGTCAAATAATACACACCTCTGCGTCGGAATGATTCCTGTCTGTATATAATTACACAGTAATGTATATGTTTACAGGACCACAATGAGCATGTCATCTGCAAAGGAAATGTCTTTAATTCATGAAGGCATAAATGGTCTTAAAGGTATCTTGATGTTTTACATACTTATCCTGTAAAGTTGTGGGTTTATTTTCCTTGCTTTGTAGTATTTGGAATTTTGTAGTCTTAGTAACGTAGTTTCAGGCCTGTGTGTATTTTGTAGTTGTACTTTTTGGGTATAGTTTTGGTGTATGGGCAGTTTTATTCTTTTTCACCCAAGCTCAAAATGTGTAAAGTACGTTAAGAGAGAGTAAAACATATCAAAGGAATTTCTGGCTAAAAGATGTACATTTTAACTGTCTCTACAATGATGTGTTTTGTAGGCCTATGTGGCTTCTACCGAAGTTGATGTAGCCAAGAAAAATAAAAAATAACTTACTACTCAATGGCAATAGACAATTCCTAAGCAAGTTAAAAGAATATTATCTATTTTATGGAACCCGGAGGTTCATTGCCGCGCTTACATGAGCCCGCCATTCATCCCTATAATACGCTAAATTCATTCACCCTTCCCTCGCAAATCCTACTTCCCTTAATTATATTCTAATGCTGTCCACCCACCTACGTCTAGGTCTTCCGAGGGGTCTCTTCCCTTCGGGTCTCCCAGTCAATATTTTTTTAGATATTTCTCTCCTCCACCAGGCGTGCAACCTGTCCAGCCCAATTCATCCTCCGTGATTTAAGTACCCTTACTAAATTCGGTGAAGAGTACAGATTATGGAGTTCGTCATTATGGAGTTTTCTCCAGTCCGCACTTTCATATCTCTTAGGCCCAAATATTTTCCTAAGAACCCTGTTTTCGAACACTCTCAGATAGCCTATGTTCTTCCCGAAGAGTAACCGACCATATTTCACATGCATATACGATTACAAACGGCATGATTTTTTTTTTTTATAAATGTTTATTTTATATTTCTGGACAGAAGAGAAGATAAAAGTTTCCGAACTGTATAAAACAGCATAGTCTATCCTGATTTCAGTCGACACTTAACTTCTACCTTAATCATATTTTTTTGTGTAATTATTGCTTCAGGAGATTTCAATTTCTCCATTAGTTCGAATGATTTACCGGATATTCTAATAACTTGTGGTGCCCTATTTTGACGTACTTAGTTTTTTTTTAAATTAATTTCCAATCCGTGTTTACTGCAGCCATCGAAAAGACTTTCTGCATTTCTCCCGATTGTGTTTGTCTTCGCCCAACAGGCAAACATGAGTATATTACCCCAATGTCATTTTTAAACAGACTAATACATTGAATGTTTTGATAAGTTCCGCCTATATTCCACTAAATATTAAAACAATCAGCTGAAGTCTACATGAGGTAAGGAGGAACAGTTAATTAACAACACGTGTTTTGAATTTGACTTTTATTGTGTTCTTCTAAACGTATTTTTATTGTATTAGATTTAGTCTATCACTTAATAATATAAAATATTAAAATAACATTGAGCTCAATTTGCTGTCAAATTAGATTATTCACAATAATTAGTAATAAAATTACGAAGTTAACCTTGTCACAATAGTTAAAATATGAATTAAAATTAAACATATATGAAACTTTGACAGATAAAGTATTCTAATACTTGTCAATTGTTTTAAAATAGCACACAGATGTCTGTGTATGTCATAAATAATTGTCTTCTTGGATAAAATGCACTTAACTTCTTTCTTCTTGTATTTGTGTTGTGTGACTATTATTACTAGAGAGTCAATTATAACAATGTCATATTGTGAATAACTGTAATTTATGTGGTCCTTCTTCTTGTATTAGATTAGCGGATCTTGAGTAGTGTAGATACTTATCTCCTGTAATCCTCAGCTTTCGTTGTTTTTCAATATATTGAGATGCATTTCGACGTCATATGCGTCATCATCAGTCACTAATACAGCTGTTTTATTACACAAGTTAGAAGTTTTGAAATATAAATTTTTGTCAAAATCTTTAGATTTTTTCGAAAATAAAAATTTTGAAACGTCTTAATAAAAACTACCCTTAATATTTTATAAATAGAAACAATAAATGGATGACAACAACATTCAAATAAGTTCATATTCTAAATTATAATTAAATACAACCCATCGTCTATCAACGAAGCCGGCCTATGACACCACAAAGACATTTAAATAATTCAGAAAGCATTATTTTTCGGCTTGAAGGTATAACACGTATTTTTCCAGATTAATCTCTATTCAATTATTATCAGAATCACTGTATTTTCATCATACTACGCATATGCAACAAAATAAAATCAGGTAAACTAATGTAACAATGCTTTTGTTTAATGAGTGATAATTGCAGTTATGATATGAAGAAAAGGTATTTTTGTAATCTAGGCCTATATCCGAGTTAAGCTCCAGAACGATTCATTAAGCAGGGCTGCGGAAGAACTAAGGTCTAAAGTTTGATACTTACCTTAATTCATAATCGTATAGGCCTACGCTGATATAAGAAATTCTTAATGTATGTTAACATTTCACAAAATGCACTGGCAAAGTACTCCGCTTAATGTACGTAGGCCTAATTATTTCACAGTAATAACAGCATTCATGTAGAACTAATTTCAATCGATCGACGAAATAAACATCTGACTAGTTTGATAAGCATATGTGAAGGAATATGTGGGTAGTAGTATTTGTCATAGCTAACTGTATTGCAACTTCCAAAGCCGTATATGAACAGTGTAAAACAATATATTGCCATGAGAACTGATTTGCATTTGATAAATTCTTTCTAATATATTACCACATACAACAGTCACTAAATTTGGCATTACTCCGGTACCGGTCAACCGATTTGGTTCAATATCAATAGGCTTCTTCCCACGGACATTATAAATCCGTATACCAAGTTTCATGAAAATACGATAAAGCGTATTTTAGTTACCACTCCTTTCTAATTTATTACCATAAAATGGGCCCTAAATTGGAAATTACTCCTGTACCAGTCAATCGATTTGGTCCAATATCATCAGAATTATTTCCATGGACATTATAAATGCGTATACAAGTATACAAATCCGATAAAACGTATTTGAGTTACCTCGTGTACAGACACACGGACGGACATTCGGACAAGACTTTTTCCCGTCCCCCACACAATCTCATAAACTATTATACTGGCACTTAATAAACAGATGTTATTTTATTTAACACAAAAATAAACAAATGCCATAAGTAACACGAGAGAAAGAACTGTTGATGGGATTAGTAACTTGTTCGTTTACCAAAAATATGACTTATAATTAAAATATGGGATTCTGAAACACATAAACTATTCCAATTTCACATTTGTAGTAAAATCGTTGGAGCCAATTTTTAAAAAAGTTTTCATGAAAAGTCCCCTTAGTATTTCAGTTACAAATCCAAAATTCTGGGCGGTTCGATAAAATTTCGAAAAAGTCCTTGATTCAAGAAATGAAGTTTATGGACCGTTTATCCGCTGTGCTTGTCCACAGACGGACGGACAGACGTCATTCCAAAAAAGTTTTCGGTTTCTAGTAGTTGGCAACCTTTCTGAAATGACGTCTATTTCAACTCACCGCTTTCTGCAATTGTCAATCTCTTATACTGCATGCAATATCAGCTCCCCTCACCCTCGCATTTTTTTAGCTCAAGATAAAGTGTGTAGACTATACCCTACATCTTAATATATCCCGAATATTACAAAGCCGGCTTTGGAAATTGCAATACAGTTAGCTATGACGAATAACACTACCCACAAATTCCTTCACATATGCCTATCAAACTAGTCAGTTGTTGTTTACTTTGTTGATCAAGTTGAAATGAGAACTACATGAATATTGTTATATACAAAAGGTATATTACTGTGAAATAATGAGGCCTGCGTACATTAAGCGGAGTTCTTTAACACTGCATTTTGTGAAATGTTCACATACTTCTTATATCATTGTATAAGAGTATGAAGTAATGTTAAGTATCAAACTTTAGAGCTATGTTCTTCCGGAAGCCCTGCTTAATGAATCGATTTGGAGATACTTATACTTATCTATATTATTAAGGAATTAATTCACTACAATTATTTCGAAATCTGCTAACTCGGAGATAGACTAGATTACAAAAATAACTTTTCTGCATATCATAATTGCAATTATCACTGATTAAACAAAATAATTCTGTCGCTTTGTTATATCAGTTTACCTGATTTTATTGCTTGTACTCTCCTAATACGATTTGCATATTCCTTTAGGATAAGTGAATACATAATTTTGTTTAGTTTATCCGTCAACAATGTTAATTTTCTGTGATGAATTTTCTTTCAGTGTACATTGATATTTTATATTATGTATTTTGAAGTTCTGTGAGAGATGTGTGTGGGTATGAATCAGTATTTTTCCTTCATACCCGCACACACCTCTATACATCTCTACCTCTACCTCTATAATTACTACATTTTTGTGCAAATTTCAGGAGCTCCTTTTGATAAATTAGGACCTGACAAGGAAGGCTCCAGCGGTTACAGTTCGGACGCTTCCACTGATCGACAAACTATAGAAGATATGAGCGGCGAGATTCCCAAGAGCCATGATTGTACTGATAGTTCTCCCCTGTCTAAAGAAGCAGAGCAAATAAATGTTGAGGTTAAACAATCTGATCCATCTGAAGAACTTCTTAATGCAATTGAAGCTGCCAGTAACACGTCGACCATTAATAAAGATGCAGAAAGGGATTGCACAGATCGTTTCCGCCACAAGGCCCGTGTTCCGAAAAATATCCCTACAAGTGATGCGTTTAAAGAACCCTATGAAAACGCTTGGCATTCGAGCTCTACATCACAGCCAAGATCTCCCTCATACCGAGCATTAAGAGAGTTTAAAGAGCCCTATGAAAACGCTTGGCATTCGAGCTCTACATCACAGCCAAGATCTCCCTCATACCGAGCTTTAAGAGAACTTAATGAGGCAGTAAGTATGAATACTCGACGGAATCCCATAGGCCGAACAGTGGATGCTTCAGGCTACGAATATCAGGCACAGTGTGCATTGGAAAGAGTTAACAGAGCAGCCATAGCAGGTGTACGCCTACATGAAGGTACGCTCCATCAAAATATCTCTACGAATGAAAGTCACACCTACATGGGAGCTTCAAGCTCATACCAATTGTATAACAGAAGCCTCCACACCCAAGGTAATATAGGGGTTAACATGAAAGCAGAAATCAATGTAAATATGAATGCACAGATCAATTACATACTGACTTTGATAGAGAGGCCTCTTTCGAGCGAAATTTCAAGAGGGTCTATTTCATCTAACACCATTACTGAAAACATTGGTGGAGGTACATACTATCAGAACTCCGAAGCTGCAAGAAGTCATTACATTTTAACTCATCAAGATTTTCAAAATGCCAGTCAACATATTCCACCGGCCATTTCAAGCTCTGATGGCATTTACATGCCCGTAGCTACTTACCCATCATATTCGGGCAGCCATATAGAAAACTTGGCAACACAATTCCCAGGAGATGTTCCCTATAGCATCCGCATGTTGAATAACGTCCTTGCAGAGCAGGCAGCGGGTCTTTACACGCTGCCGCAAGAGGCAGATAGACGGTTTCTGGAGAGCCGAAGTGCTTCTAATTCAGCAAGGGGAGAGTATAAGAATGAATATGATGAAATGAGATCATTGCGTATGAATACAGCTGATGGGAGTAGATATGCTTCTGTTGATCGTGGATTGTGTTCTGGCTATGCAAGCACTGATGCGAACGGGAAAACAAGCACTGGATTTCAGGGAAGGTACAACGAAGCATCCTGTACCTCATCGGCGATGGGAAGAGCTCAAATTCACAGGAATGCAATTGAGTATCTCTCACATTTTGAATCACACCGGAATGACGTCACCGAGAAGGAAACTGATAAACTTGGGTACCAAAGAAAGAACGATACCGATTTAGATGATAGCAACTGCTGTGACATCGACCTAGACGTTCTTAGTCTCTGCAAAATGCTCGTTGAGGAGTATCCTGACACCCAGAATCAGCAAACGGAAACATCTCGACAGGTATTTCAATTCGCAAACCCCGAATTCAATAATATGACGAGGACTTATCCAGGTGGTCAGTCTATACTAGAAGGACCGGTAAGTAACAGCTATCTGCTTCCAAAACTTATAACTAGAGACGAGACTTTCATGCACTATAAAATTGCGAAATATGCATGCATCCATGCATTATCAAACCATGAAACATGCACTATCAAGGGAGAAATACACTAAAATATGCACTAACGTTTATGGCCCAATTTCTTTACTTTACTTAACTTTTTGGCACAGTTGACAACCAACAGCATTTCTAAATTGCTTTCTGTAAGGTTCCTGGGCTTGTCAGTCAATATGTTTTTGTAGACAGGGAATGATCTTTCTACATCACACGATGTTATGGGTGCAAACTTCAGTGAACACATAGGTGAAAGTGTCAGGTCAAATTCTTCATCCACGTTTTCATCACAAGAACCTTTTTTAATGAGCAAAGGAATCCGTAGTCCGGATTCGCATTTATGACCCTGGTTTTTAGTATTGTTTTACAAAACAAAAAAACTGCCATAGAAAATATTCGGAAACCGAATAAAAGTGCTTACCTCTTTACTGCAACAGTAACAGAAGACGACTTTCCCATCTGATCTAATAAAAACCTTAACCTTAATCCACTATGCAAGGAGTTCGCTTTTTGAACATTTAATTGGATTCATAGTAAAATCACAGAACAGACAACCACATTAACCACTGCACACACTGTAAAGACACTGCAGGTTTCCCGAGCTCTGACAAAGTACAATGCACCCCAAGTGCGGGCCGGAAATAGCTAAGGGTGGACAAAGGCAAGGTCAAATTCCTTCCTCCTTTTCGCACATCTTCGCGCCACTTCACAAACTACTTTAAAAATGGGTAGTAAAAATCGAAACTTTGCCACGATGTCACTTTCTTGAAATCCCATTAAAACATGCATTTAAACTGAATATAATGTATATTATAGGTATGATTTAGCCAAAAATACCCTAAATATGCTTTATGCATGTTTTTTCCTCCAAATAGGTCAAAACATGCAAACATGCACGGAAAAAGTATGCATATTTGGAACCGGAAAGTAATGACATGGGTAAGTACTCAGTTTGAGCTATGTCCTAAGTTCTCATAAAAACTGCATTTGCATGAAAGTCTCGTCTCTACTTATAACATTAGACTTTACCCATTACGTGTAAATGAACTGTTCATGGTGTGTTTAAACTGGAACAATAATGCTATAATAGGTATTTCACGAATTGCATTTTATTTTATTATAGATAATTTAAACTGTACGTTAACTAAAATTACATTGTGCTCAAGTAACAGTTGTCAGATTTTATGGTCATCCTTAGGCAATGTACAGTAGGCCTATGTGTTTATTTACATTAAAATTCCGTGTAATAGCTTCAGTTGGATTGAAATGGACACCTACAAGCTGTCGTTTTATATCTGTGCCTCTCGCCGACCGTTGGAATTTTGTTACAAGGAGCAGGTAGTCCGTGTATTCCAATACAAAAGACATCCAGTTCCCTTTCTAGTCATTGCTTGTCCGAGCTCAAATCTGCTGCCCGTTGTAAATTTAAGACATGTTTTTGTGTACGCTAGTAGAATCTCTTCCCCTACCAGGAAATAGTCATTTGACAGACCGGCAGAGATATAATACGATGTCTGTACTTCCAATGGATCGTCGGCCATCAAAATTGAGAACACCTGCTCTAGTTCTACCTCGTTAAACTTTTAATTTTTAAGCAGAGTACTAAATTTTTTCGCTATATTACAATATAAAATAAAAATACCCGCAATATCTTTCTAGTAAAAACCCCTCAAGTCAGGATTCTGCCTTATTTATTGAGTCGAGATATAGACCTCCGCTTATTTCATTTCTGAAAATTCAAATACCCAGTCGGACTGCGCGGCTCAGTAAAGTATGGCACTGGGATCTGTGTCCAAGATCACAAGTTCGATCCCAGCGTAGGTCGACGATATTTTTAAGTGCATAAAAGTGACATGTAGAGTTATCCGGCATATAAAAATATTCTTATACCTTCGAGACGAAATTCCGGAACACCGCTTACTGTCATGGTCTGTGTAGCAGTATACGCCCTTGATAAATATAACACCAAACAATACCAATACCATCGTTACCGTTACCACTGTCTACATTTGTACAATTTACACTATCGTTCACCTACTAGCCTATGCCCTCAGGCATGTAGTACTTTCCCGTTTTGCAAATGAATAAGAAGTAGATAATACGGTAAGCTAACAATAAAGGAAAGTTCATTACTAGGCATAACGTCATACTTTGTTGGTAACGCTGATTTTTATACACCTTATGCTTTAGTATTATCTTACATGACAAGAATTTTACAAGCAGATCTACTTCCGCATCCAAAAATTTAACTGTATTTAATTAATATTATAAATGATCTAATAGGCGTATATTCATTGCCTATTAACTAGATTAATAGTTTCGAAAGATACATGTTATGGAATACTACCTATACAATTAATAATTATAGTATAATTCTCAATATAATTAGATATCATACAGCCAAACCTACATCTACTGTACTTGGAAAAACAATATTAGAGCTCATGATAATAGGCGTATTAGCTATTAACTAGATTAATAGTTTCGAAACATACATATTATGGAAAACTACCCTACACAATTAATAAGTATAGTATAATTCTCAATATAATTAGATTTCATATAGCCAAACCTACATCTACTGTACTTGGAAAAGAAATATTAGAGCTCATGACCAAAACATAATAGCAATATAGATGTTCTTATATTTTTACAGGTCATAAGGTACCAAGAACGAGACCTTCTGGACTTGGGACGCCATCTAACCAACCCTTCTCACTTTATCACACCGGCACGTGTGAACACACACAATCTCCGTGATTTCTCAGATAATCGGTCGGTGAGTCATCGACTGTCTATATACCACAATAAGGACGATGCTTTGACCTTGGTATGTATAATTTTTTGAAATTCACTTTAGTAATTAGAGCAGGAAATAATGTACAGGAAACATTGATTTTAAGCAAAGTACTTAGCGGGACCTTAGATAAATTTTTTTTTTTCGATAATGTTAAATTTAGTCATGGCATCAAAAGATTTAGGTCAAACTTGGAGGCTTAGCTCATTGCATTCTGGCGTTTGAGTCTATAGTCTGACCATTCTAAAGCTGCGTCTCCATTGATATGCATTTGACACCAACATGTTGCAGTTAACATATGTTAAATGTTTATCATCAACTTGTTGACGTATACAAGTCAAGTGGTTTGCCAATTAACAACTGTCTCCACTAGAGTGTTATAGGTTAACATGGGTTGGTGCGGTTATGAATGGAAATTAATGAATAATAAATAACATTAAAAAAGAAAACTCATCTGAAGAGAGCAGCCAACATCACAAAATGAGAGTAAGTTTTTATACTCGTTATTATCTTCTTGTTAACTGTGTATGACTTTCTTAAATACTAATTTTGTACAGATGTCTTGATCTTTTCAAAATAACTATCACATTTTTCAACAATTTGAGTATGCCATAAAAAATAATTTTAAAAGTAGATGCAATACTATTGAGAACACTGATATATACCAAATACTCACATAATACAAAATGGATGCCGGCAATATTGAGGAAGCTGTCGATTGCTTTTTGTTTTCCCGGAAATTCCCGAACCAAAGCCGATTACGCTGCCAATCGCTTTTTGTTTGCCGGAAATTCCCGAAACAAAGCCGATATCGACCGACTAGTCAATTGACTTGATATGTTGTCCATTTTCTCCGGAAAACAAATTAACATCTGAAAATGTTAAGTGCAACACGCTGGGTTTGCATGTCAAGCCAATTGGAACGCAAAATTGTAATATACATGTCAATATCAACTTGTTAGTATTAACATGCTGGTGTTAAATGTATATCAATGGAGACGCAGCTTTAGATAGAAACCTGAAGTAAACAAAAACCAGTACGTTTGTCTCACTCTAGGTCATATCCAGTAATGTGCTACAGTGAGACAAGCATACTGGTTTTGTGTACTTTTAGAATGGTCAGACTTCTTTCAAATCATGCTAAATGCAATCCATCTTTACGAGCGAGTCTCTACATAACGTCCTGTTTCTAAACTTAAAAATAAATTATATTAAAATCTTACTTTGAATCTCAACTATACTGTTTTCATATTATGTATTGATTCAATTCATTTATTACCAACCATCCTGATCTAAATAGCTTAAACAACAAACAATTTAGGTCTAAAATTAGAAAATTTATATAATTATTACTTCTGTTATCGACTATTACTGTTATAACATTTTTCATATTAAACTTTAAAATTTGGATAGAACTTAATTTCTTTGTTTTTACTAAAATTTGAACAAATAAATTGTTATGTATTATTGTTGTATTGCTTCGTACCTTTGTATTGTAAATAGAACATGTTCTAACCTTTCATACATAACATTTTGACATACTTCTCCAAAATATGCATTTTTTAAAAGTAATTGTTTAGTATAAGTATTTCTAATATATAACTGAACCACCCCCGAACACAAGCTCTGCTTCTTCGGGGGGTGTATCAACTTTTGTATATATTTTTCGTGTACTTTGGAGTAATAAATTGTAATTGTAATTGTAATTGTATACCTATTCCTATAGGAACGAAATGGAAATGATTTTGTTAAAATAGATAACCTTTTTAGATTACCTCTGAAATGCAAAATTATGCAGAACCTAAATATTCGCTTTAGAGTAGTTATCTGAAAATAAAAATAGGGTTAGTGTATATTTATACTGATATTATATATTGTAAAAGTAATAGTTCACACTTTATTAGATACATTAGATAGGCTAGTATTAGGCCTAACCTTCAGTAGTAGGCCTATTTTGTGTTGAATTTATGTAGGTATTAACTAGTGAATTATCTGCAGTAGTCATTTATACACTTAATTTCTTTCTTTTTTCGAAGTTTTACCTCCCCCTTTTAGGATTTAAGCGACCCAAGCCGCCCGGGCCTTACAGGGCCGCGACCTGATTTATACACTATCAAAATAGTAAATATAACAGTTAATATTTATCTGAATACATAGATAACTGAGTATACAAATGGTAGACATCTGAATCTTTTATGTCATTTAAACGTAGGCTAATATTAAATATAAAATTTACAATAAATAAATTACGATTTGTGTAATTTCAAGCGAACTTGCTATGATCCGTAAAAACTCATTCATGCAAATATCGATCTCATTTGGACGAAATCGTATGTAATAGTAAATGACCAATGAAATAACCTGAAATAAATATAAAAACTAAGAAAAGTAGCCCTTGTAATGATGTAGCCCTAATAATTAATTTGTACTGGTAACAATAATTCACACAGAATGATTCTTTATATCTAGCGGATGCAGTCATTCGACCAAGATAACTTAAAAATATAAACTAGTACGAACCCACATTCTCAAGTACTTCAGGTGCACTCAACATACTCGGGCATGCAAATTAGGGCAAATCACGGCGAACTCTTTTTCAGAACACCTTCCTTATAATAGAACCAATAATTTATCTTCATTTATGAGCAATGAAAACTTCCATCAGTAAGTTAACGGATAATTGGGTAATTTGGTAAAATGACGTAATTATCCAGTTATATCAATATAAGATAGTGGTTATCAGAGTAGTTCGTTGCTTAGTTAGCAGTTAGCTATTATCTTCTGCAGTATGAATTTCTGTTTAGTTTAGTAGTGGGCTAACCATGTCGCTTATACTTGTTAGTAGCAAATTAACATGTGTATTTATTTGTTATTTATAATCTTTTATGTTCTTTACTGTGTTTATGCTGGGAGTAATCGTAGTAGTACATGCTGTTGTTCTTGCAGTAGACCTAGTATGCAGACATTGGATTTTAGGTGAAGACACAATTTCTTGAATTACATATATCAACATAAAATTTAGCCTATTTCATTTTATCAATGGCATTCTTTCGTACAGTTCTTTTGTGTAATATCGTTATAGTTTTTTTAATTGTTCTAAACCTAGAAATAGGCCTTCAATAATTGTCAGGTTTCTTCATTTGTTCTAACTCATTTTAAACATATACTATGAAGTTGTGAGAGCCAATAAATCCAATGTCTATTTAATGGGTATTGTAGTTGGGAAATTTGGTAGCACTGTTGTAGTTTTACGTTTACAGGATAGTCAGCAGGTCTCAACACCATCATCACCATACCGCCTGTACTAAGCTCAAGATGACGGTTTGGGGAGATTGTACACATTACACATGTAAGTACTGAATTCAAAGAATGGAGGGTTAAGGTGAGGTAAGATGAGATGAAGCAATTTAAGAAGGTTCCAAATATTTATGACATGACCCTCAAAAGCTAATTTTCTTTATATGAAACACATGGAAAAATATCCATTTCTACATCTATATAATCTTAAAATTTCCTTCTAATCGTGGGTTGTACAGTCGGTCAAATAAAAAACGTCGGGACTCGTATGCAGTTAAAATTAAAGTTTTATCGCATTAGTTCACAAGTTTCCTATAAAAAACATAAAATACAGATCATTCTCGGAACATATGAGGCCATGCGACAGGAGGGAAGAAATGAACGATGGAAAAATGAAAAACGCGGAAAGCGCAATACACGATATTCAACTTAATGTATTGTCATAATTCATTTTGCTTTGTCTTCGCACCACATAGAAATGCTAGCTTGAGAGAAAGTGTAGTTAGGGCTGTAATTGACCTGCATTTTTCGGCCTCTGAAGCAGCGAGAAGGTTCCATATTTATGAAAGAGGTGGGTACCGGTACTTCACTATAATGCGACCGGAAGTTTTCATAGGAATCGTGGATCTGGCCACGTATTTCGATGCTAGATTGGTGGCAAAAGTTGAACGTAAGTTATTGATTTTGCACTACAAGTACCGGTATTATAAAATAAAATCTTTAAAAAATGCTCCTTGAATAATCATATTCCTTGCGAATTTATTAATTACTAATATTATAAGAATTTGCAACCAAGAATATGGCGGATGTGAGACATATATCCACAGCCTTCTATACATGTTCGTTTTAGAACAAAACTGACTAAATAATCAAGAAAATACATGGAGAGACAAGAGGCAGGTGTGAACCTAACCTTAAGTCTTCCTGTACATGCGCATATGCTCGTTCGTGATACTTAATCAAATACCGCCCGACGTTTTTTATTTGACCGACTGTACATTATTTATCAACTGTTAAATTCTGTTTTAAAAAATGGCCTATTATTGCTATTGCAGGAGAACGAATTAAATAAATCCCATTATTTTCAGTTCCGACTGTGTAAAGTAAAAATCTGAATGATTATTTTACAAACGGGTTTCAGAATATATATATATATATTTTTTTTTTCAATTTTTTCAGACACCTTGTTATAATAAGTCATCTTGGTTACTGTACAGTTCCTTAAGGAATTAATTTTACAAATAGATTATTAAGTGCCAGTATGGTACTTTATGAGATTGCGTGTGGGGACGAAAAATGTCTGTCCGTCCGTCCGTGTGTCTGTACGCGCCATAACTCAAATAAGCTTTTTCGGATTTTCATGAAACTTGGAAAACACATTTATAATGTCCATGGGAAGAACCCAATTGATATTGAACCAAATCGGTTCACCGGTACCGGAGTAATGCCCAATTTTGTGCCTTTTTAGTGCCTCAAATACTCTGTATCGGATTTCCATGAAACTTGGTATACGCATTTATGAAGTCCATGAGAAGTACCCTATTGAATTTGAACCTAATCTTTTGACCGGTACCGGAGTAAAACCCAATTTAGTGTCTATTTTAAAGGCGCAATAACTCAAATACGATTTATCGGATTTTTATGAAACTTCGTATAGGCTTACGCATTTATAATGTCCATGGAAAGACGTCTATTGATATTCGACCAAATCGGTAGGCCGGTATCGGAGTAAAACCCAATTTAGTGTCTATTTTAAAGATGCGGTAACTCAAACACGCGTTACCGGATTTTTATGAAACTTGGTATACACATTTATAATGCCCATGGAAAGACGTCTATTGATATTGGATAAAATCGGTTGACCTGTTTCAGAGTAATGCTCAATTTAGTGCCTATTTTATGGTAATATACGTATTCGAAAGAATTTATGAAATGCAAATCAGTTATCATGACAACATAGCCTATTGTTTTACTGTGATCTTATAAGGCTTTGGAAATTATTATACAGTTAGCTATGACAAATAACACTATTGCTTTACATGCGCTTATGCAACTGACCCAGGTGGCTGATATGGTAACTTCTTGGCCTCACATTCTGGAGTTTCATGGTTCAAATCCCGAAACCGGCCTATTTGACTTTTTTTTTGTTTGTATTCTGCATATCATAATTGCAATTATAACTGATTAAACAAAAACATACTGACACTTTGTTACATCAGTTTACCTGATTTTATTTTATTATGCAGACAAACAACTTAAAAATAGCTTGGATATAGGCCTACTAAATTCAATACAGAAAAAAGAGAAATTATATTTAAAATTTTTAAATTCTTGCTGAAATTACAGGATGCTAACTTCACAAAGATTAACGACATTTACTAATTCAATAAATTAACGGAGGTACAATATACAAAATATACAACTCTAATTATTATATTAGCACTTTTTACTGTCATTCATCGCTGATTAGGAAGAGTGATTCTAAAATTGTCGTTGAATTTGAATAATTCAAAAAATAAATTAATCTACATTCCGAAAGTCCGAGATGCATAACATTACATCGTTTCATATCCCACCTAAACGTTTTATATTTTATTTTTTACGTTTTGTAAGCCTACTCTTATTAAACTTCAAGTTATGTATTTAGTTTCTTACAGTATTGTATGAATAATGTTTTGTTGAAATTATGCAATGTTATTATATAAATTAATGTGATCACTAGTGACATTAGTAGTTAATAGTAAAGTAAAGCGTTCCCTATTACAGACCTTGGAGGCCCAGAGGGTTCCAGGAGGTTGAGGCTCCCAGATTTTTAGACATCGGCACATGAAGGGGGTAAGGTTGTCAGCCTTACGCACCAGCTGCCTTTACACCCAGGATTGCTCCTGGTACATATTTCTGTTAAAGGCTGAGTCGACCTCAGGGCCATAGTGCCACCAGAAGGATTAGGCCAATTGAAAAACTCCGACATCATCGGGGATCGAACTCGCGACCTTCCGGTTTGTAGCGCAGTGCCTCAACCACTACGCTACGGCGTACCCCATAGTAGTTAAAAAGCGACTTTAAATTAAAATAATAAATATATCCCTCCTGACTTTATATCGTCCTTGAGACCACAATAGATATGGAAGCTAAAAATCCAGGAACTGCGATCATTTCATCCAACATGGAAACTTAACAGTTTTTCAAGAAATGTCAAGTAGCAGGCGCTAGGATTATATATTTATATATATATATATATATATATGGCCTACAAGGGTATGTACTTATTTCATCAATATTTTATTCAGAGTGGACAATCTAGTAACAGCAATCTGTGCATTGTACATACTTTTATAACTTACGTTGTACTGTATCTGTGTAGTAACTTACTGGTAATGGGCGTATTTCTAATAAAGTTTCCTTAGCTTTTTGTAGTAGATTAATATATTAAGTTGAATATAGCTCTGCCTTGTAGGGTATGTTTAACTTAAATTGTTTTCTTATAACCAATGGAATTCATTTGAATGTTCAGTAAAGTCATAGGTCTATATATTTTTTTTAAATGCAATTTATTGGGTTCAATACTGATTTTGAAGTTTGGTTCTATTCATAAAAAGCAACGAAATCCGTTACTATAGTAGTCGAAACATACAGCCTAATGCGGAATCCGAATAGGATAGGGTGCTGGGGATATATAAATGAGCATATCAAGATTATAGGGTACCGTCATTGCCTATAGGTCGGTCTTTTGGGAGCGTCTTATGTACCTACTGTAGTGGTGAAGAGGGAAATCATGTTCAGTACGGAGGAGGTAAAAAATATGCCTAGTTAGCACTGTAAAGCAGGGCAAGAATTTTCAAGAATTTTAGTCGCCATTATTGTTACATATGGTATTAAGTATAGTATTAAAGTCTTTCGGGAAATATGAAGAACTACGACTTCCCTATTTGTTTTTATATATAATGTTTTCCACCTTTTACCCTTTTAATCATACAAAATTAATTACTTAATTCAGGGATGGCCAACTGGCGGCCCGCGGGCTAACAGACTTACAGACAACCATCTTCAAGATTTGCTTAAAGTGGCCACCACCTCGACAAGAATTGATTTTGACAAACTTGTGAACGATTGTGCCCGCCCTCAGTGTTCTCACTAGTGGTTTTTTTTTTTCAGTAAAATTGTTGATTTTGTTCTGCTCAACTCTTGTATGATTAGTAGTATATATTATTTCAACATTAAAGTATGTTCAATATCCATAGCATTTGTTTATACATTAATTTATATAGCCTAAATTTCCCTTTAAGTTCTTGTGCGGCCCCTGCTTTTAGCGAAAGTATGGAAGTGGCCCTTTGGGCTAAAGAAGTTGGCCATCCCTGACTTAATTAATTGAAGATATAAAACAATTCACTTCAACTAATCAATTTTCTCTATTTATAAAGGCGAAATAGGCCTACTAGTTTTATTTTTTGCATGACACCAACTAAATATGTAGCAAATTATTATAATATGTTAAATATTTTGGAAGTATTTCAATAAAGTTAAGGCCTTATGCAAACACGAGTCAAAACACAAACTATTTCCTTCTTCTTGGTCGAATAAGGAACTTCATAACTTCATTACTTTACATCATTACTTCATTACTTTATTGGTTCAAGGCCAAATAAAAATTTGAAAACTGTTGTAGTTCAGTTAG
Organism: Ectobius pallidus; assembly: GCA_964059195.1. Classification (NCBI taxonomy): domain Eukaryota; kingdom Metazoa; phylum Arthropoda; class Insecta; order Blattodea; family Ectobiidae; genus Ectobius; species Ectobius pallidus. Next base: position 164,319,071 of record CAXKWD010000001.1, on the reverse strand, counting down.
AACTAGTGAAAGCTGAATTATTGCTTTTAAGCTTAGGTAAAAAATAAAATAAATACAAAATAACAAAACTAAAAGGTAAAGTAAATAAAGGACCTATTGAACTTGTGTAAATAATATACTATAGTACTGTTACTATCCTTAGACGTATGAAAATGTTGTGTTTCAGTACTTTATCTGTATCGTTCAAAGAAACATTTATTTCTCCTTTGCTGTGTTTATACAACAACAACAACTCTGACCCACGTAGTATATATAGACCGGTATGTGCGTCCCATATTTCTAAACCCTGTGTGGACGAAATTTTTAGGGTCAAGTAATATCCAAGCAACATTGGGCTGAAAGACTTTAGTTACGTAGGCCTACATTAATCGTATACCAACTAGGCCTATCTATGTCTCATCAGTAGGGCCCGGATTCTTAGGTTTTAAACTATTTTGTTCCTTGCTAGCTGCGATATTTTAACATATTTATGCATTTCATAGTCATGGCAATCACATAGTAGAATCTTACAAAACCTTATAATGGCTAAATAAGACGTTAGAAACTAAAAATGGCTTTTCAAGTAAAATGCGATAAAATAGTAATAATTATAATAATTAACATAATTATTTTTGTTCTACTAAAAATTAACTTTTTAAAATCTTACATATTTTGCCCCTTGCTCATTGTTAACAAGTACATTATTTTGTAAGATAAAATGTAACATTAGGTTTTGTCATTTTGTACCCCTTTGCACCGGCAAAGGAAATCTTAAGTGAGCCTAAATCCCCTGTTTCTATAGAAAAAAAAAGTAAAGACATTCTTAAGAAGCTTGCAGTTTCAGCTGTGTATTCATAGTGTTTACTGCAGCAAACGGTAAAGTACGGTATTCTAAAAGTTGATTCATTGAAAAACGTTCTTGTTGAGTTTGTGGTGGATTTGGAAATGACAGGGGTGGTTCCAAAACTAAGTATGCCTGAAGCTTTGTGGTTCAGAGCCATAGAAATTTAGGTAAAAATAAAATGAATTAATATATTTTTTCAATGAGTTTATTGTACTTATTAAAATGAAACTAATAAAAATCATCTGAAAATTGTAAAAATCTAAAACAGGGTTTATAAAAACCTAAAAATCCGTGCCCTACCCATTTATGCGACCTTCAAAACTAGGAATATAAACTGTTGTAAAGTTCCTATTTCTACTAAAACACTACTTTCTTCTCTTCTATTGGATTGCTTAGAAACAAGTAATTCCTTGAAAATCCTTTAACGTTAAAATAATAATATACGAATAATGTAATCCTAACAAATCTCTACGACATTTAATATATTTATTTTCCTTTTTTTCAGATATTGTGTGAATTATGTGGATTTAATACTCCCATATTTTCAATAGTTGAAGCTGAATTGTTTTTCAAACATTGGAACCAGTGGGACATGAGTTGCTTGCCAGAAATCTGCATTTAGGATTTTCTTTATCAAAAGACGTACAGCAATACTGATTTGTTATTAATGATTTTAATAATGAGTAATACTGTTTAATTAAGGTTTCCATAACAAGCATAGGCCTAGACGATTTTAAAAAGTTTTTTTTAACTATTAATAATTTTATACAGTCATTGTAATTAAGGTCTTGCATAACTTAAAACGTGTAGTGAATGTTTGTGTGAAAAATATTCGATGCTGAGATTTTTTTAGATGGAATATAAAATCTAGGGATATGTTCTTTGCATTTTCACAAATAGCTTCACATTCTACGGTTATAAAGTACAGTACCTGGTTACAAATCGGCTTTAAGATTTGTAATAAATGACCTACTTTAGAGCTATTTGGGAAATGTATTATAGAAGAATTTCGTATTACAATTTTAATCTAAAATGATTTCGGTATGGAATAGATTTTTACTTCCGCTAATCCATAACTTGGAAACAAAGTTGCATTTAGCATAGGTTATATATTTTAGTCTAAACAATATACTTCATTTTACTCAACTGAACATCCTATTTAGGCTACTTGAGGACCATATATTGTTTTTAAAGATGGGACAATTCGTTATTAACAAATGCGGAGAAAATTACTGATTTCCTTTATTTCAATGTTTTACAAACCTTTAAATATCTTTAACTACATGCTCAAATTTCTTCCAAATAATTCATCCGTGTTTTACCATTATCATTTTATGGTCGAGTCTTTTAGGTTACGGTATATATTGACCCTATTCAGACTTGTGAATTTAGTTACACTTATTTGTGCTCAGATTTTTAGGTTCTTAGAGCTTAGAATGCACTGAACAACAACTATGAGGTTATATGCACCTCTTGTCTCAAATCCCCAGGCTTGAAATCTGGGGGGGTTCATTCTAGTTCACCTCTCCAGACGATTAATAGAGAGTTAGGTGTAAAATTCCAATCCCATTTATTACTTGGTATCATAAACGAAGTGAAATTAAGCCAGGTGGTAGCAAACTACCGGTATATCATTCCTGGGGATTCTATTTTAAGGTGAATAAAAATGTTCAATTTCTGTACAAAGTTAAGTTACAGCATCGGTGTTATTTCACATTTTAACCAGATGAATTTATGGCTCAAGTGGTGCAAAATATTGCAAGTTTCTACAAGTAATATCAAATCCCCATTGTGTTTTTGGCCTTTCATAAAGTATATTTTAACAGTTATTACCAATTTACTATTAACTCTTGCCTGAAGTGTAGTTACTTGGAGAGTGCAATGGGTATATAAATTACTGAGTACCAAAATATAACTATTTTTATGCTGAAATGAAATATAAATTAAATTCATTGTCTTAAATTTAAATAGGCCTATGCTGTTACAAAATTATCTAGTGTACATCTCTCTCTATATATAAGGTTATTTTAAATTTAATTGAATAATAAGTGGTCTATTTCTAATTCTTTACACTTGGATCACTGACATGCCTGACAATTCAAAATTTACTTAGTTTGTTGCATCAAATACATTTTTCATTTATTAGTTCAAAGATTAGTCCAATAGTAAACGTGTTATCAAGATCAACAATAAAATCTTCAGTGTTGGTAAAACAAAGCTTTATTGACATACTGATAGGATTTGTATTAAAATACGAAAACTCCGCCTCGTCAATGTGTACAACTTTCAAAAGATGTTTTCAAATACATTTCGAGCATCTTGTGGTCATAATCAGTGATTATTTAATTAAAAATTAAAATGAAGATCATCAACCAATCATAGCCTGTATTGGTTATGCTGGTGCAATAATGTATTTGACCGGCATAGGTACATAACCAATACGCGGCTAGTCTGATGTAGCTTCATTTTAATTTTTAATTCCATAGACACTGATAATGACTACAAGATGGTGGAAATAAAAACTAAAACTAAACTCCGTGGCGCTACATCCCTGGAGGGACTTGGCCTACCACCCGACCGCTGCGTCATCTCCCGTAGGCAGATGGCAGGATTGGGGGGCATGTGGTCAGCATGCCGACACCCACGGCCGTTAATGGTGGTTTTCTTGACCGGAGCCGCTACTTCTCTATCAAGTAGCTCCTCAGTTTTGAATCACGAGGCTGAGTGCACCCCTACCATGGTGGAAATAGAGCTTAAAATATATTCCTAGAATTCTATGTATTGACTAAACGGAGTTTCCGTATTTCAACAAGAGTTCACAGTTGAATGTAAAATAATATAATGTGATTCTTCCCCGGTGCATGAAAACACAAAATAAGGGAACCGTATGATTCTATCAACTGAGTTGCGTAGCCATATTACCAGAAATCAATAATCGATTAATTTTGTGGAACAAAATTAAATCTATAATTAGGGTTATAAGAGTTCGTAGAAAGAAGTGGAGGACATATCATGCTTTAAGCCTATTTCTAAAGCTTCAACAAGGCATATGACTTGTTATTTCAACAGTCAGCAACAATGGCACACAGTTCGGTATTCCAAAGATGATGATGATGATGATGATGAAAATAATAATAATAAGTTAACAATAATAATAATAATAAATAGATTAATCTTTTGATATGCAAACGTAGGGCTGATTAAAGAAACATTATGAATTGGAGAGTCCAGTCTTCTTTGAATAAGGTCCCATTTTCAGAGAGGTCTATCTTAGCATACTTTTTATTTTAACTTATGATTGGTTTTATTGAGTTTTTCAAACTTCTTGTTAACTTAAATCTAATTTGGGGGCCATACAATTTTTCTGTTGTACTTTAAAATGTACTTTCTCTTTCTTTTTTTTATGTCAAAGTGTTTAATTTATTTTCTGTTCATAAAATAGTATGGAATGCTTAGGCCTGAAGCTTGTTGAATTAAAAGTCATATATAATTAACCAAATTTAATGGAAGTATAGAACTATGTGTCGTGCTTCTACTTGCTTAATGGAACGAATTAAGTCCGTAAGATACATACATTTATCTGTTAGGACATTTGCTTCCGCACAATGTACGAGGGTGGATCGAGAAGTAACGCACAATATTTCTTTTTACAAAAAGTTTAATAGGTACAGTTACATACAAATGCACACATGAAGAGACATCGTTTGTCTATTTTTCTATAAGTTTCTCAACACATTTCTCCCATCGTTTCAAAATACCCTGTCCATAGAAGTCCGTTCGGTTGGAGTACAGCCATCTGCGGACTGGTGTATTCACTTCTGCATCAGACGCAAAGCGTTTACTGGCCAAAAATTTCTTCAGGGGGGCGTAGTGCGATTTTTATGGGCTATGGACTATGGCCGTGATAACCTTCCATTTGTTTTGTCCCATGAAGAAATTCCTGGCCGGTAAACGCTTTGCGTCAGATGCAGAAGTGAAAACAGCAGTCCACAGATTGCTATACTCGAACCGAACGGACTTCTATGAACAGGGTATTTTGAAACTGGTATCACCATGCATAGGCGTACCGAGGGGGGGGGGGGTTTGGGGGTTTGAAACCCCCCCCCCCCCATTGATTAAAAACAGGAAAATTGTATAAGTTTTTTAAGTCTCCCCATAAATTACTTAATACAAGTATAAAGCGTGGAAAGCTTAAAACTCGTTATTTTGCGTCTTGATTTTTAAAAATGTCCGGGGGAGGATCCCCGGAAGCTTAAAACTCGTTATTTTTCATCTTGATTTTAAAATTTTCCGGGGGAGGACCCCCGACCCCCCTCTCTCTGGGGGGATTCCATACCCCGCGGATGTTATAACCCCCCCCCCCCATATGGTCGGCCTGGTTACGCCTATGTCACCATGGGAGAAATGTGTTGAGAAACTTGTCGACTATAAATAAAAATAGACAAAATATGTCCCTTCATGTGTGCATTTGTTTGTAATTGTACCTATTCAAATTTTTTTGTGCTTTACTTTTCGATCCACCCTCGTATGTAAAATCATTTTCAAGTTTCTTTTGAGTTTTGTGCCTTTTTTGTATATTCATTTATTCTTGTTAGTGTTAATTCCATAACTTTGTTGAAAGAATCATTTGGTTCCCTTTCCTTGTACCTGTTAATGTCACAATTGAAGCAATAAACTGTATAATATTTTTCATCCAAATTATAATTTATAAAGCAGAAATGACAGGAGGTTCAACTTCCATACAGATGAATATACAAATCATAGTAATAGTTAATGTAATTTAAAACTTGAGAAAATGTATAATATATGGTAACCACTTAAATATTTAATATGTCCTTAACTAAGTTTTTCATCTTAAACTAGGATAGGCTTATATTCCCTTCTTTAAAACCTATCTGTAACTTGTGTCAGTTTATGCAGAAACTTGAAACACATTATGAAAAATCTTCCTTCGTCATTACAATCATCATATTAAAGAGTGCTCTTATACTTTCTGATCTTAATCCTTTTAAAATTTGACTATAATTACAAAGAAATTATCATAATTAATTCAAGGATTCAAGGATACTTACTACATTTAAAATCAAATCTAGGCAGGCATTGTTGCTCCACCTAAATCTCATCATCTTTTACTTTTATTCGTGGATATAATAACTTGCATAACTAACTTATTTTGCTATTTACTGTACTTAAGAAGTAGAAGTGTAGTATTATTTTTGCATAATTCTGCTTACTGAATCTTTTCTTACCGTTTCAAGTCTTACTCCAGTTCTAGATATAGCGTATTTTAGATAAAAGTCTGTTTCTTAATGTTTCACGTCTTTGGAATAGGTCTATTTGAAAAAGTAAATTAAGCAGATAAACGAAGAGTAAGTCGTCGAGATAAGAAGTAATGATTTTATAAAAAAAATAACTATAACTAACTCATTGCATTTTCAATCCAGTTTGAAAGAAAATTTCGACTCATTCATTATTTTTTAATGATGTGTATTATTATTATACCACTATTAGTTTAGTACATTTAGTATATAGGCTACTTTAGTATATTCTATCTACTGAAGTAAGTCACAGCTCAGATACTTTCTGACTTCTCACAGAGGATACAGTGGTTCTATTCCCACGCCCATCTATTTGAGAGTTCTGGTGATCAAAGTGACACCAAATCCGGTTCTCCTAGTAGGCCTTTATAAGTTTCTTCTGCTTTTCATCATTCATCATTCAAGCAATACTCCATCGCATCTGACTTAATGAAATAGATCTAACCAGTTGGCATTTCCCATACTTCTTACATGACCCCGGTCTGAAAAGGAGTTTTTAATCCATATATCAACATTAATTATATATGGACACGTGAAGTCAGAATGAAAAATTCAATGCCATAGCCGGGATTTGAACCAGATCTTCGGCTCTCATGAAAAATTCAATGCCATAGCCGAAGATCTGGTTCAAATCCCGGCTATGGCATTGAATTTTTCATTCTGACTTCACGTGTCCATCTTAGCCTACACACGCCAGTGTGAAAGAATTATCATTCCATTAATTATATATGTTATTCATAGTGTTGTAATGAGCTTCATGAATCCTTTTTTTATGGTGGAATTCGAAAATTCCCTTCAGGTTTTTTTTTTTATCAGAGTAGAAGAAAACTGCATAAAAATAATCTCAAGGGTTATGTTTTTACAAACATAAATAAATTGTATTTGGAATGTAAGAATTTATATTTCGCCTATATAATACTTGATTTTATCATTTTTATTTTCTCATAATTTGAAAATATCCACATAAAATTATGTGAAACATTTTACAGTTATGCATTCAGATTTACTTATTATAATTTGACACGTAAATACTGTTATTGATATTCATCATGTCAAGCTTTTATAAATAAGTTATTTTAAGGAGTTTACTTGTGTATGGTGTACTCATAATTGTAATTTACTTATGGAAGCATGTTTAATTTTAATATTTTTATATCAAGGTTATGGTAAAAGGGGTAAAATAAAAAATACAAAAAAATTAATAAAACAAAAGAAAATAAAAAATTTATTAATGTTAAGGAAAACATAAAAAAGTAAAAAAAGATGTACCGAAAAACGAGATAAAAGCTTTGATTTGTGTACCTAATAAAAAGTTTTTTAACATCAGTTTCTGCAGTGTGTGTTTCGAACAATGTGTCCTTTGTTCAACCTTCCTTAATAAATTTCCTCTCAGAAGTTGTGTTGAACCTATCTCAATATTCCGGGATCCTTCATTTGCTGCTTTGTGAAGAGTGGGCCATTTCTTAGTCTTTTTTTAGGTAGATTTCGAAGAAAAATCTACCTATTGCAATAGATACCATGTCATGATTTTCGAAAAATTCTTTCATATCTTTACGTTTCATGCTCCCCTAAGTACGAAACCACCGCCCGTTAAAAAAAAAAATTGTGATATTTATATATATATATATATTTATATCTATATCTATATCTATATCTATATTATATCTATATATATTTATATCTTTACACGATAGCGGCCGTAATTTTGAAGATATTTGAACCAAATTTTAATATGTTATTTCTAGGCCCAATAGTTCGGACAAGTTCGTTAATGAGCAAAATTGGCCCAAGCTGGTGGTCGGGGGAGGGGGTTGAAATTTTAAAAAATGTATATCTCGGCCCCTATGAAGTATAGAGGGAAACTTTGTTTGAATAAATTAGAGTACTCCCTATGGAGTTCATAGTGACACCAACGATTCGGGGGTTCGAGTGAGGGTGGGGGTGGGGGATGAAAATTCGAAACTTTTGAAACCACGTCTTGTGGGGTATCGTTGAAAAGCTCTTGATGAATACTCTACAGATCAATAACTAGTTTCTTGATAGCTCTCATATGACGCGAGATTTTAATGTTTGAAAATAATAACACTTAAAAGAATTATTATAATATCATAATTTTGTCTTGTTTAGCGGCTTTGCTAATGTTATTCATAGCTGATCTTGCGCACGGCCTCCCAGAATATTATATCCTATTCTTGTTGTCAAAACAAATGACTGTAGGCTCTTCCTCTTTACCGAATTCAGTTCTTATTACTGCGGGTTTGCCATGCCAAGGCTAAAAAAGAAGAGTGCTGCGCAGCGATAATAAATTAAACCAAAAGCACTTTGAAATCTACCTCAGCCTGTAGGCCTGCCTAAAGGGATTTTTTCTATTCATTCAGGTATAGTTTACAAAGAAGAGTTCAAGATACGGAATCAATGCCAATGCTACTTCTCGCAATCACAAGAAACATTGTATGGACTTTGTCTTTATCTTTTAATCTGATCTATATTTATTATTTTTCACATAGAATTTTTCATTTTGTTTTGGTGCAAACCAAAATCTGTATTCCTAGGCGAGAGGGTTACATTGAAATTAAATGTCGTTTAAAAGGAAACTCGAAATTTGCTTCAAATACACAAGTAGCTCTTTGCATATCTTTGTATCGCGCATTTCTCATACTAACTAGCTGAAGAAAGTGGGTACGAAATGCTTTTTGGTACAGTAGATTGAAGTCTGTAGGCAGTTCTTTGGCGGGGTACTTCAAACTGATAAATTATTTCCTCTTTTCTCGATGATCGAAAAGTCCGTCCATAAATAGATTCGGCCGGATCTTATACACTCATTTGTAGTGTACAGTACTGTTCCTCAGAATCTTTTTCAGTTTGCTGATGTAGTTGGCCATCACTCATCAGTCTATTAAAATTTATCTGTAATCTTCATGCTACGTTAAGTAATAGCATTTAGCAAGAATCATTGCTTTAGTTTCTTTTATTATCGGGCCTTATTTATTATTTATTATTCTTATTATCTTATTTATTATTTTTATTATTATCATCAGTGTCTGTTTCTTTACACATTCACGTGTAATTTATTCCAAATTGTTTATATAGTTCCGTTCATATAGTAATTTCTGGAAGTCAAATATTTAACTATAAACATAACTTGCATAGTACTCCATACATTTCAACTTTATAATAGCCTACCTGAAGGCTCAAGCAATAACAAATAAAAAGGAACTGTTATAAAAATAAATAGGTAAAATAAATAAATTTTCTTACACTTCGTTTTCAACCTTCTGATTCTGTGATGTCATATAATTGATATGGTTACTTAATCTCGAAATATCTACATAGGCCTGCAAATACTTTAAAAGATGAGTAAAGGAATAATAAGGAAGAGTCTTGCATTCCCATACCCCATTTCTACGATGCCATTAAGTATTATCCTTAATATCTAGAAAGAGGAAATCTCCCTCTCATAAGGACTCTTTATTTATGGGTTGAACCCGACGGGTAGGAAATTGCGCGCTGGACCGGAGTGTGTATCATTGGTTTTGGCGACCTTACTATAAGTTTCTCCATTTCCTGCAGCCCGTCATCAAGAAGCGGAAGCTGACCACCAGCGGATAACCAGAAGGGCAATACCTTTCTCAGATAACAGAGTTACCACCCGCCGTATGGAATTAAAGAAGCAGCATCCCATGCAGCTGGCTAGCCTATAAATTTCATTATCTTTCCGTTCATCTTACAAAGTGATCTAATGAGGCAAAGAACCAATGTACTGTACAATGGTCAGAGGGTTATTTTCTCTCTGCTGTGGGCCTACGTGATAAAGATGCATTTTTTCTCTTGGTAACAAAACTCTTCTTCTGTAGGCTATTCAACATGCGGCTGGGTTCAATTTTAGCATACTCTTATTATGGTAAAAATATTTTTAAGTATTGGAACATATGCTTAGTATGCTTAAAAGGTGTGATGATGGCATTTGAAAATGTAAGGCATCCGTATTGAGACACTACTAAGCAATCTAGAAGAGGGGGGATCTCCAAAATAAGTCCCGCGGGCTGTAATCGGCCCAGGAGTTGATTCCGGCCCGCACTCATGGCACATGCCATTAAGATATATATGTATATTGCGCGCGAAATTGGAGATGTTCAATCAGAATTTCAAATGAAAATCGTTGATCACCAAGCGGGTGGTTTTATGAAGAATAAGTTCAAAGAACAAAGCCTCGCTCAATTTTACTATTTCGTTCCAGAATGAAAAAGCTATCCCAAGATTAAAGACTATGCAGTTTCTTATCTGTATATAAGACATTATGAGTGTGAACAAACATTTTCTCTGTTGAAATACACAAAATCAGAATAGCAGTTTAGAAGTAATTTGAGTGACCAACATTTGTAAGACATTTTACTTATTCAACAATCCAAATTAGAGCTAAAGAATTACAAAATTCTGGACTCAATGCCTTTCAATAAAGTGTACTTATACTAGTGTTTTATTTAAACCGTAAACTGTACAGTTTTTATAATAGTAATAATATTAATAGTAAGGGCCTAATAATAATAATACATTACAAACACAATTACTTGTTTTTGTATTCCTGGTAAAATGTGTTCTTGTGGCCCCCATTGAGACTTAGCCTTTCAAATGTGGTCTCCAAGTTCCAGTTATTTGGAAATCCTTCATAGAGAGAATAAATTAAGAATATACTGTAACCTTCCTTTCCAAGATATTTTACAACAATGGCATTGAAATAAAAAGCAAGGTTTATACACAAATAAAATCCTAATTAAGATGTGCGCTTGATGAAAATCAAGCAAAAAACTGTATATATATACAGAGAGAGAGAGAGAGAGAGAGAGAGAGAGAGAGAGAGAGAGAGAGAGAGAGAGAGAGAGAGAGAGAGAGAGAGAGAGAGAGAGAGAGAGAGAGAGAGCCAATAAAATCAATAAACAACCAAGTTTACTGTCTGCTTATATTGTTAGGCTAATAAAAAAGAATGAAGTTAATTTAATGATATATAAGATTTTCCCGCAAAAATATGTTATATCGAAAAGACGATGATGAAGATTATGGTGATGGTGGTGGAGATTCTGATGAAGGATAAGAAGAAATATATAGTATTACAAGGAATTTTTTATTGGAAAAGTGCACAGTATATTCGATGGATATAACCTTTAAGATTAAATTAAATATCGGTATAGTGGATTCTTTAAATATCGGTATAATGGATGTTAGTAACAATGATTACTTTTAATTAACAAGTGGAAGTTTCGCTTTAATTTTTGCTTTTTATTATTTTTAATCTTAGACTAATATTCATAAAATCTATTGAATCCTATGATTATTGTTCGCCCAGAAATGAGATCCCAGAAATACTCGTGTGATCTCTAAAATTTTACTTAAGTACTTACTCAATGGCAATAGACAATTCCTAAGCGAGCCAACGGAGTATTATCTTTTCTACGAAACCCGAAGGTTCATTGCCGCGCTTACCTGAGCCCGCCATTCAACCCTATTCTGTGCTAACTCCAACCATCTTTCCCAAATCCTACTTTTCTTAAATCTATCCTAATATTATCCTCCCATCTAAGTCTAGGGGCGGAATTCTGGAACAAGCCTTCAACTCCTCCTGAAACCTTCCTTAGTAAAGAAGGTAAAAAGAAGGCACCTTCTTCAAATGCAAAATCAAATTCTCGGTTCTCTCTTATAGCGTCCTTAATGAAGGACAGCTTATAAAGCCTCCTTCAGTTGCCATGGACAGTTGGCATCTGCAAGGAAGACAAATGTTCCCATATGTTCGATTATACATTAAGTGCTGTTGTATAATGACTATTTATTTTATGAAAATTGATGACAATTAAATTACAGGATTGAAGTTTACTTCATTTTATGTCAGATTAGTAATTCCTGACCTCTTAATAAATAACAACATGAAGCTCTGAGATATGCATAGGTTGGTAGTAACTAGCGTCTTTATTCCGTTGTACGGGACTGCAGCGAGGCACACATCTGAATTTATCACTCGAATATTCAGCGTATTATGGTACCAATGAATGAAATAATACAATAATGTAACATAAGAAAACTAGCAGGGCTCCGAAGTAAAGTCCAACGTCGAAATACGGTAAGTGTTTGTTCTATTCTATGAGCCACTGATGCGATAGCCTTCTTTCCTCCCCGCATGGACGATTCAACTTCACAATTTGTTCGTGGTCTCGGGGTAACGTGCGAGGTCTCACGTTCAAATCCACCCCAAAGTTACTTTTTTTTTATTCATGTGAAATTGTGCACATTCCATTCTTGTATTCTATTTTATCAATGGGCTTCAATAAGTATTATATTCTTCTTACAAAAAAAAAAAAAAAAAAAAAAAAAAAAAAACTGGGAATTCATCGTCTTTCATTGACTTGTGCATTTTCTTACATTAACCTGTAACATCAGGCCTAAAGAATGGTAACATAAGCATATAAATGTTATTTCATGAACAGAAACTTGCTTTAAAGTTAAAAGTGCATAGGCCTATAGGACTACTCAGAACAAAACTGCGTACCGCTTGGTGGAACTATCCTCTTTTTATTGTCATACTGTACTATTTTATTGAGAACATAAAGACTATGTAGTCTATGATATAAAAAATGTGTCTAGCATTTTTATAATATTGCAGCTGCTTCTATTACCGGTACTCTTCATTAATATTGTTATTATTATTAGTAATAATAATAATAATAATAATAATAATTTATTTGCTGTCAATTGACTTGATACAAGTTTCTGACATTGTCAAGCTTACAGACTAAGAGCTAATATTATACAACCTAATATTGCTACAACCTAGATCTAAGGATAAAAGTGTGTGATTGATCAAAATATAATAATGTATATTATGTGCTAATCGGTTATTACAATTCGTCTAAAGAATATAAACATTTTTCTATTAAGTATTTCTTCAGAAGTGTTTTGAAATTTTTCTTGTCAGCATTCTTAATTTCTACAGGTAGCTTGTGGTATAGTATAGTTCCAATTACACTTACGTCCTTAAATATAATTTGCTTCTTGCATGTATATCTATGACAATCTAAGCTACTTCTTGTGCTATAATTATGAATTTCACTATTTTTTTGTTAGATTTCTAAATACTATTTCTAGTACTATTATTATATTTTTATTGTAGGCCTATTATTATATTTGTATTATATTATTATATTTATATTAAATGCCCATTATTATATTTGTATTATATTATATTTTTATTATATTATTATTTTTATTATATTATGATATTTATATTGCATTATTATTAGTCTGCTACTACTATAATTATTCTTAATGGTATTGTCATTGTTAGGTCTATTGCTATTATTTCTGTATTTATTATCATTATTATTATATTATTATTATGTTCCTCTTTGTTTTGTCATAAGTATTGAGATCAAACATACGTGCAATTAAACAGTTGTAGGCCTAATAGTTGGCTTTCAAAATATATATTTGTATTCTTTAAGGTTAATTAGACAGTACTCATTTCCTTTGTTATATGGATATGTAAGAGTTATGTTCATGGGCCTAATTTACGTATTTTATATCCACGCTTCAATGTCATTTATCGTGACATTGATCACTTTATACTATATCCAATCTTAATTTTTTTAATAAATAGACAATAATGAACTACCGTACATACAGTACGCTATTCTTTTCCAAAAATAGTTATTTATGGAGCTTATTTAATAGATATTCTGCTCACAATGGACTGTTATTTTGAAATTCACGGTTTTTTTCCCATAATAATGAGTTTAATTTGTTTGTGTCGTATGTATGTAGTCATATTTTTATTTAATACTTCTAGATAATATAATAATTATTTCGTAGCATTATCGTTAACCTACGTTGCTGAAGTACAATCTGAAATTTGATATAAGTTGCATAATCTCAATAAATTCACCATCTAATATCACAGAAGTGAGAAAACTGACGTCTGAAAACTATAGAGGATGGAAAAAGGCGACCACTCGGCTTCCTTCAGTATTTAAGATAAGGAAACTCTCTTACTTCCTCCTTTAAACTAACAGGGAGGTTCGAGAATAAGAAAAGGTGCTTCTTAAGGGACATCACAGGCCCCCTTTCACCTTTAAGGAGCCATCCTTCCTAAAGCGAAACAAGGAAGGTTCCAGAGTACGAATGGCTATGTAAGGAGGATTGAAGGCCCATTTTAAATGAAGGAGCTTGAAAGGAGGATTCCATAATTCCGCCCTAGGTCTTCCAAGTGGCCTTTTCCCTTCGAGTCTCCCAGTGAATATTTTTTAGATATGTCTTTCCTCCCACATGCGCGCAACATGTCCGGCCCATTTCATCCTCCGTGTTTTAATAACTATTACTATATCCCCTGACGAGTACAGGTTATGAAGCTCATCGTTATGTAGTTTATAAGCCTTGGAGCATTAAAAGTTATCCTTTCTTTGGGCCTTTTTTTTTACTACAAACCCATCGAGATTCAGCGAGGCCTCGGAAGGATTGCAAAAACATTGCCCCCGCCGAACACATGTCTAATGTGCTGTTTGAAGATAGTCCTGCTGCACTGGTTATTTTACTAAGTAGGCATATAATGTAATTTCTCTCTGAAATAAGCTCTTCTGTCAATTGAAAATTATTTAATCAAACGTAAGTATCCTATTAAACCCAGTAAGAGCGGCTATATAGGCCTACTGACTTATTGTTAGCTGTTCTCAGAAATAGTGTCAGGGAAGTTACTCGCTTTTAAGAGAATGTATTATTCTTTAAATAATTTGTTTTCGCTTTTTTTTTTTTAGTCTAAAAATATTGTAAATAAGTGGATCATGATTTTGGAATTTCACATGAAATATGAAGTGGCCTATCACTAGGTCTAAAAGTAGTTATGGCTGAAGCTTACTAAATGGAATCTCAGATAATATTCGTATTCTAAATTCTTAACGGCTTTCATAACTTCCAAGTTTATGAACGAATGGCACACAAATGGTACTGTACTAACAGAGTTGTTTCGGGTATACAACATCTCACGGTACCATCGCCTTATTTTGAGAAAAAAATAGTTGCCATGCCTTTATGTTCCGCCTCTCATATTAATTTATTCATCTCTCTTAAATTACAGGTTGGATTTTTCATTCTTCTTCGTTCTACCATTCAATTACTAATAAATAATTATTCGTGCAAGTTTACTCCTTCAAAATTAAGAAACTATAGACTCTGAGCCTTTGATTAACTATTATTATTGTTACACTTGTAGTTTATAAAATTAAAATCTAACATAGATGATTCGTTGCTTGAGACTTTAACCGGAATTGTATTGGCTTTAAAACAGCTTTTATCTCAACTATGAAATCATAATCTAATGGTTCACTAAGTGAAAGAACTTCGGAAGATTTTTATTCTCTTCAAAGGTCTTTAGATTTTTCCGAGAATAGTCAATATCCACTAATCACCGTTTCCTTTTTATAACGACCTGGAATAACTGAACTCCACATAAAACCTTTAAGTTCTATTAAAGAAAAATTAAGACATGTATTGAAGGAAATTTAAGGGGAAAAATAATTTCCTTCATTCCTTTATCGAATTAGCCACTCCACCAATCTTCTTTATGCAGAATGAAAGACGTCTTCGATAGTCAGATTCATTTAAAATAGGCTACGACACTATGGCACTTAAAATTGATTGGACATAGGGTTTACTCCATTGTCCCTATAATTTCCTTCGATATGGTGAAGGAAAATAAGAGAGGGAAAAGGAGATGAATGGGGATGTAGATGGAGTGAGAAAGCACTACACTACACATCATAAGCATGTAAATTATTATTGGGGGTATGAACTGCATTAAAAGCCTTTAAAGGTAAATCATGGTATGAATTTCTTAGTATTTAGTTAACTCTCTTTATGTCCAGTTCCTCTCGCTAGTTATTGGGATTTGCTTAAGGGGGAAGGGAATGTCATCAATAACCCTATGGTCATTCGCTTACGAGCTCTCTTGTTGATCTCAATTGGCTTCAAATGGGCTATCAGGTTCAGGAGTGCTATCAATTCATCATATTTGAAAAGTCAATTTTTACTTAATGTCGAATGAGGGATTCTAATATATGGGGAAATATTGAAACGCTACCAACTTTTAATTCAAAACTGTGTTACAAATCATAGTCAATTTAACCGTCAAAAATTGTGGAGAATAAAGAAAATCATGGAGTTATTTTTACTTGTTTGCCTATTCATCGATCAGCATTAGCCTACTGGTCAAAGAAGCTATGGGAATAACTTACTTGTTCTGATATCCACCTATAAACTTGTACAGTTTAACAAACAAAATTCTGTAGCCGGATGGTTTATGGAGAAAGGAGGGCAACTGTTTTGGTAATTTCTTATATTTTCATTTATATGGTGTGATTTAAAAACGAATTGACATGTTATATTTCCACATGTTAAACATGCAGACATAACCTTTATGAATTCAGACAACATAACCTTCGTTTATTTTCCACCTTTCAGTTATAACAAAAACACTTTTTATTAATAAATTACATTAGAGCACAGCAATTTGAGCCTATGGAAAGTTTTTTTATCCGAACACTCATAAATTATTGACTGTTCAAATGAATCTTTCACAAAAAAATTGAAGAATAAAAAGCAATGCACACACAAATAACGAACATAATAGATCACATCATCTCTTGATTGTGTATTTTTTATTATTTTTTGTTCATTGAAAACCATTATAACGTGTTCAAAAACTCTGCTGGGAACCCACTAGAAATCAATGAGCGATGCGATCATTATTTACAAGTCTTATAATAATAGTAAAATTCAAAAACCTCCCTCCGTACCCCACTCCCGATGATTCAGCTTTGGGAAATAGTATTATAGGGACGGTTTCAAATATAATGAGATATCCTATCTAGCACACGACTATATATTTTTTTGTATGGCCAGAGCCACTGCAATCAACGTCAAATTTATTGTGGTACTTGATCACATAAAAAGCAATTGAAAACTCCCCCACCTCCATTCCCACCCCGTCTCTCATATCTGTTCACTTCTCACCCCACTTTGCTGACATAACAACCTGAACACCATGACCAGTTATCTCAAATAGTCATTCATTTTCAAGAGACATTTTTATGGAACGGGAATTTAATTTGCTGATTAGACAGCCCAGTGGTATTGAGAGGGAGGTATTATTATTTTTTACAGCACACACAAAAATGCCGTTTGTTTTGACTAAAATCGCAGGTGTAATTGCAGTAAAAATACATGCCGCATACCACCTACGTATCTCCCCTTCACCAGTGTTGTTTTGAAATAACTTGAATTAAAATATACGTGTTGTTCATATTGTTTTCAATAGAAGGGAGAGAAGGGAAGAACAAAAATTCTATGCAGTTTAAATAATATATGGTGTGAATACAAACCACAGTGCATTATAAAAATAATAACAAAATTGAAAATAAAGAATAATTTTTACATGATTGAATTTTCCACACTAACAACGTGGTTGGTGGTGCGGCAGCGAACAATTGACAATGTATGAAGTTAATGTTGTTGATTCTTTTTTTGTTTGCGGTATAAATTGTTATACAAATGATGCGATTGAAGTTTGGAATTAATTCAAATTCAATTGTCTGTAAGAAGAGGAAATCGCTTTTGTGTGGGAATTTTATTATTAATATGAACATCGGCTAACTAAACTGTGCATTCGTTTTTATTGGTACGAGTTTGAACAATGGCCTACGTTATTGGGATTTGTTTAGCAGTCCTCAATGGTCAAAAGAGTTGATTCGAATTCAGTTTCAACAGAATAACTGGAAAGCGGCTTTGTGGTGTCTTTGCTTCAGCTAGTTTAGGGTAATTACCAGAGCAACCCAAAAGCATAAGCAAAACAGGGCTTTAGACATGTTGTTGCTACCAAGAACATGATTTTGGGAGTCTAAGGGTCTGGATAAAATAAAACTTTTTCAAAAAAGAATAAAAGCATAATATGTAATATAAAGCATAAGTAACACTTAGAAAATTAACTGCCTATTTAAAATTTAACAATAGATTCAATGCAAAAATTAAATCTAGTTCCAGCAACAATGAAAATCTTGTATGTACAGTTTAATTGTTTTATGGACAGTGCACACACTGCATCAGAGCAGTTCACATCTATTGAACACCAGAATGCCAAAATTGCTGTAAATGCAATTCATGAGTTTCCAACATTATTTTGTGTTAGTTGTTAAATTTTCACTTGACAAGCAAACTTAGATTTACCTTTGGTAATCCGATTACCAAAGGTAAATCTAAGTTTGCTTGTCAAGTGAAAATTTAACAACTAACTTTTGTTAAAGCAATCAAGAATGGACACTCAAACATACAGTTATTATTTTGTGGCTGAAAAGGGGAAAATTTCTGTAGTCCTACGTTATGTTTGGAGTGAATTTATTTTGAAAAGAAGTCCATTGTGCAAAAACATATTATGGAAAGCTTTATGCCGGTTGTCGACCAAGAGCTAAGCTAAGTTAGGTTAGCTTAGCTCACATACAGTGAGGGATTTCATAATATGAAATTATATATTATATAGTTGTGCCGGATTTCATATGTAGTTTTGTCGGCACAACTACATATGAAATCCCGCACTGTATATGAGCTAAGCTAAACTAACTTAGCTTAGCTCTTGGTCGACAACCGACATTAAATATAGATCTCGGAAACAGAGTGATGGGCATGGTTCAACTTCAGGCGGTCCTAGCAGTATGCTTAGGCTACCAGTATATACCTCTAGTATGGCAGTGTATGGAAGGTTCAAAAGATGATATGAAAGAAACGGTCAAAGCATTCACCTAAAACTTGCAATTAATCAACCTTGAGAGTATGGTATAGAGACTGAGAGTTACATAGATGACTAGATTTTTCATTCTTTAGCATAGTTATTTTACTGTAGTGTGTTATTATACAAGTTAATATTATTTTTGTAACACAAACTTAATTTACTGCAACAAAAAATTCATTTAAGGTGCAGAAGTAGATATGTACGAAAGAAATATGATATAAGAAAATAAAGCGTAATAAAGCATGATCATCAAAAAGATAAAGATAATTATGAGGAAAAAATAATAATATGGGTTGCTCAGGTAATTACAGTTCGTTTTATCTCATAGATATTTCTTCATCGTTTTTAATTTAGATGACCAACAAACAACATAGTTCCAGGCACATGAAATATAACAGTCTTGTTAGGACTGGCGCCATCAATATAGCCTACAAGGCGCTGCTAAGCGATAGTTCATCAGTAAACTTCGGATTTTAGGTAAAATCCTATTTTAATCCTTAAAAGATATACATAAAAACTTGTATATATTCGTTTCATAGGTGACTAATCCTGAAACTGATGCTTTTATACGATAAAATGGCCTATTTTGATGATAGACCTAATATCGCCTTTTTGTATGTTTTTCCTCTTAAAGTTCCAAATAAGTTATGTTTCTACATTTTTGTTATAGATTCTACCATTTATTTTTTAGTTCATATTGGATTTTTAACTCGGGCTGTCCAGTACATGCCATACATAATGGTATGTCTAAAGAGCAGTCTTCATGAAAATAATTCCTTGGACATTCTGGGAAGTTAATTATTTTGCTTCCAACTCCGTCATCTAGTAACAAAAGTACAGTTCTGAGGAAAATGGTACAAGAGGGATGAATAAGCTTCAGAATAACGGTAAAACCAAAAAGACTAGGGTGAGAGCTCAGATCATTCAATAAACACTTACTTACTGTAAATGTGAAATGCTGAAAATAATGAGTAATAATATTATGAAGCCAATTATGGACAAAAATTGGAAGAAATTAAGTACTGTTGTTTATAGGCCTATTACTTAATGAATTATGTCATAATTTCGTGTACTGTATGTCCGTGTTGTTCGATCATGATCATTGATGAGTAGCCTTATTAATAAATATAATTTTATGTTATAAGTAAGGAATTTAAGAAAATTGACAACTAAAATAGAATTAAAGATTTTATAATAGAGCCTATTTTTTCATTTTATAGCCCATTTCTAAAAATTTAGAGCTCTTTTAGGACACCTAAAATTGCACTTTAGCAACCTAAAAGTCCGAAGTCTATTCACGAGGCACCACAAAATAGCATACAACACATGGCGAATTTTAAAATTTCTGGACATTGAGAAGGAAAATAGCCACAAAGCCGGAAACTAGTGTTTTAAAATTAACTAATACTATTAAGTAAAAACTATCCCAATCTTAATACTAATACTAAGCCGGTGTTATACTCCTTGTTTTGAAAATGAGGTTATGGTACAGAGAGGTAGCTGATGTTGAAATACACATACTGGTCTCAAGGAGCTAGGCCAGACCCTACAAACATTCATTGATGGACATTTTCAGAGCTTTTAAACCGCACTGAGTGAGGTGGCCGATCAAACTAAAAGTTAGTTTTGAGGATTTTCTCCATCCGCAAAGGCGAGTGCGGATTATGATTACTTACTCTCTACCTTCTCCGGGGGGGGGGGGGGGGGAGAGAGAGAGAGCGGAAAATATAAAATTAATTATGAAGTAAATATTAAACGAATTTATTTCTTTGTCTCCCTTAGTTTTACCTCTCCCATTGTAAGGATGCCGGCCGGGCCGGACAGGACCGTGACCCGTTGGGAGAGGGATTATCTTTGGATCATATACATGCTTTTTTTACCAGACAAGGACATGGAGGGCCTCCCCGTATGAGTGATCAGCCCGATTCCGGGGCCACCTCCGAGACAACAGGAACCGATAGGAAGAGACACACCAGTCGCTCACACACTCATTCTGAAGAAGGCGAGGATGGGATGAAGATGGCAATGACGGACAGATGATATCCGGATACCAGTAGGGTCTTAGAGGTGAGGAAAACCCCCACCTAGGTAACTTGTCTCGACCAAGATTAACCACGTTATTGAATTGTGTTAATTAGTCCTATATTGCTATTTAGTTCTAAACATACTCGTCCAAAATCCCTGCTACGTTTTCCATTTTTGAGATAACTAGGGATTCAATATTGATCATTACCAACACATACACAATTTCTCCCCTCCTCCCTCTCTCTCTCTTTCTCTCACTAACATAAACAAACTATAGATACTGTGTTTACATTCAAGTATGTTAATTATTTGTAGACTGATCGTCACCCTTGACATAGAGGAGCATTGCCTGTGTTAAGTACCTTTATTACATCTGTGTGAGCTGCATAATAAAGCTGCAAGTGGAGAATCCATCACTTGGGTCTCACACTGGTAATTTTATATTCCAGAAGGATGAGAGGGAAGACGAGTGGCGCGAGTTCAGGTACTTGATTGCAAACTTGTTGAGCTGAGTGTACTTATTGCAAACCACGCACAGATTGTCTGATGACAGCTCTTGCCTGGCGTATCAGCCAACAACAAGGCTAATCGGCACCACGCATTTCCCCAGATAATAATGAACACTAAGAGGGATGAGTGGCGTAGGAGTATTATTGTATGTACTGTACATGAAGTCATTAGACCCAGATTGTTTCTCAGTATCCTCATCTGGAAAATGAATTAATAGAAGTTTAAGTTCAATATTATAGCAATTCAGTATTATAATTAATAAGGACCGGAAGTTAATGCTCTATCAGTAGAAAAATATGCATACAGCTATGATCTAAAATTTGCAAACTATGAGCTATGTGGTATAGTTTAAATAATTTTAAAAGTCTACGGTCTCTTGTTAGCTGAATTTCATTATAAATTCAAAATAAATAAATTTATATTAATAATATTTATAAATTAAATAAATTAAACAAATAAACCAGAACTAAATAAACTAATAAACTTAAATAAATAAATAAATTAAAACTTTCGGAAAAAAGTTTTAGTTTTTGCAAACGATTTGCATGATAACTCAAAAAGTATCAAAGATCTTTTGTTGGAACTGTGCACGCTTGTGTAGTTCCCTTATGTCAATAACATACACTAAAATATTTTATGTACGAGTAATATGGATACTTTTGTTTGAATATTTAATAATTTTTATCAAATTTTGTGGAAATTTTGAAATTTGAAAAAAGATATATTTTTTTAAATCCTATCTTAAATATTTTAGTGTATGTTGTAGATATGTTTATTAAAAATCTCAAAGCTAGAATTTATCAAAATTTAAATATTTAATTTATTTATCATGTAAAACTCCAAAAAATATACATATGCTCAGTTTTTCAAAAACATTAAATTTGTTTAATGTTGTAGGCCTACAGATAGTGTATATTGGGCATGCCAATTTTTAATCTCATTGGACTTACGGATTCAGAGAAATTCATTTTTCTAGAAATAGTAAATTCGCACTACCTAATGGTGTTCCTCCCCCCGTAAGATGTACACCTATACTCATCTCTAGGCCTCGGTACGAACTATTACTGTACAGTATGTAGGTTGCCTGTTTAGAAAGAGAGAAAATAACAGGAGTAATCTACTGCAACAGAATTCGGGTTTTGTTAGACACTGGTACATGCAAGACCAGAAAAAAATCATCCGTGGCATAGGCTAATATGCGAAATACTCTACCTCTACTAAATAACTCAAAATCACATGAAACTATCTTGTTTCCAGAATGTTTAATGAGATTACTTCTAGACATTCCTGACAAAATAGTTATATACGTTTTCTGAAACTTTCTTAAAGGGATAGTTAGTCATCCTCATTTTCGAGTTTCTGAGCTGTCTCAGCTATGGTAGAAGATACATGTAACCTACATAAGAAGAGCATAGTAAAGCTGCACAAACAAAATGAACATTTTTATCAAAAACGTTTCTTTGAAAAATTAACAAGTATTGAGATAGAAAGGAAATACGTATGACTTCAATGGGCAATAATATCATAACATAATATCTTAAGAAATTATTACAGTAAAATCACTAAAATTTGGCACTCAATAACCAAGGAATTAGGATTACTCGCAATCGAAAAATAAGAATGATTTATTTTGGCAAGAAAGGAGGTAACCTATTTTGTAGTAATTATTGACACTTTTGTTCATTGAAGAGTAACTATATCCGCATTAATATGTTTTCTGATGAGTTTAAACTAAAAATAATAAATGTAATAATAAAGAAAATAGTAGAGTCTATTGTTATTATTATTATTATTATTATTACAGTATTATTATTGAATGTCCAGAAACAAACAAAAAACAAACTATAGTGTGCGTTCCATTAGTAGGATTAAATGTAGGTTACTATTTTATTTTCTTGACAAAAGCTGAACGCAAAACATGAAAAATATTCAGATTTTATACTACGGAGGTCCACAAACATATCCCTATTTTAAAAAATATCAATTAATTAAAGTTCGTATAAGTAATTTTTATATTGGCTTTCTTTAATTTCTACTATGACGATTATATGATTTTTCTTGATCTCGGAAATCTAAATGGATAGCTTGACCAAATATTTATTCAGTTAATATGTGTGTGATGCTATCAGGAGAATATTATATCAAATGTGGTAAGATATCTAAACCTATTTAAACATGGAGGTTGTACATCAATTTTTAAACTGTACATAGGCCCAAGGGTTTCTTTCGACAACCTAAAAACTTCAATGTCAAATTTTAACACGTATATGCGTAGAAAGTTTGTGCAACATATTTTGGACCATTTATTATCTTGGATTTACGATAACTATCACCCTTGATATGAATAGTGCGGACGGTATGAATTGGTATGATTCTCATTGTAAACAGAGAATGAAACCTCGGACAGAGGTAGCCCTACACTCCAGAGACAAAGAATTCTATACAAACATTTTTATTTCGTTATTTAAACGTCGCTACGTGTCATCGTTCGAAGTGTGTGTGTGTGTCTATGTTCTTTTTTCAACATTAAAAGTTTGAATATTTATCCTAACACTTGCAACATTACACTCCCTCCCTCGCTATCCTCTATCTTTCGTCTCTCTCGCTCTTGTTCACGTTCTCTCACTCTCACTCTCTCTCTCTCTCTCTCTCACACACACACACACACACATTCACACGCACAAGCAATTTCGTACACATTGTTTATATCATAGGATCTGTGCCACGGCAACGACAATAGCAATTTCAAAACAAAAAATACAATAGATAAAAGAATTGAAAATAGAATTTTGTTCCCTCCATCATACCCTCCTTCACTCATGACAAAAAAGGAAAGAACAATGTTGGGGTCTCTTTGTTAGGACGCGAAGACAACAAGCATACGCAATGCGGTTTAAACGTGAAATTCTTACATGAAATTAACGAAATGTAAAAAGCCTTTCACAACTTATAAGAATGGGTATATGTAGTAATCATAATTACGGTCACTATTTAGCTCATTAATCAGTGACCAGTGTAAGGGTATATAACATTTCAACCAATGACCGCTGCCTATCGCCTTATTTTTATCGTTTATTTTATCACGCATAGCCTATATTTAATCATTTTTGTTGTTGTTGTTGTTGTTGTGTACCGAAATCTGTTTGTAGGTTCTTTGACCTAAATTATTAATCGTAAACAAAGTATTTCCCACATATCCAAAATACCGATATCTAAAAAAGATGGACTTCCATCATCACTTAATTTCGATAAATATGTTTTCATATCGTTTATTCAATTAATAGGTCCATTATGATTAGTTGTAGTAAACAGTTTCTAATTTCAAAATGGAACTTCATGTAGGGATGTCTTTCAAACACTTCCACGCCGAAATACTGTCGTTTTACATTCGCAAAAAGGCATGAAATTTTTTGTATTTGTGAAATATTTATTCATGGTGTTCCATTTTTCTTTTTTTTATTCTAGTTTTAGAAATGAATTTTTTAAAGGATACATTTACCGAAAGCTTCATATTACTATAAGCTAATATTGTAATATATTATTAAAACATTTAATATTCAATAAACCAAGCAAATGTTGGATTGGCAGGTAAGAGTAAAAAACTAAAAAAGACTACATATTTTTCTATTAAAATTTGGCCTACCTAATCTCATGTAAAGAGATGTTCATGTGAATTTATGTTTGCTACAGCATAGGCCTATTTAATTTAGGACTGATAATTATTTCACATGTAATTTCAACATAAAAATTGCTGAATTTTGGTGCCCAGTAATTTATATTCTCAATAATTCTTCGATATAAGTAGGTCAAGCAGATTCAGTTACACAAGTTTATCAACACCACAGGTAAATATTAATGTGAAAAATGGTAAGAATGATTAAAATCTACAAAATGAAACGTCTAAAAGACTAAAATGTATGGGGATTTTTTTATATATATTTTTTTTTAATTATTATTATTATTATTATTATTATTTTTTTTTTTTGCAGAAATATGAAATATTTTGCACAACATGAGTAAATCTAATTGGTTTTATTGCAAAATAACATGTAAATTGTAAGCTTTCATGCGAAAAAGCACCAAAATTAAACAAACTAAAATTACTACTGTCTTATTTTTGTAGTTTAGAGTGGGTCGGGGCAGGTCGATAACTTTACTTACTTTCTTCTTTCTTTGTTTTAGTTTTACCTCTACCTTTTAGGATTTAAGCGACCCAAGCCGCCCGGGCCTTACAGGGAGAGGGATTATCTATGGATCACATACATACTTTTTTGACCCAACAAGGACATGGAGGGCCTCCCCGGATGAGTGATCAGCCCAATGCCGGGGCCACCTCCGAGAGTAAGCTTAGGACGAATCACATCATTTACACACACAGGATGGGACGAAGATGATAATGACGGCCAGACGGCCAGATGATATCTGGGGATCACAAGGGCCTAAATTTACCCGACATTTGTCCCACAGCTGAGGAAAAACCCCACCTAACTTGTCCCGACCAGGATACGAACCCGGGCCCGCTGCGTGAGAGGAGCGAACGCATCCCCTACGCCACAGCGGTGGACTAACTTTACTTACATCAGCCTATATTGCATGCTACGATTGGTGATGACAGATGAGTTATCATGGGGCATAAGGCTGACAATGTTACAACTTTCATGTGTCGACTGTGTAAAAATCCGGAAGCTATAGGGAGTAGGCCTACAGTATTTTATAATACTGTAAACTATAGAATGAAATGATTTGAAAATATTTATATAAAAAAGGAATTCAATAGACCAATTAAAGGGTAATGTTTTTGTACAAAATATTACGTCCATATAATCAACTTGAATAGGATACATATAAAATGTGATTTTTCAGTTCATTTAGACCGATATCTGTTTAGTAGCATAGCGAGAAAATTAGCATAATGAACATGTAGTGAGCGCTTACTACACAATGATGGTGATAACGCTGTTTAACACATTTTACATAATAACATACAAGTTAATAAACTTTAAATATTGACGCCATGGCTCGTGCTTGTTATCTAATTTTACATTAAAAAGTTACGTTGTAATCAAACGAGTTTGGTGCATTAACGAATCTAGACAAAGCACTCTGCTTTTCATGGTACAGCAAATTAGTATTTACGCTATAAAGTACAGAATACGCTTCGAATGTTTCGAAATAAATTCTAAAATTTAATAATATAATTGTACAAGTGTAACGCTCAGTAACGGGCGAAAGAAAATAGCGAATGAGCAAAAGAACAAATTTATTTAGAGAGGGAATACAGTCGAATGTTAAGGTGCTTTTTACGTTGTTAGATCTAAGCTTATCTCAAGTCTTAATTTATATAAGCATGCGAATTTTTGTTTTGGAAATAGCCTTAGGTCTTTCTCACAAATGTACCACCTAAATGGAATTCTCTCTATCTCTATCTCTCTCTCTCTCTCTCTCTCTCTCTCTCTCTCTCTCTCTCTCACTCTCTATGACAAGTGAAAATAGATATAGTCTATTCACAGAAGTGGTAATATCAACGACTGCATTTTATCTTCCCAACAAACAGCGTTTCCAATTTTCTTAAATTTTCTTTTCTTCTTTACTGTAATTTTTGTTAGGCTAAAATTTTGTACGTATAATCCCTAAAATGGGAAAGTGGGAGATTTAAAAAAAACTGACATACTAAATATGCATATTCTTTTACAGCCCTACAGGCCTAAAATTTTTGCTTATAGGCCTCCTAAGAAAGAATAGAAACTGGACAGAAAATGTGTATCTAAGTGAATAGTGCCAAGAAAAAAGTTACGTTTAAAAAAATGAACATAACGAACATGTAGGCCTACTTGTGAGATGTAAGCCTATAGTATAACCTTATGGTTATGTACAGTAACCCATTGCGGCTTGTCAAAGCTCTTAAGGCTTACTTAACCCTCGGCAGATCAAAGAGTGGGAACTCACTCTGGGAAAACACTTAGCTTTGCTGACAAAATTATGCAGTTTATCACAAAATTACATTCCTCAGAGGACGGACACGGGTAGAAGAAGTAGGCCTATTTTGTTCGACCCGGAAATTAGATTTCAGTTTTTAACATTAATACACGTATTAGGCCTAAGCAAGTGAATCCAAAAATATCAGTTTAATAAAATTGTCTATGTCAGTCTGTCCGTCTATCTTACTGTCTGTGTGTCAAAAACCAAGACTCTTATATTACCTATTATTCTACTTTGATTCATTCCAGACATGTGACATGAAATGGCGAGGATTTTTCTTGCTAGGATATCACTTCGGGATATGCCGTAGAGTAGTGGTTGAGACGCTGCGCTGCTAACCGGAAGGTCGCAGGTTCGATCCTCGATGAGATCGTTAGAATTTTTTCAATTGACCTTATCCTTCTGGTGGCACAATGACCCTGGGGTCGACTCATCCTCTAACAGAAATGAGTACCACGCACAATCCTGGGGGTAAAGGCGGCCGATGCGTAAGGCTGACAACCTTACCACCTTCACGTGCCAAATGTTTAAAATCTGGGGAAACCTTCTGGAAACTTTAGTGCCTCAATGGTCTGTATAGGGAATGCTTTACTTTGCTTTATTTTACTTTACTGGGATATCGTTATGCATACAGAAGAGTCCGTGATTCGGGGATTTTTTTCTCGAACTGACTCTAACGATTTTGTTTAAACTTGTATTTTCCGTAAAAAAACCTTAAGTTATTTTTATGCTATTCATCTTTAACACAAATTCAAGCTTAATTCTTGCTTCATATACAGTCAATTATTGTCCCAAAAGATAAGCACAGTGCGGCAAAAGACTAAGATACCTAATTTAGGGCCGAAATGCATCTCTAAACAACTCAGTGAGACATAGTTTATACATTGACTAAAAAGATATAATTTTTAAACAAATTTTAAATTTATTTTATGTACTGTTTATATTGTGACGCAGCATCTTTGAGAATTTTATCTTTTTATAAGCTCTGATGTGATAGTGTTTTATTTCATTGGTCTACAAAATAAAACTAATTTTAATCGCCAGAGATAAAATTATTTTGTTTTTTCATACCAAGTACAGATTTTAAATTGCACATAAAACATTTGATGGAAACAAATTTACATTTTAGTAAGTTGCAGGCATTCTCGATTCCCCATGCCACGCATCATTTCATCCACTGCTCTGCTGTTACAAATATGCTATGCGGGTTTTCTAGTCGTAAGTTTCAGGCGCCATCTGGGCTGGAAGACGCAATGCTAAGATTGGAAAATGTACTCTGCGAGTTGTATAGTTAAGACACAGCAACGCATACTAAAAGCGAGGGATGTGCAATATATATATATATATATATATATATATATATATATATATATATATATATATATATAATTATTCAAATAAATCCTCTTTTATTTGTTCAAATAGCTCCTAATTTCCTTAAAGATTTAATCTCTATATGGTTCTGTAAAAATCCACTGACGGCAGCAGAAGTCTACAGCATGGTGTAAGGAGACCCAATAAACATATCTAATGCATTTTCCTTTTAAATTATCTTTAACCTGTAGATAACCCTTAAAAAACACTCAGTAAATTTTACAACAGTCCTACCTACTTTAGCTTAAATCAAATCTCGATTTATCAAGAAATTTCACAGAACCTGGTAAAAGTTTTCAGTTCACTTGAAAAATGATATACATTTGTGAACAGAGCTGGAGGCTAGTAGTGATTAGCAGATGATTGTCTTTTATGACGATTCAGTGCTACCTAAAAATGACCGTTTGAGGATAATATCATCAACACAGAGCGGATAATAAATAGATAGTGAATGAATAAATAAATAAATGTATGTATTAGGAAAAGAGTAAAACAGATTCGAAGTTAGCACATCAATCTCTACCTCACTCCACATTTAGTTCCATTGGCGAAAATTCATTGTTGGCCAGTGTTTTAAGACAACAGCTAGTATAAGCTGTGATACTTGTGAAAATTTTATAAAAAGTGTTTTGACTACAGCTTGCAATTTATAGGTCTACATATTACAATAGTGTCATATGTGTAAAATACTCTTTTACCGGTTTATTGAGGGTATAATGTGAAAGAAAGTAACCAGCATTATTTACATCAGTAAGTTGGTGAATTTTTCAAATAAATGGATCTTTCTTATTTTATAAAAAAGATCAGTGTTTATTTATATATGTATATATTTTTTTCACGTTTTGTGAATCTTATTCCCAATTCTACAACTTATAAAGCCTATCATTTGATATACCAACACTGCCAACTAGGCAATATCATACAATTGTAAAATAATGTTAAGCATTTGCAATTTATAGGTCTACATATTACAATAGTGGCATATGTGTAAAATAATCTTCTGCCGGTTTTATTGAGGGTATAAAGTGAAAGAAACAAACCAGCATTATTTACATCAGTAAGTTTTCAGATCATTGGATCTTTCTTATTTTACAGAAAATAAATGGTGCAAAAGTACGTTGCACAAACTTTCTCACATATACGTGTTAAAGGCTAGCACAGAAAAAATTAAATTATAGAGACAATTAAATTTTACTTATTACATTTTCATAGAACTAACAAGTATCTAGAACGGAAAGCATCCGGGTCGATCTTTATGTTCAATGCTTTTACCGTGAAATAATAATAATAATGATGATAATAATAATAATAATAATAATAATAACTAATAATAATAATAATAATCAATGGCAGTAAAACTGCATATTATTAGTACTACGGGAAAATTCAAATATAAGTCGCACCTTGAGATGAGTCGGTCCCACCCAACCTATCCTCACCGATGCAGTTTCTTTTATACCACGATCTAGCGAATACTTCTGTCCTAGTATTATGAAGAAACTCGTGATTGGACGTTGGATGTGTGACGTCTTACCGCTAAACGAGAGGTGGCAGGCTGACAAACCTTGCGGGAGATATAATATGCCATATTTTCGAAACCTACAAACAGTGTATCGTACATTATTCGAAAATGCAAGGGCGCTTCGCTACGGCTCCCGCCTCCGCTTCGCGCACTTAACTATGTGGTTAGTGTTATGCATTATTTAGCTATATGTAGAGGTGGATACAAGACACTTGCGACAATATACAAGGGCAGTTGGTCACTCTGCTTCGCTCAGAAACAAAATACATCACACAGTCCGTGCAAATGTGAATATCGAATGGGGGAGCTTAAGGTTATTTGAATTTCGCCACTACTACTACTACTTAGGTTATATTGCACGCTTTAACTGCATGTAGGTCATATCACGTATTTAGTATGTTTGCGTGAACCATTAGTCTATATCAGCGTTTCTTAACCTTTTTGAACCCGAGGACCTCTAAAATGTCTAAAAAACTTTACGGACACCTAATTTTACATCCCATTGTTAAAAGTAGGCTATATGTAGGGCTATATCCTTAATATTTGGGGTATTAAATTATAGGTCGTTATAACGAAATACTTTTTTTTTTAATCCGATGGAAACACAGTTATTGAATTGCAATGAAACTATTGACAGTAAAATTATATTTTGAACAGACTTTAATATGTATTACCAATTTGATAATATAATTAGGAATTATGTTATAACTCACTTTTAATGAGATGGTTGAGCTTGTCGCCTCTTGCAGACTTCTTGAATATTTGGCTCAATATTAGTCAAATTTAGTCGAAGATCAGCAGATACATTAAGTCGGTTTCTGTATTATGTTGAAAATCCCTTCTCACAAAGATAGGTTGTTGAAAACTGCATAGCGCCTCTAATAACAAAATTCCGACAAAGTCTTATTTTTTAAGGTTTTGAATGAAAGAGGGAACCATAGACGTCAGTGCATCAGGGGTTTGAAACTGTGGTCCGTAACTGCAAATATAAGGAAACTTGCAATATGACCTGTATTTTCGATGATTTTAAAAACTTTGACATCTAGTGTCCATTTTATGTGAAAAATTTCTACTTCTTTACTTCCCACTGGCTTGATGATATTTTTAAATTAATTATGTCTGCGGACCATAGGTTGAGAAACGCTGGTCTATATTAACAACTCATTCGCGTCATGTTTCTATTGTTTAGTGATGTCTTCTTATGCGGTATTCAGTTTAAACGATTATAATATCCAGTGATATAGCGGCGATGAGTTATGGAAAATAAGCAAGTCCTACAAACCCGGCGTTCGCCTTTGCGAACGAGGAAACCATGAAAAACCCAAGTCAATTTGGGCGGTTTGATTTGAACTCATGACCTCTTCCCTGTTTGCCTATACCACCTCGATGTAATTGGTTTTGGTGTGTTCATTGCGACTGAGCTAAACTGATTGCATTTCACAACAATAAGTACATTAGGCCTATAGTTTTCTTGTTCCTAGGGGCAACAAAATGTCATTCATATTTTAATTGACATGTATGTTCTGAAATTTGCATTTAAGCTGTCCTTATTTCGTTTTTATCTTGATATCTATTACATGTACAAAGAAATGTGTTAAACAAAAAATGTTCATTTTAAATTTTTCTACAACTTTACTGTGGTAGGTTTTCATGTATCGCCTACTGTAATGGATATAATCTAGAAAAATTGAAAATGGATACGAGCAAAGTACCCCTTAAGTCATTTTTGCAGAAATACTGATATAGCCATTTTATTAGGCATAGATAATAGTTTCCAATTTTAAATTTTTATTAAAATCGTTAGAGCCATTTTTTCACGAATCAGATTTTTAAAACAAGTTTTCATGAAAAGTCCCCTTAATATTTCAGTTATAAAACTAAATTTCTGGGCGGTTCGACAAAATTTCGAAAAAGGGCTTAATTCAAAAAATGAAGTAAATACAATGAACCGTTTACCCGCTGTGCTTGTCCACAGACGGACGGACAGACGGACAGACAGACGGACAGACGTCATTCCAAAAATACTTTTTTCGGTTTCTAGGCTTCATGAAACATGCTCTCCCGGTGTTATCTCGACTTCGATTTTTTGTCACCATCACAATACTTTCTCTATACTACGTATATGCGAGAAAGTAAAAACAGTGTTTATTTATAATTCTTTTTTCTTTTTGCACATTTTGTGAATCTTATTCCCAATTCTACAACTTATAAAGCGTATCATTTGATATACCAACACTACCAACTAGGCAATATCATACAATTGTAAAATAATGTTAGCTACAAACAAGATAATCTCATTCCGTAAGAGAGATTATATTAAACTAGTCTTGTTTTGGTAAATACAAAGTCTCGATTATTATAATCCACTTGTGTACACACTATGAACATAATCTAGATTATCGCGCTAATCTCGATTATCTTTGATAGATTATGTTCTGTAACGAAATGTAGGCTAATATAAAAATGAGTTTAACATGCATTAAATTTTCCCGATTTACTATTAAAATTGGCAAATTTACATTATGGTAACCTTTAACCATATGCATGTACAGTTCACACATTTAACTAATATTTACTGAATTTTTCATGCACCTTTTTTCCAAATATGAGATGAATACAATCTGCCTACAGTATAGAGCACTCTCACAATGCTCTCACGTTCTGGCCTTTTAGTATGTTTGATTCCGAATCATTAGGAATGAATGGCATTATACAGTTTATTCAATAAAATCAATACACTAATGCATTGAATACACATTTAACAAAACACAACTGTAAATAAACCCAAGGAATTTTCAATAGTCAATTTAGTTTCAGAATTCAAATGTCAAACAAGCTCTAATCTACTTAACAGCTTGTATCTGAAGCACACCTTTCTTTTTCACTGATGTAGACCTACATTAAATAAATAAGCTTATAAAAGGGATAGAAGCGAACTATGACATTAATGCAATTTACTTTAATTTAATTTGTCCTTTTAAAAGAAAGATGGAGTGGGAACACAAATAAACATCACAATGTGGAAGTTTGGGCTTAGATTTTTTGCGATGAAGGCCAGCAGAAACGTAATCAGCTTCAATAAAACTGGGTAAGAAATATACCATAGGTGTTAGAATTTTACATGCGATTTGTGTTTGCATTTGAAAGCATATAAAGCAAAAGTTACCTAAATTCTTTCAAATTGTTATAATGAGGCATGTATTTGTGTCTTTATATAGGCCTACATATGAAGTATACTTCTTGGAATTGAAGAAAAATTGCCAGAATGTCCGTTTAAGTAATGAACAAAAAATTGCCAGAATATCCGTTTAAGTAATGAACATAACAAGCGTTTCCTGGAACCTGAAGAAAACCTATCAGTCCTAAGTTATAATTAAACAAATATCTCAGCATACTTGACAACTACTGTTTAATCGCTCTAAGTGAGTTGTACAATGTGTAAACTATTGGAAAAAATTCTAATTTAACGTCTAAGGTCGTATCTCAAGAAAAATAATTTTAGCACTCCAGAGCAAAATGAATTCCTACAACATCATTCACCTAATGACGGTTTAATAATGTTTTAAAACTAAATCCTGGATACTTTTCTAAATAAATAACATCTTATTACTATAAGTTTCCATATACATAAAGTTTATGATAAAGTAAGAAATCAATGCATAATTCCATTTCTACTTGATAATATTACTGTTAATGTGTTTGCTTTCATACACAATTTCTTTCAAGATCGCAAGATACGTTAAAAGTGGCAAGTACCGGTACGTTATCAAACAAAGTTTTTTTTTTTCTTACAAAGAATGGAGTACACAATTAAACTCATTCAAAGAAACTTTCCCCTTTTTAAAGTTCCATAGATATAATAATATGGAATTCGAATTTCCTTTGTCTGCGCAGTTGGTAAATCAATGACTAGAAGAAATTTATTATCATAAAACACAAAAAACCAAACAGAATGTTAAATTTTGAAAAAAAAAACAATGTAGGATATGACCACTTTAGGGGTGCAATTATATGAAAAATGACATGTAATGGGGGATAGTTTCCCAAACTAAACATATTCAAGATTTGATAAATCATACTGATAAAACTTCTTTTTATTTACTTAATCATATTTTACTGGCGCTTCAGCTTTTATAAGTAATACATTATAACATTTCATTAATAAATGCAGTATATTACAAGAAAACAATAATTGTCAAAATTCTAAAACAGATTAACTAAAAGCATTATCCCGATTCGCTCAGAGATTAGCCAGAATCTAAAATATAACCGGCTATATAATAACTCA
This sequence comes from Ectobius pallidus, assembly GCA_964059195.1. Lineage (NCBI taxonomy): Eukaryota > Metazoa > Arthropoda > Insecta > Blattodea > Ectobiidae > Ectobius > Ectobius pallidus. Next base: position 164,284,418 of record CAXKWD010000001.1, on the reverse strand, counting down.
AACTGAACTCTAATCTACTGCAAGAAATGTTTCAAGTTGAGGATGTTTTCCTTCACTAGAGGTCATACCCATTGCCAAATAAGACAAGAACAAATTTGTACAAAATATTTTAGCACTTTCAAAAGAATTCATTTATCAAAAAGTGGAGAAAAAGAATGGGAAGTATTGTAAAAATAGTAATTTTATCTAAGCAACTATTTCAGGTATGTGATAACTAGGGCCCGGATTTTTATGTAATATCAAAGTGCAAAATATGTACATAAAAATGTAGTAAATATCAGGGAAATATGTAATTAAAGATGTAATAATAAAACAATATGTAGTTTAAATTTAATATTTTTAATGCAATAAATACACGAAAATGTTCACACAAGCTTCTAAACGTTACCTCTAATTTTGACAGTGATTGCAACTTAGGCCTATATTAAAGCCACAGTAAAAATGCTTCAGGTATTTAAAAAAAATGTAATGCATTTAAGTTTGTGGATAAATATGTATTGTAGCAAAACCTTTTGTCCTCGTAACACTTCCTAATTATTAATTGGTTTCGATTAGTAGTACAAAGACCAATACATTTCGCGAGCCCACCCATAACCACCGTATTTTGCATTTGTGTTGGAATTCCCAAAGTTAGAAGCATTATTCCTACCTTTCGCAACTGAAATGTTTTCTTTGCGAAAGAAAATTAGCTAATTATTTTAATTATTAATCACTGAAAAATAAAACAAAATTAAATAAAATCTAAATTGTTTTTGTTTTCCTAGATTTTATGTACAAAAATGTTACATTTGTTACATAATATGTAAAATATGTAAAATTACTATGAATATGTAAAAATATTTAAAATAAAACCCAACTATAATCATATCAGCAGCTCAAATGGTCGACATTTTTAATTTTTAGTAGTCTACAAGTAAGGGAATAGAATATGTAATTACATAAGAATCCGGGCCCTAGTGATAACAATGTTGTACAGTAGCGTCAGAAAGAGGGGGGTTTGGATGACGAAGTGAAATAGATGAGGGAGGGGGTTCATTTGTATTCACATGTACACCATCAAACAAAGACAACAAATAAAAAAGGGCAGAGCTTCTCTGAATACACTGAATTAGGCCAATGTTCCACGAAAATTAGACACGGAACGTACACGGTGATAGCTTCACAATGTGTGTATCTTTTACCTCAATAGCCACCACAGCCAGTTGCCACCGTGCATTGAGTAGCATTCACAGCTACGGATGTGGAACAACGAGAATTAAATTGAATCGCAATATCCACACATGTACATTGTGTGGCCCCCACTATTTTGTCTGTTTCATTCAATGAATGCTCCACTGTTGGATGGGAAACAAACATCCACATTGCATTGTATACGCGTGCACGGTGCAGTACTTTGTATTGTGCTGTACTATTGTGGTTATATTCAAACTACATGTATATAGTACATGCCAAGCAACAATAACATCTCCAATAGAGAGAACAGTAACAGCAGTGAAAATGGGAGGGGGTGTTGTTGAGGAAGGGGAAGAGTGGGGAGGGTTAGAAAAAATTATATTATTCACCAGCAGACGGAATAAAGTTGAACAATGGCGGAGCATAACCTAATAGTTCCTGTGACGATCAGTGTCATGTAAATTACATCGTGTGAAGTACTGGAGTCTAAAATAAACTGGCCATGACGATGAACTGAGCTTTGAATGCCCATTATCATTCAAGTGTTATGTTAACTACGTGGTTTTCAGGCCGTGTTCCGCGGGACACCTGAAAACACATCCAGCGTATTGCTTTATGTCAATATTATCTCTTTGGTGTACCTGTGTAAACGGTCAACAGTCAAAGAATTAAAATAATTAATACTTAATTATTCTATTATCTGTTTTTCGCACTAGTTGATTAAATATTTGACACATTTTCTCGTTTCTAAATAAATATAAATCACTGAAGATTTAATAAAACTATTCAATACTTTGCCTCTTACAGTACTGCACATTGTAAAATGATCATTCACACACACAGTAGTCTTAGACTCCTGTGATATTAATGAAGAAAATATCGTATTAAACTGCAGGCTATATCGAGAAAATCCTCGGCTAGTCAGTTATTGTAAATCTACAATCTACATGGCCTTTGAAAAATTGTTATGCCATTCTCCCTACTGATACGTTGCTGTTCATAAAACGCAGTTCATTAAACTTGCTTATTATATGATCCTGGTCGTAGACCATTCAATTGCAATTAATCTTTTTTTATCTTTTTCTTTGTTTATCCTCTCAAGTTGTAGGGTTATTTATGTGTCCCACGACTCCCGGACCTTACAGGAGCGTGAACTGTCGGAAGAGGGTTTATTTTTGAATCACGCAATACTTTTTGGAGAGCCTCCCCGGATGAATGATCAGCCCAATGCCGGGTTACCTCCGAGACAACTTGAACACACAAACGAGACATGCCAATTAATTCCGAACAAAGCGCAGATGGTATGGAAATGATAATGATGGCCAGCTGATATCTGGGGACCACAAAAGTCTAAAGCTATTCGACATTTGTCTCACAGGTGAGGGAAAACCCCGGAATAAGCCCACCTAGGTAACTTATCCCGACCAGGAATCGAACCCTAGTCCACTGCATGAGCGCAACTTCACATTTGTGGACAATTGGAACAATTTATATAATAATAATAATAATAATAAGTATTTTGTTTTGTAGCTTCAAATAAGCATGCAGTAAGCACTTCCTTTGGTAAATAATGGTACCTAGGTAATCATACATTATTCATATGTTTGAGTATTTTCTCACGAGAGTATGGGACAAAGAAGTTGTAATCATCATGCACGTGTCCCTTAAATAAACACTTGTCCCTTCCGGAAGCACCATGCTACACACACAAAAAATCACTGTATATGCAATACTTCCATTTGTGAGCCCAAAATGAATTCTAAGGTAGCCTAACGTTATTTGAAAACACATAAATTATGTTTCAAAAACTTATTAATTAATAATCCGAGTCTTCTTTACCGAACATTATTGCTTGTATAAATATGGGTCTTCTCTGAATTATACTTTCCCTATACGATAGGCCTAAACTTTATTCCCTATAGACTACCCTATGTTGTTTTGCCAAGTGTAGTAATATTTTAAGGGGATTTTTTTATATTTTTTTTCAATGATCACACGTTTTCCTGGCAAGTATTTTGAACAGCTGAATCATCTTATCACAGTGATTTAAAATAATATTTTTCCGACCTTTTTGCAAAATGTTTCAAATGTTTTTGTTTCATGTGCAATTCATTATATGGCTGAAATTTCTTCCAATACATTAAAAATCCCACAGGAGATGCAGGCAATAGCAGTCACTAAAACAACATTTAATAGCACAAGAAATACTAATCCAGTTTGAAGTATCGATGAAGCATGCCTACACTTAACTGTTCCTATTAGCATTTTGTAGGAAATTCTTATTCTTAAAATAATTCCTTGCAACCAAAACAGTTATGGGGCTAGCCCACTTACCTAGCCTACCTAGGAAGGTAACTAATAACTAATGCGGATATCATTTCCACAATATAATTTAAAGAGAATAAACTATTTATCTCTGAACTGTGCAAACTTCTATAAATACAAAATGAGATACGAAAATAAAAAATAGTATAGGCCTATTATGCAACGAGCCTAATGGTATTCATTAAGACTAGAAAATGTTATGAAAAGAGCACAGCTAGTTTCAAAATTTTCTTACGATTGCCTTAATTACCATTATAGACAAGTTGCATACGATTATTAAATGTCTAAGTTTTGAGTTCTTAGAACACCTTGTAATTCACCAAACAATCGACTCAGGTAATGTCGGCGATAAGCTGTTAGCAAGTTCTCGACTTTTGCGATAAACGGCAGGTGACGGCGTGCAGGAAGCTCAGGTCTTCTCTTGGCGTTTCAACCTCAAAGCAACGCAAATTAAAACTCACGAAATGAACTCAACTTAGTATAATATTCAAATTAACATGAACATAATTGGTTTTGTTTTAAATGCAGGTTGTTTATTCTGCAGTTTAAATTGCTACTTTCAAGCTTGATGATTGTTCCGTGTACGATATTAATCGATAGGCCTATCACAACAGTGTTATAATAATTATATTCCACAGTTTGCCTACGAACAACGCAAAATATAATAATGCTAAATAATTATTGTATTTGCTCATTTTCAATTTTCTTTGTTGCATTAGCATCATTCTGCCCGATGTTTGCAAGCTCTCACAGGCCTAAAGTGAAATGGTTTGAATATTAGCCACATAATTAGTCTACTCGGATTTTTTTCTCAATGTTTTGCAATTAGTTTGATTAAAAGTCTATAAATTAAACTCTCTATTGATACGTTTGTTTGAACAGAACATGCCTGTCCTAAGTCAAGTTTCATTGAGTAATTAATACCATCTGTGTAACTATTTCTATGCGAATAAATTCCATTCTATCATCTTCAAAAGGGAACATTAGTACGATGCAATATAAACATAGATTAAATTAATTGCATTCTCTACATTTAATTGAATACTGCAGAACACAATATTTACTCTTCTACATAGAACAATACTAGTAAGTACACTATCAACTGTACATTTCGAAAATTAGTAAATGAATGCTGTTCGCATTATCGTTTTCCATGAAGTCATGCAAGTCCTTTGTGTACTATGTAGCCTATATCACATTTGCCAGTAGGCTAATATTTCATCTAATGTAATTTTAGAACTAACAACGTTTTATGCAGAAGAACAAATAATATATGTACTTATGAAAGATAGAAATATTCTTCTCAGGTTTACAGCCAGGTGATATGTTTCGCTTTTCTACAGTTTCAGAAGCAAATCTCTGAGGATGGAGGCACCACCAGCGTCTGAAAAGTTGTAAAACGCTAAACTCCTCAATGGCTGCAAACCTATATTTTCAATAGGAAAGATTTCAAGTCGAACAACATGAAATATATATTTCAAATTTCCAACTCGTCTGGGTATAGTATAATAATACTTATACTACTACTACTACTACTACTAATAATAATAATAATAATAATAATAATAATAATAATAATCTAATAATAGTAACTAAATATCACGGCCATACATCCATGAAGGACAAGGGCCTACCATCCGATTACAACACAACCTACTTCCATCTTTTTTACTCAGTACGAAATGGCAGGTTTGGGGCACGTAGTCAGCATGCCGACTCCAATGGCCGTTATTTATACTTTTCTTGAATGCAGCCGCTACTTCTCTACCATGTAGTTCTTTTAGTTTTCCTTATGAGGTTATGTGCACCCACTTTGAGACTGCTCTACCTCATTAAAATCCGGGTAGCCTATCTAGATCCATGGTCAGAAATAGGGGTAGGCCTACTAACCATCAGACCATGGAGGCAGATCATATACGTAAATCAATGACAATTGACCTAATATTAAAATATACCTATCATTATTATCATATAGGCCTAGGCCGAGGATAATAGGGGGATAATGATAATATTCTTCCTATTTAGGAAATTTCTTTTTTACAACAGTTTTCCTTCATCCAAAGATAACTGTTTCTCCACAAACTTCTAAGCTCAACATCATCTTCTTTTAGCTCTCTCGCGATCATCCTTCTTCTGACGCCATCCGACCATTGTTCATGCGGTTCACATCTTTCTCTTCTCGTTCTACTAATCTTTGGTATTCTGTCTTCCTTCATCCCTCTTATATGTCCAAACCACTTAGACTTTCTTTCTCAATTATTTTTGTAATATTTTTTCACCTCCATTATTTCTATAATTGTTTAATTTTTAATTTATTCAATGAGACAAATATCTGTATCTACTGTACAATGTGGACAGAAATTAACGAAGGTTGCTGTGGAAATGACATAGCAAGTTCTACTTACAAAAATATAAATGTAATGCACTTATAAAGCATTTTATAATCCGGAACATTCATACCCCAGAACAAAAACCAAATGTCCCTTGAAATACAAGGGTTTCTCACAAGGCAACTTCAAAGTTTTATTACTGATATTATTATGAAACATCCCACTTTATTGCAAGTCATTCCTACATTCAGGAAGTAGGTAAAATACTTTCCCAGATAGAGAAATACTGTATTTGATTGCTAGCACGTTCTGGTCACCTGCAGTTCACTCGCATACTGCAGGCACTAATTAGAAATAAATCTTTCGTGTGATTTATATTCAAACATAACATTTCAAAGACTCATAAGAGTAGCAAATGCAGTCTCTGCATTTTAACCAATTACTGTTCTCTCAGATTTCTCAAATGGAATTCACCCTAAAATTGGCCGAAGTGCAATATAGATTATGTCATTCTGATATAGAATTCTCCTTTAATTTGTACCCAAATTATAATCAGGCAGATAACTCTAAGTACTTCGCCCATCTAGCTGACTACACAAAAACCCCATTGCTAAGAAGAAGACTCCAAATAAGGAAAAAAGGAAGCTGATCAGACGTACATGAAGAGGTGAACGTCAGCCTAGGACCAAAATTACTTAGAAGAAAGTGAAAGAGTAACACTGTTGACATGTTTTTGACCCAGAGTATTTTGATATTTCAATATTTAATATAACCCAAATACCCAAATACAAAATTTTGTTTTCGTAAGATTTTCCGTTACAAGAGAGGCCGTATTGCAAAGAGCGCGTATTTACAGAGGGTGGCTTATAACTACCTTTCAGAGAATTTGTTCGAAAAAAAATTGAAATAAATGTTTTAGCTCTTAGTATAAGCAACCCTTTTGCAAAATTTAAAGAAAATCGTTAGAGCCGTTTTCGAGAAAATCGCGAAAAACGGAAATTTCTTCATGTAAAGTCCCCTTAAAAATAAGATAAATTTGTCGCCAATCTTTGTGTCACATCTTCAGAAGGTATCTGGCCCAAACACGAAATTTTCTTTTCATACGATTTTCCGTTTAAAGCTAGCCTGTTCACAGACTCCCACACAGACACACAGATAGATTCAGGGGACCTCAAAAAGTGTATTTATGTTGAAGACTCAACTTCGAAAACAATACTTCCTCTGCTTATAGTATCAATGGAACCGGCAGAGGAAGTAAAAACCTTTTCACTGCTACTGACGTATAAATGCGTCACCTCAAAGAATTGTTTAAAATCAGAGATGAAGTTTATGCTAATTAAGTAGTGTTTAATGTAAAATATGAGGATTTTTATTCGCAAGTTACAATTGCAATTATAGAAAACAGGTATTATACTGAAATTGTCCTTATTGATTTCAAACCTAGGAGCAACTGATGGTTTGTTTTGATGATTTCTTATGTAATTTTTTTTTAATCAGATCTAGAAAACGAATGTTTGAACTGTAAAATTTAGTTGAATGCAGATAGAACCTTTTTTAAGGTCACGTATTTACAACAATATAACTTTTACATCAACCTTACCTCACAGATATAGAAGCAAGGGCTGGAATCCAAAGCATCCGTTTAATCCGAGAGTTTTGGTGATGTCACTACATTATAAACAGCTTTTGTTGTTTTAGGTATATCACACACTCACTGGTAAACATCAAAAATAATTATACGTGAAATACTGGGCACTTATACTTTTAAAACCGTATTAAAATAAAATTGAACTGAAAATAGAAACAAAAACATAGGCCTAACTTAAAATGGGCTTTAGAAATAATGTATACTGTTTGAAAACAAATTACGTCCAAGAAAATACATTTACACATATCGATTTATATTGAATGCATTCGCTTCTTAAAAGGGTAGTTAATTTATAGTGTTTAATCAACTAAAATCATAAATAACATTATTAACATTTCATTATTTTTAATGTTCCTGTAGTCTATATTGGTAGACATTAAAACTGTAAAAACACAGAACAATAACCGTGTCACAATATCCAAGGTTTTAAACACATCTCTTTACAGCAATCTTACTGCACAGCACACGTGGAAACATTTTTTATCCAACACTAAAAGGTGAGAATTCTGGTGAAACTAATGATTTTCATCACATAGAAGGAATGTATATCAAAATAAATAAATAAAAGCCGTACAAGCTCATGTGTATTTTTCTATCATACTTATCAGATGGCACCGAGTTAATAATAATCACTGTCAATCAATCACTGATAATCAATCTGCATATAAAAACTATTTTTTCTTTCTCCCCCCCCCCCCACAAGCTGTAAGAACTGTCCGTATCTCTAATGAATGAATTGTCCCTTAAATGGTTGGTACAACGTGGCAGAAAGCATGCCGCATGGCGTGGGGTTTGACAGTTGACTGGCTGGCCAGCACGAGGCAGAGAGGGTGTAAGCCACTCCGCCACCCCATCCCCCAGTCCAGAGGTACGCGCGCGCAAACATCTAACATGCGACGTCCACCCCCGCATGACCCTTCCCCCTTTTCATTTTTTTACAATAGAGACTTTAGAAAAAAGTAGATTCGACCCCTTCTGGCATCTCTTTCTCACATACAAGAACACAAATCAGACCCTCTTCTCTCTTGCAGAAACGTAACCAAAAACTCTTCTATGCAAACGTAACATCGCCCCTTCCGCCTCCACGTTCCTCTATTGAATTGCGGTTTCTTTCACACTTTCCAACCCCCTTGGTCCTTAACCATGTTCCTGATCAGTGGCGGATCAGGAACTTATTATATTCTTGTCTATCACCAAGTTGCCTCTTATCGCGTACAGAACCAAGAAAAATATATAAATATTTGTTAACAATTTAGGTTTTAATTAAATGTTTATAGGCAAATATTGTTAAATACTTAGGCCCTAATAAAAGGGAGTGTCGGGACCAAATTGCTGGTGGAAAAGCTGCTCAGATTTGTGACAGTAAAATTCAATTGCACACAAAGCCATGGTGTCCTAGTACTTTTCAGCGAAGTGTAGCCTACCTTTGAAAATACATCGTTGGTGGCCCTCGTTCTAGTAAACAATAAAATTAGGCAGTATGAGTGGCAATTTTAACTACGATAAGCCTACTTCTGTAAAACTGGGTACGAAAATTCAGAGGAAGAAACAAGGTCCATCATGTCTACAAAATGTTGATGTACTCGTACGTCTGGAAAATCTTTAGCTACGGGATGTTGCTTTATTAATAGTTATTGAATGAATATTAAATTTTGGAAGACTAAATTATACTTTTTATTTGGAATTAAATTGTTCATTGATCCTTGAAGATCCAGCAGTCGGATTTTCTATAATATTTTCACTATATTTCGACTGAAATACTTGATTCGCAGCTTTCGTTGTTTTCAAACCAAACAGAACAATGACTATTAAAAGATGTATGTTATCAGAATTATGTTCTTCCACATTACGAAGAAAATATTATTTAATCTGTACCATGGGCAACGTAGCATTTTGCCATGGTTTCTAAAAAATACACATATTTAACTTCCAACCACGATGTCTTATAGTACTATAGTATAGTAGTGATAATAAAGATTTGCTCTTTACTGCAGATGATTTACTGGTTCACATTTTGCTGGTTAACTCATAGGTTTATTTCTTGCCTCTCTATATGCATATATATATATAAGAATAATAAGAGGAAATGTTTGTCTGTTTGTCTGTTTGTATGTCTGTTTGTCTGTATGTGCGCTATGCCCAGCGAAATCTACTGCACGCAGAGACCTTAAATTTTAAACATTGATGAACTGAAGGGTGGCCGAATGTACCTCGATGCCAAATTTTTAATTTTTCCTTTCGTTTGCGAGTTATGAGTGAAAAAATGGCAAAAAACGTTACTTTTTTTGCGCTGTCGAAGCATCAGTTTTCGGTAATGCATTTCAATTGTCAAATCAATTGCAGGTGGCTTTGCCCTTTTTTGTCATAACTTGGAAATAAAAGCATCGCAATTTTTTCAATAAATCACATGGAATTATCGATCCTTTCGATTCTGTGAGCTCACTCTGGTCGATTCGTTTCTTTATAATGTCAAATACAATTGAGGCGCTTTCTAATCGTGGAATGCACTCCAAAGCCGGATTTTTTTTATTCTTTTTATTTATTCTGGCAGAGCTAAGGCCATTTGGCCTTCTCTTCCGCTCTACCAGTCAAAAACTACATTACAATTACGTAATACATATGCATATTATAGATAATTAATTAATACTTAAATATAAAGGGGGGTACGCCGTAGCGTAGTGGTTGAGGCGCTGCGCTACAAATCGGAAGGTCGCGGGTTGGATTCCCGATGAGGTCGTTGAGATTTTTCAATTGGCCTAATCCTTCTGGTGGCACTATGGCCCTGGGGTTGACTCAGCCTCTAACAGAAATGAGTACCAGGAGCAAAACCTGGGGTTAAAGGCGGCCGGTGCGTAAGGCTGACAACCTTACCACCTTCATGTTCCGAATGTCCAAAATCTGGGAGCCTCAACCTCCTGGAACCCTCTGGGCCTCCATGGCTTGTATAGGGATCACTTTACTTTACTTTACTTAAATATAAAACACTAACATAGCTATTAAAAACATGTAAGCCTCTACAAGTTTGTTATGTGCCTAATGTAAATTTAAGATTAATTTATAAATTATTACAATGTTTAGAGTGCTATAAAACATTAAATTACAAAAAATAAAAATACTAAAGAAAATAAATAGGATTATAGCATAAGATATTTAAAATTATACTAAAGATTAAAACATACAGTTACAAGAAGTTAGGCTACGGGTTACAAGTATCAAAAAGAGCTCCAGTTAAGATTTCTAGTTACTACGATGAAAAATAAAACTAAATTACATTGTTTAGAATTAATATGTTGACTTCCCTCTGAAATTTACCAAGAGTTCGACAGCCTCTGACCGTGCGGGGGATGGAATTCCATTGGCGAGCTACTGATACAGAGAATGAGGAAGAATAGGATGAAGAGCGGTGGAGAGGGATAGAGAGTACATGACTATGTTCTGATCGTCTATTTAGGGTATGATGAAATGACAGGTTAGGGAAGTGGCTAGATAAATATGATGGTGATGAAGTATGAAGAATTTTGAAGAGGAGACAAAGACAGTGAAATCTTCTTATGTGTCTCATCATAATTATTAATACAGTAGTTTAGTTTATGAATGATTCCCGTGTAAGTGATATTAAATATGTTTTAATTATTTTGCTCTTAATTTTTAATCTTCGAATTAATTATCGCGGGCGAAGCCGCGGCCCCCTGCTAGTATTATATAAAGTGCGATATTCGGGCCCCCAAGCAATTTGATTGGCTCTAGAGGACAACCAATCAGCGGACGAGCCTCCACAAACATTAGGTAAACATTAGGTAACTAAGGTAAGCAAGGGAAGCACAGATGTATCAGTCTCTGTCACAAGAAATAATAGAGGAAATTACTTATGAAGAGCATGCTTTCATTTCCAAAAGTTCTATCTAGCTGGTATTTTATATAAATTTAATTACTTGTCCACATAACAGCATATAAATATGAATAATTAATACTTATTATAGGCCTAATGGGCATAACATGGCGCTGAAATAATATTGCATGGCCCTCTCTATCCTTAGCATATCAAATTGTCGATCACTTTCATATTGCTAACCCGTCTTGATTGATCATTTCTTTATAACGATTGTGGTGTAAATAAATATAAATAAAATATTTTTAAAAACATCTAGCCGTTGAATACTTAAACGCTGTTGATATAATATTGTGCATTATATCGAAACGTACAGCTACCGATATCTGCATTATACTTTAATGTGAGTATTTTTCTGTTTATTCTCGTCTCACTTATGTGCAAGTACTAGACCTAATGAAATTCCTGACAGATTATTTTCAGTTTGAATTTAATTCATTCACAACCTATACGGCTGCTTTAAACCTTTACAGCCTTACTAATAAAAGCTGCTTATATCTGCGTTGAACGGTTGTTTGGTTGTTCACCGTGTAAGTTCTGCATAAGCCGCATTACCAATAACGGCTGTGTAACTGCCGAGTTTACATCGGGTTTGTACGTCCAACGTCATCAAATACGTCACTCTATTTGTGACGTTACTAGCCCCTGGCTATGAAGGGACTGCTGAACGCCATCTATCGGTGCAGCGGCAAACAACGATGGATCGTCTGCAGAGTTTCAGTATTTCATTATATTGTTTTCAGAAAGCTGTAATCATGGGTACAAGTATGGAAATATGTCCCGCAAACAAGGAACAATGTTTATAATTCCGCAAAAGCAGCTCAGAATATGCGTAGCCTCAAAATTCAATCTCAGACATCTACGAAACGACCAACTGTTACGGATATCGGCCATCTTGATTATTTACGTCAAGTTTATACAAGGGTGCCAGGCTGTGTAAAGGTTGCACACATTCAGCCTTATGCAACCATTATTAGTACAGTTCTTCTCCTCAGCTGTGTATATTCCTGGTATAAATGTTACAACTGGATTATTAGTAAGACTATTAACCAACATGTCAGTGAATCTTAGGCCTACATTTACATCATTAATATTATTCCCAGTGCATTTTTTGAAATCTTTTCATATTTTAAGAACTTCTTACATCAGTGTAAACGAGTATGAATTCTAAGGTTACTAAGAAGCCTAGCTAGATAAACTATGTGGGAATACATTGCGCTGAAATGTAAAAACAAGTTTATATGTAGAGAAATAATTTTCCTATTATATGAATAAAACTTTTACACATGTTTGTAGATGTAATTGAAATGCTTTATACCAACAAAATGCAACATCGATCCTGTTATAGTTTTGCGTCTAAGTAGATGTAGTACATCCCACAATGGAAAATCTTAAGGAAAAAGATCATATCAATATTATGAATGTTGCTAAATTTTAGCTAACATGAATTGCTAGTATAATAATAAATTTCGAAGTTTCATGATACTATTAATGTATTGTGGTGAGCTAGAAATTTTCATAAAATATATCTTTCTTTGTACAATGTTTATGGAACAACAATGAATGAAAATACCATACAGTGAAACTCTAGAAGTTTTGAAATTATAAATAGTATATTATTGTGAAGCAGGAAAAAAAAGGATTTCTGTGCATTCAAATAAACCAGAATGTATCCTAAATGAAAATATTTATCTAGTTTTGTTTATCCTACTAATTTATACAAACAATTTATTTAAATAATGTACGTCATAACTGAACCGATCTCGATTTTCTATTTAGATACTTTCTGTTGATGTTACATTAACATGAATTGAAATCTTCATTAAAACTCTTTAATGTTTGGTTTTGACATGTATTTTGAGTTTATAAAAGTAGAGTACCGGTAGATTATAAAAAAATTGCTTTTTAGGCCTACTTTAAACACGCATATTTTACATCCTGTGATAGGCTAATGCAATATATACAATCTAGTGAATATTCTAAGGCTTTTAATTTTTTTAACAAAATAATACTACTGTAAGATTTTAGTTTGCTATAAACAAAATCATTTCCTCCTTTTTTGTAACGTTCAGTTTACTCGTAAACTAATTGTTAGCTAAGTTCTTATAACTATTTTGAAAACAGGGAAAATTCTTACTGCAATTAATCGTTGTGAGGTGTCGATAAACAGTGAGTAATTGTAATAATTCGCACTGCCTTCCAATCTAAATACAGCAATAACAATCCAGAAATGTCCTTTTCTTCACATAGTTTTCTAAAAGAGGTATAGGCCTATAACAAATCAGAACCATAATCTGAGTAGCCTATAGATAGAGGGCTGTAATGCAAAATACTTTTAAAATCCATCCCTGTTAAAGAAACCGTTGTCAGTACTAAATAAATTATTCGTCTAGAATATACTACTATATATTACAGATAGAATGCTGCCAAAAATTGTATGAATTCTATGGAAGAGTTTCCTTTTTTTTCAAATCTATTGTTATGGATGGTGGGTTGTGTGGGGTGGATCTTTTCATAAAAATGTAACCTCTTTTATATTTAAACTCCAAGTTGCAGCAGGAGAATGAAAAAGGATTGTCGCCGCTCCTGTTCACTGGAATGAATACATAGTTCCTTCTTCTTTGAGAAAGAAGGACCCTAACCCACCCCCTCACTGTATGCCCCTATCTATCTGCACTCACAATGCTAAAGCCCGCGCGCTCTCCATTAATGTAGATGGCACATCCAAACATGTCAGAGACAGATGGTTGCTATTTAACGACTGACAATCAGGGTCTTTCAGACATATGCTCTACTTTTATCATTACCAGTAACTTATCAGAACACCCTCCTCCCAACGTTATGGAAACGTCACTATCCCCTTCTAATATATCTGCAATATTTCGATATTGTTCAGAACGATTATATTAACTTACATACTTACTGAAACCCCAAGTATTATGAGTGAAAGAATTCTTCACTCTCCACCTTACAAGAGAATCTGGTCGAAAAGTATGAACACATCGCGTCCTTTTAATACAAGTCACTCGTTGTTAATATTACTTTCTTTCTCTCTCAATGTGTCTCGCTCTCAAATTCACTTTCTCTCTCTCTCTTTCTGTACGACATTGTACGACCGAAATGAAGATGCTACGATCATATTCAGCCATCTGAATTTACTATTTATCTTCTGTAGTTGCTTATTTGACGACAGTTGTGTACTGCTATTGACTGAGATCTGTAACTATTGCCAGTGTGGCGGAATAAGTTTATTTTCAATAAAGAAACTTTATTTTACCGCTATCAGTAACTCATCGATACACCTATTTTTAACATTTACATGAGTGGTATCAACTAGCATAGTAATTTCTCGGCTGGCCAGGAATTAATTCCTGCTATCGTCATCCCATGCTTATAAGAGCAACTGGCAGAGAACCTGTAGAGAAGAAATGATATAGTCGAGTGCAAAATACTTTGAAGAATGTTTTACCTTTAAATCCCCAAAGAAAAAAGTGCTAGTAACTCATCTTCATAGATATACATTTTGAAAATAACTTTCTGAACAGCAAATTTCTGTAAAATAAAAGAGTCCTGACTTTTTACGTAATTAAAAATTCCTACATTAATTTATTTATATATATTCTTTCCTAAAAATAAATACAATTATATGAGAAAAGTGTTATTGGTTTACAAATTATTGTTGTGGCCTACATCCCTGATGTAATCCGGCCTGGTTTCGTCCTTGTACCTTTTCTTTCCTTTTCGGTGGAGGGGATGAGTGTGTAGAAATTAATTTATTCATTTCAGAATGTTCAAACTGTTACTAGGTTGGATGGTCCCTGACCATGAATTTAATTCTTTTTTATTCTCTTGCACTCTCAATGAGCTCTATCTTTATATTTATGCGCTTTATACTCTAGTGCATATGTCTATGAGTAATTATATCCGCCCCGTGGTGAAACATTAATTTGCGGTTCAGCCTGCACACTAAACTAATTATTTAGAATACCAAAGTGAACCTCTGAATACCTACAACTTATTAGGCTCTTACTTCTATGCCAACAATAAAATTGTCTCTTTGTTTATTATGTAGGCTATTTTAGAAACAAAATATTGGGAAGAAACTATTAGAAATTATATTCAGAAAAATACACATATTTCTTCACTTACTCAATGGCAATAGACAATACCTAAGCAAGTTAAAGGAATATTATCTATTTTATGGAGCCCGGAAGTTCATTGCCGCGCTTAACTGATGCCGCCATTCAACACTATTCTGTGCTAACTCCATCCATCCCTCGCTGATCCCACTTCCCTTAAATCTATCCTAATGTTTTCCTCCCACCTAGTCTAGGTCTTCCAAGAGATCTCTTCCCTTCGGATCTCCCTGTCAATATTTTCGTGATATGTCTTCCCTCATGCGCACAACATGCCCAGCCCATTTCATCCTCCATGATTTAATTACCTTACTGCATTCGGTGAAGAATACAGGTTATGAAGTTAGGCTATGGAGTTTTCTCCAGTTCCCATTTTCATCTCTCTTAGGTTCAAATATTTTCCTAAGCACCCTGTTTTCGAAGAATCTCAGATTAAGTTCTTTCCGAAGAGTAAGCGACTATGTTTCTTATCCACTGTATAAGTTATAATACAACAGGCAGGATAATTGTTTTATAAATGTTTATTTTTAGATTTCTGGACATAATACAAGAAGATAAAAGTTTCCGAACTGCGTAAAAACACACTTTCTTGATTTCAGTCTACACTTTTCTACTGTAATATTATTTGTATCAGTAATTATTGCTCTCAGATATTTATTAAGAAAATATATAAAAAATTGTACAGAAATTTAGAAAACAACACATAAGAAGCTTACAAGTAGCCTAGATCAATGTGCAGGGCTTCCATTTCAGGCAGCTGAAAGCTACTCGCAAAGCTACTCGTTTTCAAGAAGTAGGCCTATTCCATAGAATTTAATAATACCAAGTGAGATAAAGCACTGATATTTTTGCAAAACAAAATTGGGTTATTGTTTATTATTAGTTCTCACACAGGAGGCATATATTATTTTTTATAAACATCAAACTGCATGTTGAATCTAATAGCAAAGACAGAAGCAGCAAATGTATGGAAATGTTGTAATTCTGCTACTATAAATTTAATTATCCACCAAGAAGTTGTAAAATTGGTCATACATAAATAGATTAATTTTTAGTGTACAGTGCAAACAACATACGGTATTAGAAACATACCTCGTTTCCACTTAGGCTGACTACACATTATGCTACGTAACTATAGCGATGTAGTTTAAAACTGAGTCACTATAAGTGGTTCAACAAAAGGTTTAAATTTGTAATTAATCATTAATCAGTAGATGGATCCTTTTGATCTCACATTTACTCGCGAAGTATCATTATTAACCTTGAAGTGAAATACATAAGGAATTCATATAGTGTGCTAGTATGAGGTTCAAGAGATAAAATAAAATATATAACCTAAAACGCATTTTCTTTCAATTATTAGAGCTTTAGGTTATTAACTTAGAATGTTTTTCCCTACGTTATCCTATGACGATGAGAGAGTGTTCTAAATATAAAGTTTAGAAATTATTCAAAGTTAACTCACTGTTCAGTAGATCTGTTTGTACTCCCTTCAACGTTTTCGGCACTCACCTGTAAGAAAAGAAAAATGGGGAATTTAGTACCAGGTTCACTCTTGTTCTCAATTCACTGAATTGGTCATACAAATAGAATTAAGATATTTCGTATTTCTTATCTGTTTCTTTTATTTCCAACTTTTTAATATTTTGAACATATATGTGTATGCGTGTATATACGGTATATATATATGTATATATATATATATATGTGTATAGGCCTATATATATACTGTATACAAACACACACACAATGAACGCCGCTTAATGTAATCGAGGATAAAGTTATCAGTTATATATCCATTTATATGTCCTATAAATGTAAATCAGTAGGCTATCCATATCCGTATGAACTACAGACTAACAATTTTTATTACCAACCTCTGTGACATTTAGCACATGTGTTTACTGAGCCTTGACACAGCGAATTCTGAAGGCAAGTGCGATTATTACTCTCGAGGGGATAGAAACAAATAAGGCCTTTGAAGATGATGGTCTGAGACAATTTAATCAATTCCGATTGGAGATATAACATACTATTCAAGAGAATTCATTAAAATATTGAGCTATCACGTTTGTACATTCGTTGCACCCTATTCCTATCGGGACTGCAGAGAGTATTAAATTTACAACTTAGAGTTAAAATCTAGATAATGTTAAAATCAAAACAAAGTAGCTTAGACATTCTAGTGGAAGAATCGGATACATTTTAATCACTTCACTGCTACTGACGTATAAATTCACTGCCTAAAAAAACCAACAAAAGCAGTTAACATAAAATTAATAGAATAGTGTTTCTTGTAAAATAAGGGTACGAGGAATTTTATCTTCATGTTACGACGGTCATTCGTGGAAATCGACTAATTCCACTAATGTTTTCCTCATCAATTTCAAACTCAAAACTTGCTGATGATTTCACATGTTGATTGCTTATATTAATATGGAAATTGAACTCCGTAAGGTGGTAATTTACTTTCGTGTAAGAGTTTGGGTCAAAACATCTTTATGCTGCCACATTGGACTATTGCTTTCTACTAAACGGGTGGAAGTTTCTCGGCTAGAAATGTAAGAAACATATTTGTTTAGCCTTTGTTTAGATTACTAATCCACCCGGTAAATACTTCTAACGTTTTATGCATATTTAGGTATTACTTTCAGGGTTCTCAGCGGAAATAG
Organism: Ectobius pallidus; assembly: GCA_964059195.1. NCBI lineage: Eukaryota > Metazoa > Arthropoda > Insecta > Blattodea > Ectobiidae > Ectobius > Ectobius pallidus. The sequence continues at coordinate 164,266,245 of CAXKWD010000001.1, read as the reverse complement.
CCAATATTTGCATGTGGTCTTATTATGGCTATCACGTATTAGTCCCGACTCCAAAATTTCAAGGTGGGTTTTTGCGTCGTACCTTGTAAGAAAAGTTATTAATATAGTTTTATGCTTAAGAAAATACGATAATCAAAAATGGTATCTAGAGTTCTGCTATTTTTACTATAAAACACTTTTCTGGCAAGACTTATAACATGAATTTGCTGAGAATATTTTAGGAGAAGAATTCCTTTGACACTGGAATTTGCACCCACGATCTACTTTATTGTCGGACAATCACTAACTGTTAGTTTCTACCCAACTAACTCTTACTTAACTCACTTAAGTTATAATAAAGACATAAATAAGTAAATAAACAAATTCAAGAAATAAAACTGGACTTTTAAAAGTTCCAAAACTCCGCGATTTACTGATACAACAACATATTACGTCTTTACAAAAATCAAACAAATCTCTTGTAGCGATCCGGGGAAGATCCTGGATTAGTGAGCGTATGTGGCCAAAGTTGAACTAAGAATACCCAAAGCAAATAGATATAAACTCAGATATGTGTAAAATGCTACGGGGATGCTTGGGCGCATTCTGTAAATGTAACGTATCAATTTCAATTGAACATGAATGGGGTGATTCTCCAGAGTCTGCAGTATTAATGTTACCGTGCACTGTAATCATATTATTCCACTCGTGGAGTCATTATGAATGAAGAGTGTACTCTAATCCTCAGACAGGTAGTCTGTTACGCGTATCCGATACAGGCTTCTTGGAACTAAACATTTATACAATTTCTTCCTCTTTGCGCAAACTAATATAATTTAATCATTTTCCTCTGTCGCTGTTACTTTTCAATAAGAGGACGTATTCAGTAAAGTATAAATTAAATACTAGCCGTGCGTGTGATTGAGAAATATCTTTTGACGTTTCGTTGCTTCGGAAATAGGCCTGAAAAGCATTAAGAGGCAAGGAAGTGCGCATACTGCATGTGACAGCCATCTTCAGCAACTTGTTTAAATTTTATTATAATTTTCATTTTTTATCTGTTATGCATTTTAATTTTTAATTACAATTACAGTTTAAAGTTTTCCGTATTATTTTTTTTTCATGAAGACACCACCTGAATGAGCACATGATCGTGACTGGGGACAGTTCAGAAACGGACATGATTACACCAAACAAGAATACTAGCTATTCTAAATAAAAATACAATCAATTGCACTCAAACACAACAATAACAGGAATGAAATCTTTAAAAAGCAGAAACATGAAAAAGAAATATATTTTTTATAATAAACTTAATTAGCCTTTTCAATTTGTAATTGTTCCTGACGACTTCTAAAATTTCCTTGCTTTTCAAGAAACCTAGTCTTTATGCAGTAGGGGTGATTAAGATTGTACCGAAATGCAAGAGCATCTCAAATCGCATGAATCAGTGTGGTCCAAGTGGCTGCTCATAGGCCTCATTTGGCCCTCATAATCCTTTTGCCTGGCCCTCATTTGTACCTGTAAAAGTGGTAATATTTTTTTAGTTTGCTCAAAAACTTTAATGTATTCTGAACAAAAATCATTATTACAGTTTAAATGAAAACTTCGAAGTATTACATTAGGCGACACGATTGAGGAGAGGAGACTCGGCTAATTCCGCAATACCAAGAGAAAATTACACTGTATTTTAGTACTTGATACTTTGACGAGGAAATCCCATACAGGCAAAGAAAGATGAATCCTTTACGTAATATATAAAATTTGAATCACATACTTAAAAATTAATAGGCCTATGTATAGCCATACAAATGTTTAAACAAATAAACAACATTAAGGGTAATTCCGCAGTACTACGGTAAATCCGCAATACTCTTTGGGAAATTCCGCTGTAGTATATCTTTACTGGGATAACTTTCTTCTGCGGCATAACCTTCATGTTTGAATACCTTAAAAATTAGGGGATTTATTGTCTGCACTTACACCTCTAAGGATATGAACATATTAACCCTTTCATTACTAACATAATTAAACATTTGCGTTATAGAAGTATTATTGAACATTTATAAAGGAAAACGGGTGTATGGTAGCATGATACTGCCCCGTCCTAAACCAAATCATTCGTCGTTATTGCTCTGACTGTTTATCAAATATTTGATAATATCATATGCACAAAGGTCAAATATTGAAATAATGCTACAAAAATTAACAAATAAACTGATTCAATCTCTGAATGAATGTTTCTCGGGTAAGGCTAAAAACCGTGAAAAACACTTTTTCACCCGCTCGAAGGACGGGTAAGCGGCTAGTAAGATATAAAATTCCATTTCACCTGTCTGCTCTGTTTAGACTACCATGTAGAACAAGGTTTTGCATGTAGTCTAAACAGAGGAGATAGGAGAATTGCAACTTTTAACTTATATTTTATAATTAGACTAGATTATCTACCCATGGTTTTCACCATCTAATCTGTAGAAACAAGAATTTTCATGACCCAAACATTGCGTGTGTATGTGAACTGTGTAATAAAGGCTGTGAGCGATACCACATAGAACAATGCCCGAAAAGAATTAAATCAATAAGTGAATATGCAAACATGTGACTCTGAAATCTTTAAATGGCTATTTTGCTGCAATTAATTTATTATTATAATTATAAAATTCCCTTTTCGCCTATTTGCTCTGTTTAGACTACCACGCATGACAGGGTTTTGCAGGTAGTCTAAACAGCTCAGATAGGCGAAATATTAATAGAAGACTGATTCTTTGCTGAAATAAAATGATTGATTTCGGTATTAATTTTGTTCCATTTCGGTAGATATGTAGCAAAATTATTTTACACTGTATCTGACATGATAAATTTTACTTCCTTCGCTAGGCATACACTATTGTACAGAGTGTCTACGAATCGAGTACAGATTTTCGTGTGGTGGTAGGGAATATCCATACGAGCATTTTAATTAAATGAATAATGGTCAGGAAATGCGTTGTTACGGGTGTAAACAGAAAAACGTGTTGCACATCCTTGAACACAAAATGTAATTTATTAGGCCTATGTTAACTTAAGAAAAAGTAAAGCTATTAGGCTACATGTCGTTTTAGAGCAAAATAAGTTAAACACAAAATGTGTAGTATGTTCATTGCTAGACAAAGTAAAGTTATTACACGTTTTACAGCAATTGTTGGAAATGTCCACCTTGAACTGGTCGCACGGCTCCTTCTCACTGATGAACTCCAAGTGTTTGTGTTCTACAATTTTTCTCTAAAACAACATGTAATAGCTTTGCTTAACCTTAAAGTTAACATAATAAACTATATATATAATGCGGCTAGAACATTTAAATATAGGTGCCAATTTAAATAATTATAACTTTGTAAATATTGATCCAGTCATGCTTAAATTTGAAATACTAATTATTTGTGGTACTTTTATTTTATTATAAATATCATCTTATTCTGAGAAAGAAAACCAGATTCCTAAAACTCAGTCACATTTCATATTTAAAAATCATTTGTTGACATAATGTAAACGAAATGTAAAATTTTTTAGTATTACGAAGCCAAATGTAATAATATTAGGCTAATAGTTTTAATAATAATAACAATAATAATAATAAACAATTAAAACGCTAAGACCAAATTTAATAACGGTCCTAAATATACGAGAAAAAACTCCCAAGATTTAAAAGTTAAAACGTTTGAAACAGTAGGCCTGTTATGACTCTTCAGAAAATTATCATTAGTGTACAGAAAATTGTGTACAAAAAATCCTTGCAGCCTATAATCTATAGACCCTTCGAGTAAATTAAGTTAGGCCTATATGAAGAAATATTGCTTTTGAAAATGGGAAAAGGATTGTTTGCAAATATTGCACATGAGCTAAACTTCTAGTATATTCACAACTACTAATCCAGTAATGTGTGCGAGTTATGAAACAGGAACAAGTCAGATACATGCCATGAATTCAGAGAAAGGAAATAAATTTGATGATAACGTATTTAAATTATCCTGTAAATGACAATACGAATGTCTGAAGCTATCCGTCCGGTCAGACGGCCAGCTTGGCGCTAGCAGAAAATCTCCTACGTACAGCTAAATACTGAGAACAGAATTACAGCACTGGTCTCCTACGACTTTCAACTCATTTTATTAGCAACGTGAAAGGAGTCCTTTTGACGTTCAACGAGATGAACAATGAAATTAAATTGCTCCCAACTTTTTCTCTCATTCACTCCCTTCCCTTTTTCGTCTTTCTTCATCTTCCTTGTGACCAAATTAATGCATTGTGGTATAGTTATTTTCCCTGTGCTACCCACTATTCAAAGCCAGAATCTGTCTCGCTCTTACGCCTTGCCTAATTGTGGTAGCGAGTGAAATAGTCGCTTTGTGCCCATACGATGAATTGACGCTAGCAGTCGCAAACTAGAACACAGTGTGACCTTCTTCCAAAGCCCCCTCACCCCCGTAAGGGAGGAGGTGATACTTCTCCCTATTCATCCCTTATCTTGCTATATGCCTGCTCTTTATTCCATTCAGAAGATGGAGAGACAGAGACACAAGAATACTGCTGCACCGGCTACAACAGACAATAGCAAAAGACTTAGGAGGTTTTTTATATTTTTTTTACTCCTCGTGCTTTAATAACCATAATAGCTGACAAAACCGTGCTGATTTCGTGGACGAACCTAACACAAAAGCTCGATTCTGAATAGACAGACTCATTGTATGACGAACAAGAACCGTTTGTACGAAGGGTGTGTGTCTTTCTCTTCCGCTTTTGTCACAAGTTTTGGATTTCTGAAAGATTTCCTCCAGAGAGAAAGAGAGTGAGATGCAGAGAGAGTCTGTGGTCTTATTCAGTAGGCGGAGGGAATGAGATAGCGATAGCTGGAGCACCTAGCCCGTAGTAAGCACTTTCTACACAATAACGACTACATAAGAACAGGAGCAAGACAGGAGGAGTCGGGACTCCATGGTGATGTGTACAGGCTATGGTAGGGATGCAGTCAACCCAAACCAACTCCTGCAAATACAAAGCAACTTTCGATTATTTTTTCTTTACGTTTCCCCTCCTCCTCTACCCTCCCCCACCCTCTACCCTCTTTCCTCGTCACCACTCTTTCCTTCACAGATACCGACTTCCATTTTCTGGTGTATGTCAAACTTTCCGACAAGAAAGAATTTGGATTGAATGACTTCATAGAAAAGAAGATACAGTACAAAGATTGCTTGAAGAAGTGTCTTTTGTTGTTGTGATAAGGCAGTACAAAATAAATTTTTATAGTAAAATAATAGAAACGAGTGTCAAAGCAGCAGTGGCGTCAGCTTTTGTGCAAGTTGTAATTCCTACAGAGATAGCACAATGTAGGTTCATGAAACAAGTGCAAAGACAATAAGAAAGAGTTTTTATTTCTTTGACATGACCATTTTAAAATAGAAATGATTACAAAATAATTCACGAGTCAAAAGAACACAGTGAAAATTAAGTTCAAGACTTTTCTGTTTTAGGCATATGTAACTTGCTCTTATAGGCCTCTAATCTTATTATTAATTAGTTATAAGTAACTGACATTAAACGTAGTTGCGACAGAACAAAGCACTAAGAAATCTAAGGTAATTAATAAAGTCTCCGATTTTAGAAGATATTACATCAACAGCAACACACAGCAACCGTGTCAGCTATTTTATGAAAAGGGAATTGGGAAAATGAAGGATAGACACTAACTAAGTCACAATAAATTTAGTCACAATGATAATAAAATGATTTACTTTAGAAAACTGACTTTAATTTTTTCTTGAAAGAACGAGTTCTATTAAACATAGCCTACCTAAGACAAATGACGTAATCCCTTAAAAACCATGTTAACTATCAACCACCATGCAGACTTGAAGCGATTGGTACTTTTTGCTTACACTACGAGTACAGCCTGTGCATTTAGACGTGAGCACTTGCATGCGCCGCAGACATAGGGCGGACGGAAGGGGAGTGTATTGCTAGTATGAATATTACGTGATGACTGATTCCACTGCGCATTGTGTTTACAGTGCTCACGTCTAAATGCACGGACAGTAGTGAACTAGAAATTTTAAAATAACTGTAGTTACTAGGCCTATCTATAAACATAACACGTTATTCTAAGTTACAACTAAAATGAAATCTTGAATAATTCAAGCAATTCGCGCGTTAAAATCCGATTTAATTTTTTTTTAATTGTTATAGGTACGCAGTCATAGTAATTAGTCTTAGATAATAGGTATTTAGGTAAATTTCATGATTGAAAATAATGTTTCCTTCATTCAACAAATTTCATACCACATTAGGAAACTTAATAACAGGCTTTGTGTTAAAAAATCGGCCTGTCTAAAATATAATTACTGATTATGCCTACTACAACAAAATATTTTGTTACATAAATTCATCGGACGTGAAGATAGCATTTTCATATCGAATTGATAAAAGACAAAAATGAATATGGAATTTTGATTAGTAGCATTTTCGTCTCGAATTGATAGAAGACAAAAATGAATAAGGAATTTAAATTAATAGCATTTTCATACCGAATGAATAGAAAAGAAAAATTAATAAGGAATTTTTATCAATAATAACTATAATTTACCTTATAAAAGATTACATGTTATTTATTTGTTTTAAGGTGACATGAACATCGTTAATTGGCAAATTCAGTGAAGAAAAAAAATTCTTCATTCCTTATAATCCTTTGGTGCTGGAAGTTTGCTTGGTGATTACGCAACACTTCATCATTATTTTTTCAATATCATTAACGGTATACCAGTGCACCCATGCCAAAAATGTTGCTCATTCAACCTTCCCTCCCCCAAAAACGATTTAGTATTTTCTTAACTAATGCAAAGCCTATAGAAATGAATAAGGTATCAGTGGATAAGATTTTTAAACAACTTCTGACATAACATATTCAGATTATGTTGCTTCTTTAAAATTTTTATGTATGTATATATATATATATAACTTATATTGTATGTCGCAGAAAAATATTTTGAATTTCAGTTGTTTTACAAAATGCCGGGAATTATTAATGAAACATCCAGTCTGCAATTTCACCGGTAAATTAAAAATGCCTGAATGAAGACAGATTGTAAAAAAAAAATCGTTAGCTCTGTTTAAAATACGTTTCGAGTCGATGTAACAATGCATTATCACATTTTCATCTGTCTTCTCTCAGTTTTGTAAGAGTATAGTGCTCAAATTTTCATCGTCCCCAATCGGCGAGTCAAACGTCGGCATTTCCTTCTGCGGTCTGCCGGATTATATTACTGTTTATTGCGAGTAAATAGTAGTTGACACTCTCAAATCCAAGCGGATGGCAGACTCTGTTGCCAAATCATTCTAATAACAAGAGTAATGTAATACAAAATTTTAACGTTACTTTGATTCTCGATTACAACTGAGACATAATTTTTCAGGATATTCAGTTTGATTCCCCCCCTTTTTTCCCCCAATATCTTGATCTCGGGGCCCCCCTCAGCACTCGCAGCCACTTAAACCGGGCCTGTATCTAAGGATCTAATCCGTTTCTGTATGCATGGCATTTTGCAGTAGATATGTCTGTTAACATTTTAATGTCAACAAAATTGAGTATAAAGCCTGAGTTATGAAATCATCGATCCGGCAGGAACTGCATTTCAGAACACAGGACACTTGACACTTCTGAATGCTATTATTGAGCGTTGTACAATCATAAAGCGTTCATAATGGATACTCATTCAATCGCACTCAGTCGAACAACTATGATAGCCATGGTCAGCCCTGTTACACTCCCTCACTCCATCATTCCCTGGTAATTTAATACAAGCTGCAACACAGATGTAACGCCTGTTCTATTAATTACATCTACTTCCCGAATTCATCATGTACAATTAAGTGAATATCACTGAATTATTAGCCATTGTCTCTATTATATAAGTATCCTATTCAATCCTGTATCATTGTTTTCTCGATATCGATTCCAGCGTATGTTAATTTTTCTAGTTATCCGTGCCAGCTCAATATGCTAAAATTGTCCTGGTAAAATGAGTGAAAAGCGCATCCAGGGGAATTTAAATAAATGAACACTGTAATACGGATTTTTCGTCTTAAAATTATTTGTTCGGTGAAAATTTGTATATAAATTATTTATTTAAATTTATATTTAAAAATGGCAACAGAAAACTATTCTGAACACTTGTTCAGCAGCCGACAATGGACACAGGAATGGAAACTGGCATTTAACTTACATAAAATCCCATTATAACTAGAGTTTGTTTCTAGTTTCTCGATAAGTGGTGTTCCGTTATGTTTTAGTTTAGTAGGTCATGCTTCTGTAATTCGTTTTTAGCAGGCCTTGCTTGCTATCTTGTTTTTTTATTTATAATTGAAGAAATGAATTTCAAATAGTTGTTATTTATGGGTATTGTAATATCAAAATTATTCTTTTGTGTCTTGCGTCCAATCAGAGACTGGACATTTTTATCATATTGTTTTGATAGCCAATAAGGTTTATCTTTAGCTTCATTCTTTTTCCTTCATCGATTCAAGTCAACTGTGTCTCATAAAGACATTAGTTTTTCTAGGCTTTAAATGCCTATTCTTCGTCATAATCAATTCAATTACTACTCATAAGGACATGAGTTTTCTTCTTGGCTTATCAATGCCAATCTTTACCTATCAGATAGATCTGGTGGTTTACTTTCAATAGCTGAAGCAATCAGCTCTTCGATTCACATTAAGGTTTCATATGCCTTATTGATTCTGAAGATTACTAATGATCTAAGGACTATTATCACCCATCGTGTGATTCATCGGGTCTTCTTCATTTCGGTGTTGGCGTTGCAAGATCTCAGGCTAACATCTTTAACAACTATCAAAAGGTGGTATTTAATCAATTCAAAGGTACGTCATTTACTACCTAATTTATTTGAGGAACAATTTGGACGTAATTTCATCATTGAACTAATATATGTGTGGTTTTGATCAAACTGATTAAGCCATCTCAAGGATATTTACGACCTTTAACTAAGGAATTTGTATTAAACATTGTGATATCTACAATTTCATCAGTGTTTATGAATAATAATATTATAGACGTCCAAGGAATCCAGAATTTATGAACTGAGCATGATTTATGTATTGTTGTTGTGACAATAAATTGTTACATACCAGAGAAAATTATCTAAAATGTATTGGGCAAGTTTGGCTTATCTATTTATAGTCTAAGTCTCAATCTCAAGAAGTGCTACGTCCTATGAATCTTGTATTACAGTCCGTTTGCTCTCAGCTTGCCCGTACATTTTATTGGTCCTCCGGGCCGGATAATTGAATCATTTCCGGACCATTTTACTGGTCCTCCTATTGCCGGATAGTTGAATCATATCTGGACTATTATCTGGTGAATTGAACTGTAATATATACCAGAATTGTTCTCATCATAACAATAACTAAACAATAATTAATATTGTTACTACCTCCATGTCTTCTGCATGTTTGAGGTGAAGGCTGGAGGATCTATTGTTAAACTAGTGTTATAAGTTTACATGTATTGTAAAACCTACACAGACAGCAACACTTACACTAGTACACATATCACACCTGATATTGTATTGTTTCAACGTCCATTGCATTGGACGTTTATGTACTGATTTGTCTTAACCCGTAATCGGGCATTGTATTTATTGTCATTTTGGCCCTAAGAGCGGGCAATTATTGATATTCATTGTATTCTGAGCTGTAAATCTGAAGAGATGGCTAATCAGGAGTTGAACATTAATGCTCTTAAAGCCAAGAGAACTCCTATAAAGGCTCAGATCACTCGCCACGTCAATACCTTTCTATCATTCACAGATCTTGATGATAAATCGCATAAAGAAATTATAGCCCGTAAGGCTAAGTTTAATGAAGTTCTGATCAAATACGAAGATATTCAGTCTCTGATTGACCAAGTCGAGTATTCAGAAGCTGAAGCAGATTATAGAGAAGATATTGAGCAATCTGTCTTTTCAGCCATATCTCATATTGACTCCTTAATTGTAGCCTATGAGGCTAAACTTAAACAAGAAGCAGATGCTAAACTTAGACAAGAAATTGCAGAAGCAGAAGCTAGGACTAGACTAGAAATTGCAGAGACAGAAGCTAGGGCTAGGCAAGAAGCTGCAGAAGCAGAAGCTAGGACTAGACTAGAATTAGCAGAAATAGAAGCTAGGACTAAATTAGAATTAGCAGAATCAGAAGCTAGGGCCAGACAAGAAAAGGCAGAATCAGAAGCTAGGGCCAGACAAGAAAAGGCAGAATCAGAAGCTAGGGTCAGACAAGAAAAGGCAGAAGGAGAGCAAAGAGCTGCTCAAGCTGAATCTGTAGCTAAATTAGATTCCATTGATTTTGCAAGAATTCAGTTCATTGATTTCGTTGAAGCTATTCAAACGTTAGTTATACGAGATGAAGCTTCATATTTCAAGGCTCTCAGTATGCGTAATGCATTTGAAACCATATTTAGTGAATATAAGAGTACATATGCTCAACTCAGTCTTAAGGAAGTGACGGAAGTCATTAAGCTTCAAAGACGAGAAGTTGAAGCGACTTTTCATGAAGCAATAGGTCTACTAAATGGTGCTATTGCTAAAAATAAACAGTTCTATGACCCTGATCAGGTCTCAGCTTCTGTAGTCCAGCAGTCATCTAGAGAATTGACCCCTTCACTCCCAAAACTTCCTGAGATCCGTCTTCCTCAATTCACAGGCGATCCTGCCTTGTGGATTGAGTTCAGGGACACATTCTATTCCCTTGTCATTCAACATAAGCATATTTCTAACATGGACAAGTTCCAATATTTAAAATCATGCTTATCGCCAGAAGTCATGACTGTAATACAGAATATTCCTGTATCCTCAGCTACATTTGATGTAGCCTGGGAAACGTTGTCAGAAAGATTTGACAACAATCGTCTGATTGCTAATAGTCACATTGACAAATTATTTCCACCACCCTCTCTTGAAAAGAATTCTGCAGACTCTCTGCAAAGATTTATAGATCATTTCATAAGCACGGTGCATGCATTGCACTCCTTAAATACTAATGTCGATTTATCCGACTTAATTATTTCTAAAATGATCTTAGACAAACTCCCAGTTCATATTATTAGAGAATGGGAATCATCGCTGAAGTCAGACAGATTGCCTGAACTCAAGGAACTACTTAAGTTTCTGGAGACTAGAGTCCGAGTCTTGCAAATGACGGATTCAGCTCTAAAAAATCAGCCTTCAACTTCACAGAATTCGCAACCTATATCGGCTAAGAGCAAATCAGCTCAGTTTGTCAACAAATGTATTTGTTGCAAAAAGGATTCACATCAAGTCTACCAATGTGATGTTTTCAAAGCAATGAGTCTTGCAAGCCGTAGCAATTTTGTTAGGACTAACCATTTATGTCGTGTATGTTACTCTTCAAGAGGGCATACCAAGGCTTGCAGCTCGTTCTCTTGCAGAGTGTGTGGAGAGAAACATAGTACTCTTCTTCACGATTATAGTGCTCAGAACGAGTCACAAATATCTAATACTGCAGGGATTATGTCAGCTTCTCATAATCATCAAGGCTGCTTACTTCCTACTGCAAATGTGTTTGTGATAAACAAGTATGGTCAACCCGTAGAGGCCACTGCCCTCTTAGATAGCGGCTCTGATTGTAACTTAATCAGTGAAAGGCTGTTTAAACACCTAAAACTATCTCCTTGTCAGCAGCAAGCAAGGCTGACTGGAATACTGTCGTCTAAAGTAAGCACACACAAGCTTGCTTCTATAGAAATCAGGTCCCGAACAACTCGATGGTTTTGTAATACTGTTGCTCTTGTTGTTCCGGAGATTTCAGAATCGAAACTTCCAAGATCTCCAATTAATATCACTAACTGGAACATTCCGCCTAACCTTCAACTGGCCAATCCCGACTTCAACACACCTAACTCTGTAGATTTGGTGTTGGGTGTTGAGGTTTTCTCGCAAATCGATTGTGTGGGTAACATTTCTGCTCCTAACCTACCCATCATTCATAACTCTCAACTGGGTTGGTACTTTGCGGGCAAGCTGCCCCAACCTTCTTCTCCTAGGTTGTCTGTTCGTAGGTCCAACAAACTTACACTTCATAAATCTAAGGATCTTAGCAATGGACTTCCTAATGATTTATCCTGCCAATCTAATACCTTAGATATGCATTATTCAGCCTTAGTAAATTCAAACCTGCAAAGGGTTTCTAATGCATCTCGCCAAGCGAGTTCAAGATTGACGTCTCTTAAGAGACGTTCTCTTTCTAATCCTGTATTAGCTAAGGCTTACAGGAATTCTATGTTCAAACACTTGAAATTGGGACATATGGAATCCGTTGGTCAGGTTTCCAACGAGAATTCCGACTGCATCAAAACTTACCACCCAGCGTTAAGAACTTCAAACACCATGACAAATTCACCCTTGCGGGGTCAGTCTGGTTCAAGTTGCAAAGGTTCGTACTGCCACGAATCTTTATGTGCAACCAATTGTCAATTTGGCACCATTGCCAATTTCAGAAAATGACGAATGATTCAGCATTCTCTATGCATTCATGTTTTTCAATTCATTCAATTATTTGTTCTCATGTTTGTTTTATTTTTATTCTTTTTTCTCTCTTCTTTAATTTATTTTTTAAAACATAACTCCACATGTAATTTTTAAATTATGCCACAAGTGTCATAATTTGCGGGTAATATGTTCCGTTATGTTTTAGTTTAGTAGGTCATGCTTCTGTAATTCGTTTTTAGCAGGCCTTGCTTGCTATCTTGTTTTTTTATTTATAATTGAAGAAATGAATTTCATATAGTTGTTATTTATGGGTATTGTAATATCAAAATTATTCTTTTGTGTCTTGCGTCCAATCAGAGACTGGACATTTTTATCATATTGTTTTGATAGCCAATAAGGTTTATCTTTAGCTTCATTCTTTTTCCTTCATCGATTCAAGTCAACTGTGTCTCATAAAGACATTAGTTTTTCTAGGCTTTAAATGCCTATTCTTCGTCATAATCAATTCAATTACTACTCATAAGGACATGAGTTTTCTTCTTGGCTTATCAATGCCAATCTTTACCTATCAGATAGATCTGGTGGTTTACTTTCAATAGCTGAAGCAATCAGCTCTTCGATTCACATTAAGGTTTCATATGCCTTATTGATTCTGAAGATTACTAATGATCTAAGGACTATTATCACCCATCGTGTGATTCATCGGGTCTTCTTCATTTCGGTGTTGGCGTTGCAAGATCTCAGGCTAACATCTTTAACAACTATCAAAAGGTGGTATTTAATCAATTCAAAGGTACGTCATTTACTACCTAATTTATTTGAGGAACAATTTGGACGTAATTTCATCATTGAACTAATATATGTGTGGTTTTGATCAAACTGATTAAGCCATCTCAAGGATATTTACGACCTTTAACTAAGGAATTTGTATTAAACATTGTGATATCTACAATTTCATCAGTGTTTATGAATAATAATATTATAGACGTCCAAGGAATCCAGAATTTATGAACTGAGCATGATTTATGTATTGTTGTTGTGACAATAAATTGTTACATACCAGAGAAAATTATCTAAAATGTATTGGGCAAGTTTGGCTTATCTATTTATAGTCTAAGTCTCAATCTCAAGAAGTGCTACGTCCTATGAATCTTGTATTACAGTCCGTTTGCTCTCAGCTTGCCCGTACAAGTGGCGTTATCGTTTTTACAATGAAATAACTCAATAGTATTGTAACTTATTTCACGGAATCATGAGTATATCTTCAAGGCAAAGGCCTATTAACAGGTGTTGAATAGAGATTGTCAGATAAACTATTATTTTGGTGAAGCAAATATGACGACTTTCTTTTAAACACTAGAACTATCTTCTAACCTAAATGAAGTTTAGTTTTCTCCAATATATTCTAACACAACAGAAGATCTCATTAAGATGTTAGAATAAGTTAGCCTATTATAATGAGAAAACTACAATTAAATATAATGTTTTAAAGCCCTTTTATGTTGCTTTGAAGAGAATTGCAATTACAACATTTTAAACTCCGTCAATGATTCAATTTTATTTTTGAGGATTAACTAGGGACCCTTTGAATTACTTAAGATTCCGTGCCGTTTAAATAAGTCCAAGCTGTGAATTACGTCTTGACCAGAATTAACGAAAAATGTATTAGAACTTGTATCCGAATAGTAATGAAACAATAACATTTTTCGTACGATTTAAAAATTCCCAACTGATATTCATCTTCATCATCAACACTATCGAATATTAGGCCTACTAATAGAATGTCCTCTAGAAATCACCAGGGAGAAGATGTGAGATTTATTCAGTGTTCTAAAAATAAGGACGGAGTGAAAAACAGAAATCTCGAAGTGCTTGCGTCTCTTCCGAGGGGCTACCCGAGAATATTATATTAATACGCTAATTATTTATATTTTTATTGCACAACAACTGAAATTGCAGTTTTACGGGAAACTACGAGAATAACAATAAGGATAGTTAAAGTAAAAATTTACCAGAAAAATATTCTCATCAATATCAATTTTCTTAGTATTTAAAAACCACGTACAAGTGAGTTTAAAAATATCTGAACGACCTATAGAAATAAACCAAAGACATTTTTTATGATTCCTACGTTTTCCAGTTCTCAAAATAAGACACTTTTGGCAATATTTATTTCACAAGGCAAAATATCATAAGCCTACAAAATGCATGACAGCCATGCAACTTTAACCAGAACATTACTTTAAAAATTAAACTTCAAAAGAAAGTATGATGTTTTAAGGAAATTATACACCGCTGTAGGTAATTCTTTCTATTTTTTTAAATTGTCTTATGTGAAAGAGTATTTCTTTCTGAACGTGTCTGTAAAGTTTTATAGCAAACTTGGCTCTTCTTGCGGAGTTACAAACATTTATGTCAGATAATGTGTTGTCATTTTAACTTACTGATTTTTAATTCAATTTTTCCGAAAATTTGTTTTTTTGGCAACGTTAAACATGACATCACTAAAACTCTTGGTCCAATTTTCATGAAATTTTGTTTGCTCACTTCGTTTATGATGTTTTAAAAATTAAACCAGAAATAAAAGGATTAGGCCTACATTGTAAAATACGCCTTTTTAGTCTATATAGGCAGTGCGTTTTGTTTTATTATTATTATTTGCAGAATTCAAAATGTCAATAACACTAAAGGCTTATCTGTTTGAAAAACTGAAACTATTACATTTTGCGATGACATTTACAATACTTTTACTTTGTTTAACGTGAAATCCCGAGGATGACCAAAATATTAATTCTAGTTTGTGTAATGCATTCACGCAATGCATTGTAAATCTGCAGAATAATTTTTTTTAAATCTTTATATTCCGATCTTCATAATCAGCGTCTAGGAACCTAAAAGGCCTAAAATAGTATTTATATTAGGAAACACTTTACTACATATCCATTTAGTAAAGATACCATTTCCATTTTGTAAAGATAAACAAGACAGAAAATTTGTCTTCGATAGACTATGAGAAACCAGGAATAGTCTATTTCTACTACAAGGAAAAGAGAAATTTAGCCGTAAGTAGCTTACATCGTAGGTTAAGCATTCTGCATAATGGAGTGGGATGCTGGAGTGGCTGGACGTCGTAATGAGGGAAGGAAGCACTGAAAGTTCAGAGGCGGAATGACACTAATTATTTCACAAATAAATCTAATATTTTATTATTTGCATTTTCGGATACCTACAGATAAGGTATACCTTACATTAATATTTTCCTTTCTTTTTTCATATATAACATAAGACTAGATACTGATATAAAATAGTTGGTTTGTCATTTACAAGGCCCGTCCACATTTTCACTTCTACCTTCCCAGATTTGTTTATTCTGGTGGACTGAAAACGGTGGTGGGGTGATCGAACTTCGAAATGAAGGGGAGGAAACTGTGTATCTCTTCTTTCTTCTTTTGATAATTTACAGCTATCCATTTCCTTGATTGTACATGGTGATTAAATTTATAGGACACCCTACTAACGGAAGCATGGCTGGAAAATAGAGGAGAAATACTTTTCATTGGCATCAATGTCTGGAGAATGAAAAAAATGGAAATGTGTTGTTATCAGGTTGTGCAGCAGCAGGAACGAGCAATTACCTCCATTCTAACCAATACGACAGCTGAGCAAGCCATTGATTACCTTCACAACCTACAGTTGCTCATTCTACTAGGCTTGGGCCACAACAATGAGGTACTCGACCCAAATACAAAACAGGTGAAACTATGCATTGAGAGGGGGTCTTTTGTATATAACCATGGGAGCGATCATTTACCAAACGAATGTCGTGCCGGCGCTCGGCAATTGTTCCAGCAGCACCCGCAAGTCTATCCAACACATCATACGCATCTCTGAGCCCTCTCTCTATTCAATACAATCTCAACTATATTAATATATGTGTAATCGTAAACTAGATATTCTGATTATGTCAGAACTTGATTTCCTGTGATTCAAGATCACTGTTCTGAGTAAATGGCTTAAGTGTACCCAAGATCAATCACCTGAATGCACTAGGCCTATAGGTGTTATGTTTGGTCACACAGCTTGTCGGTCTTACGAGAAAATAGTAAGGTTACCATACAACCTGGATGTTATAAACATTCACGTTTCCACATATATTATAATCATTATAATATCCGTTGATATTATTTAAGGAGAAAGAAAAATTCACGTGACAAAGGGACTCGATCCCGGGACAGCTGCTATCCGGTTTACCAATGCTTCACCAACTGAGCTAGCCACTGTTCATGATATAGTGGCTTAATGAATCTGTTCCCCATGATTACCCTTAATGGTCGATCCTACTTGACACTTTTACACCATAATTATATTCTACACAATATTGTTCGTGCCATTATAAGGAGACTTCGTACCAAACCATCGTCTATCTGCAAAATAATATAAAAGCATTGTTCCCTAATCCGAAAATCCACACCAACAGCGATACCGACAAAGAACAGGTGCTCTTGTAGTCGCGTAGATTTCCCGGATGTTGCCGCTGTCATTCGCCACTTCTCAAGTGAAATGACCGTGCTGTGGTACGTAGGCCTATTTGACAGCATTGTACTGGACTGCAGACATGTGTAAATACGCCTAATTATCTTTCTATTCACTGATTGACAGGTCGAAGAGGAATAGGGTGGCAGCAGGTGGGGGAAGTTCTTGGGAAAAAAAGTCTTTAAAAAGTGGCACCCACAATATAATGAGCCACTCTACTTTATAGTGACATTTATTACTGGATTCTCACTGTATATTGAACAGAATCATAAGATGAAGGTACTAGGTATATAGGCCTATTTATATTTCGAATTCCGGCGAACTCGTTGATAATGCGTCAGCACGGACAGTTTCAAGTCCTAGGTTTGAATCCCGGAGTCGGAAGAAATGTTTTCCTATTTTACTTTTTTAGAAAGTGTCCAGGTATCACAAATAGTAAAATAGGAAGTTCAACTGTTATTTTTTATTACTGAGCTTGGCGAATTCTATCACAATATTTTAATGTTACGGATTTTTCCCTAACACTTCCGGGTATGTCCGATTTGATTCCCTCTGCCTCTGGCAGAAGGAATACATTTCACTTAATAAGCTGCAGCCCATTAACTCTAATGAAATGTCGATTACAATTAAAGAGGTAACCTTAGTCAATAGTCTCCATAGTCAATTGTCACAGACATTTATAAAACATAATGGATTATTAAAATAGATGTAGCATGATGCTATTGAGTTCTATCAATAATCTTAGGCCTAAACAAAACCAATAGCTTTTAAATTCCACCAGTATAAAAATAAATAATAAAGTTACGCAATTCAGAGATGCCATAAACCATAAAGTAGTGGAATTGAGCAATAAGCTTTAGAACTGAAAACATAGTTTCTATTTGACTCCTCATCAAAGAGAAAAGTACAAATTAACATTTTCATCAAGTTTAAAAATAGGAGGGGATGCATAAAACTGAGTAAAATCTTGAATAGCGCCATGAACATAAAAGAATCCATCCGAAGAGCAACAGTAGCAGACAACTAATGAGAATTGGAAATGATGTCTTTATGTTAATGTGAGTAATGTCCCATCCCCTAGATAACCGAGAAAAAGAGGGGAAGTGCCATTGAATGTCCGTCTGTCCGTCCCTCATCATCAGCAGTACAGAGAAAGCAGACCATTACCAACTCTCAATGAAAAAGAACAAGCACATTCGCATTACAATGGGTGGAAAAGTGCTAACTGTTTTACATTATGCAAACAAAAGTTTCATATATAGGCAGAGGGAAAACCAACGAAGATATAAACGAATGCGCGCGCATACAGGAAGAGCAATGGCAGTATAGGAAAGGAACAGAGTTGGGGAAATAAAAGAAGTGCATGGGACGACAATAATAATGTGAATACTCTATTGTTCAGGATTAGGTGGAGAGGGAGTTGGTTTCTTTTTAAATAGGACGCTCTTTGTAAGCATGTATAATCGCCTCATACTCGTCTATAATAGAATAGGAAATAGGGGAGAATGAAGATTATATTCAAAACATGCGGCTTAGATTTCAAGATTATTTCATAACAAAAATTTTCCTCTACTACTTTATGAAACGACATACCAACTACGAAGAAATGTTCTAGATAATTGTAGATCCGTAAATTTAGAAATTAATTAGCAAATATTTTACTTGTAAGCAGCAATGAAAGTAAACGACAGTCGATTACAAACAGCTGAACTATTGCACCAAATTCGATTTTTGCATGGTTGAATAATTAATCTAAAGACTACCAAACACAAAAATCTATGCTATGCTGTGCTATGCTAATGCTTTGCTAAGCAGACGCTCCAATGCAGTTTATATAGATGGCCCGTACCAACAGCTATGCTAAGATGAGCTATGCTAAGCTACATTTCACAGATTGCCGAGGAAGCTATTTTCATAGCCTTAGCTCCAGGAAGCTCGTGTTGAAAATAATAATAATAAACTAAATCTTATTTTCTTACCTCAAACACATTGTTAACTTGTTTATGATACAGTCAAATTTGGATAATTCGAAGCTGAAAAGACTACAAAAAAGTCGAATTAAACACGATTGAATTAGAAAATGTATTGCTTTATATTTGTGTCAAGGGACAATTCCAATTACTCACGACTTCGAATTTTAAAGTTAGGATTATCCAAGTTCGACTAAATTAGGAAAATAGTTTGTCGTGACGATAATTAAAGCTTAAAGATATATTTAATTTATTCACAATAAAAATAGTGTTACATAATACGAGGGATGGGGCACAGGTCATGACAACTATTTTTTTTTTAATGTGGGACCATTTTAAAATTTTGAAATATTCAAATGAAAGGCCAGGATTTGGAGTGTATGTAGCCTATAGATGCAGTACTATGATAGAAGTAGGATAGTGAAGGAAACAGACACCCATAAATATCTATACGCAACTGCATCGTGCCACTCGAATGTATTGCGATAGTTGGAAGCATCAAAGTACACATACCCACTCCATGATCCCTTAAGTTTCGGTACGGATGAACATTATTCCCCAGAGTTTCTAGCAGCTCCTTATGCTATTCTCTGGAGTTTCTTCTTCGATAGTGACTGTTTTGTCGTAAGAATGCTGCTCACATCCTTATATAGTCCATTCTGCACAGCAGCTGGCTCACAACTAAATTAACATCGCCTCTATTCGTTTAACATACTTCACAATGCTACCAAATGATGTGTCCGTATAAGTTACGTGAGATGCCACTCTACAAATCTCATGTTACCATCACCTTACTTTTAGAAGAAGAAAAAACAGTTCCCATGACTTTATGCTCCATCCCTCTAGGAGAAGAAAAGTTTTAGATTATAAGATCCGTGGCCTAAATTTATAAATTAATTAGTAAATATTTTGTGTATGCAACAATGAAAGTAAACGGTAGTCGATTACAAATAGCTGAAAACTGTTGTACCAAATGCTAAAGATTTTGCATGGATGTATTAATATAACCAGAAGGTGATATTAACCAAGAAATGCTTACTGAAACCATAATGAATAGAGGGATTCCGAAATGAGTTCGCACCTTCGTATTTCGAAAGGACACTGGTTCTCCTCTATTCATTATGCTGAAACTTTACTCCAGGAGTAAAATTAATGACAGTTTAACATTTACTCTTACTTTAAGTATGGGCATAAAAGATATTTTTATGGAAAGTGGCTAAAGTCACATAGAAGCCTGAACAGCTAGGAATATTAATCTAACTTACAGAAATTGCTACGGGTCGAGCAAGTTATCACGACATATCCTGCAAGGCTTGCAAGATTAATTCGATGTTATGCTGCCCCTTATCAACATACCACTACATATATTAGCACAGTAGGTCTATAGCTGACACAGGATCTTTCATTCATAGAAGTCCACAATCCCTCTCGTGTATTAGGAAAAAGGGAGGCAGAATGGACGTAAGATCTCGATCGTTTTAAACAAACAACAGTCAGTTTTATGTAATGGAAGATTATCACTCCATTATACAACAATTATTTAGCCTATGTCGGCTTTATGAAATCTATAGTGCGTCTCTACCTTAAGAGAGAGTATAGATAGATATATAAGCTTTCATGAACCACAGATTATTGTTTCTGTTGGACACTACATGAGAATGTTATAGGAATGTTATAGGAGAGGTTCCTTCCGGCGCTGTGAATTGAACTCCGGCTTAGCTCAGCTGGTAGAGCATTGGCGCGAATAGCCAAAGGTCCTGGGTTCAAGTCGCAGTGTCGGAGGAATTTTTCTCCTATAACATTCTCAGAGAGTATAGAGTTAGATGTAGTATTTCAATATCACTCGCCCTCTATGTCCTGCAGTTTGTTTCGTCCTTTTTTTTAATCACGCCGTTGTCAATTTTCCGATAATCCAAAGTGATAAATGTGATAAAATGATGGCGTAGTCTAATGGAAAATTTTCTACTTTTGATGGTGTCAATTGTAAAATCATATAATACATACAAGGCCTATTTTTCCCAATTATTATTATTTTGGCGCAAATCTATTCTTTTACACATGAATAACTTACCATGCGGTAGATAAAAATCAATGATCAAAACCG
Source organism: Ectobius pallidus (assembly GCA_964059195.1). Classification (NCBI taxonomy): domain Eukaryota; kingdom Metazoa; phylum Arthropoda; class Insecta; order Blattodea; family Ectobiidae; genus Ectobius; species Ectobius pallidus. The sequence goes on along the minus strand of CAXKWD010000001.1, from coordinate 164,245,108 downwards.
TGAAAACTTTTTAGGGGATTGCCGGATGTTGGTAGAAAATACTATGTTTTCCTGGACAATAAGTTTTACATAAGAAGATAGTTACATTATTGTAATTAAGTACATAAAAATTATGTCATAGTAACACAGAAAAGTTAGGTACCAAGTAACATATGTTATTATCGATTTACATTCTCGACTGAGCAGGAAGAAATGTTTATAAACGTCTGAAATAGCATACAAAACAAATTAGATCTCGGTGTAAGTTGAACTTTCAAAACTATATAATATTTAATTTTACATTAATAATAAACAGCCTAAATTATTGTCTATTTAGGTCTAGGAATCACGTAGGACGCAGAAATAAATTGACGTATAGGCTACTTTTTTCTTTTTTCTTCTGTATTGAATCAACTCTATTGACTAAAATGTGAAGCCACAAAGTTTTAAAAGTTTAAGCATGTAAGCCACAAAAAATTGGAAGTACAGGAAGTCATTTTATAACACAATGCAAATAAAGGGATTAAAGTGCATTATTCAGCGCAAGTAAGCGTGTTTTTGTTTTGAAAAACCTGTATAGAGCAATTGAGCTGAAAGTGTCTATCTTTAAGCTATTTACAAGCAATAAACTAAAAATACGGTAAATAAAACAGTAATTTATCATCAAACAAGGGACACATACTAGAAAAAAAGCACACTTTCTAGTAGGATTAATTTGTATGTTTTCAATTGAATTGGGTTTTTTTTGGTTAGAAAAAAGCGTTTTAGCCATTTCGTGATTGGATTGAAACACAAACAATATGGTAGAGTGCTACCTTAATGAAATGAGTGGAAAATGGGGTTAGACTCCTAATTCCACGCGATTCAAGTGACATCCATTGTGGTTTAATTTTGTTTGAGGCTCAGGGAGTTGGTGTCAGCGGTTAGCCGAAAAGAGCTCAATTTCATTTCCTGAAACCATATTAAACTTAAACTGTATTAAAAACCCACAGAAAGAGATTGTATCCGCGTTGCATGCATTGAATCAGAAAAATATTTGTACCGCTTACTGTATAGCCCTTCAATTAGCCTATAGGCCTAACTGCTCCCAACTTATCCACTTCTCGCAGAGGTTCAATTTACTCCTATAAAAATGTAAACGATATGTACAGTTTCATTCCCTCTCTAAACTCCTAATGCATTTAATAATAGTTACGAGAATTATATTAACTGTAGAATTAGGTTTATTAATGTAGTGAAATGGATGTCTAGCATGTCTATGATATGAACATTTTTTTTTTAATTTATTATTACAGCATGCCTCATTACGGAGTAATATTATATGCATTACATGCCATAATTTCAAGTTGAATAATGATAATATATACATTGTTTAAAACAAAAATACTTAGAATAAATTAAAGTAAAATTACATAGAATAATAATAAATCCCTAAAGAAAGTCTTATTTACATTTTCCTTATATGCTGCTCTTGTTCTTGTTCTTGTACATGTTAGATGTGTAGCCTACATGCCAATCTAAATTGTATAGTCTATAGGCTACTGTAAATGTATTTGAAAAAAAAATTGTCATATTTAAAGTCACTGATTTCTTCGAATTTGATCTACTGATCTGTTACCTACCAAATGCACCCTGAGATGTGTGTATGTATTTGTGCTCGCTTACTCCTCCAAGATCATTATCTGTGGCATGGTTCTAAATGGGCCAATGTCATAAAACTTGTTTTTGAGATAACTGACTTTGAAGTCTTTGTAGAAGTAATATTTTTTGCTGAGAACTTCCGACAATGGCCTCTAAAGTTTCTGCATTATGTCTATTAAGAGCAACATACATTGTCACTTTTAGTATACGAAAGATAAAGACTAGCCGAGCTCAATAGTGCATAGATCTCATTTTTTCAAGAAATTGGCCCTTTTAGAACCAAGCCACAGATTTAACCTAGAGACATGAAAGTTTTACCATATTTTTCCCATGACATGGGGAGTGTCCATCTCAAATTTCATCCTGATACCACTGTCGGTTCGGTCTTTTAATTATTATTATTATTATTATTATTATTATTATTATTATTATTATTATTTTTTGTTTTTTTTGTTTTTTTTTTTGTTTTTTTTTGTTAAGGCTATTTGTTGTGCTTTATGCAGTCCTGTACAGTCATGGTATGGACTGCGTACAACTTACTCTTGCGATGATAGTATAGATTGCATACAAAGCATACAACGCACTTAGCGGCGGTGTTTCTAAGTTGTAGCGTTGTTTCGGAACCTCAATGTTGTGTCATAATTTATACATAGGTCTGGTGAGTTCTTAAAATTCTACTCCTACATTGGTAAAATTCACTTATTGGTAAAATTATTATTTTTTGCCCGGGCTTAATTATCTAGTATTATGACTTATTAGCCATCTGAGAGCAAAGAAAAAATCACGGAAAAATCAAATAAAACAAAATAAGTCCCAAATATCTAATTTCGGTTTCTTGTGAGATAATAAAATGCATTTTCTGCAATGTAGACTGTTTGTTGAAAGTTAAATATTCCAGGCATCATTTCCACCGGTACAACTGGTACAAGTAGGTAACAGCAATTTATACCGGGTAACAACATTCTCTTTACCTCGCATTTCATCTGTCATATTACATTTTCGTTTTCAGTATAAAAGGAAGTACAGTGTTACAGTGATCAGATATTAACTACAAAAATCCGTGTACCGTATAACTGAATGCCTTAACATGGTTGTCTTCAAAAGAACAAAATGCACGCCCTTATTTCAAATTACGAATCAAGCCTTTTAAATTTCTACATGTGTTAGTTCGAATTATGATGAAGGGCCCCATTATTATATTTCTCCGGTAACTGAGCTGGTACAAATGTAATCTGAATTCATATTCTCTGAATGGCAGATAAAGGGATAGCTTTGTAGTCTCGGTTGAAGTTACTACATCTGGAATACAATGAATTTATCTCGCTACATTCCTTTCTTTTTATGAATTTGAATGTTACGCAGAGTGGAGAAGAGAATGGAGGAAAAGCCCATGATCATCAGTCTGAACAAGTTACTAACGTATTGCTGGTATCTGAAAATTCAATGAAACTCCCTTAGCCATTACAGAGAAATAGCTTCCCCACCACCGTCCTCATTCTATTCAAAATTTAAAAATAGTCAAGATTTTGTTACATGATATGCTTTGTAGCTAATTGCTATATTGAATTCCACGCGAAATGTGACAAATAATAGGTAAAAATTAAAAGTCATATCATGTTAGACCCAATACTTTTCAATATTAATTGGATATTATGGAAATGCAATCCCCTTCTTTTAGAGGCTTACTCCAATCGAATTTTGTTTCATACATCCCATGAGAAATTGAGAAATAAAGATATTATGCATCTCTTTGTTCTGATATGTATTCTAACTTCACTTTAATTCCTCATCCAAAAATCCTCAGAACTTTGAAAATGTATGAGAATATTATAGGAGAAAAATTCTTCCGACACTGGGACTCGGAGGAATTTTTCTCTATAATATTCTCATGTAGGCCCTAATGTCTAACAGAGACAATAATCTGTGGTTCATGAATACTTATATATATACTAGCATGTGCCCGCGGCTTCGCCCGCGATAATTATTTCAAAAATTAAAAATTAAGAGCATAATAGTAAAATCATTATATTTATTAACACCTAAATCACGTGGACTACATACCACGATTAGATAGCATCGTCTGGTAAAAGCGACCTCAGATTCGAGTTTCTTGGCCCAGAAACCCTCTGTATAGTGAGATTCGTCCAAATAAAACAACGTTTGACCATATTTAGGGTTTACAACATTCAAGCGATCGCGAAAGTTTTATTTTCAAGGTATGACAAAAATAGCCAAAGCCAACTGTAATTGATTTGACATTGAAATGTATAACTGAAAACTTATGTTTTGAAAACGCACAAAATGCACGTTTTTTGCCCGTTTTTCACTCATAACTCACGAACGAAAACTAAAATTAAAATTCCGGCTTGGAGGTGCATTTTCCGACCCTTCAGCCCACCTATGTTTAAAATTTCAGATCTCTGCGTTCAGTAGATTTCGCTGGACATCGAGGACAATTCCTTTTATTAATACAGATAATATGAATTATAATGATACCTTCTCTAATTTGTCAAACATCCATTTCATTTAATCCAAACCCACCTGATACAACTGGCAACAATATGTTCTGTGAATTTGTTTGGATAATTCTGTGTACAAAGGGGTTAAGTATTTTCAAAAACATTTAATTTTTGGCAGTTAAAATAAGAATTTTTCAAAATCCTTTCTTAGTGAGCACCTACATTAAGAAACGAAGGTACTGTCAAAATTCCAAGTCTCTACCTGTTATAGTTTAGGCTGTACGTTGATTCCTGTCAGTCAGTCAGTCATTCAGTCAGTCAGTCAGGACAAAGCCTTGTATATATATAGAGATATATTCTGAAAATGTAGTTAAATAGATTATTGTTGAACGGTACCCATGTCACTTTTACAAAATTTTGAGGTAAACGAAGAACAAATTTTCTGGGAAAGTATGGAGTTTTTTTTTGTGATAAAATAGTTGAATATCTCTACTTTTTTCAGTAAGTTTCTTCCTAAGAAAAATAGCATTGAACTTGTTTGAATTGGAACCCCTGTTACAACGAAACCGTGTTGGCACGCTTACTGTTCTTTTATTTAATCAGTTCTTTCAATTCCCAATAGAGGATCATTAAATAAATTTCAAATTATAAAACATAAGAAATCACAGTAGTTTAATATTTAGTAGGCAATTTTATCCCATTCTTTTAGATCAGTATCATCATGTGATATAGTTTGCCAGTTTAGGATCTTATTATAAAATTCTGCGCATTCTTTCTTCAGATCCCCACCTTGGGGGGACAAGGTACTTTCTGGCCCCCAATATTTAAATTTGGTTGTAAGGTGTATGTATAAATATTAAAAATCCAATTATTTCCCCCCCCCTCCAAAAAAAATCTCAAGTCGGCGCCTCTGTTCAGATTCTATAATTGGAACCTTTCCAATTGAATATGTAGGGGTGTTAGGAAGGATGACTTCGGGATGTTTCTTTCAGATAAATGTGTGGGACAAAAGTAGAATGGTGTTTATGCATTCAGAAGTATTCAAGTACTGAAATGTTGTTATTCTAAATGCAATTTTCTTTTCACGAGGTAAGTTTGTTGTTTCAAGCGAAGTGGGCTTTGAAACCCATTATTTTTTCTCCGTTGACCAGGTTGACAGTGTTCACAGAATTCTTTAGTACTGTGTATGAGAAAAGAAATAGTTTAACAATAGAATTCATATATTTATTGCATGTTATTGCTGCCAACACTATATCGTAAAAAGTACCTAAGTCAGTAACCCAAGTACCCTTTTACAATAAATTCATATTTTAAGTTTTTGTTATGCACTCTTATGATAGTTGACTCAGGATCATTTTTACTGTAAAACATGAGCATATATGTACTCATATAAAAAGTGTACTTCGACACAATTCTAATTCTTAACTAGATCCATTTGGGAAATTAATATTTATGTTCTGTGAAGGTGAATAATTAGCAAAAAAAAAAAACTTCAACATTTTGGAGATAATGAATGGAATTTGACATAATTAAAGACTTAATTGGAACTAGTTTTCTCTCATAAAAACAGAACATTTCTATTAGGAAATTATAAGATTTTATAACCAACATTTTCCCTCAAATGGGTACCGTTCAAATTAAGAAATATTAATCAATTACAAAATCAGTAAATTGTAAAATTACTTTTTTAAAGGTTGTGAAAGTTTCGAGCTCGTAATGAAATGATTTTATTATCCATATCATGAATGGTTATAAAATTTAATTGGCCAGCGTTAATTTGGCCTCTCTGGTTAGGTCCCAACTAACTTCCACCTTAGTAGTTGACGTAGCACTAGCGAGGAAAAGGTGAATATCCCAAATGGAGGTATCACATCCTCAATGTAACACTAGTGAGAGGAGTGTATTACGAGCTGATACATGATGTGGCATAAGGTGATTCCTTCCTCGTGCACATTATAGCAAGCCAAGTAGCCTTGTTCATCTCTCCTTTCTTGTAGGCTGTGCGAGATGCTGTTGTTACAACTGCAGCAAGCATTGTCCTCTTGCAGAATTGCGCAAGTTCCTGTTCTACTGGTGTGGACCTTTCCGAGACTCTGAATAGAAGCCCCACAAAGCTCTATACATTTGAGAACAATAATCCCAACCAACCTCCCCTCCCCAACCAACACCCACCCTCAACCTCCCACCTCCTTTCTCCTTTACGACGGACGGGAGTAAAGAAAAGAGTTAGTTCTGATACACAGAGTGAGAGAGGACCTCTCTTCCATCCTCCTCCCGCTGCTTCTCAACCTCCTTTGCCTTTTGTCCATTTTATTCATATGCTAACTCTAGTCCTCATTACAATGGGAACGTGTATTGTCCTCTTCTGTATAGTATAAGATAGCTTCTACAATGTATGGCAGGCTTCTATACTTGTTTTATAACTCGGTAAGATCGGAATAGGAGGCCGTGGAGAAACCATTGTTCTCCAGACTCACTCACTGATGTAGGCCATGACTCTCGCAGACAGTTTCACCTCAGCTCCAGCGCACCGCCCGCTCTTGCTCTTGGTTCCTTCTGGTTACTCCTTCGCCTTGTTCTTCACGTCACAATGTTGATATTGCTTTTCAGGTCGGCATTGTTAGTCTGAATGGTCTTGCTTCCGCTAGCTGGGGGAAGTGTAGCGTATCTGAAAGGTGTGAAAGTGACACGTTTTCAGTGGTCATGAACTTTTATATTTTCAAAGAACTTTTGACCTACACCCCAGTGTTAAAAGAAAGAAAGGCAGGACGTAAAAGTAAACATAAAAATTCCGGGAGATTGGAAAGAACGTATTGACCCACTGTTACTATAATTAATTGTAGATAATTACCTTAAAAAGTCAACCAATTCACAGAATTGCAATAAATGTGTTAATTGTCTGATAAATGAATATGGCTTCGATTGCACGTAGATCTATTTAGAACAGAATGATCCTAGTTAGGCTATCATGAAAAATGTAAAAATGTATTGTGGTTTACGTAAGACTTCCATGTCTAACATGGAAGTTATGCACGATTATTAGGCTTGCAAATAATCACTTTTATTCCGCGAGATTTAAAAATATTGTGGATAGTTATAGTTCACTCTTCAAAACAAGCTATGTATAATTTCACAACTTCTTTCCTTCTTTTCAATGCGCAAAAAATTAATCGTTTATTTTCTCTTTTTTCAAGTCCAGGAACACGGTCCCCTTAATGACGAAAGCTTCTGATTTGTCCATTCCTTATTTTTTTATAAACCTTTTTTTATTTCCTGTTTGATGATTTCTGTTTTATCACAAATAGTCTTATAAGATTACAATGTTGATACAAAAATAGAGCCATATTGTGTATGAATCTAAAATGCGGAAATTCCGCCTTGTCAGTACAAAAGTTTCAAAATATTAAAAATGAAATATATTTCGACACACTTGTGGTCATCCTCAGTGATAAAATTTAAAAAGTTCAGTTCAAAGCCATCCAACACAGTCACATACTCTACACCATGTTGGTTTGATTTTGATGCGGCCATGATTGTAACTATTTTAAATTTTATCACTGAGGATGACCAAAAGTGGGTCGAAATAAGTTATATTTGATTTTTATTATTTAAAAACTTTTTTTATTGAGAAGGCAGTTACCGCACTTTAATCTAATAAGATTATTCGGGACGTTGGGGTTTTTATTCGGGACGCCGGGACAATGTCTCTAAAGTCGGGACTGTCCCGATTTTCTCGGGACGTACGGTCATTGTAGCTATATATTCATTACTATGTAAAATAGATTTAAAAAGTTATGTTCACAATACTCATAGGGGGCGATGCTTCCTCTAGAAGCTGGCCTTCGTATAAACACACTTGGATCCTCCTTGTCATTTTACTAAAACTCACCAAACATGAGTGGCACGAGCCTAGAGATTTGTGTGTATTGGTGCCATTTTTCTCATGATTTTTCATAACAAACAGAGAAAATGGTCACCCACCTGCAGTAGTGCCTCCAATTTGAAACATAGACTATGTTCTGAATCCCGTTCGCGAGGAAGGAAGTTGACAGTCACCCTCCATCTAAAGGGTTGGAGTTGGACTGCTTCTATTTCATCTCGGCTGGGGAAGTAATGTCCATATAAAAAAAGTTCATATGTTTATAACATATAAAATAAACTAGATTCCGTGGCGCTACAACCCTGAAAGAAATAGACCTACCTACCATGCCGAAAACCACGGCCGTTAATGGTGGTTTCCATGACAGGAGCCGCTACTTCTCTATCAAGTAGCTCCTCAATTTGAATCACGAGGCTGAGTGCATCCCGTTCCAGACCTCCCTACCTCAGAAAACTATAACGTATAAGTATACATAATCATAGTGTTTTCTCTACAAGCCGTGTGGTTAGGGAGGTTGATGCTCCTAAGTTTTTAAAAATTCGTCACATGAAGGTGCTAAGTTTTCAGCCATTCGCACCGGCTGCCTATACTCCCAGGATTATTCCTAGTAATCATCTCTATTAGTGACTGAATCGACTCCAGGACTATAGTGCCACTAGAACAATTGGCCAATTGACCTCATCAGGGATTGAATCCGCCACCTTCCGGTTTGTAGCGAAATGCCTCAGCCCACTGCAAGAGGTGTATCCCCATATCTATTGCTTAGATTATTTTTTATTTTTTGTTCCAATGTATAATATGAAGGGAGAGAAGTTCTATTCTTTAAAAATATCGCCTAAACTTGATCCAAGTTCTTTCCAAGCCACTGACAACAGAATTTGTCACGCTTCTGTAAGGATCTATTCATTGCCGATTCATGTATTGTTCAGGATACCCATATCGACTTTTATAGGTGGATCTTTCTCTGCAGAAACATGAAGTTGTATACTTTGGCACACTTCACAATAAGTTTGTAACCTTGAAAGACTGTCATGTCTCTTTTACAGGGAACAAGGCAGGTGTTGTGGTTGAAGAACAGACAATACAGTGCACCTAGATATAATATAAAAGCCAGAGAATGACAATAAGAGACGTGGGTATTGGTGTATAGAAGCAACAATAACACTCTCTTGTCCCTCGTCAGAAAGCCAGTATCAACATTGTGACAGCTTTTCCTGTGAGGGGTAACCAGACACAAATTCTGCGCATCTCATTGCTCATGCGCATCCTCTCCACCTATGAATTTCTGATGTGAATATTATTTTATCCTATGAGTCACGAATCTATTTTCAACCAAAATATGAGACATTTCTCCTCAATATCAATATTTGTAACGATATCAGTTCATAATATTCTATTTTATATTGGGGTCAATTCACTCGTGGGTCAAAATGAATGATCATTATTCATGAGACATTGTAGTGCTCACTAGAATTTTTTTATCAATTAATTAATTTGAACGATTGAAACAAAATAATAGAATTGAAATGTTAAAATAATATGCAGCAAATCTATATGTGACACTCCTGGTAGGCTATATGCAACTGCTTGCGGCCGGGAATGTAAGTTAGTTAATAACATTTATAAATATTGAAAGACCGTGTTTGCTGGTTGCATTTAACCGTATGTACCAATTAACCAATTACAAGCCTATAATTGAACAACATAAATGCAGAATAAGCACAAATTTTATGACTTTGCCAGCATATTTGGCTAAGTAAATGTTTTGAGAACGACTGTGCAATAATTTTTAAGTACAGTAATATTTGCAGAGTAAAGGGGATTTTCCTTTGTGAAATCTCTATATAAAGCCACATGGCTGACTCACTGATTCACTCACCGACATTAATGTTTGATCACTTCCAGATGAGCTAGAAACATGAAATTTGTCACACATACCTTTTAGCCGGTAAACGACGGGAAAATCCCATAAAGTTCAATTTTTAAATTCTATCTCTAAAAAAAACCTTCAAAAGGGCGGATGCGCTTTAAAATCTCTGCTCAGTTTCCATGACAACAATATTGTATGCAGCATTCACATAGAGCTTTGGAGACACGCTTGGGATGGAAATAATTCTTTCCGTAAACCGAGCGAGATGGCCGAGATGGTAACGTCTTGAACTCGCATTCGAGAGGACCCTGGTTAAAATCCCGTAGCCGGACAGTTTTTCATGGATGTAAAGTCAAATGCCGCATTGGATATTTCCATACCATACAACATCCTCACCATTTCATCCTGTATCATATCCATTTAAAATAATATCACTTGAAATTTAGTCCAGGAAATACACCATTAATGTTTACCCACTCTTCAAAATGAGCTTCCGCTTTAGGCATATTGAAAACTTCAGCGTAATTTCTTCATCTTGCACAGCGCAATGTTGTACACAATCATCGCTTATGTGCAGTGAGGTTCCTTTATGTTAAGGGCAGAGAAAGTAAACGCCGCGATGCATCTGCCACTTCACTAGCATTTGTGCAATGCGTGTTGTCTAAACAACTCTGTGCAGGGGACGTGATTTGGAAGCATAATCGTGTGCGCCTGAATTCGCCCGGCCACTTCTCCTACTTCGCTGTGCTGCGTGTAGTATAACCGAACACGTCAGGCGTCCTCAATGCAGAGCTGCAAATTCCTGTGTTTGATTTTAAAATTTTCAAGCCTTGGGTTTACAGCTATTAAGAATATTATTTAAAATTGTTAGTAAATAAAAATGAAATTACAATTCAATAGACTCTGTTCCTACTCTTCCCTTCCCCCCAGAAATATGTAACGCTACAAAAATTCTGCAGTCTTCATCGGAACTAATTGAACTTATTATATACTTACTCAATGACAATAGAGAATTCCTAAGTAAGTTAAAGGAATATTATCTATTTTATGGAATCCGGAGGTTCATTGGCGCGCTTATCTGAGGCCGCCATTCAACCTTATTTTGTGCTAACTCCATCCAACCATCCCTCGCAAATCTAACTTCCCTTAAATCCATCCTAATATTGTCCTCCCACCGACTTCTAGGTTTTTCAAGTGGTTTTTTCTCTTCGGGTCTCCCAGTCAATACTTTTGAGATATGTCTTTCCTCCCCCATTTCATCCTCCGTGATTTAATTACCTTTATTATATGATAAAACGTCAACTCGTTACTGGAAATGTAGGCATCAACGTGCAGTGACTATTACGTGACACGCTGCCAGTGAAAAGAATGAAAACACATTATTTTATACAGCAAAAACTTGTTTGGAAATCGAAATAAAATAAATGTTAATTTTGGTTTGCAAGAACAATATTTTATTTAAATTAAGTTAATAAAAACTAATGATGATTAATTTATTCTCAAATTTTTGCGGTATTTGGGCGTTTTCTTCAAATCGAAAGCTTTGGTTGATTAGAAACACAATTCCGATTCGGTGCAAGCCAGTTCATGTGCTTTTATTCTGTTCTTTTGTTAGCTTACCTGAATGAAGTTAACTATGTCTTATTTGCACCATTGGTAGCACTGGTTACAACATGGTAACTCGGATCGATTCGTGGATGGTTGATTCACAGTATGCCGTGATATTGCAGCTGTAAGTTTTGTTTTTATACAACAATGCACAAAAGTAATTATTATTTGTAAAATCCAACACACTGTTCCATGGAATGATATTAATAAATACCACTCGAGATTACGAGTTTATAAATTCTCTCCTGTGTATCTCTTATTCTTTTTAATTTACATTCAGTAGGTTTTCACGGATTACTTATTTTGGCCAATGCTATATTCTTATTTCCAGGAACTTTTTTTAACTGTGGAATACATGGAGAACAATGAAACAGAACTGGTCTTATTACCACAACTAGTTGTTTTCTTGGAAACCTGTCCGATCATGCGCAGCGCCTTCTTTATAAAACTAAGAAGATGCCGGTGATTTATTTTCTTATAATGGATTTGTAAGATGTATTTCAATACCCAAGCTTTTTTGATGATTTCAGCGTGATTTCTTCATCTTGCACGGTTCACTTTGTACACAATCTTCGCTCATGCTCAGTATAATGTCTTATCTCTATTCCGTTCCTTTATGCTAAGGGGAGACTGTCGGAGGTTTGTACTGACATATTTGCAATTCCATAACTCCTACATTTTGGGATATATTATACTGAAATTTGAAACACATACTTAGGAAAATTTTCTCTGCCTTTGCTAATTTTTGCAAAATATTGAAATTTTTAAATAGTGAAATTTTGATTTTTTTCGCATTCCTATCTTTCGGTACACATATTTCCTACTTCCAAATAAAAATGTTAAGCTCTCTCCACAGGAAAATGGTCTACACTAATTGGGACATAATTAAGTACAGTAATACTTACTTTTTTCAATTATTCTCTGATATTTTTTGAATGTGACAATTTTTTATTAACAAAAATTTCCACATGATGTTTCAATCATAATATTCTTTATATTTTTTACACCTAAATTCGGTTCCACTTAAATATGCAAGCTGTTTCTAGAAACAGGTGTGTAAAATTTCATCAAAATCCTTCCAGTAGTTCCTGAGAAACATGTACCTAAATCATGAAAATTTTAAATATCAGAAAACTGCAAAATACAAAAAATTAATGGATACTTTTTAAGTAAAGTAAGAGCAAAATGACGGGAAATGAGTACAATTTCTCATCTTTATTCCGTTCCATTATGTAGAGGTAGAGAAAGTAAAGGCCGTGATGCTTCGTCAACTTCACTAGCATTTGTGCAATGCGTGTTGTCTATACACCACTGTGCAGGCGATGTGACTTAGAAGAATAATCATGTGCGCCTGATTTGACCCGGCCACTTCTCCTACTTCCCTGTGCTGCGTGTAGTATAACCGAACACGTCAGGCGTTCTCAATGCATAGCTGCAATTCCTGTGTTTGATGTTAAATTTTTCAAGCCTTGGGTTTACAGCTTTTAAGAATAATATTTAAAATTGATAGTAAATCAAAATGAAATTACAATTCAATAGACTCTGTTCCTACTCTTCCCTTCCCCCCAGAAATATGTAACGCTACAAAAATTCTGCAGTCTTCATCGGAACTAATTGAACTTATTATATACTTACTTACTCAATGACAATAGAGAATTCCTAAGTAAGTTAAAGGAATATTATCTATTTTATGGAACCCGGAGGTTCATTGCCGCGCTTACCTGAGGCCGCCATTCAACCTTATTTTGTGCTAACTCCATCCAACCACCCCTCGCAAATCTTAATTCCCTTAAATCCATCCTAATATTGTCCTCCCACCGACGTCTAGGTCTTCCAAGTGTTTTTTCCCTTCGGGTCTCCCAGTCAATACTTTTGAGATATGTCTTTCCTCCCCCATTTCATCCTCCGTGATTTAATTACTTTTATTATATGATAAAACGTCAACTCGTTACTGGAAATGTAGGCATCAACGTGCAGTGACTATTACGTGACACGCTGCCAGTGAAAAGAATGAAAACACATTATTTTATACAGCAAAAACTTGTTTGGAAATCGAAATAAAATAAATGTTAATTTTGGTTTGCAAGAACAATATTTTATTTAAATTAAGTTAATAAAAACTGATTATGATTAATTTATTCTCAAATTTTTGCGGTTTTCTTCAAATCGAAAGCTTTGGTTGATTAGAAACACAATTTCGATTCGGTGCAAGCCAGTTCGTGTGCTTTTATTCTGTTCTTTTGTTAGCTTACCTGAATGAAGTTAACTACGTCTTATATGCACCATTGGTAGCACTGGTTACAACATGGTAACTAGGATTGATTCATGGATGGTTGATTCATAGTATGTCGTGATCTCGCAGCTGTTACTTTTGTTTTTGTACAACAAATCACGAAAGTAATTATTATTTGTAAAATCCAACACAGTTCATGTAATGATATTAATAAATACCATTCGAGATTACGAGTTTATAAATTCTCTCCTTTTCTCTTTTTCTTTTTAATTTACTTTCAGTAGGATTCACGGATTACTTACTTAGTCCTATGCTAAATTCTTATTCCCAGGAACTTTTTTTAGCTGTGGAATACATGGAGACGCCGCACAATGAAACAGAACTGGTCTTATTACCACAACTATTTTTTTCCTTGGAAACCTGTCCGATCATGCGCAGCGCCTCCTTTATGAAACTAAGAAGATACCGGTGATTAATTCGCTTAAGATGGATTTGTAAGATGTATTTCAATCCCCAAGCCTTTTTGATAATTTCAGCGTGATTTCTTCATCTTGCACGGTGCACTTTTGTACACAATCATCGCCCATGCGCAGTACAATGTCTCATCTCTATTCCGTTGCTTTATGCTAAGGGGAGACTGTCAGAGATTTATACTGACATATTTGCAATTCCATATCTCCTACATTTTGGGACATATCATACTGAAATTTGAAACACATACTTAGGAAAATTTTCTCTGCTTTTGGTAATTTTTACAAAATTGTAACGGTTTATTAGTGGTGTAGTGATATTTTGAATTTTTTTTAATTACTATTTTTGGTACACATTTTTCCTACTTCCAAATCAAAATTTTCAATTCTCTCCACAGAAAAATGATCTACACTAATAGGGACACATTTAAGTTCAATAACTTTCTGGCACATTGTTTCAATTATTAAGTGCCAGTATGGTAATTTATGAGATTGTGTGGGGGACGGGAAAATATCTTTCAGTCTGTCCGTCCGTCCGTATGTCTGTACGCGCGATAACTCATTTCGCTTAATCGGATTTTAATTAAACTTGGTAACTTGGTAAACACATTTATAATGTTCATAAGAAGAAGTCTATTCATATTGGACCAAATCGGTCGGCCGGTATAAAAAAAAAACTAAACTCCGTGGCGCTACATCCCTGGAGGGACTTGGCCAACCACCCGACCGCTGCATCATCTCCCGTAGGCAGACGATAGGATTGGGGGCATGTGGTCAGCATGCCGACACCCACGGCCGTTAATGGTGGTTTTCTGGACCAGAGCCGCTACATTTCTATCAAGTAGCTCCTCAGTTTGGAATCAGGAGGCTGAGTGCACCCCTACCAGACCTCCCTACCTCAGAAAAATCCGAGGAGGTACCGGGAATCGAACCCGGGCCGACGGATTTGTAGTCAGCGACGCTAACCACAAGACCACGCCGGCGGACTGGCCGGTATCAAAGTAATGCCTAATTTAGCGCCTTTTTATGGTAATACTGTATATTATAAAGTATTTAACAAATGCAAATCGGTTATGCTGACAACATATGTTTTACACTGTTGATATACGGCTTTGGAATTTGCAATACAGATAGCCATGACATATTCCTTTGCATTTGATTATCAAACTACTCACATGTTTGTTTTGTTGATCAAGTTGAATACTGTTTATTTACAGAAAGTATATTACTGTGAAATAATTTGGCCTACGTACATTAAGTGAAGTTCTTCGCCTGTGTATTTTGTGAAGTGTTGACATATTTAAAGAATTTCTTATATCAGTGTAGCCTATACGAGTTTGAATTAAGTTTAAGTATGTTCTTCCACAAGCCCTGCTTAGTGAATCGATCTGGAGCTTAACTCGGAGATAGATTACAAAAATAACTTATTTTGTTCATATCGTAATTGCAATTAACTTATCACTCATTAAATAATAGCATTCTGGCACTTTGTTATATCAGTTTACCTGATTTTATTTCTGTTAACATTTTTGCATCCCAGGTTTTCTAAGTATAGCCTATACCGGTACTATAAATGTTTTTCAGTCGTTTAGATAATTAGGTGTCCCGTTAGAAAAAGGCTATTTTATGCATTACGAGATACATTTTCGTTCCTGAGAATTAACTTGCATTTTATTACTATTATTATTATTATTAATATCGTTAATGTTATTGCTATTATATTACTGTTTCTAATGCAACTGCTACTACCGGTACCACTACCTCCACCACCACCACTATTCTTATTATTATTATTATTATTATTATTATTATTATTATTATTATTATTATTATTATTATCATTATCGTTATCATCATCTTAAACAAAAATGAGCCTCAATTATTAAAACTACTTTAGCAAAGAAATTTTCTAATACTGATCTCACTTTTTAGTAACCTAACGAAATAATTCCTAAGAAATGAATCAGCATCCGTATTATAGGTAATACAACCTAGGTAGAGACATTATTGTATCTACTCGACCCTAACTTGATGTAGGCTAAAAGATTCATCAGAAAAATAAAATACAATTTGTAATTTCTTGAAAATGGCCCTAAGAACGAATTCTGTTCTTTTTTTTTTTTAACATATTACAATAATTTCTACATCCAAACCCACAACTTTTCTTTGAAACGCTTCCCACAAAATTTGTCTGCAGGACAGTTATAAGGTACTCTGACTCTACCACATTATTGACTTCTCGCTTTACGATCAAATTGAATTATGCTAGAACTAAGTAACAGAATACACTGATGCAGATCTTTTGCCAGTCTTATGCGCTCTTCAAGAAATTCTGACAAAATTTCTGAACACAGTTTTTAACCAATTTCTAATTGATGTAATGAAGAATGGTTAGTCTGTTCAGGGATAACTGTGCTTGATTTGGAAGCTGTAGAGTTGGAGCCACTGGAGATTCAATAGAACAAAAAACTAAAACAGTTTAAAAGTGAGAGACTGTACAACCATAAATTTTTTGAGAAAAGTACTCGAACAATTATTGTATCCGAGATTAAAAGAATGTGCAAAAGACACCTATATTTTTGGGACAACCTAACTTGTGAGTAATTGTATTCAATACCTAAATTCATAAATCTAAATATCGAGCTGTTTGAACAATTAAGTGAACTTCTGCAAACTGCCTTAACTGGTGACCTTCCAGATTTCAAGCTCTTAACAACTCAAATGACACCCAAAAAAGTGTAAATACTTTGTGGATTTTATGTAATACTGTATTACTAATAAGTTAATTGATGTATCAAACCAATAGACGTATATAATGGTTTGCAACCTATATGTTAATTAACTACATACTGTTACTTTAGGTTCTACTTTACCCCAAATTAAGTGCGTTTTTATTTAAATCTCTTCCCTTAGATTGCGGCTCCCAAAAGTGAGGTAGTTGGCTACCCCTGGTATACGTCAACAAATAGCCATAAGGTATCGTAGATTCAAAATCCGTAAAATTTCCAGTGAGTAAAATGAAAGCTGAAAATATTCATCAGAGACAGATAAAATCAAGCTACGTAAGCTAGAACGAATTAAAAGTCGAATGTGAATGGTTTATTACGGGTAGATGTACATGTATACAGCATTTGATAAATGAAAGGGACCTGCTGATAGGTTATATTATAGTCTTCACTCCGTTAAACAAAGCTATTCCCTAGGTTGATAAAATTAATGGGGTATTGACACTCTCACCCTCTTGGGGGGGAAATAGGGGTGTTCCACCTCCTCAAACCCCAAACCCATAGGGGCTCTACCGCACTCTGATTGCCCTCTTGTGCTCTCACAGAGACTTCATGGAAAGGGTTCATGACGTCATCGCACTTTCATATGTTAACATACAAAACCTCTCTCACCCTCCAGTGTACTAATCTCAACCCTTCCCACACAATTACCTCGTTCTTTCTTAACCCTCCTCCAACTCATCCTTCCCTTGCACTGTTCTGCCCATTAAAGCTAACCTTTACACAACCGTAGTGACGCCCCAGCAATTCACTTCTTGACGCAATTCAATCAGCACCCGCCTATTTTAAACACCATCAAACAGAAAGTAAAGTCCCAAACATAGTTCATAAGAATGTGACAGGTTCAAACGAGGCACTCTCAATTAGGGTAACCAGATGTCCTGCTTTTCGGAGAGTACTCATTTTTTAACACTTGAAAATCTCATAAATATCTTGCTTTTTAAAAATTTCCTGCGAAATGGAATTTTATCTTAAACTTACTATTTTGCAATTCTTATAAGGATTTTTTACATGTGGGCCTAATATAACTTTTATAATTGAAGGAAAATTAAAACGTCCATAACTTGTGGATTTGATAGATTCTTGATAAATACTTCTTGTGCTAGAATAATTAATAATCTATGTAAGATTAGCCTATCTTTCTTTTCAATTTTTAAAAATAGCAGTTGTAGTTATTTTTGAAATTTGAAATTTGTATTTGTTCTGTTTAACTTTACTTGTGTAAATATGTGTTTGTATAATTCCTGAAGAGATTAGTAATAATATCACACCCTGTGTTTCAGTGTCTTAATAATCAATTATACCTGGTATAAATAGGCTAATAAAAATTTAAAATAATATATTTTTATATGCAACATATTTATAATTAATTAAATGCAGACGATTCCATTTGTTGATTGCATCATAGTGTGTCATAATTTTTGCTTCATTAATACCAATTTACATAAAATTATCAGATTTTCAAGTATCAGCGGAATGACGGTAGGGTCTGATTTTTAATATAATAAAGGAACCTCTTAATGTGTGAAGAGCTAATTCTTTAAAAACTTTAGAGAAGAAAGACCAAATTCTTGTTCAGTTTCCATTGGTGTGGTTCCTCAGGCTCCTATAAGCATTATTAAATTCAAGTTAGTCAATTTAGCTCAAATAAAATTCAGAAGAATCGGTCGGCAAATTTGGGGCTAGGTGAAGTTGACGTAGATCCGCAATGCCGTGCTGTAAAAATCACCACACTAGATTTACAGATTTCCATGCACAATGACTACTATTAACATAGGCTGCATAATCTAGGCATGCTGACCATATGCCCCAATCCTGCCATTTTCCAATGTTCAAAAACGGAGGTAGATGACACAGCGGGCGGGCGGTAGGTCTTGTCTCGCCATGGGAAGCAGCGCAAAGAAGTAACTTACATTTACTCGAAATTCAAATCAAAACGTCTTATTTGTGCGTCTTTTTACGTGAAAAGACGCCTTCTTGACGTGAAGAAAATATAGGTCTATGTATTGATTCTGAAACTTCTAATGGAATATTCTTTACTCATTAGGCCCTTGTCCATTATTAAGCAAAGGCTTAGACTGTACGCATTCCTGCAGATCACTTGATTTCCTAAATACTGATTTTTCCGCACAAACGAAATGAAGCATGTACATATCTCGACGCAAAGCATTAATATCCTCTCGATATCCATATGAGGTTTCACTACTGGTGCCTCAGAAAGGAACTCCGTTTTGAGACCAGACATTCGCTTTTTATATACACCCACCACATTCACTTTTCGGGGTTTTTGCAACCTCTATCTCACTCTCTGTGTCTCTCGCTCTCTCTCCCTCATCCTAACAGGAGTAGCAGTAGCAGCAGCAATCCTTACAGTTGTCTATTGTTCGTAGAACTCTCATTGTTCATAATCAAATGAAAACCCATCTCCAACGCTAGTACGTATATCTACAGTGCATTCTCAATGTACCGTACGTACGGCGGGCCCGCCTTTCAAAGAGCCAGATAATTCAGTAATATAGTTTGCGGAGTTGAAAAGCTCTTCCATCGGATTTATGCAGATAATCGTCACAAAAGAACAAGGGGCGCTATAGAGCCAGCTACGGCATTGCATAAATAGAAGGAGACAAAGGCAAAGCTCTTATCTTTCTACCATTACGCATGCGCTACTAAAGGGGCTTCCCCTAGTTCTCTAATGTCTCACCAAAGCCATTGGAAAATAGTGGTGAAAAGCGTCCGACTTTATATGCTATTGGTTCTTACTTCTCATGATTTATGGACGTACCATTGGAAATGCACATTGAGGGAAAAAAAGGAAAGGAAAAAAAGCTTTCAAACTGGATAGAAGTAAAGAAAGGCCTCAGTCTAAATTGATAAAATGAAATAAAAAAAGAAAAGAGGGTTGGGGGTTGATGCAATAACTGGAAGAGTGAGACAGAAAAAATTGTTAGGGAGGGAGATCGAGGAAGGGGTAGCTGATTCAAACATTATCAGTGTTGTAGGAGCAAGTTTAACACCTCCCCTAAGTCTTGGGTGTGTGACCCCAGAGCTCTGCTTCGTGGTTATCTGGAATACGACGTGGGGACATACTATTGAGATGTGACACATTGTTGACTGCGGTTTCAGCTATGGGGATTGATACAGCAGGGGTGAACATGTATTTACACCCCCTCACTTGCTAAACCATACGTTGCTAAATGTCCTGTAATCGACTTAAGCAATCTGTATAAACGTTCAGAATAGTACTGATCTAGAACTTCACTGTAAACAGTTTAATAATAACTTAATAACTTACGTGTAGAGGCTTGCGTGCTAAGCAGGAAACAAAAATTAAAATACAACCACCCACATATTTACTTTAAAAAAGTTATGTTTCACATAAAATTAATACAAGAAAACACAGAACAGATGTAGGAAAATATTACTTTCTGGTACTCGACTCTTTCATAGGCGGAGTCAACCCCAGCCATAGTTCCAATGGAAAAATCTAAACCACCTCATCGGGTATCGAACCCGAGACCTTCCGGTTTGAAACGCTGTGTTTCCAGCAAACTGTGCCACGACGAAAGTCGATATTAATTTGCATTGTTGGTTCTAATCGATTTTATTGAAATATGTTGGTTGCTCTCGATAGTATAAGTGTTGGGCTATTCATTTTTTTAAATTATGTATTATGAAATGGTAGCGATGAGTTAGTAAGTAATTAACAAATTCGGAATTTGTCTTTGCGACTGGGAAAACCACTATAGGCTTATAGATTACGCCGAGAAAAACTGGCCACCAACTGGGTTTGAACTCGTGACCTTCCGACTGTGAGCCCAAAACGCTATTCTCGGCTCGGCCACATCGCTCGATATCTTGTATCTAAAAGAAGTAGATAAGTATTCATGAAACCACTTGGCATTGATAAGTTCTTTAAGGACTATCAGCCGAATCGGAGTTTTAAAAGTTTCCGAGCATTCGGACCCCAGCTCTGAGTCCATCTTCAGCATAGGCGTAACCAGGCCGACCATATGGGGGGGTTATAACATCCGCGGGGTCTGGGAAAGGGGGATCCGGGGGTCCTCCCCCGGAAAATTTTAAAAATGAAGATGCAAAATAACGAGTTTTAAGCTTCCGGGGGTCCTCCCCCGGAAAATTTTAAAAATTAAGACGCAAAATAACGAGTTTTAAGCTTCCCACGCTTTATACTTGTATTAAGTAATTTATGGGCAGACTTAAAAAATTATACAATTTTCATTTTTTTAATCAATGGGGGGGGGGTTTAACCCCCAAACCCCCCCTCCTTCGGTACGCCTATGATCTTCAGTCTTCACAATCAGAAGATGGACTTAAAGCTGGAGTCCGAAAGCTCAGAAACGTTTAAAACTTTGACTCGGCTGATAGCCTCTGAAGAACTCTTCAATAGTATTCGCCTTGAAAAAACAAATC
This sequence comes from Ectobius pallidus, assembly GCA_964059195.1. Lineage (NCBI taxonomy): Eukaryota > Metazoa > Arthropoda > Insecta > Blattodea > Ectobiidae > Ectobius > Ectobius pallidus. Next base: position 164,223,754 of record CAXKWD010000001.1, on the reverse strand, counting down.
TTTCACTTTCAGTTGAACGTAATTGACAATAGGTCTATTAACATTATTCTGTTGAAATGCTATATTAGTAACTATTGTTCTATGTATGCGAGACTGGAGTAAGTGGTGTTTAATAATCTGAAATTTATTCATTTTTAATAGTAAACTAATATAAATGCAATTCGTAATTATTAACTACTCTAGGTAAATATTTCGGTGCACTTCATAAATAGGACTACTCTTGTTACATTACAGTATCAGAAGCTATAATAAAATGTATAGGGTAACCAATTTGAAATAGGTCCCAACAGGGATTATTTTCCACATTTATAAGGGCTTGCTTTTGGTAACCCCTATGGTATGGAAGGGAAACTTCGGTGTCCAATGGTTTGTGTTTTCAATAGCTCTCGGCTGTCTCTTTCACTCTTATATTGAGGGCAACATACAGAAATCTTGGTGCGGGAGTCAAACAGAGTTCGGAACGAATCAATCAGGGCCGATTAGTGTTCTCACATTGAGTAGTGCGTGGAAAGGGGGGGGGGGGTTGACAACTTTACAATCGTGTTTCTAAACCTATCCCTCCCCTTACTCCCTCCAGGGGCTTTGCCAGTAAATGTGTTCGATCCGGAACTACCAGCACAAAAACTTGAATGAGAGAGGGCCGTAGCAACCAGCTTGCGCCTCCAATACTACAATATTGCATGCTTCCTGTTCCACCATAGGGAACTCGGCGATCAATTGAAACATACATTTCAGCCACAGTGAAAACTTGGGAGTATCAATCAAACGACAAAAACGGAATTGCAGTGTAATTTGTATTGTTATTAATACGGTACTAATAGAACTAGTGAAGAAATTGAAATATCTGGGAGCAATAATTACAGGTACAAAATAATATTAAGGAATAAGATTACTATTGCTTTTATGGCCGGCGTTTAATGAGATTTCCAGGCGTTTGCCTGGAAATGGAAATCTCAATATTAAGGAAGTAAGTAGGTAAGTCGACTGAAATCAAGAAATAGGTGTTTTTGTTCAATTCAGAAGTTTCTATCTTCTCGTCTACTGTCCAGAAATCTAAAAATAAAAATAAATAAAAACATTAATTATCCTCCGGGTGCGAGACATAGTCCCTTCTTCGGGAAGAACATAATCTGAGAATGTTCGAAAACAGGATGCTTAGGAAGATATTCGGACTTAAAAGAGAGATGAAAACGAACTGCATAGCCACGAGTTTCTCTTCACCGAATATAAAATCAGGGTAAAAATCAGGGAGGATGAAATGGACTGGACATGTTGCTCGCACGGTGGAGGAAAGACATCTAATCTAAGACATCGTATCTAAAAAATATTGACTGGGAGATCCGAATGGAAAAGACCACTTGGAAGACCTAGCCATAGGTAGGAGGACAATATTAGACTGTATTTAAGGGAAGTAGGATTTGCAAGTGATTGTTGGATGGACTTAGCACAGAATAATGTTGAATGGCGGGCTCATGTAACTGCGGCAATGAACCTCCGAAGTTCATAAAATAGATAATATTCCTTTAGCTTGTTTAGGAATTGTATTTTTCCAATGAGTAAGTAAATTCATCAAACATTTTCCCTGTGTTCTATGATCAAGAGAAAGCGACGCGACGATCTTAGAACAAATGCGAAATCGGTTGTTGGACCGGAGATATAGCCAGGTACTCCGGGGGTGGAAGGCGGGGCCAACAAAGCAAACAAACAAAAAATTAGTAAGTAAAGTAAGTAAGTAAGTAAGTAAGTAATACTCATATAATTAAGAAGTTTGCTAAAAAGTCATTAGTTCATTAACCTAAGTTTCGTTCGAAGTTAAAACAACTGTTCAGCTCCTGGATGGTCCAAATAGTAGTAATATTAACTGGTTTTATTAAATCTGCTTAATTTTAGATTATAGGCTATTCCAGTCAATGAACTTGCAAGATCAATGTAACTCCTTACATTTATGGGGCCTCATATTGAATACGGCTAAATTATAGGAAAACATGTTTAAATAGAGCTTGTGTAGGCCTATGTTAATGCAACAACCACGAACACCAAATTTTAGATGATGTTTAAATAATTGACTTGAATAATATATTGTAATCTATATGCCGATTTAAATGAAGCTTAAATTGGTCAACTAAATGTTTTACAGCCTATACTATAGGTAATTCTATGTCGAGACTTCAGCATTAATTCACATTTTGAAGTCCCCTAGGTCCAAAAGTAAATAATTTTGAAGGCATGAGAGTGTATACCATAAGATAATTTGAACCTCTTTCTTATTTCCAATAGATACTTCCAATAGATACCGTACTTCACAAAAAATATAAATGCTCTAAATGTCCCCTGATATTTATTAGCCTGATCAAGTCTAGTCAATCCATAGCTTCTAACACAAGGTTTAAGTACTAGGTTGATTTTTATAGAGGACTTCTAAAGATAAGTCTTCATCAGAAACTCGAATACGAAACAACTTTCTAAATCTTGGCTTATAAAATAAGGTTTATGTGCTAGATTGAAGACTACACAGGATTTCTAAAAACAATACCTGATCAGATTCTCGAATACGAAGTAACTTTATAAACTCTGGCTCAGAAATGATTCAATGATTACAAATATTTCTCCAAGAACGGAAGCATTCAAATACGGTTTAGGTGGTAGATTGAAGACTACAGAGGGATTATACCCACAGATAATTCTTTATTAGAGGCTCGAATACGAAATAACTTTATAAGCCTTGACTCAGAAATGTTTCAATGATTACATATCATTCTTCAAGAACACAAGCTTTTAAAATAAGGTATACGTGCTAGTTTGACGACTACAGAGGGATTCTAGAAACAATGATTGATCAAAGGCTCGAATACGAAATAACTTTACAAATCTTCGCTCAGAAATGTTTCTTGATTATAGACTTGTCTTCAAAAATGCAAGCTTACAGAAACATTAAGCTACATATTATTTTCGCTTTAAATAAGTTACACACATGATTTAAATATCCAGCACTCAATAGGTACACATCAGACTTAGTATTTTAGGGGTGATAAACCTAGTTTCCCTAGGAGTGTAGTAACGACCGTCAGTCACTCACAAGACTTTTCTGCGAACGCTTGCCATTCTTCTGGTTTCTGCTTCTTTTATCTGTAGCAGTAGCGTATTGTCATTGCCTTGACTCCCAATTCAACAATGCGCGTCCGCTCTGATTGTATCACCCCACTTTGACTCCTCAAATGACACTCCGTTTCAGCTTCTTTCTGTTTCTTACTCAATCAATCTATACATCTCACTCTTTCTTTCTCTCTTTTCTCTTTCTTACACAAGTTCTGAAAAAGAAAAGTGTTAACAAAGGCGACAAGGAAGTGCAGATATGCTTTTCTTCTTTGTCCCCTTTCTCAGTCTCCCACTTTTCATTTCTTTTTACAACTCTTTTGCCCCATGGTGTCAGCAAGATGTCTCCTCTCTAACCTAACGTTATAATAAACTAAAATAAGTTAATGTATACACAAACCTTTAAGCCACTCATTGCCATTTTATTATCTTGCTGAGGTTTTTATCATGGACGGATCAGAAAACATATGTTTAGCTAAAGAAATTGATAATCTGAAGTAGACTATGCCATGATATTATTTCAAATATAAAATGATTAATAGCTGTTTAGTAGTGTTAAAATACCTAAAACAATCATTTAGTTAGGACCACAAATTTTTGTTTACGAGTTTTGCCATTTTTAAAGAATCTCACAAACATTCCTTGGGAACAATTTTGAGTATCTTAGTAGACAACCTGTGCCACCAACACGAGTCTCCAAGAAGGAGTTATTGATACTTCTGTTTTCATATAAAGTTATTATCTTCGGAAATCCGTACCTTTTTCTGTGGGACTTGGAGGTTTCATTTTTCTTTTTTTCGTTATCTGGTATGATGTTTGAATTTCTAATTGTGTTTTCACATTGACCGATACATTTCCTAAAAGGGTCATGATCTACTCCAATGGATTCCTCCCCTGTCAGCAGTTTCTCCATTCTCTTGATGTAATTTTCCGTATCTAACATTACCAGCTTGTTGCCTTTATCAGCTTGGGTGGTTTTAGCCTGGAAAAAGTGGTATAAGGGGTATAAGGAGTTACCTTTCAAATAAATTCTATTAAATATTAAGTTTGTTAGTTTAGTTTTATTATTATTGTGTTATTATTTTATTACTGTATTATTATTACTATTATTAGATCTTCTGGTATAAAAATCTTATTTTACCGTACATAGCTAGGGATAGAGTTAAAATACAAATATAAATGTGACATGACATTTTCTCAATCTTTTATACCTGTTATTTTTTTAATTCATTTACATTATTATTAATTATTATTGCTATTATTATTATTTTATTATTGTATAATTATTACTATTATTAGATCTCCTGCTATAAAAACAAATATTTTTCTATAGAATGCTAGGGATAGAGTTAAACTACAAACACAAATGTGATATGAAATTTTCTCAATCATTTATAGACCTACCATCGTTTCGCTGAATTTATGATATGGCGATATTTTGGCCACGTCATGTTCTGCATTTGGCTATAGTGGCGTGGAAGAAAACCTAGCAAGCTTATTCTGAATATCATTAGTGACAAACCAGTTGCCTTCAGAAACAACACATATTGAATAATATGACGTCCGGTATGAATACACTTGTGTTTATATTCATAGTCACAAGCAAAGTGAAGTCATGGCTGTAATGAGTGTGTAAACAGCTGATTGTGTGTAATATTGCAATTTACTTGTCAGAGAACGTGTCAGTTCATTTACATGTAATATGGACACACCCTAAAAATTGAGATACTTCCCCCATTAAGTTACCTTCCCCACCATTCACTTAGTAGACAATACCAGTGAATTATAGGTCATCTTTATGCAGTGGCGTAGCATGAAACATTGGAATAATTTATTAATTTCATATTGGTCCTATGAGGGCGAACTGTAATAATATATTCAGTACGATCCATCTTATTCCTTCAAATATCCTAGTTTGAATGATAAGATAGACTTAAATCAACAAAAGTAATAACATTAGCGCATTAAGTTTTCTACCTCTACTTCTACAGCTACTTCATAAAGAAAAAAAGGGATTACCTGAGATTTATAACTACAGTGGTTTTAAAATTTATCCAAAAACTGGTGATTAATAACACCAAGGACGACATCCTTGTGGACTATTGATGTGACGATTTGAAGTTATTAGCTGTTTTACTAGATAGGCTAAGCCTGTTACTGTGTTTACAAAATTCTATAGTGTGAAGTTTTATTTCAGTGTAGGCCTAGAAAAGCTCTATTTTTTAAATTTTAAATAACTTAGTCCTGGCAAAATAAATAAACCGTGAAGAATTTTAATTCAGTGTATAGTTTTTTCAAATTTTTAAATATGTTTAAAAAAACTGTTAATCCAACGTAGCACCAGGCCTAGTTAAAATAGAGTTTAACCTAAAATTTTATTCACTTGGTTTGTCAGGTTTTATAGCTTGATATTAATCTAATAATTTTATCATATGACAAAGGTAATGGGTATAACATTTAAATAGTCTGCAGTGGTCTCAAGAAAACCTAAGGCGCTATTATTGTTACGTTGGTTTAAGTCTACCTTACTTTGTAATTCATAGTAGGTTGAGAATATTATAGGAGAAAGGTCCTGGGTTCAAGTCCCGGTGCCGGAGGAATTTTTCTCCTATAATATTCTCATGTAGTGTCCAACAGAGACAATAATCTGTGGCTCATGAATGCTTATATATCATAGTAGGTTATTTGAAGGAATAAGGTGGAACGTACTTAATATAGGCTATTATGGAAATGTTTGTTGAAGGTATGTTTAAGGCAACTTTTCTTTTTAAATAGTGGGGTACTTTTCCTCAAGCATAATATTCCATTCTGTAATGTGCTGAAAAACGTTATTATCACCAGAGTGTGCTCTGCTGGTATTATATAATTATGTAGCTTGAAACGGTGGCGACGAATTTCTGAATAAAAGGACTGCTAACCAAATTTTAAAAATTCCATGTGATGGAAAAAAATGAACTGCACATCGAAAGATATATCCTCCTCATCAAAACAGTGTTCATTACCTCTGCATAGTTACACATGAGACTTCCATTTATAAACCGTTCAGCTTATGCTCTTTGGAATCCAGATTGTTTCACTTAAACGAATCCCTTTAAACAGTTTTTATTACTTAACAGTCTATTACACATAATATATGGACATGAAAATGTAGATTACCAGTAATATTTCTTAACTTCATTGGTAATTATAATTTTTAATGTAGGACGTCCGTTTTTCTCATGGCCAATATTGATTCATTTCTGAAACCACTTAGTGCCTGCATTGGTATCTAAGATAAATGAGCTTACTTCAAGCTATGTCTGCACTTTTCTTCAGCATCCATACTGCATTAATTATTTAAAAAGAAATTAATTACATTTCAGATCTAAAGTTTTGTTTCCTTTTAAGTGTAGTAACTAAACCAAAAGTGATTACCCCTTTCTCTTAAGATAAATTACACACTTAGCATACACTCTAACGTGAAGATCTGATAAAGTACACATTATTCACTTTTGATAGAGTTTAAACAACCACAAGTAGTCTGAACTCCTCTTAGGTTCTCTAGAATTATCATTGCGACTATGGAATTAGAGTCATGATATCCCCTAGTTGGATTCCTAAGTAAGGAGTTTTGCAATAGTGTTCCCACAGCCTTGCGAGAATAATATTGAATTAAAGAAACGGTGGATCTAGTTACAAACAGCATTTATACCCACGAGGAACAGTACGTCACCGTAAATCTTACCGACTGGATTGATGTCTCCGGATCTTACAGCTTGTTTAGGCAATGGGAGTTCAGAAGTGCCCCATGACTACCTTATTAAAACCCATGCCAAAAATCAGTCCTTCTAGTCTTACAATAGGGAAACAGGCATCCTTTGTCCCTGAAAACTAATCATAATCCTCAAACTGACAGCTAGTCATCCTTTCCATGTGCTTCCAAAGTTGCAATTTCCTCCCCTTCCCAAGATTTCACAACGCTGTCTGCGAGTTTTCATGGTTTTGAACTCCAGAATTTCCTTTAATTTCACACTTCATCGTTTAAATAGGATAGGAAGAAAATTTAGAAAAAATCAGCAAATGTTTGACTCTTGCAACTCCATAAAAATGGGGTGAGGAAGACAGTCATATATATTGCAAAACACCATGTGAGTTCATCAAAGAAACTTGCAGAACTGCACTCCATATCACCAAACAAACTATATTAAATTGTTACCTCTTTGGCCCCCATTCCTTCCACAGCTGGGACCCGGGATCGAATCTCGGTGGATCCATGTGCAATTTGTGGTGGACAAAATAGGGTCGGGGCACGTTTTCTCGGGGTGATCCTGTTTCCCCTGTCATATATCATTCCACCGTTGCTCCATTCATCACAGTATGACCATTTGGTTGCAATAAAGAGTTATTATTATTATTATTATTATTATTATTATTATTATTATTAGCTCTTTGGCACTACAGTACAAAAATGTACAGTATTGTAATATGATTCAAGAGATTAAGTAAAGGAGAAGAGATGCTTATTTTGTACATACTTCACTTCGCATTTCCTAAGCTTTGATACTGTTAGAGAAGATTGAACTAACTTCGTCGTCTTTGAAAAGTCTTGTTGAAAACATATAGATGTCCGAACAATTGGAAAACCCCGGAAACCAACATACAAACAGGGAGATGAGACACAACCCCTATCCCTTTCTCTGTTACAGAGATGTGGTCCAGCTTTACTTGCTCCAGAGAGATGGAAATTGAGGAAGACGAACCGGAGGGAGAAGGACAAGAGAAGAGGTTCCTACTGTTTGGTCTCAAGTGGTCATTGTGAGTAGACTGGCCGGCGAACCAAACCTTCCTCTCTTTCCCTTCTGCTTAGCAAAGCTTGGGGGGTTGACAATAGATGCCTCCAGGCTTTTATTGAAACTAAACCATGAGGAGTGCAATGATGGTGAGTTGGTGAATACTGCCATCCTATCAATACCTGGATATTAATCATGTGCTGGTGGTAGTCCTATACTACTAGGGGATTGTGTAAGTCGAACCATTTTCTTCACGCAAATGCTATTCAAGTACCTTATATCCCTCAAACTCACTCGCTCTCTCCTACTCTCTTACACTCTATAGCTCCAAGTCCTATATACATACGATAAAAAATGTCACCGTATAGAATCCATTGTTGATGCATATAAAGGAGAGGATGATGGGTAGAAGAGAGAGAGAGAGAGAAAGAGAGAGGAAGGTTCCATCGCCAAGGAAACATCATCATTGTTTCCCAAACAATAGACTTTCCCCTTCCCACCTCACTGTTCCTCAATACAGGCTCTCTTACCGTCAAACCCCCTACTAACCGCGTTTGATGTACAGGCAGATATGACATGCAAAGAAGTAATTTGGTTATGCTGCTGAAGCAAGAGAAGAGAATAGAATGCTACCAGCAGTATCGATGCCTATACCCATTATTATCCATGGATAGATGACCACCGTTGGTATTGTTGCCTGCACCGTACTCTTTTATATTCTCCTGTCACCGACTTCAGAGATCTTGTGTGCGATAATGTAATCTTTATAGGCCTAACTAAATACTGTTTGATTCTTTCCAAAAAAGCAGATAATGTAGATACCTTTGCATATTCATAAGTAAAGATCCGTGAAAATTGTATTATTTTGAAGCAAAAATCGTTTAAAAATTTCAATATTTGGATGTTATTACTGTACTAGTTTGGCTGTGTTATTTTTAAAACATGATCTGTGTATGCAATTTTTATAATCCATTTTTATCTTGTTATGAATTAGTCTACAAAAAGCCAGGTATTTACAGTATATTGTCAGCTTAATACAAATTTCCTTCGTCTTGTATTTTTGTTTATTGTGGAAAATATTTATTAATATCAAACTTTACATACATTCATAGTGAATGATAGTAATCGGGTATTGGTATATGAATTGAAATTTTGTATTCCGGAACATTCAAAAAGTTTAGGAAACCATAGAAGTTAGAATTTATGGAGTATATATGTATTTTGAATATACCACAACATGCATACCACAATCCTGCGGTTCTTCCTCTTGGGCTGCATGATGTACTGTGAGCAGTTCGTTTTGGAGCGAAAATTGCCTTTCAACGGCAACATGGCTGGCCCATTTATTTGTTAAGTAAGACACGACGGAATAAGTACAGGAATTATGAGAGTATTCTTTAAAAAACGATTTAATTTTAAAATTTCGACCAAATAAAACAATTTTTGCTGGAATTCGTTTAAAAAGTGCATTAGGCCTAAGTTTATTTCTCACGTTATTATATAGGCCTAAATTCGCATTATTTCGCGATTCAAAAGAATTTTTGGGGGTTATGGGCGGCGGTAAAAGAAAAGTTCGCAAACATTTGTCGAAATGAGAATAACTAGTATTATCGCGTCTCGCGAATTTCACAGATCATCTATTCATAAGGTATTTCAAAGCATGTCACTAAAATGGCTAGGCAAATTCTTATTTTTTGTTAGCAAAATTAGAAAGCAAATATAGGCCTATAAGGTAATATTTTATATGTGATTTGCGAGTCAAGAACAACCCCCAGAGTGGTTAAAGTAAAGAAGATTAACTTGTTGGTTCCCAATCCGCAGCTTATCTCGCCACTACCGTGTCCGTTCAGCGGCAGCCACAGACCTTCGACAACAAAAAGACTGGGAAGTGTATGAAGAGGTGCATTGCATCGCAGAAGATGGAAGTAATTGAAGAGCCGACATAATAGCCTAGCCATTAATAGAACTGCAAAACGGGGTTTTATTTTGGATCCAACAGTTCTTCTTGGAAGAGGATAGTGAACAAGCTAAGCGTATGAGTGCGGAAAAGGAGTCCATATACCAGCCGTGCATCCCTTACCTTAGTGAGAGCTATAACTTACCTTTTAATGCATGGGAGGTGAAGGGTCTGCTTTTTGGCGCACGCGGTGCAAGTTTCAACTTTGTCAATAGGCCTACATTTCTACAATCTCTTAATATTTCTAATGAAACTGTTGTTAGAATATGTATTAGGGTTTTAGAAGATTCGATATTTTTATTACACAATCATATAAGCTTATATAATACTTAAGAGTTTCAGTTCAATTTAAGTTATTATATAATGTGTTTCTTTTTCTTTGTTCTGGATCTGTATGGTCACCTGGATTGCCAGACAGATGACTCGAATAAAGTATTACTCTCTCTGCTTACCTTCATGCATCAATAAGGCAGTAAATAACTAAGTGAATTTGTTTGAAAAGTTAAATCCGCTTAAATTTTGTGTTTAAATTTTAAATTATTGTTTTTGTATCTTTGACATGTCATAAATAAACGAATAAATAAAATAATTATTACCATGTTACCAAGAGATACGGCTTTTAGCTTAAGACCGTCCTGCGTTGCTTGTGCTATACATGAAATGGTATAGCTACTCTATAGAAAGACATAATAAACAGAACTTGTAGGCATACAATGGCTTACATACAAATAATGCACATTGAAATGCCTCTGATGATGTAACACCTACCTAATGCAACCATGTGAGTCTTGCAATTGTAATGTGGAAAGCACATTTCACAGCTCTAGTACGTGTCTATGTATATATTGATACATACTGATAACAGTGAATACAACGTGTTCAAAGAAACCCCCCCCCTCAGATAGCTGCCGACTTGAATGCAAGCGGTATATATCACTAAGGCTTTGTGTACTAACGATGAAGAAACCCCCGTGTTCATCACTCCGAATGGTTCTGATAACGTTTCTTTTATTCATACCAAGCGATGTCATCTGTACGTGTGTATGTATGCGCCGTAATGATGAACAACCTCGTAAAAAGTAAGTTTTAAAAAGAATTCTAAAGAACGAAGGTTTTGCGCGAGGCTTATGTTGATGAATACGTTTTATCAACGACAAAGGATCATTTTTACCTAGTACTCAATTTTCTCCCTTCACATATTGAATATTTTCTTTAGGCGGAAGATGTGAGGAATTTTCATCTGGGAACAAAATTATGAAATACATTCAGCCGAATGTATGTTCCATGTATCAAGGGATAACAGTTTCTAACAAGGAATCTGCAATTTTAAATATCAACTCAGAATTTAGACAACAATGTATCTTAACGATGTATCATTTAATTCATTACAGTAAAATTTCGTTAATCCGGACTCGCGTAAGCCGATTTTGCTTAATCCGGACATAAAAATAACATTTAAATCCTGTAACTCAATTTCTTGAAAGAAGTGACAATGAAAACGTACTACAATCATTTATTTTATTTATCCAAAATGGCATCAGTTCATTTCATGACTAACCACAGGGGTCCTGAATACGGGTACTGTATGCCTCAGTATTACAATATTAACAATATAGGCTACAATATAAATAGCATAAGAATGCAATTAGGATTTACTGATTTAAGCGTCATAACTCAGCTGGAGGAGTATTAATAATCATCTATTTAAGTGGAATATAAGTTCCTGTGTAGGATACAAAGCGAGTCCTTTATTATCCCCACACAAGTATGGTACAACGAATAGAAATAGCGCCAAATGACCTAGCAATGTAAAGTCCTTCTATACTACAGGCCTATTTCGTATGCAGGAAATATACTTCAGAGCACATGCAAAATGCAGCTAAATACTTCATTTAAAATAAAGCTAAATATTCCATTCAAAACAACAAGTAGGCCTACCTTAATGACGGGAAACATCAAAAATATTCCACACGAAGATAGCTGGACAGGATTTTAAAAGTTAAAGATATTTTAACTTGTAGTTTATTTTATACAATTCATTTAGGCCTATGTGTTGAAATTGAAATTTAATTAAATTATTTTTAATTTTTATTTTCAGTTAATTTTTTATACCAGTAAGTTATATATTTTAGATTAATAATAAAAAAATATTAATTTGTCATTTGGAGCTCACTTTGCACCTCTCAAAAGGCAAGCCCCCCCCCCCCCCCCAGGCAGTTTTGCCACCCATGGAATTTGTTTAGCCTACTTACACGCGTCTCTAATCATCTTAAAAAGTCGCTGGTTTTACATTGAAACCCAAGAAGGAGGCATTCTACCTAGGTATACATCCATTTGTAAAGAAGTTAAATAACAACCCCGACGCTCTTTCAAACGTGTTGGCATGCGTACGCCTATACCAGTTCCGATCCCTCACAACAGCCCCTAGTACTCCAATCCATTCCCCTTCTTGTTTTTCTTTCACATCATTGCAAACTTTACCTTACGGAAACATGAACCTGCTAAATCATCATTGCTGACTGTTTCTCGAAAGACGCATGTTGCTTATGTGACATTTCATTTAAATTTGGGCTATTAACAAACTTCCTTTAAGATCATCGAACTTAACTATTTTTAAATTAATTAAGCAATAAATACATAAAAAAATGTTCGCCTCGTTCTTCACAGTGAAACCCTACCACAAGCTTACAGGTTTATGAACAAAACCAACTACGTTAAATCGAAACCAATCAATAACATAAAAAGCTTCATTAAATCCAAGTCTATAACACACAAAAGAATATGTAGGCCTATGCAATGTATTTATTTGTAATTTTTGTTTCCTTTTTTATAATTTGTAAACATATAGCAAATAGTTACGATCCTTTTCTGACTTTTAATCCTCTACCTTTGCTTTGCATTTTTCCTTACTATAAATAAGAAATTGCCTAACCTTTTTTTAAAAAAGGATGTAGGCCTATTAATCGAACAGCAGATTTTATTATATGCTATTAATTTATTCAGTTTTAATTTTGTTTTGTCTACTAAAGTCAGTCAACTACTCCACTAACTTCTTTCTCTATATTCTAATGCAATGTATCCACTTTATCATCGCGCAATGGGTAAATTCCTTTTCTTCTTCTGTTCTTTAGTTTCCAGATACCAAGACGAGAAAAGCAAACACGACTCATTCCTCCTTGTTGGTTTATAATCTTTAACAAATTCTAAAGTGAAAATTTGTTTACTATTATTAATTGCAAATATACATTGTTTATAGCCTACTAGGGTACACCGTCATGCAGTGGTTGAGGCACTGCGCTACAAACCGAAAGGTCGCGGGTTCGATCACCGATGAGGTCATTTGGGATTTTTCAATTGGTCTAATCTTAATTGCACATCTTATGGTGGCACTATGGCCCTGGGGTCAACTCAGCGTCTAACAGAAACGAGTACCAGGAGAAATCCTGGAGTAAAGGCGGGCGGTGAATAAGGTTGATAACCTTACCACCTTCACGTCCCGAATATCTAAAATCTGGGCGCCTCAACCTCCTGGAACCCTTAGGGCCTCCACGGCATGTATAGGGAAAACACTTTACGCTTTATAACCTACTACATGAGGTTTTCCTGGCGTATGATCTAAATACAGTCCTACTAATCTCGGGTTGCTAGCCAGATGAGTAATTTGTTTGAACTAAATCATTGTTGGTTATGTGATTTCTCACTTTTTCACAGTTTCCCAATTTGAAAACTAGATGACCTAGATGGTAGGGTCTTGGACCCACATTCGGAAGATCCCGTGGCCGGCATATTTTACTTGGGTATTTTCATGATAACTGATCCCCTATTGAAAAAACAAATTTCCGCATTAGATATTTGCTTACCATTATTTATTGTCGCTATTTCATCCTGCATCATAATCATCAAAATTCAATGTCAGTTAACGTAAGCAGTAACACAGCAACAACAGAAAATAGATACTCATCAGTAGTTAGCATCTGCAGCTTATTCTCAGATCCTAATAAGTATGTGGTATGACCTCGCAGTTGAAACGTGTATAAATAAAGCAAATGATAGTCTACTGGCCGATGCCATTAATGAAAGCTTTAGATTTTTAAATATTTTACATAAGCCTCCACTGTTCTATCCCCCGGATTCTTCATCTCCTTCTAAAAACCTAAATACGTAAGCCAGTGGCAGAACATCATATGTTGAGTTTTCAGCAGATGACAAACACGAGTTATATTTGAATGCTGCTTGTATAAGGCTACAATATAATGAACTTCTGCTTGTCCATTCTGTAGAATCGGCGAGTCTTAACAGATGTTGGTATTCGTATAGCGTAGTCAATGGCTGAACGACAGAAGCTCCCAACAAAAACATTTTCACAGGCATTTTATGTGGGTTTTCCTTCTTAAAGGCATTGAAAGAAGACGTTACCTCCACTAAAGTATATATGTATACTTTCAAGTTCCATTAAAAGTAACTCTCCATTCTATAGCATGTTTACATCATTCAATTGACATCAAAAGCCCAGAATCTTTCAGAAACACCTTGCATTTATAATTCACCTGTTTATATTTACTGACCTATTCAAAAGGACTGAAGGTTATTTTCCCCACAGAAGGCAACTGATCCTATTACACAATTGTACGATATAATATTAACGGAAGATCTTCTTCTAGAATAGACTGGTAAAATTGTTCGTAGGCCTCAAGAGAAACATATAATTTAGTATTTATTATCTTGGACCTTCGACAGCACCGAAAAATATATAACTACAAAAGCTATTACACTATAGAAATATAAATTAATAAACCATAAGTTTTAGTCTGTAGGCCTATTTTGTTTTAATAATAAAGAAAAATGAACATAGACTTTCGATATTATTATTTTGTGAAGGCACCCGCATCCTTCTTTGGAGAAAGTGGTGTGTTTATGCGACTGGTGTGACTCGTGAGGTGTCGGAGGTAGTCCAGGCATTGGGCTGATCACATCCGGGGAGGCCCTCCATCTTCTTGTCTGGTTAAAAAGGCAATCTGTCTCCCGAACGGTCGCGATCCTGTAAGGACCGGGCGGCGTGGGTTGCATAAACGTCCCAACAACGGAAGAGGTTAAACTAGGAGAAATAAAAACAAGAAAGTACAAACAAGGAATAATTAAGTTACAAGGAATTGATATGATACTTGGGTTCAAGAGTACAAAGAACATCTATTTAAAAAAGAAAATTCAAAATTGCGTTATTTATTAATTTCCTTGGGAAATATTATTTCATGCTTCCATGGAATTGTCCCAAGGGAATCCGGCATTCTCACTAAATAGTTATCTTGTCATTTGAAGAAACCTATATCAATCTTGTATAAAGCAATGTTGAAAATTAAAATACGACTGGGGACTAACAAACTATATACTGACATTTAATTAGTATATTAGATTTACAGCAACTTCACTTCCGTCATTTTTTAATAGTCGAATTTGTTTTTCAAGTACTGGTTCTACGGACACTGCTCGCAAAAGCTTCTGAAAGCTGAACACTTGATTGCCTATATTCAGATTTCATTGACGTTTGTATGCGGCTATAAGCTTGTACAGTACATATTCGTTTCATAGACAAAGACTTCTGTTCCTTACCGACCTGAACATAGGTCTAAATAGTCACATACAACACTTAAATACGTTAAAATCAATAACAAATTCGGCCTTGTAAACGTTTAAGACGGAGTTCTATAGCTCTATCAGGTGCCAGAGGAATTTTTCTCCTAATTACTCTCTTGTAATATCAACCGATAAACAGTATAATAATTTGTAGAAACATAAATACATACAACCATATTTTAAATGCGGATATGTAAGCAGTGATTGCTTCATCATAAAATCAGTATGAATATTGTCTACCGCCACGTTAAGATAATCCGAAAATCTGCAATGATATTGTACACTTGCAGATGTTTGCGTAGCCACTTTCCGGTCTCTTAATATTGATGCGAGTTCTTTTCTTTCCGATTTCTGAATTTGTATATATCTATAATATGGACAATTACAAATCTCTACACAGCTCTAAGTCATTCTGTATTATTGTCGGCTCCACACAACGTTCGAATTATTCATACTGTAAGATGATAAGAGGCCAAGTGTTTCCTGGAACAGAGGAATTTAAGATCTGATTGCTGGTAACTAAATGAGTTTTTTCTCACTGATTGAAAGTCCAGAAACCTTGTAATATGAAACCAAGCATAGATTGCCTCTTGATCAAGCTAATCTGTAGACTTAGGCCTAAAACAACACTTCTAGTAAGATCGACTTTAAGGGTAATCAATAAGATAAAGATTCTATCTATCACTATGCCATTAACTCTGGCTAGCTCAGTTGGAAGAGCGTCGGTTAGGACAGCTCAATTTCCCAGGTTTGAGTCTCGGTGTCAGAAGAATTTTTCCCCTGATTGGTAGTGAGTATTTGGAAATATCAAAGACGAGAAGAAGGAAAAATAAGCACTGCAATTCTGTAATAAAGCATCAGTTACCAATATGCTTTGAATGAAAATACTGGAAGGTTGATCATTCAGAAGTGCATTTGGGTTTTAAAATGCCAGCAGATTAGCGAGAGTTCTGAAATTCAAGATATTCCTTACAGTTCTTCTGGTAGCCTACGCATAAACATTTCTAATTAATCCAGAAGTACGTATTTATTAATGTAGAAACACTACATAGTGACAATTCTTATTTTTCTTTTATAATGAATGAATTTAGATCAAGAGTAGCCAGTAGGCTTACAATATAGTTTGATGTCTTGATATTGATGTACTGTACGATGCCATTCTGTAGATTTAGTGTAAATGTTGCATATATCGCAGTAAAATACAATTTAACACCCCAATGCAAGAATAAACTCCATGCTACTTTCCACCCTTCTTATTGATAAACAATAGCAAGGTCTGATAATGCAGCACTGCTCTCTGCTATAGGACATTAGTTACTGAATGCCGTGTGGTGAAATTGGTGAATGTTAACAGATTTCTCCACAAAGTGTCTACTACGTCTTTGTTCATAAGGGTGACCAGGGCCCCTACAGTAGTATCTTTGTCCATCTCTGACAGGCATACAAGTCAGAGAACGAAGAATAGAAGTTGGCCGTCCCAGGCCACAGTTCCTATTGTCTCTTCTAGAGATGATGACGTCCATCCTTTCTTCCAGTCCATATACAACACTTCTCATTGTGCTTACCTTTTTACGTCACCATTTTTTGTTCTTCTTCTTCTTCCCCCAGCATGTCCTCCTTTTATTTACACAATTATACTAGAGTTCTTTTATGCTATCTACCACCCCCTTCCCTTCTGCCACCTTCTCTTTTTTATTCTGTGTATTGTGTTGTATTCTTTTCACATTTTATTCTTCTTCTTTTCGTCTTTTCACTATACCTACACCATTTTCTTTTATTCCCAGCTACTGTCGCCACCGTTTCATTTCCCGTTTCTTAGAAATTATGAGATGGATCTTGCATTCATTCGTAAGAGCTTTGCAACTCTTTATAACACTTGAACTATCAAGATAAACTTCTTTTAATGCCTTTCTGCAGCCTACTTAAGAGTCACGCAATGCCCATTTCCAGAATTAAATTCCTGAAGGTTAATAATAGTCCTTGCAAACTTCTTAATTATCTTCAATGGCTCCAGTAATGTATAATGAAAATGATACAACGGATTAGAGATATAGCGTCCCGAATAAATTTATAGGAAGACTATTCCATTAATATGCCGCGTATTTGATTTGGACCAACATCGTTTAGCAATTTCTCGAATATAGACCCATCACGATCGTTTATCTTATAATATGCTTCCTAGGGACGCAAGGGTCAATTTTATCTGATAAAACGTCAGCTCGTTACTGGACACGTAAGACAACAACGGCTGCCAGTAAACAGAGTGAAAACACATTATTCTATACAACATAACTGGTTTAGAAATTGAAATAATGTTAATGTGTATTGATCAAAAACACAATTTCGATTCGTTGCAAGCCAGTGCTTTTGTAGCGTTCTGATGCTGACGCTATATATCTTGTGGTAACGCACTATTGGTTGCATTGGAAACTCGAATCGATGCATGGACTGTTCATTTATTTAGTATGCCGTGATCTGACAGCGTGTAGAATACTGACAACAAAGTAAGAAAATAATTATTATTTACAAAATCCGTTACATTTTATTCATGGAATAGTCTTAACAAATCCTACTCGACATACCTTTGGTAAAACATCATTTTGTTCCATACAGTTTTCTTAGAATAAAGTTCGACTGCTAGAATAGTCCCTATACCGATCACATTTGAAGTTAATGGGGATAATGTAAACAGGCATACTTAATACGTTATTATAAATCATTTCTACGATATATTTAAAGAACTTCGGAAACTAGCTAAAACGCTTGTAAAAAAGACGTACAATGAATACATGTTTACTTGTGAACAAAATATTAAACTTAATCCGAAATATTTTTGGAATTTTGTGAAAAATAAAAGAACTGAAAATAATAGTTCTAGCATCTTTCTGTCTTCAGATGGTGCAATAATGAATAATTCAAAGTCCATATCTGATGAGTTTGCTACTTATTTTCAAAGTGTATATCTTCAAACGCAGTCATCTTATAAAATAGTAGATACGGTTAATATTCGCACATCACATTCCTTATCTCTATACCCAGTAGACAGTGTGGAATATCGGAATGCTATTAACAAGCTTAAGCCAAGGAAATCAGCAGGTTATGATGGAATTCCTCCTTACGTATTAAAAGGTTGCGCAACGATATTAGAATCCCCTTTTCTATTAATCTTTAACCGAATACTTAGTTCTCAAATATTTCCAGATGTATGGAAAATCACTCAAATAACTCCTGTATTCAATTCAAAAGTGGTGAGAAAATAAAAGTAACGAATTACAGACCTATTGCTCTAATAAGTGCGCCAGCAAAAATTTTAGAACGGATTCTGTATGATAGAATATTTTATCATGTCAAACAATATATATCTGTTTTTCAACATGGTTTTTTTCCTCAAAGGTCGACTTTGACAAACTTAATGAACTTTATTCAAGACATATCAGAATCTCTAGATAAGAAGTGTAGGGTTGATGTTATCTACACTGATTTTGCAAAGGCATTTGATAAGTTAGATCATGATATTCTGTTGGCTAAAATGTCTATGTTAGGTATTAATACGATGTTTTTGAAGCTGATAGCTTCTTACTTAAAAGACCGTAAACAATATGTTGTTTTTAATAATTGTCTTTCCTTTGTTTATGATGTAAATTCTGGTGTACCACAGGGCTCTAATTTAGGGCCACTTCTTTTCCTAATCTTTATAAATGATTTACCAGATATTGTTAAAAATTCTAAATGCTTATTGTTTGCAGATGACTTAAAAATATATAAAGAGATACGTTTATTATCAGATGAATTGGAATTACAATTAACAATAGACAAGCTTTTTGAATGGAGTATCCAAAACAATTTGCCGTTTAATGTTAGAAAATGCTATTTCATGAGTTTTCACAGATTTTCACTTCACCCGATTATTCAATACAGTATGAATTCGGAAACGTTAACAAGAATATTTACCATTAAAGATTTAGGATTAATTATTACGCATAATTTAAATTTTAGAAAGCATATTGATAAAATAATAGATGAAGCTTATGGACAGTTAGGATTTATTTTTCGTAATTCCAAAAATATTAAAAACGAACGTGTCTTACAATTACTTTATAATAGTTTTGTACGCAGTAAGTTAGAATATGCATCAGTTATATGGTCACCATTGTATAAAACTCATATTAATGACATAGAAAAAATTCAGAAGAGTTTTCTCCGATATATGTATTTTAAAAAATATGATAGATCTGCTTTAATTGATAGAATTTCTTATAATACTTTATTAAATGAATTTAAATTTGTTACTTTAATTGGTAGAAGGTTGGTAGCGCAACAGTTATTCTTAAATAAAATGATCGATGGTAAAATTGATAGTAATGAACTTTTAAAACGTATTAAATTTAATGTAGCGCAATTAAATTTAAGGAATAGGGAATTATTATATATTCCTGTCATTAAATCAAAAATATTAGAATGTTCATCTATCATCCAAATGTGTAAACGATATAATTATCTATCACTTCAAAATGCTCTTCTGGATTTTGACTTGTCATTGAATCAGTACATAGGACTTCTTCATAAACTGTTATATGTTCCATATGATTTGGCTTAATTTTTAGATTGTCTTGTTAAATTAATTGTAGTTATTGTAAATCATTTATGTATTTTTTTTTCTTTATCCTCGCACATTCGTTCATTTATGGTATTGTATTTTTTTTATAGTGTAAAACATGTATTGGCGAAACTACGCCAACTGTAATTGGGATTTCTTCCTGTAGTTGGCAGAATAAAATAAATAAATAAATAAATATTATTAGGGATTACGTGCAGACCCTCTGAGTGAAGAAGGATCTTTTTGAACTTATTCCTGGTTATATGATTCTTTACCAATTTTCTTAATTTTTGTAAGAGGTCGAAATTACATAATATGAGATCTACTCGTTTCACCACTATTCCAATTTATAGACTGATAAGTTTGTAAAAGAAAATGACACCAGAGAGCAGTGGATTTAGACTAAGCAACATTATCTTATGCTTTTGAAATCGGCAAATTGGATTTGGAAATCTACTGACTTGGATTTCTGCCACTTCAGAAGGATAAAACTGTTTGATATTTTCAACAAGAAAATTTTGTGTTAAGTTTTTAATAGGTCTTGTGTTTATGTTTAGTGAGGTTTACCGCACTTCGGAAATCGTAATACTTTTCGCCAACTGTCGTAAAGGGATTTTCATGACTCTCGTAAGTTGCTAATTAAAATCAGTAAAATCTTTAAGATAAGTTGGCCAGATATTCAGACACAATATGCTGAACTCGCGACAAAAAAAAATATATATATATATAAAATTGGTCTCTGCATTATGTTTAAAAAAAGACATGGTCCAGGATATAACCGAAAATCCTTCAGTTCAATGGCACAATGCAACCACTGGGTCGCTTTTCTGAATATACGAATATCAAAATGTCAGTGTATCATAAAACGTTCAATATAAATATCATTATGTTTTATGTTTTCGATTTACCTCCTTGGTCAAAGTGGATGCTCATTTTCCTCTTTAGGGACAAGCCTAATTCTTTAAATCCAGTAGTCATATTAAAAAAAAAATTTATAAAGCTGGTTATTAAGTATAAAAATAACGCCAATAGTTGTGTGTCAGGAATTGAAAAACATTATATTAGAAAATGCTCCTAAAAAGGCTCTAAATATACAAAATGAGCATATGCAGTCTTGTTCTGTCGTAAGCCATATTTCAAAATCATGTATCAAAAATCATACGATAGAAATTGTAACCCTTCTTTGTTCCAGTAAAAATTATTACAGTTGAAAAAAAGACAAGGCAATCTGACTAGCTCGGTTCTTTCTAGGATCATTAGGCCTATATTTTATATGTTGTTTGCTTTTCACGTATCACAGCATGGTGATTATACTAACTTACGAATCCACTACCAATTCTGGAAGTCATTCTACATAATTTCAAATCATCCTGTATAAACGTATTTCAATGCATCCCTCCTATGGAAGAGAAGATATCTAAGTGCTTATTAAAGTAAGCAAAAGAAGAGTTTGAAAATCAATCAGCTAGTTTGAATACCTTGTACTTTTATATATCGTCACTCATTACATTCTTTGGGTCTCATGAAAGTAAACAAGACAATTAGGTCAAGACTTGATCGCTTCTTGCATAAAACCATCCAATTGTACGTAAACAATAGGGAAAGCGGGGGAGTAAGAGAGGAATGTAGAGGTTTGACGCGCTGGCATCAAGAATTGGAACAAAAGAGCGTGGATAACGTCCAACTCTATAGCCCCCCTCTCAATACCCCCACATCTCCTTCTTTTTCCAAAAAGGAAGACACACAATTGGCAACAAAGGTTCTCTTTTGAGCGCATCCTCGCTCTCGGTAGAAGAGTTTGAATTGTCAACCCCCTCCTTTTCTATCTCACTCTCCCCTTCCCCACAATTTTCTATACAGACAACTCCTATCCCTACCTCCCTCCACATCATCCTCAACTCCATTGCTGCAATACCTTCTGTCAAAAAATCATAAAGGATTGTGTCTCTATTTGAGACTCATAAAAGCTGGAACAAACATGGCAGAGAGGGGAGTTAGAGAGGGATAAGGGGGGGGGAGATAAAACACACATATACACAAAGAAGGAGTGTGAGTGAGATGGAACAAGAAAAGAGTCTGTTGCCATTGTCCTTATAACTATGGGATGATGAAGCTCTACCACCAGAAGTTCTTTTCTTTACGCAACATTGGTTTGGCTCTTGTGTTTTTCAGCCAGCAGAGGTCCCACGACTAGATGAGATGGAACAAGGTCTTGCACCCTTTCGGTCGCGAGCCAAAGACACCTGCGCTTCTCTGCACTTGCATCATTGTGTATTTATAAGCATCTTCTATAGCCAGTGGCGGATTCCTTCAAATCTGTGAATTGACGTACCACAAAATATTGGACTTAAATATTTTACAGTTAAGCCTCCTTCCGTGTGTGAAGAGTCCCAAAGTCCTTCGACCAGTTTTAGCGACGGCTAAAGAAAGAAATGAACCTAAACTAATGATAAGTTTATTATAAGATAGGCTACTTTTGAGGTAGATCTACAGTGGATTCTACGCAAAAACGACGTCTTCCCATACCATCGTTTTCCTAAAAAAGAATACAATAGCATCAATTCCTGATCGAAAATCTATAACTTACTAATCATTCACAGGTTTTGGGATTTCCTCTTTGCGGTCTCCTAATAGTACGGCTATTTCTTTTCTTTGCGATTTCTGAGTTGAAGTATTTACTGTCGACTAATCACTGCCCGCTACCCAGCTGGAAGCTATTCTGCATCGGTGTCGGGCCCACAAGACGACCAACTTCTTTGTACTGTATGTGAAATAGGGAAAATGTTGGGTTATACTGTATTATCTTGAAGATTTTAGTTCAGAGTTATTCAAAACCCAATCCCTAGCATTTCCTCACATCTTATTATCCGCCAAGCCCAAACCAGGCTAGGAGTCACTGACCAAATCCAGATGGACCTAAACGAAGTTTATCTTTTGAATCGATCCGCGTTCTCTGGATTTAAAAAAGTACTACCATCGGTATTCCTTTCTATATGAAAATCTGATCTGTTTTAAATTTCTTACTCCCTACCATAGCAAATGACAATTTTCTCTTCGCTCTTGTAACATGGTTCGTGAATAATAGACTGTAATAAACAAAAATAAGAATTAATATTTATATAATTACGTTTTCAGCATGCAACATTCATTTATAGTATTGGGAAAATTTATCAGATATTAACTATTAAATATTTCCTATAACGATTTTAAGAGATAGTGATTCTTTTAATTTTTTAGTTATGCCTTCTAACTATATTTTTCACAGTCGAATAAAGACGGTTATGCAAATAAAGTCCAGGAGCTGGTTGAATAGTCTAAGAAAATGCTTGGTTAGTGACGGTATAGATGTAGGCCTATAATATTCGTATTTCCTAAATTCATTATATAAACGCTAATCTCAAACAGTTTAATTGCATTTTTAAATACTTATTTATATTTATTATTAGGCTACATAAAATTTAGCCACGTCCACCACTGGGGCGCAGAAGAAGCGTCCGCTCCTCTGACGCAGCGAGCCCGGGTTCAAGTTACCTTATTCGAGGTTTTTCCTCACCTTTGAGACGAATGTAGGGTAAATATTGGCCCTCGTGGTTCCCGGATAAAATCTAGCCATTATTATCTAAATCCCATCCGCGCTTTGTTTGGCGTGAGTGTGTGTGCTTCTGGTGTGGCTCGCCCTAGCTGCTCGGGTTGTCTCGGAGGTGGTCCCTGAATGGAGTAGATCACCCATATGCGAAGGCTCTCCATGTTGTTGTGTGGTCAAAAATGTACTAAGTATTTCATCCAAAGGTATTCTTTCTGCCGACAGGTCGCGGTCCTATAAATCCCAGGCGGCGTGGGCCGCATAAACGTTTCTACAGCTGGAGAGGTTAAACTAAGAAAGAGAGGAAGAAATATTAGCGTACTCGAAAGAAATTCATTTGTATTTATAATTTAATATAAATAAAAATAAATGAAATATGTAATACAATAGACAGCCTTCCAATTAAACAGTGCACGTGTTAGTATTTGAGAGTAAAAAGAATCCAAAAAAGTTTGAAAACTGATGTGTAGTGTCAAATAACTAATATTAGTAACTTCCCAGTAGGTTATTTTACGATATACGTGTGTGCCTACTAATCACATATTTATCTATGAAAAATAAATATTAATAAGAAACAAAAACATTTTCATTAAATTCTCATTAAATTACCATTAAATAATCACCATTAGTCCATTAACATACCAAGACATAGGACACCTTTAATAATATTGTTATATATTCATGGATAAGCCTCAGATAACTATATTAAACTGGTGTTCTTACTTTGCCATCATTTTTTGGGGGGTGGGGGGCTGGTCTTCTTTTTGTTAAAAACATCAGCAAATACAATAACTGTTTTGCAGTTCCTAATCAATAATCTCTTAACTCATACATACATATATTAATAAATGTAAATTATTGTGAACCAAAATAGCTATAAATGTGTAGGCCTATCCTTAAAAGTGTTATTAGTCTGCCCAACAGTGACAAAAATTTACCATTATAACATATAAGAGTGTTTTATTTAAAAAATTCTATAACTTATTGTATTTTTTTACTGTACGATGTTGACGATTGTCATATATTGTATAAATGTGTGGCAATAAAGATATTATTATTATTATTATTATTATTATTATTATTATTATTATTATTATTATTATTATCATCATCATCAATTCCCTCAGGTATTTATATTACTTTTACTTGTTTTTATTTTTTAACTTTTGTGTAGTAAGTTAGCCTATCACATGTCATAGTCAGTAAAACACCTTTAATTAATGTTACAAATGTGCTAATGTTGCGTTACAAAGTCTGTCACATATGTCCTGACCTTCTCGGTTAAACCTTGTTTATATAAATACGCTGATTGTTGACCTCAAAGTTTCTGCCTTCTTATGAGACTTAATCATAAAAGCTAACACAATGAGCCTTTTCAATGAAGGCTTACTTAAAGGGAAGAGTATTAATAATCCTACAACCTCAACTTCCCTTCCCTCTACACTAAACTTAACAAAGACACTAAGAGCGTGTGTTTTCATCCCCTGTTCAATTTCCTCCAACGGTTGGGGGTGCCTTTATTGAAGCAATGAAGACGAGGAGGTGAAGCTTAATTAGTAATAAAAGTATAGATCTAGAACATTTTTTCCCAGGGTAGTTTAGAGTTATTACTAGGGGGCGGATTTCTATGACCTAAAAAATAGGATATATGCATGCATTTATGACCTAAAAAACATTAAAATATGACTTTACCTCTTACACATTATGTATATTTTTTAAAATTTCATTACAATATGCACACAAATATGCCGACAATATGACCTAAATATGCATATTTATAGTAAATATGCTACAATAGTTTAAAATTTCCTAAATATGCAGTTATATGCACAATAAAAGCCGTTCCATTTTCACCAGGATGCTTGGAATCGGGTTTAAATTAGTCGGAAACCTGAAATAGTTCAAAGGGGAAAAATATGACATGTCATAGAAATCCGCCCCCAAGTTATTACCATAACTGAGAAGGTATTGTAACTTAATTCTATTGCAAAGGTTTGTGATCTGTTAACCTTACAGCCTACATAACAGAAGACGAATTTTAACTTGACAAACCGAGAAAAAGATTTTCCTAACACTTGAACTATTATTATTTTATGGGATCTGTGCTAGGACTGGGCTAGAGATGACATGACACGGGTTAACAATGAATTTTCGCCAATGGAATTAAATGTGCTGTGAGGCAGTGCGTTGCAGTGTAATACAGTTCGTAGAGAACTTTCATCAACTTTAGCACTGCGTCTTCCTGACCAAATGAAGCAATGTTCTCGAAATATTCCGGGGTTTGAGAGCTCTGGATGCCTGTGGAATCGAGATGGGAGGGTCCAGGTAAAATAAGCAGTGGTTGATACTTCTGATAAGATGACAAGACAGAAGAAGTTTCTCGGATACAAGATAGTTTGCCCTTTTGTGTATTATAAAAAAGTATCCATTAATTTTTTCTTGATGCTAAGGGTTTAAACACATTCTTTCTCAAAACTGCACTTCCGTCATTTTAAATGTCTCTCGCGGCTTCCAGTTATTTTGATTTGCGTGAAAATTGGTACAATTACAAATCACCCACTAATACACAAGATAGCGCATGGAATATTGTTGGATGCTATGTCGCGATGACTCAGAAAAAGATCATAAAACAGAATCACCTGCTAAGCACATTTAGCCTCCAGTTCTGTTTACAAAGGTATTTCATTTTTCAGTTATCATTATATACATATTATATATTGTAAGTGTCATAAGTGTTTGTGAAATAAATATATTGTTGCAACCATCAAATTTAAATGTAAATTTTTCTATCAAGCTAATGTACTATGTTCAATTCTGTTAAGGGAATGTGATGACGTAGACTTCGGATTTTAGGTAAAAACCTATTTTAATCCTTAAGTGATATATGGACGAAAACTTGTATATGCATGTTTCATAAGTGACTATGCCTAAAACTGATACTTTTATAGGCCCTAAAACAGCCTATTTTTACGTTAGAGCCTAATATTGCCTTTTTGCTTGTTTTTCCTCTAAAGTTCAAAATAAGTCATTTTTTGTTATAAATTCTAGCATTTATTTTCAGTTCGAACTAATTTTTTCAGCTCGGAATGTGCAGTTGTGACTTGGTTAAATAATAAGGAATGTTTTGTCTTCAGTAGAAAAAATCCTTGGAATTCCCAAGAAAATGTAGTGTTTTTCTCCCGACTCCCACATCCAGTTTATATATATATAACTTATATAAAAAAATAAAAAGTAGTAGGCCTACTCTGAATCACTGAGGAATACAAGGTGTTGAATATTCTAGTATGATATGCGTATTATTAATTGTCCATTAATATTGGACAATTATTATTAATTAATTGGCCATATGATATGATTAATATCAGTTAGTATATGATTAATACTGATATGCGTAGCTTCTGGGCGCAGAGATTAGGTTTTCACTGTTATGGTAGTAATACAGGCCCTAGTAATAGGTCTATATAATTCTGTGTACCATAGGCCTACATCTGTGTTTTATCATGATTATTGAATAATGGTGACTTCAATACATATAATATTCTGCATTGCAATTAAGATATTTCAGATAATTGGCAACTTAACGGTTTTATAAGAGACTATTTTACGATTTTTAGAATCTATTTTCCATTTTTAGAGCCCATTTTAGGTACCTAAAACAGCATTTTTAGCGACCTAAAAGTCCGAAGTCTAGTGATGAGTGATGGCCAACCTGCCAACTGAAAACGTTTACTAGGTTCTGTGAAATTATATGATCAATCAAGACCTGATTAAAGCAAAAGTAGGTAGACCTATTGTAAAATTTACTTAATATTCTTTAAGGATTATCTACAGGTTAAAGACGAAATTTAAAAGGAAAGTACATTAGATATGTTTCTTGAGCCTCCTTACTTCATGCTGTTAACTTTTGCTGCCGCAAATGAAATTTTCACAGAATGGCATGGAGATTAAGACTTTATGGCAATTCGGAGTTATTTGAACAAATGAAATAGTAGTTATTTGAATAATTTATATATATACTGCACATCCTTCGCTTTTAGTATGCGTTGCTATGTCCCAACTATACAATTCAACCTTAGTATTGCGTCTTCCCCCCACTAGACGCCTGAAACTTACTACTAGAAAACCCGCATAGCATGTTTGTAGGGGTAAAGCAATAAGTGAAATTTTGCATGGCATGGGGAATCGGGAACGCCTGCAACTTACGACTAGAAAACCCGCATAGCATATTTGTAACAGAAGAGTAATGCCGGTTGTCGACCAAGAGCTAAGCTAATTGTAAGTTAGTTTAGCTTAGCTCACGTACAGTGCGGGATTTCATATGTAGTTGTGCCGAAAAAACTACATATTAAATCCTGCACAACTATATATGAAATCCCTCACTGTATGTGAGCTAAGCTAAGCTAAGTTAGCTTAGCTCTTGGTCGACAACCGGCATAATAGGTGAAATCATGCACGGCATGGGGAATCGAGAACGCCTGCAACTTACTCGAATGAAAACGTGTTTCTATCAAGTTAATGTGTTATGTGTAATTTAAAATCTGTACGTGGCAAGAAAAAAGAAAGTTATATCCATAATCTACATGCAAAGTTGGTCCAGAAAAAATATAACTTTTTCTCTAGCTATTAAAATTAATTTTATCTTGTAGACCAGGGTAATTCAGGAATGAAAACCCAGAACATTGTTCACCTAATCGTCTATATTCTGAAATCGGCCGACTATACGAGTATATAGGCTAATACAGTACTAGAATTAATTAGCATTGTACAAATTTAAATTTCATTTGAACTCTTTCCATAAAACCAAAATACCAAATTAGAGCAGGGAATATTTAACTTATGGCTAAGTTATGGTTAATTACTGACATCTGTGCTGATCACTGATATTGACCATTGTTGCACCATATAGGCCCTACAACAGGAAAGAGTGTAATTTATTTCATTATTGACAAAAGTATTGAACCTGGCAGGAATTTAAATTTGCCAAATTTTCTATATTTGTATGAAAAAAACAGAATCGCGAACTTTTAGTCTTTTCGGCCGGGATATGTTCTTACACTGCATAATCGCAGATCGTCAGTGAAATCTGTGACGTATTGCAGCCCTCGACTGGCAGTTAAATTTCTGGATTTCTTCACCAAGACAGAGATGAATGATAGACCTTTAAGATACAAAAGACATCGGATAATAACATAGGTTTAAGATTTGGTGCTATTCCATGGACTACTTAAAAACCCATTAAATAATGAAATGATCAATATGAAGATAACATACTTGTGTACCTTAGAATTGGTGCAACATATAGGTACATTCCAGGGATTTTTTAATTACAAAAACCAGTAAAATTATGCTGTACATAATTTAGAAAGCCATTTCAATCATTATAAATGTTTCAATTGGTTAGATAGGGTAAGGTGGTACATTTTCGAACATGGTACAATTCTGAACGGACTAAGATTTTTATCCATTTTGGGGTTTCAAATGTTAGCCAACCTCTTTTTAAAAATATAGCGTCCATACTGATTGTTTTGTTGATCTGTATCCGCGAGAATGATGTTTTAAGTTGACTCATTCGGCCATAAAATATTATTTTCCAATCGAAGGTAAGAACTCTATGCTGGAAAAATGGCACGTTATAAAATTGCTTATAATCCCACGTTGTGTTACTGGAATACATTATTGAGGACCAATTTTTAACTCATACCAACAAATAGCGTAGTCTTTAATACGTAAGTCATTTGCACAACAATGGTCATTCGTGAGCGGAATTTGCAACTATGTATAATTTACAAAAACTAGCTCGAGGTACAAATACGAACGGATTTTAGGTACAATTTCGAACAGTACTTTAACCCGCGATCGCTTGCATGGAAAAGCTGTTTTGCCATCACAGTATTCTGCATGTTTATTATTATTAACTGTGCCAGTCAAATATTTAAAGGATGGCATCACACAGCTTTCAACAGTGGTATTATTTCAACGAAGATTTATGAACTGCACTTCCTCCGGATTGCTATTACATCTCAGCAATTATGCAATACAGAATAACAATCAGAAATCGTTCTGGAGTTGTTAAGTATTTTTTATTATTGCTCTTGATGTTATGACAGACCCGCCTGCATGGTCTAGTGGTTGCTGATTACGGACCCGCAAGTCTGGGTTCGATCCCCGTTACCTCGAATTTTTCTGAGGTAGGGCGATTTGGAACGGGGTGCATTTAGCCTCCTGACACCAACCGAAGAGCTAATTCATAAAGAAGTAGCGACTCCGGTTCAGTAAGCCATCAATAACTGACGTAGGAGTCGGCATGATGACCACATGCCCCAAACCTGTCATCTGCCTATTCAAAACGTGACAGTTCATTATTACGCTCATATTATTGATAAATAATAATAATAAAATATAATATTTGGAAGAAAGCAATTCGTTCGTTGAAAATGCCACTGTTCGAAATAGTACCCACTGGTGTTTAGAATTGTACCTACTGTGGTACATTTTCGAACGATATTCTGGAAATGAAAGATTAATTGCCATGACCAATTGTACAGCTGTTTGACTTCCATATTTTTTTGAAGGGTCAACTACATTGCCAACTTTGTGATTACGATACAGTTGAACTTGTCTTAAGTTTACTGTGTTCATAATATAAGAATATTTGTTAAGTGTTCGAAAATGTACCACCTTACCCTATGGATTGTATGAACTTGGAAATAAATAGTTTGCTCACGTGTACTGTTTACAATATAGGTCTATTGCAAACTTTCATAATTGTATGTTTTCGTCCCTAGAATAATAATATTTTCATTAGTGGACTTAGTTAAACTATTTAAATGTATTGATCGACACTCACTACTACGATTAGGCAATGTTAATTGCCTCGTTGGAACGCTTTTGACAGCTATTTGACTCCCATACTGCCAAAATTCTATTCAGGAAGATGTTTGTGTACTATTTTCTCTGCAGTGCATATGATATGGCAAATGGACAAAATTCAATAATTTAACTCGGGCCGACCAGCCAATGTTCATGACTGCCCGAACATCGTTTTGGAGGTTAATAAGACGGCCAAACACACAGCATTCAACAAAACATGTCTACCCAAATATTTCACATCAAAATATGCCAAACGTTCTGTACTTCACTACAAAATGGACCACATTATAGAATAGTTTGTTAACATTACTAAGCTATTGTAAAAAACAGAAAGGTCGCGGTTCGATATCCGAAGAGATCAATGGGATTTTCCAATTGAAGAGGCCAGGGAAAAAAGGTGGTAGGCCTAAAAGTGACAACGGAGTTTTCCATTAGCCCATCATACGGACTAAAATTAAAACTTCAGCTGTTGTAACCTAGGCTATTATCATCTATTTTCTGAGCCTTCAATTGGCCTAATCATTCTGGTGGCCCATAGGTCAGTACAGTACCTCTCAAGAACAATCTTGGAGTAAAATATTTGTAAAACTGAGGGTAATCGTAACATCAACATTGGTCGCTTGCCACTTTCATAACACGAATGTCTAAAAATGTAGGAAAAACTTTACTCTTTATATGCTCCTGTGTTCTCTAATAAGCTATACTTTAAGGGTAATGAATTTTAGATGCCTTTAGAATGTATTAAGTAACAGAAATATTAATTTAAATTTGTGACACGCGAAAAAGAAGTCTCACCGAATCCCAGGTCTACCTGTGAAAAATTTTGACCAAGAAACATAACAAAACTTTGGAGGTTTTTTTGTTGAGCAAGTAGTCATCACGACAAAATTATTCGATTTTACTTCGTTAATATATCAATGAAAATTGCAATGCAGTAGTTTTTTTCCGTAATAATTAAAGAGTACTTAAATGGAATTACCTGGCAGATATTAACATATAGCCATTACTCCCTCTGAATATGATTACTGATAACATATAAAATTCGTTATAGGCAAAAGGAAAAATGCTCTCAAATCTCCAGCAAGAAACATTGAAACAAGTAGTTAAGGACATACAAAACTAAAATATAAGTTATTGTACAATAAACTACGATATATATATCTATAATGTGATATGTAAAGAATATTAATTTTTGGGGCCCGTGGTGGTTAATAATAATAATAATATTGTACGGAACTGAAACTCATTTTCTTTATACCTATTTGTTCCACAGTTAATGGGAAAACAATAACTTTTTTGCTGCCTTCATTTTGTTGTTAATAAAACAATGTTGTGAATCTGAAAGTAATTATGGAAATATGTATTAATTTAATAATAGAACACAGAATTTATCAATTAGCATAGTCGCTGTTTTTCAAACTTCCACGTCAGACAGTGGAAGCTAAGTCTTAGGTTAAGTCTTACAGTATTATTAGCCTACTATTGCACACATCTGCGTAAAAATTACTCTAAAACCTTGTGTTTAGTTGGAGTGAAAAGAACAATTTTATATTCTATATTATTATATCGAACATTAATTGTAATACTTATTTTAGCCTATATGTTTCGAGCTAATAAATAACTTACTATAAAAATTACTAGCCTATGAGTAACATAGAAACAAACACTTAACACTATGGGAATATTATTCTCCTCACTGCTGTTTTAGCAATGACATACAACGATTGCGTGTCTTAATAATATCGTATCTTGGTACAGAAGATTAAGATGTCCGAATTATTTTTTAGTCTATAAAAGACATGTCAAAATTTTCTCTGCACAATGCTTTTAGCCCAGAAAACCTCTTAATATTCAAGGATAAGTTAGTCCTAGAAGGTATACGGACTCAGTGGGGATTAATACCCCAAGAAGTTGATTTATGGCCGGTTTCTACAAACTTGTGAATTACCTATGAGTAAATTATCCATGGATAAATTAGTCCCATTTCAACCACAATGATATAATGAGCAAGGCCTTGGAGTTGTACAGCTAATTTAATTCAGAAGGCTTTGATTCTCATTGTTACTGATCCTACAAAGAGGTTAAATTTTATCCAGCCATCCATGAAAGGATAAATTAACCCGACGATTTACCCTTGGAAAGATCTAGCCTGAGTTTGTATGAACATTTCTTCTGTCATTTTCATATTTACCCAGAGGACATTTATCTAGAAACTCGTCACAAGTGTATGTGATTGCTATCTTTAAATTATTTGTGTTTGTGTGTTGTTATTCTTGTGTAAATTCTGTCCATTGGGTAATTTACCCATAGGTAATTCGCGAGTTTATAGAAACCGGCCATTAGTGACCTAACCCAATATTTCACCCACCGTGAGTCTGCATTTCTGCCTATCAGGTTTTAATATATGACATTGTTCATTGCCATTACTAAGGCCCGGAAGTTAAATATCTATCAGAAGACAAAATACGCGTGCAAATATGTTCTAAAATTTTCTAACTATGCCCCGAAATTAATGGATCTATAGTTTAAATAATTTTAAAACTTTACGGTCTCTTGTTAGCTGAATTACATTATAAATTGTAAAATATAGAAGTTTTATAAATTACATCACAAACCTTTTTAAGAAACAAGATCAATGCAACAAATTTTATTAAATTGAAAACTAATGAAGTGAAACGTTCCTATAATATTATGCAACAAGTTACAGAATCATTAGTCAGTTCACTTAGCCAAATAAGCTGTAAATATTTGAATTAACATAGATAAGCACGATATTTAAAATTCATCAGAAAAATTCCCTTAAAATGTGACAAATTAATAAATTATGCAAAAATATCTTTATATCAAGCAAATATGATGCATTATCGCAAAACTAACAAAATATGAAACAATATGCCAAATTAAACCATCAGTTTTCTGTTATTTCTTTCATGTCTTAACCCTAGCATGTAGGCTAATAGAGTGCATTATTAAAAATAAGATTTTTCCGGGCCATATATATAAACCAACGAAATTGGTCGTTATTACGTTCAAAGTGATAAGAAAATATGAAATTGTAAGAAAATTCGCATTTAGAAACCAAGATGGAAAACGAATAACGGCATGCAAGATATAATAAGTAAATTGAGCCTATAACAGGCCGAGATGACTAGGGGGCGCCATGCAGAACTGTGCAGAATAATGTTCAAACCGAATTCTTAGGAGGGATGGATATTTCAAAGAACAGCATTCAATGGCACTGCGTTTGATTGAGCACCCAAACGCGCAAAATGAGTGTCAAAGAAATTGCTGACTAATACGGGGAATATTGTAACAATTCAATGCAGTTTAGATTGTCAATTGTGCTTCCTCCCGTCCTATACAAGCAACTCAACTTCAAAGTCTTCTATGGCAGACAGATCTTCACTTCATCGGTCATCACATTTTCAATACGGCTTTAGATGTTTCTTTTCCTCAATGGTTTCTGTAGAGTTTATTACAAGTGTATCTGAGCAGATGAGCCCTGGCCAGTGGCGAGTCCAGTGAAAGAAATGGTCTGATAGATTTAAGAACATTCATACCAAGTTAATACAGTCTATTTTATTACCAGCCTATCTCTTGAGTAATGTTTTTCATTTTAGAAAAAATGCGCATTTTTCATTTATGAAATTAAAAATGACTTTAACACAAGGACATAGGCTAAATAAAAGCAACAAAAGAGATAGAAACACTATGGCAATCGCATTAGCAAGATCTGAAAAGCCTATACAGCTAATAGAAGTTAGGTTCCATTAAAAAAGCTATAATTCATTTACTTCCTTTTTACAGCGTCTATTTTACAGTGGTAAATTTTGATGGATGTATTTATAAACTCTATAGAAAAATAAGATTTTTATGGCTAATCCATACATTTATATTCGAACAGATTTAAATCACTCTTTTTCCATTTTGCAAAAATCGTAGCTAGGTGTAGATAATTAGATGACTTAAGCGTACTATAACAACGTAATCTTGGATAATGAACTAACCATAGCCTAAGTAGGGCTACTCATTACAATTACTTCTACTTCGATGCATTATTATAAAGGAAACTAATATTATTATATCTACACAAAAATATACTTCAAATCAACGATGCCTTTTATCAATAGGATGCTGAAAAGGACACAGCTCTTCATCCCTATGTTGCAAAAATAAAATGTTATAAGAAATCACATCGGAGCCTGCCTTAGGTAGCAATAAGAATGTAATATTACATTATGGCTAGATGCTATTGTATTCGAAATTCAATTTAGTAGTGACTTTGAAGCGTTTTATACTACGCATGTACACATATAGGTTGGCAATGATGAATAAAGGGGGCTCAGAATGAGTTGAGTTGGGGTAAAGGGATGAAGAAGAGGCACTGAAAGACCTCTCAGATGTTGCTAGAAGCCGGTGGAAGATCTATTCCTTCTATACTCTACATACAAGCTATAGTTTGTATGGTAGTTAAACTCTATTCCAGTGACGGATCTTATAAAATTCCAAGTATGTAATTGCTAATTATTCTGTTGATAGAACCGTTAAAGGAAAACACAAATTCGAGACAGAAATAGTGGTCCAGGCTATTTCACCAGAGAACTGTGTAGAATACAGTGCAATTAAGAAATTCACTACCAAAAATAATAGAATATAAACTGATCTAATACATATAAAACTACCACTCAGCCTTTCTAAAAACATGTGCTTATTTGGGTGCCGTTGTAATGAAAAAATAATGTGTAAAATTGTAAACAAATCTTGCATATAGGGCCTATAGGTAATATTTATTGAAGACAACAAACCAACTTATAACGTACTTCTTTATACAACATTTGGACATTTTGGCTGTACACTCATAATTTATTGGAATTTTGTTACCAGTAAGCTTAAAATTTGGGTTGTTAATATTGCACAGAGCTTATCAGGATTTTGTTAAAACTGTCTTTAACAAGTATATTCATTTTTCTTTGCAGATTACATATCTTCTTTTGAGGGTAAAAACTGATTCTTGTCGAATGTTAACACTATTTTTAGTTCATCATGATGCGTCTTCACTCCATTATTTTTTTAATTAGCTCCTTTTGGCATGTAGGCCTGCGCAGCACGACTACCCATAAAGTGTAGACTTTTTTGAACGAAGTTGCAATATTTTAATGACTAATGAAAGATGGTAGGAAAAATATCCTATAGGTTTGAAAAACTCGGTGCGCGAGACAAAATAGCACCTGTCTTTTTTAAATATCGTACACATGTTCATTTGTACTCGTAAATTCGAGTTTTAACGACTAAAATAAGTATGCCCAACACTTTGTATGTATGTATGTAACTTATGTGCGCGTGCCCACACCTTAAGAACATCGATCTATTGTTTGTTCTTTAATTTTAACAGAAGCTTTAATTGATCACGATATTAATATTTATGCTATTTAATTTTATACTCCTTATACCTATGTTATAACGAACCCTCTCATGTAATTTTTCTCATTATTAAAATTTAATTATCTTGTACACAAATTCAGTAGGACATATATAGATCTACGCCTAATAGGTCTATGTAGTGTGAGAGGTAGACCTAATGGTAAATTTAGTAAATCATCATATACGGTTAAACATTATCTAATTGTTACTATGATAGACCTATGCTTACTATAGGCCCATGCTAACTTATAAATCATAAAGATAGAATTTATAGCTAAAATAAACTTGCATGCAGACAGCGGAAATATTTTTGTGAATCTACACAGGAATTATATCCGATATAGTGTTCTTTTCCTCGGTTTTACCTCTTCCATGGTAGGAAATACTTATGCGGCTCACGTCGCCCGGGCCTTATAGGACAGCGACCTGTCGGGAGAAGGATTAGCTGTTATATCACATACAGCATTGTATGACCAGAAAAGGACATGGAGGGCCTCCTCAGATGGGTGATCAGCCCAACGCCGGGGCCACCTCAGAGTCAACACGAACACAGAGGACAAATCACACCAGTCTCAAAAACTCACTCTGTACAAGGCGGATGTGTTAAAGATGATAATGATTAGGGATGACTATATGAAGCCCGGGGACTACAAAACATAAAGTTTTCTGACTTTATAGGTGAAGGAAAACCCAAAAGAACCACCCAGGAAACTTGTCCTGACCGGGAATGGAATCCGGGCCCGCAGCATGGCGAATGCTTCCCGTAAACCACAGCTGTGGACGCGATTTAGTCTATTCACGGTTATTTTTAAATTAATTTAAAAATTTGCTATGAATTGTTTCATTTTTTATTGTTAAAAAGTAGTTAGGTATTAATGAAATAATGTCCCATTGATGAGCACACCCCAACCCCAGTATTGCTCTGATCCGCCACTGCGATCAACACCGTGTGTACAAAGAGTAAGCAGCAAGTATATGGGCGTGAGCACACACAGGGGCGAAATTAGAAAAGCGGAAACCTCCTCCATTCCGTCTTCAAGACCCCCGAAAAGCATTGAATTCATTTCTGTTCTATGAGAGAGAGCGAGAGAAGCAGAGTTCTGACAAGCCAAGGCAAAGCCATACAAAGAGTGACTTTGAAGAACGCTGCCAGCCGGGGTATGAAAAGACTTTGGGATGTGAAGACGATCCTTCCCTTGGCTTGCTTCGCCTGTACCACCACTCTCAGCAGCAACAGCAAGTCAAAAGAGATGAGGGGGACCACACAACTAGGAAGCTAGTATTCGTCATAACTTCGACTTTATCTTACGGTTAGCATAAAGATTCGAGGACAATAGATTCATTGTTGTTGACTTATAGCTTCAACGGTGGGCTCTGAAATTAATTCTACATTAGAATGCAGCATTTAATTACATCATGTCCTTCTTACTTTTATTGGTCAGCTTTTCGTTACATGACTTTCCTTTTGTTCAGTGACTTCCTTATAAAGCTGTTCAATGGGACATGGAATCAGGAAATAGATCCCATTTCTACGGTTCGTATGACTAAAAAAGAAATTGGTTCTTTCCTGCTAAGCATCAATGTAACTTATCTTTGCCTTTTTATATTAAAGGCCTAGTATTTAAATTTCTCTTAGTACACTGTGACTGGTTACTGACAAGACATGCCTTTTTTTTCTTTCGAGAATAGCCTATATATTAAGTTACTTATTTTATTAATACTGGCAGAGTGCAAGGAATTTATTCTTTTTCTACATACCCCCCCCCCCGTATCTTTTTTTCACGACTGTGTCCTATATAATTAAATTTCTTTTATCAATAGTGTTCAGAAGATCATAATTTATTAGGAGGCTCAAAAGTTCGAGAGCGCAACTCGAAAAAATACTCCGTGGACAGTGATTGTGAGATATTTCATATAGAATTATGTAGAGTGTAGACTATAAAGATTTTGCTATAGCCTAATATTCAAATCTGATTTCAGACTCAATGACTACATAGGTAAATAAATGCTACAGAAAATTGAGTTTTGTTATAAAAAATTTACTAATGATGCAATTATTATTTTACTTCTCAATTCACTAATAACATCTCATACCGAATATTGTTCATTGATATACGATCCATATACTAAAAACTACATTTATCTTATAGATTGAATTCAAAAAGAAAATATTAAAAGCCTATTGTCTTTTATTTAAAGTTTTTATTTAATGAATTTATATCTATCACTGAACTGCCCTCAACCACGAGCATGTGCTCATTCTGGTGGTGTAATAATAAAAAATAATGTAGAAAAATATTGTAAACCATTTAGCCTATTTATATGTAAGCTTAAAAAAATATTGAAGACAATAAACTACTCTTAAACAACAAAATTAGATATTTATGATTTCATGTTTCTTTATGTATAGCCTATTTATTGTAGTCTAAAGATTCTTCCGCTTCCTCTTACAAAAACTTATATAGACCATACTTTTATTATTATTGCATTCTTTTGTGTTACCAGTTTTGTATTCTTATGTTATATCTAAACATTGCAATTGGGTATATCAAGTTGAGTTCCCAATAAATAAATAAACTGTACATTCATTCAGTGTATCTACAAAGCACTATTATTAGAGATGTTGAAAAGTTACTAAAATGTTTTTAATAGATCAATACAGTTTTAGGAATTTAAAAACTTCTTTTCATGTGCAAATAATTGTTCAATAGGTTAGATTTCCATAAGTAACATAAAGGAGTACAATATTTCTTGCACAAAACTTCACTAACAATTATTTCAGCAAAATTAATTCCAACTTTGGTTTAGGTGCTGGTTTCTGGCATAGTGCTCGAGAACAGTGAATAAATATAACGATAAATACCCGGGAAGAGGGGGTGTATTACAGGCCTACCTGTAGTAGAAGCTATATACAAGGCTTGTCAGGTTTGAATTGTGTTTGTGGACGAGAACAAATGACGCTTTTGTCTCTCGTCATCATTCTCTTCTGTTTCAGATAATCGCGTATGCCTCCTTCACAACAACGTAGTGACTCGAGCGCATGGGGGATGATTGTTTCGCGTCAGGTACTATCGGCCCTGTTGAATTGTGTTCATGTCATGAAAGTACAGGTTGAGAACTCTTACGCTACCGTGGTTTCAACCCTTGTGTTTCGTTAAGTTCACTAGATACTTTTAAGGGTGGACATACACTTAGGATAGTGTTCATTGAATTTTCCCTCAGTGCCTTGAAGTTCTGTCAAAATAAGATTTTGAATAGTTAATGAGAACTAGGCTATTAAAACTTTAAGAAATCACATCAATGTCCACAGCTGTGGCGTAGGGGATGCGTTTGCTCCTCTCACGCAGGGGCCCGGGTTCAAATCCTGGTTGGTACAAGTTACCTAGGTGGGGTTTTCCTCACATTTGAGACAAATGTCGGGTAACTTTAGGCCCTTGTGGTCCCCGGAT
The DNA here is from genome assembly GCA_964059195.1 of Ectobius pallidus. Taxonomy (NCBI): domain Eukaryota; kingdom Metazoa; phylum Arthropoda; class Insecta; order Blattodea; family Ectobiidae; genus Ectobius; species Ectobius pallidus. The sequence goes on along the minus strand of CAXKWD010000001.1, from coordinate 164,184,384 downwards.
ATCATCTGGCTCATTATCATCTTCATCCCATTCTCGCCTTGTACAGAGTGAATTTGTGTGTGAACGGTGTGTCTCGTCCTATGTGTTCGTGTTGTCTCGGAGGTGGCCCCGGCATTGGGCTGATCACTCATCCATGTCCTGGTCTGGTCAAAAAATTATGTAAGCTTATGTGATCCATAGGTAAACCCTTTTTCGACAGATCGCGGCCCTGTAAGGCCCGGGTCCAGCCATACAGAGTTTCCCTCAGAAGTGCCACATGCAAGTTTTTTGAGTGATCATTGATCAATATTTTACTAACAACAAGCGCTCTAATTTCAAATAGCTAAGAACTATTTTTTTATACAAATTTTAACGATGAGTAAGTTACACACACTCAAAATTTCAAATTTTAGGGACGGAAATACATATAAGTTATAAAGAGTCAGTATAACTTATATATTATTTATTATTACATATTTATTATGTTGAGAATATAACAAGCTCTTTGTCCAATTACAATATCCTCTTATACTAATTACACCAGTTTTACAACACTAATATTATATGTTGAATGTAATATATTTATAATTATATACATGCATATACATACACATATAGGCTACATACATATAATACAAATATTTCTTTTAATCTTTACAAGACACAAACTAAATTTTGGTATTCTGTTCATCAGTGTGAAGTATTTAAGCATGTAAATTTGCAATAATATAATTAGCCATTAGCAATGAGCAGATTGTTCAAATGCTTGCTAGATCTGTTCTCATTTCCGTGCTTTATTGATAGACTTTTATTTTGTTTATATGTACTTCAAACATATTTTTAGAAGAGCAAATGGGTTTTCAAATTCATGTATTATATCTCAAATAAATCTAGATAAAGAATAATCTATCGGACTATGGTTCAGTAATAGTAGGTCTATGTTTGGAAATACTCCCCTTATACTTTTTATATTGAATGCTCTAAACCAGTGTTTTTCAACCTTTTTCATAACACGACCCCCCCTAGTATCAAAAAATATTTCGCGACCCCCCAACCACTTGTTTTACGGTACGTATTTATTTGAGTTGTTATAATTGAAAATGGATAAATTCCTGAAAAGATCATCAGAACCATCAACGTCTAGCGGGAGTAGTGGAATAAAGAAAAAACGTCTTTATGACGACAATTATTTAAAATTTGGGTTTACTGTGATTGACAGTAATTTGCTTTGAAATTTTGTCAAGAGAAAGCATGAAGCCATCGAAGTTGGTACGCCACCTAAACACAAAACATCCTAATGAAAAAAATTAACCCGTGGAATTTTTTGAGCGAAAATTAAAAGCTCTTGAACATCAAAAAACTGCTATAGGACAAATGTCCAACCTAAATGAGAAAGCGTTGCTCGCTAGTTATCGAGTAGCTTTTCGTGTGGCTAAAGCAGGGAAATCTCACAGTATTGCCGAAAATTTGATTTTACCAGCGGCTTTAGATATAGCAGAGATTATGTTTGGCAAGCAAGAGGTCGAAAAGTTCAAAAGTATACCTCTCTCTGACAATACCATTCAACGCAGGATAAGCAATATGGCGTCTGATGTTCGTGATCAAGTCATAGAAAAAATAAAGAAAAGTTCTTTTGTATCCTTGCAATTTGATGAATCAACGAATATTGCGGGTTGTGCGCAATTTGTAGCTTTTGTGCGTTTTGAATCCAATGAAATAATAATGGAAGAAATACTATTTTGCAAGGCACTTCCCAAAAATACTACAGGTCAATGCTTGCATGACATGTTCCTTGAAGCTACGCAAGATATGAATATCGATTGGGCATAAAAATGCATTGTTATTTGTAGTGACGGAGCAAAAGCCATGACTGGTGCGAAGAGTGGATTTATTGCTAGACTGAAAGAACAGATGCCAAACGCTTGTTGGATGCATTGCTTTCTCCATCGCCAAGCTCTTGCAGCCAAATCCTTACCGCAAGAATACAGTCAAGTTCTTAATATTATTATTAACATTGTAAATTCTATTAAAGGAAACGCGTTGCAGACTCGATTGTTTCGAATCATTTGTGAAGATATGGGGACACTACACCGCAATTTGCTTTACCATACAGAGGTTAGGTGGTTATCAAAAGGCAAAGTACTGACCAGAGTTATGGAACTTCGCGCTGAACTATTGGTATATTTACAGCAAGCCAAGTCACATTACTCTGAATTCATTTCTGACCCGGAATTCCTTTTAAAATTGGCTTTTCTTTCTGACTTATTTGAACATTTAAATAACTTGAATAAAAGTCTTCAAGGGCGTGATGAAAATGTCATTACAGCAAAAGACAAACTCCATGGCTTTATAAAAAAAATCTGATGTGAAAGTCACATAACTTCCTCTGCCCAAATAAAAGTTAGCAGTATTCACATATCCTTTTACAGAATCGCAAGACACAATTTTACGCTAATTATCCTATAAATACCTCTTCTTTCAATGATGCGACTAAAAGCGCAGGCTATACAAACTTAAAAAAAAAAGAACAAGTGACTGCAGTCGTTTATTGAACTTTCCGCCGTAAAGAATAATTTCCTAAATTTATCGAATATTTCCCTCAGATACTTCTTTACTCTATACCTGGCCAACAATACATCTTTCTCACTTCACATTCTTATATATAATAAGAGGCCGTGAAAGAGCGCGTATTCAGTTGTTCATAACGCAAGACAAAATTTATACAAACAGTGGGTGAACAGTGGGTGGCTTGTAACTACCCTCAGAGAATTTTTTCGAAAAAAAGTTTCAAATAAAAGTTTTAGCTCTCAGTAAAAGGAACACATGTGCAAATTTTAAAGAAAATCGTTAGAGCCGTTTTCGAGAAAATCGCGAAAAACGAAAATTTCTTCATGTAAAGTCCCCTTAAAAATAAGAGAAATTTGTCGCCAATCTTCGAATCACATCATCAGAAGGTACCTGACCCAAATACGAAATTTTGTTTTCATACGATTCTCCGTTTCGGAGCTAGCCTGTTCACAAACTTCCACACAGACAGACACACAGACACACACACAGACATGTTTCCAAAAAAAATCTGATGTGAAAGTCACATAACTTCCTCTGCCCAAATAAAAGTTTGCAGCATTTACGGTAATTATGCTATAAATATCTTATAGCCCCTTCTTTGAATGTTGCGACTAAAAACGCAGGCTATGGGAAAAAAAAACAAGTGACTGCAAACGTTTATTGAACTTTCCGCTGTTAAGAATAATTTCCGAAATTTATCAAATATTGCCCTCAGATATTTCTATACTGTAAGCAGGACCAACAGTAGGCCTACATTTTTCTCACTTCACGTGCTTATAGAGAATAAAATGCCTTAAATGTCCGCGTATTGAGTTGTTCACCAGGCAAGTTGGTAGGTTACAACCACCCTTCAGAGAATGTTTTTGAAATGGTATAAGCAATCCATGTACAAAATTTAAAGGAAATTGTTTGAGCTGTTTATGAGAAAATAGCAAAAAACAAAATATTCTTCATGTAATGTCCCCTTAAATATAAGAGAAGGTTGTCGCCAATCTTCACAGCCTCAGAAGGTACCTAAGCCAAATACAAAATTTTGTTTTCGTACGATTTACAAGAAGCCGTATTGCAAAAAGCACGTATTCACAGTGGGTTGCTTATAACTACCCTTCAGAGAATTTGTTCGAAAAAATGTTTCAAATATAAGTTTTAGCTCTTGGTACAAGCAATCCATGCGCAAAATTTAAAGAAAATCGTTAGAGCCGTTTTCGAGAAAATCGCGAAATACGAAAATTTCTTCATGTAAAGTCCCCTTAAAAATAAGGGAAATTTGTCGCCAATCTTCGAATCACATCTTCAGAAGGTACCTGACCCAAATATGAAATTTTGTTTTCATACGATTATCCATTTCGGAGCTAGCCTGTTCACAAACTTCCACACAGACAGACAGACACACACACACACAGACACACACACAGACATGTTTCCAAAAATAGTATTTTTGGATTCAGGGGGCCTTGAAACGTGTATATATGCTAAAAACTCAACTTCGAATTTTAGGGTCGAAAACAATACTTCCTCTACCTATAGTACCTATGGTACGGGCAGAGGAAGTAATAGTATTTTTGGATTCAGGGGTCCTTATGCTAAAAACTCAACTTCGAATTTTAGGGTCGAAAACAATACTTCCTCTACCTATAGTACCTATGGTACGGGCAGAGGAAGTAAAAATTGAATTGTGGTCATCATCTATAAATCAAAACAACTTTGATTCATTTTCGTCCACACAGTCTTTCATTGAAGAAGTCGGAAGCGAGATCAACATCAACTCATATATATCTGGTATGAAAATGTTGTTACATAATTTGAAGAAAGAATTGTGTCATTACTTCTCACTGCAAGAGATACCGGATAACACTGGGCAAAGATGGATCTTAAATCCGTTTTTAAATGCAGCTATAAACGAGGCAAATTTAGCAACTAAGCTCAAAGAGAATCTGCTGGAACTATCTGCCGATGGGATGTTACACTTGGAATTCAAGTCTGAAAATTTGGATACGTTTTGGTTAAAAAGAAGAACAGAATACCCGGAATTAACAACCGAGGCTTTGAAGTGTTTGATTCCATTTTCTACCTCGTACTTGTGCGAGTTGGCATTTTCCTCAATGGCGCGAATAAAATGTAAACTAAGAAATCGCTTAAATTTGGAAAACGATTTAATACTTAATGTGGCAAAAACGGATCCACGATGGGAGAAATTAATTGAACAAACTCAAGCGCAACCTTCACATTAAAATGAACGATTACTCGAAGGTTTTATTTCTTGTTAATGAGTTTGTGTAAATAACATAAAGAGTATCATTTTGCGTTAACAATACATACTGCTATTTAAGATAATCAAGCACAGATGTAATCATTTTCTATTTAAACACATTTTTAATATTTTTTTTTTTTTGTAATAACATGTTTTAAACTAGCATTTTTCTGACTTGTATGATTGATTATATGGAAATTTTGTTAAATATAATAATTTTAACTCTTATCGACTTTTTATTTAAGTCTCACAAATTATATGTTGTATAAAAAAACTGAAGTTTTCTCGACCTCTCGCGACCCCCCTACAGAGGCTCCGCGACCCCCCAGGGGGTCGCGACCCACAGGTTGAAAAACACTGCTCTAAACTATAAATATTTTGTTTGATACAGATATTCTACATGTAACCTCTAGGTAAAGCAGAAAATATAGTCCTTAATCCTGAACCAGTGGTTAATGTCAGATCTGCAGATGTGGTCATGGACATGGTGTACGCTACTCATGCTTGCGAGAACATGCTACTTGAATCAATAATTAGTGGCTCCGGTAAAAAAAATCGCCATTAACGGCCGAGACTGTCGGCATGTCTATCACAGGCTATCCAATCCTGCCATCTGCCAATAAAATCTTAAGACAGAAATGGAATAGATCAAGTTATGCCCAGTCCTCTTAATGGATGTAGCGCCATAGAGTAGACTATAATTTAATTTAGTTTAATTTAATATAATTTAATTTAGTTTCGTTAAGATTAGTTTAAGCAAAAAACTCCCTTAATTCCGTAGGCCGACTATAAACTATAAAGTATAAAACTTCTAACTTAGCACTAGGCTATAACTTTCCTAAAATATCTTATTTTTTCTTTTACTTGTGCTCCTGAAACCTGAAGGCATTATCCATGTTGAAACCATCAACTTTAACATAAAGATATTCTATTGTGAAAAGTAATATAAATGTGCCGTGCCTTTCAGACTGAAACTTAAAGAATACTGTATTATAATCACGGCTTGTGTTACGTACGGGCGTCGTCATTCAATGCAGAAGTGACAATGGGGAAAGAAACTTGAACAAAAGCGTAAGCATGACAACACGCTCTTTCTTTACATTATACAAATACAAACAGACAACAAAAGAAATATATTACTAGTCCAACATTGAAGATTCCTTCAAACGTCCAAGGGTAGCGATTACAGAAGGAAGAAAAATGCGAAATACCCCGATCTTCTAGTTCTTCCTTCTATCCTGTGTTGCTTGCAAAGTGTTACTACAAGGGGCTGTAGGGAGAAGAAGGGGAGAGTTATTCAGACACGATTCAACGAACAAACCACCCCCTTTTTCAACCTCCCTTTTTCATTCCGCCACCTCTCTCACACACATACACACACACACATACAACCCTATCCTACACTAACGTTCATGACACATCATTTTCCTTTTTGTCTTTTCCAGAACAAAAGAGTAACTATAACAACAGAAGCAAGATGGCGGCGGTACTATGGGGTGTGTTTGTTTGTCCAGTGGTTCGGTCTGGTGGGGGCAGAAGAAAGACTATGTGACTTCTGTCGTCGGTCATCTGAGGGACTTTTGTTTGAAATTGTTGCCACCGCTGGAGAGTAGAGAAGACACTATGATGTCAGAGATTCGAACAACAAGACAACATTTCAATAGAAGCCCTCCTCTTCCTCGCGGAGTTCGTAGATGAGAATGGACAATGAATTGAAGTCAACTGCTTTAAAACCAGTGTGAATGTGTTGAGTTTACAATCAAAGTAGGTCCCAAGTACTGCAACAATAACTGTGTTCTGCCCCGTATTCCAAGAGTTGTAAATGAATGCTGTATAACTTTATATTGTTCTCCATACACCTGGTCAACTACTTGCCACATGTAAATGAATGCAAGATAGCGTTTCAGAGAGTATAATCGCCCATTATCAATCATGCTTTCTTCATTGAATATCTTCTGTACTCCATAAAGCCTTTCTACAGGAAGTAAAGTACTATCATCCAATAGGCCTAAATACCTGTGCTAGATGGACTTTAAAATGGCATTGCATATTAACCTGTAATATGGCAAATACAGAATTTCTTGAAGGGCAGTTTTACAAAACTGAGAATTTGAGGTACATTCGTAAGCTGTATACATTCAAGCCTGATTACAGGGCCCGGATTTTGATGATCTAAAATTGTTTGAAAAATGACCTTTAAAATTACCCTAAATTTGAAAGAAAATGACTTTATAATTATAAAAAATGACCTAAAAACCGATATTTTTTAAATAAAAAATTATTATTGTACACACAAAGTTATAGACTAGTTTGTACATAATTGTAAAAACTGTAAATAACTGTAATGTTGTGAATGTTCTTTCCTTACGGAAATTTATACTGGCACTGAGGCACTGGTGAGTCAAAATTCGGCATTTCTTTTTGTGGTCTGCCGGATTATATTGTTGTTTATTGAGGGTAAACAGTAGTTTGCACTCTCAAATCCAAGCAGGTGGCAAACTCTGGTGCCAAGTCAATCTAATAACAATAGTAATATAATACAAAATTTTGATGTTTCTTTGATTCTCATTTCCGACTGAGATTTGACAACACTTTAACGCCGAATTTTTCCTTCTTGCATTAAACAAACAACACTCCAAAGACAGCACCGCTAGCGACAAAAGAAAATTAACACACTCAATGTAAATACATGAAAATGACTAAATAAGGAAGCAAATGACACGAAAATGACAAAATAATGACCTAAAATTGAAATAAATGCCCTAAAAATATAAAATTGCATAAAATGACAAAAATGACCTAAAAATGCATTTCCGTAATCTGGAGGCCATGACTAGGATTTATGTACAAGTTGGCAATGTATATGCAGCATCAATAAAAAGATGACACGTCATTACAATTTGGGCCCTGCTGATTACCCTACCTTGTCTAGCAAAAGGCCAACGGCAAATGTTCTCATGTGGCGTTGTTCGTGCATGGCTAACGTAAACACACGCTCTGCAAATATACTTGTAGAAGTTAGCTATTTTCCGCTTTTCAGTTTGTTGAACAGAAGACAATTTTATTAGGTAAAAATGACCAAATTTGTGGTTTCAATGTTCTTTAGAACTTATATAAACTCACTTGGTCCCTAAAAATATGCGAAACAGGAAAAACATGAAAAAGTGGAAACTTATATACCGTAACATAAAATGGTGTTTATTATACTCTATGAACCGACAAGAAACAAATCATGATTGGAGTTAACGCGGTATGAGGTCACAACCCCTTGGAAATGCCTGACACAGATCTTGAAATAGTGGGACAAGAAAGTTGTGTTTGTCCAAGGGTTCTCGCTGGCGGTAAATACGCTAAAAAAAGACTTACAATATATAATTTGAAGCCATTCTGAATTAAAACAAAATATAATTTCCTTTAAAAATAAAATAAAATAAAATGTATCTACACCAAAACGATAAACACATAGCTTACATACACCTCAATAATAGTAGGCCCTATACTGCGCTCCAAGAGTGGTAAGTGCATGATTAGAGAATCAAAGAAGAAATTGAAAAACGAGCCGAGATTTTCCAAAGCACTTAACACAATGTATTGCATACTATTTATTCTATAACAGTGAATATACTTAATAAAAAATTACTTAACGTGAGAATAATAATTATTAAGGTACTTGCTAATAGCTGTTAAAGATGGTTTTCAACTTTCAAAGGTCCCAACTTTATAAACTAGTGTCTATTTTAATTTTGGATGCGATCGATACAACAATTACTTCCTGCAGGCGCAACTAGTTCGCATCACGAATGGATTAAATCAAAAGTCAATATTAATTAATAATAAAAAAGTAAAGAAATAGCGAAGGTTTAATTGGTAAAATTCAACTATCAAAAATGATTGCATTTAATGTGTACAATAATAAATCTATCAAAAGTTATAGGATCTGATATAATGACGCACGGGTGTAGGGAGTACAGATGTCCACCATGATAGCATGAACAGGAAATTGATGAAAAAACACAATCGTGGTACAAATATGTTACTTAAAAGTGCTTGGTATAAATATTTGCCTTTACCTATGATTTAAAACTTAATGAGGCACATTATTCCTCTGATAAGTTAGTAAGGAAGTATTAACAGGAGACAGGAGATAAGAATTACTGCTACAATATTTTAACAATTTCAGGAAAATATTCATGCATGGATAAATATCTTGACATGCATCTACGGTATATAAGAATTGCCTTCCTGTATTTTCCATTCTTTTATACAAAGTCGTTAGGTTTTATTTTTTATTTCCTGCTGTTGTTTTTGGCAGGAAGAGGAACAGTGCTGTACACTTGCAATATGACGCTTTGGGACCTACCACTGTGAGATCTGGCGCCATCTTTCCCCCACCAGGCACAGATTTACAGCTTCCTGGTCCCATCATGTTCCTCGAGCCGAAAAGTGCTTTTGCAATTAGAACACACAAGCTCAAGTTGCTATAAAATATAACCACAATGCACGATAACTGCTCCGGGCATTAACAGCGTTCCTCATAAACAGGGAACTATTCTTTCTCTCTTCTGCAAGGGATACTTCCTTGCATCATTCTTACTATAATTTAAATAATATAATTAATTAGCTAAAGAATCATTTACCTTCACAAATTATAATGATCCTTTGAACAATTAAACTGAGCTAAAATAAGATTAAACAGCAATCTTTTTAACTAAAGGGCCATTTTCTGTTTTGTTGAAGGACTAGCGGGCCGTATTGATTGATTTATTTATTAATAACATGATACTTACATAGGCTTGCCAGATTTCTGAAATGTTCAACCGGGACACCGGAATGCCCCCCAGCGTCGCGAGTATTCAAGGGTGCACTCCCTTGGCGGGTTTTTAGAGTGTTTTAGAGGGCAGTTTATCCTCAATGCTATGAATAAATGGTTACTGATTAGGAAACTAAACCAGGGGTAATAATAAATGACATAAGCATATAAATTTAAACATTTTATTTCTAACATGTTAATATTTAAAAGTTACTTAAGTAAGAAGAAACACTTTGAATGAGGAATAAAAATTTTAACAATATTTACATGTACTTTTCATTGGCTAGGACATATTTTTAGACTTTTTTGGTCATCTAGAAAATCAAATTTAATTTTTACCGGGACGTGAAGTAAACCGGCCGGGAAACCGGGATTTTGTCTGAAAACCGGGACGTCTGGCAAGCCTATACTTACATAACACAAATATATCACAATTATATCACTATAACTATAGGGGTTGCTTAACATTATACTCTACAAACGCCAACCCTTATGTGCTGAAGAATGATTTCAGAATAGTCGTATTATTTTTACTTTTAGTTAAAACTATTATTTGTTTGCATGCCTCTCTCACACATATACACATGCATATACAACCCTATCCTACAATATATTATAAAGGTCCATTGTCGCTCTTCTGTTACAGTTACACCGTCCACGTGCTTATTAGATAAATTCTGTTGCTACGCCTTGTGCTGGTGATACCATTAGGCTAAAAAACGGCGTTATGAAGAAACGTAAGTTTATGTTTCCGGTAATTGCATTGGGATTTTAAACTGAAGTTTATAAAATGTTGGCAAATGTATCCCTGGTAAGGAAGGAATTTTTATTTGGCGAGCCAGGGAAATTTTTTAACGTTAATTCGAACCCTGCATGCAAGTATCTAACCTACCTGATGTGAACTAAATAGCAGCCTAAGCAATCAGCTCGCATAAGCCTATAATATAATATGGTTAATAAAGTTTATTAAAATAGGGTAATATGTTCCTATAAATATTTGCATTAGTGAACTGTAGGTAGCAACTAAAATATTTACATTAAATTTTTATATATTTACATTTACATTTCGTTTTCATTTTAAGTCATAAGAGCTATCAGTTCCAATATGTGTGTCTGATGACCGCAGGCGTGGTCTTGTGGTTAGCGTCGCTGACTACAGATTCATCGGCCCGGGTTCGATCCCCGGTAGGTCTACCTTCTCGGATTTTTTCTGAGGTAGGGAGGTCTGGTAAAGGTGCACTCAGCCTCGTGAATGAAATTGAGGAGCTATTTGATAGAGAAGTAGCGGCTCCCGTCATGGAAACCACCATTAACGGCCGTGGGTGTCGGCATGCTGTCTGCCTATGGTAGATGACGCAGCGGTCGGGTGGTAGGCCATATATAAGTTATATTCAGTATCAGTAAAAAAGTAAAGAAGGAATGTCAATAATATCCCTTATGATCATTCGTTGCAAATTTCAAATATATATGTGTGTGTGTGTGTGTGTGCTCTCAATTATTTCTCTCTTACTACAGTTGGTCTAATTCTATTTATTCTATTTCAATGTCCAAATTATTACCTTAGTATAAACTATATTTTATTTCATAATACTAAGATTCCATCCCTACTACATGAGACAATTTTATCTATGCTAACGAGCTTCATTGTTGTGTTGAATGAAGTACAGACTTTCAAATAAGCTGCCAATTCTTAAGGTACAAATTCGAATGTGTTTACTTGTCATCAGATTTGATATATGAATGGAAAGAAGGACCTCATAGTAGTTCTTTGATAACGAAGAAGTGTGTGTGTGTGTGTGTGTGTGTAGTTGTAATATGAGGGGGTTGAGGAGGGTGGTGTTCGTCACGAAGGCTTGTCTGTACCATTGCAGATAGTAGATAGGCTTCTGGAACCATCCCATACACAAGTGACTGAAAAAAGGCAACATCCCAGAGCTAAGGCGCTCTAACACAACCTTCCCTTCTCCGCCAAGTTCCTTGAATCCTATACAGGGACACTCATACTTCTACAAGGGTTTTCCGCCAATAGCAAGACTTCAAAATATTTCGCCCTTTCTCCTTCTCTTATTCACACTCTCTCTCTTTCTCTCACTCACTCTATCTAGAAACTGCCTTTTGAAAATCCACTGAATAAGGCTAAATTGTAGCCACAATACTGTCTTTTCAAAATGTCACTGAATAGCGTTAATTTCGAGCAGAATAGGGAAATGTTGAGAAAAAAATGTCTCTCGCAACGCTAGGAAAAGGGCTGCTCTGACGAGAACAGAGAGAATACTGTCGGGACGAGGAGTAAAAGGGGAGGTGATGTAGCCTCACACATACACTCTCACTAAAAGACTAGTTTATTTCACTGTATTGATGTAAACAAACTTTCTATCCAGCGGATGCTATGAAAGGCTATGCAAACTCGAGAACCCAACCTACTCACTAGCTGGGGACGATCTTGAAGAAAGCTACTTTGGTTTTTCCTCTCTTCTTCTTTCTAGACTACATCCCACCTACCTCATTCCAGCGTCCCCCTTTCAACTCCTTACTACCTTAGATTCCTTCAATTTTCACCCTTATTGTTAAGCAGATGTAGGCGGGAATAGGTGATTTCTCAATCAAACCAAATGTTTACCTTTCCTCCTATGATTCTAAAGCAAGTGCGTACAGTTTGTAATTAGTTTTACGAGCTTTGTATGCTCCAGTAATCCGATCATACAAAACTACAGTTGAATATCAACTTACTGGCTGCATTCAAGCCTGTGGCCAATTACATAGAGTATTAAGAGCGAGTTATGGGCACACGAGAAACGAGATCTAAAATTATGTGCTAAGCTATTTTAGAATATTATGTGCATCAATCTATGTACATGTAAATAGTTAACACATTTTATTGCTCCTCTACTGGTGCATCTTCATTTCGTATCAGTATATAGCAATATAGTGCAGCGGTTCCCAATTCGTGGTCAGGAGACTGTGGAGGTCCGTGGAAAGATGAAAGGGGTCTGCGAAGGACGTTGATTTAACTTATTTATGTTTTCTCAAACTGTTTAATAAATTTTTATGACAGGCTGTGTCGCTAAGGTCATCTGGCTGCGGACACAGAATAGTGAACCTAATTCCTCTCCTAGGATTCACATGGTTTAATTTCTACTCATATATTTTAGAAGAAAAAATACTGGGATGTGACTTTTCATATTCCTTATAGGCCTATTGAGGTAAATTGTTTGTCGTGTTAAATAATAATTATTATTATTTTTTTGTGTCTATAATTTCCCAAGTTGATGTAAATAGGGAATGGTGGTTAAAATTTGCAGCGTTCTAGGTGTCTGACTTTCATTAGGTCAAATCTCACGAAACTAACAGCTTCAAGATAGGCACAATGATCAAAGGCTCCTGCAAATAAGTTAAAGTCATTTGTTTATTTTTAGTAGAGTTTTATGTTACGCAAAATATGTAGTTTTAGTTCATTTTAGGTCTACGTCCAAATATTGATACCACGTTCTATTGGACAACATTCAATGGCATAAATGCTCTAAAATTCAAATTTAGTGAAAGTTACCTCAAAGCAGAATAAGCAGGCCTACTTCAAGGGGGCCGTGATGCCTAAAATGTTGGGATACCCTGACACAGTGTATACAAAATGGTAAAAACTGGAACTCCTTAGCCTATGTAGTCTACTAATCAGTAGTCTGTAATTTATATAGTTCTATTATTTAAGTAGCCTAAATATCATACTTTTCGTACCATTACTTACTTACTTACTCAATGGCAATAGACAGTTCCTAAGCAAGCTATCTTAAAGGAATATTATCTATAGGGCCCGGATGTTTATGACATGTCATATTTTTTCCTTTGTGATGTTACCATAGCAAATGTAATTTAAACATGATATCTGCTAATGTGATCAGAATTATGCAATTTTCATTGGTCATATAACGTCATATTTTAGCTTTTTCAGTATTTTTTGTCATTTTTCCGTCTTTTTTCATATTATGGTCATATTTTCAATCATTTTTCATTTTTCCCCATGCTTTTGTTTTTTTTATTCCATTTTCATTTATTTGCTTACAGCCGTCTCAGAGATGGGATTTGAACACCCCAGAATTGTTGCTTGTAACTTCTCAGTATTTTCTTTCTAAAAATACTTTCACAAAATATACGTTGGCCTACGTATATTTCTGAGAATTAGGAGAAAAAGAGAGATGCGTAAAAAGGGACAGATGCAAAGAAAGCGAACGGAGATATTAGGATGGCTATTGTCAGTTTTCATAGCAAGGTCAACTATAACTGCTTCTGTAAATAACTTGAGCAGGTAGAAGTTCTTCTTGTGGGTGCCAAGGGGAAGGGGTGATAGGAAGGAACAACCATCCCTCAGTTATTGAAAAGATTTCGCTGCATGGTGTGCTTCATCGCAATCTCAATACTCTTGGTTTATCATGCCTAAAACTAAGGGTCCGATAAGTGAAAAATTAATATTATTATTTATTAATGTGTTCTCATAACATTTTAATTGAAAAAACCGACAAGATTTTGAAAAAAAAAATTGTCTCTAGGTCATATTATTAGTCATATTTCGCCATTTTTTAGGTCATAAAGGCTTGCATATTTCTAACATTTTTAGGTCATAAACATCCGGGCCCTATTTATCTATTTTATGGAACCCGAAGGTTCATTGCCGCGCTTACCTGAGTCCGCCATTCAACCCTATTCTGTGCTAACTCCATCCAATCATCCCCCACAAATCCTACTTCCCATAAATCCGTTCTAAATTGTCCTCCCACCTACGTCTAGGTCTTCCACGTGGTATTTTCCCTTCGGGTCTCCCAGTCAATACTTTTGAGATATGTCTTTCCTCTCCCATGAGTGCAGCATGTCCAGCCCATTTCATCCTTCGCGATTTAATTACCCTTACTATATCTGGTAAAGCGTACAGGTCCTTAAGCTCATCGTTATGCAATTTTCTCCAGTCTCCATTGTCATCCCTCTTGGGCCTCCTCGTACCATTATAAAACTGAAATAATTCAGCAGACTAAATGAAGATAAAGCCGTAGTTCGCGAATGTTTCAATTTATACCTTTTAATAATTATTTTGTCTTATTGGCAAGACTGGAAGAAACTGCCCTTTAGATTTTTTAAATATTAATTTACCTACAAAGATATGCAATACAAGATGCCCTGTAGAAAATGTTGATGCTAGAAAAGCCTAAGCAATAAAATATTTATAGACTGTTGAGTAAATGATATCATTGTCCATTTTATTTTACATAATTTAGGATATGTTAAAATTAGACAGCTCTATTATTTTCAATATAGATATATTTTATAATTTGAATAAATCGGTATGTACAGTGTTGGCAAAGTTATTACGGCCTTTTTTCCTATGGAACTGCTGCTCAAATAATTTCGCTTACGACCTTATACCTGTCAAACAGTGAAGAGCAACTCAATTATTATTGGAAGATAGAGTATAGCCTTGTAACAGGAAACACTTGCTCTCTCCTAGCTTACAGGATAAAGAAGTTGAGATTTGAAAGTGACAACAGAGCAACTTTGACCTGCATAGTGAAAGGAGGTGACCCCATCTTTGTCCACAATAAATATATAATGTCAGAAATTGTAAATGAAATAAATATCAGTAATATGACGAAACATCAACGTAGCACCCGTAGGCTACATAGGAGTAGAATAAGTATAGAATCTCTGTAGATCTACCTATATAGAAGAGGTATAGAAAGAGATTATCATAACTTGGCCAGGACTTTCTGGTACAATTTATGTAGATTTCAACACGAGAAGCAGAAATTCTTCAATTAGTTAATGTTTAAAATTTATAATCGTTTGACAACTAACATTTAATTTTATACCGGTCAGTTATAAATTAGGATCAAATACTTCCAAGTTTAATTCCTGCAGTAAAATCATCAATTGTCCCCATCCATAGGCCTACGATTTCAATAATATTACAATAAATGGTTCCGTGTATTATAGGGGAATTAATCAACGTATTTATAGCCCGGGTGCGGACAGCCAACAAGGGAGCTCTCAATCTGCGCATCTTTTGAAAGACACAATATTGGATCGTTATATTTGAAGTCGATATTGGTAATTCAATTCATCAGACTGAGTATTGCCTTCTTCCAACTTCTTTAAAGTAAACTCGGAACAGGATGAAAGGCACATAATCAACTCGATCTGCAGCATAGCTCCTTCCATTCAAGAGCTTGGTGGTTAATTAAACGAAAAACTGGAATATATTCAAGCGTTTGCCAGTAATTGGAGGGCTATGAGTGAAGCCGTATAGTGATTATCAAATTGCTACGAGTTTTCCCCTTATATGTTTTTCTCCTTTTATTATCAACAACCTTCTGAAAGTTATGTTAATTTGTTTGCCGTTTACTGTAGTTTTCTAGAACATTCGATAGGTTACATCTATATATAGCCTATATCGAAATTATAGCAGCTTACGTAAACTTGGTTTATTAAAATGCAATCATACTTTTACAATTTGGCTTAAAATCACACACCCATTTAACTTAATACAGCCTGTCTATATACATTTATATTAATTCTATACTAAAACACTCACTTACATATTTAAATTATTCAATTCCATTTTTTTGTGTGCTGAGAATCTGTTATTTAAAACACTGATTGTCTTTAAAATTACAGCGTTTTTCATACCACCTACCATTATGTTATCTGAATAATGTATTAATTTTAAGTAATTAGCCTACTTATTGCTTTTTATACAAACTTGAAACAAATTGTCAGAACGTTCTAAGTTACTATTAGTATTTTACTAATTTACTGGTTTGTTTGTTAATTTTGTTTTGTTAATATCTATTTATTATTTTTGTTCCTTTTTGTTATTATTTTGATATAGGCCCTACACTGTACTGTGTTTTCTGAAAATAAATTATTATTACTACTATTACTACTACTACTAGTACTACTACTACGATTATTACTATAGTACGACAAGTTAAATAACAAGCGCGTGAATATTCGGGCTGCGCATCGACCATGCCTTTAGCTGTAGTTCCTACGCCATTTGCTTCTGCTTGTGCTTCTGCGCATATTGTTCTTTAACTTCTCTTCCTATACAACTACTACTAAATTTCGGTTTTGTATGCACAAATCAACCATTAAAAGGAATGTCATCATTAATATAACCATTACTTGTGCTCCGAGTCGTTCGATTATAAATTATTGTATAAAATACAAGATGCGGCATTTATCGTTTCCCATTTTCAAAACTATGTCACACATTTATTTAACATAGAAATAAGCTACATTGAACATTTTTAAATGTCTTACAGTCTTGGATTTGAAATTCTGGTCTTACTTTTTGAATATCTTGTCCTTGAGATGCCCTCCATTAACTTCAACACATTGCTGCAATCTCCCTCGTACACTGGTCATTTCGCAATGTATGATGTCTTGCGTAACATTTGCAATTTCCTGGTGAATTGCATTTTAAAGACTGTTAATGTCAGGGAGGGCATGAGCGAAAACTTTAGATTTCAGATAGCCCTACAGAAAAAAAATCTGGTGCAGCTCGGTCGGGAGATTTGGAGGGCCATTGGATATCACCAAACCTGGAAAGAATTCGGCCGAGGAAAGCAGCATTTAGCGTGTCCATTGAAAAACGCGCAGTATGTGCTGCAGCACCATCCTGATGAAACCACAATCTCTCAGTATCCAAGTTACGATGTGTCAATCGTGGTAGGAAGAAAGTTTGCAGCATGCGATTTTAACGTTCAGAGTTGACAGTCACCGAAGCACCATTATCGATATCAAAGAAATAAGGACCAATAATCCCCTCGCTGCAATGGCACACCACGACCTTAGGACTGTGAAGTGGCAGCTCGTAGATTATGCAAAGATTTGCAGGAAATTGCAAGTATTACGCAAGACACCGCACATCGCGTAATGGCCAGTGTACGAGGGAGATTACAGCAATGTGTTGAAGTTAATGGAGGGCATCTCAAAAACAAGATATTCAAAAAGTAAGACCAGAATTGCAAATCCAAGACTATAAGACATTTAAAAATGTTCAATGGAGCTTATTTCTATGTTAAATAAATGTGTTACACGGTTTTGAAAATGGGAAACTATAAATGCCGCACCCTGTATATTATTGTGAAATAAACTTATATTTAGGACTTTACGCTGAGAACGGAAAAGGGAAACTCAGCACTCAATTCAATTAATAAATTTAAAAATTCAACTGTCGTACAGTGAGTAAGCTACAATCTTCTTGAGGAGGAAGGTCGGGGATCGCTCTCGATATACTTATTTCACTATTAATTACGTGCATTTTTTCCTTTATCAATTTATACGAGGCGCGTTCATAAAGTAAGTTTCCCTGAGGCCGTTTACAGAAACAAAACACAATTTGTTGGACATATATATTCCATCAGGTACAGCAAGTGTTCAGCTATTTTTCAACATATCGCCACCGGAAATAAAAACATTTGTCATAATGTGGAAGCAACGTTTGAACACCTGTGTCGTAGAAGTCTGCCGCCAGGGATTTGAATCACTGTGTGACAAACTTTTCTCCCTCTCTATCATTCTCTGTCATTCCCTCTCATTTCTTTAGGTGTAGGAAAAGATGGAAATCACTGGGGGCGAAGCCCGGACCGTAGGGTGGATGTTTAAACACCTCCTAGCAAGTCTCCTGCAGAAGTTCAGCACAGGCCTAAGTTGCAGTACATCCCCGTCATTAAATAACCATATGTCAACCAACCAACAAAATCTTGGGCAGATACTACTTTTTTGCAGGCCTAATTCCGGTTAGTTCAGTCTACTAATAATTATGCAATTCTACTAGGCCTACTCGGCATTGGAATCTGATTCTAACCAGGGTTTAAGAACTGGTTAGTAATAGCCTATTAATATAATGCATTTTTTCTGTAATTAAACATTTCTTGACTCGAAATAAGCTTTCAGAAGGCGCAGTCATTTCTACTTCAATTACATATTTTAACTTTGGCTTGAAATGTTTTGCGACATGTCAGTCGTCCCACACTCATTCCGAACAAGGCGCGGATGGCACGAAGATCATAATGACGACCAGATGATATCCGAGGACCACAAGGGCCTAAAGTTATCCGACATTCCTCTCATTCCTCTCACGAGGATTTCCCAACCTTATCCTTTTGACGCTCCCCTTTTGAGATGTGGCAAGGCACTACGCTCCCTACCATTTTCAATACCTTGAAGGGAAGAATTTAAGCTAAGACAACACAACAAGCACAGCATGTTTAAATAAATACACATTTTTACAAAAATAATAGCCTAGTAAATCAACTAGTCTAGCTGACAACGCTGTTTTGTTCTCATTACAGTCAAGATTGAAAATCATTACTCACATAAATATGTGGACGAAAATGGCACAATAACGATCATCTCAACACTGGCTATTTGAGGATAAAATGCAAGATAGTTTATCGAGAAGTCCACCAGATCTGAAGTTTTAAAATTATCTTTCGCTTTTGAATCTCACTTCAGTTCTATGGCTTCTTGCAAATTTTCTGATAGCACATCATTGTCAACAGCAAAGGGGACAAGTCATCAAATGAAATGTCAGGGAAGTAGAGGTTGTGCAGAAGATTGCGAAAGAAAGACAAAGCAGTCAGCGAGCCACATTACGTGACAACATTCTTCTTAAGATTGTAAAAGAATGAACATTTTTTCGAGCTTGTATAATTTTTTTACTAATTCCAAATCGTTCTGCACCCCTCTAAGACTGGGATATTACTGATATATACGGTACCATAACTTTGACAATCGAAGAAAATTTTAAACTGCTGTCTCCACCAATGTGCCCTTTAAATGTAAAACAAAGACTGCATATCGTGTACATACAACGTTCTCCGCGAACATGATGGAGGGGATGTAAAACAAGGTAATGTGGATACTTCAGTGCCGATGCAAGTGTAGAGGACCTCCATGTATTTGTAATGGCACACAACGTACAGGTAACACTGGGAGAAAAAAGATGTGGGTGACAATAGCCTCCTCTCTCTGACAAACAACAAAAGGTTGTGAGAAGTGGAGTGGGATGTTTGTTGTTTCCTGTGTAATCGTTCCACTAATATGACGGGTCTGGGTTTGTTGCATTGTGTACCCTTGCTGGTAATGGGTTTTGCTCTGAACCTCCTGGTTACTACATCATGTTCCCTCCCACCAGCACGTCCACCATCTGGTCTATATTCTGGCTGACATTTCCTTCCCTTTCACTGGTAGGTGTCATTTTATTAAAAGACACTTGTTTATTCTCTTTTGTTACATCTCATTGTTACACCTCGCCTCTATAGGCAGGATGTATTGACTCATTTTAGGCGCTTACGATGCCAAAGGGATGTTGAAAACAACCATTGTATGCTCAACAGTGTATCGGTGGGAAGAATAATCACTCAATTTGTACACAATTACGGTGGTTGAATACGCCTGACCTAATTGTTCTCACAGTGTTCTTCGTATCAATAAAATAATGACGATTTATTACTCCTTTAGTGAAAATTTAAGAACCAGTTATCTTCATCTTTTTCAAAATCAGTTAAAATCGGTGCACATTCTGATGCAAGAACCATGCAGTTCCTAGCAATAAAAACGTTATACAGTGAGTCCCACGCAAGAGTTGGCCAATGACGCGGGTTTCTACGTCGCGGTGGGCACAGCTCCAACTCCCGAGCGATCGGGTGAAATATCTAGGCAAATAAAGCGGCGATCGGTGTAATGATTCAGGTTCTCACATTTACAGTTAAAATTACAATGAAAATAACCACGTACCTCATCACAAGAGATGTCGGAAATGTTCTCTTCTTGCATCCACACAATACTGGGAACTTTTTAGGAAATTTTCTTTCACGCGCATAAGTTCAGCTTCCGAGACAAAGTTAATTTATCTCGTGATAGGCCTATGTGATATTGCCTTTAAATTCTTCTAACAGTATATTGTGCATATTATTTATGGGGAAACTTGAAAAATAAAGTGTATAGGTCAATTTCCCATACATTAGAAGAACTTAAAGACAATATCACAAGAGAAATTAACTCTATCTCGGAAGCTGAAAGAAAATTTCCTAAAAAGGGGCCAGTATTGTGTGGATGCAAGAGGAGAACATTTCCAACATTTCTTGTGATGAGGTACGTGGTTATTTTCATTGTAATTTTAACTGTAAATGTGAGAACCTGAATCATTACACCGATCGCGGCTTTCTCTGCGTAGATATTTCACCCGATCGCTCGGGAGTTGGAGCTGTGCCCGCCGCGACGCAGAAACCCGCGTCATTGGCCAACTCTTGCGTGGTACTCACTGTACATGTAGCTGAGAAAATGAGTACGATTAAATAAGATTAAATAAAAAAGCAGCTCTTAAAGCTACATGCTACAAGGACCAATATGGCAGTGATAATGTAGGTATGAGGTGCCCGGCCCTTGTTGTCGCCGGATATCATCTGGTCACCATTATCCCTTCATCCATTCTCGCCTTATTCGGAATAAGTGGATTATATTTTATATCGTCTTGTGTGTTAGTGTTGTCTCGGAGGTGGCACTGGGCTGACAACTCATCTGGGGAAACCCTCCATGTCCTTGTCTAGTCAAATAAGTACGACTGTGATCCATAGAAACCCCCCCCCCCCGACGGGTCGTGGTTCTGTAAGGCTCGGAGTGCATGGGCCGCGTAAATATAGGCCTACCGACAACGGGGGGGAGGGGGGAGGTAAAACTGAGGGAAAGAAGAAGATAATGAGGGTACGGACCCAGAAACTAATTATGCAAGTAAATGTTCAATACTAAGTGTCTTATGAATTCTTTTTCAGAATATTTCTTCAGTGGATAATTAATTTTGTACTGCGAATTCATAAAATTGTAGAAATAAATTAAATGTGTCATTTTTTAAACCTAAGTGAATTTCCAACATTTTTACAAAAGAAGCAGGTGGTCCAAAGGACAATTAATATAAAATTGTACGAAGTCCCTGTAAAGTTAGTTAATTAAATGTTAATTTTCCTTTTATGTAAATTTCAAATATGAAATGTAAAAGATAAATTGTGAAATAGTGCAAGTATAAAATATATTTTTAAAAATTAACTTCAGTTAACATGGTAGTCTGTGCATTTACTGAATCCTCATGTAAAACTACGGTATATAAAATTTTAATGTGAGAATATCCTATTTCATTTTAAAAGCTTCTATGTTATTTATATGTCAATATTAATGTACTTGCTGACGGATTGGTTACAATAAGGTGGTTTCGTTGTACTTCTGTTCTAACCTGTACGGCCTTGCTAAAGCTAAAACCTACATGTTCAGTGAATAACATACCAGTGCCAGTGCATTCTGTGAAATCGGAATAGGCTACATTTTTAAGCATTTCTTAGGTGATTCCAGTTTTTTTTTTTTACTTTTGTCAAAGAAACGGAAGTGCGAAACCTTTGCAGAGGTTTATTAGTGTGTCCATAACTCTTTTAATGTCATAAGAAAGTTATAAATTTTCCATCGATTCTAATTATTATCATTATTATTGTCTTATCCCTAACAGTAAATATACACATTACACATACACCCTAAAATAGAAGCTGAATTTACTTACATACGTTGGCTGTGTTGCAGGAATGTTGGCTTGTTGGGTCCACGACAAAGTTAGAAAATAGAGCCACTCACCTGCAAAATAAAAAATCCTTGTATGTAGATTTATCAAAACATAATGGATCAGGTATTTTAAATAATCACAGTTCACGGCTGGACGCTAACAAGAAGACACAAATGGGATTTTAGATTGGTTGGTTGGTATATGGTTATTTAACGACGGGGAGGTACTGCAACTTAGGCCTGTGACCGTCGCCGGTGTGCCGGAATTTTGTCCCGCAGGTGTTCTTTTACATGCCAGTAAATCTACTTGACATGGGCCTGTCACATTTATGCACAGATAAATGCCAACGACCTGGGCCGGAGTCGAACCCGCAAGGCATTTTAGAGGATCTGATCTATGAAGTATGTAGTTTCGTAGGCTCCTTCTTTTCATAGGTAATATAACGAGATGCCCGTATTTTACCAATAAATTCACGAGCAACAAACTTGCGAAGGAAGTTTATCTCGATAGAATCCGTACATCGAGTTATATTCATTGTGATTATTTAGCGAACACTGTACTCACAGAGTTAAGCATTTAATGAATCATTACAAACACGAAAATGAATATCGCTATTTGTGTAATTGTAAGAGAGATAGCTCATGGTGAAACAACTGAAATAAAATTAAAATACAGTACATCGATCATCGTGCCATCGACGATAGTCTCGCTGCACCAATGCTTTCATCAGCTGGTTTATCTTTTAGATTAAAACCCCTTGCAACTAGGCTGCTAAATAATATCTTGGTATTAATAGACTAAATTATAATACAGTATTTATTATAGGGGATTTAAAATGCTTCACTACATATAATTATTATACAATAGGCCTATTTTCACTTTTTTTAATATGCATCATATAAGTTATAAGTAAGTTATTAGTACCCAATTTTTTTTAGCAAAGAAACTACACTATAAAGATGTTTCAGTGTTCAATTCTTGTGAATATGGAAAGGTGAAGTCAGAATGAAAAATTCAATGCCACAGCCGGGATTTGAACCAGGATCTTCGGCTCTCCGTGCCGATGCTCTAACCAACTGAGCTACCATGGCAACGTGCAAGTACAACATTAAATTCTCCAACTGACTCACAATCCCAGTATACCACCAGACGTTCTCAATATGAGATACGAACCCAGTGGCGACTTACAACCTGTAAGTACTTTAAGACCCGGGCTTTGTAGTAAGCCTCTAGTAGGTCACAGTGGAATGATAATACAGCATCGGCACGGAGAGCCGAAGATACTGGATCAAATCCCGGCTATGGCATTGAATTTTTCATTCTGACTTCACCTTTCCATCTTAGCCTACACACGGCCAGTGTGAAAGAATTATCATTCCTCTTGTGAATTTACTGAAAAAAACACACAATTGCACCTAGGTGCGATAAAATGAAAGTGTTTCAAATAAAACAATAAATTTTTGACAATAGACATGTGTGATTGCTTAAAATACCACATAGGCTTATTCTTATACTAGACTGGTCACTGATTCGTGAGCTAAGTAGTTATAGGAATGTTATGAATTGTTAACTAGGCAAACTAACGAAACGTTCAATGGATTGTAAAAATGTATAATATTGAATAACAATTTTAGTAACATCAAAAAAGTTTAACATCACTATCATGATAATCTTAACCTTTTAAAGTTAAATAATATGCTATCCTACTTTCAATTTTATCCTCAAATTCATGTGCTTCGCCAGATATGGGTTTATTATCGTCAAAATATTATCAAATGAGGTATATTCGCAAATTTTCTGACGCAACGGAGAACTGAAGCAGGGCGAATGTTACGTCATTTCGCTAATAGTCTTATAATACTTTAATAGCAACGAGAATGTTTGAACTTTGAATCTTAAGCTAGAATCACACCCCATAAAGCGATGTTTCTGAATTAAAATCATAATGGTTCCTACAAAAATAACTGAAGCACAACTCTTGCACGATAAAGGAGATTACTACCTGAAGATCAATAAGATCATAACGCACAGGTTTATCAAGCGTTTAGGGGAGCAAAGGCTTTCCCGGGAAATGGACTCGGGACCTCTCACACCCGAAGCGAAAACCATACCTCTAGACTACGAGCCGATGAATTTTTAGCGTTCACTGCTATCCACTGTGCAAAAATATGATTTTCTCCGGGAACTGAACCCGCATCCAAACAGAAAACATTCCTTTAGAGCAAAAATACTAGAAAACCGTGGTAAGCTATGATTTATAAAAAAAATAAAAATAAGTAACGTATATCCCCAATAAAATTAAAATCTTACCTACATGATTCCACGCCAAATAGACGATGTGATAGCTTCCATCACAATAAAGTCTCAATAGTTGAAATATCTGCACAATGAATAGGTTAATTGATGCGGTTCGATTCCGACCTGAGAAAATTTTCCCCAAATATCATATAGAAAGTTATGTAACTGAACATTTGAGATTAACTATGATTAGCTTTAAATGAGCTGTATCCATCTAACTAAGTACAGAGCAAATAAAAGCACTAAGTTCTGTACTGTCTATATGTATATATTTAACAATTTCATTATCACCATTTCGTTAAAAACATAATAGACAATTTATACAAAGTAGCCTACAAAGCGAATGATCTAGGCAACATTTATTATTTCCGGGAAAGGGGCAGTACTTTTGGGAACTTCGCAGTCATTTAAGAAATGGATGGTCTCACTCTATTCACTCGGTCTCCATATTCACAACTTTCTTCTCTTTTTTCCTTGGTTTTGAATGTATGATGGGCTTTCTTTCTTCCCAGCACTTCGCTTATACTTTCCCTAACTCTGATCATCCATTCCCCACAAAGTCCTTTGTATTTTTCCGTCTTAGAGACAATGTATATGCCGTCAGAATCTACTTCCACCTCCCGTAGGAGAAGAGAGTTATGCCTGTGATAAATCTCCCTGTGTCTTAACACTCCACAGAACTCTGAATATAAAAAGGCAAGAAGAAGAAATCCTCCATTAAGAGATTTCACAAGAATTGCTCAATGGTTATGAAAATGAGTGCACAATGCTCTCACGGGAGAGTGTGTGTGTAGCGTATGGGAATACTGTTTTCAAAACGATGATATTCCCTAGTCTATCAAGTTGCATCGTCAATGTGCATTTTAGTTTACGTACTGCAGAAAACGTATTGCAGAAGTCCTATATACTAGGCGCAAGAACCTCTGATATATGTAAAAGAAAGTTGTCAAATGTTTCGTGAAAACCAAGAGAGATCATATTGTAGGCTTCTTGTTTGGCATCGAGATCGATCAAGTTAAAGGAATCGCTATTCAAGTCATTTCTGGGTTCATGTCTTCATAGCTTTTCGAAGCCTTAGAATTATTTTTTAGATGGGCCTAGTCGAAGGTAAAAGAAGCGCTTTTAACGGTAGATGATAATAAACTAAAAACTCCGTGGCGCAACATCCCCGAAGGGACAAGGCCTACCACCCGACTGCTGCATCATCTACCTAAAGGCAGATGGCAGAATTGGGGGCATGTGGTCAGCATGCCGACGCTCACGGCCGTTAATGGTGGTTTCCATGACCGGAGATGATAATAATCAAAATGATAAAATTACGCCGTTGAGTCGTGTAAAATTATAACACTCCATGGTGACCAACTGTGGTATCCGTAACATGGAAAACACTCTTTTAGTTAAAATTATTTGCACATGAAATTAAATAGACTCTTTCTTTCTTTCTTTATCGTAGTTTCACCTCTCCCTTTTAGGATTTAAGCGACCCAAGCCGCCCGGGCCTTACAGGGCCGCGACCTGTCGGGAGAGGGATTCTCTGTGGATCACATACATACTTTTTTGACCAGACAAGGACATGGAGGGCCTCCCCGGATGAGTGATCAGCCCAATGACGGGGCCACCTCCGAGACAACACGAACACATAGGACGAGACACACCATTCACACACACACTCACTCCAAACAAGGCGAGGATGGAATGAAGATGATAATGACGGCCAGATGATATCTGGGGACCACAAGGGCCTAAAGTTACCCGACATTTGTCTCAAAGATGAGGAAAAACCCCAGAAAAAAACTCACCTAGGTAACTTGTCCCGACCAGGAATCGAACCCGGGCCCGCTGCGTGAGAGGATTGGACGCATCCCCTGAGCCACAGCGGTGGACAAATAGACTCAGTTTGATAAAAACTGAAAATCTTAAAATTAATTTTTTTTAAATGTTGAATTTCTCACGGTAATCACAAAATAGTCTTTTTTGGTGTATCGACTGAAACTCGTATGTTGGCAGTAGCGTCCCAGAAAATCAACGACCTCTGTTTGTGCACGTGCATACTAGGTGGCAGCACAGCGAGCACAGCTAGAAGCTAGTACATACATTTATTAAACTAAATGTAATATGTATTATTATTTCACAAATATTAACCGGCTATCTAAAAATAGTGTATACAGGTGGTGAAATGATTCTATTTTTCTCGTAGGATTAACACACTCATTCTCATGGGTTCGTTTCGGAAACATAATCTACTCGCAAAATAAAATCTCGTTTTTAACACTTGGAACATAAATAACAATTCTTGGAAAGGCAGAAGTAAACAGTCCCGTCTCATAAAATTAAATTGCTTTAAAAAAGAGCTAATTTAATACAGGGGGCCGTGACCAAAAATTCATCGATCCTGTTTCATCTAATTAATTAGTCAATGCAAGAAATACTTATCTATTGATTTTTATTAAGAGTAGAATTACATACGCTATATATTTACTAGGCTATCTAGAACAGACCAACGCCGGAAATGTAATATATCTCACCGAGAAAACATAATCACCACCATATTTCACTTCCATTCCTATTAAGCTTTGTGGCTTGCTGTTCTCTGGCGTAAGCGAAGTCCAGATACCTCTGAAAGCAACAATATAATGTCTGGTATCTAGTACGCCTGCTTATTCGTTTTTTGGTGTATTACCTTGTGTATAACCTATAGTTATTTCGTATGCTGATCTTATTTCGAATATACCACAGACTCCAATCTAGATCTCAAAAAATTATACGATTAAATAGGCCTACCCTGTTATACCGCTTTACACTTAAAGTAAATAACACTCAAGTAGCAATATTTATTGTTAGAATTTGGAGAATATGGCTGCATTTTTTCACTTTATTTTATCTGTTTCGATCTTTAAAATCTTACAAGAAAAGTTTTTGTGAGAACCTTTCCTTCCTGTTTTCTAAGGCAAATTCCAGATGAATCTAGAATCTAGTGAAATTCTGATATTCTTACTGTGCTTTTCTTCTATCATGCTAAGTAAAAATCAATCCAAACAAAAACAGAAGAATATGAAAAACAGTTCTGGAGATAATACGGAAATTTTAAAACATAACACACGTATAGTAAGTTATAAATATAGTTATAAGATAGCCCTCATTTATGCAATTTTAAGTAAGTCTTAAATTAATTTACAGTTTTTAAACCTATTTTATCAGCCTGTTCATGGCCGCAATCAATTTACAATTTTAACATTATAACATCATAAAGACTACACTTTGAAATGGTTGCAGATTTTAGAAGTAACCACTGTGCAAGGAGCTGCAGTGTTGAGTTTCTCTAGTACAAAACAATTCAACTCGCGGGGGGTCTGGATATTGCACTCAAATGGCGTTTCTCACTCCTCAGTTAGAAATCTAAAGCACAGCATTCTACCTGAGGAAGTAGCATATACAAGAATATTTTTTCGCGAGTTCTCAGCACTCGTATAAATCAACTCTTAATCCATTAAGGGCATCTTAGATCCCAAAGAAGATAAGTTACATCATTTCGCATGATATTGATTCACTAGTATCATGGTAAGGAAACCTTCGACTGATAGGCTATATTGACTTTTTTTCGGACCAATCGTTTTATTTTGCTATATTTCACAACTGTAGTAGATTATTGTGCCTGATTCGAATGTGTATTGTGAATGTAGTGTTTAATACAATTATTATATCACGTGTTACAATAGTCTATTTGTCAACATTGAAAAACCACATACAAAGAACATTAAGCACTATTAGTAAATACACAAGATAGGCACATTGTACGATATTATTAACATTTTATGTAGCCTACATGTAATTGCTAGTATTTTGGATGAATTATTTCAACAATCGATCTGTTAGGCCCAAGCAGTACTTAATGAATTAAAAGTTTACAATTCTTCGAAGGTAAAAAGATTACAAAAATATTTGTATTACAAGCAACGAAAATTAATATAAAATATTATTACTAGGGCAAGGCATTTGATGATTTTGCATCTTTTTTCTATGAAAGTTAAAAGATAGCTCGAATATATATAAATGTGTATAATAAAATAATTGATTAAATAAGGGCAATTTGTTTTAGCATTTTTTGCTTTATTTTGCATTTTTCGTCATTTTTTAGGTCATTTTTGGCATTTTTGGGTCTTTTTCGGCTTTTTAGGTCATGTTTCAGTGGAGGTAGAGAGGATCTTTTCCATATACAATCGTTTCTTTCAGACAACAGACAATCGTTTTTATTCAAGACTCTCCGCCAAGTGATCGTAGTTCATTTTAATTCAGGTTTATTGCAAACACCATAGCAGTTTGTCTTGTAGCAATAAAGAAGTAATTTTTTATTTCTTTTTAAATGGCACATATTTACTAGGGGCTATTTGATGGGCATGCCAGTATAGAAATAATTTTTTTTTCGCTAAGGATGTCCAAGTAGTATAGGCCAAGATTTAGGCTACTTATTTTTTAGTAATAAAATAAGTGTGTTTTATATTGAAATTCATACATAACGCACTGCCATCCATTAAATTGCTTTTAGCAATTCTAAACGTTAAAAAAGCTAAATACAAGTAATAATGGAAAATTTATTGGGCTTTTTAAAAAAATTGTATCATTTTTCACTTTTTTAGGTCATAAATGCATTTTTTATTTTGAATTTTTCACTATTTTTTGGTCATTAAATGCCTTGCCCTAATTATTACTGTTATAATTATTATTATGAATAAAAATTACTCCCCCGAGTTAGGATTTATAATGCATGTTAAGTAATGATTCGGCTTCATGATATGTATTGGACTAAGTGATATAAACTGTCTACCCCTATAAATGAAATAACATGATTCAATAAGAGGGCGGCTGATTTTCAATGACCACCCTTCTGAAACACACCCCTATGTAACAGAGAGAAGTGGGGCAGGAGGGGCAGCTTAATGAAATTTCGAACTCACTTACTGTGAGCACATAATTCCATGCGATTAGTTTAAGAAAGCATAAATCCCAACCTAGTAGGAGAATATTCATCATGAAAGCCAATACACTGCCGCAAAACCAAGAGATAATCTGACCAAAAGCTTAACCTTTTGCAATATGCCCCTGCTATACGTTTTGTCATGCAAATGACGTTACAAGGGTCACTATGGTGAAACTTTATTATTACAGGATTCAACCAATAACAACACTGCAGCACTCACAGTACGTTTGCGTACAGAGGGATTAACAAAAATGCGGAACGATTCAGTTTAGTATAAACCAAGTTGGAAGAATACAATGCATTTTTATTATAATGAGCATTTTTTATTTATAGTGCCGCATACGCAAAACAACTACAGAGTTCTTGTTAAAAAATCCTCTGCAGTGAGCAATTAACGATTATTAAGAACAGGTAGCAGGAATAAAGCAGAATTATAAAATATGAACTTTTCTGTGTGCAGGTTATGCCTTAGTTGCCAACCGTCTATTTTATCTTATTCATCACGCTTACATTGCAAGTAATATGTTCAAAATATAAACAAAATTTAAACAAAACATAAAAAATCTAAACACTAAATAACATTACAGTATAAAATGATAAAGATATTATCAGGGTTAGGATTTTTAGGTGCAATTTCCATGGGAAGGGAAAAGGTAGGCTACTGAAAATATGGCAAAACAGGGGGCTAATAGGTGCTGCTAATCTCTTTATCTTACAAAGTTACATTCACGAACAATAGGCTACTGACTAATCCGGTAAAATTAAAAAAAAAGGTACTATAAAATTGCCTCCATTCCCAACTAGTCAACGATTCACCATGTGGTTTCTTTCATATGAGATCTAATTTCCCCTACAAAAAAAGTGCAAACCTAAAAACCCAAACCTGATCATCATTAACTTTTATCTTTTCTGAATTGGCAGAACTTGCTTAGTTCTTAATGTGTTTCAGTTCTCGGTTACCTATGTATCGTAATGTGGTTAGTTAAATAATTTATATAAAACCATATCAACGTTAACAAAACAGAATAAACTTGGCCTAACAATAAGTTAAATCTTGACATATGAATATAAGCCTAATGATAACCATAGTAATAATTATTATCCTTAGGTCAAGGATATTAGTTCAAAATGTGAAGAAATAAGGCTAGCGTAGATGGAAGACCAAACATGCACTAACAAGATTACTTTTTAAATTAAAAACTCGTGAGTTGAAAACGTAACGATCTTATAAGATCGACTGCTGTAACGATGATGAAATTGATTTTCAATAAATCTAGAGTAAAGAAGACGGTACGTGGGGTTAGCATTTGTGAGGAAAATCTTGAAAATACAATTCCAAAGGCTAATAAATTCTCTGGGGAAAATGGTGCTTTTCTTTAGAATTCAATAAATTAAATTAAATTGAACAAAAATTACATACAACTTCTTCATGCAGAATAGATTTAAACATTCTAGGAGTGCCTAAAGTTTGTAAACACAAACCAATGGCTTATCAAGAGCATCTAAGAATTAATAAAACCTCGTCCGGGCTTTTTCTTTTTCGCAACTTATCCTACATGACATTACCGACGGACGAGATTACATGTTTAAGTGTGTCAAAACAAATGTTATTCAATTTGGAATCAAAATTAAAACTCGAGTATAAAACCTAAACGAAGAGCACACATACTAACCAACGAATGTATGATAGCTTCGGTTTTAAAACAATTAATAAATTAAATTATCAATTGATCGGGGAAAAAATTTAGGGCTCGTCCGGGAATTGAACCCGGGACCTCTCACACCCGAAGCGAGAATCATACCTCTAGACCAACGAGCCAACGTTGTATGCGATATTTCATTATCTAAACTCATTTTCTTCAAAACAAATTATGATTCCTCTGGGAACTGAGACTGGCATCTCTGGCATTTAAAAAGATAATCATACCTCTAGACACAGAAATGCTATTTTACAATGCAGGTCTAAATCCTTAATAAAATTATCCCCTGAGTTAGGTGCTTTCACCCAAGTGATACAGTGATAGATCTAGCACAAAGATCTTTAAAAAAGATTAATGATATTCAAAGGCAAAGTCACTTGGCAAAGGGGGAAAAGGGGTATTGGTGCACAACATTAGAACAAAAGAAACATGGGCAATGGAAAATTACACTGCAGGATGTTCTAAGAAGCAGAAAATTGGTCTGGCATGGTAGTGGTTAAGGGTAAGTAGGGGGTAAGAAGACCAAATAGAGAAGGCATCGAACACGTAATCTTAAAATATTCGGAAACGCAAATAGTTATATATTTTTTTTAAATAAAAAATACTAGAAATAAACGTAGAAATAGCATATCACAAAATTTAACAACGACAAGAACATAAAACTTGAAGGAAATTAGGGACATTCTAAATCGGCCTACACCCAAAATGAAATTAAAAAAAAAAAACTAATTTAAAAATTAGAAGAGGAAAAATAAGGCGCTAATACAGCTATCAAGAGAGTACATCGGAATGTGTAAATTAAGCCACTTGCAGTAAGACAAATGTTTGTGAGATAAGTAACCTACTCAAATTATTATTATTATTATTATTATTATTATTATTATTATTATTATTATTATTATTATTATTATTATTATTAACAAAAACGTTACCAAGTTTTAGTGTTGAATATATCATGCCTAATTCAATTTTATGAAGTACATCCTATACAGAAAAACTACTTGTAACACCAATGGTGCATAAATATACAAGAATAAATTACAATTGCAATTGCAATAGATCTAGCACCTGTGTAGGCTACTTAAGAGAAGACGCGAGTTCGTTTCCAAACTTAAGATAGACTTTAGTCTCTAGATCATAGATATAACTGAACATTTGAGATTAATTTAGTTTATTCAGCATTCCCCAAACTTAGACGAGCAGGCTACATGGGATATGCCGTGGGTAAACAGTAGGCCTGCTGCCTCAGTAAATGTGTTATGATTCACATGGAAATGAAAATCAATAGCACGAACTCATTTTACAAATAGCATATCAATTGGCACTTGGGCCTTTATTCGTAGAACACGCTGCGTTTAATACCAGTGTTCATTTTTTATTATCATTTTGTTACACTGTGTATCAAGCAAGCAGATCTCGATATAATGGGAAATAATTGGATTAATTCTTTTGAATTGAGCGATAGAACCATGAATTCATTGACTAACGAATATTATTCTGTATAAAGCAATCCTGCAAGCTTGTATCTCCGTTCAAATGAACACGAATGTATTTATTGCTAACCATAGCAGATACATCTGTCATGGAGGTTGGAGGATGTGTTCCAGAACTCAGCAATTACAGCATAACATTGCGTGTGCAAACTGAAAGAAATCCGCGCCAATAATTTGATCAATGTGTAAGTGGAGGCCATAAGATTATGTACTTAAAATTTCTTCTAAAAGCTAGAATCTTTAGGAATCAGTGTCTGCTCGAAGAACATATTATTTTATCAATTGATCAGAAAGATTAATTATGTGCCTGTCCAAGAACTGAACTCAAGACCTCTTACACCCGAAGCTGAACCACATCTCATCGCGCCGCTGTAAGGTGCTGTATGGAGTATTGAACTTATTAGCTTAAAATTCCATAGCTTCTAACTGCAGGATGAAAAAGTAATATTTTCCCTTCTTTGTAAATATTAAGTTATAAAGTAGTACTCTGTCTGAATAACTATCAATTTACTCGTGTACACATCCAATTTAAATGCACTTCTTTTTAGTTTGCACTATCTTACCTAGTCAGGTTTCAGTCTGCATTGATTTTGTTTGTTAACGTTGAAATGAGAAGTGTCGATTTCACTAAAGCAAGTCGATAAAATAGCTTGTTTGGTTGTTCTTAACACATAAGCTGGCCATAGTGTTGAACATACTCGTATTTGGTATTAAAAATAGAAAATCAACTGTAAAAAAAATCTGTGACAGCATCTGGTTTTGGTGGGTATAGGTATCCCAATGTTCATAAAACAGAGCCATATATCTGATTTCCACATTTTAAGTACTTTAATATTGACAAGACGGAGTTACTGCATTTTTAGGTAGATTTCGAAGAAAAATCTACCTATTGCAATGGATACCATGTCATGATTTTCGAAAAATGCTTTCATATCTTTACGTTTCATGCCTCCCTAAGTACGAAACCACCGCCTGTTCAAAAAAAAATTGTGATATATACCGTATATATAACTTATTTATATTTATATATATATATATATCTTTACACGCTAGCGGCCGTAATTTTGAAGATATTTGAACCAAATTTCATTATGTTATTTCTAGGCCCAATAGTTCGGACAAGTTCGTTAATGAGAAAAATTGGCCCAATGGGCTGGTCGGGGGAGGGGGTTGCAATTTTAGAACATTTATATTTCGGCCCCTATGAAGTATAGATGAAACTTTGTTTGAATAAATTACAGTACTCCCTATGGAGTTCACAGTGACACCAACGATTCGGGGGTTTTGGGGGTACGAGTGGGGGTGGGGGAATGGAAATTCGAAATTTTTGAAACTACGTCTTGTGGGGTATCGTTGAAAAGCTCTTGATGAGTACTCTACAAATCAATAACTAGTTTCTTGATAGTTATCATATAAGGCGAGATTTGAATGTTTGAAAAAGTGCTCTTTCCTCTTTTTTGCAGTTATTATTGCGGGTTTGTCATGACAAGGCTAAAGAAGAAGAGTGCTACGCAGCGACAATAAATTAAACCAAAAGCACTTCGAAATCTACCTCAGCCTGTAGGCTTGCCTAAAGGGATTTTTTAATTAAGGTATAGGTTTTGCTAATAACAAGCGAATTGTATGCTGCGGCTGGAAAAAAATGTTACATATTATGGTACGATTTTTAAAATAATTATTTTACACTTACCAAAATAAATAACTTTGTATTCAATGTACTTATAAAATGCCTTTTATAGTAGGCTATGTAGTATTCGACAATAGTTCAGAAAAGTTCTGTGCAAACCCATGCAACAAAAGCGCTACAAGATCCTATATGAATTGGCCTATATACTTCGAGTCTGAAGATAAATAAATGAAACTGAACTGAATTTAATCGACGAGAATGTTACATTTTCTAAATACAATTTTAAAGCGTGTAGGTTAGACATGTGTACAGTATTGTTAAAAACCGAAGTGCGGGTGTTATTTCTCCCCTTCTTCGTTAACAGTAACTGTTCAAAATATCATCGTTCTTGTCAGTCCATATGTTCTTCCAATTTTCCGGCAGCTGTATTCGTCATAAAGAAATACTATGGCGATGTGTGTCAATGCTTATGATGAAGTTGGCAAATGTTGTGAGGGAGTGATATGAATGTGGCTTGATGAGGTAGATGGTAGCCTTTTAACAAGGTTCTAATTATCAACACCTGGTATGGACTGTGAAAAGGGCATCAAACTAGGAAGGTGATGAACTGTAAAAAATTAATTTTGTACACTCACGCTCGTATTTCAATTTAATATGGCATCATATGTTACACATTACAAAGATAATCAAATCCGATTCAAAATTCAGTTTAGAGTAATGGTTGAAAGTCAAATACTACACTCTTTTAACAAGAAGAGTTTGTTTTTTCACTGAAGTCATTTTTCAATTATTATTAGATAATAAGGTAGGTGCGCTAGTTAAGGCCATGCTCCTGATAAGGCCACTAATACTTTAACGTAAAAGTATCATACTTTGGCCCTAGATTTCAACACCTACTTGAAGCTCGTCCTTCGAAGGTCAACTGACCAGAATTTCAGGGTTCCTTCTCCATTCCTCGAGGAAAGGCAGAAACTTTTGTGAAATACGCGCTTCAGAAATAAAAACAAGATAAGAAATAAAATACATCTAACTATTTAAGTAGATTCATATCAGCATAAAATTATACGTAGAAATATAGCTTACATTGCGATCTTTTAAAGCATCTCTTTGTTGTATCTGCATTAACATACCAAGTTGAATAACCGAGATTGCAAATAAAAAAATCTAGTGCACCCTGTTAAGGCCACATACGATGCGATGCGATGAGGAACGCTATTTCTCGGTCATAATGTTCAAGTTCTGTTTGTGAATATCTACTTAATTTATAACATTTAAGCAATAATGTTCACACTTTTCATACTGACCTGGGTTTGACCGCGAACACATACATAATTTGCTTAATTGTTTATAATTAATTAATTAATTGAGTTCTTTTAATTATTTTTACACTAATTAACACATATTGATGTGCCTATACGATCAATTTATTTCAGATGCATAAAAAAGTGAGGCAAAGAGTACAGAGCTGGTCAGAAGATTACAGTGTACCCAAGTGGCCTTATCATGACTACATGCTCCTCATAAGGCCACTGTCACTTGATTTCATTATATATTTTTTGCTATCAATGTAATTAAGTAATATCATTGTTTCTTGCCCGAAACAACTTATTATAGTCATCTGTTGATAGCTGAGTGTGAAAATTATAAATTTGGAAATTATAAATACTTTGTTTTTGATTTTGAAAATTAACGTGGCCTTAACTGGACCACCTACCTTATATCTACTAAACGTTTGCAAAATAAAATAGTAGGCCTACTCAAAATGGACAATTTTTTTTTTAAATTTGTACTTTCTGATTGAGTAAAGTGATTTGCCTTTACTGTGCCCTTCCGATAGAATTGCACCATTACGATTACTTGTAGGATGCCATAAGTAGTCTGATGATAGGAATAATGATGTTTAAAGTATCAGGGGAAAAGTCCTCGGGCTTTTTTTTTCAAATAGGGGAAATAATAATAATAGAAAAATTATAATTATGATTGTAATAATAATAATGATAGCAATATTAACTTTATTTTATCAACAAAGCAGCTCGTCACACATAGTTCTGTCTGAAACTAACAGGTTAGATAGACAAAGGATGTTCGGAATTATTTAGTAGGCCTATGATCGATTTTATGCTCTCCATTTGGAACCACGTCAACAGCAAATGTTATTTGATTATGTAATGCACAGTGTACTGCTACTTACGCCTGTGACCTATGCATATGTATCGGAATTATGTCCCTCTGGAGTTCTTTTAGAGGCCTGTAAATCTAGAGACGTGGGATTGTCACTTTTGTACCCACATAAATGCATCGACCTGGACTGCGATCGAACCCACGACCGTGGGTACAGAAAGCCAGTGTCATACTGAATGCGTCATTCAAGCTAACAACAATTTTTTCCCCTGTTTCCAGACATAGAAGTAGGCGATTCCAACCCTGTGAAACTAAGAAAGATGCTGATAAAGATTAACTCATCATATTCCCTGTTTCACAAAAGTTTTCATAGAATCAGGTTGTACAACAAAAAATGTACGAGTAACTACCGTTATCAGGCCGTGATTTTATAATTGCCCTAACATTTCAGGTGCACTATCGCCCTCGAGTTCACCCAGTTTAAAAAACACTGAGTGCCAGAAGCAATTTTATGGGTAGGCCTAAAGGAAGACTGGTACTTTTGGCTGATTACTGTATTACTTTATGTGACAATTGCTTAAAAATCTGTGGATACAACTATTTTACTAACGCATAAACTCTGTTTAGCCTAATAAAAATTTAAAAATTTAAAATTCACTAAACCTTTTTAAATGTGAAATGTTTCATGGCGACCGCAACAATCGTCACACTTGGTGGGTGAAAAGCGTCGCCCTTAAGTTGGGAGCCTTGTGCCAGAAAATCAATTAGATCGTCTGTGCGCTCCAATGGGACTATTTCCCTAACGTCCGCAGACGAATTAGTCAAAAGGGATCGTTCCTAATTATCCAACATTTTAGTTCTACTCGGGACACGCATACTGCACAGCAAACCTATTTAGGTTTAACCTACAGGAGGATTACCTCTGCTACTGTGAAGACCGTTAGCATGATACAATGTAGCCTACCACGCTTTCTACACATGCGACAGATATAGGGAAGCACGTATTAACTTTAAGAGAAGTAGCCAAACAAGCAGGCGAAATATGGCCATCAGAACCTAAATTTTGGCTGGCAAAGGGAGCTAACACTACTTTCAGAACATTCACACAACACGCAGGAAAGAACAAGATGATACCCAAGACTCCGAATTTGAGACGAATCCGCCTTGGGGGCCCTACCGAGCAAGACGGATACGGCAGATCGCCCAAGACTTGCCTCGGAAGCTACCGGATAACCATCCAGCAACCGATTTGAGTGAAGTTTTCGCGGGGTTTCCCTCACTTCACCAGGGACACGTCCCCCGCGACAACAGGCAGATTAAGATAGTGAAATTTACTGAATAAAATGCAAAAGTAAATTCATCAAACATTTTCCCTGTGATCTATGAACAAGAGAGTGTGACGCGATGATCATCGAACAAATGCAAAATTGATTGTTGGACCGGAGACTCAGGTGATCCGGGGTGGAAGGCGGGGCTAAAAAAAAAAGTGTGCTCCAATATGGCTAGCTCCACGGTACGTAATTCATTGCAATAAATTTAACATTTGGAAAGATCTTACTCTACCTTTCCAGCTTAGTCTTCACACGGCCAGTGTAAAAGAATTATAATTTCAAATCTAATATTTATTAATATTTCGCAAATTTTAACGACTGTCTTAAAAATGTATATGATACTCTTTGTAAAATGATTTTATTTTGTTTATAGGATTGCTACACTCGCCTCGTTTATAACACTTGGATCATAAATAACTATTTCAGGTTTTCCGCAAAAACCTTTTATTTAAAAGCAATTCTCGAGTATTTGACAGTCTCCCGCCTCCATCAGATCATAACATATGCTATATTTATCGTTAGATTAAGACATGCAACAGGAGGAGTTAATACCCACAATATCCAGTCTCCACAGTTCAGTCTTCTCAGTAGTAAGTAAAATAGCGTATGGCTTCACACATTAAAGTCTTTAAAGATAATTAATTAGGATAATAGTTCACAAGTTTTCATTCTTAGGTAAGAAGTTGTAACTTCTCTTATGGTTTGAGGAGTATATGCTGAAGGGTAAGTGTTTTAGAACTTTACGATGGCAAAGTTCACTGAGAATCCCAGCCGGACTTAACGTTCAACTTGGGCGCCAGGCGGATAAGAAAGCATCTATTTGGGAAATGTGGCAGAAAATGTATTCAGTTCGAAGCTTGCTGCTGCGCTTCGTATGCTGATATACGACAAGTAACTTACATGAAACAGCATGGTTTCTAATGCGAATGACTTCTGTGTTCATTCGTTTAGCCAATGGATGTCCAGTTTGTAAAGGAAGGTCAATCCATTATCATGTTATTGGGGTCGGAGTGAGATTCCGATTCTACAGCAGCCAGTAAGTCCTTTAGAAAATTTGTAGGAAAAATACGAGGTGTTATAAAGAAGAGTAAGCAAAGAAAACCAACCGAGTAGAAAAAATAACTATCATATCCTTTTGCCAAGTTTATCATGTGAAACATTTTATATTTTCAATTAGGCCTACATTAGTATTGTGTGATACCACATTACGAGAACGAAGTTCATAATGATCGTAATATCCTCCCATATCCTTATAAACTTTTTTTACAAAATCAATTTGATAATAAACAGTGCTTATTCTCATGATTGTCAGTGTGATAAAAATGTTCATTATGAAATACATCTATCGTACACAAAATTTAGCTCTTTCCGCAAGTGTGAAACTACAACATTTCTGCCTAGAAGTGTCTGAAATAAATATTTTCACTTTATTATAGGTAATACCAAAATTCGTGAATCTGCAACTCTTGAAAACGAGTTGTTTCTATATATAACATTTAAATGTTATATACCTTAGTTTAAAGTACTAGTGTTTTTTACAAAATTTTAATTCGCAGATTTAATGTAAGGTAGACGGGTACATAAAAAGGAAAAACAACAAAATCCCCTTTGTAGAGAACCAACCGAGTCGACTGTACTCATCATCAAATGAATTTACTCTATGGTGTCAGGTAGACATGTCGAGACCATTCCTTGGTTTCCCACAAACCCATTTGTCTAATTTTTTCAAGTAGTCAGCCTTACAGGTCCCGAATAATTGGTTTGCCAAAACAAGTTGGGTGTAGTCCCATTGGAAAAAAAAGTATGCACATGAGAACTTGTACGACATTGATATAAAAATGCAAGAAATTATACCTGTAATAGCCACAGGGACTTTTTTAAACAAACAAAAAATCTGGTGATATGATGACAGAAATGCAGAGCAGAAGAGTGAAACCCTGAAAAATCACAACTTCGTTCATCAGAAATATGGCCCCAACGAACTGCCGGGGCAAATTACATTTTCATTATTACTATATTTATTAATATTAAACACACGATTATTACCAAAACTGTGATCTAATAAGATATGCAGCAGTAACTCTACTAGAATCCAATATCCACGAGCGAAAAGAAGAAAAAAATAATTGTAGACCTACAGAACTCAGGATGAAGGGATAATAGTATCATTTATATCGAAGATGTTTCCCCCAAAAATCAGCAAATCTAAACCAGCAGGAATCCATGTGGGAAAATTGTGATTCAAAATAAAATCACAAGTAACCGCACTCATCTATATTAATTTAGTCTGAACTTTCCATTAGAATGAACTTATTGAAAAAAGACCCCTATTAGTATCTCCACGCCCTCTTTACTGTGCCTTGGGCAATAAAGAATAATGACAAGGACTACAATGAACGTCTCATCAAATATTGCATTAAGTGACGAAACCCCCTCTTACAGTATGTGCTTGAGGAATCAATATGATGGTAACATCATATAGCCTACATTGTGCAACTGTTTAATACAATCTATGTACATTGCATAAATCGAGAGAACTATAAGTTCATTTTTTTCCTGGATCTATAGAAAGGAAAAATCTGTCAGGCCTACATTACATTTCTTCAGGCCTTTCTGCAATTTTTAATTATTTAGGTTCAAACTATCGTTCTTGTAATAAAATAGCGACACATCAAGACTTTAAGGTTACGTGTTTATTGATGTCATACCTGAGAGACACTTTGCTCTCTTACCCCAGTCTCTCATCGAACAATAACTCAGTCACTGTGTAGTGATAATATATTATACCATATAAAAATTGTGTACGTTAAGACCAAACATCCTGCGATATATTCTCCAGGTGAAACGCAGGTTGTAAATAAAGAATATTTTTAAAAATATATTTTTAGTGTCCTCCAGCATGGCTGACTGGTTAGACTTTCGCCACTGGGACCCAGAATAGAATCTAAGTGGAACCATTTGGAATTTATGGTGTACAACTTGGGGTCGTGGAAGGTTTGGCACGTTTTCTTGGAGTTCTCCCGGTTATTACCGTTTCCTCTGCCACGCATCATTCCACTGTTGACCTTGATTGCAATAAAGAAAGAAATTAATAAAATTGTTCCACAAATATTATGCCTAATGTACGGGCAACAGAGCTCTGGCAGACTGTAGCAAATTTCGTAGGGTGATTATACACTTCTTACGACACGAAGACTTAACCTGGAAGACAGATTAATTACAGTTGCCCAATACATTTTTAAAAATTTGATAGAGTGGCACATAACATTTTATTACCACAATTGACAATATATAATTCATAATCAAATTATGCAGAACCGGATCACTTGGTCGAGATGAATGCTATTTAGAAGCACTATAATATTATGAACGTCACAGTTCTTGAAACAATAATTCCCTTAATTATTAAGGGTAATGTAGTATCCTCGAGATGGCTAATTCAAAGTTAGTAACCACACGAAAACTTTATAAATGATGAGTTTATGTCTGAGTGATTCTCAGATGGTGTTGAATAATAAATAGACATACCTTTGTCTTGAGATATTATAATTACCAATCCTGGCTTGGAGATCCTTGCGACGTCAAAAACCAGATGAGAAGATTCATTGAACCACAAGACGTACGTTGGAAATATTGAGACTATTTTCAGTCATCAAAATATCAAGCATTTGAAGCTTAAACTTATCTTGAAGAGTTGCCTTCTTTATAATTGATAGTTGAAGCCATCAAACTTGGTCGCTGGATAAATAGGCATTTGCAAGCCTAGAACTCATGTCTTTATGAGTATAAAATGATAGACAATTCCAACAGAATTGTAGAATGTAGAAGACATTTTTAAGTAGAATGAAGATAGGCATTTGCAAGCCTAGAACTCATGTCCTTATGAGTATAAAATGAATGACAATTCCAATAGAATTGTAGAACGTGGAAGATAATTTAAGAGTAATGAAGATAGGCATTTGCAAGCCTAGAACTCATGTCTTTATGAGTATTTAATGATAGACAATTCCAACAGAATTGTAGAACGTGGAAGATAATTTAAGAGTAATGAAGAAGAAGCCTTATTGGCTGTTAAAGCAATGATAAAAAATTATTCAGTCTCTGATTGGACGAAATTACAATTAGCATGGTTAGAGAATACAATAGGAATAAACAAGTTAAATGATATTCAAATGTTTTATAAATAACACATAATAACAACCAAAGCCTAAAATTGAATTGAATGAATGACCTTCTAGGACATAATACATAACGGAACACCTAACATAACAAAGTGAAGAGTGTGTATATTGAATATAGCGAGGTATTTTCCGCTTCAGTTACTATTAGGCTATTATTATTATTATTATTATTATTATTATTATTATGCGTGGGTTAATGCCACAATTTATTGGATACAGTGAAGTGAATTCTCCATAAATTATTTTTTTGTTATCTGATGAATTAATACTGCAGGTGAAGAGAATACCGAAAATTTATAATACCGATTGTGTAAGAGCTTTCTTCCTCTTGGTGAACTAGAAATATATCGCTCATTATCTTGAACTGACAGTGACTGTGATCGATTAGAATTTTGCAGCGACTGTGATCGATTAGCATTTTGCAGTCACTGTGACCTATTATAATTTGGGGACTATGAATAAATAACTTAGACCTTGGTAAAAGATTGAAAATAAAATTTACCAGAATGAATAATAGTCAAAAGTGTCGCTTCATCCAGTGGTAGGCCTACATAAGTAACCTCCTGGGCTTTCACAACAAACTCTCGTTACCACCAAACCAGAGAAATTTAGAGACAATTCACGCTACTGACTGAATCTACCGACTACATAATGCAGCAACTGTACCCTAGATTTTTAAATCTTCTAAAAATGTGTAAATGAATTTCATTTTCCGTTGAGGGTAGTATTATAATATGTTACCCCCAATTTAATGATAATGCAGTTTGTAAAATATTGTATAGTACATAAAATATTGTATAATAACTATTTAAAGTGAATAGTTTTCTAAGATAACCTCAAATATTTTATGGCTTATTTAATTGTTAACTTTCTGTATAATGTACCCAGGTATAACTGACACTGATTTTGAAATTGAAATATATTTTACTAATCATACAGATAACAATTAAATTGTCCATAAAATATTTTAGATTACCTTAGGAAACTATTCACATTAAACAGTTATTAAGCAATATTTTATGAATTAAACAGTATTTTACAAACTATACTGAAATATTGTAAAATGTTTAAA
Source organism: Ectobius pallidus (assembly GCA_964059195.1). Taxonomy (NCBI): domain Eukaryota; kingdom Metazoa; phylum Arthropoda; class Insecta; order Blattodea; family Ectobiidae; genus Ectobius; species Ectobius pallidus. The sequence continues at coordinate 164,141,383 of CAXKWD010000001.1, read as the reverse complement.
TTAATAATAACTGCTATAGTATCTGTATATTGTCTTATCGAAATAATTATACGTAGGCCTACGATTTCGCAAATCTATAAAGGTATTATCATTAAATTGGGGCTATAAGGTGGATATATACAACATATTATTCTAAAATTATAACTTATCTGACTTATTTATGATAATTGATAGTACAATGAATAATGTCGGTCTAAAACATTTTAGATGCATTGTTAAAATGAATTAACGATTTGACTTAATTGTGGTAACATTTCTTTTTTATTTCACAAATATCTAATACAGACATATTATTAATTTGTACTGTGACATAGCGTATATGACTTGCTTTATAAAAAAGTGTACAATTGAGAAAAATGTTTATTTTAGGCATCTTTACAACTTTACATTATATATTTATTTTAAAGTTCTGAAAAATCTCATCTCTACACATAGGTCTAGTCTAGTAAATGTATGCTACATGTAAGCGTTTGTGTGTAGAAAATCATATAAAATTAGCGAAAACATAAGTTTTTCTGCTATAAAACTGCATTTTCAAATATTTTACCACAAAACTATCCTAGCGTTTTCATACATTCGACAACTGCACACTAATTTCTTCCAGATAGTGGAACCAGCATGCCCCTTAAAGACCACGCACAAATCACATTGGAAAATGCAATTACTCGTAAAATCAATGCATTCTTTGCGGTCTCTATGATCCCACTTGAGAAAGCCTGTGCTTTATTAATGCGTCGAAGTCTAATACTCAATTTTGACACTATGATCCAACGAATGTACCATCTTGTTTTATTATAAAGAAAGGTATGGGGATCATGATTTGAAATGAAATATTATGATTAACTTAGACCTAAGTGTTAAATGCAACCCTAAAAATTCCAGATTTAACATCATTTTTTGAAAAAGTTGCTGAACATGTTCGAAGCACTTAGTTGTTCACAAGAAAATTTCATATCATACCTTATATCCTAAAAATTTTATAACGATTATGTACTTTCTTGTATCCGTCACGTGAAAAAAATCTGAAAATATTCCAGCATCGAAATCACCGAAAATATGTGGGCCTACCGTAGAAAAAAAAAAAGAGAGAGAGTGAGAGTGAGAGTGAGATAAAAGGGGGTGGAAAGAAATATTCTGCACTTGAGTTACTTTGCCACACACATTATCAATAGATTTTCTATCTTTCTCTCTCTTGCTTCAGCTCTTCAAGTCGATCGGAAATGACTTTAGATTCCTACAGTCTATAATGACTTCTATTCTGCTGGTAGCCCGAGAGAGACAGAGTGCGACAACAATGTCCGCTGCATCACCGGGCTCGATCCCGATACCGGTACTATGCACAATATACTTACGAAACCCCTCCACGTTGAAGAAGCGCCCGTCATGATTTTCATCCTTCATAGCTTCTCAATACAAACTCCCGAATTCATTCTTTTATTCTTCCTCCCACTCTTCATCTCCCACTACGAGGAGAAAAAATAGAATCCATCCTGCATCCCTTCTGGGCCGCAACTACCATTCCTCCAGCTCAACAGAAACTCGTCCCATTCAATAGTATCTCGTCTCTTTTCATGCTGCCACCATCCCCCCTTTCCTCCACCCTCTACTTCTCCAACCATCAGAAACCTCCCCCTTTTACCCCATCAGCCCACCCAGTCAACAAAACGACATCGTCTGCTGCAATAGTTCCGTAATGGACGCCGATAACAATAGGCGTTAACAAAGGACTAGCTGGACCATTTTCATAAGCTATTGTGATCTTCATGATAAGAGAGGTGAATGCTCATCGGAGCTGTATGACAGGAGGGAATGGAAGCTAGGGGCTGAGGTGAATCCACCCTCCCTCCGCCATCCCTTTTGGTTTGATGCAAGGAACATTGGGATTGCCCCCGCATCACCCACCACCCGCGAAGCAGACAGTGACCTAAGGCAAGGAGGCGATTCTCTTCTCAGCGTACCGTGGATCCAATAGTCTCCTATATGCTCTTCCAGATGGCTACTACCACTGCTAAATGTATTGTATGTATCCAGAACGAAAAGCACGAGAGAACCCGATGAATCGAAAATGAGTTCTTGTTCATTTAAAGAAAGTTTAATTAGAACCAAGGGGGCTCTTTTATACTGACCATTGTATGTTCGATTCGTCGTTCTATATAATTCTTCAGGGGTAGCCAAATGTTATGAATAATATCTCTGAAAATCTTGAACTCTTGAGAAACAGATTTGTAAACATTCTTTTAAGAACAAAATAGTACTGTATACCACATTCTGAGTAAAGAAGCCAATTAAATTTTATTAATGAAATAATTAAAGTATTTTTAAATCTATGATTAATAACCGAGGGCAAAGATCCTCCTAGTTGAAATTATAACATACCGTATTTTAGTAAAATTATTTATAGAAACTAATAGGCATATGACACATGAGAATGATACTCATATTCATAATAAACTGTGTATAAAATTCGTTAAGACCATCTCGTCTCTTTTCATGCTGCCCTTTTCCTCCATCCTCTGCTTCTGTAATACTCATACTCTAATATTGTTAAAATTGTTATGTTCATCGAATTAAGGGATGCTATTAATTCATTTCGAAAGGCTTATATCAAAATCGCAAGATAATTCAACATAAAGTTACAATTTTTAGATACAAAATCATTCGTATTCGCTCTTACTGAATATTTATTAGAATTAGTTCCAAAAACTAGGAAAATCTTATGGGCATAAAAGGGAAAAATAAAGGGATTAAATATTAAAATTAGGCTACAATACTTTTCGGGATGATCCCCTTCGTTTGCAAGACGTTTTCAAAACTGAAGGGAGAAATTTTTATCAGCTCTCGAATCAGGAAATCCATTGTTGTTTAAATTTGTGCAAGACATATACATGGAGTTGAATTAGCTGCTTGGCAATCAATTGAGTATTTAGGGATTTCTCGGAAATAGTTAACCAGTTATCAGTAACCTAAGTAAAATATAGTTTAACAGAAGCCAATAATTAACTTAATACATTGGGCACGTATTTCAAAACGTACACGAGATAACAGATAGAATAATATAAAATCAGTAGAATGTACAAATATTAATTTTCTCAGTGGACTACAGTAATTTCAAGACTTAATTTAGTATGACAAACGAAGCACTAATTGTAAAGGCTATACTATTTTAAAACTACAATATATGTTATCTATCCGTCACACAGATATAATCAACAGGTAACCCCGTAATGTAATAACACTAACCTAAATTATCGACGACATTTACACTGATTTAATATAATCTAGCCCTCTTTCTTTTCTGGTTCCCTTTGCCTACACATTTTGACATATCAACGATATATAGGCCTATACGAAAATTCTCTAGACATCGGAATGAATGCTAGTATGTTATAGCAAAAGCTCAGAATAAACTTATGAGGCTAGCAGCCTACATGAAAGCTATTTCGGGTTATGCCTAAGTTTCCGTAAGTTTTGGCTACCAAGAAGAACCGTTCTTCACAAAGAATCGACAATGGTCGGTCAGGAGAAGTAAGGTTCTTGGGCCGATGACTGTACGTAAAAATAATACGCTGGCCATAAGATTTTTTCAATAAGGAACAGCATATGGTTTCGCATAATATCATATAGTATATTAAATCATAAAGGAATCGAATAAGAAAAGATTTATGATCATGTTGAGCTGTTTAGTTTTCCTCTTATCTAATTTGTGCCTCATAGGCTTATGTTTTTGTTGTTGCCTAGACAAGGTATATTCTGATTCTTACAGCCTATACCTAGTTCATACGTATATCTGGTATTTATTTAAACTTACCTCATATCAGAATAGGCACATACCACTAGGACTAGACCTATATAGTCGACAAATCGGTTCTTAAATGTATTTAGATTAATCTACATATAGTCTAGAAAATTAGCTTTAGTAGTGAGCTATAGACTACTTCAATATCTGAATTATCATCGCGCTCGCAATATCGGATGCTCATTGACAGAGCATTTACCAGGCCTAGATTAATTACAAGGATTAAAATTAAAACTCTTTTACAGGCCACTTTGTTTGATAGCCTAATATGTTAGACACATCCTCAAAGGAGGCTTGCTGGAACATAGCGTAAGTACATAAGAACATATAACACGAATTGCTTAGCCTAAGAGCTCTTAGGTCTGCATAGGCCCATAGCCTATAACGAAATCAATGAAGTTGCCTTCACGCAATGCAATTAAGATAAATGTTCTTAACATTCTATTGAGGTTAAATGAGTAGATTACTTCAAAACAAAGGAAAGACTATAAATTATAAAATACAAATTGCACTAATGAAGAAGCCAATTAATTATGATATAGGGGTCAGTACAATAGCCGAGTAGAAAACGTGAGAAGGGAGGGTCTAGACCGCCCTTGACTTAATCCGAGGCAATGCAGGTGCACAAGGCGTTTGTATGGGACTGCATAGTATGTTACGCATCGCACGGTGGGGCCAAATACCAACCAACGGGCTGTAATGGCGGCCAGGCATTTTATATTCTCATGCAAGGGATAAATCTTCCGTAAAAAGGTCATTTTGAACATTGAGCAGCTGAACACAATAGGTACTGTTAGGAAACAACAGAACCGACCAAGAATTGCATTCAAGTTGAAAAGTCAACGGCTTCTGATAGGGTCTATTTCACATCCAATATCAAAGGACCCAGCTAGCTTGCCATACAGGGGTAGAAAACCTCCTGGCACAGTATGATTTATATCGCGATGAATTTTCATAAAGGCATTTTGCACGCTTCTTCAGTTCAGCAGCGTTCGGTGTTTTTTACTTCTTCTAATTCCTTTTACTTTCTCGCATATACGTAGTATACAGAAAGTAGTCAATTGTAATCGTGGAAAAAATCGAAATCGATAATGACTCCAGGAAAACACGTTTCACGACGCGTAGAAAACTAAAAAAAATATAAATATTTTTTTTTTAATGACGTCTGTCCGTCTGTCTGTGGACAACTACAGCGGGTAAAAGGTTCATGGTATTTAGGCCTACTTCTTTTAATTAAGGACATTTTTTTTGGAATTTTATTGAACCATCCAAAATTTGGTTTTTATAACTGAAATTTTAAGGGGACTTTCCATGAATGCTTTTTTTCAAAATCTTCTAATTCTTTAAAAAAATCGCTCTAACGATTTTAATAAGAAAAGTAAAATCCGAAACGCTTATCTACGACTAATGAAATGACTACATCCCTTTTTATTTAAAAATTACTTAGGAGGTACTTGACTCGTATCCATTTTCAATTTTTCTAGGTTATTGTTCCGTTATGTTTTAGTTTAGTAGGTCATGCTTCTGTAATTCGTTTTTAGCAGGCCTTGCTTGCTATCTTGTTTTTTATTTATTGAACAAATGAATTTCAAATAGTTGTTATGTATGGTTATTGTAATATCAAAATTATTCTTTTTATGTCTTGCATCCAATCAGAGACTGGAGATTTTTATTATATTGTTTTGATAGCCAATAAGGTTTATCTTTAGCTCTTTTCTCCTTCTTCATCGATTCAAGTTAACTGTGTCTCATAAAGACATTAGTTTTTCTAGGCTTTAAATGCCTATTCTTCGTTGTAATCAATTCAACTACTACTCATAAGGACATGAGTTTTCTTCTTGGCTTATCAATGCCATTATTTACCTATCAGATAGATCTGGTGGTTTACTTTCAATAGCTGAAGCAATCAGCTCTTCGATTCACATTAAGGTTTCATATGCCTTATTGTTTCTGAAGACTTCGAACGATTTAAGGACTATTATCACCCATCGTGTGATTCATCGGGTCTTCTTCATTTTGGTGTTGGCGTTGCAAGATCTCAGGCTAACATCTGTATCAACTATCAAAAGGTGGTATTAATCAATTCAAAGGTACGTCATTTACTACCTAATTTATTTGAGGAACATTTTGGACGTAATTTCATCATTCAACTAATATATTTGTGGTTTTGATCAAACTGATTGAGCCATCTCAAAGATATTTATGACCTTTAACAAAGGAATTTGTATTAAACATTGTGATATCTACAAGTTCATCAGTGTTTATGAATAATAATATTATACACGTCCAAGAAATCAAGAATTTATGAACTGAGCATGATGTATGTATTGTTGTTGTGACAATAAATTGTTACATACCAGAGAAATTTATCTAAAATGTATTGGGCAAGTTTGGCTTATCTATTTATAGTTTAAGTCTCAATTTCAAGAAGTGTTACATCATATGAATCTTGTTATACAGTCCGCTTGCTCTCAGCTTGCCCGTACAGTTATCATAATAATGTTGTAGAGAAAATAAAAATGAACATTTTTTGTTACATACATTTCTTATTAAATTAATAGGTATTAACATAAAAACGAAATAAATATTACTTAAATGCGAAATTCAGTACATACAATATGATTAAAATATGACTGATTCTCTTTTATTGCCCACAGTAGCAAGAAAACTATTATCTACTAATTGTTGTGATTATTGCATTGATTATTGTTATTAAAGTGATAATAATTCCTTTATTGCAACCAATGATCATAGTATGATGAATGAAACTCTGGTGAAAACAGGGGACACAGGAGCACCTCGAGAAAACCTGCCAGACCCCGTTTTTCAACCACAAATCCACATGGATCCATCGAGATTCAATCCCGGGCCCCAGCGGTGGAAGGCGAGAGGTCACTGCCGCTTTGAGTTCTTCATAGGTTGGGAACTCTTTTCCACCCCAGAAAGTACTTTAGTTTTGGAAACAAGTGAAAATTGCTGGGTGTAGGCCTATTACTGCATTGCTTTGATGTCGATTTCACTGATTTCTGAGATTTCTTGTAGGCCTAGGTCTATTTCCAAGTAAGCCTATAGGGACGCATTCTTCACAAATATATACTGTTCAAATAAGATTTATGATTTGTGAATGAAGGTATTGCTTCTTAACGAGCTGAAATTAATACGAGTACCGGTACTGGATCCGCTGAGTTCGACTATAATTAAAATAAAATAATATTGATAAATTCTCTTTGCGATCAAAACGCAAAATAAAGTAACACAGCCAATACTATTGCAGAAGAGTATCGTGTAGAAATTGGGAATTTACGTCCTTGTTACTGTTGCATGAATTATATATGAATATTTGTAGGAAAAGCGAAGCACACATTAAATTTAGTAGGTACCTGACAATGGCAAACATTAATATACTTTACTAAAATTAGTTTTTTTTTAAATCCCTGAAACTCCTTCAAATTGCCTGTGAGAAAAGCATATATGAAATCATAGAAGTATTCAAACGAATCACATGAACGAAGAGGATTATAATTTATTATTGGCAGCCAATCTCATTTCGCTCTCTAATATATCCAGTGAGATCAAAATTTCGAAAGTCTGCATTCAGGTTCAATACAAAAAGCTGAGATATAAAAAAACAATATCCGGTAAAGAAATACGATATGACAATAAATGTTTAGGAGTTTTTCATTCAATTTTCTACTCTTTTGTTCTATAGAACACATTGGAATTGTTCTGTATGAAACAAAAGTGCCTTTGAGCAAATCCCCCTATACCTTCGCCATATACTGGATATTTCATATTCAGCAAAGGATTAGTTTGGACCGACTCAACAGATTTCACAAGAGAGAGGGTGACTACCTAGTGTCATAGCCACTCCATTGTTATTGAACAAAGTGTCCTTGTAACATGATAGCAAAGGAAGATTGTTTCTATTGTGCCAGGTAGCAATAGACCGTAATCTCCAGGTAATACAACAACCATTCACCAGCTATAATCGAACCATGACTCGTCCTGCCATCACCTTATTGTTTTCCACCTGCCCCAGATCAATTCTAAAGTGAAATACCCACTCTCCACTACAATGCTTTATTACTCCCACTTTTTATTTCCGCATATATTCGTAATAAGTTATACAGAAATTATTCTTAATGTAGGCCTAGAGCATTCTATGTTAAGATAGTTACAGATCTTGGTGATTCATCATTCAATGATTCAGAAAATGAAGTTTTTGCAATATCATCTGGGCGTATGTTGGATGTTTGTCTTAAAGGTAAGTAGATTCTAAAGTGAGTGCATTCAAGTATTGCAGAAATATGTAATACTTGGCACCTCATAAGTCTTAAGTATATTTGCATTTAATGTGCAATTACTCAGAAATTGAATTTTGTTATGTAAAATAACACTGAAATTAACCCCACTTTTGTACCGAAATTTAACATATTTATTCATTGTAAAATCGGATCCCTAAACTGGAATGTTTGTGCAGTACGGGATATACAGAGTAATAAAAACACCATTCAATATTTTGAGAAGTGCACTTCAAAACAAGAAAAAAATAAGTATAATGAAAACGTAGGTGTACACCATGTGCGCCACGGTATAGCAGTTCTTTAGTTGATTTAAAAGAGTTGGGTGCCATTTTATAGCTGTACTTTAATTCGGGTTATTTGTCGCCAAGTTGGGAGATTATTGATACCACAGTCCTACCGGGGAGTACTGGTGTTGGGCGATTCTGGTAGTCGAAAAGGGGTTATTGCCGGCTAGTAACTCAGTTGATAGATTTATGCACGAGATTCTTAATAACGGGTCGGTGGCTAGAGAAATTGTCCGAGGGAACGAATAGGCAAATCAGGATGAATTAGGTGGAATAAAATGTTTGTGATCTTTTCAATTTCTATCTATATTCTAAATAAAAAGGTTTGTCCTGAAAGGTAAAAGTTGTATTATTGAGTCTTTTCATAAGATGATGTAAGTCCAAAGGGGTGATGTCGTAGTAATTATAAGTTGTTGTTGCAATGTCTAAGACTATGATAATATTCACTTCTTACGCGCTTCTTCACTATAATTATTCCGTCGATTCTATTTATATGGCGCGGATTATTAATACTTCCTTTTTATCTCGCGGGCAACTTTACTAGTTATGCCCCGGGTACGTTTCAAGTTTAATTACTTTAACAAAAATCACTTATACAATCTCTACTTCCGTAGGTTAATACTGACGCGCGGCGATGTTATATTATACTAAATTGATCTATTTATAATGCGCGGATTCGATATCTTTGAAGTTGAATATTTATAGAAAATTGTAGTTTAGTCCATGTTATAAAAGTTAGCTGAAGGCTCTGTCTTAGTGTCGTAGGTTCGTCGTCTGTCCCCTGATCCAAAAAGATGCTGTGACTTCGGGGCTCTTTGATAATATATCCTGGGTAGGTGGAGGGGTGAATTGTTGCTATTGGATGGTTTCAACCTAGGGTTTTACTTAATTGGAGGAGATCTTGGTTTTCTGCTAGCTTGTTTGAATCTTTCTTCGGTTAAAATGCGTTAATGTTCGTTGGGTCATTAATTTTATGTGACATCTCGACCTAGTCGTCAGAATGTCTGTCATACAGGAAGTCTCCTCCTACTAAATATATCTGTGATAATAACTGTGATAGCTGAAGGCTATCAGAGTTAATACTATTTCCATTTTGTGGGCTGATTTTAGCTGAATCGAATGATCTAAGTCTCAAGTCTGTCGGATTAAAACTATGGAAGTTAATTATAATGTCCGATTAAAATGATTAAAGGGGTTAATTAAAAGTTTAGTGTAGTATATGAAATTGAAGGGGGTGTTTCTCTCTTTCTATTGGTATAATTTGTTTTATTGTCATTATTTTATCTATTGAGTTATTGATGTTTGAAGTTGAGGAATTTTACTATAATATAGGGGAAAAAGGCCGGTTCGTATGAGGAAATGTTCGGTTTCATATGATCGCATAATGAGTAGAAAATCACGCGATATATTAGGGTGATCAAGAATAATACGAGCGAGATTTTACAGTCATTATAATACCCGTTTTCAAAGTCCTAAATAGTCCTATGCCTTGTTTTAATTTCGGTTTTTTTAAATTTGTTTTGATATAATTTCGTGATATTATTTCTTAATTAATTATCTTTGTTTGATACGTTTTTCTCAGTAATTAGTGTCCTTACATCACCTTGACTCTTTAGTTAATTATACATACACATACATAAATTCATAAACAATAAAATGCACTTTTACAATACTATTTTACCTTAACGTAGTCTGTCTTCTTATTATTCGTCGTACATATTGTATTCAGTCCGTTGTCCTTCTGTTACACTAGTAAATCATAAAAATATTCATTATATCTTATCAATAAAATACACACTATGATTAAAGTTTGTGTTCATAACCTAGTCTTATTAATTTTATCTTCATTCTTCTGAATTTTGATGCTGATGCTTAATTGAAGTGAAACGTTGGGGTACGCTTTCCTTTCCTTATTATGGTCTTAAATAACTCTTAAATTATATCCAGATTTCACATATTATACTCCTATTCCAATTTCACCTCGTAAGTACTTTTTGCTATGTTACCTTTCATTACTTTCAATATTCTTTATGTTTTTCTATCAACTTATTCATTTCTTTCAATATCAATCTTTATCTCACTTATTATCGTATTTCATTCACTTATGTCACATATTTCGTCGCTACATATTTTCATCGTAATTTTATACGGTATACATTATTATTCTTTGCTTGACTTTCCTATTTTATTCTTTTTCATCATATTTTTTTAATACTCTTCTCGTATACGTAATTTATTAATATCTTACCTTGTTTGCATACACTTTTTCAATATTCTTAGCATATTCATTGTTCAATCTTACCATATTTTCTTCACTTCTAAAATAACTTTACTTGGTTAATTTTCGGGAAAGGGTTGATAATATGTGCTGTCCATACTTTTGTATGTAAAATAATTTATTTTATTTTTTTTTTTATTTAAAATTTTGTTCATATTATGTTATATACTATTCCAATAAATAAAATTAAAATGTGCCGAAAATGGTTGTGTCTAATTAATCATTAGGTCAAATAATAGTGTGATTCCTTTGGTCAAATGAATGTTTTATCTCTTCAGCATTGAATTTAGAGGGGAGGTAGCCTTATAACTTAAAATTATCTATTTACACATTGAGATCACTACAAAAATAATACAGTGCACTTGTATTTGTAGTGGATTAATTTGCTGCGAATACTCATCATATTTGATATAATAAGTCTCGTATCGGAGAATTGTCTTTCAGCAAATCAATTAAAGACTATAGTCACTCAACCGTAAATTGTACATTCATCCTTAGATGTCAGGTAAAACATTAATTTGTGAAGTAGGAATCACTCTAATTATTTTACATAGTCAGTCCAATTCAATCCTTTTTCAGATCCGGTCATCTTATATTTACACTTCCTTTTTCTTCCAATCCAAATACCAGGCTAAGGCTTGCTAGCCATTACGTGATAGGGCTTTAACAAATGTTTTCTATACTTGCCGAGAATTTTCTTTGGATTCTCTATATGGGTGAGTTGATAGGTATCAGTACTAAATTTTGCTTTTACCTGAAATGGTCCAGAATAAAGGAGACTGAATTTCTTCTGGCGATTGTGTAATGCACTTGAAATTATATGTGATTTAAGCAATACATAATCTCCCGGCAAAGGATCCCACCTAGGACGAGGGCGTCTGGGTTGTCGTCTCCTTTTCGACCACTTGCTCTGTAGGCGTTTAAGGATAGCATTGCATATGTCCAAGTCTGATTTATTGCAGGTCGGTAACACAGGGGGGGTGTTCTTGAAAAGAGGGTTCACTTTACAATGTGTTACTACTTCTAAGGGAATTTCCTTCGTAACGTGATGTTTTGTTTCGTTAAGTATGGCTTGGATGGGCTTTAAGTATTTATACCAATTTTTGTGCTGTCGGTGAGTTAGCAATCTTAGATAGGAAATCACTTGTCTGATATATCTCTCAGAGATATTGGCAGAGGGATTATATGAAGAGCAGTGTAGGGTCTTTATATTGAGTTTAGAGAGTCCTGAGTTCCACTTTGGGCTTGAGAATATACTAGCATTGTCAGTTAAACAAAATTCGACGTTGCCAAATGTGTCGACATATTCTTCTACTTTCTTTAGGCAGATTCTAGTAGATAAGTCCCGTATAGGGTACAGTGCTACAAGTTTGGAGAAAGTATCCACAAAAATAAGTATGAATTGGCAGCCAAAGTTACTTCGGACTAAAGGACCTAAAATATCCCCGCATATTAATTGGTTGGGCTTGGTGGCTTCAATAGAATTTACAGACACTTCATATGCTGTGTTCTTACTCTTTCCTACTTGGCATAGGTGACAATTTCTTATGTAAATTCTAATCTTACGTCCAAGTTGTTTTATGTAAAAATGCTCACTAATAGAATCGATCAATTTTTCGGTTCCACTATGCGCAAGGTTTTCGTGATAGCTTGCTATAATATCAGTTTCAAGAGATTGGGGGATGTAAGGTCTCCAAGCGGGATTTTCTTTGCCACAGAATTTATATATAATTCCGTTGTAAGTAGCTAACGTGCTTTGCTTATTAGCTTCACCTGGTGGGCTAGAAGGTGGTATTTGTAGTTCCTGCAACTCGTTCTGAACGGTAGCCAAATAAAGTCGTCAAATTGAAATTTAGATTTTTTTTTTTTTTTTTTTTTTTGAAAGGGTTGCAAGGGTTACCACAGGAAGAGTGTGTTGACCCCTCACTCGTGTAAAGTCACGGTGGGAGTGGGAGACTGCGTTCTTTGTTCCTGATTGTCCTGGTCATTGTTGTTGGGTCTATTTCTAGCATGGTCATATGAGTTGTTTCTTGTGTATTGATTATTATTACTATGGGCATACCAGTAATTGTTTCTACCTCTATAGTAAGGTCTGAAGTAGCCTTGGTTGTATTGGGTTCGGTTGAACCAGTGTGGTCGATAACCAGCATAGTTATGCCTATATTGTCCTCGGTAGCTATTGTTATATCTGCCATTGCCATATGGGCGGAAACGATAACCTCTGGTTCTCCAATTACTCCTAGAATTTCTCGAAAATTCAGTTTGTGGCCAATAATAGTCAGGGTGTCGAAACTCATTGTTGTTTTTACCATCATATTGTCTATTTTCAGTGTTGTCAGGTGATTTAGAAGGGTTGGGTGATCGCAACCCGTTTTCAAAAGGAGTGTGGTTAAGGGCGGTTTGCACTAAGTTGATATTCTTTCTGTGCATTTGATTCGCAGACACTATGGGGGCGTTTTGTTTGTTAGATTGGTAGGAAGTATCCTGCATGGATTTCAATAATTTTAACATGTCAGTGGTGGACTGGGGAGAGGCAATTATGAGGCAATTTCGTACCATTGAAGGGAAGTGTGAGTGAAGGGCATTAAGGAAATCTATCTCCTTTATCTCAGGCTTGAGTAATTGCCTACTCTCGCATAATGAGATAAAGTACTCGAGATACGATTGTCCTTGGCTTCTATCATATTTCCCGTGAAATATTCTCGCTCTCAAACGAAGTTGATCTGTTTCGCCCCAGAACTCTGATAAAAACATTTCCTCGAACTGACTAATGGACAGCTGATTATCTGGGTTGATCACTTGTAGCCATCGAGCTGCTGTTCCTTTTAGCGATTGCGCCACGAAAATTAGTTTCAAATGTTCAGGGACACTTCGTAGAGTGAAATATGTCTTGAGATCTTTTAAGTATCTTACTGGGTTAGTTTTAATTGTCTCTTCAAAGCAAGGAAGCGGAAAGTCAGAATTATTTAATGAAAAATTGTTAATGGGAATTTGTGGGGACTCGCGGCTAGAACTGGCAACTCGCTGGTCCAAACCATTGTTCATTCTTTGCATAGGTACAGAGGGTTCTGGTATTTCGGGTACATTTGGCACTGGATCAGGTAAGGTTGATGATGTAGAGGCTGAGGTGGAGGGGGCATTACAGACATGGGGCATTATTGCATTTTCCCTTGATTGGTCAATAATGGTTTCCTGTTCACGGACTTTTTGTTGGAGCCTGTCAATTTCGGACTGGAGGGAAATTAACCTCGTGGAGTTATTCACTGTGTTTCTTTCTATAGTACCAACCTGTGATCGAACGGAGTCCACCTGGCTGGTGAGCACTTGTTCGGTGTTGGCTATTTGTGCCGTTACACGGGAGTCCATATTTTGCAACTCCGCAGTAACGTGAGTTCTGTGTTCGTTGATTAAAGATTTAAATTCTGAGGTTTGTTGTGTCATGTCTGCTCTTAATTGTGTATTCAGTGTGGTGATTTTATCTTTAAGTGTTGTGTTCACAGTAGCCATGTTGGTATTCATTTCATTTCTTAGTTGTTGGTTCTGATTATTAAGTGTGGTGTTTAGTGTTGAAATCTGTGAATTCATATTATCATTTAAAGTGGAGTTTTGTGTAGCTAGCTCCGTGATTTGTGAAGACAGCTGGTTTGAGATTCCTGCGATCATGGCTTGTAACTGTAGTAAAAATTCAGTATTAGGGTTTAGCGTGTCTTGTGAAAGATTTATAGTGTTCTGTGTAGCAGCAGGTTGCGTATTGTTATTCTCTGAGGGAGAGCTTATTGGGTCCGGTGTGTCGTCTGTAAGAGGCGAAATAAATATTACTTAAATGCGAAATTCAGTACATACAATATGATTAAAATATGACTGATTCTCTTTTATTGCCCACAGTAGCAAGAAAACTATTATCTACTAATTGTTGTGATTATTGCATTGATTATTGTTATTAAAGTGATAATAATTCCTTTATTGCAACCAATGATCATAGTATGATGAATGAAACTCTGGTGAAAACAGGGGACACAGGAGCACCTCGAGAAAACCTGCCAGACCCCGTTTTTCAACCACAAATCCACATGGATCCATCGAGATTCAATCCCGGGCCCCAGCGGTGGAAGGCGAGAGGTCACTGCCGCTTTGAGTTCTTCATAGGTTGGGAACTCTTTTCCACCCCAGAAAGTACTTTAGTTTTGGAAACAAGTGAAAATTGCTGGGTGTAGGCCTATTACTGCATTGCTTTGATGTCGATTTCACTGATTTCTGAGATTTCTTGTAGGCCTAGGTCTATTTCCAAGTAAGCCTATAGGGACGCATTCTTCACAAATATATACTGTTCAAATAAGATTTATGATTTGTGAATGAAGGTATTGCTTCTTAACGAGCTGAAATTAATACGAGTACCGGTACTGGATCCGCTGAGTTCGACTATAATTAAAATAAAATAATATTGATAAATTCTCTTTGCGATCAAAACGCAAAATAAAGTAACACAGCCAATACTATTGCAGAAGAGTATCGTGTAGAAATTGGGAATTTACGTCCTTGTTACTGTTGCATGAATTATATATGAATATTTGTAGGAAAAGCGAAGCACACATTAAATTTAGTAGGTACCTGACAATGGCAAACATTAATATACTTTACTAAAATTAGTTTTTTTTTAAATCCCTGAAACTCCTTCAAATTGCCTGTGAGAAAAGCATATATGAAATCATAGAAGTATTCAAACGAATCACATGAACGAAGAGGATTATAATTTATTATTGGCAGCCAATCTCATTTCGCTCTCTAATATATCCAGTGAGATCAAAATTTCGAAAGTCTGCATTCAGGTTCAATACAAAAAGCTGAGATATAAAAAAACAATATCCGGAGTAGTATGGTTTTCCCACCTACGTCATTGCAGGAGCTTGCAGGAGCCGGAGGGGAGGGTGGCGCCGGAGTGGAGGGGGAAACGGGTCACGTGACAGGAGCCGCAGGAGCCGGAGGGGAAGGTGGGCGTGGTCTATGACGTCACAAGTGGGCGTGGCTATGACGTCAGTGGCGGATTGTATGACGTCACAAGTAGGCGTGGCTATAACCACGTGATTCAAAATGGCGTCGGTTCCGGTTCCTATTGCAAATGGCAGCGGTTCCGGTTCCGGGGCGTACGAAGCGCGAAATTCAAAATTTGAGAATTTATAATGTAATTGGTTACGTTTCCGGCGCGAAATTCAAAATTTGGAAATTTATAATGAAAATGGCTACGTTTCCGGTTCCTATTTCAAATGGCGGATGGTGGGAGATTTAATACTTGATGGCGGTTGATTTGAAAATTGCAAAAGGTGGAAATTGAATATTACAATTGCAAATAGCGGATGGTGGGAAATTTGAAATTTGTATATTGGTATTGTTTTACAACATGGCGGCATCGCTTACGTCACAAGTGGAATGAGAGGGGAAGGTGGAATGTTTTACAATATGGCAGCATCGCATACGTCATCAGAGGAGGAGCAAAGGATTGATGACGTCATTGCAGGAGCCGCAGGATTGATTACGTCATTGCAGGAGCTGATGACGTCATTGCAGGAGCCGCAGGAGCCGATGACGTCATTGCAGGAGCCGCAGGAGCCGATGACGTCACAGCAGATTTTAATCTTTATGTCTTTTTAGCATGGAAGCATATAGATCACGAAGCGTAAATGCATCGTTATCAGTTTTCTGTAAGATGATTCTTTTTCTAAAATCTAGTGACTCAACCTAGAGTAAAGGCGGTCGGTACCCCGCGTTCCGAATGTTAAAAAATCTAAACCTCCTTATTTATTATCAGAATCCATCGAAAGTGTATAGTTAGCATTATTTTATTCCTTCGTAAATATGGTAGCTTTCGTCTTAAAACTATATTTTATTTGTAAGATTATAATCCTAGCCCAAGGGTTAACTCAGCTTCTGGCTTAGCAGATAGTCGTAAATTTTCCTATCATGATCGGTGCATAATCTTACGTGTTGAATTATCTTCAATTCCCCCAGTATAATGTCGGAATAATATTATATCATACTTCATTATTCAAAGGCGTTTTGTAAAGTCAATGTATAGAACTGTGTTAGCACACTGTTTCAATGTACGTGACAGAATTGATGCATGTGTATCTCGTTATCTACAACAGTCATATGAGGCTTGTAGTAACCTTGACGTACGTCTCACATATTCATTCACTGCAACTTATCTATCGTATGCTGACCTATTCAAAAGTCTTAAAACAATCTCTTTAAACAGCAGTACTTTTAAAAATTAAATCCCTAATCATAGCACATGTCTTATGTATTATTAGTCAACAGTATTTTTATTGCGGAATATTGTAATATTTCATCGCAGAGTGGTAGTGAACTTATATTGTAATATTCCATCGCTGAGTGGTTCTGAGTTCGATTCAAAGTCAGTAAAGGCATATTCAGCTTTTCTCACATTGCGGGAAATTGAATATACTGTTTCAGAAAAGCGCTGATAAGAAATAAATATCAAATAACGCTTTAACGTATATTTCTCCCAGTGATTCATCTCTGATGGAACCTTATATTATTTTTAATGTAGTTTCATACAGAGTATGTCAGCATTTATTGCATGAAAATTAATATTTTATTTCCGCACCAGAATTAAATATCGGATATCTGATAATTTCACCAGAAATGATTATATTTCATATACGTGAACAATTTTATGTGGGAAATCATGAACAGGTATTTTCACAAGCAGGAAACGCGAAATATCTAATTACTGTTGATTTAAGCATTAACGTTTTTTTACCAAGTCGTGAGGCTAGTCAGCATTTTTTTAAAACTCCAATCATGTCATTGGTGTAAAATATATTTGTCCTGTTGCGAGACTATTTTATAACAACACTATATAAACCAATGACGTCATGCTTCAGGCTCACTTGTTATCCATCCGTTATCAGCTACAGATCTACAATGGAGAGCTCGTCTGCCGTATTTTTCCAGTGCACCGAGTGTGATGCTAAATTTAGGCATAACAAGAATTTGAACAGGCATATTAACCATCAACATAAAAAATCTGAACACAAGTGCGAAACCTGTGGTGTGATATTTACACGTAGGGACAACCTATCATCACATATTCGCAATATTCATTCTACCGACGCTAACAACGTCGTGTGTGAAATATGCAAGACAACGTTAAAGTCTGAGAGGTGTCTCAAAGCACATATGCAGAACGTCCACCACCCCTCAAGGAAGGTGGAACCCAGGCATATCGGGATCTACACCAACACTGGTCGCTTCCATCTGCCAGCGCATAGCGGAGACGGAGGAGCGGTAACAACCCATCCACCGATACTGGGAGAGGAAGCCGGGCATTCATCTCATCATTTACAGGTATGTTGTTATTATTATTTTTATTGTACAAGCCATCAAACTTATTTTTTATCACAGTACAAGACATAAAACGTAATATTATTTTTTATATTAGTACAAAGTGGATAAAATCAAGACATTAAACTCATAAATCTTAATATTTTATTTTTATTGTGCACGCCATCAATCTTATTTCTTTTATGATAAAACTTAGTATTATTTTTTTATATTGGTATAGAATAGTTAAAAACAAGTCATAAAACTTTATTTCTTTTATCATAAATCTTAATACTATTTTTTTCTGTTGTTATAGAATGCCAGACCAATGAGTGTGGATACCATGCGGACATCATCCGTCCAGCCAAGCACCATCCATCCTAGGCATTCAGATGATCATTTGCAGGTATGTTATTATTATTATTATTGTGCATATCAAACTTATTTTTTATCACAGTACAAGACATAAAACGTAATATTATTTTTTATATTAGTACAAAGTGGATAAAATCAAGACATTAAACTCATAAATCTTAATATTTTATTTTTATTGTGCACGCCATCAATCTTATTTCTTTTATGATAAAACTTAGTATTATTTTTTTATATTGGTATAGAATAGTTAAAAACAAGTCATAAAACTTTATTTCTTTTATCATAAATCTTAATACTATTTTTTTCTGTTGTTATAGAATGCCAGACCAATGAGTGTGGATACCATGCGGACATCATCCGTCCAGCCAAGCACCATCCATCCTAGGCATTCAGATGATCATTTGCAGGTATGTTATTATTATTATTATTATTGTGCATATCAAACTTATTTTTTTTTTAACACAGCCCAAGACATAAAACGTAATATTATTTTTTATATTAGTATAGAACTGATAAAACCATGACATCAATCTTATTTCTTTTATGATAAAACTTAGTATTAATTTTTTATATTAGTACAGAACTGATAAAACTATGATGTTAAACTCATAAATCTTACTATTTTATTATTATTATGCAAGACAACAAACTTATTTCTTTTATCATCAATCTTAATATTTTATTTTTCTATTGTTGCAGAATATAAGTCCAATGAGTGTGGATACCATGCGGACATCATCCGTCCAGCCAACCACCAGCCATCCTAGGCATTCAGGTCAACATTTACAGGTATGTTATTAATATGATTATTGTACAAGCCATCAATCTTACTTTTTATCATAAAACACAATTTTATTTTTCCTTTGTTATAGAATGCGAGACTTTATATTTCAATGAATAAACAAGACAGAAAACTTATTTCTTTTATCATAGAACTTAATATGCTTTTTTTTTTATATTAGTACAGAGTGGATAAAATCATGACATTAAACTCATAAATCTTAATATTTTATATTTCTTTGTTATATATGCGTTTATAGGTATGTTATTATTATGATTATTGTACATGCCGTCAAACTTATTTCTTTTATGATAAAACTTAATATTATTTTCTATATTAGTACAGAGCGGTTAAAATCAAGACATTAAACTTATTTCTTTTTCATAAATCTTAATATTTTATATTTCTATTGTTACAGAATCCAGAGTCCATCCACCAGTTACGACCTAGTGTCATCATGCATACGCGTGATATTCCACAGGTATGTACAGTGAAATGTCTTAGTCTTTTTATTATGCCATTCGCTTACAAAAGTCCCGATACAGTGAAATGTCTTAGTCTTTTATTATGCCATTCGCTTACAAAAGCCCCGATTGCTAATGTTAATGTTTTTTCGTTATTACAGAATCAAGGTGGAATGGATCGCGGCGCTGGACCACTGGGAGCAGCCACAACATCTGCGGAAACAAGTGAGTTTTTCATGCTACAATCTGCATTCAAATCAAGAATTGCTACTTATGCCGCATTAGATTTTCCTGTTGGCGATATGGAGTCTATCCTGTCGTCGTATCAGAACAAAATCGAGAACCTCCTTTCAGAGTCACTAAAGAAATTTACATCAATAAAATTTAACTTATTCGTTGAGTGTAACTTTGAAAATTTAGATGGTCAGGCATCATTATATAACTTCAAAACTAAAAATGAAATTCTGTACAGAACCTCGATCATTAGTGAAATAGTAACTAACCACATTGCTAAATTGAAGAAGGAGCTTGAGGAATGTAGCATGCGGGGCTCTGGGTGGTTTTATAAAAAACTACACAAAGTTGAGGTAAGAATCAATGAACATGTCCCATTTATAGGGCGTGGCCATATGGTTCTGCCTGAAAAATTCCGCCACCTACATTCTCTCATCAATATTAATAATGAGGATGAATTTTGTTTTAAATATTGTATCTTATCTAAATTTGTAGAATCTGGTAAGGAATTGTGGACCAGCTACCTTGAAAGACCCGAATTGGGTAATAAGTACAACTGGAACTGTGTGAAATTTCCCGTTTCACTTCATGATATTGAAAAGTTTTCAAAATTAAACAATATTTCCATCAATGTTTTCGGCCTCGAGGAAAAGCGGGATGGGAAAAATATTTCTCATTTCGTGTTTCCTATAAAAATTGTAGAAAAGGAACTAGATGATCACAGAGATCTATTGTATGTGTGTAACGAACAAAATTCTCATTACATAGTAATTTCAGCTTTTGATGCTTTTGTAAGACCATTCATAATGTCCGACAAACATAAAATCAGAGTTTGCAAACGGTGTTTTACACATTTTCAAGCGTATGCTGACAAGTCTGCGGATGAGAGATTGGATAACCATCTGGCTCTGTGTAATTCTTTCACACCTGTCAGATGCGAAATTCCAAAGAACCCTGAAGTTTGTTTCAATAAGCCTGAATATTCGCAAAAAATTAGATTTGTAATTTATGCTGATTTTGAATGCCTATTGGAGCCGATTTCAGGATGTTCAGGAGATCCGCAGAAAAGCTGGACTACACCTTACCAGAAACATACGCCGTACAGTTTTTGCTATTTCATTAAAGATGCAGAGGGTACGTTTTCCCAGTTACGGCTGTTTAGAGGGAAAGATTGCAGCGGGGAGTTTATGCGCTCGCTTGTTGACGATGTCAAAGTCATCGATCGAGTTTTAAACAGCGTAAACAAACCTATGATCCCTCTAACCAGCGAGGAAAACAAAGTGTATATGAGCAGTACCATTTGTCACATTTGTAAGCAGGGTAACTTCACCGATGTGAACTTCAAAGTTAGGGACCATTGCCATGTTAGCGGTCGTTTCAGAGGGGCCGCTCACAGGAATTGCAATCTGAATTATAGAAATCAAAGATTTGTCCCTGTTGTTCTACATAACATGTCCAACTATGATGCCCATTTTATTGTGAAAGAACTAGGATTCGATGAAAACCGTATCAACGTCATATGTAATAGTCAAGAAAAGTATGTCACATTTTCCAAATTTATTCCCTCCCCCTATTTGAGGAGGGGAGGTATGGAATTGAGATTTATAGATTCGTTTCGGTTCATGGCAAGCAGTCTGGAAAAGCTGGCAAACAATCTACCTAAAGATAAATTTATAGAAACAAGAAATTCGTTTGGTGAACAGGCCGATTTGGTATGTCGAAAGGGAGTGTTCCCCTATGACTATGTATCATCACACGAAGTTCTAAATGAGAAAAAACTGCCGCCTAAAGAAGCATTTTATAATAAGCTTAATAACAATCATATTTCAGATGAAGATTACCTTCATGCCACCAATGTGTGGAATTCATTTTCATTGAGCTCTTTGGGCGAATATTCGGACCTATATTTGAAATCTGATGTTTTGATTCTAACAGATATTTTTGAAAACTTTAGAGAGATGTGTTTTGAGACGTACGGAATGGATTGTTTGTTCTATTCCACAGTTCCAGGCTTTGCTTACTCAGCAATGTTGAAGTTCACAAAAGTTAAATTACCCTTACTCACTGATATGGATATGATACAAATGATTGAGCGAGGGATAAGAGGTGGAATTTGTCAATGCATCACCCGACACGTTACAGCAAACAATGAAATGTGTCAGGAATATGACGAGTCTGAAAAAAAATCTTACCTCTATTATGTTGATGCTAATAATCTTTATGGGTATGCGATGTCTCAGGCATTGCCATCAGGTGAGTTTCGCTGGCTCGATAAAGATGAAATCGAGTCGTTTGATATCATGTCCATACCGGTCATTTCCAACACCGGCTACATATTAGAAGTAGACATTGAATATCCAGAACATCTACATGAATCACATTCTGATTTACCGTTCTGTGCGGAGATGAAAATTCCTCCAGGTAGTAAAAACAAAAAATTATTAACCACTTTGGAACCAAAAGAAAAATATGTCGTTCATCACACGGTACTTAAACAAGCCGTGCAGCACGGATTGAGATTATCGAAAATCCATAGAGTCATTAGCTTTGAACAGTCAAATTGGATGAAGCCTTACATTGATTTTAATGCCACCAAGAGAAAAGCTGCCAGTAATGAATTTGAAAAAGATTTCTTCAAGTTGATGGTAAATTCAGTTTTCGGTAAGACTATGGAGAATGTTAGGAAAAGAATGAACTTTAGGCTTGTTTCGGATGAAAATTTAATGAGGAAACTGGTAGCTAAACCTAACTTTTTGGATAGAACAATTTATAATGAGAACTTGGTGGGAGTCCACCTTGCTAAAACTAGCTTGGTGTTTGACAAAGCTATCTACGTCGGCATGTCTATTTTAGATATTTCTAAAACTAGAATGTACGACTTTCATTATGACACGATGAAAAAATTGTATAAAGAAGGTTTGAAATTGTGTTACATGGACACAGACAGCCTAATTTACAAAATTGATTCCGATAATCTCTTCCGTGATTTGATGAATATTAAAGATGAGCTGGATACCAGTGTCTACCCTTCTAATCATGTTTTGTATTCCTCCCAAAACAAAGGGGTGGTTGGAAAGTTTAAAGATGAAGGTGCTGGTCATTGTATTAACGGTTTTGTAGGTCTGCGAGCGAAAATGTATGCTATAAAGTTTAATGACAAAACCATAAAGAAATTGAAAGGTATTAAGAAGAATGTTATTGAGAAAGATGTAAAATATGAAGATTATGTCAACTGTCTCAAGGTGGGTCATTCGACTTTTTCCATCAACAGGTCGATTAGATCATACAAACATGATGTGTACTCCATCAGTATGAATAAACTCACCTTGAGCGGTAATGATGACAAAAGGTACATTTTACCTAACGGTATAGATACTATCGCTCACGGACACTACCAAATCATTGATGAGGAGTGTGAGGAGGAACCTCCTACTAAGAAACTTAAACTGTAAAAAATGTAAGAAATGTGATAAAATTGTATATTTGTGTAAAAAATTTATATTTATGTGTATGAAATGTGTAAAAAAAAAAAAATGTGTATGGTTTGTGTAAAAAATTTATATTTATGTGTATGAAATGTGTAAAAAAATGTATATTTATGATTCAAACAATATGATTTATGATGAAGAAGAATAGGTATGATACAATAAAGTAAGATAACTTTGGGTTCATGTGGAATATAAATAAAAGAAAAAAGTTATAAAAATGAATCTATCTTTTATTTTCCCTAATCACATACAACATCCTTAATATTAACCCCAAGCTAGGGAACCCTAACCACTTTACAAACACCTTCTGTCCTTTGTTCTTTAACACTTTTTCAATTAAATAACAGTCTGGAAACTTAGTTTTCTGGAGTTCTTCAGCATAAAAAGCACCTTCAATACTCCCACCCTGCAGATACGTGGGAGGAAATGTCGATTGGATCTTCTGTATCTTGAAAATCTCCGTAGTCCACGATGGTAAGTATCCTTTATTAAATAATTTCCTATGTTTTGAAACTCTTACATAGTTACAGTCATTCTATGATTTTTCTCCCCCGCAATTCAGATATGATTTCTTCTATTTCGTTGTGATGAGAATAATTCCCTACTGCAGATGATGACAAAAGTATACGTAATCTGTCAATGAGCTCATTCGGATCAGGCCAGCATTTATAATCATATTTACGATTCGTATGTACTTCTCCTGTATGGTGCGACGAAGCCTCGTTGGAAGAGTCGAAATCTTGTTCTTCTATTTCAACATCATCTTGTTCTTCCTCTTCTTCTTCTTCTTCCTTATCCTCTTCAGGAAATAATTTCTTAATGACTTGTAGATATTTGTGAGTATTATCTCTTCGAATGTTTTCGCTTTCGTCATAATTTACTTTGTGCGCGCTAGTTTTTTTCAAAATCTCCTTATACATGGCTAAGTCATAACAGTCATATAAATGTTTATTAGGATTACTTTTCATCAATAGTTCAAGTAACCCAGAACAAACGATATATCTCTTGTCACCAACATAGAGGTTATCATTTTTAATGGTAACGGGGAATTTACCAATGTTGAATACCTGCCTATCAGGATCCCATCTCATACCGTAAATATCGTCATCATTATTTCTCGGTCTATGTTGAACGAGTTTCTGGACATAAGGCGCTGACACTTGACCGTAGACATTTTCTAACAGGTATTTATATTGCTTCTGCAGAGTTTGATCAGAGGAGTAATCAGATTCGTATTCCATCTCCGACTCTTCAGATTCACAATCACTGTTGTGTATGAACTCTTCCAGGGGGAGAGTTATCGGGTTTATAATTTCACCAATTTCTTGTTTAGACTGAAGATTGGATTTTTTTATCGCTAAATATTTATTCCGTAAAGTTTTATCTTGTTCCACATTATCTATCGGTATATTTTTATCTTTTACTTGTGGGAGGAGTTTATGTACCATTATCAGATGCTTCCTCAGACCTGTAGTATTATGGTTTTTCATTTTTAATTCAACATTCTTATGCTTTAGCTTTTCACAAAGTTTGCACAGAGCATACGGGTGCTCAGCTCCATCAAATAACACAAAAAAATTAACATATTTACTGTTTGATAGTCTCGATTGTGTGCATACAGTATCACTACTTTGATCAGAAGTGATCTCGTCACTCATTTCGGAACCTAACCTTCACAGCTTCAAGGATGAAAAGCAACTAACTCTATTTACCATAGATCCATTATTTATTGCTAAAAATCATAGTGTTCGAAAAAGGATATGCCTGAGGTTTTTAGACAGAGGATCGGGATGGTCTTGGTCTTGGTCTTGGTCTTGGTCTTGGTCTTGGTCTTGGTCTTGGTCTTGGTCTTGGTCTTGGTCTTGGTCTTGGTCTTGGTCTTGGTCTTGGTCTTGGTCTTGGTCTTGGTCTTGGTCTTGGTCTTGGTCTTGGTCTTGGTCTTGGTCTTGGTCTTGGTCTTGGTCTTGGTCTTGGTCTTGGTCTTGGTCTTGGTCTTGGTCTTGGTCTTGGTCTTGGTCTTGGTCTTGGTCTTGGTCTTGGTCTTGGTCTTGGTCTTGGTCTTGGTCTTGGTCTTGGTCTTGGTCTTGGTCTTGGTCTTGGTCTTGGTCTTGGTCTTGGTCTTGGTCTTGGTCTTGGTCTTGGTCTTGGTCTTGGTCTTGGTCTTGGTCTTGGTCTTGGTCTTGGTCTTGGTCTTGGTCTTGGTCTTGGTCTTGGTCTTGGTCTTGGTCTTGGTCTTGGTCTTGGTCTTGGTCTTGGTCTTGGTCTTGGTCTTGGTCTTGGTTTTGGTCTTGGTCTTGGTCTTGGTCTTGGTCTTGGTCTTCTAGGAATGGACTTGTATATTTACCATACATCAACTCTCAGGATGTCTAACAAAAAGATTATTTTAATCATATATTACACATATTACTTGATGAATCATGAACGCATTGGTCTTTCAGGAATTACTAGGCCCACATATAATAGACCTAGTGCTGTTGGGAAATAGTATGCTGTGCATGCATTCGTCTTCTTCTCGACATAAGCTATCCATTGGGAGGATCTCCAGAGACATGTTACGCTTCTCAACCTTCATGACTGTAAATGAGATTTTTTACAATGAAGCGAATGTTTTATATAAAAAGTTATAACATGAGAATGATTTAATCAGTATGGCGCCGCGAGTAGAACGAAGCAGACGTCGACACATCACTCATGGGAACAAATTAATAAACACACTGATTGATAAATTGCCTGGGTATCGCTTTTGTGGACCTGGAACTAAATTGGAAAAACGACTGCAAAGAGGTGATAAGGGAATCAATCCTCTAGACGAAACCTGTAAGGTGGACGATATAAGTTACGCACAGAGCTCAGATATAAGCGATCGACATAAAGCAGACTTGAAATTTTTAAAACAAGCTTCCAATCGTGACAAGGCTATCGACGCGAGTCTTGGGGAACGTGCCACAGCTTATTCCGTTTCTAAAATTATGAAAGGAAAAGTGAAAATGGAAATGGATACAATTAAAAAACTAAAAGCTGCATATAGAAAGTTACTATCGAATAAGAAGAACAAGAAAAAGAAGAGAGTGTTGAAATCGCCAAAGAAAATTGGTGGTATACTACCTCTCCTACCTATATTTGCAGGTTTATCTGCACTTGGGGCTCTCGGTGGTGCAGGAGCACATATCGCTAAAGCTGTAAATTCTGCAAAGTCCAATAAGAAACAGTTGCTAGAAAACATTCGTCATAACCATATGATGGAGAGCATAGCCTTAGGGAAAAAAGGATCTGGTATTGCGATGAATGGAAAAGGAATGTATCTAAAACCTTATGCGACCGGTAAAGGACTTCGTTTAAAAAAAAAGCTCTAAGTAACTACGACTTGGAACGGTACGCTAACCAATTAGGAAAAAATGGGTCTTAATTTCAACAAATACGTACCCACAACGAAGCAATCTCATAAAAGAAGTCTTGACACCGTTAAGATTAAAAAGGATTATAACCCCACGCAATGTGAAAGGGGCTATACTAGGAGTCTTATCTTCGATATGTTATCACCTATAAGTAAAAAGTATCTCAAGTCTCTAGGGCAGAAAGTGTGTTAATATGGATATCCTTCTCTGAAATCGGGGACTGAATTGAAATTTCTGCAGGAAACAATATACCAGCAAACACAAAGGCTTATTGCTTAATTCTACACGATCGAAGTGTAGAGTATACTGCATTAACCAACATCGTTACCAATGTCGTGTAACAACATGATTATAATCGACTGTCAAGGATATCAGTCAAAGTGTAAACAATTTATAGCAGTGACTTCGGTGTATGACAGAATTCTACATTTTGTTCTCCAACCACCTAAAAACAATTACCCAGATACAAAGTCGCAGCGTTACATCGAATCCAACATCCATGGAAATCCGCTGATACTTACCCTACGAAGACTTGAAGCCTGTTCTTGAAAGTGTATATGTTCTTCATTGTAAACTGATGCAGAGACCTGTTATAAACATGGATGATATTGGTGTTCCAAAGCTTGACGAAATAAGAGACTGTGAAACCAAATGACTTTTTCATAATGACTCTAATATGAAATGTGCATTGCGAAATGTTATTGTGCTTACTCTGTGGATGAAATCCCAGTAAGATTGTAATAAAGTGAATAAAATTCTATAATCCTGAGTTGTGTTCTTTATTTCACAGCCCCTCATCCTAGGAATTAGGAATAGGAGATGTTAGGGAAAACTGGACTTTGTCAAACATGAGAAAATCCAGCTATGAAATAACTTACAAAAGAATACATTTTTTTATCACTTTGGTTTTATTGAATATTTACAAGATGAATTTCACTTGAAAAGTCTCCTATTTCTAAAATGAATATCACTCATGATCTTGAGAGTCTCCAACTTCTGAAACACAGAAAAATAAAAAGCACATAAGAATTTAGCTTATGATGGATAAGAATGGGAAATGATTCATGTTATTAACACATACCTTTCTAGAGAAATCGATGAATGTAGGGTACCGGTTGTCGTGTTGTATAATCACTTTTAGTCTGTTACACACACTTCACACTGAGTCTAAAATCTCAAAAAGTTTCCCATATTACACAAAGTTGAGAACGTGGTAGTAGTATCCATCTGACTTCGGCTCCTTACCATAGTACACCAATGAAAGTTTCTCCTCGTTCATCTGTTGAAGCTGATCTTCACTTAACTTCCCGAACCTTGGTGGTAGAAAAACACTGCATCCAATCATTAAGTCTATAACGATTCTCCTTCCATACCTTGTATACACGGAACGAGCTTCCTTTACCGGATAAGCAAGTCCAATTTGCAGCTCGCTCAAGGGTTTGGTACAATTCACATCGGGGATGTTTACAACTGAATACCGCTCTAGAGTGGATACTATAGGTGTCTTCTTATTCTTGTTTTCCTCCGATTGAAACTGTGTATTTGGTAAATCCGCTTGTGATGGATGTATGGTAGGGGACTGCAGCGCATCCCACAGGTCTTGCGTTGTAATATCCATTATATCAGCAGCAGCAGCTGTAGTAGATTTAGGTGCACTTTTACGACCACGCTTCGTTGTTGACATCTCGGAGGTTTGACGATCACTAAACTATACATACACACAACTAAGTATTATATACTGTCCACCTTCCCCTCACTCTTGCTGTACACAATCATGCTCGTCAGGAACATGCATCATTTCACCTGTGCCACAAACATCTCGTCCCATATCGATGAGTACCTCACCTTTAGTTTTACTTATAAACCTGCAGAAGGGGGCCCATCTTCTATGTTCATTTGCTGGATCGTCCGTTTTTTCCCATTGTCCTATCTGCGTATGACAGTACGCGCACTCGACTACATCCTTGTATCCAATATAGTAGAATCCAGCTTCGCTCATTTTGTCCAAGTCAATAAACGTCAATGGCCAATCTTTAAAAGTTTTACGTCGATCAGATTGTATATGCATATCAAGCATCGTTCCATGATACAGAGCCATCCTGCGCGTTATGCTTCTCACTTACGACTAGCCTTGAACCTGTCCTGCACGTGCCGTGTAAGACCTTGAAACAAGTTTGAACAAGTCCGAGTGATGACGTCATACATAAAGAATTCATGATTCAGTTGTAATGTAAGATGAACTTCCGGCCAGGTGTTCTGGTGTACGTGACAAAACGTGGGAATAAAACTGATGATGTAGAGGATTATGATAAAATGCTAACACAGTTCTGTACATTGACTTTACAAAACGCCTTTGAATAATGAAGTATGATATAATATTATTCCGACATTATACTGAGGGATTTGAAGATAATTCAACACGTAAGATTATGCACCGATCATGATAGGAAAATTTACGACTATCTGCTAAGCCAGAAGCTGAGTTAACCCTTGGGCTAGGATTATAATCTTACAAATAAAATATAGTTTTAAGACGAAAGCTACCATATTTACGAAGGAATAAAATAATGCTAACTATACACTTTCGATGGATTCTGATAATAAATAAGGAGGTTTAGATTTTTTAACATTCGGAACGCGGGGTACCGACCGCCTTTACTCTAGGTTGAGTCACTAGATTTTAGAAAAAGAATCATCTTACAGAAAACTGATAACGATGCATTTACGCTTCGTGATCTATATGCTTCCATGCTAAAAAGACATAAAGATTAAAATCTGCTGTGACGTCATCGGCTCCTGCGGCTCCTGCAATGACGTCATCGGCTCCTGCGGCTCCTGCAATGACGTCATCAGCTCCTGCAATGACGTAATCAATCCTGCGGCTCCTGCAATGACGTCATCAATCCTTTGCTCCTCCTCTGATGACGTATGCGATGCTGCCATATTGTAAAACATTCCACCTTCCCCTCTCATTCCACTTGTGACGTAAGCGATGCCGCCATGTTGTAAAACAATACCAATATACAAATTTCAAATTTCCCACCATCCGCTATTTGCAATTGTAATATTCAATTTCCACCTTTTGCAATTTTCAAATCAACCGCCATCAAGTATTAAATCTCCCACCATCCGCCATTTGAAATAGGAACCGGAAACGTAGCCATTTTCATTATAAATTTCCAAATTTTGAATTTCGCGCCGGAAACGTAACCAATTACATTATAAATTCTCAAATTTTGAATTTCGCGCTTCGTACGCCCCGGAACCGGAACCGCTGCCATTTGCAATAGGAACCGGAACCGACGCCATTTTGAATCACGTGGTTATAGCCACGCCTACTTGTGACGTCATACAATCCGCCACTGACGTCATAGCCACGCCCACTTGTGACGTCATAGACCACGCCCACCTTCCCCTCCGGCTCCTGCGGCTCCTGTCACGTGACCCGTTTCCCCCTCCACTCCGGCGCCACCCTCCCCTCCGGCTCCTGCAAGCTCCTGCAATGACGTAGGTGGGAAAACCATACTACTATCCGGTAAAGAAATACGATATGACAATAAATGTTTAGGAGTTTTTCATTCAATTTTCTACTCTTTTGTTCTATAGAACACATTGGAATTGTTCTGTATGAAACAAAAGTGCCTTTGAGCAAATCCCCCTATACCTTCGCCATATACTGGATATTTCATATTCAGCAAAGGATTAGTTTGGACCGACTCAACAGATTTCACAAGAGAGAGGGTGACTACCTAGTGTCATAGCCACTCCATTGTTATTGAACAAAGTGTCCTTGTAACATGATAGCAAAGGAAGATTGTTTCTATTGTGCCAGGTAGCAATAGACCGTAATCTCCAGGTAATACAACAACCATTCACCAGCTATAATCGAACCATGACTCGTCCTGCCATCACCTTATTGTTTTCCACCTGCCCCAGATCAATTCTAAAGTGAAATACCCACTCTCCACTACAATGCTTTATTACTCCCACTTTTTATTTCCGCATATATTCGTAATAA
Organism: Ectobius pallidus; assembly: GCA_964059195.1. NCBI lineage: Eukaryota > Metazoa > Arthropoda > Insecta > Blattodea > Ectobiidae > Ectobius > Ectobius pallidus. Next base: position 164,110,625 of record CAXKWD010000001.1, on the reverse strand, counting down.
GTTATACAGAAATTATTCTTAATGTAGGCCTAGAGCATTCTATGTTAAGATAGTTACAGATCTTGGTGATTCATCATTCAATGATTCAGAAAATGAAGTTTTTGCAATATCATCTGGGCGTATGTTGGATGTTTGTCTTAAAGGTAAGTAGATTCTAAAGTGAGTGCATTCAAGTATTGCAGAAATATGTAATACTTGGCACCTCATAAGTCTTAAGTATATTTGCATTTAATGTGCAATTACTCAGAAATTGAATTTTGTTATGTAAAATAACACTGAAATTAACCCCACTTTTGTACCGAAATTTAACATATTTATTCATTGTAAAATCGGATCCCTAAACTGGAATGTTTGTGCAGTACGGGATATACAGAGTAATAAAAACACCATTCAATATTTTGAGAAGTGCACTTCAAAACAAGAAAAAAATAAGTATAATGAAAACGTAGGTGTACACCATGTGCGCCACGGTATAGCAGTTCTTTAGTTGATTTAAAAGAGTTGGGTGCCATTTTATAGCTGTACTTTAATTCGGGTTATTTGTCGCCAAGTTGGGAGATTATTGATACCACAGTCCTACCGGGGAGTACTGGTGTTGGGCGATTCTGGTAGTCGAAAAGGGGTTATTGCCGGCTAGTAACTCAGTTGATAGATTTATGCACGAGATTCTTAATAACGGGTCGGTGGCTAGAGAAATTGTCCGAGGGAACGAATAGGCAAATCAGGATGAATTAGGTGGAATAAAATGTTTGTGATCTTTTCAATTTCTATCTATATTCTAAATAAAAAGGTTTGTCCTGAAAGGTAAAAGTTGTATTATTGAGTCTTTTCATAAGATGATGTAAGTCCAAAGGGGTGATGTCGTAGTAATTATAAGTTGTTGTTGCAATGTCTAAGACTATGATAATATTCACTTCTTACGCGCTTCTTCACTATAATTATTCCGTCGATTCTATTTATATGGCGCGGATTATTAATACTTCCTTTTTATCTCGCGGGCAACTTTACTAGTTATGCCCCGGGTACGTTTCAAGTTTAATTACTTTAACAAAAATCACTTATACAATCTCTACTTCCGTAGGTTAATACTGACGCGCGGCGATGTTATATTATACTAAATTGATCTATTTATAATGCGCGGATTCGATATCTTTGAAGTTGAATATTTATAGAAAATTGTAGTTTAGTCCATGTTATAAAAGTTAGCTGAAGGCTCTGTCTTAGTGTCGTAGGTTCGTCGTCTGTCCCCTGATCCAAAAAGATGCTGTGACTTCGGGGCTCTTTGATAATATATCCTGGGTAGGTGGAGGGGTGAATTGTTGCTATTGGATGGTTTCAACCTAGGGTTTTACTTAATTGGAGGAGATCTTGGTTTTCTGCTAGCTTGTTTGAATCTTTCTTCGGTTAAAATGCGTTAATGTTCGTTGGGTCATTAATTTTATGTGACATCTCGACCTAGTCGTCAGAATGTCTGTCATACAGGAAGTCTCCTCCTACTAAATATATCTGTGATAATAACTGTGATAGCTGAAGGCTATCAGAGTTAATACTATTTCCATTTTGTGGGCTGATTTTAGCTGAATCGAATGATCTAAGTCTCAAGTCTGTCGGATTAAAACTATGGAAGTTAATTATAATGTCCGATTAAAATGATTAAAGGGGTTAATTAAAAGTTTAGTGTAGTATATGAAATTGAAGGGGGTGTTTCTCTCTTTCTATTGGTATAATTTGTTTTATTGTCATTATTTTATCTATTGAGTTATTGATGTTTGAAGTTGAGGAATTTTACTATAATATAGGGGAAAAAGGCCGGTTCGTATGAGGAAATGTTCGGTTTCAACGGTTAAGATGTTAAACCCAAAATGTACATTTGCAAACAAACCAGTAGCGCCACGCGACTATAGCAGTGGCCGCAGTGCCCTTTCGCACTGCGCCACGGCGTCAATGAGCTTAAATGGGTAATAATTGAATTAGGCATAACGAAAACATATCAAGACCGTGTTTGAAGTAAATTTCTTGGTTACTTTTTGGGACTTCTATTTCTACTGACTGAATAATTATCTGCTTGTTATTTTGTCTCGTATTGTGTCCGAAAGTGAACAATTAAGTTTGTTTTTGCAACATAACTGAAAAAGCTAGCACGTTATAGCCTACAATGTTCGGCTGCCAGGCCAACCCCTTAAAAGAGCCATAAATATGTCGAGTAACTCCAATGTTGCATTCACATAGAAAATTAACCGTAAACTTAAGTACATAAAACTTAATGCAAACTTTAGCACGGCTTTAAGCATTCACAACAAAAACTTAAACCTTTGGTAACAACCAATCAAATCATACAAGTGTTTGTGCACATAGGTTATACGGTAGGTCTGCTTTATAAACACAAATTGAACAGTATATGTTGGCTGTAGCCTATTTATTACAGTAGTTTATTTCTTGGGAAATTAATGTCTATGTGTTCTTTCAATGACGCATCTGTGCATAATGGATCACTTTTATCATGCAGATAGGGATAGTCTATAGGCCTAACGTCAGGAGTTTCTCGCCCATAGACGACATCTCTTAACTAGGCTACATCCACTTCCATCTCCTGTTATGTGGAGTTCAATTGAGCAGAGAGCTCTGATTGGTTGAATCGTTATTTTTCGCATAAACTTATCGCGAAAGCTTGGAGTTTGCAAGGTTCTGAGATGTTTAAAGTTTACACGATGCACTTGTGAATGGTCCCATTATAAATATAGCCCCAAACTTTTAAGTTTACGTTATGTTTATGGTTAATTTTCATTGTGAATGGCCCATAACGCTAGAATCGAAGACACCAAAGTGGAAACCTAATGCCTGCGCCCATTAGGCTATACTGACCGCAGTCCTATAAGGCAAGCGCGGCTTCGGTTGTCTCAACAGTTTCTCCAACGAGAGATAAAACTGAGAATAATTAGGCTATTTTATTATTATAAATCAGAGTGATTATAAACTGCCCCTTTGAAGGAAAGTGGAAAGCCGGTTAATTACCGCTACAATAAAGGAGACGGATTGCCTTTGGCACACATATATACTTTTCTGATCAGACAAGGGCCTCCTCGGAAGAATCTTCAGTCCGATGCCAGGGTCATCTCCGAGTCAACAAGGATACAGAGCACACGATACACCAATCATACACTCACTCTGGACATAGGCCTATTCCTACAGCCTACTGGATTGGTTAATGAATCTTAAGTTTAATAGTCACAAAGTAATATTAGAATAGGCCTATTCAATGTGTCATAATTTTTCTTATAGAATGTCGGCACGTTGGTCTCGAGATATCCTATGATTTTTGGTGAGGGTGGGTGAGGATACGGGAAAATCCGAGACAAGCTCATGATTTATCTCAAGGAACGATACTAAAATAAAAGTTTGATAAGTATGCTTATAACAGATCAACTTCATCGGCTAACTGACCTAGCTGTATGATTTCTGCTTAGGGTGCAAGAGGTCACGGGTCCAATTCCCGAACAAGACCATTTTTATCACAATGAACAAAACGGAATTCCAACTTGTAGATATATTTATTAGGACCAGAAATGTCGGTTTGAAGATCCTGTCTAAATATCGGCTCGTTGGTCTAGTAGTATGATTCTCGCTTTGGGTGTGAGAGGTCCCGGGTTCAATTCCCGGACGAGCCTATATTTTATCACAAAGATCAAAATGATATTCCAATTTCATGTATAAGCTTATAGACCAGTTATTGAAACCAGAAATGTAGGTCTGAAGAACACTAAGTAATGTCATCTCGTTGGTCTAGTGGTACTATTCTAGCTTTTAGTAAGATTGGTCCCAACGCCATTTTTTGGATGATCCCGCAAATATTTTGTCATTCAGACCGAAATAAAACTTAAAAATCTTAGGTTACATATTTAGAAACAATATCTGCTCGTTGGTCTCGAAATGTCACTAACGGTGAGGGTGGGAGGGAGAGGACCCGTGTTTAATTCTGAGATAAGCTCACGTTTTATCAAAAGGGAATAAGCAAAATGAAAATTTTGATAATTAACACGAAACAAGTCATCGGCTCGTTGATCTAAAGGTATCATTCTCGCTTAGGGTGCGAGAGGTCCGGGTTCATTTCCCGGACGATTCCAGATTTTATCACAGAGAACAAAATGAAATTCTAACTTCGCAAATATTCCTATAGAGACCAGAAATGTCGATTTGAACGTAAAGTTGTAAGAGCGGCTGACTGTTCTAGCGGTATGCATCTAGAATTGGGTGCGGGACATCATGGGTTAAAGTTTTGGAGATGCTCACTATTATTTTATCACACAGATTGAAATAAAATTCCAAGTTCATTGGCTGCATATAGAGGAACAAATCATCGCTTCGTTGCATTGCTCTCGTGATAATATTATTTTTGGTGAGGGTGGGAGAGGACCCGGAATATTTCCTAGACAGGCAAACATTATCACAAATAAGTAAAGTAAATTAAAAGTGTGATAAGTACGCCTATTATCTGATACTATCGGCTAGTTAATCTGGAGGTAAGATTCTCTCTTATGGTGAGAGAAGTCGAGGGTTCAATTCCCTGTCGAGACCATTTATATCAAAAAGAGCAAAATGGAATTCCATCTTCATAAGTATGCTAATTGACAATAGAATTGTCAGTTTGAAGAGCATATTATAACATCGGCTCGTTGGTCTAGTAGTATGATTCTCGCTTTGTGCGCGAGAGGTCCCGGATTCAATTCCCGGACAAGCCTATGCCTCATCACCTTTTTTCCAACTTAATCAATACGTTACATAGGCCTACATATTGAGACAAGAAATGTAGGTTCAAAGAGCATTACGTAATATCATCTCTTTGGTCTAGTGATACTATTCTCACTTTGAGTAAGAGTGGTCCCTTCGACAATTGTTGGACGATGCCGTTAATATTTTATCGTGCAGATCGAATAAAAATTAAAGTTCTTAAGTTTAATATTTATAAACAATATATTTATCTGCTCGTTGGTCTCGAGAATTCACTCGTGGTGAGGGTGGGAGAGAACCCGCATTTAATTCTGAAACAAGCTCACGTTTTATCGAAAGGGAATAAACAAAATTATAATTTTGGTAATTAACGTACAAGAAGACAACGGCTCGTTGGTCTAGAGGTATGATTCTCGCTTAGGGTGCGAGAGGTCCCGGGTTCGATTCCCTTACGAGCCCACATTTTTTATCAAAGAAAAAAATGAAATTCCAACTTCGGAAATATTCCTATAAAGACCAAAAAAGTATGTTTGACCAACACGCTGTAAGGGCTGCTCCTTGGTCTAGTGGCACGAATCTCGCGTTGGGAAGGGGATATAGTGGGATAAAGTCTTGGAGATGGTCATTGTTATTCTATCACACAGATCGAAATAAAAATCCAACTTCATTGGTTGGATATAGAGGAACAAAACATATTCCAACTTCATGAATAAGCTTATAGGCCAGTTATTGAGACTAGAAATGTAGGTCTGGGGAACACTAAGTAATATCATCTCGTTGGTCTAGTGGTACTATTCTCTCTTTTAGTAAGAGTGGTCCCAACGCCATTTTTTGGATGATCCCGCAAATATTTTGTCATGCAGACCGAAATTAAACTCAAAGATCTTAGGTTGCATATTTAGAAACAATATTTGCTCGTTGGTCTCGAGGTGTCACTCACGGTGAGGGTGGGAGAGGACCCGTGTTTAATTCTGAGATAAGCTCGCGTTTTATCAAAAGGGAATAAGAAAATGAAAATCTTGATAATTAACACGAAACAAGTCATCGGCTTGTTGATCTAGAGGTCCGGGTTCATTTCCCGGACAATTCCAGATTTTATCACAGAGAAAAAATTTAAATTCTAACTTCGCAAATATTCCTATAGAGACCAGAAATGTCGATTTTAACGAAAAGTTTTAAGAGCGGCTGACTGTTCTAATGGTATGCATCTCCAATTGGTTGCGGGACATCATGGGTTAAAGTTTTGGAGATGCTCAGTATTATTTTATCACACAGATCGAAATAAAACTCCAAGTTCATTGGTTGCAAATTGAGGAACAAACCATCGCTTCGTTGCATTGGTCTCGTGATAATATAATTGTTTGTGAGGGTGGGAGAGGATCCGGAATAATTCCTAGACAAGCAAACATTATCACAAATAACTAAAGTAAATTAAAAGTGTGATGAGTACGCCTATTATCTAATATTATCGGCTAGTTAATCTGGAGGTAAGATTCTCGCTTAGGGTGAGAGAAGTTGAGGGTTCAATTCTCTGTCGAGACCATTTATATCAAAAAGAGCAAAATGGAATTTCATCTTCATAAGTATGTTAATTGACAATAGAATTGTCGGTTTGAAGACCATACTGAAATATCTGCTCGTTGGTCTAGTAATATGATTCTCGCTTTGGGTGCGAGAGGTCCCGGATACAATTCCCGGACGAGCCCATGCATCAACACCTTTTTTCAGTATTCACAAACTTCATTTTTATACCACTGAGGGAAGTTTAATGTATTTTTACTAGATAAAAAAACCTCCTTATACCCTCAATATACTGTATTTTTCTTTTACTTTGATACTCTTAAAGAAAAAACTAGTAGCTGCCAATATTACAGGTTGTATTTTCTTTTTATACAGATAGGCCTACAGCTTACAATTTACAATATGTTGTTATTTGGTAATAGGCCTATGTTGTTTATTATGTTTTTTTATATCTGAGTATAAAACTTTAAGATAGTTTAAAAGTTTAAAAAACACTGTTCTTAATGGATCTATAAAAATACACAACTTATTATTTACCAAACTTAAAAAACAGCCTTAAAAGTTCTGTTAGTTCATATGACGGTAGGCCTATACGTCTTATCCTCTTTTTTTAAAATTTTATACCTTTTTTGGGTTCGTCATATATATAAAAGATGTCTAGAGTTTTATTCAAACACATTCCTAAAAAAACAGCTTGTCATTGTGGTAAAAAATATTGTTAAATATATTAATTTGCTGTGTTACTCATATTTCACCCACACCACCGTGTATTTAATTTTCCAGGAGTTGGTTGGCTACAGTTTCGTTGCTTAATTTTCTTTTTTGTAGGTAGTACATCTACACCATTGTGTATTTAATTTCCAGGAGTTATTTGTCTGTAGTTTCGTTGGTGAATCTTCTTTTTGTAGAAAGTTGAGTGCTCGGAATGTACGTGTAACTGTTAAAATCTATTGGCAGCTGTTTTTCTTCTTTAGAGTATCATGGGGATGCATGAACAAGTTATATAGGCCTACTTATTGAGACCAGAAATGTAGATTCAAAGAGCATTACGTAATATCATCTCGTTGGTCTAGGGATACTATTCTCTCTTTGAGTAAGAGTGGTTCCTTCGAAAATTGTTGCATGATGCCGTAAATATTTTATCGTGCAGACCGAAATAAAACTTAAAGTTCTTAGGTTGCATATTTAGAAACAATATATCTGCTCGTTGGTCTCGAGAATTCACTCGTGGTGAGGGTGGGAGAGAACCTGCGTTTAATTCTGAAACAAGCTCACGTTTTATCAAAAGGGAATAAACAATATTATATTCTTGATAATTAACGTGTAATAGGACATCGGCTCGTTGGTCTAGAGGTATGATTCTCGCTTAGGGTGCGAGAGGTCCCGGGTTCAATTCACGGACGAGCCAACATTTTTATCTCAAAGAACAAAATGAAATTCCATCTTTGCAAATATTCCTATAAAGACCAAAAAAGTATGTTTTAACAACACGTTGTAAGGGCTGCTCCTTGGTCTCTCTAGTGGTACGAATCTCGCCTTGGGAAGGAGATATCGTGGGATAAAGTCTTGGAGAAGGTCATTGTTATTTTATCACACAGATCGAAATAAAAATCCAAGTTCATTGGTTGCAGAGGAACAAAACATAGCTTCCTTGGTCTCATGATAATATAATTTTTGGTGAGGGTGGGAGATGACCCATGATAATTCCTAGACAAGCACACATTATTACAAATAACTAAACTAAATTAAAAATGTGATAAGTACGCCTAATATCCAAACGTATCGGCTCGTTGGTCTAGTGGTATGATTCTCGCTTAGGGTGCGAGAGGTCCCGGGTTCAATTCCCGGACGAGCCCACTTTTTATCACAAAGAACAAAATGAAATTCCAACTTCGCAAATATTCCTACAGAGACCAGAAATATCGCTTCGCACAACACTCTATATGGGCGGCTCCTTGGTAGTATAGTAGTATGAATCTCCCATATATGCGGGAGATACTCATTACTATTTTACCACACAGGTCGAAATAAAATTATAAGTTTATTGGTTGAATATTCATGTAAAAACATAGCTTCGTTGGTCTCGTGATAATATAATTTTTGATGAGGCGTGGAAAAGGACCCGGGATAATTCCTAGACAAGCACACATTATCACAAATAACTAAACTAAGTTAAAAGTGTGATAAGTACGCCTATTATTTGATATTATCGGCCAGTTGTTCTACAGGTAAGAATCTCGCTTAGTAGTGCGAGAAGTCGCGGGTTCAATTCCATAAATAGGCCATTTATATCATAAAGAACAAAATTTAATTCCATCTTCATAAGTATACTTATTGAAACCAGAAATGTTGGTTTGAAGAGCATACTAAAATATAGGCTCGTTGGTACAGTAGCATGAGTCTCGGTTTGGGTGCGGGAAGTCCCGGGTTCAATTACCGGACGAAACTAGGCTATACTTGTTACTTTTTAAAATTTCATCAATACGTTATATTGGCCTACATATTGACACCAGAGACGTAGGTCTGAAGAATATTACGTAATGTCATCTCGTTGGTCTAATGGTACTATTCTCGCTTTGTGTAAGAGTCGTCCCATAAACATTTCTTTGGACGATCCCGCAAATATTTTAACATGCACACCGAAATAAACTCTAAGCTCTTAGGTTTCATTTTTAGAAACAATATATCTGCTCATCGGTCTTAAGAATTCACTCGTGGTGAGGGTGGGAGACAACCCGCGTTTAATTCAGAAACATGCCCAAGTTTTATCAAAAGGGAATAAACAAAATTATAATTTTGATAACTAACGTAAAACAAGGTGCGTGAAATTAATAAATTCAAGAAAGCAGGCAAAACTGCAGTGGTTGCAGAATCCGAATGACACTACGGTCGAAAATCTCAACAATGCTAAACGAGAAACCTCTAGAATCGTTAGAACAAAGAAAAGAACCTATCAAAGTAAATGAATTAGAAGGAAATAGTAAAGACAAAAATGTTAGGGATCACTACAAGGGAATAAATGAGTTCAAGAAAGGGTTTCAACCTAGAATAAACATAATTAAGGACAATGATGGCACTATACTCGCGGCTCCAAATAATCTTTCGAATAGGTGGAAAAATTTCTGAGAGTGTTTGAAAACTGGGTGCTTAGAAAAATATTTGGGCCCAAGAGGGATGAAAATGGGGACTGGAAAAAATTGCATAACGACAAGCTTCAGGACCTGTACGCTTCACCGGATATAGTAAAGGTAATTAAATCGCGAAGGATGAAATGGGCTGGACATGTTGCACGCATGGGGAAGGAAAGACATATCTCAAAAGTATTGACTGAGAGACCCAAAGGGAAAAGACCACGTGGAAGACCTAGACGTAGGTGGGAGGACAATCTTAGAACGGATTTAAGGGAAGTAGGATTTGTGAGGGATGATTGGATGGAGTTAGCACAGAATAGGGTTGAATGGCGGACTCAGGTAAGCGCGGCAATGAACCTTCGGGTTCCATAAAAATACCCAATAATATTCCTTTAGCTTGCTTAGGAATTGTCTATTGCCATTGAATAAGTAAGTAAGTAAGTAAGTGAGTAAGTAATTAAGTAAGTAAGTAAGTAAGTAAGTAAGTAAGTAAGTAAGTAATGTATAACAAGTCATCGGCTCGTTGGTCTAGAGGTATGATTCTCGCTTAGGGTGCGAGAGGTCCCGGGTTCAATTCCCGGACGAGCCCAAATTTTATCTCAAAGAACAAAATGAAGTTCCAACTTCGCAAATGTACGTAAAAAGACCAGAAATGTGGCTTGAGCAGCACGTTAAATGGACGGCAACTTGGTCTATTGGAATGAATCTCGCTGGTAGAATGCGATAGGCCTATCGTAGCTTGAAGTCTTGGAAATGAGCAATGCTATTTTATCTCACAGATCGAAATAAAATTCCAAACTCTTTGGTTGCACATAGAGAAACACTTTGAGACCGCTTCGTTGGTCTCGTGATAATATAATTTTTGGTGAGGATGAGAGTGGTCCCGGTATAAATACAGTAAATTAATGGAGTCCATTCAAAATAAATTTCTATAATATACGTATTGCAAACAGTTTAACTATCAATTCTAAATTTGAATCCTACTCAACTATGTTACAGTATTTCAATATCCCTTAATTATCACACAGACGAAATTGTCATTCATTGTTGTTTTTGTACAAATTACGTAATAACGAAATAGATTATATTAATGTTCTCGAAGAAATATCTTCTTGTGTTCCACGTTATAGATCTTAACTTGCATCATCTTTTCTTCAATCCAAAAGCAAATAATAATAAAATCAGGTAAACTGATATAACAAAGTGCCAGTATGTTTTTGTTGAATCAATCATAATTGCAATATTATGATATGCAGAAAGTAAGTTTTTCTAATCAGATTAAAATCGACCAGCGTCAGCAGAACTACAGATTTGTGATACCTTGACAACCGCGCACTCACATAAAAATAAAAAATAAAATTAAAAAAATCCATGTCAAATCGGCCGGCTCCGGGATTTGATCCGGGGACCTCCAGAATACGAGTACAAGGCGTTACCATTTGGCCAACTCAGTCAGTTTCACGGTGTCGTTTGATAAGCATAAGTGAAGGAATAGTGTTAACTGTCAAATTATATCGGTAGACAAAAATTAAAAAACATTTGACCTTTAATTACTCGTTACTCTGGTACTGGTCAACCGATTAGGTCCAAAATTAATAGACTTCTTGCCATGGACGTTATAAATGCGTATACCAAGTTTCATGAAAATCCGATAAAGCATATTAGAGTTATGGGGCCTTTTGTTATATGATACCATAAAAATGCATTAAATTGGGCATTATTCCGGTACCGGCCAACCGATTTGGTCCAATATCAACAGACGTCTTCCCATGAACATTATAAATGTGTATATCAAGTTTCATGAAAATCCGATAAAGCGTATTTGAGTTATGGCGCGTACAGACACACGGTTAGACAGACGGACGGACAGACGGACAGACATTTTTCGTCCCCCACACACACACTCTCATGAAGTACCATACTGGCACTTAATAATTCTTCTCTCTACATATAATGTGCTCCGTCTTTAGGCTACAATCAACTGCACAAACTGGGCAATATACATATATTTAATACTAACAATAAGCGGTTTAAAAATATCTGTGATAAAAATTTGAAAAGTTTAAAATAGTAACAATTAAAAAGCGGTAGTTAAAATAATCTCCACGTCATTTTATTTGTTTAAATCTTTTGTTTCCCCAAAACTATCATGTTACTTAAGTTTTTATCTGTTCTCTTCATTGTGTAATTTTCATATTCTAAGTGTATCTTGTTTCTTTTTTCTGTATTATTTTTAGTTGTAGTATTAGTTTATATACTTTAGTATTACATTAAACATATAACATTAGTGTTGTAAAACTGGTGTAATTAGTATAAGAGAATACAGTAATTGGACAATGAGCTTGTTACATTCCCAACATAATAAATAAATAATAACTCCTAGACAAGCACACATTATCACAAATAACTAAACTGAATTAAAAGTGTGATAAGAACGAGTATTATTTGAATTTATCGGCTAGTTGGTCTGGAGGTAAGATTCTCGCTTAGGGCGCGAGAAGTCGCGGGTTCAATTTCCTGACGAGACCATTTTTATCACAAAGAGCAAAATGGATTTCCACTTCATAAGTATACTTACTGAGGAATGTCGGTTTAAAGAGCTCTTAACAACATCGGCTCGTTGGTCTAGTAGTATGATTCTCGCTTTGGGTGCGAGAGGTCCCGGGTTCAATTCCCGGACGAGCCTGTGTTTTATCGCTTTCTTTTTCAATTTCATGAATGCGTTATATTGGACTACTTTTTGTCACCAGAGATATAGGTCTGAAGAACATTACGTAACATCATCTCGTTGGTCTAATGGTACTACTTTCGCTGAGTAAGAGTGGTCCCATCGACATTATTTTGTTTGAACGGTTCCGCAAATATTTTATCATGGAGATGAAATAACTCTAAGTTCTTAGGTTTCATTTTTAGAAACAATAAAACTGCTCGTTGGTCTCGTAATGTCGGTCTTGCTAATTTGGAGACATGCTCCCCTTGTATCAAAAGGAAGTAAATAAAATGATAATTTTGATAATTAACAGGAAACAAATTATCGGCTCGTTGGTCTAGTTGTATGATTCTCGCTTAGGGTGCGAGAGGTCCCGGGTTCAATTCCCGGACGAGCCCAAATTTTATCATAAAGAACAAAATGAAATTCCAATTTCGGAAAATATTCCTATAGAGACCAAAAATGTCGGTTTAAACAACACGTTATAAGGGCGGCTCCTTGGTCTAGTTGTTTGAATCTCGCATTGGGTGAGAGATATCATGGGTTAAAGTTTTGGAATTGCTCAGTATTATTTTATCACACAGATCGAAACAAAATTCCAAGTTCATTGGTTGCATATAGAGGAACAAAACATCACTTCGTTGGTCTTATGATAAAATAATTTTCGGTGACGGTGGGAGATGACTAGGGCCCGGATTTTTATGTAATATCAAAGTGCAAAATATGTACATAAAAATGTAGTAAATATCAGGGAAATATGTAATTAAAGATGTAATAATAAAACAATATGTAGTTTAAATTTAATATTTTTAATGCAATAAATACACGAAAATGTTCACACAAGCTTCTAAACGTTACCTCTAATTTTGACAGTGATTGCAACTTAGGCCTATATTAAAGCCACAGTAAAAATGCTTCAGGTATTTAAAAAAAATGTAATGCATTTAAGTTTGTGGATAAATATGTATTGTAGCAAAACCTTTTGTCCTCGTAACACTTCCTAATTATTAATTGGTTTCGATTAGTAGTACAAAGACCAATACATTTCGCGAGCCCACCCATAACCACCGTATTTTGCATTTGTGTTGGAATTCCCAAAGTTAGAAGCATTATTCCTACCTTTCGCAACTGAAATGTTTTCTTTGCGAAAGAAAATTAGCTAATTATTTTAATTATTAATCACTGAAAAATAAAACAAAATTAAATAAAATCTAAATTGTTTTTGTTTTCCTAGATTTTATGTACAAAAATGTTACATTTGTTACATAATATGTAAAATATGTAAAATTACTATGAATATGTAAAAATATTTAAAATAAAACCCAACTATAATCATATCAGCAGCTCAAATGGTCGACATTTTTAATTTTTAGTAGTCTACAAGTAAGGGAATAGAATATGTAATTACATAAGAATCCGGGCCCTAGAGATGACCCGTGATCATTCCTAGACAAGCACACATTATCACAATTAACTATACTAAATTTAAAATGTGATAAATAGGCTACGCCTAATATTGATATTATCGGCTAGTTGTTCTGGAGGTAAAATTCTCGCTTAGGCTGCAAGAAGTCGTTCGTTCAATTCCCCGAAGAGACTATTTATATCACAAAGAACAAAATGGAGTTCCATCTTCTTAATTATACTTAATGAGAACAGAAATGTCGGTTTCAATAGCTACTGAAACATGGGCTCGTTGGTCTAGTAGTATGATTCTCGCTTTGGGTGCGAGAGGTTGCGGGTTCAATACCCGGACGAGCCTCTGTTTTATCACTGTCTTTTTCAACTTCATGAATAAGTTATATTGTCCTACTTGTTGTCACCAGAGATGTAGGTCTGAAGAACATTACGTAATATCATCTCGTTGGTCTAATGTTACTACTTTCGTTGAGTAAGAGTGGTGCTCCCATCGACATTATTTTGTTTGGACGGTTCCGCAAATATTTTATCATGCAGGCCGAAATAAACTCTGAGTTCTTACGTTTCATTTTTAGAAACAATATATCTGCTCGTTGGTCTCGTAATGTCAGTCATGGTGGGGGTGGGAGAGGACCCTTGTTAATTTGGAGACATGCTCCCCTTTTATCAGAAGGAAGTAAATAAAATTATAATGTTGATAATTAACACGAAACAATCTATCGGCTCGTTGGTCTAGTGGTATGATTCTCGCTTAGGGTGCGAGAGGTCCCGGGTTCAATTCCCGGACGAGCCCACGTTTTATCACAAAGAACAAAATGAAATTCCAACTTCGCAAATAGTCCTACAGAGATCAGAAATGTCGGTTTGTACAACACGTTATAAGGGCCGCTCCTTGGTCTAGTTGTTTGAATTTCGCATTGGGTGCGGGATATCATGGGTTAAAGTTTTGGAGATGCTCAGTATTATTTTATCACACAGATCGAAACAAAATTCCAAGTTCATTTGTTGCATATTGAGGAACAAAACATCGCTTCGTTGGTCTTATGATAATATAATTTTTGGTGAGGGTGGGAGATGACCCGTGATAATTCCTAGACAAGCACACATTATCACAAATAACTAAACTAAATTTAAAATGTGATAAGTATGCCTATTATTTGATATTATCGGCTAGTTGTTCTGGAGGTAAAATTCTCGCTTAGGATGCGAGAAGTAGCGCAATCAATTCCCTGAAGAGGCCATTTATATCACGAAGAACAAAATGGAATTCCATCTACGTAAGTATACTTATTGAGAACAAAAATATAGGTCCGAAGAGCTTATCGGCTTAGCTGATTTCCTGATTTCAGTCGACACTTAACTTCTACCTTAATATTATTTTTATCTTTAATTAGTTTGTTTTGTTTTTTAAAAGAGATATGAAGCTATTTAATTAATTTACATTAAAACAAGTGCTTGGAGTTGGGAAAAAATGAAAGTGGTAAAAATAAAACGATTGAAATAAGATGATAGACCTTTGCGATTTGGAATTCGGAGATTCATTAAAATTTACTCTCATGCAGTGGCCTAATTTGGCATGACAGGCAGACATGCTTACAGATATAACTGGTGAAAACCTTAAATTGTCATTGTATCACTTCGTCCGTAGGAATAGATTTATTATACGGACTTTGGGGCCCAATCAGGGTGTCCACCAAGTAATGCTGAAGAAATTCCCTGCTTATTCCCTGATTTTCATTGATCATTTCAGAAATTCCCGACCAAAATATAAAGCACTTTCTAATAACTGTGTGAGAAAAATTATAGGATTATACATACTTTAAATAAGAAAAACTTTTACTAAGAGAAGTAATTGCTTGACCAGTGGACACCCTGATCTCTGTTAATAACACTGATGTTATTTATTTAATATTATGTTTTCATATAAATAGCATGGGATACATAATTGTATTCTTATTTATATTGTTTAACGTTAAAAAATAAATAATTAAACGAACAAAATGAATCACTTGCTGCCATATCCACATACAAATTCGAAATTAAGCGATTAATACGTACTACAGATGCATGAACCTTACCAGAAAACAATAATAAAATATTCAAAATTAATACAAATTCATCCATTTAATACAAATTTAAGACAAACACTATTTTTTGTAGGATACATTATGAACTGAACAGTTAACTGAAAAAGAAAAATGTTTTCAAATGATTTTTCCCTTTCGAACTAAGCTGTCACAGGGAACCTCAAAACGTATATTAATGATAGAAACTAGTTAATGAAATTCAAGGTCTAATATCTACTCTACATAAGGGAGAGGAAACAAAAATGCTAAGAACGATAAGGACGGCCGGCTTCGAAGTGTATTTCACGATTAGAGTGTACCGCCATTAGACAAACAATACCTCAGATTCGAGTCCTCTAGCCCAAAAATGATCTGCATATTGAATTTCGTTCAAATCATTCAATGTTTTCCCATTTAGGCATGCTTTCATCATCCCCTTCTGTCCACCTATGTAAAAGAATTCAGATCCCTGCGAATCGTAAATAAATGAATCAAGATAGCAACCGAGCGAGGCCGCCTTCAATTAATTTCACAATTCAATACTCTCTTGTTAATAGGCGGCGTTGGATGCGCACGAAAAAACGAGTTCAAATATATCTGTTAGAGCAGTGGCTATAGCAGATGAAAAGGAGAGAAGACACGTCCTAGTGTATTGCAGGAGATGGGATAACAGACACTTAGGCTCAGCGAACCACTGCCATCTCTACATCACTGCACAGCCCCTTGCAGGCTCGACCACTTCTCCTGCATCCGAGTAGTGCGTGTAGTCTAGTCGCTAGTATCCAGGCGCTAACTTTCCTACGCTCCATATTTTCCGTTTCCATGACAATCATATTTAAATATTGAAAAAGCATAATAGGGTGAAGTAAGTAATTTGGTGATAATTCTTGCAAGTCGTGCCATGAGATAAGGTACATATTTTATGACATGGCTCGCAGTGCACATGTTACCTTCTTCATTCGCATGCCTCTCTTAAGGTGTCCACCAAGTAATGCTGAAGAAATTCCCGGCTTATTCCCTGATTTTCATTGATCATTTCAGAAATTCCCGACCAAAATATGAAGCACTTTCTAATAACTGTGTAAGAAAAATTATAGGATTATACATACTTTAAATAAGAAAAACTTTTAGTAACAAAAGTAATTGCAAACAATAATTACTTAGGCTATAACAGATACAAAAATTAGGAATGATAAAATAAATTATATATACTTTCATATAGGCCTATTATTGTCTAGAAGTCTTTTTTTATCACACTTTGCAATTTTTCGAATTTTCCCGGATATTTTAACAAATTCATTGAATTTTCCCGGATTTTCCTGACCATACGAAATTCCCGGCATTTTCCCGGATTCCCGAATTTTGCCGACCAGTGGACACCCTGGACCCAATAGTTTCATTCATATAAATAGGCCTATGCTTTTCGGAAGCAATGTTATATTTGGATGATATTAATTTTCATTTCAGGGTGCTGGAGTGTGGCTGGCATGTGAGATGATACTGTCATGGAAGTAATGGATGTAATTAAAGCTCATGCGCTGGTCATCTCGGGTTCGGACAAGGGCGTAAACAAATGAGGCCTACTCCGCCCTTTCTAGCTACCTATTACTTGCACTTGCGGGAAGTCCACTGCATGCATTGGTTCATCAGTTATTTTAATAAAAATTTACAGTTGTATCATTCCAGAGGAATTAACTATTTTTAAAACCATGGTATTAAAAACCTTCAACTTGTAAATTGAAAATGAACTTATAACTAAGAAAAAAATAATGAAAAGACTTTGTAATCCAAGAATATAAGCTATCAATACGATTTGTCCTTACTGACAATCACATATTTACTGATTATAAAGTTAATTAATCTACTCGGTTGAATATTGCACAAAAAATAACGTTAACCACGTGTCGATAAACTCTGTGAAACATATCAAGTGCAGATTCCAAATTTATGTTAATGGGTGAATTAAAAATAATATTGTTTTTATCTGACATCTAATGTACTGTAGATAGGTCGGTCCTGCAGGTACTGGAATTTGTATTTTCTTTCTGTGCTACAGCTCGACATCCTGCTTGTATTTATATGAACGGCCTATCTAAATAGAAGTCCGATATATCTTCATAATTATTCCATATATATTTGCTAATAAAAATAAAATACATGTGTCATGTTATCGTGGGTGATCAGTAACGTGTGTAGTCAATCAGACAAGATTGGGAATCACTAGTGTAGTCATTCATGTTTCCAGCAAACTTTCGGTGGGACATATTTTAAGTTAGAAATTAAACGACCTGGCTTCGCTCAGGGGAATGAAAATAACGTCTAGCTACTATGTAACGTGCAATTCGGTATATTCTACATAAAACATTTTAGCGCGAACATCTCCCCTATCATATTTTGAAAGACATTATAAAAATAAGACATTTACTGCACAAGTTTTAAGTAAACAGTGTACCTGGACTTACAAATAGAAAAGACGTTTTGGAAGAGGATAAAAATAACATGCTGAACACAAATTTTAAAGTTAATATATTATTTTTTTCTGGAGATAGATTTTAACATTGCTTCCTGTAGTCTGCATAGTATAACGAAAGATGTATAAGCATATAACGTATGAACTAATCCATCTAATTAAACCACTCACTAATTCTATAGGACACAGTCTAGGTATGGGAACTGTATTTATTTTTCGTAAGTACGCCTACTAGCATTTTCAATTTTTACATTTTACCTATTTACCCAGCGTCCCAACATTATTAGCTATATCAAATTATATATAATATAATATAATATATATCAAAAAATAGCATAGGTGTCAATCACTCAACATTGGGAATGCAATGTGTTTATGATGGTATCGGTGTGTGTTTCCATTTGTCACCACCTCCAGTATATTGTTAACGTCGAGTGGGCTTGACAAATCACTCCTCCAGCAGTTGACATCTCTCCCCCTCCCCGTCTGTCACAACCCTGACCTACAAGAACGTGCATCTCACGTGCCGCTAATAGCTTCCCACCCGTCCGTCTCACTTCAAGTGTGCTAAATTCTCCTCCACAAGAAGTGAGCAGTGAACTGTGATACTAAGGTTCTGGTGTTGGTCCACACTGCACTACAACAGTAGACTGAATGCTACCCTGATGAGAATAAACGGTTTTTATATAGAGTATTTTTTTTTAATCTTTACTTCTGGCGTGTACATTTTGAATGCTTAGTTTTGGTTAAACGCTTTAATTAATGTGCAGTTTCCCTTGTCGTTAAATGTTAAATTTAATTTTGATTTTTTTTTTCTTCTTCGGTTTAGCTATTATTTATCACTGATGTGAATAATCGCTGCCAAATTTGAAAAGAATGATAGAACTTGAAGGTATTATAGGGAACACAAATAATTAAACCTATATGAAATTATTATAATTTAAATTGTAAATTAAATTTTAATCTAAATTTACACTCTAAAATTCCTTAGTGAGTAAAACGAACATGCATTTCAAGTTAGCGGATTTTCATCCTTCTTAGATCTGAAGATCTTGCAAAAACAGTCTGCCAGATGGAGATAAATATTGTACCTAGGTAATTAGGGAGGGTCAGTTCTATTCACGTAAACATGTCTATCATGTCCTGGGCTTTACGACAGTTGGTCGTCATCCAAATATTGTATCTGTAACTGCATATTGGATAATGCAACCCAAATAAAATGGTTTATGAAATAAGGTACATAGCCTACATCAAACTTACAGGTTCTTTTAATTAAATTTTGCCAATTAAAAATATAAAATAAAGGATACGAAAGTGATGAGTTCAAATGTTTGGGCTCATGAGCAGATGACTATCGGATGCATGTCCTAGGTCGGCCTGAAGGTTTAAATAGGCCTGCATACATCAGACGCTTCTATGAAGAAGAAATGTCACAGGAAAAATAACTAAGTTTACTGCCAAAGCTCCAAAGAGCAGCCTACGTGCATCCTATAGTATAGAGCAAGGCTCATCAGTCCGGGCATATTAAACTTACACTCATCAAACGCCCACCGTGAATGCCTATAAAGCAGCAAAATATTTAAAATATTTATAAACATTATTTTAATCATGCCTGTAATTAACTGTAAAATTGTTCTCAATCCTTTGTTTTACATTTACTTGCATTTTATTTCATGAGTAGACACTCATGATTACTCTCATGTCTGTATTCTTGAGGAAATGAATCATTGTTGGTTTACAGCACCCTGAATTATGTTATGTTACAGTCAGTCATAAGTCTGAAAAATGGGAAGGAAAATGTTGAAATGGGAAGGAACCAGAAACATTACCATGGTTTCTGAAAAATGGGAAGGAACCATAAAAATTATCATGGGGCTGGATTTATATAGCCCATTTTTATTCGGCTAAGAAGAAATCATTTAGATGTTACTGATCGTGCGATTCAATTGTTTATAGGTTTATATAGCCTATTAAAATAGTTCTAACAAGAGTATCTAAGTAGGCCTATCAGTATTATATAAACCAATTTGATAACATATTAGTTACTATCATGAAATTTCACTCGTCGTATATGATGAATTAATGATCAGCTTTTCACTATAATTAACTCTTTTCTATTCTTGGTAGATTCACTGAACGCTGAATCTTAGTTTCAGATTAGGTCCGTTTAACATTAAAAAAACGAATATGCATTTTAAAGATGATTAACACTTTAAAAATTGCCATATAACAATCCAATGTTTAAGAGTCACACAAAACATTGCTGAAAATAAAAACTCGTTATCACTTCAATGCTAAATAAAAGGCGATCAGTTCCAGTTGGTGAACTACAAGAATGCTCTATTAGAAGCCACTATTGTACATCAGAATTTATTAAATTTTTTAATATTAAAAACTAACGAATCATCTAATGCAACGGTGTTACAAAACCTGATGTTAATCAACATAATGACAAAGGCTTTGTCGCTTGTTTTCAAACGTTTACAATTATGAGAAGTAATTAAATTTGTGCTACAGGACAAAGCAGCAACAGCTATTGTTTTCAGTTTGGATTATTATATTATAATAAATTTATATTTAATACTGCTATTATTATAATCATCATCATTACAGTAGCCTATAGATTGTAGATGTTCAATACCCATGAAGAAGACATTGGTATCCAAAAAAAGGCATAATCTAGTGTCTTAAAACCTTCTACAGGAATAACTTATTGTATAACTTAAAGAATAGATATAATATCGATATTAATTTATGTTTTCAGGCAGCATAGAAAATTGGTCTACGAAAAATGCAAATGCATCCACACTATTTAAACATCAGCACCAATAATTTTAGTACCCGTGCCTTAAAAATTGCTGTTGATGTGTAAAAGACAAACCTACACACACCCAGAAAATTGCCAGTATTTCGCAACGTGAATAGTAGGCCTTTGTGTTAACGCAGTCAGGTCGTGAAGTGCAAATACGATTTGCAGAACGATTCCCGGGTGTAAAGGTTCCAGGCCGTTCATATATCCATAATCTCTATAATAAGTTTCAGGCCAAAAATAGTGTTCAGTGTAAGAAACCTAACAAACATAGAGTTCTTACCAAAGAAACATAAGACGATATAGGTCATCGTTAGGCCGCCCCCAAGGCTGAGTAGTTAGACCGCTCGCCTTCCACCGCTGAGACCCGGGATAAAATCTCGGGTGGATTTTGTGGTGGACAAAATGGGGTCGGGCAGGTTTTCTCGGGGTGTTTCTGTTTCCCCTGCCATTTATCATTCATATGATAGCTCCGTCCATCAAACTACGACCATTGGTTGCAATAGAGGAATTATTATATCGGTCATCGTTCAGAGTTCCTCTCAGAAATCGCTTAGGCTCTTTGACAGCAGGCATTTCGTATGGCTCCGTGCAAAGAGCTAATGAATTTTTTGAAGTGAAAAAGACAAACCCACACATCCAGGAAATTGCCAACATTTCGCAACGTGAACTATGGCGAGAGATGGGTGGTTTCATAAAGAGGTGCCAAAAATGAAGGAACAACAGTGGCCAGTTTCAGCACCTCCTTTCATCACGTTGGCAAGTAAGGTCTTAAAAACATACAGTAGTTTAGGAAATTGTTGTAATGTTTACATCACTGCCACTCTATGATAGCCGCAGACGGCAACGCATGCCGCCATCGCGAACCGGAAAAACAGCCGGTTCATAGTTCCTTGGGTCTCCCTCAGTATTCCAGCATTAAGTGCACAGCTGTATTGCAGTAGTGCGCATTTAGTGCCTCAGCTTCCTCCAAAGTGGCATTATTCGCGACACAAGACTTAACATCAAAGTAGGCGTATGTGTATGAAATGAATGGCCTGTAAGTCATACTACCCTCCAAAGAATTTATTGGGAAATATGTTTCAAATGAAAGTTAAGTTTTAATTAAATTATATGATCCTAATAAACCATACATTATAATACGTTATACGCAGTATGGAATTGATGTAGAAAATATAAACAAAATCATTAGAGCTGTTTTAGATAAAATGGCGAAAAATAAAATTAAAGGGTTTTAAAAATTATAAGAAAGCATCCCCGAAGGATGCACAACCCAAATAGAATCCGAAGTTATTTATTAAAATAACTTTCTTTACCCTAAGTGTGTGCAATACAATTATCTCACTTCGCATTCTCATATAGAATAAGAGGCTGTGTTTACCAAGGAGTGTTTATTCAGTTGTCTCATCCTCAGCCTGTATTGTTCGCCAAACAAGACTTAAGTTAAGAGCATGAGTTTCTAAGAACGGTGGCTGGCTTATAACTACCCTTCAATGATAAAAAGTTTACAATAAATGTGAACAAAATCTCTGATCACAGTGCTAATGTCAGGCCCCATCTCACGAAAATCGTGGTATAGATAACGAACGTAACACTAAAAATAATTACTTTAATGCAAACGATGTGTATAATCACTTTCGTTAGTTTGTTTGGCACAAATTTCTCCAGATTTCAAAATTGTGGAAATTAATGATTTTCTCCTATATGAAACTGGAAAAATCTTTAAGGGGTATGCTTACCCCGTCTATTTAAAGTAAATTGACAATTTTTCATCGGTTATTAGGTGTGTGTAAATTCAATAAACTATGTTAGTTACGGAAAGTAATATAGAAAAACAATATCTGATAAAAAATGTAATTTTACAAATGAGGGAAATGCATCTTTTATGCACAAAACAGAATAGGCCTATTTATATACACATATATCAGGAATAAAAATGCTCCCTCCCGATCTACAAGAAAGCATAGGGTAAGAATTCACACCTAAAAGTGTACCTAATTGGGCGTTGCCGAAGATAATTTGTTACTGATTAACCATCTCCTTAGCCTCCGAACACTATGGGCCGAAAGTATTCAACTGCAACGGCTTATTACTGTTTGAGTTTAATTGTTGCTGAACCGGCAAGTTCAGATGTCATTGGTAAGTAATAAGCAGCCAATGTGTCAAAGCAAGTGGCGTCCCAAAGCAACGATTTATCATTCCTCCAAAATCTAATAAGGTAGATAGACAACCCAGCAGGGTGTTTGCCATCAATGCGGCTTTTACCAGTTGACTCTAGAATTGAATGAATGCCTACTGAAGACTAGACACGTTTCATGGTGTCATTAAAAGAGAAATATCTCAAAATTATCTTAAATTTATGAGCATTATCGCTCTTTGCGGTCTTCATTGATGAATAAATATATAAACAAAATTTTAAATGTTATCTTATGGTGCAAAAGAAAAGTCACTATTCAGAATAAATCAGTATAAACCGTATAGCACAAACATCACCTGTGTAATTTTATTTTCTATAAGTTATACTAATATGTACGGGGACTTAATATGTGTACGGCGACTGAAAGTCGCGGGATGAAACCCGTTCGAATTCGAGAATTTACCAAGACGTAAAGTCCTTTACGTAATATATGCCTTGGGATCTTTGTCGTAGATTTGCGGCACGTTAAAGAACTCCAAGCCCAAATTAGAGCCTCTGGATCAGATTTCACTTCCCTTTCAGGATTATGTAACACCTAATAAATTGTCCTACTAGATGGTTTATTACTTGTCTGTTTGTCCTCCATGGGAAAATAAGCATAACTAAATTAGCTTTCGGTTAATGAAACCTCCACCAGAGGCTTTATGCTCCATATGTGGAATTGACAGGACTCGATTCAATGTTTTATGCTTCTGAATACTCCTGAAATTACTTATCAGTCAATTCATACAGGATACTGTGATAAAGTCGTGATTTTGTATATATTATTTTATTTGATTACATTAATAAAATTACACTTATAGTAGAAATATAACAAAATAATTTAAACGATGCTAAAGAAAATATCACATGCCCGAAAGACGCACAGTATTTAGAAAAAAGACACACAGACACACAGACATGTTTCCAAAAATAGTATTTTTAGATTCAGGGAGCCTTGAAACGTGTATATATGCTAAAATCTCAACTTCGGATTTTGGGGTCGAAAACAATACTTCCTCTACCTATAGTACCTACGGTACGGGCAGAGGAAGTAAAAATAAAAAATAAATTCATTCATAAATCCATTCTAACAGTTTTGTCGACATAAGCTAACATTATTTCAAGGAAATCATGACAAAAGTTGCGACCGATTTCATTGAATTAAAATTCACTGACAAATTAAATATTTGTTAGAAATTAAATTCGCAACTATGAGTAATAAGTTATATAACAAGATAAAACCGTAAATGTATATAATACCATGTAATCCTCTTAGCATAAAACTCTTTATTCGTATCGAAAGTATTATAAATAGATGTAAGAAATTTAAAAATTACTCTAAGAAATATTAACTATGTTTAAGCAGCAAAGGGTTAAACAAGATTTAATTATTTTTATGTCAGCATGCTATAGGAAACATTGTTTTACTAAGGTACAAAAATCAATCTATTTACCAAGTATTAAGTACAGCTATCTGAATTTGATTATTCAAAGATAGAAAAATAGTTATATACTAATATACTAACCTTACTTTATCCACCTACGTTCAACCTGCCTTTTTTCGATACGAAAATTAAAATCATGTTTCATAAAAAAAATACACTCATCAAAAACCATCACGACACTTGTCACTATAAAATTAACCAATCAACAATCACACTATCAACCACATTGTAACCATAACGTGTTTAAAAACACTTCTTAGAAAGCCAGACACACGTTTAAAAAGCACCTAGCGGAATGTTAGCGGGAAATGATCGAGAGTACCACACGCAACACGTCCATTCCATACGGGAGCCAAAGGCAAACTACACCTCCCCCTGTCTTCTCGCGTGGATTCGACATCGCTCGCCGTGCGCGAGGCGAAGCGATCATCTCTGACCCATCCCGAGTTCTATGTTGTGATGACAGTTATACAAGAACCGACGTACAACAATAGGGTCCATAATTGCCTTTTACTCAATGGACTTTTCCTACCGTATATCTTGTGCACAGGAAAAGCTTTTGTGTGTACCACAACCACCCCTTTTCCCCTCCCCGCACCTTCATCTGCGCTCCTAAAAACTCCTTTTCCTCGTGCCAAGTGATTTTGAGCCTTATGGAAAATTCTATATAAGTTATCCCTATGTAAAGGCGGTTGAATGTATAATAATGCGTATGCAGTACCAGTATGTTTATAAGAGAATCTCATGCTTCAGTGATTCCAATTATGCTCTTACAAACAACGTTAATTGTACGCGTTTATTGGTTTTAAATTGAGTTATATAAGTTTTATTGAATAGGAGATGAATGTGCTTTGCATTTTTAAAATGAAATATCACCATAATGCACGTAAAGATCCCGCACGAAATCTGTGCCGATTGCTTACTTCATTGAATTGAGTTTTCGTAGGGACTGTAGCAAAGATTGGCCTGCTACCTATCTCTCTCGTACAACAGTTCCTCCCTTTTTATTTGTACAGGCCAAGCTACCTCTCTCTCTCGCACAATAGCATGTCTCTCTCTAGAGAGTAACGGTCTCATCGGCACAGATTTCGTGCGAGATCTTTACATTCCGAGGGACGGCTTTATCTGAAAGATGTGCAATGAAAGTCGAAGAGCTACATGTTACATGCAGGAAACGGTTCACAAACACCTTTTCTTGTTCGAGCATACCATTATACGCCTATTACGTACTACGTAACGGTATCATTTCGAAACTAAATTTCATTGTAACATGGGTGTGGTAGGCCTATCGAGTATTATCGAACATGGAACATTGTTGAAACCTTGAGAGTACCAACTGGAAACTGCCTAATAAACAACCTGTATTTGAAATAACATAATAATAACAATAATTCTGTTCCAGTTAATTTTAATATCATAACTTACAAAAATAAAAAAAAATTGTGTTGTGAAAATTCATTGGTTTCAAGAAAACGACCAAAAATAAGCTTCGATTTGAGGACGCCATGACGTGCCATCAGCCGCAGAAGGCAAGAACTACGAGAACCAGTTGACGCAAAGGGCAGTGCGACTGTTTGAGCGAATCTAAAATCTCAAAACTTAAACATTTAGACTAATTATGGTCAGGTTAGTTTCGTTGGGGATCAGACCCACGTGAAAATCTGGTAAAATTGTATTCTCCAAATGAGGATATTCAATTAATTCACCTGATTTCTCTGACAGCCTAATTTTTCTGCACTTAGTCTACTGCAGAATGATTATCCGAATATAGCCTAATGCTGGAATGAGTTCAATGTGCAATTCCGGATGCACATCGTCTCACAGAATATAGACTTAAGGGAATGCACCACTGAAATTACTAAAATCGAAATTTTTCAAGCAATATAGCTCAAAATTTTACCATACACTTGTCTCGTGCATTTATTTTATGGTTTAAAATTTCATCCTAATGTCTTGAAAAGTTTTTGAGTTATTAATTTTCATATTATAAAAGTAGAGCGATTTTCAAAATACTCCACACGATGAAAATTTTCAAAATTTTTTTTTTTTTTTACAAATGCACTTTATTTATCTAACTATGGAGAAAAAATTTGTCATATGATTTTTTTCTAAGGTTTATGGTTCCTGAGATAAAAAAAAAGTGTAAGTTATATATATTTATATTTTAAAATTTCAAAAATATATTTATTTTGAAAATTCATAACTAATAAAATATTCATAATTTCAAAAATTCATATGACAGATTTTTATAACTACACCTTAAGAACAGGTGCTTAAAATTTGAGAGAAATTGCATAAAGACTTCATCGTGTGGAGTGTTTTAAATTATGAAAAATGCTGAAAAAAAATATAGTTAGATAAACGATCTTTAAGGGGAGGCAGGTAGCAGTCAGGAACGTGCGCAAGGCCATTTAAAAAGTCACCTGACGCTCTTTAAACACGCAGAATGTCATAAACGAAAATAGATTCTGAAACTAGAATGTTTGTGGAATTTTATCAGTACCAAAATGAAAAATGACATTTTTTCACAATTTTTAACAAATCTCAGTGGTGCATTCCCTTAACTAAGCAAGCCCGGTTTTGTAGTCTAGTGGTCAGAGTTTCTGATAACTATTCGTGAGGTTCTGGATTCTATTCCCGGTCTAACTACGAGGAATTTTATATTTAGTAGATAAGTTCCCCAAGGTCTGGTCATCTCTGTGGGAATGATGTAGCTCTGCCTACACGTGTCCCAACTACAGAAATGTTGCTAATGTTTGTTCTACTTCAGCACAGAAACATGTGAGTAACGTACATAACATCTTACTCAGCTCCTGCCTCTCTGTGCCAGTCCTTCCGCAAAAGGTAAGTAAGTGACTCGCATCTAACCTCTAATATATTTTTTTCATTTGCCGAGATTAAACGAGTGACCTTGTAGTGAGACACCGGAAGGGCATTGCTTTATATAATTCTTATATAGAGTACGATTACTTCCACAAAGTCCCTGGGTTTTTACGTATATACCTTAGGAGCGAGTGTCACCGTTCCTAAAGTTCCTGCCTAGGGGAGGTAGCTGCACCCTGATTGGCTCAGCTCTTCTATCCCACTCCACGTGCTGTCTGTCTCTGTCCCGCTGTGGCATTATCCTTCCACTCAATTATTATAGTATTTTCTACGACTGGCAACGTGCTGCATGATCTTCACTCTGTGCTCAACAGTAGCTCATTGATCTTACGCGCATGCGAGTCCGCGCAAGCTGGTAACGAGACGTAACGAGAAGCTCGCTGGCTGGGTTAGTCTTCAAGGACAGATACTTTGTGGAAGTAATCGTACTCTGCAAGTCCATTCTTTAGATTATGTTTCATTTACTTGGAAATGTAGTCATTTTCTTTCAATCTACACTTCTAACTAGTTTTATTCACACAAAAATTATCTTATAAGTTGGAAATGTTTATGCTGCAAAATATGGATCTTTTGCTTCCCACAAGATAATTATCCAACTGATGGATGAAAAATACATCATGTAGCAGTAACGCAGGGTTACGCCGTAGCGTAGTGGTTGAGGCGCTGCGCTTCAAACCGAAAGGTGGCAGGTTCGATCCCCAATAAGGTCGTTGAAATTTTTCAAATGGCCTAAACTTTCTGGTGGTACTCTGGCCCTGGGGTCGACTCACTCAACAGAAATAAGTACCAGGAGCAGTCTTGGGGGTAAAGGCGGTCGGTGCGTAAGACTGACAACCTTACCACCTTTCACGTTCTGAAAGTCTAAAAATCTTGGAACCCTCTGGGCCTCCATGGCCTGTATAGGGAACATTTTACCTTACTGTTAGCAGTAACGAAGATAAACTCCCTGGTTTTTATTTAAATAGGCCTACAGAAATGCAAACT
Source organism: Ectobius pallidus (assembly GCA_964059195.1). Classification (NCBI taxonomy): domain Eukaryota; kingdom Metazoa; phylum Arthropoda; class Insecta; order Blattodea; family Ectobiidae; genus Ectobius; species Ectobius pallidus. Next base: position 164,082,283 of record CAXKWD010000001.1, on the reverse strand, counting down.
ATCTCTCACTATTTTCCACTATAACCCCATTTTACGACTCGTAATAGTTTGAGGATGTTGCCAATCTATGACCTTGGGAGCTCTCTGGATAGTAGCTTATTTTAAGTAGGCTTACTGTTTTTTTATACAGATATAGAACATAATTTTCACACCAGAGAAAACTGCATACTTTACAGGTCAGTTGATATTTGAATGAACATACTGATGAACATTCCCCAAGGTATGATGTTGTCACATGACCTCTGTGGCTACATTAGATATTGGTTTTTAATTATTGTTGACGCAGTAGGAACACCAACGGCAATAGAAGAAGAAGGAATATACTGAGTAGCAAGATAAGCTGGCATGCCAAAATTTGAAAAGGGACACAGCCGCTATGGACTGAGGCCCATATCTATAGTAGGCGAATAACCCATTTTCAACACCATTCTTGAATTTTGTAGTTATATAATATAGACTTATAACGTAAGATACAATGAATCTCAGTAAAACCCAATATGTTTATATTCAAATTATGCCTGATTTAATTCTCCCTATTAAAATGAAAAGGTTGTTTTAAAATCTCTCTTAAACATAATATATTAAGAGAGATTTTTGAAACATTTTATATCCACCGGGATATCCTACTTTTAGCCTCAATAATTACACAAGATACGATTTCTTTCGCAGGATTCCCATCTTGAATGGGCTCCAGTGTTTGGAGTTTAACTGAGGAGAAAATCTTCACCATTGTTGTGGATTACAACAGGTTGAATCAATAACATCCGTTCCAGGGAACATTGCATATTGCTAGACATCTTAGGTGAAAATCCAAAGCTATACCGGAAGGAAGTAAACTACCATTTAATTTATCCTGTACATTTTATTGCAAGAGACAATTTACATGTAAAGCGTCTAATAATTCCCGCCATGTAAGTTACGTAAATGAACGAACGTAATAAAATAGGTAAGTTAAGAATAAACATTTAAAGTAAAATCTGGTCAAAATCACATGACCTCCTTTACTCTTCATATTCCAACATAGTTGTATTCTAGTTGTGCGCATTCAATTGAAAAGCCTTATTCAAAGTCGCATTATCCGCAAGGTAAGTGATAAATTTCTGAGTATGTAGATGGGATAACTACACTTAAGCGAATTTATTGAACACTAGCATGTGCCCGCGGCTTCGCCCGCGATAATTATTTCAAAAATTAAAAATTAAGAGCATACTAGTTAAATCATTATATTTATTAACACCTAAATCACGTGGACTACATACCACGATTAGATAGCGTCGCCTGGTAAAAGCGACCTCAGATTCGAGTTCCTTGGCCCAGAATACCCCTGTACAGTGAGTTTCGTCCAAATCGAACAATGTATGACCATATTTAGGCCTATATTGATTATCCCTCTTCCGTGTAGGTTGAAAATTTCATATGTCTACGGGCCTTGACATTCTAAACAAATGAATCGACCAGCGTGGGCTTACAACATTCAAGCGATCGCGATGCTTTTATTTCGACGGTATGACAAAAATAGCCAAAGCCAACTGCAATTGATTAGACATTGAAATGTATTAGTAAAATCTGATGCTTCGACAGCGCTAAAATCACGTTTTCTGCCAGTTTTTCACTCATAACTCGCGAACGAAAGCTAAAATTAAAAATTTGGCTTCGTGGTGCATTCGCCCACCTTTCAGTCCATCTATCTTTAAAATTTCAGATCTCTGCGTTCAGTAGATTTCTATTAGCATCGTGGACAGACAGACAAACAGCATGTGCCCGCGGCTTCCCCCGCGATAATTATTTCAAAAATTAAAAACTAAAAATTAAGAGCATAGTTAAATCATTATAATTATTAACATCTAAATCACGTGGAGTGCATTCCACGATTAGGTAGCGTCCCCTGGTAAAAGCGACCTCAGATTCGAGTTCCTTGGTCCAGAATACCCCTGTACAGTGAGTTTCGTCCAAATCGAACAATGTTTGACCATATTTAGGCCTATATTGATTATCCCTCTTCCGTGTAGGTTGAAAATTTAATATGTCTTCGGGCCTTGATATTCTAAACAAATGAATCGTCCAGGATGGACTTACAAAATCAAGCGATCGCCCGCGATAATTATTTCAAGAATTAAAAATTAAGAGCATAATAGTTAAATCATTATATTTATTAACACCTAAATCACGTGGACTACATGTCACGATTAGATAGCGTCGCCTGGTAAAAGCGATCTCAGATTCGAGTTCCTTGGCCCAGAAAATCCCTGTATAGCGAGTTTCGTCCAAATCGAACGATGTTTAACCATATTTAGGTCTATGTTGATTATCCCTCTTCCGTGTAGGTTGAAAATGTCATATGTCTACGGGCCTTGACATTCTAAACAAATGAATCGACCAGCGTGGGCTTACAACATTCTAGCGATCGCGATTCTTTTATTACCACGGTATGACAAAAATAGCCAAAGCCAACTGCAATTGATTTAACATTGAAATGTATTACTGAAATCTGATGCTTCGACAGCGCTAAAATCACGTTTTCTGCCAGTTTTTCACTCACAACTCGCGAACGATAGCTAAAATTAATAATCCGGCTTCGATGCGCATTCGCCCACCTTTCAGCCCATCTATGTTTAAAATTTCAGATCTCTGCGTTCAGTAGATTTCGCTGGGCATCGTGGACAGACAGACAAACACGTCCTTTTAGTATCTTAAGATAGCATGTGCTCGCGATAATTATTTCAAAAATTAAAAATTAAGAGCATAATAGTTAAATCATTATATTAACACCTAAATCATGTGGACTACATATCACGATTAGATATCGTCACCTGGTATTGTAAAAGCGACCTCAGATTCGAGTTCCTTGGCCCAGAAAACCCCTGTATAGTGTGTTTCGTCCAAATCGAACAGCGTTTGACCATATTTAGGCTAATATTGATTATCCCTATAATAATAATAATAATAATAATAATAATAATAATAATAATAATAATAATAATAATAATAATAATAATAATAATAATCCTCTTCGGTGTAGGTTGAAAATTTCATATTATGTTTGCGTGCCTTGACATTAAAAACAAATGAATCGCCCAGCGTGAGCTACAACATTCAAGAGATCGCGATGCTTTTATGTCGAAGGAATGACAAAAATAGCCAAAGCCTAGTGTAATTGATTTGTATTACTGAAAACTCATGCTTCGAAAACGGAATAAATACACGTTTTCTGCCCGTTTTTCACTCATAACTCTCGAAGGAAAGCTAAAATAAAAATTCCGGCTTCGAGGTGCACATTCCGACCCTTTAGTCCATCTATGTATAAAATTTCAGATCTCTGCGTTCAGTAGATTTCGCTGGGCATCGCGGACAGACGGAGGACAGACGGAGGACAGACGGAGGACAGACGGAAGACAGACAGACAGACGGAGGACAGACACTTCCTTTTATTAATATAGATTTCAAAATAGAAGTTTAGTTCTTTCTTTATTGCAACCAAATGGTCATATTATGTTGAATAGAGCAACTTATGGCAGGGGAAACAGGAGCACCCCGATTAAATATGCCCCAACCCCATTCTGAGCTCTTCGTGGAGTGATAGTAAAAATGAAAATAATCAAACCAACGGTCTTTAAAACATGAAATGAAGTCAATTTAGTACAATATTAAAATTAATACGAACAGAATTGATTTTATTCTAAATACAGGCTGTTTATTAAGCAGTTTGATTTGCTGCTCTCAAGATTTCAAGATTGTTCCGTGATTGATATTAGTCGATACCACAACAGTGTTATAATGAAATTCTGTACTTTAATAGATAACATTATGAAACTGCTACGTCATACGTAATAAACGTATTGCCGTATGGTCGAACAAAAAATATATTACACCATGTTTTCATTATATTGCATGTGAACTGATCCAAAAAATAAAATGCATCTCCACTAAACATTCAGTAGGCCTAATTAAAGCAAGCACTTCGCCAAATCGCAATTTCATAATTAAGAAAACAGCGAACTGCTACGTCAAGTCCATGTGCTTATGTCACGTGTAAGAAATTAAGTTTTAAGGAAATATTATATTATAATTTCATACTTTTGTTTACTGACCTTTATCTCTTATCGTCTGTATACACTTATAATTATAATAATAAAATTCCAAATGAAGTTTTCTCCGATGATTTTCATTTTATGAGAAATTATAACTTATGATAGTACGCAAATTAGCTATTCAGAAGAGAAAATTGTTGATTTGTTTCTATGTATGTACGTATATTATGTTACTTTGTTATCTTGTAGCCCAGGCCTGTCCAACTGGCGATCTTTTGAAGCTGTTATTGCAGCCCATGAAACAAAAAAAGAACAAAACTACAGGTATAGCCTGTAAATGTTATAGGATCAAGTTGAAACAGCGAGCGTTCCCGTAGGCGTAAGTTGCAAATCTGTTTAGGTCAAATTAAACATTATTATTATTATTAGTATTAGTATTATTATTATTATTATTATTAGTATTATTATTAATAATAAAACTTGTGTTTCTTTTATTACGTGAGATTACTGAAATTATTATTTCAGAATTTTCTTCTTCAAGATTTCCTGATTTGGAAAACATAAAGAACAAACTGTATCTTCATAATGAACCCCTAAAACTGAACATCGAGCATCAACTATCAAAGTTTCAACTTGAGTTATGTGATTTTCAAGATGATTCATTTCTTCACAATCAAAACATTAAAAAAAAACTTTTTTAGACTTCTTTGGGATAAAAGTTTCCCCAGCTGAGAGATTTTTAGTCTTCAGATCATGCCTATGTTTGGAAGCACATACCTTTATGAAAGTGCACTTCAGAATGTAAAATTTATCAAAAATAATATAAAAAAGGCAGACTTTCCTAAGTGACTTTTCTGTTATACTTATTGAGATTAGGAACTACTATCTCGGAGATCAGCTGACGTTTCTCTCAACAGATTGTATACATACTATTTTCATCGAAAACTGTCATGACAAAAGTTATTTTATCTTTATTTGTCATACTATTTTAAAATTGTTTTTAACATTTACCGGTGAAAAAAACAATAAAAGTCTTCATAAGTGCTCTTTTTAAACGATAAGTTAAATTCTAAACGATTGGTTAGTCTATGATAATAAGAATCAAAATTAAATAATTTTAATTGTGCGGCCATGAATAAATTTGGGCCCAATTCTTCCAAGGTCGGATAGAATGACGTATGGCGAATGGATAATTTAAAACAGGTAGGATGTCAAACGGTCGCTCATGGGCAAAGGAATATAGCTGCAACGATGGCACTGATCAAAAGTTATCATGTACATTTTAAAAAATAGGATCCTACTCAATTATGTTCGTAATTTGGATTGATTTCAATCCCAAACTGTATCTTTCGTTGCTGGAATTGGTATTCCCTTTCGTACTACTGTAGGCCTATATCATTTCACATTCATCACTCACATAGCATTTCATAACGAAATTTGGCTTGCCGAAAGGTGCATAACTCAAAATGAGTCACACTCCTGATATTTATGCGTAGAGAAATAAAAGCGATATACTTACGATAATTCACAGGGATGTTCGGTTAAGGTTAAAAAATAATTCTAAATCAGTATTCGCCAAATGCGCAAACCCCGCAATATAAAGACCTACTCAGGTTGCTAAATTAGTATAATAAAATTATGTTTACAATGAACTTAGGACTAAAATTATATCAATGACGTGGAATGAGAGTGAAGTGGGACGAAAATCTTCGAAGAGGTTTCGTTCTTCTCTTTCATACAAATACAAGAAGAGCTCAAACTTGATATGTTACACAACATTTTCTACGAATGACACTGCAATGCTACAATAGCTTGGGATGTTGCTGCTGCTGAAGGTGAGTATACAATACCATATTATTTGTGTAGTTCCAGTTTTAGGGTTTTAAGAGAGCGTAAAGAAAGTATGGGAAATGTAGGAGGGTAGAGAATGAAGGCAAACGATCCTCACTTGTTCGAGAGTTGGACTGACTCTTCTCATTCTCCATTGTGCGATCTCGACGTTGAATCGAAACACACACACATCACAATAGCTATTCACTCTTTTAATCTCGTCGTACATTGTGTCCGATGCAAAGGCTTGCGTCGATAGTCCATGCGATATGGGTATGTGGAGGTGCGAAAGGCTCCGGCTCAAAATATCGTTCCGCTCTATGTAGAGTGTTTCGAATAAACAGGTGCTAGTAAATACAGGTTGCACTTCAACACTGTAGCTACTCTAACTGGCATTTTTACCTATATTGAGTGATATCTGGAATGGTGTTATACAGGCAGTGCAATGTCCCGATCATCCGACATTAGGTTTTAATCGACACACACTCGTTAGAAAACGCTTAAATTAGGCACAAATTCCTCCCCCTCAAGACTCATACCTAGCCCAGAGTGTATTCTACCGTACCAAAATAATTATTTTTCTCCTGTTGTTATTGTTGTCGTTAAATATAAATTCATGTGTATCAATAATAAGACATCTATAAGCATTCGCGCTATTGTTTCCCCCCCCCCTTTTCCCTTACAAACCGATATTGCCACTAATCCGATGTCCCGCCGGTTAGGCGACGTCGGATAAGTGGGACTCAATACGGTACTTTACTTTTAGTTTAAATTATAACCACACTTTTCCCTTCCTAATTGGTTGTTTGATATATAATAATAAGTCATTAACTTGGTAACATTGGGAATATTACAACTCTTAATGGAAGCCCTTAATGGAAGTAGATATTTTTACATAGCCTATGTACAAAAATAATTTAAATTTCAAGCGTTTCTATCGGTAAGCATGATTTTTTCACATTATTACCTGATATACGTGCAAAGTTTAATACATTTTTGCTTATGGTAGGCTGAAGGTAGGGTATTCTAGGTAACCAGCTTTTTGAAATAGAAATGTAAGATAGGCCTAACAATTACCACATATCACTATCTTTTTTAAGTAGTCAATTTTTAGACGATTATACTTCCAGATCAATATGTTGTTTGGGAAATAAATTAACCTTCTCTCGATGATTTTTCTTGAACAAAATCAAAGGGTGTTAAATTTGTACCGTACTGAAAGGCTTATCAGCCTAATCCTGTAAGGTCTAGTAAAAAATTGATTATTGAAAGATTACTATTTTACAACAGTTTTTAAAATAGGCCTACGTTCGTAACATTTCAAGGAAAAATTCCTTTAGAAAGTCACAAAACATTAGGTATATTTGATGAAATCCGAAATTAGAATAAACAGACCTATCTTTCATTTAAAAACTGGTCACATTGACATATTTTAAATGATAAACCGCAATATATTAATAAGAACCTTTATAATAATAAGAACATTCGAGCTACTCTTCCAATCCAAACACAATCGGTAAATGATGTTTTGTTTCTTGGTGCCTATAAACTTCAGGGTTGAATAGTTACACCTGACTAAAGGGCACAGTGGTTAAAAAAAACAACTCCGTGGAACTACATCCCTGAAGGGACTTGGCCCACCACCCGACCGCTGCGTCATCTACCACAGGCAGATGGCAGGATTGAGAGGCAAGTGGTCAGCAGGACACAGTGGTAACCATTACAAAAAACCTTATTCACTGAAACGATCTTGATTTGTGAAATAAGGCAATTAACTACGGTATAATATCAGTAAAACTGCGTTTATCCAATTTGTCTTAAAGGACATTTTAAAAAGTATTCGTAGATGTTCATTGCTTTGGACACTGAATTTGATTATCAAGTTTGTCTGGAAGGCCATTTTAACACATTCGTAGAAAGGTTCCATATAAAGGTTCCATATATTCTGTCGCCAACTACGTGTGTCAAACCATTTTATGTCGTAAAACCTGTGCGTGGACACGAATTCCCGCTCTTTCAGTTAGCACTAATATGTAAAGTCTTTATATGATATTTTGTTCCTACGTCTGCAGCTAGCATGTTACATTTTGTAGGGTCCAAAATCTTTCAGGAAAAGTAGGTCTATTGTTTTCGTATCAAAGAACATTTTCTCTCTTACCAAATGCCGTTTTATGTTTAAACGACATTTTATTATTATTATTATTATTATTATTATTATTATTATTATTATTATTATTATTATTATTATTATTAAGAATTTAATTGATATAGCTTATACGACGATTCTTCGAGTATCCGTTATGTTCTTACAGCCCATCAGCAAATATCTCATCTTACAATTGAAGAAGTCGGGGGAAGATATGTGCCTCTTTTTGTAAAAGTTGATATTGTTGCACTATTTTTATTTTTCCCTAGTCAGTGTTTCTGAGCTTAGACTAATTCTGTCAATAAGTCTTGTTAGTAGCATAATATGCGCCAAAAGAAATTAAAATAAGATTTGCAGATTTCAGCAAATTTTAAAATGTAACATCTTCAAATTATTGATCTTACTATAAAACGGAAGCTTTATTATGAATGATCCTAAAATATACAACAGCAACATGAACGAACAATACTCTTATTACAACAAGAATATGAAACTTGCGTTATACGACGAGAAGAGAAGTTGTGGCAGAGCTTCCGATGCCAGTAGAGTCAGTTTGACAAGGCTGTAAAAGCAGTACAACTCATATAAATCCCCGAAGCAAGGTTCCCATTCAGAAACTACAATCATACGTACGATACTAAACGTCGGACAGCACAAAGCAGAAAACGTCAAGCGGTCTCAATGTAATTACGAGAACCAGAGCTACCTGTGCAAAGAAAAGAATTCAATTTTCTTTTTTCTAAAGGCTTTTATTATACCAGGTTATTACGACTGCATGAAATTTAAAGTTGAAGACCAACAAAGCGTAAAACCCCCTTTTCTGACTAGAAAAATCGAGAAGTAGGTTTATTGAGAAGTCGTAATACAATGTTATGCATTCAGTTACAAAAAAAAATTCCACACCCGCATAAATTTTAAGTTTTGGAACGTAGACTGAATAATGATTTTTTTTGTTTTTTTTTTTTGTTAACTCTTTTCTTTCCCTCTTTCGATTTCTTTCTTCTATTATAGCACGAATATGGGATCGATTTTTTAAAGTCATTCTCTCCCTTCCATGTCGTTATTATTTTATTTATTTACGATGTAAGATCGTTAGATAGAACTAAACAGGCAAGCAGAAGTTAATAAAACGAGCATTAGCGAGTTATTTTAGTCGGCGAGCCTCTTAAATTCTTGTAACAGTCGAAAATTATACGACGTTTTATATTACTCTGAATCGTAAATTTTAAAACAAAAATAACCTTATGTATACAATAGCAATCGGAAAATATTTTGGTAATTTCGTACTGTAGACGAATCTAGTTTCTTTTGGGTGGCAAGAATTTGTTTGAAACAAATCACTATTTGAAACAGTTGAACATCGCAGAAACATTTGCGTAAAATATTGACCTATTTGTAAAGAAATTTATCTCTCTTGAAGTTATAGGAAAGGTAAAAGCGAACTAATATTAAAAATCTTTTATATGAAAGGAATTTCGGACTATGAATGAATGGGGAGAAAGATCGTATCGTAAGTAATGTTTTGTGCGAAACTGAACATTGTGCTGCCTTACGTTTCTATTTTGTTAAAAACATTTAAAGTGTTGGTATCTAGTTCATGTTCTAAAGCTTTAGTGCCGAAATAGTAATTTATGTTATTTTGAAATGTAAATAATTAACAATAGTAGAAAATAGTAACTGTAGTGGTTAAATTGAAGGAAATGTATCAAGGGAAGAGCAAGGGAATAACAGTGCATAATTACGCTGATATCCTCAATAATTGCTAAAACGAGCTAGCAACTTTCTTTACACTTAACGGGCTGTGCCCGTAAAATGGCACTTTACATAGACGGAGTGAGTTCTGTTAAACATTACTTACGACTCAAAATAACATAAAATATACTGAAGATCCTTTACAATTGCAGATTCAATCTATGGTTCAACAGTTCTCACAGCTAGTAGTAGTAGTAAGTATTCTGCCTTCCGGCTACAGGATTTAATTTAATTCGTCAGTACACATTTTATTACATATCCTAATGGCCCTAGGTATACATGATACTGGCACTTTGGTTAGAAGAATTAGGATTAGATAAATGAATGAACTCCAAGGTTGCACTGCTTCAATCGTCTTGAAACCCACTGAAACTCCTGCATAATGACATGAGAGAGGCATCTAATTCCGATTTTGACTCAAAATGTTGAATTTAATTTAATTAATAACCGGAAATTTGAATTTGGTATTTTTAAAATAGGCTAAGTGGCAGCATCGACGCTCAAATTCGAGAGATCGTGGTTACATATATTCCTCACATGCTGCTCACTAAGATCTATCCCTGGCCCAACGTTTCAGGTGCATCAGTTATCGCCATTTTATTTGGTTAATTTTCTGTATATAATTTTTTAACAGTCGATGTTATAATATAATTATTATTATTACTATTATTATTGGGTATTCTGCCTATAGACTTGATCTGCAAATTTCGCTCTGCATCTCCTCCTATTTCTGGCTTTCTAATCACACTAACCGATATCTTTTTTCTCCTTTAAAAAGTGTACCGGCTGGATTCTTCTTCTTCTAAGACCTGAACCTTGTTGATTATTATATTAGACTTAAAAATTAAAAATAAAATTGTTGCAAAATATCTTTCACACAATTTTGCAATACTTCATTTTTATAAAACTATATTATTTAAAATCGCATTAGAAATAGGTCTAATTAACAGAACGTACTATAGTAAGACACAAACCTAATGTTAACATTGATTCAAAGAGAACGAAATTGAAGGGGTCGGACGGAAGATAGTGCTAACTCATATAAACCTCATTTTAAATACTATATTTTTTAAGTTAACTCAAATCTGCAAATCTTTTTTTTATCTTTCTTTTGGTACGTATTATGTTAAGAATAAGATTTGACAGAATTAGTCTATGCTCACAAATATTGGAGTAAATAGTAATTAAGAAAAAATATAAATAGTGCAACAATCTCAACTTATACAAAAATAGGGTTAGTACTATCTTCCGCCGACTCCTTTAATTGTTCGGAGAATATTAGATGATTGAAAATATTTTTCATGTAAAAATTTAAAGCCTTTATGATCAACTGAAAATAAAAGCGACACGCTAAAAATTAGCTGTTTTTTTTCGCTTTAAGGCCAGTAATTGAAGCCGGAATCTTTAATAAAAAGTCAATGTAGCCTACAACCAACTTCAGTAGGCTAAAGTGGAGAGGTATATATGTAGTGTTATATAATTGAGGGTACGGTGCTCGGTGAGTGTTTCGGTGGAAATTGGTACAGTAGCTAAGTCTATCGTGAGCTTTGTGATAGATAGCACACCGGTTCTGTCTGAACAATCCAGAATAATTTTGATTTTTCCCTTTTTTAACTAACACGAAAACTGTGGTGGAGTTAAACTGCTACTGTGGAGAACAGAGACGTTTGATGGAGAAAATACCTAAAAACAATCAATATCCTCATGCTACAAGAAGGGTATTTCATCTCATGACTTACTCGAGGTGTTCCCAATATAGTTAGTTCGACTCGCTTCCCCTCACTGAAACTAGAAGTAGTAGTATCTTGCACAGGCAGCAAGCAGTAGATATCTTGATCTATTTCTACAACTCTTAATAGCAGTTAGCAGGGAACACATTAGCCACCCCATGTCTTGATGAGTTTCGGAAACGAGGTTTGAGGAAGTAGAGCAAGCAGCTTGCTCATACGGACCCGATATCATCTCTTGCTGAGGAGGCAACGAGCTGCAGCAGTAATGAACGGCAGAGTGAAGAAATTATTTTGGATCAGGCCCAGCAGTTAGAGAGTGTAAACCAAGAGATTACGGTGTGTTTATGTGACAGGAAATGAAATCCAGTATAATAATTATTTACTGTCGATAAGACAGCTTTATTATTGTCATTACCAGAGTACTCGTGAGTTGCCATCTGTTAATAAGAGGTTTACTAAGTAGATAAGCACGTTAAATCTGAGGTTATTATTGTGTGCTTGGCTTGGTGGACTGTTGATCAAATTATTCAGTTCATACGTTTGGAAAACAAGGCTGATACTGCTAAAATTTATATGTTATTTCTAATTGGAAATGAATGTACCATAATGCATGTCAGGTTGTATATAGCCCTTAAGGTGAGCTTTGCTCGTTGGTGTTTTCTTACCATCAATAAATAAAACACAAAAAATGCCGCTGAAACTGACATTTTTGTTTAAAACTATTAATTTAACAAACGCTCATAAAAGAAAATAAAAGAATACTTCGCGCCAAATTCCAATGCCACCCTCTTCATGAAAATCCAGGTCAGGTAGTAGATGGATAAAGTAGAGAGATCACTGGATCCTCACATTTTGTTAAGAATTTAAAGTTCACGGTCATTTCCGCCGCGGCACGACTCCTTACGGGTTAAATGGTATATATAACACAAGTTAAACCAGTAGAAAATCAAATTCAAAATAAAAATAATATTTATATATTCCAAAGAAACCATTTCCAAAATCATATCCTTCGAATAAAATCCCGCCAAAAAAAGGCATCCCACATTGCAGAATATTTAGTGAGCATTTTAATACCAAGAGGCTAATTTCTTTAACAACGTGCGATTACATTTTTAATTCTTCAGTGGAATTGACAAAGAGTTCAGGAATAGTGGCTCTGGCACCTACCATAAGCTTTATCACTCGGAGGCTACTGCATTTATAATTAAAATCGTTTTAAGTGGATCATGCTTAGTATACCTGTACATATTCTTTACCTGTTTTCGATGAGAGAATTGCTGGTCTTCTGGTGTTCAGTGGCCTCGGTTTGCACCAAGACCGCTCTTCACCTCTGAAAAGAGGCCCCTATCTATGCTCTTTTCTAAGTACTACTTTCGTTAATACCTTGAGGTGTCCAGCAGTATTAGAAATGGAGCATATACAGACTACACTTCAAAATTCCATGCCAAAGCATAGAATTGTGAAGTGAAGTTCTGATTCTTAGTGTTGTCTTCCTCAGCTTGTTCTTGATTTAGCAAAGTTTTTTTCTTCATGTCACAAACACTAAATAAAAACACAAACACTATCTTCCAGCCTTCTTATTTCTTGATATAGGACAGTTTGTACACACATTACTATTATACGCCGAAAAAGAAAAACTCGACTTCAATGATGGGTACTCCATGATGGCTTCGAAAATATCTGCAATTAGAGAAATATTTTATATTTACTAACTGCACGTTCAAAGGAAAAGAGATAAAATGAATATTAGATAACCAGTAAACAATCAATCCCTTTCCAGAAATAATGATTAGGTATTCTGTTGGGTTGATGAAATTAAGTAGGCCTTTGTAATGAAATGTAAAGACAAAATACCAAAGAGAGTTTTTAATACATTACATTACATAAATCATACACTTCCAGTTGAATCAAACATCTGTAGAGAAAATTACCTTAAGTACATAATTAACTATCACGAATCTAACGATAAACTCGTAATCTCTCATGGGATTAGCTATTATATATATGTGAAGTGAGAAGGTGATATTGTCCTTACCCAGAGTAGAGAAAGTTATGTGGGTGCATCACATCAGATTTTTAACATTCCAAATTCAGTCTATACACTATTGCAAATACTAGTTTTACAGTCCCTTCATTAAGATCGTAATTCAGTAAATGAACTGCTGTATAAAAAACACGCATATAGGCTGCGTACAAATATTTATGGCAACAGAATTATTGATCAGGATATCAAAATTATTTCACTTCAAAATGAAATGTGTTGTCTGGTAGAGTAGCCTGCCAAATTTGTAAGTAATAAATTGAACGTTTTAGTGATAAATTGAGGAGTTGCAATATTTACACGTTTATTTATTTACAGTCTATGCATTCATATTTTTATCAATTTCACATGACAAAACTGTATGCTGAAGTGTGAAACATTTGGGCGACGACAGGCTCAGGTCTGTCAGGATTCCACCAAAATAAAAATAAAAATCTATGTAGCCTATCTAATCAGTAAAATGTGTCACATTGTAGGCCTATGCTGTAATCATTAAGTTGGAGGCTTGCAGAAGATGATATTCTGCCCAATATCTGGTCATTAAATTAAGCGTCCACTTTGTTTGTTAGCCCCGACCGACACTATTGATTTCATTAGTTTTTTTTTACCCTCGTATGCAATTCCATGGATAGGTACACATAAACACAGGAAGGCTATGTTGTTTGGTTGCAGTTGTGCTTACCGAATCCATTATCCTAGTAGTTTGTATTTGTTTTGTACACAATACTATTATTCTGTTTTGCCTGTCCATTCTGAAATTTGTTCTACATGAGCTGCACAAACGAGTAAAACAACCCTAACAACGAATCGAACTCAGAACTCATCAGCATCCCATTTACTCAGCACAAGCGCTCCTGCAGAGTAACAATTAGACTGCCCACAATGCATATAGCGTATGATAAGTAGAGTCGCTTCTCCATGTCTATACCGGGGTAAATTGGATGGAATAAACTAAAGCAAGATAATGACGAACAGTTGTGGCTCTAAGTGATCTAGACATTTTATTATTAAATGCTTTAGAACCTACTGTGCACATTATAATTGCATCAGGGAGATAAAAGGTTATCAATTTGCAGGTATAATATTATAATTTGCACATTGGAATATTCTTAGGTAAACATCAAAAGCTTTATGAAGAACTATTTTTCATTTCTATTATTGTTTCAGTTTGCTGATTAATGTTCACACTATTTCAAAGACTCTTTTACTCATTTTTATACCCATCAATCAAGTGCACTAATTTGTCGAGATTTAACCAATCTGTCATTTGACGAAATAACCGTGTCGCACCTGATTTTCCTCTCCATTTTGTTGCTCCTGATTCGCAGTATTATTTTTCATGTTTACTATAGGGGATATTATTTCTTTATTTTAATGTACACGATTTTGTAGAATACACAATTATTTATTTATTTAAATTGTTATTTAAAGTAGACGATTAATATAACAATTATTTAGACAATTATGTAATATAACGTGCATTGAAATTAATAAGTTATTAATTTAACCTACTTGTTTATTATCATCATATTATCGTTACTATTAATACTAATGTTATTTAATTATTATAATTCCCTCTATCATTGCTATTTCCTTACTTCTATGATTGCTGTACATATTATATAACTGTTCATTTTTTCATTATCTCATATTATTGAAACGGTACTTTCTTCAAAATATTATTGTATTAATTATGTAAAAAATTAATGTAATTGCATTGATTTATTGATGTAATTATTGCAAAGGAGTTATAAGTACTACGTAATTGCGGGAGAGCGCACTCAGTTGTCCAAACGTATTCAAAACCGCATTATTCGCGAAGCAAGAGTTAAAGCCTGAATAGCTCATAGCTTTAGAGAATTTATTGAAAAACAATTTTCGAATAAAAAGTTTAAATTTTCTGCATATGCAGTTTTTGTACAAAATTTAAACAAACTCGTCAGAGATATTTTTGAGAAAATAACAAAAAATTACATCTTCTTCATGGGAAGTGGTGTAAAAGTACCACGCTTCGAGTCACATCCCAAGAAAATACTTTAATCTATATATAAAAGTTCGTTTTCATATGATTTTTCGTTTTCAAGCTATGCTTTTCACATACAGAGAGAAAGAGAGATATATATCATTAACGCTGAAAATTGGACATGGAATTTCAGGTTCCAACCCAATACAGTACATCCTGTAGCTTTACTAGCTGTTTTACAAATAGAAAAAGGATATCTTCTAGGTGATTCATAATTGTATGAATTTAATCCCACCTCACTCATAATTTAACTTATTCTACCCTATAACTTACATGAGAAGGTGAATAATAATTATGTACTAGTAACCAGATATAACAACGGGCTCGCTGTGTACAGGATCAGTAGGTCAATCGCGTGTCTTAATGTTGATGGTAATTCTATCATGAACGAGATATGGTTGTCAGTCTTACTTAAAGACCATCTTTACTCCCAGGGTTGATCCTGATACTTCTCTTAGACGCTGAATCGAATTAAGGATCGTAAGGTCCAATTTTAACTCTCAATTACGCCATTGGGAATCGAACCCGGGACCATTCTGTTTGAAAGGCAATAACTCAACAAAATGAATTAAAAACACCTCAGATGGTTATTCGGTATGATTGAAAAATATACCTAAATATGAATGAACGCTTATAAAAAAATAAGTTATTATTTTATTTTACAATATCATGAATTTTTACAAAATAATCTTAACACATAAATGTAATCGCTCTATTTCATCTTTTTTAAAATTATACAACGCTACGCGTTGGTAAAGGTTCACATTTCAACAATTTCCACTGCACCCATATTTTATTGCTCATTTTAGTCGATATACAGGATATCAACAACTGTCGCTGAAAAAAAGCTACGATAAATGCCATTTTCCAAAATGTATTGTGTGTGTTTCATCTACACCCATCAATCATAAATACATAGGCCTATGATTTGTTAAATTTTACATTCAGAATTTTTAAAAAGTACAGACTCCCATTTAAGGAAAGTTGTATTATTGCATTATGCCTATTTTCATAAATGAGAATAGGAAGGACTGCTTCCATAAGATTCTCCAACAGGACATTTTATTTAACATCAAGAAATCCTTTAATTGCTGTAAATCTATGGCAAAGGACATACTAAGATTTTGACGGTTTTGAATTAGCGCTCAGCTGAGTTTGAACCTATATACCCCGAGTGTATAATAGTAAGAAAATTGAACTACCGAGCCAGGAAAAAACTCAAAATAACCAGTCAGCTTGGCAAGTCACGAGGTCTGAAGCCACAGGCTTCCAAATGAGAATCTGCTACCCTGCCGCTTCAGCTACACCACTTTGTCTACTTATAGTATAATTATGAGCATGTGTGTATCTTTGATCAAGCCATAAAGTGTGAATTAGTTCTACAAATTCAATATATCGTAAATGCACCTTGGATATGAATATTTCTTGTAGCCAGCACATTTTACTTTATATCTAAATAAGGATTCTGGTAAGGATCTGACCTAATCCATTCCCTCCAAGGGGTTTATCATGACAATGTGCTCTTCCTTGTCTTCTCAGTTGATTTAAATTTCTCTCAGGGGAAGAGAAACACCAGAAGGGAAAAACCGGAGAAAAGAATAAGTGTGAAAATAAAACGGCACCTCATCAAGGACTTCCTACAGCCACCTCCCCCACCTTAATGTCATACTGTCTAGTCTCAATGTTTTATATTTGAATTTAAGTCCCGCTTGATATTAAATCAAGATTTTCAGACATAAAACACTTTGGTGCTTTTAAAAAACAAAAAGTTTTCTTTTTTATTATTAAAAAGACGGTCACACTTTTTATCCCACGGCAGCATCAAATGTGTGATTCTTTATAGGATTAAGTTTTCTCCAAAACCAGGTAACAATTGTAGTGAAAAACTGATAAAGCCAAATTATTATGTATTAATTTTTATTGTGATATATAGCCTACAAGGGTCAGATCTTATGGATATTATCATAGGGTGAAACAATGTTGGAGATTTTAAGAATATTGTTTTCTGGGTCTAATGTCGTAATAAAAATGCGTATCTAAGAAAAGCTGTTGAAGTGCACAGTCGTATTATGTCTTCTCCCTAAATTGCACGATTTGGACCATACACGACTCATGTTTTTTTTTCTTTGTTTGAAACATGTCTTTACTATTCAGCTGTAAGTATTTCTACTTCTTTGTAGGTCAAGAATTTATATGTTAATTTCACTTTTAATTTGATAGTTTTTTGGAAACCACAACAGCTATAATTGAAGCAAAGCATCAATTTTGTTGCTTCAAAATTTCATTGATTTTTTTTTTTTAATCCAATTGATTTCGTAGACTTAAGATATTTATACGGTTCGATTGTAGACATACGCCAATACTAATGAGGGACACGTAACTTTTAGGTAGATTTCGAAGAAAAATCTACCTATTGCAATGGATACCATGTCATGATTTTCGAAAAATTATTTCATATCTTTACGTTTCATGCTTCCCTAAGTACGAAACCACCGCCCGTTCAAATAAAAAAAAAATCCCTTTAGGCAGGCCTACAGGCTGAGGTAGATTTCAAAGTGCTTTTGGTTTAATTTATTATCGCTGCGCAGCACTCTTCTTTTTTAGCCTTGGCATGGCAAACCTGCAGTAAAGAGGAAGAGCCTACAATCATTTGTTTTGACAACAAGAATAGGATATAATATTCTGGGAGGCCATGCGCAAGATCAGCAATGAATAAAATTAGCAAAGCCGCTAAACAAGACAAAATTATGATGTTATAATAATTCTTTTAAGTTTTATTATTTTCAAACATTAAAATCTCGCGTCATATGAGAGCTACCAAGAAACTGTTTATTGATTTGTAGAGTACTCATCAAGAGCTTTTCAACGATACCCCACAAGACGTTGTTTCAAAAGTTTCGAATTTTCATCCCCCACCCCCGAATCGTTGGTGTCACTGTGAACTCTATAGGGAGTACTCTAATTTATTCAAACAAAGTTTCCCTCTATACTTCATAGGGGCCGAGATATACATTTTTAACAATTTCAACCCCCTCCCCCGACCACCCCCTTGGGCCAATTTTGCTCATTAACGAACTTGTCCGAACTATTGGGCCTAGAAATAACATATTAAAATTTGGTTCAAATTTGGTTCAAATATCTTCAAAATTACGGCCGCTATCGTGTAAAGATATATATATATAAATATATATATAAATATCACAATTTTTTTTTTGAACGGGCGGTGGTCTCGTACTTAGGGGATAGTGAAACGTAAAGATATGAAAGAATTTTTCGAAAATCATGACATGGTATCCATTGCAATAGGTAGATTTTTCTTCGAAATCTACCTAAAATTGTGATATATTATATATATATATATATATATATATATATATATATATATACATATATCTTTACACGCTAGCGGCCGTAATTTTGAAGATATTTGAACCAAATTTTAATATGTTATTTCTAGGCCCAATAGTTCGGACAAGTTCGTTAATGAGCAAAATTGGCCCAAGGGGGTGGTCGGGGGAGGGGGTTGAAATTTTGAAATCGTTATATCTCGGCCCCTATGAAGTATAGAGGGAAACTTTGTTTGAATAAATTAGAGTACTTCCTATGGAGTTCACAGTGACACCAACGATTTGGGGGTTTTGGGGGTACGAGTGAGGGTGGGGGGATGGAAATTCGAAATTTTTGAAACCACGTCTTGTGGGGTATCATTGAAAAGCTCTTGATGAGTACTCTACAAATCAATAACTAGTTTCTCGACAGCTCTCATTTAAGGCGAGATTTGAATGTTTGAAAAAGTGCTCTTTCCTCTTTTTTGCAATTATTATTGCGGGTTTGTCATGCCAAGGCTAAAGAAGAAGAGTGCTGCGCAGTGACAATAAATTAACCCAAAAGCACTTCGAAATCTACCTCAGCCTGTAGGCCTGCCTAAAGGGATTTTTTTTTCACATTAAACCATCAACATTGAAGTTAAAGTATATGCCGCTTTACAGATTTCTGCAGGCAATTCGACCTAATAATGAAATTTATGTAACCATAACAATCAGCAATAAAATTATTTATTAATTAAGGACAGATTACGTTATAAAGATCTTCTTCATGAAGTAAAAAAGTCAATAATAAAAGACGAGCACTGTTCAGCCATATTTAGTATAGCATAGTTATTTTATCAGCCTTGCAAGAGCAGTTAGTAAGATACCAGCTTTTTTACTCTTAAGTTTGTGGGTTCAATCTCGGCCCAAATAGATGGTGCTCGTAAGCACAAGTATGTCGATCCCATGTCTGTTACTTTTCAAGCGTGTGAAAACCAGTGGCACAAAATTCCAGCACACGGGTGACGGTTACAAGCCTAAGCAGCAGTATACTACCGTCTTTAAAAAACCTTAACAAATAACAAGAGTTATTCGGTAATTAGCTGTAAATTGTAGTCTTATTTTATAAACCCTAAATACTACGAACATTTTGAAGTAAGCTTGAAAGATTCGGACGTTTCTGAGTGATTTCTGGGATGAATCAGCAATATTTCACTTTATGTATACACACATACTATATAGCATTTTTATAGTAATGAGGTATAAACTATATGTCAAACGGTGAAATAATACATAATATATTAAATATTTTATAGTCAATATTATTATAATGATTACTTTTTTTAATCAAGTTCCCTTACTTGTACATAAACTATTGTATGTTTATGACACCAGTCTAACCTTTAATATCGTAAGGTGTCCAGGCCAAATACTTGATCCAGCTTTATAAATTATAAATTACTAATCAATCTGAGGGGAAGAACACAATTTCTGGCATTTCCGTATTTTTTATATCTATTGTCTGTCAGTCTGTATATCATACGTTCAGGACTGCAGGTAAAATTACTTAATACTTATTAATATATAATAAAGATTAAACCAAAAATAATAAATTAAAGATAATTCTATCGTAAAAGGAAATGAGCCCGAACTTTTTGGTTTTTATAAGTATTGTAGTGATTTTTACCGCTTATCCGTACCAATAGTCGTCGCATTTTGAAATAAATTTGTATCTTAAGAAATAAAATTAACGACCTTAAAGGAATATCCATCACAATACAAGTACTATCTTAAATTAAATAACTGGTCCATATTTCATTAAAATTTACACGAAATGTATAAACGTTGGGTCCTGAAGAAAAAATAAGACCAGACCCATGGAGAAGACTCCTGTCGTAAACAATTTCATTTAATTTCACCTACACATTTATTTATACAGTTCGTTAAATGTTTAAGCCGATTTGTTATTTGTTGAGAACTGATTTTTCTGAGAGGCTTGTGATGACTGTGAAACGATGAGAAGCACCGTACTCGCCGTACTCGGTGAAACCTCTTTTGAAGTATTTGTTTACAAGAAATTACTTCAAGGAACGACTCTTAACCTCCATGGGGACAGGATAAACCACAAGCATTTCACCACAGGTCATAAACCTTATTCAGCTGACAAAATAACATTACATTATTATTATTTAAGTATAAAAAACAATAATAAATAATATAAAACTATAAGTTGTTTCCTATACAGGCCATGGAGGCCCTGAGGGTTTCAGAAAGTTGAGACCTCCAGATTTTAGACATTTGGCACATGAAGGTTGTAAGGTTGCAAGCCTCACGCACCGACCACCTTTACCACCCCAAGCAATTTCTGGTACTCAATTCTGTTAGGAATTTTGAGAAAGGACGATGTCCTCTGTGTCTAAATAGAGAAGACGCTGAACGCATAATTTTAAAATTTCCAGAAACTGAAACGATCAGAAACTGTTTTTTAATAGAAAATTCCTAGGAATTAACGTAGAAATAGCATATAAGAAATTAACAACGACGAAGAATATGAAAACTTTGAAGGAAATGGGGAACTTTTTATACATTGTTAAAAGAAAATGGGAAAAACGAATCCTAGAATTAAGTGAGCAAGTGTGTTAATCCTTTTTACTTTGATCACAAGTAAGGCAAATACAGCAAGACCATAATTTGTAGGTACTCAAGTCTTATATGATAATATTAGTGTGTAATGGTAGGAGGTACATCCTATGGTGAAAACCTTTGTAACGCCAAGGGTGTTAATATTACGACACAAGAATAAACTATTACTATTACTCAATTCTGTTAGAAAATAAAAAATATTATTGATATTTGATTTTGGAGACATAAAACATTAGTTGAAGGACGTTATGGATTTAGACATCAATACAGTTTTACTTTATTATCATCAATGGTTAATTAGATCATCTATAGTCACTCTATCGTTACCACAATTCATCTAAGGCGGAACTGTCATAGAATACCAGGGTCGAGTTGTCTGTATGTATCCCCTATTCCTTAAGGTTCGCTGATTCACACCTTGGTGAGATAATTGATTTTTCAGGCTCTAGTTCTTCGTAAGAGAAGTAAAACCATTAATCTTGTGTGGTAATCTTTGGCATGTTAAAGACAAAAACTATACGCTTTCAATGAGCTGCTTCATTTTCTAGTGCACTTCTGATCTATAAGAAACTTGAATGATTCAAAGAACAGAAAAATCATTCCGATTAACGTGATCTAGTTGAAATAGGTAGAAAAAAGTGCATAAATATAAGCTCCTTACTTACCGAGATCATACTATTCCTGCGTTGTAAAAAAATACACTCTTTTCTTCGAAAAAGATGGTATGTGCAAACTATAAAGTGAGTTTAGAGAGATGAAATTACTGTATAAACTTTTAAAATAAAATTTGCTCTAAATTTAATGATTAGGCAGACTTAAGTGCACATTCTGTGCAGACGGAGCCGTAGTAACGGCGTTATCTACTTCTTTTATCGAGAAGCGAGGTTCCTCTTGCCAGATTTATAGATGGCGGGCGCTTCGCGGGAGTCGGTCCATTTCCTGCTCCTCCTGGAGATTCCAGTAACTAGAGATAACACTTTCATGGCAGTTTTCATTACTTTTTAATGTTCATTTCCGCACTGGAATGCAAGCCAATTTTCTCGTCTAGCACAAACCTTACTCACAAACTTCTTGACTTTTATGAAACTTTGTACTTACATATCAAGATATCTTTTCATAGTGACTTTCATAGTGACAGTCATTAAGAAATGTGAAGAAGGCTATAAAGTATTGTACACTTTTTCTGCTGTAAATTTCTTTCTGTATAGACATGCGTGGTCTAGTTACTTAGCATTACTGACGGACCTGGGGTTGATCTCCGGTACCTCCTCGAATTTTTCTGAGGTGACACCAACTGAGAAGCTAAAGGTAAAGAAGAAGCGACTCCGGTCAATCACGGCCCTAACAGGACCATGCTTACCAGAAGGCCCCAGTCTGTTAATTTGATTTTTTATTCAAACAAAATTTCAAAATGACGTTTACATTCTTAATGCAACGGCCTTAATCGGTTATATCTAACTAAACTTTGAACTCCATATCATTGTTATTAAGATGAGCGCTTTGATTAGGCCAACGCATTTGTCGTTAATTAAGGAATAAATGAAACATCTGCTGATTCATGAACTATATAAATAGGGCAATCCTAATATTAATGTCTAAATTATGTACAAAAATTATTACTTTTTTTCAGTAGACCAATATTCAAAATTATGTAATTGTCATGGAAACATTCCTACGATTCATAATAATATGAAGTAGCCAAGTAATAATAGCAATAAAAATAATAAAAGCAATTCAATGACACAATACCACAGTAGCAATAATAATGTTGTTGTTGCTTAGAATAAATAATCCTGAAGTTCTATTAAATTTTGAAAAATTAGTATTTTCTACATTGTCACTGATGAGAGACAATTTATTAAGGTCACAAGTTACTAAGGTCCTTCGAGAAACTCTCTATGTGCAGCAGCAACATAAAGTGAACGAGGGAAGTCCCTCGGCGGTGAAGACGTCGCATGGCCACTATACATTATCAACTCATACTGTCCCATACATCTCGAGCAAGACTTTGCAGAAAGTTATACTATATGCGTTGCGCGGGTCCATTTTGGTGACAGGACCACACAAAAGGGTCGCAAGGATTGATTCTCCCTCAAAACTCTATTCCTTCTCGCTCACTCCCAAACAGGGGTGGGAAATCGTTCAGGAAGGTCATAATTTTTTTAGTTACATACATCTTCAGTAAAAATTAGCTTCAAATCCGAGCCTATACTTATCATAGGTAATGTTGAACTAAATAAGAGACCAGGAATTTATCTTCGAGAGAATCCGACCTCGACTTACATTTATTGTAAGTATTTAGCAAATATATAACTAAGCATGTAATGAATGTTATAAAAATATACAGGTATGAAGATGTTTTAATGTTCTGGCCTTGTGAATTTACATAAAAAGCAATAGCAGGTAGGTGTGATAAAATATAAATAATAAAAATAAAACAAAATTATGACGATAAATACTTGCGATTGGTTGAAATCCACATATTGTCACTAATTCATTAGCTAAATAGCTGCTAGCCCTATAAGTCTTCTTAGTATTCCGTTAGTTAGATCATAAATATTAACAATTTTGCACGTTTCATTTCTAGATCTACGGATCCTCAGGCCCGGTTTCGATCTCCGGTACCTCCTCGGAATTTTCTGAGATAGGGAGGTCTGGAACGAGATGCTCTCAGCCTAGTGATACAAACTGAGGAGCTACTTGACTAAGAAGTAGTGGCTCCGGTCATGGAAAATAGCTAGTTGATAATCACTTCTTTGTGACGGCTTGTTTTGATCGGCCATATGATATAACGTTTCAACATGTTATACTCACTCAGTTCTATTACTTAAATTACATTAGATTTCAGAATTTTATTTTTCGTCGGGAAATACAAATCTATAGCAGTTTACAATCATACAATGCTTTTATTTATTAAAAACAGCCTGCATCATAAAGACAAAAGTTGTATTTAACAACTAGAACTTTGTGTGGTTTACAACATTCTATGGAAGATTTTGTAGACAGGTAATTTCCCCAGCCTTGTTTTTATACCTTCTTAAGTTCATTAATTTCAAAAACATTTTTGGAAGCCATGATATATTGAAACGTTTCTTATTACAATTAAAAATCCATAAAAACTAAAAGGTCTTGGTTACTAGCTGAATTCGTATAGTATGAGTAAAAACTGTATTTTTTGGTAACAGCGATAAGAATAAAATTTTACAAAACAGCTTTCCTTAGCTTCATTTAGCTTTTTACGTGCATATAATACCACTATTAAGCAAATTGAATCCATGAAATGTGGTGAAATTCGTTCGATTGTGCGAAATATCTAAATAAGCGCGAGATACACAAGAATTTGATTCAAAATCGTAATATTTTGTTTTAGTATGATTTTTTCCATAATTTCTTAAAGCGTGATTTCTTTTCTGCTATTCCTATGGCTGCCATGAAGTTATCGATACATGTGAATGTAGGCCTACGCTGTTAAAAGACCACAATACACCCCTTTTCTGCTACCTCTGTGCCGAGTTTGGGATGCCTATAAATCTATGATCAAGTGCGGCAAAGACTCAACAGTTTTTGTATTTTACCCACAGTTGTTGGCATTTATGTTTGGAAATGGTTATCTGAAGTTGTTTAATAGTAATTTCCATTATATTTGTACATAAATCATGCCAAAATCGTAATTTACCACGATCCATACAAGAGCAGAAGAATACGGAAACGAGAAATTTTATGTATTAGACGGTGCAAAGGGTATTTTAGTATGTATTTACAGTAACTATACTGTAAATATTTTATTTCACGAATTACCCACCAAATTAGAAGGAAGTTAACACCGCAGTCAGCCATTTTATTTTGCCAAAAAATACAGTCTTCAAGTACGAGCATGTTCCTTTCCTTAGATGGGCAGGGCGTTACGTCTTCTTTTAATATATAACCCGGACAAATATTCTCTTTAGAGTGGGAACATAAATAAGCATAATTTTCCCACCCCTGCTCACACCATCTTCCTTCTTCCATTACTCTACGTAACTATCCTCACGTGACCAATGTGTTTGCTCGGACTTGCAAGGAAAGCCGATGGCTAGGGACAGATGTGGTTATATAAGCCAGTACGAGAGCTGGACATCATGTCTCAACAAGAGAGAAGGTTCATTACGTGACCATTTGGGGATTTGAAAAGGGACCAATTTGTAATTATAGAGTGTTCAATAGAGACAGAAAGAGATGGAGATGTTCCATACTAGGTTTGAGAGAGTTGCTATTGAATAGGATGACTTCATAGTTCACCATAACTCTATATCAGGAGCACCCTCCCCTATACCCTCTCCTTACAGCTTCCAGGACATGTTGATTCTTTTTCTTCTATTCGGTCCTGTTTCAAAATCCTGGAGTAGTAGCAAAACTTCACAAATGAAAGGAGGCGAATATGATTGCTACCATGAATTACACTATCAGGTGCTCCGCTCATTTGCATGAATTTTCTACAGCATACATACACATAGGCGTAACCAGGCCGACCATATGGGGGGGGGGTTATAACATCCGCGTGGTCTGGGGGGTCCCCCCCGGAAAATTTTAAAAATTAAGATGCAAAATAACGAGTTTTAAGCTTCCGGGGTCCTCCCCCGGAAAATTTTAAAAATTAAGACGCAAAATAACGAGTTTTAAGCTTCCCACGCTTTATACTTGTATTAAGCAATTTATGGGCAGACTTAAACAAATTATACAATTTTCCTTTTTTTAATCAATGGGGGGTTCAAACCCCCAAACCCCCCCCCCTCGGTACGCCTATGTACATACATGCTAAATCCAGGGTATGCTAGTTATTAAGTACCAGTATGGTACTTTATGATATTGTGTGTGGGGACGAAAAATGGCTGTCCGTCTGTCCGTGTGTCTGTACGCGCGATAACTCAAATACGCTTTGTCGAATTTTAATGAAACTTGGTATACACGTTTATAATGTCCATGGGAAGAACCCTATTGATATTGAACCAAATCGGTTCACCGGTACCGGAGTAATGCCCAATTTACTGCGTATTTTAATAGATTATGGCGCCTTTCTATCGGATTTCCATGAAACTTGGTATACGCATTTATGACGTTCATGAGAAGTGCCCTATTGAATTTGAACCTAATCTGTTGACCGGTACCAGAGTAAACCCCAATTTAGTGTCAACT
The DNA here is from genome assembly GCA_964059195.1 of Ectobius pallidus. Taxonomy (NCBI): domain Eukaryota; kingdom Metazoa; phylum Arthropoda; class Insecta; order Blattodea; family Ectobiidae; genus Ectobius; species Ectobius pallidus. Next base: position 164,055,610 of record CAXKWD010000001.1, on the reverse strand, counting down.
TTAAAAGAGCAATAACTCAAATACGCTTTATCGTATATTTATGAAACTTCGTATACGCATTTATAATGTCCATAGGAAGACGTCTATTTATAATGGATAAAATCGGTTGACCTGTTTCGGAGTAATGCTCAATTTAGTGCCTATTTTATGGTAATATACGTATTCGAAAGAATTCATTTAAAAAAATGAGAATCAGTTATCTTGACAACACTGCCTATTGTTTTACTGTGATGTTATAAGGCCTTGGAAATTAAAATACAGGTAGCTATGACAAAAAACACTATTGATTTACATGCGCTTATCCAACTAGACGGTTAAAATGACCCCGGTGGCCGAGATGGTAACGCTTTGGCCTCACATTCTGGAGTTCATGGTTCAAAACCCGAAACCGGCCAATTTGAATTTTTTTTTGTATTTTTATGTGAGTGTGCGATTGTCAAGATATCACAAATCTGTACAGTTCAGGTGATGCTGGAATATTTTAATCTCATTAAAAAAACTAGACCTTTGTTCTTCCGTAAGCCCTGCTTAATGAATAAATCTGGAGCTTAACTTGGAAATCAATTAAAAAAAACATATTCTGCATATCATAATTGCAGTCATAACTGATTAAACAAAAACATACTGGCACTTTGTTACATCAGTTTACCTGATTTTATTGAATGTGTATAAGTCAGTATTGCATAAAATAATCCTTCAGCCTGATTTCAATTATAATTCCTATTGTTATTCTAAGAATTAGTAATCGTTTACTGACATTGTATGGTGGATGGGAAAATGTCTTTCCGTCTGTCTGTCTCTGTCCGTGCGTCTGCACGCGCGATAACTAAAATACGCTTTATCGGATTTTCATTAAACTTGGTACACGCATTTATAACGATATGGGAAGAAGCCGATTGATTTTGGACTAAATCGGTTGACCGATACCGGAGTAATGCCCAATTTAGTGTATATTTTATGGTAATGTATTAGAAAGAATTTATCAAAAGCAAATCAGTTCTCATGACAACATATTGTTTTACAGTGTTCATTTACGGCTTTGGTAGTTGCAGTACAGTTAGATTTAACAAATAACACTACCCACAAATTCCTTCATATATGCTTATCAAACTAGACCTTTGTTCTTCCGTAAGCCCTGCTTAATGAATCTATCTGGAGCTTAACTCGAAAATCGATTAAAAAAAACTTATTTTCTGCATATCATAATTGCAATTATCACTGATTAAACAAAAGCATTCTGGCACTTTGTTATATCAGTTTACCTGATTTTATTCATTAATAAAAAAAACCTTAATTTTGAGCATTGATCATTGAACAAATTTAAACGAGGGAGATTATTGTTGTAATTTTTTTTTTTAACCCATTATAATTTTTTAGAAAGTCCACAAATTATTGCCAGCTAAATATTTATTCATATTTAGAATAATTTCTTATTTTTTGTTTTCAGGTTTTTAAAGCCAACTAAAGTGAACTTCCTGGAGCTCTCCGACCGCTGCATCATGTGCCTCCGTCTTTCAATCTCATTGCAGATGGCAGGTAGCTCTTAAGTTGTTTTCACAAAGCTAAGTAAACCCTACCTAAGAAAAAATCCTAAGATTTATCAGAAATCTAACCCAGGCCTGAAGATCCGTAGTCAGCAATTCTAACCATGATACCTTGCAAGCAAGCTTCTAGTTTTGCAATCTACTACAATTCCCTAAATGTCTGGAAAACGGTACTTGAAAAGCCGCTAATGAAACTCAATAACGGCAAATGTATCGATTATCTTACTTTAATAATGAAAAAAGTGTTTCTTTTCAGAAAAAAAAAACCTGCTGTCACGCATATTTTTGGCTACATAAAACAAAATTAATGAATGAGCACAATCTACTGCTTATCAATGCATAGATCTACCGACAAAACTAAAGCACTGGTAGACTATTTATCTATTAGTAGTGTGAAATCAAATAAAAATAACCCCACATACTCTTTGAATCTAGCCTAGGCCTCGTGCGATGGAAAAAAAATGTTTCAACATTTACAGTGATACATAAACCTGTTTATTTAAGAAAACACTGTAGGTATCTTGAGAATGGACAGAACGTTGAGTATAAACCAGCAATGAGGTTTATGTAAATGACTTAACCTCTTATGTTGCAGTAACTTCCATTCCCTTCTTCCTCATACTCCTTGTGCAAACAAGAAGACTGTGAACCTCATCAAAGAATAGAAGGATTACCGTCAAGGTCTAATTAAAAGCAGTCGCCGAGTAAAGGAGGGCTGCAAACTATAAAATGATAATTAACATAGCCTAAGCGTCGTAGCGCTGAGGTAGAATGGGGTTTGAATGCATTATACATGGTACGTTATATTATAGCAAAGATTCACTGAGGTAGCTTGCAAGGCCCCCACAAGTAATATCTTCCTTGGTTATTAAGGTCGTAGTCTTTCTTGGGAGAACGGATGTCGATAGGGGGTAGGGTATAACTTTACCACAAGAACCACCACCATCTATAAGCGTATGAGGTCATCTAACACGTATACGTACGTTCCTTAATTAAACTATGATTTTGAAGAGGGAGCTAAGAGAAGATGGATGAGTTGTTTTATTTTATATGCTATGTACCGTAGGGAAGATGTGCTAAAATAGTTTACAGAAATATATCTAAGGCTGTAATTCAGAAACGACTCAAGATGTTTAAATCCTAAACATACATACATACTGTTAATATATACCCACTTACATGCTTAACCATCCATCATAACATACATGCATTCATATACGCCATACATAATAGTCGACAATATTAAATACATAAGCACTCGCACAGTATTTATAGAGGACCATGCCAATAAAAATGAAATCAGGTAAACTGATGTAACAAAGTGCCAGAATTCTTTTGTTTAATCAATGATAATTGCAATTATGATGTGCAGAAAATTAAGTTTTTATTTTTTTATTGATCGTTTTCCGAGTTAAGCTCCACATTGTTTCATTAAGCAGGACTAACGGAAAAACAAGGTCTAGTTTTCAAAAAAATCAGATTATCATCGTCTAGCGTCAGCAAAACTATACAGATATATAATGCCTTGATAATCGCACACTTACATAAAAATACAACAAAAAAATCAAGTTGGCCGGCTACGGGATTTGAACCAGTGACCACCAGAATGCGTGTCCAAGACGTTACCATCACGGCTACCCCGCTCAGTTTAACGCTAGTTTGATAAGCATATTTAAAGGAATAGTGTTATTTCTCAAAGTTAACTGTATTGCAACTTCCAAAGCCGTATATGAACACTAAAACAATATGTTGTCATGATAACTGATTTGCATTTGATAAGTTCTAATATATTACCATAAAATAGACACTAAATTGGGCTTTACTCCTGTACCGGTCAATCGATTTGGTCCAATATCAATAGGCTTCTTCCCATGGACGTTATAAATGCGAAAATCCGATAAAGCATATTTGAGTTATCGCGCATACAGACACATGGACAGACATTGCCTCCCCACACAACCTTATAAAGTACCATTCAGGCACTTTATTTTGTGACGTCCACTTCGATAGACTTCTAAAATGCCGTGTTTTACGTGGCTCAGTTAGTTAAGGCACAGCAATACAAAGTGCAAGTTTGCGGGTTCGATCTCCGATGATATTATTGAGATTTTTCCATTGACCTAATCCTTCTGGCGATACTACGGCACTGGAGTCGATTCAGCCTCTTAACAGGAATGGGGATAAGGGCGGACGGTGCGTAAGGCTGACAATCTTACCACTTTCATGTACCGATTGTCTAAAAATTCTAGGAGCCTCAACCTCTTGGAGCCCTAATTACCTCAAGGGTCTGTACAGGAATCACTTTACATTTACCTTTGCTACATTATTTACCGTATTTATTTAATTCATTTTTTGTTGTAATTTAAACAGCAATTTTGCTGGATCTGTGACGCAGTGTTTCTATTGCAGGACCTGGGTTCGATCTCCAGGCAATACAAGATGGAATTCATAATATAACACATGATTAGGATCATTAGGATCATTGACCTGTTTTACACTATGATTTCCCTATTTTTCATTTAATTTATTTTAATTCCCTTGTGGTTGCCCTGAATTTTTAGGTAGATGAAAGCTACGTACCTTAAAAAAGGATTACATTTAATACTTCACAACTTCTTAATCCTGACTTTATTTTTACTATAAATACATAAATAAAAGAATATCATTATTCATATGTTCATGTATTCTGATATTGTGCATTGAATAACATAATTATTTAATTTCTTTATCGATAACTGTTAATTTTGCAAATAAATATATCGGATGAAAATGTTCACTTTTAGCATCTTCTAGTTCACAACATTACTGTGCAGATTATATAGCTGAGATAGGCACTACGTTACAAACCGGAAGGTTGTGGATTCGATCCTGACGAGGTTGTTGGGACTTTTTCTATTGACTTTTTCTATTGGCACTATGGCCTTGGGGTCGACTCAGCCTCTAACAGAAATGAGTACCAGGAAGCAATCCTGGGGTAAATGCTGTCGGTGCGTAAGGCTGACAACCTTACCACCTCCATGTGCCAAATGTCTCAAACCTGAGAGCCTCAACCTCCTGGAACCCTAAGGGTGTCCATGGCCTATATAGGGAAACTTTACTTTACTTTATAGTTGAGATAGGCAAAACAAACCTAAAGGAATACGAATAAACTATCCTCCAAGTCATTTTCATAACAAAACGGATATGGATGATTATTATTCCAAGTCAGGAGGTACGAATTTAATTTTTTTATCAAATTTCTAAATCTTCCTATGTTTTAAGAAATTGGAAACAAGTTTTTGCTAAACCTGCCCATAAAATGTTGGTAATAGAAAACAAATTCTAGGGTGGTTTTAGGATTCGTGAAACATGTTTTCCAGTGTTATGTCAATTTAGAATTATGTCACGATGCTTTTTTATACAAAGGAAGTATAAAGGAAGTATAAAGGCAGTAGAAGAAGTAAGAAGGAGAATGTGTTATGAAGTTACTGTTTTATTATATCAAAATAAGAGGGAATACTTTCAACAATACAGCCTAAGGTAAGAGGGATTTTTTATTATCATTTATTAGAGTGAGCTGGAAGATTAGAGAATCTCTGTTTGAACTTACTAAATCAGAAAATGCCGTCTTGTCGGGAGTAGACTTAAGATATAATTCATAATAGACTTGTCTGTTGTCTTTTAAATACATGAGATTTGCCGCAGCAAAGAGAACTTTTGAGAGAAGAACAAGTACTTATCCAAAGAACTTTAGTAGAGTATCTTGATGCATCCGGAAGAGCCTTTCTGTTAAGTCGAAATTTTAACTCTGTCCTCCAACAGTTACTGTAACAGAGGCAGGATGCTGAGGAAACTTGGGAACAAGTCTCACTTTGGTTTCCTTGCCAATCTTTATCATGGCAAGATTTGTGAAAGTAGGGTTTTGTATGATGTACTATTCAGTAAAGCTTTGAATTGCGTCAGCTAGCTGGACTGTATGCCTGCTGGAGATGTAGAATCCTGAATCAAAGGCACAAAACTCTATTGTATTATACCAAAATTATCTCAACTAGGGCAAATATCCTTTGAACAGAGCTGGAATATAGATTCTTTAATATAAAATCGGTAGAACAATTGGTTAGCACGTCTACAGTTGTGAATAGAAACTATTTCTATGCTTGGATGCTAGAATAGTCGTGCAACTCAAAGCACATAGAACATAACTGTACTTTGTTAATATAACAATGTACAGTAGGTCTACTTGTACTGATACCATGGAATTAATTCACTTTTTTTTTTATTTCTCTGCGAGCCACAGTTCTGATCTTTTTTATCACTCTTACTTTCTCTTCCCTTGTCATAGGCACTGTAATATAGATAAAGTATTGTAGTTGATCCTAACATAATTATATAAAACAAGATCTCACCAGAAATACCTAGACCTACGGACTCTCGTGACTCCAAAAATTTCATTTCCATAACTTATATTTCTGCAAGTATAGTTCATATACATATACATATATATTTTCTAGTTGGACATGAAACATGTCGACTAGTTTCTTTTATTCTTACTGCCACTTTAAATTTTAAAAATCCGTTATTTCGCGATTTTCTTCATACGGCTCGAATAATGTTGCACAATTTTCTTTACATAAGCTTGTATTGTACTTACATTTAGGCCTTTATATTTCATTTGCTATATAAAAATTGTCTGAAAGATAGCTAGTCTATAAGCTACCTATCTTGATAACATCTCTGAACGCACATAGTTCCACTTCGCTGACAAGCCTGTTCGATCCTCAATGAGGTCATTGCGATTTTTCAATTTTCTAATCCTTCTGGTGGCATGTTGGTCCTAGGATTGGCTAACCTACCAACAGATTAGTATTCCTTAGGCCTAAATATATTATACAAACAGCTTATTTATTCTATTAACATTTAGCAAAATATTGCCTGGAGTATTTTCCAAACCAACTGTTATTTGACAATTTAATAAGGCAATATTATTTTTTAAATTACTGGCACTTTTCCAAACCCTAGTGCTATACAAATTTAGAAGTATAAAACTCTAAATTCACTCAGTTTATTTACATACAGCCGTTTCGGGGTGATTCACACTGCAACGAAATAGATAATAAAGATAACACAGACAAGAAAGCTCAAAATCCTATAAATAGTAATAATTCAATCCGAAACAAATTATTATTTTTTAAAGAGTCAAGGAAAAAGCCATACAATTCTTAAAAGTATACAATTACTACTGAAAACTCAAGCCTATATAACATTTCGTTCAGAGCTGTTATTTTGCGAAAGTGAATTAAAATAAAATATTGACATTTTAACCATTCTCGTGCCTTTTTTTTTAAATTTATTTGCAATCAGCATGCCCCATTACATCTGTAATATTACATGCTTTAAGGTACCCTTGCTTTACATTATTATTTATCATTTAAATAGTTTTCAATTATTAAATTTTTGACTTAATTTCTATTTACTTTACAATGTTCATATGTCTGGTTTTACTCTTGCCATAATTTAAAAATGTTCTATCCTATAGTACTTTAGATGTATTTACTTTATGTATTTACAACATTTCAAAGTTCATACTCTTGACGAAATTATGAAAAGCACTAAGGTGTCTTTGTATTAATTTCTCATTTGTCACTGGCCAGTTGTCTCCTTTCTTATTTATTTCCATTATTAGTTTTGTTCTTTGGGATTTGACAATTTGGCATTCATATATAAGGTAACTGACAGTTTGTATTGCTCTTCTACACATCATTAATTGCTCATGTCTAGCAGCTCTTAATATCATAGGTATACAACAGTCTGATTTATCCGAACCACAAAAGTACAGAGGTATTAATGAGACGTGGCAGTCCAAGCATGGATGCTCAGTAGATGCAGACGAGTCCAATAAACATTCGTACTGCATGGAGGGGTGTATGGGTTAGTTGTGTCGTTGCTTTCAGAGCGGTAAGATCGTATAATGCAGAGAAGAAACAAGAGACCTTGTTACAATCGCTTCTCCTCTCCTGGAAGTGCAGTTCAACATTCTTACCCCTCCCCATGATTCCTCCTACATGCGTCACCTCTCTCACGCGCATCTGACTGCCACCTCTCATTAATACCACTGTACGCTCCAGCTTATCTCACAGTATCTAGAGATGCAACTGCGCGATTTTGGAGAGGCTGACTTCTACCAGTTACCCTGACTGAGGCATTATTTTCGCTGATCTGGATCAAGTCTTGCGTTAAATGACATGAAGGATCGAGGATATTCTTTTCTGCTGCAAGCAAGGACCTGCATTGTAAAGAACTTCCCTATATATTGCAGGGATAGGATAAAAAAAAAGTAGGGGGTACGGAGGGCAGTAGGGGGAGGGAGGTTTCCGTAGTAAATATAATTTTTAGCATTCTATTCACTCGAATGTCTTTCCACATTCAAAGAGCTAGGTCCCGGAGATCCAAATGCTTCAGGTTGGGTGGATAATGAAAATAACTGCCATTAGAGGCCGAGGAATGAATGGAAGAGACCGGGGCAAGTGAATTCGTGTGAAAGGAACGATATAGTGGTTCGTTTGATATGGAAATTAGTGGTCGGCTATGGGGTACCCACACTGCATACTTAATTCACCACAAGCAGCCCCCCACCATTCCCTTTTCTCCATACTTTCCACCCACGGAACCCCCTCCCCCTTTCTCCTAACTTCCTGAATTCTCTTTCACTGATCGAAGTCTGATCGAAAGTCATTCTTCTAGATTTCCGCAGCATTTTATCCTCCCTTCTTTGTTTCGACATCATACAATCGATATAAAGATGGGATTTTGTCTTCTTAAGACTACCATAAACAGAATGCTTACTCAAGATAAGATAACCAGGGATAAATTAGAGTACACATAAACTTCAGATTTTCTCCTGCTAGCCTGACTTGAAATTAACAGATTTATGCTAAACAGATAAAACATTTTTTTGAGGGGGAGTCCAAAAAAAATAGTCATATCTTTTTTCAGTCCTTCATCCACAGTTTTTAAGCCAGAACTAAATTTATTTAACTTTTTGTTGATTTACGTACAGTAACTTTTAAGATGACAGAACAAATTGTGAAAGCAGTTTATAGTCTATTAGTAATTAGAAATTTAATTTTTATTATTCAAATTCAAATTGAAAAACAGAAGCCTTTAGATCACAATTTATGTTATTCAGGCGATAGATAATATTTTCATTCAGCATTTAACTACGTCATATTTATAGTAGCTACATTCTGGTCTAAGAAATATGCAAATATATCAGTTTTAAGTGGACTTTATGTAAAAGTTATATAGTAGGCGTATAATGCGAAAAAAAGTACTGGATAAAAATTAATTGAATAATTAACTAAAAATAGTAGAGAAAATAGGGTATATGAGTATACGATTACCGTTTGGTGTTGAGATGTCATGCTTGTGTTCGGAAGGCTGCCATTCCTCATTATTAATCAATATCAACGCGATTTCTCGTCGATTTTTTTAGGACATTAAAACGAATGCCAGGTCTGATTATCATTCCGCATCATTTAACCATACCTAAACCGCGTAAATAATACATTCTGAATCTAGGCTAACTGGCCTCTTTTTTCAGTTAATGGCCCTAAGTTGCTGCATTTTGTACTCAGATGGTGGAGAATCCGTTCTGGCTTTGTGCTTATGATGTTGTATTAAACTAATTTATTAGCAAACTAGGTTCACAGTATTCAGGAAAGTAGCCTATGACTTTTTCCTGTAACCCCTATGGTGGGGCATAGGGCCTCCAAGTGGAGGTCTCATTGCACGATAATAATAATAATTAATAACTATACGGTTAAGATCAGTCACCTAAACCTGATTGCAAATCTTTGCGTGGTTGTTAAGCAACTATGAAGTCTGCCTGTAAATGGTACCGAAGGAAAATATAGTCCGAACTCGACTTTTTAAAGTAGTTCTTTTACAAATAATTTGCATTTTGTGCAACTTAATATTTTTATGAGTGGGCCTCTTTAGTTAAGTCGCTTCTTATTGGTGTTACATTCGTGTCGGGGGATTAATATAATAATTTATCGTTGCTAATTTTCTTAGTACATGTCGTAGTTTCAATCTTACGTATATTTGACTTAGTCTTGATGATATGGTGCATGTCTATTCCTTCCCTTTCTCCCTATTCGTTACTTCTAACGAATAAAACCATACTTTGTTCTCATTTTAAAAGTCTGAAAGTGGAAACGAGCTGGCCAGTCTGTTCAAGTCAGCACACGCATCAGAGACTTCTGGGCAATTACTACTTGCAACCGCCCTCTACGTGCTTAACACAAGTGGCCAACACGCTTCGAAGATTCTTGATCCGTGGATTTTTCTCCTCTTCTGTGTATTTGTTTACACAACTGGAACCTTAACTTCTCTCAGCATTATATTTTATTCATCAAAATTATTTTAAAAACCCGTCTCTAACTTGAGGTTATTTTTATATATACGTCTCCATAACCTATACACTTGTTCCCGATAAACTTCAACTAAATTAACAACAAGCTTAATTGAGTACTTCACTATAGAACGGCGCAATGGGTATGTAACTTCAACGAAGGAAACAGAAATCGTCCAGTAAGCTAAGGAAGAAAGTAAAGGGATGTCTTTTTTGTTGTAACTGCTTGCACTCATCCATAGAATTGTTTTAATGTGCAATATGACAAGTCATACTTATTTACTAACCTATAGTTACCGATAAATTTGTCTTTAAGTAAATTATTAAACGAACTAATACTGGTATAAGGTATGTTTGTAGTCATTTATATACATAAATCAACTACAACGTAGAGAACTAAGTTCAAATACGCAGATTAACTTAGTAACATTCTTTTACACATACAAGAGCCATCGACCTGGGACAGGTTCGAACTGCGGCTTTGGGCACAGATAGTCAGCGTCATACTGCAATGGCGGCTCGCCAGGTGATATGACTGAAATGGCATTCCGCCTGCATTATTTAAAAAAAATACAAATTTTTCCCTCGTACTCGCAAACTCTCTATCTTAAATGGCAAGAAGTTGAGAATGAGATGCGGCAGTATGAAAGAGTACGGATGCAGCAACAGGATCGAGTTCGGATACAGTAGCCGTCTCTATCCACACCCGCAGGCGGTCCAAAGCAAAACTGATTTGTCAAAAAAAACAAACAAACAAACAAACAAACAAAAAACAAAAACAAAACAAAAAACAAAAAACAAAAAAACTCTTCTATCTACAATTTTGCAAATGTTCAAAGTATTACAGAATTTTTTTTTTTGGGGGGGGGTGATTTTGAGAGCAATGACCTACTTTAAGAGAGTTCTAGTCTATTCTCGAAGGTAAGAGCCTGCTATTTTAAAACCACCCCCACTTTCCAAGATTCCACCTTCGACAACTGCGAGCCCACGGTCAGTATTATCTGTTGTGTTAGAGAGAAACAAGTTAATAGAGCTAATTGACATTTTTATTTGTATTTTTTTTTTTTAATTTTATTGGTTGTACTTTCCAAATGAATCCAGAAAACGATGTAGTGTGTTCTTTGTTAGAGACACGGGTTTCTGTTTGGCGCGAAGAGGATAAGAAAGACTTGTTGATTTTCGGTCATCCCATTCCACTTTTATCCGTGAGTGTTAAAAAAGAAAAACCATATAAATCTTTCGGTTAATTTTAAAAGTAATTGGTATACTTATATAGTTATGTAAGTGATATATGGTGAAGTGGAACTACAAGTGCAGTCTAGCTTTTCGGACTTCATCTTTGAAGGTTTGCTGCCCTAAAAGAATAAGGTAAGATAAAAAAATAATCCATAGGATTCAGGAACTGATTTAGAACTTTTGAGCTGCAAGCCTCCAGAGTCACATTGACCCAGGAGAGGATGTAACATATTCTATGCTAACGTAACTTATTTATGATATTGTAATATCTTTTATATTCATTTTGGGTGAATCAGTTGTATTCCCTGAATTCATATCCTAGGACTAGAGTTTTTTTTTTTAAATCTGGGTCTTACTAATCACTAGTAATAATTTAAAAGTAGGCTACGTTGAATTCCTTCCACTCTGTGCATGCTCACAAAGGAAGGTTGGCCAATATTGCAATCGCTGGATTTTGATGAAAATCTGTTATCTAGCTCGTATGAGGTCGATGTTTGCAGTGGTGATGGTAGCGGCTTTCGGAAATGCCTTTTTGTCGTAATTAATTCCTGAAGTAATCCATGTTGTGACACTTTTGCACGTAGCATCGACAACACTATGCTGCTCTGGGCTCTGTGATCGGAGTCCGTGTGTTGAGAGGTCGACCTGTCACTCGATATCATCATGCAGGCTTCCCATAAACATTACGTTCATTGATTACATGGTAGGATAACGAACAAAAAAAGCATCATTCCTCACGGGTCATCTCTATTTATGGGGAGGCTGTATCCTAACCACAACTTACTGAGAAGAAAAGTGGTCAGCAACCTGCACACTGTGCACCAATAGTGTAACTTAAGGATGGGTGGACCCCTCCACAACAAATATTGTTTCCTGCATTATTTGCCGAATGCTTTCTTACTTAATCCAAACACATGCCCACCAATGGTGGCGCAGTCGATGAGTCTCTCACGCAGCGGGTCCGGGTTCGAATCCTGCTCGGGACAAGTCACCAAGGTAGTTTTTTTGGGGGGGGGGGTAAGGGTTTTCCCTCGCTTGTGACAAATGTCGGAAAACTTTAGCCCTTGTGTTCCCTTGATATCATCTCGCCTTGTTCAGAGTGAACGTGTGTGAATGGTGTGTCTCGTCCTATGTGTTCGTGATGTCTCGGAGGTGGCCTCGGCATTGGGATGATCACTCATCCGGGGAGGCCCTCCATATCCTTGTCTGGTCAAAAAGGTATTATGTGATCCAATGGATAATCCCTCTCCCGATAGGTCGCGTCCCTGTATGCCTAAGGTCTCCCGGATGGGTGATCAGCCCAATACCGGCGCCACTTCCGAGACAACACGAACACATAGAACGAGACATACCATTCACAAAATACACACATGCCGAACAAGGCTGATAATGACGGCCAATGATATCCAGGGATCATCAGGGCCTAAAGTTACCCCAAGGCTAGTAAGTTACCCGACATCCGTTTCACAGGTAAAGGAAAATCCCCCAAACAAGGCAACTTGTACCCGGGCCCGATGCATGAGAGGAGCTAACGCATCCCCTTCGTCACAGCGGTGGACAATAAAATAATAAAATACTAATAAAAAGATTAAAATAATTTTCAACATACTAATCCTATGGTGTCATGTAACTTTTCTTCTTAACTTGTGTGATGAATATTCCGAAAAATAGAGATGACCTACGAGGGATGATACTATATTTATGTTTCGTTATCTAATCACTGCCTTCCACCCTGGCGGCCCGGGTTCGATTCCCAGCCGGGGATTTTTCAGCAGTGAAAAATTTCCTTCCTGGGTTCAGGACTGGGTGTTGTGTTGTGTCCTTCCATTCCCATCCCACGAGAGGTAATGGCAAATCTCCGCGGTATCACCCTTGCCTGAATCACCTCGGACGAGTCGTGGTCATTACCCCACGGCTTCGTCCCCCCTGGACCTGCCTTCGGGCAGAACACTCATCATCATCATCATCATCTAATCACTGTAACCAATAGCCACAAAAGAAAACTCATCCACTTATCTAGAAAGACTGCATGACAGCACATAGGCGTAGCGAGGGGGGGGGGTTTTGAACCCCCCCCCCCCATTGATTAAAAAAAGGAAAATTGTATAATTTTTTTAAGTCTGCCCATAAATTGCTTAATACAAGTATAAAGCGTGGGAAGCTTAAAACTCGTTATTTTGCGTCTTAATTTTTAAAATTTTCCGGGGAAGGACCCCCGAAAGCTTAAAACTTGTTATTTTGCATCTTAATTTTTAAAATTTTCCGTGGGAGAACCCCCGGAAGCTTAAAACTCGTTATTTTGCATCTTAATTTTTAAAATTTTCCGGGGGAGGGCCCCCGGACCCCCCTCTCCTTCCATACTCGCCAGACCCCGCGGATGTTATAACCCCCCCCCCCCATATGGTCGGCCTGGCTACGCCTATGTGACAGCATGAAGTGTGCAAGAGTCCAACGCAAGGTTCTTAAAATACTAAAGGTTAGTCCACTTGCCACCCTGAGCGGTCATTGGCTGCGGGATGTGACGTGGCTAGGATGTCAGGCAGCCCCTTTCTCATAAGAAATGAATGGAGAACAGATGGTTTTTAACCTTTATTATTTAATTACAGGCAGCAACTATCAAGTGTTCTAACATGCCAACCCACAGTATAAGAACTGATCTATTAGGCTGTGTGGTAGAAATTGTAAAAATCGATCGGGTTTGGTTTAAAAATCGTAGTTATTGAAGCTGTTTTTACAGGCTAAGATCACATCTGCATGTGATGTTAAGATAATATGAATGTATTGGAGTTTCATGAGACTATAACACAGGACTATTTCTAATGTTCTTATTCGAAATAGGCAGGAAATAAGAACCACATTTTTAAATTAATTTTAATAGGCCTACTTCATATTAAAATACGTCCACCGCTGTGGCTCAGGAGATGCGTTCAATCCTCTCACGCAGCGGGCCCGGGTTCGATTCCTGGTCGGGACAAGTTACCTAGGCGAGGTTTTTTCCGGGGTTTTCCTTCACCTTTGAGACAAATGTCAGGTAACTTTAGGCCCTTGTGGTCCCCGGATATCGTCTGGCCGTCATTATCATCTTCATCCCCATCCTCGCCTTGTTCTGCGTGAGTGTGTGTGTGAATGGTGTGTACCGTCCTATGTGTTCGTGTTGTCTCGGAGGTGGCCCCGCGTTGGGCTGATCACTCATCGGGGGAGGCCATCCCCTTGTCTGGTCAAGTATGTATGTGATTCAAAGATTATCCCTCTCCCGACAGGTCGCTTAAATCCTAAAAGGGAGAAGTAAAACTACGACAGAGGGAAGAGAGGGAGGGATTAAAATACGGTAGGCATAAGTTATATCTATCTATAAACTACTTGCAGGAAAAAAATCTATACAGTACTAATTACAATTAGGCCTATATTAGTTACTAAATTGCCATAAGGTAATGTATCTAGTATGTACTCTTTCACTGAACAAGGGAAGTATTTTTATACCACACACCAACTCGTTTAATTTGAAGGTATTTAATGACAGCCATGTAATCTTCGCCGGTGAGTAGAGGGAGCCTGTAAATCTATAGAGACAAAGGTCTGTTTCATTTATGCCATCGACCTGGAACGGGATAGAACCCACGACCATGGGCACATAATTCTCCTCCTAGGCTTACTATGTAGCAATCACTAGGTATCACAGTAATTTATATTGATATATAGGTTATAATAAAACATTTGTTGATGTATGACAAGATTTAACGTGACTTTATTCATAGACTACTAAAGACTTGTCATGTCTAAAAATATTTACCCATCCAAACTACGCAACTGAAATTTTTAGCAAGATATTACATGACAACCATTATAAAGTTTGCATTAAATTATATTAATTACATTTAAATACATATTACTGATACATGCACACTACTTCCAATAATATATTTTATATTTACTGCAAGTAGTTTATAAATAATTATAACTCTCAGTTTTTTAAACCGTGCATAGAATGACTAAGAAATGATGAACACGGTCTACATTAAAGTCAATTGATATTAATTATTTACAGTATTATGATATTAATAACGGTAAAGCTGTAGTTAGTGAAGGATTAAGAAAAAAAATAACATTTTCTCCCTATTTTGAATAACAACGATAGAATAGTCTTGTCTCTTTAAAGTATAATACATTAAGTTAGCTGGACATCATCTGCAGACTCAATCTAAACCTCTAAAAACAGCTTCAAAAGGTACAATTTTTAAACCAAACCATAAAGACTTTTACTATTTCTCCCACATGGCCTAATAGAACAGTTATTATACTTCAGGTTGACATCTTACAACACGAGATACTTGCTGTCTATAATTAAATATAATTTTTTTAAAATCAGCTGTTTTCCATTCACTCTTACGGGTGAGGGTTGATCTGTCAACCTAATGACGTCACAAGCCAAAACCGCGCGGTTGGAGAAAGTTTGAATACATGGCCAAGTGGCACCCCCGTGAGTCCAACGCACCTGTAGTCTTCTCCAACCAGCGACCAGCGGTGTTGCTGCTCCCTGCGTGCTAAAGTGACACAACATGCAATATTTCAGGTGTTAGTATGCAAAAACTAGGCATTTCCGAAACGCCCTACTATCACCACTGTAATATGCGACCTCAGCTGAGCTGTTATGTATTTTTTAAAATCGAAAACAAGCGATCACAGTGGTAAAATCATCCTTGTCAATAAGATCAGAAAAAATACAAGACAAAATCCCGCGTACAAGGTATCAATTAGTTGCAATGAAGCACATCCAAAGATCTGAAATGCTGCATAAAGAAATATTAGCCCAGTAACACGACGCGTATTAAAGGTGTTAACTACTCATAGGCATAACGAGGGGGGGGGGTTTGATTAAAAAAGGGAAAATAGTAGGCTACTATTTATTTCATTATTGTGATATACAGTATCACCTTTTTTAAAAATCTGCTTATAAATTACTTAATATGAGTTTAAAGCGTGGGAAGCTTAAAACTCGTTATTGTGCACCTTAATTTTTAAAATTTTCCGGGGGGAGAGGACTCCGGAACTCCCCTCTCCAGATGTTATAACCCCCCCATATGGTCGGCCTGGTTACGCCTGTGTAACTACTATCACCTTTATTTGCTATAGAGTAAAACTATAATGTAATATAAAGTAACGTAATAAAGATATTATAGTATGCAGAAATAATAACACAAGAGCACTGTTGGTCTACCTTGTAACTTATTGCTGCGTTAACGATTTCCTCCAGTCGTTCGATGAATAATCTTCTTGGCACTTAAAACACTGAACAAACAACATTTTACACAAAAAAATACTTCACAAAAAGCTTAAAACTTTTAAATAAGTGTTCTTGTTTCCCGGCAATTTAACCTAAGCGCGGGCCGTTCAACATCGCCATTTCTGAACTGCGGGTGAGGGTACGACTATCGACACTCGAAGGGAAATTCGATTCATAGTCAAGTCAAATGATATTATGTATTTATCATCCCGGTTTTAGAATTCAAATACCATATTTTAACTTTCTTGAACATCTATAAAAAGAAATTAACGAACTGCAATTAATTCTAATCAGGAATACAATAACTGCAACACATTTTACTTGCAAACCAATTTCTCAGCACACAATAGTCTCTAAATATCTCTACAGATGGTGTTCGTGATGCTCCACGTAGAAACATGGCCAAAACCATTTCGTTCTAATGATGCATTTGGGGGGTGGGGAGGATAGAACCACAATAACGCCAATTTTATTACATAATTATTTTAAATTCATTACTATTGTACAAAATGCTGCTATTATGAGTTTGTACGTTGTGCCTATAACAGGATATGCAACTAAAAATGACATAACACAATGTCTTGTCCTTGCCAGGAATTCAACACTTCCCAGGGATTTCATTTAACTCGAAAATTAAAGACAAAGCGATTAAATTAAGATTCTATCACGTAACGACCCACTTCAAAATAGAATAAAAGGGCAACCTCCCTGGTGACTGCAGTTTTCATCAGTCAAGCTCAATTCCAAGTTTGGAGCTAACTTTCTACAAACTGACATGGGATTATGGCAAGACATTTGAAAAAATTGGCTAAATTGTAGTAGCCTACAGTAATAATAATTAATGAAGTTGAATAATTTAAAAGAACACTGAAATAAAGGGGAATTAGAGGAAAATCTGCCATCACAAATACTTATGAATCGAGATCCTGTCCTGATCTACAATGTTCATGTTGGGGAAAAAAGAAAAAAAAATTCCAACTAATGTTTGTCTCCCTAAAACACACTTAATGAATTTGTAGAACACAGCAGGTGTGTTCTGTGTATAATATCCCTGAAACAAATTGGTCAATTGTGGCTATCCAGATTGTAAGCCATGTGCATCATATTCCACCCCTGGAAACAAATAGGCTACACCGAGATATCCTCTTAAGGGATCACCAGAGGACACTTGCAACACATATTCCATAATTTCCAGCATATCTCATATATACATCCTCTTTTAAGATTCATACCGTAAGAACTCCTGCTACCAGAGCTATGTATGAATAGCTTTTCAACCACTATAATACAAACGGCAGCAGTGATCTTCACATGCATGGAATTGGTACTTATAAAGAACTGATTTAAAAGGCTTTCATAATTCGAAATTAACCTATGAAGGACTTTCAATTTTCAAACTCTAGATTCTTATATAGGTATTTAGAACTTGAAATGAGGAAGAACGACTTATCACTCAAACTATTCCCTCAGAAAGCATTTGATATAGCTTTTTATGGCTCATAGAGCATGTAGAATTTTGCACCCCGTTGTGCTTCTACACACAAAGCCCGGTAGGGGTTGAAATATTAAACAGAAATTCCGGTAACATAAAATTGTATTATTTACAGATTATTTTATTTCTCACTCTCATGTTACCATACAACAGTTTCGGGATTGAAATTAAAAAGGAATTCAATATCACTTGACATAATTGGTCTTAATTTTCACTGTTCCATGTTGATATCTTAAAATCCATTAAAAGTAATTACTTCAATGAATGTATTAAAGTAACTTCAAACACGATGTTTTGGCTCCGCCTTCGAGCCTTCATCAGGTGTACTCAAACCAGTAACTGTACTCCTGGACGAGGTAGCATCCACATTTCTCAACGGATTGTCACTAACGATAAAAAATATTGCACATCTTGCATGTTTATTTATCCAATCACTAGGGATACTGTATCCTATGTTTTCCGAGGTTTTGGGAGGCGAGTGAAATTTTAACTCAATTTTACCTTTTTGCATCTTTATCAAATTAAGGCACTCTTCACTCAAGTCCCCTTCATATCTGTTCATGCTAGTTTGTTGATTACAAATAACATTCCATGCTTCGCATACCTTTCGCTTAACCTTGTTGGACTCTACTTTCACAATATTTACTTCTCCAATGTGATGTTTATTTTGAATCATGTGTTGGCTCAATCCAGTCACAGGTTTGTTTGTACTTAATATCCCTTTCATGTTTGTTTAGCCTGGTCTTAAAATTGTGCATTATTTTCGTGGATTTTATTCTTAATTTATTTACACCAATGAATTATATTGATAGCTTCTCTAATTTGTCAAAGTCCCGTATCATGTACTTCCAAAGCCACCTGTGAACACTGCTAACAATACACTGTTGTCATGAGAACTTTACATGCAATGTGATTTGTAAATATCCAACTAGCTAGCTCACTCGGCACTCCCTATCAGACCACAATCACCTCTGTACATAGTCTAAATAATGCATAACACTATCCACATAGTTAAGTGCACGAGCAGAGGCGGCGGAGTAGGTTTCGAAAATGTGGCATATTATATCTTCCAGAGGTTAGTAAGCCTGTCAACCTTTCTTTACCAGTATGACGTCACACCACCAACGTCCAATCACGAGTTTCTACGTAATATGACAGAAGAAGTGGTATAAAAGAAAGTGCATTGCGAGGGAGTGGTGGGTGGGTAACATTCATCCAAGGTGCGACTTAAATCCTCCTCGAAAACATCTGATTTTTAGCATTTAAAATCAAAACTTTGCAAAATCCTTTTTCAGTGTGCACTTACATTATGAAACGAAGGTACTGTTAAAATTCCAAAATAGTTTAGGCTCTACTTTGATTCTCTGTGTCAGTCATTCATTCAATCAGTCAGGACAAAGCTGCTTACATAAAGAAATAGAGAAGATTCAATATTGAAGTTACGAATAGTCTTGATTTTTAATATGTGATTTCAATGTAATGTATGACAGTCACTTGAAATGGGCGATTCATATTTTCCCATAATCTAATTCTTTCTTTTTTTAAATTTAAAAATAAGTTTATTTATTTAGCCTAGTAGAGACAAGACCATCAGGACACAAAACTATACTAACATGCTTTGCTTAATTTTCCATAGTTTATAAAAAACAGTTAATTTTAGAACTACCAGTTATTTCCAACTCCACCACATAAACTCTAGAAGAACGTTTTTCAATTAATCAACCAACTTTTAGAATACTTTACTTTTGGCATCTTGCTTGAGCAAATACTGTGAATAAACTGAAAGTGTAAGCTTCTTAAGAATGTCTAATTTGCTTCTAAAGAAACCAGGGATTTTGGATCACTGACTTCTTTTTCCCGGCACAGTGAGGTTACAAAATGTCGAAAATACAAAAAGGCAATGCTAAATACCAACACAAATATCTTGGTAATAATGAGCAAGATCCAAACTGTAGGCAGAGAATTAAAATGGAATTTTTAGGTTAATTATTGTATCTTATTTTGATTCAAAAGTTTTAGCTTTTTTTTTTTTTTAGTCTTATTTAAACCATTTTTAGGTTTTATAAGATTAGACTTCATGACTGCCATGACAAAGAAACTGATAATTACGCTAAAATATGTTAGCTAGCAAAGAACAAAATAGTTTAAAACCTAAGAATCCAGGCTCTAGTCATAACTATTGCTCTCCTAGTAGCTATTGTGTATCGGTTGGGTAATTTTAAGCCATCTGTATGCCCTTTCAGGTCTTATTGAGCAACTTAGAAAATATCTACAAAATCCCTAGGAATGTTTTTCTCCAGTAGCATGTTTTCCCATTCGTTTTTTCTATCCATAGAAAAAAACATCAGGAGAGAGGGTGGTATTTTTTTTGGTGAAAATGAGCAAATTTTGAAGAAATAACTGTTTTCTTTTAAAATATTCTGTGATGTGTAGAATGCATTGTGTAACAATTTGTACCTATTTATACCCTTATTGGATGCTAAGATTGCATTTTTAAAACTAGTGTGCTCTGGCAACATTGAATACTATCTGCATATTCTTTTTCAAAAAGCGCAAAAGAAAACTGGGATGCGGGTATTATTTGAATAATGGGCTCCTCTTATCCGAATTTCAACATTTTGTACCATATCAGATCAATACAGCACAAATGATGGAGATATTTCGGCTGGCTGTTCCATGCACATTATTTTTATAATTATAATTTAACCTGCCATATTTAATTTGTACATGATATGCAATGTTAATTATAACCATATAATTAAGAATAAAACTTACAAAATAGTTTTAGATATGGGCCTGCTTCTCATTGCACCAGGTGAAAATGAATAGCTGTTGTACCACTAAATCGACAATAGATGTCATGGTAATGCTAGTTGAAGCTCCTGTAGCCCTCAGATGGGGATTTACCCATGTCACAAGGTTTATTTATCAGTTCTAGCGAGTTTAAAACCTATGCAGATTTTTGGGTGTTTATTGGTCTTGTACATATGGCTAGAAAACTAGTGTTGACAGAGGACAAAATAATGCAAATGTTGGAGGAAACAGACGAGGAATTTAGTAATATGCACCTTTCTTTGAGTGACTATACATCAGATATGGAAACATTTTAGGGTGCAAGTGACACAAGTGATGTTCTTTATATAATCATATAAATAATGCTTTGTAAAGAACTGAATCAAGAAATTGTGAAAAATGCATGAATCAAATATAGTGTAAAAATTCCCAGCGAAGTGAAGATCAAGTGATACTTGTGCCTTTCTTGCAAGGAAAAATGCCCCTTGGGATGTTTGTTTCCACAACTACATGCTATTCATACGTGCTGCAATTGAGGTAAAACATATGAATGGTTTTACGTATTCAAAACTATGTTTTGGCCACTTGATTTTGAAAATCTGGGCCCCAGACTGAAAAAAATATTTTTCAACTGTTCACCCTTCGCAGGCGGGAATGTTTTATGGCAGTGGGTGGAAGGCATTTTAAAAGAAAAAGTTAATGAAAAACCAATCGGAAGTAACTTAAATCAAGCATTCATGCGTAAAAACAACATATACCTTGGATTTCTGCCTAATTCTGCTTCAGAAACGATTTTTATTATTTAGAGTGAAAAAGTTTATTGCAGAAACAGCACAAGTTTCACTGAGTGCATTATAAGTTTACATAGCCTAGAGTAGGCTATGATTTTCATTTGGATCAGTATCTTGATCAAAATCAGAAGGCAGAACTGGCCCTTGCTGGATATTGTATATTATAGACAGTAGTACATGATGGGCCTGCATCGAAATTACTCACTTCCATTCAGCTGGGTGCACTATTGCCACCAGTGTCACTTACGTCACTCTCACTCTCACTAATGTTGCTGTTAGCAATCTCGCAAAAACATCCCTTACTATCACTAAACGATAATTGTCACATTACACTTTCACTTGGAATAATTAATTTGTCAATTTCAGAACCTGTAAGTCACTTTCGTCTTGCCATTTTACCAAAAATAACGGGAAACACGAAACAGGAAGAGCACGTTCTTCACTAGATATGCACGCCCAGTGAAATCCTCTACTAAAATCATCCTGAGCCCTTGAATAAGGGAATTCCCAAGTCAGAGTGGTCAAGAGAACATACTCCTGCCCTCTTTTGAAGTTTTTATGAACTTCGTGCGTGAAAAGAGCTTGTCACATAACTCATATATGGGTTTCCACTCTCCAGGATGCGGACAGGCATGCCATAAAAGGGTTTCCACCTGGGAAGGGTTAAGTTGCTGTAGTTCTCTGTATACAAAAACTAATATTTTACACCAAATAGGAAAAAAACTTTTAAAAAATACCATCCTCTCCCTTTAACGAGGTTTCACTGTAGTACAATATGAAAGCTCTATAGAAGATTGATCAAATTTGTTACCCCCAACATCCAACTTTCTGATCATAGCTGGAATTATAGGCTTGTGAATGTAGGAAGATCTGAATACTGCTAACCATTTGGAAGCCACAGAAATAATCATAACATTATTATACATTTTTACAAAATATTTTATTAGCATACTTCAATTACCTGTGGACTAAAATAACAGCAGGTCTGTAAAAGTTCTGATAATCTATTGCAAAGCAAAATTTAGAGACAATGAAACGGATGAATTCAGAAATACACTGCTGTAAGGAATCATGCATGCACATGACATTTTTTAACACTGTTCCCAACTAACATTAAATTATATACATCAACTTAAAAGGTCATTACAACTTAAAATACTATCACCATATTCCACATTATTTCTTTTTGTTGTTGTTTCAGATCAAAAAATAAACATAAATTGCTGAATGGTGATACAATGAAGTGATATACCAACTGGTGATCTAATGAAATGATATATCAAAATGTTTATAAAGACTGTCTTTTTAAATACACAAGCATGAAATGCGTACCGCCATCAAAATGACTGATAGAAGTTCATTCAAACAGATGAGTCCTCACTCTTGTTCAAGCGAATGACTACAGTGAGAGAATCTGAAACAGGCACAATTACAACATGTACGAACTGCTGATACAAACACTCCTGGAAAATCATAAAAAATTCAATCCAATAGAGAGAAATTTCAGTTCAATGACTTCTGTTTTCAATAACTTCTCTCAAATTCACTTCCTAGCACAATGTCAATGTGTTGGACAAGATTCTTAACTTGTATTGTTTTGACCAAGATTACTATATTTACCTGCATAATAGATATACTTTTTCCCACATTTTTATTAAAAAAAGAAAGTGCACCCTATATATGAAGGAAAACTGTTAGCAAAAGAAAGAAATTAAAAGAGTGCCAACTAATGATCGATACAACGGTCATGACTAATTTGTATATAGATTGCATCGCATATATGATTGATTGATAGCAGCTGCATAAACAGACACGAAACACGTACACACATTTCACTAAGACACTGTAAATTCTCTTCCAGCGGAACTGTTTCCATGTTTTTCCGTGAATTTGATAACTTTCAGCCTGCAACTCGCTGTATAACTTGAATAATTCGTTTGGTTCTTATCCTTTGTCAAGCTTATCAACACAACTGCAGATGTCCTAAGAATACCGAAATATTAACTGACAATCAAAGGTAAAGGTAAAGTGATCCCTATACAGGCCATGGAGGCCCAGAGGGTTCCAGGAGATTGAGGATCCCAGATTTTGGACATTCGGCACATGAAGGTGGTAAGGTTGTCAGCCTTACGCACCGGCTGCCTTTACCCCCAGGATTGCTCCTGGTACTCATTTCTGTTAGAGGCTGAGTCGACCCCAGGGCCATAGTGCCACCAGAAGGATTAGGCCAATTGAAAAATCTCAACGACCTCATCGGGAATCGAACCCGCGACCTTCCGGTTTGCAGCGCAGCGCCTCAACCACTACGCTACGGCGTACCCCCAACTGACAATCAAGCATACCGGTATTTTGTATGTTAATAAGAACCAATCACGATTACTATTTCCATGAAGTGTTTAAAACTTGAATTCAAAGATAATCAAACCATCCAATCTTACGACAAACAATTTTTTGTTAAAAATGAGATGCAACTATTATGCAGGGAATTTTTATTTTTTAATTCAATGTGAAAGTCCAATATGCGAGTCAATACAGTATAATACTAATCAACTCCACAAACACTGATTAGAGTAGAATCTTAAGACCTCTATTTATTTAACATATCAGCAGATATAACATCAATTTGTAAATTATGACATATAATGTAATTAATGTTATTTATTATTAAAAGGCCTTGTAGTTTAACTGAAATTTCACTCTAACTGCAATGAAGATTTAATTGCAAAAGTCTGAAGGTACTTACCAATTATGTGATTTCATAAAAGACTTATTCCTCTCTTTCTCATCTTTCTTCTGGCCTTTTACTTTGTTAAGAAATTTATCCATCTCTTCTATGCTGTTCTCTGGAGGAAGTCTAGGCCCCTCCGGAATTTTGTGGGAACCACCCTTGTCGTCTGACTCTTTATCTGCCCACTTTCCTTCGTACATCTTTCGATCTACGTAACTTGACTCCCTTGATGGAGGTCCTCCAGGTGGTAATGGTGGCAATCCATAATCATCATCATCCACTGCTTCACCTTCGCTGAGTGGTTCATCACCCCTAGATTTACTAGGAACTGAAATTGATTCCTCTTTTTTATCTTCTGCTGCAATGTATTTGTTTATTTTTTCCTTTGCGGCATCAACTTTCTTCATTGGATCATCGTCTTCCCGACTGTAACTTCGTCTATCATCACTGTCTCTTGAACGACCCCTATCATACCTTCGATTGTGATAATCTTTATAATTTGAGCCACCAGGTTTATAGTGGAAGAAACGCTGCCGTGCTCTTCCACGACCACCTCTATGACCATACGGCCGGTTCCTGCCTTGTTGGAATTTGTGCTGAAAATTTCTATTGCCACGAGGTTGGAAATTACCTCGAGGATTTTTGTAATTCTGAAATCTTGGACGGTAGTAAGTGCCTCGATTGCGAGGATACCGCCCTTGGTTGTATCTGTTCATGTGATAATCATGCCTCCTCCGTCTGTCATCTGAAGGACTTCTACTATGACGACGGTAACGGCCTTCCTCTGAGTGAGATCTACTGCGTGAATATCTATCATAAGTTCGGCTGCGACTACGATAGGACCTTGACCGAGATCGTGAGCCAGAACTCCTGTACCTTGGATATGAACGTGACCTTGATCGACTTCCATATCTACCATAAGAACCTGATCGTGATCGTCTACGTTCATATGAACCTGACTTTGAACGACTGTGATTCTTCCTGTAGGAGGGGGAACGTGAACTGCTACCACTTGATGCTCTGCTGTATTTTTCTCGGGAACGAGAACGACTACGTGATGATTCACGAGAAGAGAGGCGGCCAGTTCGAGGCGGAACCTGTGGAGGCTGTTGCTGTTGCAACATCTTTTTCCTCCTCTTATTTTCTGAATCTGATGTATCACTTTCGCTGTCTGTTCTTGGTCCCTTAGGCTGTGAACTTGCAGATCCAGGGGTACTAGGCTTATTTCTCCCAACAGTTGAGAATGCTGTTTTAGGTGGCATTCCAGGTGGCAGGGGTGGCAATTCATCTGTCTTTTTATCTAGGACACGCGGGTTAATGCGAAATCCTCCTTGGTATTTCTCCATATATTGCTGAGTCTTACTCACAGTGTCATCTCGTCCTTCATCAGAATCTTCACCCTTTAACTTAGTAGAAGTTAACTTATCAGAAATCTCTCTACTTCCTTTCCGAACTGGGAATCGTTCATCTAAAGGTGATTTCTTCTTCCTATCCCCCTCAACATCACTTCCATTTTTCTCATCATCCTTCATAAAAACGTACCGCTCCTCTCCAACTTCTTCCCACGGTTCTTTATCGAGCTGCAACTTGTCTTTCTTCTTCAGCCTGAAAAAGAAATACAAGGTTATAACATACTTATTCTACACAGTAAAATCTTGATATACTCCACTTCAGTTTAGCATTCTATGCAGTTGCTCTACCAACTGAGGTAGCAAAGTTTGAGATATGCTGGCAGACAAAATCTCTCTCCTACGATTACTTCTAATGGCTGACCTCGTCAAAAGACATTTACATCACAAATACAGTATTATGAGGTACGGTGACTTTGTAGCCTGTGAAGTACCACATAAGGGATATATGAAGGGTACAGGGGAAGAAGGCAGAATGTCAAGAAAAATCGGAAATTTAGTTATCAAGCCCATCTGGTAGCTGACTGAACACTCTTTTAGTGTTGCTTATGAAACCGGTGAAAAAATTGTACGATAAGGAGAAAATACCAGTTTAAATTTCACCATACAGGGGATGAAGGCGGAATGTCCATGCGTCACGGCGAGTCAGGAGACAATGGCACTCACTGTCCTCTAACGCACCGGTACAGGCTATGAAATGTTGTTTCTTTAATGCAAGAAGGACATACTCATCAATAGTCGCGTGCTGAAGTATATTTACAAAACGTTGCCAAATGTCAGTCGGAAACGAGAGCAAAGAAACGCTGAAATTTCGTATTATATTACTATTGTTATTAGATTAATTTGGCAACAGTCTGCCATCTGCTTGAGTGTAAAAGTGAAAACTACTATTTACCCGCAATAAACAATAATATAATCCGACCAGACCGCAAATGAAAATGCCGACAGGAAAATGACGTGATAGTTTGGCGCGTTAATTTCTAGGTGGTGTAATGTTACGTTTATCCAGATTCCATTATTAGTGAGTGTTGTCTGACAATAGTAAAACAAACTAGAATTAAACTATTTTAATATGTTTAAAAAATTAACACAGGGTTTATAAAACCTGTCCGCCGCCGTGGGTGAGTTGGTAGCGTGACTACCAGCCATTTGGGCGGTCTGGGTTCGATTCCCGGCCGGGTCGGGGATTTTTCAGTAGAGAAAAATGTCTTTCCCGGGTTCAGGACTGGGTGTGTGTGTGTGTCTCCTTAGGTTTAAGTAGGTAGGGGACTGGCGCACCCCGGTAACAAATCCGCTGTGAATATTCCCTTACGGGATCACCAGGGGTCGCTCGCGAACCTGGGGAATAACCTTTTTTTTTATAAAATCTAAAAATCGGACCGTAGTAATGATATTAAAAATTAATCATTGCCTTCGATTTTATGCGCCTAAGTGTTTCTATTTTACTAATGACACAACCCATGTTTGTTTACGTGTAGACATACTTTTTCCGACCTTTTACTGCACGAAAAATCAGTAATTCCTAAAATTTTAAGGAAATATCTTTTTCTACTCCTTTAATTTTTTTAAACCTAATCATTACCTGCTTTGCGTTTATTTTGTTTTAGATTTTATCCCACTTTCAAAGGAGAAGTACGCAGATGTAAACCATTTGACGAAATTTTGTTCCACACTGATCAGATATTCTATCAGTCAATTCCTCATAAGGAATAATTAATGTACGGCAATTAATGTCTCATAATGTAATTAATGTTTAATTGCAATTTTTAATAACTTAAAAGTTATGTAAAAATGTAGGCGATGACCACATAAAACATAACTATACCTTTTCACGTACTACCTCAAAATGTTTGTGCATTTCATTGCATTTAACAATTTTTTTACACGTTTGAGTTAATTTCAGAACTTGATATTCACACCACGTGTACAAAGCACATTATTGTTACTACAGAATTAAAATGTATTCATAATTGATTTCATACATCTGCGTTTAGAGTACTCAAACTTTAAAAATCGTTTCCTGCAAAGCTTTGATTTATTGACATTCCGCCTTCTTCCCCTGTACCGCTGGACATTTTTTTGCATTTTACGATTTTTTTACATGATTGAGTTAATTTTAGAACTTGATATTCACACCACGTGTACAAAGCACATTATTGTTACTACAGAATTAAAATGTATTGATAATTGATTTCATACATCAGCGTTTAGAGTAATCAAACTTTAAAAATCGTTTCCTGCAAAACTTTGATTTACTGACATTCCGCCTTCTTCCCCTGTACCCTTCATATGTATTCATGCTTTCACAGATTGTTTCGGCTGACACTACATATGAATATTTAGCAGAAAAATTCCTTTAATATACAGTACCGGAGTTCCCTAACATTCACCTCTACAACTTAGCAACTTTTTTAATAGAAAGTTATGTCTTTTTTAATTAGTTTTATGACCCAATCTAACATGGGAGGTATTTCAACAATAGCTCGTTTCAGAGATTACTGAGTCGCAAGTTTAGGAAATGCCTTTTTTTCACAATTTCCTCCTGAAACAATGCAGCAAGCAATAATGCTGCACTGGTCTCTGCTTGAAAACTGACTGGCCTTTTAGAGACCATGCAGCCAACTTGATACTGCACTATCATGCAGGCTTTCCACATAGGGTATGTGAATGTGGTTTTTGTTGTACTTGGATGCAGTGATACAAAACAAACCCTCTGGTCTCTGGAATGCTCATTTACAATTTTTTTTTTTTTTGTAATATGATGTATCTTAAAGAACAGTCTGGAATGTTAAGTGCCACCACTGCTAACTGGTTTCACTCAAGGTTTCATTTCTTTTTTACTTTGCACACCACACAATCACTACAAGGATTCTTAGTTTTTAGGACTAAGGGGAGTAAATTTACAAAGTTTATGATAAACCAAAAATGATTACTGTAGTTTGAAGGTGGATGGGAAATGGACCCTGCTGTGGCCTGCCACTTTGAGGTTATAAAATTGGCTTCGTACAAGATAAATTTCCAATAATACATAGCTATGGGAAAGGTTACAAAATAATGTTTTTCTATATGATAAATATAGTTGATTTCAATTGCTGTGAATTACAGAAAAAGTCGACAAGAAAAACAGCACTTGACAGAATTTAGGATAGACCTACAGCTGACTGAGTGTTGACTTCCTAACCTATATTGAATGTGACTGGGAATCTCGTAATCACGAGCTTTTTATATTGAAATAGATATATCATTTATCATGCTGAATACAAGGCAGATAAATTTGTAGGTATAAAATGGTAATAAGAGATGCCATGCCATCTACTAACGGAAAGCTAGAGCAACCACACATTACAATTGATTTATAATTTAAGAATTGATATGAAACATATTGTGTTGCATGCCGTTGGATAGAGAATTTCATCAGCTGAAAATTGGTATATGGCATGTTGAGCCATCTATTCAGAGAAAGCTAGAACTAAAGAAAAAGAATTGGTCGCTCAGCCCGTCTGGCAGCCGGCAAAGTATGGCAACGGGTTAAAATAGAAAGAAGCAAAAATTCTCCATTTAAAGTCATACTTGTGCCTGACAACAAATTCCTCAGTGTAAACACTCACATGAGATATTTGTGCAAGCGATAAGTATCCAGATAAAGAATTGCAGAAATTTTTTTGGGATTTGTATGGAGGATTTGTGTCTGCAACAAATTTCTTTCTGTGAACTTAGCTAATAGGGCTGGTTTACACGATGGCACTAGGGTCTGTAACTGATTCCACAAAACTATTATTATTCCATTAAGATTTTGTGGAACTTACAAAGAGAAGCCGAAAATCTCTTTCAAAACAAATCCCAAATGCACGTTTCAATTTATGTTTGATGTTCAAGTTCATCAACAAGTTTGTATCATGTATAAATCCAGGAATTTCATATTCTTCCACTCATTTTCAAAATGCAAACTAGCTGAGCATGTGTTCATTTTGCGAAAAGTTAGGATCTCTCAGAACTGTTTAATATTATAAATCAGTGTCACCAGTAAATTTTGAAAATGTGCATTAAAGTAAAAGAAGTTTCCAACTTGGTACAAAAGATAGAAGAAATGAAGTTTGCAAAACCAACCTTGATGCAACAGATCCAATTTGCATCTTCCATTTGGCAGCCATGACCGTTGCTGCTTCTGATGCTGTTAATTTTCCTTTGTTGTCCTTTGGAGGAGATGGAGACTCTGCAAATATGTCCATTTTCTTTTTTTCTGCAAAAAATACAACAAATTTCTTCAGATGACTAACTCACTGCCAAGTAATATAGGTTAAAGTATGCATATATCAAATCCACAAATACCTTAGTTTGTTACACATCATCCTTGTGCAATATTCATGTGAAATTTAACTTTCATACTTTCATTATTCTAATTGGCCAGCAATTTTTTTTATTGCAATCTTCATTTGTGTTCTGATAAATTAATTTCTCCTTTATATTATGGTTTCTAAACTTCCAACTGGGTGAGTAGGAGGACTGATTCCGAGCTTTTGGCAGATATCTCCACTGCTATCTCCTGGGAGAAGTGAGCTGGAATTGGGAAACAACTGTGTTATATAGGAGAGACAGGACATACTAGATGGGGTGGGGAGCAGTAAGAAAATTGGAAAATGGAACAATTTAACAGAGAGTTCTGACTGGTTGAAAAGGTAAAAAATTGAATTTATTGGTAATATGAAATGTCAATACTTTATTTGGAAGTGAGAGCAGCCAAGTCTATGCTGTATACCACCATCCCTATTGAAGTTTCAGCCTTGATTTGGATTTCCAAGGCCTCTGATACAATATGACTCCAATAATATCTCTGCCTTCCTAGGATTGTGGTCTGGTCTAATTGGCTCTTGTGGCCAGTGCCGATAAAGTGCTGGGCACTGCAGACTTGTCTGGATAATACCAGCCTGATGCATCTGTGATGTTCATTGCATCTTCCCTCAATGGTGATGCCCCTCTATCCAATGTAAACATCTCGGCATTCCCAGGGGATCTGGTAAGACATCTGTTGTGCAAAGTCCAATAAATCCTTCATGGGGCATTCCATTTGCTGTATTTTTGGAGGGCGGAGATGTTCGGTTTTTATATTGTGCTTCCCAAGATTCCACAGGATATCTTAGTGCGCCATATGCATTAAAAGCAAAATCTGTTATTATCTGAGGGGTTAATCTGAGTGGGGTAAGTCGTTCTTCCTCATTTCAATCCCTAAATGGTCACCAAGTTTATTTTAGACAATGCCGGATCATTTAAGCTAGTATATAATTATATATTTAAAATAGAACCCACTAAACCCTTTGCGTGCAAAATTTAATACAGTGAGTCCCACGCAACAGTAGGCCAATGACGCGGGTTCCTGCGGCGCGGCGGGCACAGCTCCAATTCCCAAGTGATTGAGTGAAATATCTACGCTAATAAAGCCGCAATCGGTGTAATGATTCAGGTTCTCACATTTACAGTTAAAATTACAATGAAAATAAACACGTACCTCGTCACAAGAGATGTTGGAAATGTTCTCCTCTTGCATCCACACAATACTGGCATCTTTTTAGGAAATTTTCTTTCATGCGCATAAGTTCAGCTTCTAAGACAGAGTTCATTTCTCTTGTGATAGGCCTATGTCATATTGTTTTTAAGTTCTTCTAACAGTATGTGAATATTATTTATGGGGAAACTTGAAACATAAAGAAGTGTGTAGGTCAATTTCCCATACATTAGAAGAACTTAAAGACAATTGTGATAGGCCTATGTGATATTGTTTTTAAGTTCTTCTAACAATATGTGAATATAATTTATGGGGAAACTTGAAAAATAAAGTGTATAGGTCAATTTCCCATACATTAGAAGAACTTAAAGATAATATCACAAGAGAAAAAATTAACTTTATCTCGGAAGCTGAA
Organism: Ectobius pallidus; assembly: GCA_964059195.1. Classification (NCBI taxonomy): domain Eukaryota; kingdom Metazoa; phylum Arthropoda; class Insecta; order Blattodea; family Ectobiidae; genus Ectobius; species Ectobius pallidus. The sequence goes on along the minus strand of CAXKWD010000001.1, from coordinate 164,024,029 downwards.
CTTATGCGCGTGAAAGAAAATTTCCTAAAAAGGTGCCAGTATTGTGTGGATACAAGAGGAGAACATTTCCAACATCTCTTGTGATGAGGTACGTGTTTATTTTCATTGTAACTTTAACTGTAAATGTGAGAACCTTAATCATTACACCGATCGCGGCTTTATTAGCGTAGATATTTCACCCGATCGCTTGGGAGTTGGAGCTGTGCCCGCCACGCCGCAGGAACCCGCGTCGTTGGCAAACTCTTGCGTGGGACTCACTGTACATTAAATCCGATGTCTTCTGTGGTAGCGCAGGATTAAATGTATTAAATTGACATCACGGGTCTGCCTCTCTGCCAAGGGACTGCATAAAACTGATACTAGACGTCGTGGGAAGTCTCTTTCATACTTCCTTCAGTAAATCCCCTTACATCACACGATTCCCATTGTGCATCGGTCAAGGAAATATAAATTATCTTGAAGGGCAGCGGTAAATTTTTCTGCTGCCATATATTTATTTACTGTTTTGGTAGTAAAATGCCATCCAAGAGAGTGCTAAGTGATCAACAGCTTAACTCTGTAATAGAGTCTATGTTAGTGACTTTAGTATAGGTGAGGAAGAATTTATACCAGATGACGCTACTGACAGCAACAACGAAACATATGATAGTGACACGGTAAATGCAGGCATAGCAGTTTCGACTGCATCGACATGAATGATTCAGATCCCAGCCCATCCCCATTTACAATACCAACCATGGTCTCGGTTCAATAGCAACACAGATCCAATAGATTACTATTTATTCTTTGATTAGATCTTGGAATATAGTGGAATATCCCTTATGCCACTATTCTGGTAACTAAGTTTGACAGAAATTTTTCTATCATCTCCTACTTACTCCAGCTGTGAATGTTATCTTCAGAACAAGGTAAATTTTGATGTTGTGGAATATTGCATGTCTTTTAGGAAACATTTCATAATTTACAGGATTTTATAATTTTAAAATTTCATGGTGCGAAGGGTTAATTGGTGTGGACCCACCATACATGGATAGGTTTATCCACGAGTCAATATGGAGGGTTATATTTACAGTACCTTTTTGGCCACTATTCCATTTTTTAAAGTCAAATTTTCTGAGTTCTACAATTTTCTTTATTTTAATCATTTACTGCAAAACTAAACCATATAATGATAAAGATTACATAAACTAACAATAGATGACAGGTCAGACTGTAAAATCCAAATGTTCCCAAGCTCTACCATCTTCCATTCAGATATGGTATTCATTGACAATTTACATTATTAATTGCCAGCCTAACTGGAATGATGATGAGTAATCAAGAAAGGTTTTAGATGAAAGGGGTATACTCAGTTTTCCATAAAAGTAGACAATGAAATCCCTGTTTTCCCAAGCTCTACTGTTTTCCGTTTAGACAGTGTTCTTCAATTATTAATTGCCAGTCTAATTGGAATAATTTTATTTTGAGTCTACAAAAAAACAAAAAAAATTCTAGATGAAAGCGGGAGATAGGCTGTTGCATACATTATTTTCCAGCTGAACTAAACATGTCTTCTTTTATGAAACACAATGATTCAAATGTTAAATGGCACAATGGCAAGACAATTACAGTATTCAAACAAAAGATATTTAGTAAACAATCACATTAACCCAAAGCATCAACTAGATTTAACTTTATAACTTTTTCTTTTCACCTACCTCTTTTTATAGGATTTTCTTCCACTTCATGCACAAAAATGACTTTCGGTGACATGTGTTTCCCTCTGGCAGGGCTTTGGGAATGCCTCTTCTTCTTTTCCTCTACTTTTTCTTCATTACTAAAAATAAAATAGGCCTTCAATTAATTATTACAATAAAAATCTTTATCCAAATTTTTCTTTTGGAATTACTGACTAAACATAACCATTCCGGGGTGCGCGGGCAAAGAGAGTTAAGTCCGCCATCCTAAAAAATTGAGATGTGTACATAGAGTTATTGATAAAAATGTTCTCTACATTTGTGTTAAGTCCAGTAAGTCATATTCAAAATTGTACGGTAGTTATGGATGTGTGCATCATGGGTTTATCCATCTCTAAAGCTATGTTGGGCTGGTATAGTGTGTTAAGTCACTCTAATTCTCAGTAACAAGAAAGTGGACTTAACTCTCTTTGCCCGCGCACCCCGGCATTAATGAACTTATCAAACAAGAATTCTTTACACAAATAATGTAACATAATTAGGTTGTTTTAATCCGAGAGTACAGTGACATATGTCGCAGCTATGTTAGGTATTAAGAATCCCTGATTCATTTCTTTACAAATGAGCCTGAGTAGTCACACTTATTTTATTCCCAACAGTGTAAAGAATGTAGACAGGTATCTCTGTGAACTCACTTCTACCCTGTTAGCCATGAAGGCAAATGTCATCTCATTTCTCTCTCTGAAAGGCTACTGTAAACTTCTCAATTGAAATCAAACTTCAAAAAATATATTTGCAGCTCTTCTTATTCAAACTGTTGTGCAGTATACTCATACAACCTACCCTTTCGTTAATCCGGTGTCCTTTTCAAGTTTTGCATAGTATGTATTCAGTTTAGATTCTAAGTCGTCTAAATCTGGAAGGTTTTCCAATCCTAGCAGGCTGTGAAGAAACACAGAAGTATGTTTACAATTGGAATAAACCATAAAAGGCATAGATAGTATGTACATGGACAAATCTGATCTAATGAAGTAACAAGAACTGAAGCAAGCAGGAATAAAAAATGACAACAGAAGATCAAACGCAGTAACTGCATGCATCCTGGGTGTAAGCAATGACAATTCTAGTGTTGGCTTCACACCATACCACAAGATGAGAAATTAAAAATACGAGAAACGAACATGCATAGCCTGTTGATCTAGAAACTATGTTAAGTAAAAATAATTTTTTTCATGCTGAAAAATTTGATATTTTGTCAATAAGGGAGAAACCAGAAATGTTATTCTGTACATGGATGTTACTGTTGTCATCTGATTTCTTTATATACTGTTGTGAATTTTGAAAAACCGTTCTACCTGTTATGGGTAAAACAAGTGGCAAAAAATATACTATCACATAAACTGGAACAAAATGTTAACCTATAGAGGAAATGGCTAGACAGAAAAGTGGTTACCAACACCTCCCCAAATCTGTTCTTTTGACAGTAACTTTCAACAGAAAATTCATTTTGCCTGTGCTTTGTTAGGTAAGCAGATGCAATAGCAAGACCATTGACTCAAGAATTTTTCTATGTTTGGATACTACAAGCAGAAAATGGAAATAACAGAAATCATCCAGGGAAGATAATGTAAACACCTCATCTCTGATTTGAGACCAAGATAAACAATCACGAATCAGAATCACCTATACTGAACACATGTATACAATGTAACAAAACACTAGCTGCGAAATGATTTAAAATTACAAAATACAAAAGAATATGAAAATTACTCTTAGCTAAATGTCTTATCTGAATATTATAAATGAACTTGCTTAATTTCATTTACTTCAAAATTTTGCCTATTGAACAACTAATGCTGCCAAACATTTTGATGAGCAATAAAAATAAATTAAGTATGTACAAGTGTTTTCACCTTAGTTTAAATGCAATTGACTTTCTTGTTACTCCAGTGGAAAAAAATTAAAACCAGCACGAAGGCAAATATACTGAAGAAAATGGTAAGTTTCCCTCTCCTCTATTCAGTTTTGCCTTTCTAGTTTTTTCCAATTATAAGCAACTATTAGGAAACAGGACACCCAGTTAAAAGAAAAATATATCTGTACACAATCTCTAATGGCAAATTAATAATTTTGAAATCAGGTGCTGCTTAAATCATGATAATAATCAGGTGAACATGTTGGCTACTGTCCAGCAGCTAAGAATATCAAACGCTTTTCATACCTTAGAGGAGTTAAGTCGATTTGAAACATGCACTCACAATTTTAAGTTCTTTTCTAACTTTTGCTTCTAATTATTTCTTAGGGTGCTAGATGTTTGTATACACCTTATCCTAAAACTTGCTACCAAATTTGGGCAGTTCTGTGGCTTTATTTACATGTGTTGTCAATAAAGTTTTTCAAGTCAGTGAATAATGGCAAGTACGGCAAATACAAGCACCCACTCTGCATGCAGTGTTTCAATGAAATGCAGTTATTATCAACATAAGTTATTATCTGACACTGATTTGTTAGATCTTTGATATAATAATGCGAGAGTGAACTGAGCATGGATCTGAACGCTCTCCATTTTTGGTTTCCTGCTCATGTATTTTCTGAAAATACCGGTATAACCTAGGCCTAGTTACTTCTAATAGTGCTATGTCATTTGTGGATTTTTTATGGGACGATTTCTTTATTATTTTTTTTTTTTGTGAGAGCTCAGAAATCTTTATGCCAGTCAAGTGACTGAAGAAATTCTCCGGCCTTTCTTGAAACATTTGGGATTTTCTTGTTAGGTTCCTCCCATTCATGAAATGAAGAAATTTATAGGCTAAATTCATTACAGGAATAATAAAAAATAATAATAATAATAATAATAAAAATTAAATTAAATTAAATTTAGATTTAAAAAAAAAAAAGCTAATTTGTATTGGTCTGAGGATCCTGTGTTTGAAACTCCTATTTTCTCCTGAACAATAGCCAGAAACCGGTTTCAAGGTCTTCTGTCATTTATACATTTCAATGACAGCAGTTGCATTGAATTGAGCAATGACAGGCTTTATAAGATAAGCCGTTTTGGAGAGAATATCTGACAGATTTTCTTCTTTATACACACCGAGGCAGGAGTCAGCTCTTGACGAGGGAATGCTAGCATGGAGGGGAACAGATTTCGTGTGAATAATCCTGGAAAAATTGTAAAATAAGGAATCATGGCAAGGATGCTTTGTGGGTCAGCTAGTGGCTATATCAGCACCTATTTGACAGAACCATGAATGTGCAAAAATTCATATTTTGACTTAAGTGCATCACTAGCATCTATTTACATTGATCTGCAAGAACTACAAATGTAGTTGTACCTTCTTTTCTTGCCTAATTCATGACAAGAACACTTGTGTTTTTGTATTATGTCCTGTACTTCCCTATTATACGTACATCATGAATGTGTGATATTTGCAAATTTAGCAGAAGAAGTGCAGCACTTGAAGAAAGATGATATGGCGTGTATGTACCACATTTGTTAATATGGCAGTTCTTATCTAGTTAAATAAATGACAGGTTTCAACATTCGCAAACACAATGGTGATGGGCAATGGAGATCTATGTATCTGAAGTATGTGATTGGACATGGAGATTTTTATGTTGACACAAGGGGTTGATTTCTTATGAGTTAGCTTTTATAATTTAGGTCATGGGTTACAAAACATGGTCATTTATCATTGGATAAAAAGTGTGTACTTGTCCTTTGATTCTTTACTCTCTTCAAGTCCCTTTTTTTATTATTATTATTATTATTATTATTGTTATAATATTCTTGTTTAAAACAACACTGAATATAATAAAATCAGGTAAGCAGATGTAACAAAGTGCCAGAATGCTTTTGTTTAATCTGTGATAACTGCAATTATGATATGCGGATTATAAGTTATTTTTGTTATCGATTTCCGAGTTAAGCTCCAGAGCAATTCATTAAGCAGGGCTTATGGAATCACAAAGGTCTAGTTTGATAAGCATATGTGAAGGAATATATGGGTAGTGTTATTTGTCACAGCTAACTGTACTGCAACTTCCAAAGCCATATATGAACCCTGAAAAACAATATATTATCATGAGAACTGATTTGCATTTGATAAATTCTTCCTAATATATAACCATAAAATAGGCACAAAATTGCATTATTCCGGTACCGGTCAACTGATTTGTCTAATATCAATAGGCTTTTGCCATGGACGTTATAAATGTACATACCAAGTTTCATGAAAATCTGATTAAGCATACTTGAATTGTCGCATGTGCAGCCACTCGGATAGACAGACATTCCCGTCCACCACACAATCTCTTAAGTACCATTCTGGCACTCAAGCGAATGATGGCAAATCAAGAGCTCCAGAACATTTGAATACTACTACCATTCTGGCATTTAATAAATATGTGGACTATCTACAAAGCAAACCATTAAAAGAAGTAAATTAAATGCAGCACTCCTGATGCTAAACATTGCCCTATTCAATGCATTTAACGCCTGTAAACTTCACATCTGTCACCAAACTGTTTGAAATAAATTCCTAGAGAATGAACTGTGGATGGCAGTGAACTCCCAGAAAGAGAAAAAGGTCTGTAAAAGTAGCCACTTCAAGAGCACCTCACAAAAACCCAACATGGAAGCTATTAGAGGATACCAAGAAATATAGGTTGCAAGGAATGACAGAAGGAAAAATAAATTATTCTTCAAATCCCAGACCAGTTAATAATGCACACAAGGAGAAGAGGGAAATTTGATTCATATGCTCTTTTTGCACTGTGACATTTCAAAAAGGAGAATGTTTTGAGTGGTGCCATACTTTGAAGCTGATACTCTGATTAGTACGCTACAAAATTTGAATTCAGCGTTTAATTTGAAATATTTAAATAGAGCAGGAGGGTGGCATATTTAAAGGGCAAGGGTGAATGTCCTATGACATATGGCAATACAAATATTCACTTATTTTTTAATTATGTAATTTTATTTTTAAGCTCTAAATGTTTCAATTGCATTTGTTCAGTTATGTTTGATACTTGAGATTTGATGGAGTTTTTTATTTTTTCTTGGCCTTCTATAATAATCTTTTAATAATTATTCTTGTCTTTTTTCGGCCTTGGTAAGATTTTTATTCAATGTAATTTTTTCTCACGGCCTTCTAGTAATTATTATTTTTATTGTCAAAATACAATCTTTGTCTTTATTTGCTTAATCGTTGTTATCTTCGTCCAATGGGATTGACTTTTTAGTATTGTTACAAGTCATTGTTTTCAATTCAAAACTTACTTCTTCATTCTTCTTCCTTCTTCGTCTATTGTGTAATCCTCTGAAAGGATTTTCAATTCTCTCTGGATGCAGCTAGCAGCAGCTAATAATACTTATTCGTCTTGGAATCTGTTTACAACGATTCAAGGAATTATCAACATTAATTTTATCTGCACAGAAGCAGTTCTAATTATTATTCGCCGCAAAATGGTGAATTTCTTCTACGTCGCTGCTAAGCTTATCTACTAGCTTTAATATTACTTGATTGGACTTCAGGATTATTTCCTGTAGTGATATTCGTTACAAGAAGGAGTTATTTCACAAGTGAGTGTTTAAAAGATTTTAACATTCATAAATATTTGAATATTGCTTTGATGCTACACAACGCAAATTAATTTATTGACATTAGTATTGCGTTTGTGACTTGAGATTAAAAGACATTTCAAGATTAACTGTAAATCAATTTTATAGCATACAATTGCTATATGTATGCTTAATTAATAATTACAAGTTCTCGACGTATCAAGTCGAGTGGTCCTCTGGAATCTTAAATAAATCTATATTGAAGCCAACAAGGTTTTTTATTGGGCGGATTCAATCATCTCAGCTTTAGAAGATCGTCAAGACATCAAACAAGAATTAGTGAGTGATTGTGCTTAAGAAGAATTCAGTGTCGTGTTACATCGCCTATGGTTTTTGTTTTCTTGTAAACCTATTATTTTATTTTCTATTCGAATGTATGGCGTGCATTTTGATTTTAATCAGCCCTAATTATCTATGCATACAGTCCGCTGAGATGCACGTTATACAGCATTTTTCTCAAAACTAGTAAAATGCACATTTGTGGTTTTAGCATATAGGTGACGATATATTATGCAAACTCTTCAAGCATGATGAAAAAGGCAAGACTCTGGAAAATACAGTTGTAGAGCTGTTGTCACTCTACCCAGGCTTAGGATATCAGGTGTATATGTGACCTGAAGTTTGTACAGAAAGATCTGAGAAGTGGAGAAATAATAATTGGAAGAGATGGTAATGTCCTGATGGTATCATGGATGGACAAAACAATTGTCAACATGGTATCCACAATATAGTCAGAAGATGTGGTGGAAGTGACAGGCAGATATAACAATGTGAAACATTAGCCTGAGTGAAACATATACGCATGTCATGGATACAGTAAATCGGTATCTTGTTATGTATCCATTCCCAAGGAAAACAGTCAAGTGGCTGTAAAAAGTTTTCTGTTATACAATGCAATGTGCCATTTTACACTTCTTCATTTTGCATAATCAAAGAAACCAGCATAAGAAATCTAGTGTCATTGCTGTTATGTAAAATAGCTGGCATATCACCAGCTCCTGCTCCATCTTCATCATCAGCAACGATAAGTGATAGAGCCCCCTGCAGAGCTCCAGCACAGGATCCTTTATACAGAATGAATGGAGAACACACTTAACTGTCTTCCACAAACAACTCAAAATAAAAATGGAATTAGAAAGTGCCGAGATTGTTTGAAAAATGAAAGCGAAACTAGGTGGTGTGTGCAGTGCCTCTTCAACCTGGTGCATGTGATAAAGAGATTTCTTTAAAGTTCTTTTAACTGCCAACCAGAAAATATGTTCAAAATTCTATAATTTTATATCGAAATATAGTTTTTAAATCTTTTTTAAAATTTCACGAAATAAAGTAAACAAATGAGCTTTTAAGGAACTTCTTAAAAAGCTGGGCTAGGAGATTTAAAGGGCAAGCAGCTACGTAGTATCTAATGTGTTAAAATGGGGGGAAGAACAAAGAACATAGCAATCTTACTATGTCGCTACTGAAACTTACAGATCATGCAATAATTATAAAAATTTACCGAAGATCCTTTTTGTCTTCTCCAGATCCATATAAAAATTCTTCCTCATCATCAATGCTCTTGCGTTTTCTCATTTCTTCTTTGACGCTGAGCTCTTTCCTTAGGGCCTCTCGGAACTTCTTTGACTCCATTTGCTCCTCAAATGCTTTAGCATCAAACTTTTCTCTTTTGTTACGACTATGTTTTTTCTTCTTATCATGCTCATCTCGATCACGGTCCCTCTTCTTCTTCTTACTCTTGTCTTTATCCCTTGATTTCTTTTCCTTCTTCTTCTTCTTTTTTGCTTTTTCCTCACTAGCCTTTCTCTCTTTTTTCCTGTAATCACGTAAAACAAATTCAGAAAATTTGAGATTGCGATCTATGATGAATGTATAGAGCTTAAGACATCAGAACCCAATTTTTTTAAGACACATGTAACTAGTGAGTGGGAATTACACAGTGAATTGGTAATAAACTGTCATTGATCATACTTATAAACACACATACTAGAAACACTTTTTACCTCAGAACATATTATGTTTCAAGACTTGGATGTACATGTGTTCATAAGTATGTTTAATGATAACTCTGAAGACATGTTTGAGTTAAGTCTCTTACACTTTCCTTAAAACTTCTGACTAAAATCAAGTTTAATATACTCTTCTCTAACAGGAGAAGATTTAATGCTTTTATATTTTCTTAAAGAAAATATTTGACTCATTCAGGAAAATTCTTATTTAAAAATGGCAACTTAAGTTCTTTATATCACATACTGCATAAAAATGGATCCTTTGTTCCTGGGTTCAGGAAAACCCTATGGATTCATTCAGTCAAGTACTCCCTCCCCCACACGAGCTGAATTGAGACTTGTTATTTCGACAACTCTTCATGTCATCTTACTTGAAAAATTGGGCTACACTTCTTCCAAACCAGAGGGGAACTCTGTTCAGAGTGGTAGCAGCATATGGCCTTATAAAATCTTGCGTCTCAAGGGGAGAGTTATTTTTTTTGTTGAATTAAAAAAAAATCATACTAGGAAAATATGTCTACCTTGTGCATCTATCTTCCATAATAACTCTTCTTCAGACAAAAAGCTTCAGACTGACGATATAATGGTGTATGCATGCAGAAAATATTTAAAGCTTAAAATACAGTGAGTGTTTGAAGAAATCAAACTTTTTTCAAGTAACATGAAAGTTTTATCCTACTGATCAGAACAAACAAAATAAATTTCATTATTTACATTGCTAAACCCACAAACACAAATTTTTTTGTTCTGAATTCAAAGGGACCTCAAATAAATTATTTCTTATGAAAACTTGATTATATAAAACTACAAAATGAAGTAAATATAAAAATTTTCTGTGAAAACTTGAAAACTTTTATTCTACACATTTATATATTGAAATAAGTCTGAGTTCTGATGAATTTGTATGTTCCTAACACAATATTTTGCTAAAAATATATATATATATATATAGTGTATTTTACGGACTATAAGACGCTCTGAACCATAATAAGCATGTTGATTTTAGGATGGAAATTTAATGTGATTCTAAATGACAAATTTTAAAGGGAATACGGTAATATATTTCAGCGCATAAACAAATTATAACCTTGTACAATGAAATCAGTATAAATCACTTCTAAGTTAAAACCTGCATTGTACGAAAATCTACAGGTGCCATTGCGTAAATTTTAACAACTGAACTGATTTCTCATGAAAGGTTGGAAAATACTTTTACACCCTCTAACACTTAATGCAACATACGGTAAATATAATGGGACAAGGCTGCTTTAGAGGTCATTGCCTTCATTTAAATCACCCGGCAGATACAACTCCTTTCATATAAAAGAACTCGATATCCCTTTCTTTTCACTTTGTATACCTGACTTCCAGCTACCCTTAATTTACGATTGTGACAAGTGCCCTGACGTACAGTCTGTGCCAAAATAAGTATCTTATCGTTTACAACACCTTGTTTATAACTATGGTATTCCAGCAATATTTACCATAATTTTTAATTCTTTTTAGTGTACTTCAGACCATTAGACGCACCTAACTCTCAAGGCTCTGTTTTAAAAGTAAAAAAGTGTGTTTTATGGTCCGTAAAATACGGTATATTATATAGTAGAACCCTTATCTTCCATCACCCTTTTAACCGATCAGCGGATTATCCGACTCTGGCTTATTCTTTAATTCTTTTTAATTCTTACATTTCTTTTTTCACATATTTTTTGTTCTAAAGTGTATTTTTTGAAAAGGAAAATGTGAACACCTGAATTTGATAACATCTGATATGTATTTATTTTGGTACAGTGCATTATACTGCCTGAAGTAGGGAGCAGTAATGTTCACAACAGAAGCTGGTGAAGGTTGTAAACTTAGCCATTGTCTGCTTTCAAAGAAATGACCTTTAGAAATTCCAATGTCCAATTTCTAAACTTTCAAAATTAATCATTTGCTAAGAAACAGAGATTCCATACAATTGCAAACCCATAGATCCACTTTGAATAATTGAGTGGTTTAAGAATGGAGAAACAGTGGCTTATCTCACATCAGAATCTGGCTTAACAACTGTGCGTGATTTAATAGTGAATCATTTTTGTGGTGTTTCAGGTACATCTTACTGTATTTTATTGTGTTTGTTAGATACCGTATTTACTCGTCTATAGCACCCCCTCACCTATAATATCCCCCAAAAAATAATAAATAATGCAGAAAATCTTTTAAAGTGATCGACAACTGCAAAATTCCTGTTAACGGTAAAACCCACGCTTCCCTGCACCTGTGTGTTGGCCTTAGTTACCCTCACCTCCCCCATAGAATTCTCAATGCCCTTCAGGTTTCTGAGTTCAACTTCCGCCGTACGTGTGTATTGTGTTGTTGCCTGAGAGTTAGTAAGCACGTGAAAAATGAGTTGGAGAGCAAGTTTTACGGCATCCTTTAAGTTGAGTGTGTTAGAATATGCAGCCATGTATGATATCTTATTGGCGTAAACAGAAAGACAAATTATCAGGAGCAAAGAAAATGTTGAAATCATTCCATGGTGTGAAGAAAGGGAGATACGAAATTCAGGCAGTTGCTGCCCAGCTGGATGACAACATTGCAATGCTGAGTTAACCTTGAACACCATGCGGCGTTCAATGTGGTCCAAGACCACACAAACATGCGGTAATCAACAGCCTAACACATAGACTGGTCAATCTCCCATTAACAAAAGAAGCATATGAACAAGAGTATTTACAAATTCAGAAGACTGCAGAAAGTAATGGTTTCAGTAAAAAACTAATTGACAGGAAAATAAAAAACTTCAAAAAGCAAAAAAGAGTTAAAATCAATCACAACTTTATCAGCTGGGAAGGAAAGAACAAAATTCAAAAATTTCACATACCACCCATGGGCTACAGAAAAATTTCAAAAAATATTCAAAGACTACAATATAACTTTGGCTTCAAAAAATAAGTACAGCATAAAAAACCTAATAAAAACCAAACATATGGATAAAATACCTAATGGGAAAAAGCCGGGAATTTACCAGATAAATTGTTCAGAATGCAATAAGACATATATTGGGAAAACAAAAAGAAATATTGACATTAGGTTCAAGGAACACAAGAGAAATTTGAAAAATTGCCAAATAGAAAAGTCAGCAGTTGCATCCCACTGTTGGAACAGCAATCACCAAATTTGTAGTGAGCCAAAATTATTAAAATCAGTTAATAAACATAAAGATTTGGAGATTTGGGAGAAGATTTTTATGAGAAAATTTGAAGACAGATTAATGAACTTTGAAATACCGGAAGAAGAAAATTTGATCAAGAAGTTTGTGAAGTCTACACCAGAGGGCACATCGGAATGCTCTAAACGGAAATCCGACAGTTGACTGGCAGTTGAAAATGCGGGAAAAGCCTGCGAAACGATCGTCCTGCAAAAAACAGGTAAAAGTGAAGTCTTAAGTGTGTAAAGTCAACCAATTTGTTTTTAAAAACATAGTATAGTGCTTCACTGTTAAAAAGTTCCACCAAGATACTGTTTATTAACTATTTTGCGTGTTGATTTAAAGTAGTAAATGTGTCTTTTTCTGCTTTTAAAGCATGTCAACCCAACCTATATCATGTGAAAATTTTCACCTATTATACCCTCCCCTATTTTAGAAGTTGAAAATTGTGAAAAAAGGGGGGTGCTATAGGTGAGTAAATATGGTATAATTTGTGTAGTATTTTATATACACTCACCGGCAAAGAAAACCGATCACTTAAATAATTTTTTAAAAATAAAGTTTAAATGAAAATTATGTAGTAGGCCTATTGCTTGAAATAAAATTACTGCAATTGTATACGTTTTTAAGATTAAAATGTAATGACACATTTCACACTTAATTCCCCATTTTTCCTCTTGCACCGTGGTGAATGGTGAGCCTAAGGTTCCAGGGGCATAACGGAGGCTGCATCCATCATCAATTAGAGCAACAGCTTTGGCAAAGTCTTCAGGACTGAGAGGCATTAATTTCAACTAAACTTACTGACAGAATCACTGCGATGCGAAGGGAGACAGTTTCCGTTAAGTTTGGAAGGAAATGACGCAATACAACAATGAAATACCTTGCAATATGTACGACAAGTTAGTGCTTATAATCATATTGGAATCACCGTATTGCGATTTTGTTTTGTTTTGTTTGGTGATTAAGTGAAGTTCTGAAGAAAGCAGATATGCTGTATCAACAATGTATAAACATCCAATCAAAATTATGTTTAATCTTAAAAGTACAACAAATTTTACAGTGATCGGTTTTTTTTGCCGGTCAGTGTAGTATAGCATGCAACATGGAGATGTCTGTAGTCCCAGCATGGCTGGACAGTGTAGCAACAGAATAGAGTAACAACTACCTAGGTATAGACCCCTAAAGTGTACTATACACTTAATATATGAAATTATTTTATTGAATGGATTATCAGACTTTTTCGCTTAACCGTTCACCCCATCCCTCGGATAATATGGGTTCTACTGTATGTTATTAAAATATACAAGAAGTAATGTTTCTTACCATCTGGCTGTTTCTTCCAGGAATTTTCGTACTTTCTCTTCATATTCTCCATCACCTTTAGTCTGCTCTAAGAATCTACACACCCTCTGTTCGTATTCGTCATCTTTATTGTAAGTCTTGGTGACCTCTGGAGCTTGGAATGTCCCTGTAGAGTAGTTATCTTTTTCAATCCAAGAAAAAATAAATAAATAAAAAAATGTACAAAAAAAGAGAAATATGTCTTAACCAATCAATCCAAGGAATTAAGGTTTTTGGAAACATCCAAGAGTAAAACAGTTCTCTGAATAACTTTCCCCATTTCCCTGGGAAGACTAACATTTGCTGATCCTGATTTTTCAATTTACTTATGATATAGCATAACTAGGTCCAGTTAAAAAAAAAAGTTTACTCTTCCAGACAGTATCAATAATTTTTTAAAATGTATTTCTTACTACCAAAACTGTTGGACAGCTTAACGCGTTCACTACCAGCTTCCTTCCAATGTTTCATTAGTCTAAATAATGCTGTATAGGAACAGACAAGCATTTATAAAAATAATGGAATGGTACTGCTTGAATAATTTCAAGTCGTAATGAAAATCCTTGTTTTGAATAAGAGCAAAGTTCTGAACTCCCTTCAAATAAAAGGTAAACACAATATGCCAATTAGATTCCACTAACAGATATTTTTTGGAACATTTTTTCTTGCGAGTTACTGTCTGAAAAAATTTTCAGTAAAAGGTTCTCAATGACTTTTATAAATAACATTGTCTCTCTATTTCTTTGCTGTGGAATGCAGGAAATTCATAATATCTTTGTTCTGCATATAAACTCAGGAAGTGCCCCAACATCTCTCTATTGAGGGGATAAAGTAATTGAACACAACGAAATAACGCTTTGAATTTCTCTTCACCACACCTGGTATTCATAGGCCTACTAGTGAACCCGTTAATAGCAAACATATAGTCAATGAACTCTAAAACAAAACCTGACAATCAGGAACTGTCTGTGCATCCCTCACAATTAGTCAGCAATGACATCTCACAATTATCCTACTTATAACAACGAGGATACAACAAATTCAGGATTGTAGCCTTGAGGGTTATTGAAAATAAACACTGTCAGTGAAAATTTAAAGTCAGAAATACTCACTTGCAAATGAAAACGGTAATGATGGTGGGTTGTAATGGGATAACCTCTGGGCTAGAAGACCAGTGAGACCTGCAGACAAAAAGTTCATATTATTCTATGATTCTCTCGACTTTATGATAATAATTTTCATTCTTTTTTTTTCTCAGTTGTGGACTTCTGGAAAAATAATCCTTGGAGCAGAATATAAAATCCTAAAGATTAAAATCTTCTTAACTCTCTTTAAACACCCTTCCTATGGGAATTTGTGGATGTGAATCATAGCAGCTGCATATTTGTTAACAGTGGAAATTAATTAGTATTTTATATTTTAATTTTGAGAAGCTGGTTAAAGAACATTATGTAATGAATCATCATTTTGAATTGATTACTGGGTGAGTGAAGCAACCACATGGACGCTATTTAGTCAACCATACCAATACATCTAACAGCTGTACTTCAAATAAGACTCACAAAAACACTTCTTTTTAACCACCTCTATTAACTATGAATGAGATAATAATATAAATGTGGTGGAAGATCAAGGCTGATAGACTGAAGATTGCCTCACAGCAAGGTAACAAATGAGACTTCTTGCTGCGTGATGCAATCCATATCCTAAATGGGCAGACTATCTAAATAATGCATGAGATCACTGTATACAACCTTTGTTGTTACTACATATATTAAAAACAAATTACTCCAGTCGAACTTTGATAATTTGAAGCTCAAGGTACAAGCAAAAAAATTTGAATCAATCAAATTGAAAAAAAATTATTGCTTTGTAAAGAGATGTCAAGTGACCATGCTAGATGTTTGAATTATCCAAGTTCGACTTTACAATGAAAACTCCACTTAATCAAACAGACTTCCCTGAATGTAATTCCATATTGCTATTTTCTTCAACTGCTGCATGATAAGCTCTCCTTATTAATTTTTAAAATGCTTAATTACAAATTGATTGACTATGCAACCCTATGAGGTACAGTGTACTAAGATTTAATTTTGCATACAATACGGTTATCTGGTAGATTCCTGGATTTTATTCTTTAGGTATTTTATCCAATTGGTTCGGCAGGCTAAACAGTCTGCATGTTAACCTAATAATCACGGCAGTCTCAGACTATAAACGTTCAGTAGTGATGATGCTGCTTAAAACACCTATCTCTCATAATCTTCAGCTATTAAGTAAATAAGATTCAGAGGCCTTAGGGACAGCATTCTCAATTTAATTGAGGCATCCACTGAAAGTAGATGATTCTGATTGGCATTACAGTATACCAAACAAGCAAACATTTTGATCGGCTCAGAATGTTGGGTTTCTGATGGCAAACATCTCAAGTCTAGTGATTAGCAAAATGAAAAATTACAGAATAGGATAGCAACTATAGACCCTATAAAATGGGTATGAATATCTGACAAAGACAATTCTTCATAGGAAACTTTCATGTTCGTCCTTTGGCACAAAAACCAAACCTTTTCTAAATATTTGTATTTAAAAATTATAGCATAATGAATTGTTTATAAAGTGATCGCCCACCTTCTCCTTCATGACTTGGATCCATCAAAGCCATCCTCTTGCTCAAAGGTGACAAAGATTTCTCTCTCTTATCATCTTTCTTTCTTGAACTGAAAAAGAACATTCACACATCATTATAACAGAGCTTTATAGCAATAATTCAGTGCCAAGAAATATTGTGGAACATTATTTTAACATCTCTAAACCACACGTTCACTCCAAAGTTAACTTCGGTTTTTATCTACAGCTCAACATGTCATACCTGAAGTTAATTTTAGACTAAAATCTGCTGGTCTTAGAGAAAAAATAAAATGAGTGTTTCACAGTAAGTCTTCAAACATATGCACCCACCTCTTCCTCCTCTTCTTTGAGGACTTTCTATACCTTGATGGTGATCGTGATCCAGATCCAGATCTTGATGATCCAGACGACGAATCAGTTGATGAAGAGGATGAAGAAGATGAACTGTGAGAGCTAGCTGAACTTGAGCTGCTGCTACTTGAGCTAGATCGCCTACGTCTCTTCCGGGATCTGAGAAAACAACAAATAACAGACATAAGCAAGTAATTCTTTCTCTTAGTAATCGAAAACACTGCAGGAGATTCCATGAAATTTGAATTAATGACTTTAAGTACAGTAGAACCCTGATAATTCGAGGTAATTGGGGCTGAGGCTACCTCGAATTACAAAAAACTCGGATTATACGGAAATATCACTAAATCAATGGGTAAATCATAAATAAATGTTTAATGAGCACAATTATGGTTAAAAATAAATAAATAAATAAATAAACAATATAGTAAGCCCGCATACCTGTGTTACGCCTGTATGTATATTGGCAAACATTTCCAATTTGCTACATTGGCATCATGTAAGAATTAAGTCATTGTCTGACCCTTAATGGAGTGGAACGGGAAAGCGACACTACTAGGAAAACACTTTCAATTACCATTGTCGCAGAGTAGGGATTACTGTAACAATACAGTACTATTTTCTGAAAGGATGGTATGCACTGTACAATTGATTGACACGAAGTCCCGACAAAGAAATATCGAGCCTAACGGTTTCTGTCAATCTGTAATAGAAATGCATTAGCAGTTTGAAGCCAAGGTTATTTCTGTGTATTATGAACGAAACCCCTAATTGGGATAGTTTTACTTGCATTTTTGTACATGGGAAATTTGAAAGAATGCTCAAAATGTAACACATTCGGAAGTGCGTAAAACTTACATGCGAATACCGTATAAAAACAGGATTTATTCTAGTTTTATGGAAAATTTTAATTTTCTTAAGAACACCTCGAATTACACGGAACCTCGAAATACCGGGGCTCGAATTATCGAGGCTCTACTGTACAATGCTCCTGCAGTTAATATCTCCCATTATGTTATGCTTGTCGTAAACTGCACAGAAAACACAAAACAATAACCCTGTACGCATCCTCGAGGGTGAAAAGCCATATATGAGTTCACTGACCCAACACAAAAACTTCAAAAGATGGAAGCAGAAAGTTCTATTAACTATTCTTGACTTGGGAATTCCTTTATTCAAGTGCCCAGGATGATTTTAGTAGAGGATTTCATTGGGTGTGCATATCTAGTGAAT
This sequence comes from Ectobius pallidus, assembly GCA_964059195.1. Taxonomy (NCBI): domain Eukaryota; kingdom Metazoa; phylum Arthropoda; class Insecta; order Blattodea; family Ectobiidae; genus Ectobius; species Ectobius pallidus. The sequence goes on along the minus strand of CAXKWD010000001.1, from coordinate 164,005,975 downwards.
AGTGTGCTCTTTTTGTTTTGTATTTTCCCTTAATTTTGGTAAAATGGTAAGAAGAAAGTGTCTTACAGGTTCTGAAATTGACAAATTAATTATTCAAAGTGATAGTGAAGTGTCAATTTATCATCATCTAGTGATAGTAAAGGATGTTTTTCCGAGATAGCTACCGGCAGTATGCTGAACGGAAGCGAGTAATATCTATGCAGGTCCATCATATACTATTACAATATACAATATCCAGCAGAGAGCCAGTTCTGCCTTCTGATTCTGATTCTGATCAAGATACTGATCCAAATGAAAATCATAGCCTTCTCTAGGTCTATGTAAACCTATAATGCGCTCAGTGAGACTTGTGCCATTTCCGCATAAACATTTTCATGCTAAATAATAAAAATCGTTTCTGGAGCAGATTAAGGGCAGAATTAGGCAAAAATTCAAGGTATGTGTTGTTTTTATGCAGGAATGCATGATTTAAGTTACTTTCAATTGGTTTTTCATTAACTTATTTTTTTCTTTTCAAATGCCTTCCACCCACAGCCATGAAACATCGCCGCCTGCGAAGGGTTATTATGGGGTTCTTTCATTAAATTTTTTTTCCTTGCATAAAGACTGAATCCTAGTTTTCTGTTATAGAAATCTGGGGAGAAAATGTGTTTATTATGCAGATAAATAAAGTAATTGTTTTCAATTTATTACCAATTCAAAGAGTAAGGTAAAGAACTTACTTTCTATCTTTCTTCTTTTTTGATTTTGATCTGTCTCTGTCTTTATCCTTCTTCTCATCATCCTCTTCACCTTTCAGCAACTGCTTTAAAGTCTCCTTGACTTCCAACGTTTTTGATGTAGACAAGCCAGGGATAACAACTTCAGTATCTGGTAATTTGCTGTTCATTATCTTCGTTTTCAAGAATTCAATAGAATTTTGTGCTTCTTCATGGAATGGAATTAAGGCAAGACAGTTTTCATATGCCTTCAAAGCTTCTTCGAATTTGTTTTCATCTTCAAAACTGAGAGAAAAAAGAAAAAAACCATTAATCAGACAACAGTAATTCTTTGGGCATTATTACGTAATTAACAAACAAAAAGAACTCTTACTAGAATTCATCAGTATACTACTTACCTCCTTCCCAAAGCGACTAAAGTTTCACCCATGTACTTGCGAGCATTCTGGTGATTAGGGTTCAACTTAAGAGCAGTTTCAAAATCTTCTATAGCCTTCTGGAAACTGCCACTGTTAGCATACCTGAACAAACAAAAAACAACAATAGAGACTTTAGTAAGAGACTAAAAAATGGAAAACAGTACCAACTCATAATTTTTAAGTAAATTAAGATTTTCATATCGCTTCTATCACCCGTGTTCATTAAAAATTAATTTCCTGTATCTGTATGAAAACACAGACATTAAGAGACGTATCTAGACTTTACTTCTATTCTAATGCAAGTAAATATCGTATTCACTCTTGTTAAAAGTTTCACATTTTTGGCGGAATTTTTCTGGGGGGGAAAAAAAAACTGGAGATATTGAGAGGAGTAACAGTAATCTGGTGCGCTGAGGGAGTCCAAGAGGTTGGCATGTTAGTGCTCTACTGAACTTCACAATGGAACACAATATCCAACATTATGTTGTGTGTAGAATGTGTTGCACACACTGCACAGTTTTAATAATAAATGGGCTTGTTTATACCATTATTACAACTATAAAAAATTTAATTCAGATGTGGAAAGAGTCCACATTTTTAGTTCTGGTAAATTATCCTTATGTAGGTGTTCTTTTCCTTTCTTTCTTGATATAAAGCAAATACCACATTAAAAAATATATATATATTTGTATGAGAACTCACATGACTATCACAAATCACAATTCTTTAAAACCATTTATGTTGGTTAAGAAATTAAAATCTACTGAGGTGGTGTACTTGCATGCTCAGCAATGACATTAAAAAGAATCTGAGCTTTAAACAAATGCATGACATAAAAAAGTATTTGGTAGTAACGGAATTCTAATTTACAACCAATAATTAAGGATTCTGACCGCCAGCATGGTCTTGTGGTTAGCGTCGCTGACTACAGATCCGCGGCCTGGGTTCAATCCTCGGTACCTCCTTGGATTTTTCTGAGGTAGGGAGATTCAAACTGAGGAGCTACTTGATAGAAAAGTAGCAGCTCCGGTCATGGAAACCACCATTAACGGCCGTGGGTGTTGGCATGCTGACCACATGCCCCCCAATCCTACCATCTGCCTATGGTAGATGATGCAGCGGTCGGGTGGTAGGCCTTGTCCCTTCAGGGATGTAGCGCTATGAAGTTTAGTTTTAGTTTTATTAAGGATTCTATTTTATGGTGAATAAAGATGTTAAATTTTATTTCTGCATTATTTTTCACTAAAACCTAACAGATTTACAACACTTGTTGTGCACAGTATTGCATATTCCTGCAGAAATACTCTATTATGTGGATTTTAGGCCTTTTGTTTTGGAGATTTTAACAATTCTTTCAAGCTATTAACCAGAAGGAGTCAGAATCAGTTGATAATATGGGGATACCCACTGAAACAATTGATCTGGGTAAATATACCTAATAGTGAAGTTAATGTGCATATTTCCATAATCTTGCTACAGAATGAAATGCAAGTTTTGAGTTGAGAACAGAACATTACAAAAAAGCAACCAAGTCTGGACAAAAGGTACAGCATGCCATATCAAGACACAATGGACACCACGACATACTGGATGCACACTACTTCATCACTCCCCTCCCCGACCCAAAAAAATGGAATTCATAACCCTTGCAAGAACCAACTGTGAAAGAAAAAAGGAAAAGGTGTTTGACTTTTGGCTTCATATGAAGCAAGATTTTATGTAAAACTTTTATTTTGTTCTTAGATTCAGTTTAACCCTTCGTGGACGGAAACCCATATGAGTCCTCTGACATGACTCACAATGTGACCAGCTCTTCTCGCATATGAAGTACATAAAAACTTCAAAATATTACAGGAGAATGTTCTCTTAACCACTCTTGACTTGGGAATTCCCTTATGCAAGTGCCCAGGATGATTTTAGTAGAGGACTTCACTGGGCATGCATATCTACTGAATGGTGTGCTCTTTTTGTTTCGTGTTTTCCCCTTAATTTTGGTAAAATGGCAAGAAGAAAATGTCTTACAGGTTATGAAATTTGCAAATTAATTATTCAAAGTGATAGCAAAGGGTCAGGATTATCATTTAGCGATAGTAAGGGATGTTTTTCCGAGATGGCTAATGGCAGCACTAGTGAGAGTGAGAGCGACGTAACTGACATCGGAGGCAACAGTGCACCAGCTGAACGGGACTAATTTCTATGCAGGCCCATCATCAACTACTATAATATACAATATCCACCAAGGGCCAGTTCTGCCTTCTGATTTTGATCAAAATACTGATCCAATTGAAAAACATAGCCTACTCTAGGTCTGTGTAAACTTACAATACGCTCAATGAGACTTCTGCCGTTTCTGCATAAACATTTTCACGGTAAATAATAAAAATGTTTCTGGAGCAGATTAGTGGCAGAATTTGGGAAAAATCCAAGGTATATATTGTTTTTTTGCACGAACGAATGATTCAAGTTACTTTCAATTGGTTTTTAACCTATTTTTTCTTTTCAAATGCCTTCCACCCACAGCCATAAAACATCGCCGCCCATGGGTTAAGTTAACACATTCACTACTCACTACCGGCCAGCTCTTTAAATGCCCCAGCCCAGGGATTTTTAAATGGCCATTTAAGCATACACGTGAATTTACAGTACCTCACTATTTTCAGCTTTTCTTGAAAACTATATGAAAGTATTGCATAAAAATGTTACATACTTTCAGTTAGACTTCTGTGTTTGTTGAGTGGCCGCGGAGCTGCAGCAGACGGGATTAATTCAACACCACAATCATTGTTGAATAATAATTCGTCTATCTCCTCACCTGATAATGGCCTACGCCTATAATCACATTTTTCTCTTTTGTCACTGCACACGGAATTACCACTAAGCCTAATGCTAACCATTCTTCACGCTACTGACCGGCGTTGCGAAACTGGTCTTGAAAAGCACATGGAATTCTTTTGTTGTCAGGAGGTCAACGACATAATTTTAGGGTTTCTCTAAATCCAGCAAGTGTATTCACCCACCATCTATTGCCTTACATGGAAACTAATAACTGTATTCACCCCCTATCTATTGCCGTAAATGGAAACTACCACCTTCACCATTTCCTTGAAGAAATATACAAAAAATTGGCGCGGGCGCTTAAACACCAGCTGGCGTGGACGGGAGGGAAGTGCTGGCTTTTCTTCCACGCCAAATGGCGTGCACGGTAGCGAATGTGTTAAGACTCATCCCTGTTACACAAACTGCAATACATACTGAAAAAAATATTCAACTATCGTGAGCTATGTCATACTGGAGTAATTAATTGGTTTCAGTTTCAGTTAACATTTAAAGTCTTGAAACCAAGTGGCAGCAAGCCATAGACATTTTGTTGAAAATATTTTCCCCACATACTAGACAAAGCTCACTCTCATTGCAAAAATTAGGAGAAAAATGGACATCTGTTACACTTGCAATTATAGTACTTACAATGCTCCACGAGCCACTAGGCCTTCTACGTTGCGAGGATCGATGTTCAGAGCTTTGTTTAAACATTGGAAAGCCTCAGAATGCCTTCCTGATTTGAAGTGGTCAATTCCTTCAGCCACACTCCTGAAGGCCCATTTGCTAGCCTGAATCTGACGAAGTTCTATTGCATATTCTTGTTCTGGAAATCTTCCTCTGAAAGTCATCAATTAGAAGTGGACTATTACCATTTACAATAATTAAAATCTTAAATAATAACAGACACCATTATTATTAGAGAATTCTATGAAATAGAATTCAGAATACATTTTGAAAAGGATATAAATATTGAAAAATGAAATATAAATGTAAAGTGATTCCATATTAAAAGAGGTGTACAATAAATGCAGTTTTAAGCACCATAACTAGGGACCGTACTTTTTTATAACAGTGACTGATAACATTCCTTAGCTATGTTTATTATTACTGAATTTTCGAAAGTACAGAATCCTATTTTACCATTTGGCATATTAGGGTTATACAATAAGGATATATACAGAACATACAATACATTACATATACATATTACAATTTTGCAAATACACTATTCATGAAATTTGAAAAATCTTTATAACTTTGCTTATTTAAGACAATATGACAGATTGGCGTAGTAAAGTCAAAATTCCTTAGCTTTAGCTTTATACATCCTTAAAATATCAACATTAACAAACCCAAAAAATTTCGCAAAAGTGTACATAAGCACAAAAATGCCCTCAGGACGAATTCTCTATTTTAATGGGTATAATCACAATACTGTTGCATCACATAAAAAAGCATATTAACGAGCTGGGAAATACCATGGCACATTTGAGCGAGCCAATCGCTTCAATACGTCTATAAGAGCTGCAATGATTGGTAGCCACGTACGCAGCAGCACCTTCCATGTGCCGTTAAATATTCCAATACCTTTAGTATGTGTAGCAAGATTGAGATCGGAATCAGCTGATGATAATGGGAAGACCCATTGAAATGATCATACTGGGTAGATATACCTTTTAGTGTAGTGTGTGTATTTCTGATCTCAATCTTGCTACAGATATCAACACTTCACTGTAAATTTCCATCTAATATTAATATTGACCTTTAGTATGGTTGAACATGTAACAATATTTCTGCAAAAGTCCTTTAATTAAAGAAACATCTTAATAAGTTTAAGAGTAAGGAACTTACCTCAGTCCAGTAATGAATGACACATTAGTGCTGCCAAGTCCCATTTGACTTGCTAAGTAATGTGTGTTGTTTGGATTGAAGAATCCCAGGCTCTTCTCCAAAAATTTCTCGTAATTCTCCCCTTTCAAATCTTGCACTTTCCTAAACACAACAAAGGCTTCAAATCAGACTTCACATAATTAACATGCAAGCTTGATAAACTTCAGAACTTCACAAAAATAAAAATCTAATTTTTTAAGATTGAAAATTTAAGAACCCTAGTAACTATAAAATATACAGTACTCATTGATGCCTGTAGTACATACAGATTAAGGTCAAGTTTCCAATTGCTGCAGACAAATTCTAGGAGCTAGATATCTGAACCTCCAGTAAAGGCCTCCAACCAATTCTTTACAAATTATTAAGGACACAATTAAAAACATTTAATGAAAAAATCATCCATTTACATACCTTCCACACTGCTAAATACATAGCTTAAAGAGAGTATTCTTTACAATGCTGATGTTTCAAGTTGCAATCCTTCCATAATCTAGAAAGTGACAAATATGTTGAAACATTTTCTTGCACATCTATTGTATGTTCTATTTAAGCACCCAATGCAATATCAAAATCTTCTTAGTCAAAGTTCACTTTACACTTTCCTGTGCTTCTTCAGTTCAACATACTATTTTCCCTCTTCTGGGTAAACAAATCTTGTTCCAGTAAGTTAGCTCTTACATTTCTTACATCATGGTCTTCAGCTGTAATGCATCTGTCGCAAATGTAGGAAGATTATTTAATAATTATAGTAATTAATAGATCTTATGCCCCTGATAACTTGCAAAGAAAAAGGAGGCAATACTTAAGAGGAATCATCTACGCATGTATGTATTGTATTGTTTTGTTTTGTTTTTGAGTGTTTTTATAATACCTTTAATCCTTTTTCACAAGGAATGGGATGTTGCAGAATATTGCTTGATATTTTAAAAAAACTATATTTGTAAAAAGTTAAAAAATTTACAGTAATTAGTTAAATATATTTTTATTGATTTACTGAAAGATGTCTCACTGACTGAAGTCCAAACACATACGTCAACAATTACACCCTTCCCAGAAAGATTACCAAGAAAAATATCCCTCTTAAACAGAATAATTAAAGAATCACCTGGGAAAATCCCTTCCCAACTTATAGTTTATAAAATAGAAACAAATAAAAAGTTACAGATCATCATTTATCCAAAGGGCAATCATTTTAAAATTCAAGATAGCAAAACTGACTTATACGTTACTCCACTGAAAAGTGATTCAAACCTCAACCAATCAACCAACAAAATACCTGGATCTCACCTGCCATTCTGTTGGTTATAAAGCTGTTAATGTACTGTACTGGACTTTAAAAGCACATAATTCATACTTCCACCATAGGTTTCATCATAACAATACTTTTCTCAATTGGTTCAGTACAGCTGCATAACATGAAACTGATATGACTGATGGTTTGTTCGGCAATATTCCTGTGATGAGAGAGCTGAAAAGGAAAACCTAAATCCAAACGAAGCCTTTCCTCTGTGCCATTTTATCTCATGATGTCTACTGGAATGTGCTTTGGTTTTGCTTTTTCCAACAAAACAGAGTATACTGGCCACATGTATGGAATCAACAGCACTATTTGTTTCTCATTTGATTGTTTCGTTTTGTATTTATACATGCTGTAATGTCAAATAAGAAGACATTTATTATTAAAGTTCAGCACTTTACCTGTGCAAAACAGTTGTAAAATAACACAGATTTTCTTGTATTTCAATCTAATACCATCCACATGCTTTAAAGAATGTAAAAGGAAGGAAAGAATGATGGGAGGGGAAAAGCACTTAAATTGTTATGTTATTATCAATGATGAGGACCTGATGATCCATTAATTTTCTTCCATGTCTATTCTCGGCAACGAAAACCTTTTTCTAAAGCTGTACCTTCGAGCACAATGAATACAGCAGGAAACATTAATTGACTTACCATGTTGAAATATATTTTAAAATATAGGAACCACAATCCAACAAAACCTAACTAAAATAAACTTTGCTTATGAAATGACTTCATTCCCAGCATCATACAGTTCTCATACTAACCTTACATCAACACCTGTTGCTTAAAACTAGTATTTCATTAAAGCTAACAAAAACGTTTAACAACTTGTTACACTCCTTATTACAGACTCTGAAATAACAGAAAACAATTCTATATTTTTGGAAAAAACATAACAGATTTTTTTTTAAATTTCAGTACTAGTAGATGATAAAACAATAAAATCATACCATTATGATGCTTGATGCAGATGTTAGACAAACCGACTTCCCCTGCTGCTAATCTTAAGACACTCTAAGATTACAATTAACACACATGTGTACTGTGCAGTGCACAATGGAATAGTGATGGCCAACTACCAGTTTACCATTAGGCCCATAAACTAAATACAGTAGAATCTTGATTAAACGTTTTTCTTACTCTAAATAAGGGTTTACACTAAATGCAGTTTCTAAGAAATAAAATATCCCAACTGAACCGTGCTTATTTACTATTTATTATATAGCTTATTAAACTGACTATTGTATTTGCTAAATAGTAAACTAGCTTTTTTGGTGTTACAACTGTTGAATTATTTGTACTTCATAATAATTATGTAGCATTTTTTTTTTTTTTTTAAGAAACTGTTTTTTTTCTTTGCTGCCATCATTCCATCATTAGAAGTTCCAAGAAGAAGCATAATAAACAGGCAAAATTCTTATATATTCCCCAAAGCACACAACAAAGCTAAGCTCAGCCTTGCTACAAAACAGGATTTTGGAAAAAAAGAAAAACAAGGGAGTGACAAGCACTTCCTGCTTTAAGATTGCAATTATCTAAAGGAATATTTTTTAATATTCTGATTCATAATTTTTTTAAAGAAATTTGTTTTAATTCCAAAGTTTTTTTCCCATTAGATAAGGCTTTTATACTACAGGGAATAACGTTAGATCAAAAATGTTAACACATGTTGTCCATTATATATCATTATCATTAATATTTGGAACTCTCATAATCTGATGTAAAATGCAAGAAAACGTTAAATCAAAGTTCTGTTAAATTGGGGTTCTACTGTAAAAGAACTTATGTTTTTAATAAAAATATCAGTAACCATATGTTTTGTCTACGCTACACATAAAACATGCTCTACATGGTTTCCTTAAATTCTGAATTCTAAGTTCAATGGAAGTTTAAGCATTATGTTCAATGTTACTAATGACTTATTTTCATAGGTGTTACTGAATTTTAATCTTATAAAATGGATTTATCTATAAAATTGTGTTGCTATTCTAAAGGCCTGTACGAATTCTAGATAAATGTCTTCTTTCAATTTATCATGCTGACTGCACATTTATCTGAATGTTAGGTTGCAATGGCTACTGCAGCCTCATATTAAATGCTTCACAGAAAACCATCTGTATCAGGAAGACCTAGTGACTGCTTCCATGCTTCCTCGAAGACAGGGAGAAAATGACGTTCTTCATGACAAGTTCTGATTTTTTTTTTTTAAATTGATATTCAGCCACAAAAACTACTTAGCCTACCAATCTACTCTTATACAATTCAACGGCCCTAAATAGCGTGCTTGCTCCCTCACTTCGTGAGACATCGGGTTTACTTGGCGATGTTCGTCTCTCGCAGTCTAAAATTTCACGAAGAGTACAAAATTAGGAAAACAGTTTCTTTATTATATAAAGCCTAAGTGAAATGAACACAATGAACAAATATTCTAATTTTATTTTTACTTACAATTTTCGTAGCTCTGAACCACAAACAATTTTAATAAACTGCCAGTGTAAATTTCTTAAAAATCATGGATTCAAATAATAATGATGGGTGAAGCCGCGGGCACCAGCTATACTATGTATAGTTTAACCCTGGAAGTATCACGGACAATAAAAATCCAAACAAACCACTCCTTCCCTTGATAAATGATATAATTTCTGAAAATTACAATGAATTTATCAAATAAAATTCACATCATATTCATCTGTCAACAAACAGTTCAGAAACGTTATCTATTACCAGTGTGTACAGTTAGCTTTGGAGCTACATAATCGAATCTGAGATCATTTTCCCAGCCGGCGCTTTCTAATTGTGGAATGTAAGTTACTCTGAAGCCAGAATTTTAGCTGTTTCATTAATTATTAATGATTTAGTTTATGAATGATTCGCGTGCAAGTGTTAATAAATATAATGCTTTAATAATCATTATACTCTTAATTTTTAATTTTTAAATTAATTATTGTGGGCGAAGCAGCGGGCACCTGCTAGTGTATTACATTTCTCCGCACATTCAATATCTTTACTTTTGAGTGGAATAAAATGTTACTGCATTCTACATTGTATTGTTCAGATCCTGTAACAGTGAAGCAAAAAATATAGAACTGCAGGGTATGTATTTGGATGAGTTTATCTAGTATTAATTTCCATTGAACTTTTATTTCACATAGATTTTAGACCCCTAATTAATGTATTCCCCTAAAAATACATATCAGAATGCAGCAATTTCAAAATTAGAATTTTAAAAGAACAGGGGGGGAAAAAAAAAGGAATAAACATTCTAATTTTCACAACATGATAAGGTACAAAAAAAATTGTGGACTGAATATTTTCCCTTTTCCCCAATATGTATGTTTAGAGAAAATAATTCACACTTTACTATAATAGCTTGAAATCCTATTCTGTCATGTAAATTTTCAAACTGGATAAAAACCCTATAAAAACTTTCAAAATCTTATTTGCTTCAACAATCTGCAAAACGCATAGGTGTCTCTGAGAAAAGAAACTCTCTCCAGATTTTAAACTGTATTGGAAGTTAACGCAGTGAAGTTATATAACATAATAATTATGTAGGGAGTTGAAATTAACATTCAACTTCACTTTTGGTATATTTTACCTGAACTAGTTTCAGAACCACCGTTACCATATCCACAGCTATACTTAAACTGCCACGACATCCTCCTGTGGACGTTGGATAAATTTAGAGATGAGGTCATCATCAGTCAGGATATCAAATATTTTATTCAGAAGAATAGGAATCATCTCATGAAATTCGATATCTCGACCAATGATGACCTCATCTCTAATAATAGCCAACGTCCACAGGAGGGTGCCATGGCAGTTGAAGTATAGCTGTTGAAAATGGTAGCAAGGGCGCCAAAACTAGTTCAGGTAAAATAGACTAAAAGTGAAGTTTAGTGTTAATTTTGACTCCCTATATAATTATTATCTCCAGATTTTGTTTCACATGCACTCAACATAAGCAGCATGTCTCCCATGTATGAGAGAACAAAGTAATAATCTAATAAACAGACAGATATGCACATCAGAATTATCTTACCAATGACACCAGTAATCCATTGTGGCAACAGTGTCAAGGTAGATACCATTAACATACTTCCACAGTTCTCCGATCATGGTAGTTAATATTGCAGCAAGTGAAGTCTTCTTGTGAAGCATGTACAGTCCACCACTGTTAAAAATATTGATTAAGGTGCCTAGGACAGTAGAGTGAAAATGTGGGATGACCATTCATTTTGAAAAAGGAATTCATTTTTGACATCCCCTAATTATACGTTGCTATCATGAGTTCTTCTGCGCTGCGAGAACCAATTCTGGTGCTGTTGCTAAGATTAACACAGAAAGGCTAATCTAAATATGGCAGAACTACCACCACACGGCAAAGTTTGAATGCATGTGACCATCTAGGAGAATTTATCTTCAAGGAACATATTATATTTCTAAATTACAGTAAAGTCAAGAATTACAATATAGTGAAACTATAGATTTCTTAACTTATCCATTGCTTGTGTGGTTTTATCACACACATAAATTTGTTCAATTCTGGCCATCACTGATGAAGAAAAACCAAACCATTAGAAACTCATTTGTGTATGAGTGAATCAAAGACAATGAAACATGCACACTGAAACAGCTGCTATTTATTCAGATAAACATAACACGTGTGTGCTTTAAACCAAAATAACAAATACACAAGTACAAAAAATATGTACAGCTCACCACATTCTATATTTGGTAACAACTTTAGCATGGTATGAATAGAGAGACCTGCATTTTTCACATCTGTGAGACAAGTGACTTATGAAATGTATCTCAAAGTGCTTGGGAACTACAAAAGCAAGGAATTATACAAATTTACCACAGTCATGAACTGAATTAGAAAAAAAGCCTGAAGCTGTAACTTACTTTAAAAAAAATAAAAAATGTGATTCTTGAATTTTTCTTCCTTATGCCTGTTGCTCACGGTCAAATTTTTCTTTAAATTTATTGCACAACTATCACTTTTCAACAAATTGGTATTGCTAACGATCAAATTCGCCTTTTGTCAAGCGTTTGGTTATTTGCGTCGGCATATAGGACTTGTTCTAATTCTAGCAAATAAGCTGTCAAAAGCCAATCAGCGCAACGAACGTGAACATCCCACGCCCAATCAGCGTCTAGTGCAACTTCCGCCCCATCTGCCGGTAACTGAGGAAAGCGAAGCCTCCTGCATGCTCTTCCAAAATGGCTGGTGCAGGTTGGACTAAGGAAGCGGTATGCGTCTTGCTAGACGAATACCAGAAGAACCCCTGTTTGTATGAGGTCAAGATGCCTCTCTACCATAATCGGAACGCGCGAAGGGAAGCAGAAAGTAAAATTGCAGCCATGGTAAAGTGCTTTCCCCCCATTCTCAAGAAATTATTGTATGAATTGGGGTCCTCTAACCTCAATTCTGTCTGCACAAGAGACAATACCCCTCTTCCTTGGCTTCTTCTCATAATCCATTCGCATGTCCAACTCTTCCTAGTTTTTCTTTTCTTTTTTTAATTGCTACACAAGCAAGAATTGCAGCAACAGCAATCATAAGCCCCGATTTCTTTACTGGAAGCATACTAAACAAATTTTTCACGTTAGTACACAGAGTCCAGTTCAAGAATCAGCCACCAGGTGGGGGGTTAAGATGGAGTACAAGAATTTAACACCAGGTGGCAGGGTAAATCTATGGTGGTGTGAAATTTACCCACTAGAGGGAACATAATTCGAATTTCGTGAATCATTTGATCGTTGACAAGGGACGCGTTTGACAACGTGCTTGACAAAATTAGTTGTGCAATAAATTTAACGAAAATTTTGACCGTGAGCAACAGGCATTACACATCACCACACCACATACCATAAGACGTACCAACACAGTTTCTTAACGAAATTTTTGAAGTTGTTTATGGACTTTGGAGACAGAAACAGTATATTGTGATACTAGTGCTGTAAGCGGTGCATACGGATCAAGGAAAGAGTTTGAAAAAATGAGGCGCTTGCACAGAGTTTTTTCAATTTCCGAGATCCCTTATGCGCTTACGGAACGAGTATTGCATGCTTTTTTTTGCACGATGATTATTTATATCAATTTAATTATATTAATTGAGATATTAGCTGAAAATATGTATATACGAGTACATTATTGAAGATAGATGTTATATTTCAGAAAGTGATTGGCATGTGTTGGTTGTTATGGAGACTGAATATTTGTCCTGTTAAAGCCGCCACCAACTGGGGACCTTGGTTCCGGCCTTCGATCAAGACTTGTATTATGATGGTTTTACTTACAGCACGTGTGCTTTTTTTCATTTTTATAGCACTGAGATTTCTTTTGTTTTCATAGCAACTAGATTGCGTGTGGGAATGTCAAGTTACGATCCACGGCAACAATATTCGTAAGTACCACTAATTAGTTATGTTGTGCAAAAACTAGTTTTTCCCAGAATACTTCAAATGTAGTGTTGCAGTATTTAATGATCTCAGCACAGATCAAGACAAGACAAAACTGGTCCCGGAACTTGTTTTCAATTGAAAAATTGTGATCTGCCTAGTACTTCATACTAAGCAATCAATCGATTATTATAGCATGTAATTTATAGTTACTTTAGTTACAGATTTCATTGATGTATCCTGTTCAAGGTGGTTTTTGTGGCAAAATTATTAGGCCTATTCAATAAGAATGGTTCAACTGCTTTAGCTTCTTTTTCCATTAAGAGTAATTAAAACATCTTTTGTATTTTTGTTTATATGTAATATTTGTTGTAGCCATTGTTGTGTTGCCATAACCCATCATGAGCAATGTGCTCAGGGTATGTATACATGGTCTGAATAAACAAATAAATCTAAAAATTATACTTTTGCGTTTTTTAAAACCCCAGCTAAAAGTCATCTGAATCCATACAAAAATTAGATCCCATTCAGTAAACAATTAAAAACTGAATGATAAATGCAGGTCCCTATATTGAATGATAAAGAATATTTCTTTTGCTATTATTTTACTACCACCCAACAAATATAAGCATTACATTAAACAAAAAGACACAATAAGTGCAGTACTCACTTGTAAACCTCAGGGACGTCATCACTGTTCATAAGACCAAGCCGAGAAGCCAATTCTGAGTTTGGTGGCAGTGTCACGCCTTTCATCCCACACACCAACTTCTCGGTATCAGAGTTCACTTCCAGCACTTCGCAGCATACAATATCATTCACTATGTAGCCACGATTCACAGTTTTCTTGTCTGAAGCAGGAATTAAGCTTGATGTGGGGCAGAATGCCTGCAAGAGAGAATTAGTAAATTAGTTTCAGTAGCAGCAGGTCCCTCGGTAAGGCAAAAGGAGAGATTAATCAGACAGGTCGGCATCTTGTGGACTAGTTTCAGAGCAGTCTGTTCATAGGAGGAAAAGATTTAAAAGTGTCTACAAAGATTGTTTTACGGTTTGGTTTTTGAAAGTTTTTATTTTCTACTTATTAGTACTCACAATGGTTAATAAGCAAAAATATGGCCAAATGAAAAAAAAATGCTATCAAAAAAAGGAAACTGAAATCAAAGTGCAGTGTAGCAAAACTGAAACTGGGCCTAAATCAAATGTAGTAAACAACCACTCTGAGTTTGATATAATTAATGAAAACTGCAATGGGTACAAATTCTTTTTGTTTAATACTTTTATGTTTGGCTGGCCTAGAAAGCAATAATATAGGGTCGGTGTATATTGTGCATGAAACAAGCAAAACATCTGGTTCATCTGACAAGGGAAGTCTTGTCACTTGACAACTTAAAAAATTTACAAGACTTTCACAGAAGGTAGTAAATGATACTAAAGATTTCATATTAGTCAGAAAAACATATTAACTTTCCTTAACTGTTTATGTTCGGATACATGAATCAAGACTACACATTATGCAGCCTATCAATCATAAATGCTTGTAATCACTCTATCTGTTTCTTAGAAGCAAGGATGCCAGGGTGAGAAGTAACACGTGTAAGAAAATAAAAGATGTGGTTACCGTATTTACCTGAATTAAGACACACTTTTTTCCTAGATTAAGTGAAATATATCTACGGGTTAAAATCACGGTACAAGTGTTTTTAGGCAGTAATGGTAAAAATGCACACAACACAGTCAGTTGATCTACCATGGCTGGTTCCCCTCTACCAATCATTGCCATCTATCGATTATCTCGAACCTCCGAGAATAATCGATTCAACAACAAAATTACATCAATTTTAGTTGAAGCATCATAGAAAATGCATAAAACTGCATGAACAAGTGATGTTCATTTTTTTTATTATTATTATTATTTTTTTTTTTGTGTGCATATTTTGTCATTTTTGTCAGCAGTATTACAGAATGTTCATGTACTGTCAGCTGCTCACAGGCAAAGAAATGCAAATAATGGTAATTTTAAACTGATGGTAAATGAAAGTGCAGTTATGAAAATTGAAAAAAGCAAGAAAACCAAAAGTAATAGTTAAATGAAATGTAAAGTACTGATTTATGATTTCTTTTCCATCAGTTTCATATAATGTTTGAATATGTGACTATTATTCATGGGGAAAGTTGAAAAATAAAGTGTATAGGTCAATTTCCCATACATTAGAAGAACTTAAAGACAACATCACAAGAGAAATGAACTTTAGCTGAACTTATGCGCATGAAAGAAAATTTCCTAAAAAAGTGCCAGTGTTGTATGGCTGCAAGAGGAGGACATTTCCAACATCTCTTGTGATGACGTAAATGGTTATTTTCATTGTAATTCAAACTTTAACTGTGAGAACCTGAACCATTACACCGATCGCGGCTTTATTTGCGCAGTTATTTTACTTGATCGCTAGGGAGTTGGAGCTGTGCTTGCCACGATGCAGAAACCCACGTCATTGGCCAACTCTTGCATGGGATTCACTGTATATCTTCTGTAATAATCCCAATTTTTTAAAATTTATTTTATTATTATTATTTTTTTTACCTATTCCTTTCTTTCAGAACTGTGCAAGTTGCAAATTCCACCGGGCCACGAGGTATCCCTGGCGATCCCTTAAGGAGAAACATTCTCAGTGGAGCTGTTTCTGGAGTGCACCAGCTTCTATCTAACACTTAAATCTAAGGACAACATACACACCCAGTCCTGAACCCGTGAATTTTTCTTTTTCACTACTAAAAAAATCTCCAACCCGATATAATTTTACCAAATGCCTTTTCCAAATCCTTTTCAAAGTTTCCTAATTAAATGTTTATCTTGGATGGTGTTATGCATGGTTTTGACCAAGCGCCAAAGCTGGCTTTTAGATACTTGCATAAACACAAAAACTTATATAATAACTCAACAGGTTGTGTGAGTGTGATCAAAATAATTTCCTGCAGAATTAAGTTAACTGAACAAAGAGGAATGCCGTATTGGCCCGAATATAAGATGATGTTTTTTCCTTGAAAATGTGCTTATAAAAACTATATTCGTCTTATACGCGCAGCCTAAGACTCAACAACACGTGTGTAGCTGTGCATGAAAATGACGTGTGTCCGACCCAAGATCTATGTCGGGCGGAAATTCACCGAACTTTACTGAACTTAATTTTTTCCGAATTCGTGCTTCTGCTTGTACTGCACCAGGACCTTCTGATCCTGACTGAACTGTTACTTGCTTGGCGTCTCTATTCTCTATGCGTAATTTCATAAAGCTTTTGTTTGACCACCAGTCATGGCAGACCATGTAGAAAAGAAAGCGTCAACATTGTCTCAATGCGTAAATAAAGACAAGAGAAGAAGTTACGACATGAACTTCAAAATTCTGTTTTATGTGAACAAAATCTACTAATAAGCTATTTTATATATTTTTTCGTTAACTACCCTTCAAAAATTCAGGGTCGTCTTATTTTCAGGACAATACGGTAATTTTTATAGAGAGTTCACACCTTTGGCTATTAGATGAAGCAATATTCTTATAAAAATTATTTTGGAACTTCGTTAATTGATGCTTCATTACTGTCTATATCATCACTACACTGTCTATTGTCCTCCTACCCTTCCAAAAAACAAATTGGAATGTGATAGTAGCTTATTCATCTCTATCCAATTCTTTTTTCTGCTAAGATACCAGTACAACTTTTCTCAGATTGGACAAAATGCTATTTGTCTATAGCTGTTTGGACTTTGTTCATTACATTGACCATTACTAGATGAATAATAGCTATTCTCCAAATTTCTGGTATTCTTTTCTGTCAAGTTACATTCTGAAAATTTGTTATAAACAATTCAATCTATCACCTTTTTCATACCACCCCTGGAGAAATTCTCCTGGTAACCCATCTATACCCACTGATTTATTTTTCTTCATCCTCTTAACTCGTTAATTGAAAATGGTTATAAAGTTCCTCTAGAATTACTCCCAGTTCTAAGTTTAATATTATCCTCTCCTATCCATCCTGTATTCTAAATTTAAACTCAAAGTGATTCATTCAGTCTAAGCAGCCTGTCACACAGAGCTTCGATTGATCAAGAACAATCGATTGCCATCAGGTAGTCTCGACTAAATTTCTGTTCCTTGTCACCCTAACCATAGGGATTCATCAATCAATGGAAATATTATAGATTATGTACCGATGATTTTAGTAGGCCTATATTAAGCACTCTGATCACTGTATATCAGAGGTAAAACTATATTACCTTAATAGGCCTATGTCTGTTTCTCTTCTACATATCATACTACATGTATTGGGATTCAGTTTAATACAGTGGAACCTCGTTAGCACGTTCCTCATTACTACGTTTTCCCGCATAGTAAGTCGTTTTTTGGAAGTCCCGGCCCCAATCTTAATAATTACATGTTTAAATGTTTCTTTAACACGTTTTGGTTTCACGCTTAGTACGTTCGTATTTGGCTCGCCAACCACACTTTGCCAAACACAAGCTTTGTTTGTGTCCGATCGTGTAATCTCTATGTCAGAATTCTTGTACTCTTTGCTCTATGGGACCAATCATCAGTCATTATAGTTGCTTCTCATTGGTCATTTGGACACCAATCGGCAGCCATTGTGTTTGCTTCTCATTGGTCATTTTGACGTCATGCAGATTTTTCAGCATCAGCTGTGTAGTCGCCATTTTTTTTCGTGATATTTTTATTGTGTTCTCTAGGTAGTGAAATATGTTTCAAATTTCTTACGGTTCGTGTGGTGTCGAGAAGAAAATATTAGAATGTTTGATGAAATGTAGGCTAAAAAAGCAGATCATGCTTCTCACATGGGTATAGGATCACATTTCATTAGCAATTTGACTTTGTTCGCTAACATTCAGGCATGTCTGAAATTTTGAACAATTACACTTCCAGTTATTTTATGTTTGTTAATAGATTGTGGAGTGCAACTTGTTTCATGTGTGATGTTTTAGAATAAAGTGGATGCTTTTTTGTGTGAATTTCGTATGGTTTTTCATTAAATATGGCTCCCATACATTCCTTCAATTTTTGCAACTTGTTTAATTTTTTCAAATAAAATCGTTAGGCCTATGTATTTGTTTACACAATTTAAATCTCGCATAACTAATGGCTTGGCATAGAAGCTCCTGTGTGTCAATATGGGTATTTCTGAGTCATTAGGATGCACTTTTGAGTGGTTCTGAGCAACTTAGAAAACATAGGCCTATCTACATACTCCCTACGATTTTTTTTTAAATTTTCAGTAGTACGTTTTCCTGCTTAAGACGTATATTTTTCTCAGTCCCTAGGAAAACGTCTTAACGAGGTTCCACTGTAATAGGACTACTTTCTCAGGTTACATCTGTTTACTTCAAGCTTCACCCACTGACAGCTCTCAATGAGCGAAGAAGTGTCTTTGTTGTAGTCAGATCGGTCACCACTAGGTGCGACAACTTTACGCAGACACACTGCAACCCTCACATGTCACTGTGAAAACCACAATGTAAGCAAAACGCAACATGGAAAAATGCTCATTAATACTAAATGTGTGCACTCAGAATGGAGGCACTTGGCACACTTGACTCACAATACATGAATAACATTGTCACCAAGAGGCATTTTCTCATACTACCATTCGGTTGCATGATAATTCCGGGGTGCGCGGGCAAAGAGAGTTAAGTCCACTTTCTTGTTACTGAGAATTAGCGTGACTTAACACACTATACCAGCCCTCTTCAGAGATGGATAAACCCATGAGGCACACATCCTTAACTACCATACAATTTTGAATATGACTTACTGGACTTAACACAAATGTAGAGAACATTTTCATCTATAACTCTATGGACATACCTCAATTTTTTAGGATGGTGGACTTAACTCTCTTTGCCTGCGCACCCCGGAATTATTAAAGGAACTTTTGAGTTGCACCTAGTAGTTTAATTAAATCAGAAAATTATATAGTGAAGCAACAATGTACAGTGAAGATAATGAATGGCAAAGTTGTATAGATAACCATTATTGAGAGAATAAAAAATTACTTACACTCACTTTTCAGTGCCTAAATATGCACATTCCCTCTTGTACAAGAAATTGCGACTACCAAATTGAAACAAAAAATACAAGTCTGGCTATGTTCTTTTGCAGACATTTTCTAGCAAACTGAATCTCAAAATGAGACAATATCTTCTCTTTAAAGTAAAACTCCCTTAGACCATACCTTGATATTCAAGTCAGATGCACACTTAGCCCCAGGTCCATCTGAGCACAACACCTTTATCATAATTCCGGAAACAGATTTCTGGATAACAGAACCAATTAAGACATCACCTCTGCTCAGAGACTGCAAAAAAAGAGAAAAAATGTGAAGCGTGTAGAACAGTAGAGAAATGGTTTAATGAGGTAATATTTCAATAGAACTTACTTTATTTCATTATACACGAAAACATTAATAACTCAAAATATGTTTCAGAAGCCATTACTTCCATCCCCAGCTAATCATGACCAAATCTTGTCCTAATGTTGGGAAGTATTAACCCATATCAAATATTTTATGACTTCATATTATCCCAAATATTTGTTTAAAAAATAGGCTACTTCAGACTTAAATCTGCAATTTCTTTCAGCACTTCAACAGTGTCTGAAGTCTCAACTAAGCATAGATACTACAGGAAACATAATTTCTTGATGTGCATTTTTTTATTTTATTTCTTTTATAGGCTGTACCTTCGTACAATCAGATTTGCTAACAGTTTCTTATGCTGGTTTAAGAAGATAGCATGCCAATGAAATTAACCTCCTGATGCAAAGGTTAAATTATTTTGCTATGTAGTAGAAAATTAGGAGTAGCAAAATGCAAAGTTACCTGGAAGAAATGCTTCAGCCTGCTAGGCTTGTCCAAATTCAGGAACGACTCATATGGTGGCATCATAGCATAAAAGTCTGCAAGAGAATAAAATGGTTCGGTAACATGAAAAGAAACACAAATGCAGTCTGTATGCTTAAAATATTTAACTGTAAAAACTATCAATCACCCAGAGAGGTCATGTCCACTAAGGAATATCTAGTCTGTTTAGAGCCTCTGAGCAACATGATCAAGTTCCTCGATTCAATAACATCTTACAGCAAACTCTCGACTACCAGGACTAATCACCAGATAAACCAGTACAGATAATAAAAAACACAGATAATTCTAAGCTTTTTTCTAGCAATATTTCCAAAGCACAAAAAAGTAAAGTATACATCGAACAGTTTACACTCCAGAACTAACAACTCATCTGTCAGCTTATTCTTTTACTCATGAATGCATAATTTGAAGGTGACAATGAAATTTCACGTCAAGAAACTGAAAATATATTATTATTAGGTACTTGGTTATACTATTACACATAGATAGAGGTGTTTGAAAAGGTTCTTATTTTTTACCAGATTTGTTTTAAAATTAAAAGATGGAGTTTTATGTTTTTATTTGTTAGAGGCACTGAAAATATAAGACATATGCATATATATAATCTAATCAGTATACTGCATCTCACCGAAGAAAAATCACCGACTATAAGACTATACCCAAAAAAAGTAATTTCTGAAGATTCCTTCAAAACTAGATATCAAAACGAAGTAACTTCAAAAATTTAACGAGTTGAACTTAATACCTTCTGGTAGAGCAGAAAATATGTTGTCAACAATGGCACTATTATAATTTATAGTAATATGAAGGAAGCCTACTAAAATTTTATATAACTGTTGTAACAGTATTTAAGTTCAAGAGGAAAATTAGGCCTACTGTTACAGGATTTTATGTTGAGAAGAATATAAAGAATAGATCATTCTCTGCATGGGGCTTTGCTGGCAACAATCTGTTATCCAGCGTAACACAGAGCCTAGTACGCAATAATCCATTGAGATTTCAGTACTCCAGCCGTTGCGGAGCATTGAACTGGGGCTCGGTATTGGGTTGCGCTCTGGCGGTGGTTATCTCAACTCTCTCCCTTCCCCTACTTCTGTCGCACTGAGGCAGTGCGCAGGTTCCCAGCCGATTCCCCCCCAGTCGGCAGCGAGCTGCGGTGTTGGGAAGCTGGTACGCTGCTCTTTATTTGTTGAAATTTCCTTACGCATTAAGTACCGTTAGTCTTTTGTTCAAAAAAATGTATGTGCTTATCTGATTGGTGAAAGAACATATCGAATTGGTGCCCAAAGGGGTTGTAGCCTATATAAGCCATGTTCTTCCCACCATCTCTCTCTCATAAGCTTGGAAGCCGATAAATATGGCGGACCATGTGGCGTATGATGGAATTCAACGTCATGAACATCATGGTAGGAAAGGACTGTAGGCCACGTATGTGCAAGTCATCTAGTTGAATTGTTGCGATCCGCACTCATTTTAGTTAAGTTCGGGGTCCTTTGAGAAAACAGTGCATGAAGTAATGTTTTGCAAAAGTTCGTTAGGCTTCCATGGGGAGCATGGCCTGGATTTAATTATTTAGGAGGATCATATATCTTGAGATTGTTGCATGTTAGCATGCTGTTCTGGCTGAATGGGGTTATGTTGGTATTATTTAGCATGATGTTGTGAAGTGATTTGTGCTGGGACTTCAGTAATTTATTTCAAGCATGGCTTGGTTAATTTGTTTAGAGGTTAGCATATAGCATGGATCTGTTGCATGTTGGATTGCGTGGGGTTTTATCCTTTGGTTCATGAATCCTTAATTCATTATTTGTGAATGCGTTGCTGACCTAATGGGGTTACGTTTGAAATTTTAAAATTTGTTTCTTGGGGCTGGTTCCATTTTTGATGGGGTTTTTCTTGATTAATTTAGTATATGCTCTGATCTCATTTTATTCTGTGTTTAATAATCCCCTGCAAATTATGCTGAATATTTTCCCTTCCGGTCTCCTTTCATTTTGTTCCATAGGCCTTTATTTCCATTGTGCCTGCTCTTCACGTGGCCCTTCTGTATCCTATATTATGTTGGTTTTCCTTCTGCAGTCCTTTCCGTTCCTGGTTTCAGAGGTGAAGTTCCTCTTCTAAATTTACTTATTTAGTGAGTTTTAGTTACTTTCCGCCCAGTATTGGCTTCCAAGAGGGGAGCCTATTTACCCAAGGCCTGGGGTAAATAGTCCTGGTGTTCGGAAGTAAGAAACCATCGGGTTGTGAGTATAAATATGAAGGGTATGTAAACCAAATCCTTGTTTAACTGATATTTGTTAATAAAGTTTATAAAAATAATTAACATCATACTAAATGTTTGTTAAAAAAATCAAAGATTATTATTATTTATGTGGCCTGTAATTAATGCTTGTGTAACTTCAAATTATTTGGTCACCCATGTTGTGTAAATAAAAACAGCATTTATTGTATTAATAGTAAAAACTTTCAAATTGTTAAATATAAATTGTAAAAAAGGATGTACCAGATCTCAATGGCTGGTTTAAGAAGGTTTTAAAATATAATTTATAATATCGAATTGCTTCCAGGGTATGTAAGCATATGAGTGGAGACTTAATACACTGAACTTCACTAAATATTTGTACTAACCTGGACCGGTTTCGGGATTACAACTTTACACCATTTTCAACGTACTCCGACTGATGTTTGTGTTGTATGGGCACCCTCCCACGGACGTCCTATGAACTTCCTGACCAGGTCATCTTCCGTTGGTATTTCAAAGTTCATTAGGTTATCTGCATTCTTCTGGATAAATATCTTCTCCCAGACTGTCAGTTCACTATGTCCGTGGGCGCACTTAACCAACTTAGGTTCTTGTTCAACTTCATGGTTCATGTTCCAGACATGGGCTGCTACTGCGGACTTTTCAATTTGTGCATATTTGACGTGTCTTTGGTGTTCTTTCATCCTGGTCTCTATATTTCTTTTTGTTTTGCCTATGTATTTTTGTGGACAGTTTTTGCAACTAAACTGGTAGATGCCCGATTTTTTCAGGTGTTGTACTCTCTCTATGTTGGTTGACCTTAACATATTTCCTAAACTGTATCTATTAACCGGGGCTAAGGTGATGTTGTGGTCTTTGAATATTTTCTTGAATTTTTTGTCCATTATTGGGTGGTAGGTGATTTTCCTGTATGTAGACTTCTGCTCTTTTTCCGGTTTTAGTGTAGTCAGATCTGCAATTTGTTTTTGCCTATGATATCAATCACCCAGATTTGTCGACCAGTTCTTTGTGGAATCCATTTAGTTGTGCTGTATTAATAATTGTTCCATATTCCTTCTTGTGTTCCTCTTTGCTGAGTGGTAAATTGTGATTGATAGGGTTGAAACTATTGGCTTTTATGTAGTTGTTCGAGTGAGTTTCCTTTCTGATCTTTATGTCCAGAAAGGGGAGATGGTTTTCAGTTTGCTGCTCTAGAGTAAAACTGATCGATTATTAAGTAGTTTTAATGCATCTTGTATATGTTTTTCATTTACTATGGCGAATATGTCATCCACGTATCTCAACCATGTTTTGTACATATGTGGGAAGGCTGATGTAATATGAGTCTCAAAAGTAGCTCATATATATAGGTCTGCTAGGAAGGGTGATAGTGGGTTCCCCATTGCTAGTCCCTGCCTTTGTTGATAAAATTTTCCATTGAATGTAAAATATGTTCGGTTAATGCATAGGTTTGTTAATGAGACATATTCTTTGATAGTGTTATCACTAAATCTACTTGATCTCAGCCAATTAGTAAGGTATTTCAGAAGTTTATCATTATCGATGCTCGGAAATAGTGCTACTACATCGAATGATACGAGTTGATCTGCTGGAGAAATTTCTATGTGTTTTATTTCATCAATGAGTTCGAACGAGTTTTTGATACCTCTGCTTTCATATTCTGGGAAAGAAGTAAATCTTACGTCGAGCCATTTTGCCAGATAGTAAGTGGGAGCATTGATGTTGTTGATTATAGGTCTCATCTTGTTGCCGGGTTTATGGATCTTTGGTAGGCCACATATGTACAAAACATGGTTGAGATACGTGGATGACATATTCGCCATAGTAAATGAAAAACATATAAAAGATGCATTAAAACTACTTAATAATCGATCAATTTTACTCTAGAGCAGCAAACTGAAAACCATCTCCCCTTTCTGGACATAAAGATCATAAAACAAGACAATAGGCTGGAATTTGGAATTCACAGAAAGGAAACTCACTCGAACAACTACATAAAAGCCAATAGTTTCAACCCTATCAATCACAAACATGCAGTACTAAACAGCTTAACTTATAGATTAGTGAATTTACCACTCAGCAAAGAGGAACACAAGAAGGAATATGGAACAATTATTAATACAGCACAACTAAATGGATTCCACAAAGAACTGGTCGACAAATCTGGGTGATTGATATCATAGGCAAAAACAAATTGCAGATCTGACTACACTAAAACCGGAAAAAGAGCGAAGTCTACATACAGGAAAATCACCTACCACCCAATAATGGACAAAAAATTCAAGAAAATATTCAAAGACCACAACATCACCTTAGCCCCGGTTAATAGATACAGTTTAGGAAATATGTTAAGGTCAACCAACATAGAGAGAGTACAACACCTGAAAAAATCGGGCATCTACCAGTTTAGTTGCAAAAACTGTCCACAAAAATACATAGGCAAAACAAAAAGAAATATAGAGACCAGGATGAAAGAACACCAAAGACACGTCAAATATGCACAAATTGAAAAGTCCGCAGTAGCAGCCCATGTCTGGAACATGAACCATGAAGTTGAACAAGAACCTAAGTTGGTTAAGTGCGCCCACGGACATAGTGAACTGACAGTCTGGGAGAAGATATTTATCCAGAAGAATGCAGATAACCTAATGAACTTTGAAATACCATTGGAAGATGACCTGGTCAGGAAGTTCATAGGACGTCCGCGGGAGGGTGCCCATACAACACAAATATCAGTCGGAGTACGTTGAAAATGGTGTAAAGTTGTAATCCCGAAACCGGTCCAGGTTAGTACAAATATTTAGTGAAGTTCAGTGTATTAAGTCTCCACTCATATGCTTACATATTTAATAACTTCACTGTGTAAACTTCCTTCATTAATTAAATAATGCTTCCAGGGTGTTTTTATTTAAAATAAAAAAACACATCTTTGCGAGGACCCTTGCATTTATTTGCAAGTGTGCTCGTTTAAATTTGCATCTCCTTATCCTCCTGCTTTTCAGACTCTGGGGTTGCATGTGCCCAGCAACGTAGGAGTATAATATCGAAGGTGGTGGTGCACTGTGCAATTTAAATAGCTCATTAAATTTTAAATATGCATTGAGAAATAACCTTGGGAGTATAAAGGATTTAATTTTTAAAGCCTTGAAATATGCAATGTCAAAAAGTGAAAATTATGGCGATATAATTAAACAGCTATAAAGACAATAGATGCTCTTACATGAATTATGAAATTTTAAATTAAAAGTGTTGTTGACCTTTGTTCAAAAAAAGTTGCCAGAAATTTCCATTCACGAAGCCAGTGCTAATAGCAACCAATAGGCAAAAAATAAAATCAGATCAACTTATGGAACAAAGTGCCAGAATGCTTTTGTTTAATCAGTGATAACTGCAATTATATGAAGAAAAAAGTTATTTTTTAATCGATTTCCAAGTTAAGCTCCTGATCAATGCATTAAGCAGGGCATACGGAAGAACAAAGTCTAGTGATAAGCATTATGTAAAGGAATATGTGGTTAGTGTTATTTGTCATATATAGCTAACTGTATTGCACCTTTCAAAGCCATATATGAAAACTGTAAAACAATATGTTGTCACGAGAACTGATTTGCATTTGATGAATTCTTCCTAACATATTACCATAAAATAGGCACTAAATTGGGCATTATTTCAGTACCGGTCAACCGATGTGATCTGATATCAATAGTCTTCTTCCCAGGAAAGTTATAAATGCGTATACCCAGTTTCCTGAAAATCCGATATTTGAGTTATCATGCGTACACACACATAGACAGACATTTTCCCATTTCCCACACAATCTCATAAAGTACCATTCTGATACTTAATAAAATGAAATACTGTAAAAGAATACATACCACATAATATGACTATTAAACTGGCTTAAAAAGTAACAATGAATTAAAGAGCAATTCCAATTTAAACAGTTCTCACCTTCATCTCCTGGTTGCCTTTCTTTTATGTCGTTAACTTTCTCAAGCAACGAAGAGTCATACAGCAATGCAGCTTTCTTCACTACAAACTGCTGCAACTTTAATCTTTTGCCTCGATCCTGAAAACTACAACCAAAAAAAGAAAATAATTATATCTGGTTATTTTATAGTTGTAACAGAGATTGAATGTAAGGCAAAATGCATTTATTTTATTCTTACACATTCTTAAAAATTACTGATTGTAAGTTCACACATTAGTATTAGGATTATGTACAGGAAAGATAACTATGCCTATAAACACGTAATGCTTATAAATGCATATTCCCTGATTTTCTAAACTAACATTACATTGTATATATATTACGTGGGATTTTTTACAGTGAAGTGGTACTATAAATAATGTAGTATATGGTCGGTTGTTTAAACTCAAACTTCACTTACTTGTTTCTTTTTAAGAATCATGATTTCGATCAGCCTCCTGATCATCCTCAGCTTGTGTCCGACAGGAGGCTGATCGAAATCATGATTCTTAAAAATAAACAAGTAAGTGAAGTTTGAGTTTAAACAACTGACCATATACTACATTATTTAACATTACATTGATTTACAACAGTTGGAATGTATAGTAACTGAAAATTTATGAATGCATTGTACTGTACTATCACTCCATATTGTATAAATTTAAACTTATATTCCCTTATGTTTCTGACAACCTGAAGCTTATGTTAGGGTGAGTTCCCCCATACATGCATTCAAAAGCTGACAGTTGGGTCTTGAATTAAAACAAGCGACCCCATTAACCATCTCATCCCTTCCTTAAACTGTTGATCGCTTTCATAATTCAATTATTTGCAAACATTCATGAATTCAGGGCTGTGGATAACACAAAGAAACTGTGGGTTATCTTTATCAACTTTCTTTCAGTTTGCTATACCCATCCACAAACATGTATTTTATGCAATTAACATCATTGTGTCATTTTCGTTTTTATTTACTACATGGGTTCTCTGGTATATCGTCATAATTAAAGATTTGGAAGGAGCTGTTTGAAATGTATGCACAACTACCCATTCTCTGCACAACCCGTGACTTCCTTCTCTATATTTGGTACAAAACCTCCATTGCACTCTTGATGCCGACTTTGATTCTTCAAACCAATACATATAGTGAGTGCTTGGACCAGCGAAGGCTGCCACCTTTCTTACAACAGACACTAGTGATTGTGGTGGTGTGATTCAGTACAATACACTATGGAAGCAAAACTTGATCTATATTGCTACAAAATAATATCCAAATCAGCTCTGTACATAGTCTGTGATATTTATATAGATTTACCGAGCTGTAAAGCCCATTTTTAAGCATTTATTATGTGTTAATCAATATTTTACTAGTTCCAAAATTTAAACAATTCTTTAAGCAAATATGAATATATGACGAGCCATTACAGCACCTATTGTCCAAACGTTGCATTTTCGAATAAGCTCGCTGGCTATTACCACAGTATAAGTATTAATACAGTAAAGAAACTGTGTGTTAAAAGTCCTATGACAACATGTTGACTGGACGACACTAGCGCTCCAGCTACATTCTCATCATATGAAATGGCTTGGGAAAATACATAAACACATTGCAAAATATGTTATGTTAAAAGAGAAAAATACAGAATATTTTTATTTAATGCAAATCTAATTTTAAATTTAAGAAATAATAAAACAGATAATGTATTATATTCTAGTTAAGAAGAGGTAAACAATACCTAAATAGGCTACTGTTAAGGACTGTACCTAGGCCTAGTATTTTTCCTTTAAAATCATTGCCCTTTAATATAATTTATAATTCAAATTATGATAATAAATAGCCTACATATTAATCACGTAAATTATATTATAGGTCTGTCACATTGTTCATCCTGCACGTCATTGTTGACAGTGTATTTTGATTCTTTGCCTTATATGGCAATATACGACTTCAATTTATCGTAGGTCTATGTAGCGTCAATTAGTGCAGGATGGACTTCATTAAACAAAACAAAAAAATCAGGAGCATTTGGAATTGAAGACACCGTCGGTACAGCAGTTTTAATTAACGAGTTTTTATAGGAATTCATAAACTGTCTGTTTTCGGCGTGTGTCAAGCATAGACGGTAATTTTCACTCAAATATTTTACATATTTTGTTACCAGGTTTTCTTGTCAACCATTAATTACCTATTTTATACACCAGAAATCATTACAACAGAATAAAATATAAAAATATTACATTAAAGTAACTTGAAACATAACCACACCAGAATCACGAGTAAGCCAGTAGACCTACAATAAATATTACTTATTTTCGTTCTTACCTTTCTGGATGTTTCAAGAAAGTGAAGAAATGCAATTCAGGATTTTGTCTTTTATTATTACTGAAATTTACAGCAGAATAATAAGGTCCTTTCGAATATAGCACGTTCTAATAAATACAACACTCCTATTTATTTACATACTTCCCGGAGTAGTTTCTGTAGTCTTACTATATGGCCGCTACGATCGCTAGTAAATGCGCGCGCATGCTCGGCTGGCAGAAAAACGGGCTGAGTTTCTGTACTGTATTAATACTTATACTGTGCTATTACTCTCTCTTACTGAATCAAATTCTGGGCATTATGGAAAACTTCTAGGTCACATCTTCATTAAGAAATGTAGTTCTCAAGAATTTTGAAACCTTATAACTCATGTTCACAGCACTAGCAGTTATTGTATCTAAACAGCAATATCTGTAATTAGTGTACTCATAACTCATGTAGGTCTAGGTATGTCTAGCTTGTGATTATTTGCAATTAGTACATTCATGCAGGTATTGGAAGTAAACCCTAACATCCACAGGGCAAAAAATAAATAAATAAAAAATAACAATATTTTATGTGCTACAAAAATATACAATACATGAAATTTTCCCCAATTTCTAACTTAGCACCTACTGATGATTTCACTTAATTAATGACTTATTACCAGTGTAAAAATTTTGCTCCGAAATGGTTAATGTGAAATAATCCTGATCTTTTAAAATCATGTGAAATAACACCCAATTTTTATATCAAAATTTGAGGGTCCCTAATAAAGAATTAGAAGACTACTTCAGGATAAAGCAATCGATATAACGAGAGATGGCGCATAAGTTATGGCAACATTTTTTTTTTTTGTTTTTAATGTGGGACCATTTTAAAATATGCAAATGAAAGGGCAAGGTATGGAATGTATGTATAATGCAGATTACGGGTACTGAAGATAGGATAGTGAAGGAAACAGACACTTATAAACATGCACATATGACTGCATTGTGCCACGCTAACGTACTACGGTAGTTGGAAGCATGAAAGCACACATACCCACTTAATGATCATTTAAAGATCGGTACAGATGGGCATTTTTCCATGAACTCCTTGTGGTATTCTCTGATATTCCTCCCTCCCATAGTGATTTTTTGACATAATAATATTGTTCACATCTTATCACATCCATTCTGGATGGCAGCTGACTTACAACTACATTACCTCTAATCGCATAACAGTAAATCGCAATGTGCACTGAAATGCATCTCATCTGAACGATAAACCGAGGAAATAATAAACCATAAAGGACTATTTGTGAATGAACACCTACAAGAAGAGAAGACTTTTAAATTTTAAATTACATCTGTATGTGCTGTAATCCTACACTACTAAAACAATAGTGCCTCTATTTTTAATAACTTGAAATTTAATAGATTTTAACTGCTGCTGTAGCAGTGAAAATAAGTACTACAATACTAAAACAATTTTATACTTAATAAGGACTTTTGTTTTTTTTAACAGGTTATATATAGGCTATATATAAATTCTAACTAATACTACTGTTAGTGATTATAGTGTACACCTATAAGATAAGCTGTATACATTCAGAAATATCACTCTAAAGATATTGTAAATAGGTATTCTAACGATTATGTAAATATATGTGTTTTAGTCATTTAACCATGTCAATAGAATTTTAAGAAGATCAATTTTAAACAGTTTAGATGAATCGCAACTCAAAATACTTCTATTATATTATTAATAGATCATTGAGGCTATTCCTGATAAAATATTTCCTTGGTTATCTTTTCGTTTTTGAGGGTATAAGGCGAAAAACTACCCAATAGTCCTTAATTATATCTGGTTATAATAACTGTATATAATTCTCAAGAATACAATTTTATATACATGTGCAACAAACTGCACACTTTTTACTGAGGGATTAGCAAGGAAAGCAGTGTTTCGCTTTAATTTTCAAGTTACATTATTTTTAATCACTTCCATGAAGAAAATGTTGCAGGCAAACAGTAAAAACTATGTGTTTGACTATCTTAGCAGCACCCCTAGTCAGAAAACCTGGATAATCCGAACCCAAAAAATCTGTAGCTTAACTGAACTCAGAACAAAGACAATGGATCGAGTGCTCAAACCCTACTTCCAGGAAGATGAACGAAGGAAAATGACTATCTAGCTCATTCTTTCAACAACAATTGTGTGTGCATCACAAAAGTAACACTGCACGTCACAACAACCGAGTACAATTAACTTGTAGACTTCATATATATGCCTAAATATGTAATTATAAATTAACCTCGTTCATCCAATTTTACCAATTCAAACAGGCCCCGGTGTCAATTAGTTCAGACTAGCGTAGTTCTGCTGTACCTTCTATTGACAAAACCAGTTGGAAATAACCCCTTTCAGGAATGTCAGTTTATGTGGAGCAGCTAGAAAGGAAATGGATTTCTGTCCTCCAAGACTAAGGGTTCGTTCGATCCCAGCCCAGGCCAATAGCGTCCCATGTCTGTAGATTTACATTTTGCAGAACAAAATTCTGCACACAAGCTATGGTTACAGGTCAAAGTAGCAGTACACAACCATCGAAAAATAACCATAACAAGCAAACAAACTTTCAGAAAGCAAATAACCTGCCTACTTCTTGACTTTGCATGCACGTGTGGTGGGCAAAACAAAGGAGGGAAGAAAAAAAGTTAGATTTTCTCTCACAGCTTGCAAGTAATGGAAAAAATTAAAAGTACAATTGCTACAGCCAACATCACAAGCAAAATGGAAGGATGCTATGTTGCAGGAATAAAGATGGTGTCAAACACTTGTGCTCTAACAGAAAAAAAAAACTATCATGGCCTACTTAGAACTGTCGAAACTTTGCGAACATGTGATGTCAATTTCAGCAACTAGCTCATCTGCTGAATGCAGCTCTTCCACACTGAAATGAACAAAAGGGTGATTCTAAAAATAAGATGCATTTTTAAGTCCCTAGGAAAAATAGCATGCACCAAATTTGATTATCCTGCAAGCTTTTTTGTCCAGTTAATTAGGCCCATATTTATGTAATACTGTAACATTAAAATTATAAATAATTTTTACCGCCTTATAATTATAATATGCTAATCATCAATGTTTATCTCAGGTGCAGATTTTGTCGCTTAACTTTATTAAGTGATTTACTACTCTTGTGTATAAGCCCTGCTTTTTTTTTTCATTAAAAAAAAAAAAATAAAAAAATAACGGGAGCCAGCAGTGTAGTGCAATGGTTTGCTGAGGGAGCCAGAAGATTAGCAAGCTCACTATCAGCGCTCTGCTGACCTCTATGGCTCCTTAAGAAAAGAAGTGCCATTGCTGACTACTCATGGCTTCAACTGATAGCTACGCAGATGCACATGAAAATACCACAAAGAAACAATGAATATTAATCCTGGGTACATAACATTTAACACAGCTTTATGGCACCACTCCATAATTATATTTTCTCTTCTGAAAAGGGTCTTTTATAATTTGGGTGGTACCTACACACTTAAGTTAATGTCTCAAGAACCAATATTTCTGTTCAAAAAGTTGTATCTAGTAGCATTTCTACTCTATTTCTGGCTGTCCACACAAGAGTGCATTTTGGTCCAATATACTGCCTGAAATGAGTGCCCACTACAATCGACATGGCAGTCAATATGCACAAGCCAATTCATTTTCTTCAGATTCTTTTTCATAATTTCTAGAGTACCTCAATGTTTATGGCAGTTATAATCATGGTTAAAGTTAGTATTGTTGCAAAATCAAAGACTGCCATAGCGTCTGTTAATCCTCCTGACTCTAATATTTCATTTTATCTTTTTGGTTATGCCAGTTATAATAAAACTTATAGTTAGTATTGTTGTAAATTCAAAGACTGCCTTAGTATCTGTTAATCTTCTTGATTCTAATATTTAACTTTATATTTTTGGTTAATGTTTACTGCTCGAGCACAGCATCAAAGAGGATCATTTGTACAGAAGCAGCAGCCATGTTTCTATGTCATGCAAGTCACGAGGGGAGAGAACAATGCTCATATTTTGGGATAGAAAATTAGAAACGTTTCTATTCTACTTCATGCAATACAATTGGATGGAAAATATAGGAAGAAATTGTTTGCAATGGCAGTTTTCGATGTCACACAATCCAGTTTCATGGTTTGTAGAAATTTGGACCAAAGATTGGATTGTGGGACATTGGCTTTATTCACAATTTAAGATTTGGATCAAAAACTGGATCAGCTTTGGGTGGGCAAGATATTCAGCAAAGAATGTTATAAAAACGTTACAAAGGATCTTTGAAAACTGTGTGTGCATTTCATCTAAAAGACCAGATTTTTAGTCACAATATAGTTACAGTGAAAAGGCAAGACAAAAGAAAAGGGATAATGAACCTGCCTTAAAGATATCCCAATCCCAGAAATGAATCCTTCACTGTTGCCATATAGGCAGGAACCAAATAATAAGTTATATATAACTTGCATTATCTTTTACCAATAATGTCACCAACTGCTAAGCTTCTGCAGCTAAGCAGAATTCTGTTATTATAATTATGTTCTACAATGGAAAGATTGTATTAATCATTTTTAAAGCACTGTGGAATTCCAGACGTAAAATGTGTAGTACTTTACTTAAAGCAACATTCATTATTCTTATTTAATTAATGAAGGAAGTTTACACAGTGAAGTTAAGAATTATGAAAGATATAAGTGGAGAAATAATACACTAGGTACTTCACTAGATGTTCCGACCAACCTGGACTAGTTTCATACTCCAAATACATTGAAAATGGAATAAAGGCATAATCCCGAAACTAGTCCAGGTTAGTCTGAACATCTAGTGAAGTAGTGTATTATTTCTCCACTCATATCTTTCATAATTCATTATTATTTTTTATCTTCTTTTAACCATAGTAAATCTAATTAATATAATATTCATTCAAATTCATCTTGAAATTACACAATGGTTTGTCGGGCTTCCAACATGAGTAGGACTGAATCTGATCTTTCAGCAGCTATCTCCGCTGCCGTATTCTGCGAGAAGTGAACTGGTATTAGGAAAAATCTGCGTTATATAAGACACAAGAAATGCTAGGCAGGATGGGGGGCCAATAAGAAAATTGAATCGTGCAAGAGCTCTATTTGATAGAAAAGAAAAAAACTGAATCTAATGGTAGTATGAAATGTGAAATCAGTTCTTACTTCAGTATCAGCCAAT
Organism: Ectobius pallidus; assembly: GCA_964059195.1. Taxonomy (NCBI): domain Eukaryota; kingdom Metazoa; phylum Arthropoda; class Insecta; order Blattodea; family Ectobiidae; genus Ectobius; species Ectobius pallidus. Next base: position 163,971,725 of record CAXKWD010000001.1, on the reverse strand, counting down.
ACTTTATTTGGGAGTGAGAGAGACCAATATTGGCTGCCAAACCTGGCTAAGTTGTAGATCGCTATCACTTGAAGTTTCAGCCTTGGATTTGGATTTACAAGGCCTTAGTTATAATAATTAGGAGCAGAGAGTTAAATTATAGGGTATTGAAACATAATGTCAGATTAAATGTATGGCATATTAAAAGCCCTGTAGGGTTCAAAGATGTGCTACTTCTTTTAAAGTTATATATTCATAAAATAATTTGTTGGTTTGTTATGGCAATTAACAATGGTTGTGTACTGCTCGTAGGCATGCACTCTACTTCACGCTGAAATAAACTGGCCTGTGGGGTTATAAAAGGCTTGCTGGGGTTATAAAAGGCTTCTTTATATTTTCCAACAACAACTTCAAAACATCAGTGCATATCCTGCAGCTTCCTTTGCTTGCACTGAAAGAAACTTTCAACATAGGAATTTTCTGCACCTACTTTACTACATCAGTTCTTTTGCAATTTATTTCATTCTTACATCATGAAATTTTTCCCAAAATTCTCATTTAGCACTTATAAGCATAAACATTTCAAGAAAAGCTGCAATTAGAAGAGAGATAAAATTGTATATCAATACAACTGACACCAAAGAAAAGCATTAACACCACTTTTACAAATTATTTTGCAGATATCAAAAAATAGAGACCTTACCCATCTCCAACAGAGATGCCATCGACTTGGCCCGGATAGAACTTACAAACTTGGGGACAGAAAACCAGAGCCCAACTAACTAATTTGGCTTACAGAATATTTGTTTTAAATACATATTTCACAAAAGTAAAGTGATATCTGCCTGCCACTTCAGGTGACCACAGAGATCCGGAATGCAAAACAAGATACCGTATATTGATTCATAACACTATTTAGGCATGAATTTATTGTTAAAATGATCTAAATCTATATCACTCCACAACAGGCCCACACATTTCAAATAATCACTTGTACATTTAATACAGCATCCCGAGCTCCAAAAAGAATACCCTTCAACTCTTCTTCAGTCATTGTTTTTTCCTCCATTGAATTTAAGCACAATTTGTAATTGTATTAATATGAAAAAGTATCAGATAGGCTACATGAAATAAATAAATTTCTATTTTTCAGTGCATTTTTTGTTTATTTGAAGCACATCTTACTGGAAAACCCCCATTCAAGGGAAGAACTTCAGCTCCCTTCCCAAGTTTAATTACAAACAGGTTTCAGTAAAAAAAAATATTTAAAAAAAATTTAAAAAATAAATAAAAATAATAATAATAAGACAGGACACCTACCTCAAGTGTTTTTGTCTCTGCTGATACACACTGAAATCAAGGTCCTTCACACTGATGTTATTCTTTGCCAGGTCATTCTCGCCCCTCTCGCTCTCCCACAGCTTCTGGAGTTGCTGGCCATGGAAATTAAGAGCTCGAGTGATGAGCTCAGGATTGAGTGAAGACTCCATGTCTCCCTCTTTCACCTAACTTCCTCAATGGATTTCTCTTGTTGAATGTTCACCGAATTCTGAAGAAAACAAAAAATAAATTACTAATAAAAATTGAAAGGGAAATACTGCATCAGTGTTAATATTCAGTAAAAAGAGCACGGAAAACCCCAGCTAACTTCAACCATTCAGTTTGGAATCAATTTCTTGCAATATTATGGATATGTGCGTATTCAAGAGGAGAACATTTCTAACATCTCTTGTGATGAGGTACGTGGTTATTTTCATTGTAATTTTAACTGTAAATGTGAGAACCTGAATCATTACACCGATCGCGGCTTTATTAGCGTAGATATTTCACCCGATCGCCCGGGAGTTGGAGCTGTGTCCGCAGCGACGCAACTTGGCCAACTCTTGCGTGGGACTCACTGTGTAACGCAAAACTAAAACAAGGTGCAAAACGACGGGGGGGGGGGTTCACACTCTGACGTTTCATCTAGCTTGCACATCAACATTCTCATTGGCTACCAACAACTTTTTGTCTCATTGGTACTTTATGCACAGACTGACCAACTGTTTTATTCACGCACATTATTGACATAGCGCAAATATGTGCATGCAATCAGACTGGCTGGTGCTATGGCTACTCGAACATTTAATCCCCACAAATTGCACTGGATTTACCAGTCTGACAGAAGGGCACAGGAGTGGTGTGGGCATAACATTTTCCTGAATAAAATTCTAAAGGTAGGTTTTATACTTATATGGTAGAGAGGAAACATAAGCACACTAGCCAATCGTTGCTGTATCTCCTCTAGTAAGAAGCAATGTAATTTGTGTTTGGCTGTTTATTACCTACAGTACAATCGGTGAAATACTTCCAAAATCTTTAATTTGTTACAAATTAGTTACCAACACGCAAAAAGTGCAAACTAGTATTTAATCTTATTTTAAAATAGAGGGACATTTAGTTGTTCATTTATTCAACTAATTTTCCATAATTAAAAGGAATATACACTCTAATATTTTATATGTAATGAACAAAAAGGAGACTGGTAGTTCTTCATAATATCCAAAAGTCTGTAATGCTATACCATATGTAACAATAATGGCCACTAAAATTCTTGGTTGGCTAGTGCCTTCATGACTGAAATTTCTTGCCCTGCTTTAATACTTAAAAAGTGCTGTTAGATTTTGTAATATTTTGTTTTTTACATCCCTGTAAAATAGGGTGGAGGAAAGTAACATTGCATTGTTCCTTGGTGTAATGTAATTTACACATTTAGAAAACTGTGGATATACTTCACGAGCACACTGAAATCAATGGCCATGCCCTGGACAGGATGAGGAAGGAGTCAGAATTGAGGGGAAAAGGGTCATGGATGTGATAATCTGAACCCATCTAAGTGACAAAAGAAAACCATGCAAATACCTCAGTTAGGTTGGTTGGCTCTTGGTATTCAAACCTGTAACCACTCAAATGAGGGTTTGCAAAGTATTGTCTAGGCAATCTCATGGTAATTTCCTATAATGACCCTTTCACGATGGGGGAGATGGTTATGTTACCTACATTACCCCATTTCCACATACACATCAAATCAAGAATACTTGCTGCTTTGAAGGCCTAAACCGTAGACACCAAGTCCTAATAACCCGTCTGAGAATTGGACACACTAAAATGACCCATTCCTACCTAATTACAAGAGATAATGAACCTCAATGTACAACTTGTAATTCTCCACTGTCAGTGTCACATAAATGCTCACAGAATGCCGCCGTTTTGATCACATCATGAAAAATTACAAGATACCAGACAACTTACAAGTTCTCAATAAGGTAAAAATGTTCAAAAACGTTATATTATATTTAAAAGATATCCATGTTTATAGTAAAATTTAAATGTTATTTCTTCTTGTGTAAAACTATGACATTATCATTGTTCTAATATTTATTACTGGTTATTATATGTAATGTAATATGTAATGTTGTTATATGTACAGTCGCGATTAGACTCCCATGAGTCAAAGCGACAAAAAATAAATCATTTAAAAAAAAAAGCATACATACATTAATATGAATGTCTCCTAAGAAATGGAAAGTAAGGAAGTGTAATGTAGTTCCTGGCAAAATGATTGTTTTAAGCAGTGGAATTAATGTTCCGGCATATTTTCATCATTGGCCATGGTGGTCTAGAGGTAGCATGACCGCTTCTAGATCCGCAGGTCGCGAGATTGAACTCTGCCGTGGTTGATGGATTTTTCGGGACATAAAATCGTGGGCACGGAGTCCTCCGGGAGGGACTTTAAGATGGGGGGCCCGTCTTATAGATTTACGGCATGTAAAAGAACTCCAAGCCTAAATTAGAGCCTCTGGACTAAATTTCTCGGCCCTTTCATGTCCAAGTAATACCTTAGTTTCCGGAGAGGGGTTGAGCTTACCACCTGTCCCTCTGCCCTCTCTCAGATAATAAATGTAACAAAATTAGTATAGGCAATGAAACCTCCACTTGGAGACCCTATGCCCCACCATAGGGATTACAGGAAAAAGTCAGTCATTTTCTTCACTTGTAACTCAAAGAGCTCTTTCGTTTCTTGGTCAATACTTCCCAGTTCCCTATAGCATACATGGGCATTTACTGGTTCGGGAACCGCACATTACATTCTAATGCCAGTTAAAATGATTATTGTATTTTAGAATTTTAAAGAGGTGGTTATTGGCACCCTAAACCACATTTTGGTAGAGCTGTAGGAGTAACCTACTTTTATTCCTCCAAAGGTGATTTAAATTGGGTAGTATGCAGTGTCTCCTTGTGTGAAGTGGTGACAGGTATTTTCAAGGTTAACCACTTTCTCTTGCTAGTAGTTTTATCTTGCTTTTTTTTTTTTTAATTATTTTTTTATTCTTCTGTTCTTCACAAGTTACAACATAAGACACAAGATGGCATTGCGGAATTCGATGCACGTGGTGGATATATTCCCATGCATGAATCATGATTTTAATGCAATAACAGCACATGTAAAAGAATTAAAAATACAATATTGTGTTATTTGTTTATTGTGAAATTAGGTGAAATTAGTGTTTCCCTAACCGCCACTGCACTAGTTATCTGCATGTCTCCATCTACCGGTTCTTTTCGAACTATGTGTAGTTGACAAACTTGGCAGGTTGCGTGTCAATGGATGGCTGCCCTATAGGCTTAATTTGGTTTGTAATATTGACAAGTTACTTGCATTTTCTTCCCTCTTTCTTTTCGTTTCATTGAAATCACAGTGCAAGTTGATAGGATTAGTCATAGATTTCCTGGAAAGATTTGATGCCGCTGGTAATATTGATTATATTTTTAATAATTTTTATAGGCTCTTGTAACTCTTATAGAATGTTTAGACATGGTGATTGTAACTGTACTCTAGTGGTTAGAATAATAGATTCTCATTGCGAAGGTTCCGGGAACAAATTCCAGCACTTCCAGGTACTATAATAAAAAGTAGCTAATGTAGAATTAACATTTGGAGTAAGAGAAAGAAAGGGGGAAGAAAAAGATATGGTGAGCGAAGTAGAAAAAGAAAAGAAAAACTTTGTCTAACTTCTACATTATTTATTATGTCATAGGTGCCTCATCTTGAAAATGTAATTCTAGGAAATCACCCACCTCACTTATTATGTAAAATGTTCTCACTCCAGATTCAATCAGAATAGGTGTGTGTTTACATGAATAGGTCTGTTTAAAAATATCCTCTTGAATTTGAGGAAGACTGACATTTTCTTGTTGCATAACTTAAAGGCTTTATGTGTTCTGTATCTGGAGTATCATGACTGTTAAAATGATGATGAAGGTAGGGAACAATGCTAGAATAAAGATAGGCTCAAACAGGACAAACCCTTCTCCATGGTTGTAATTATGATAAAACAGTACTGAGTGGAAGCCCTTAATCTAAAAATACATGTAACTTGTAAAGAACAGAAGAATAAAAATAAATAAATAAAAATAAATTAAAAATAAATAAAAAAACAAGATAAAACTACTAGCAAGAGAAAGTGGTTAACCTTGAAACTACCTGTCGCCACTTCACACAAGGAGACACTGCATACTACCCAATTTAAATCACCTTTGGAGGAATAAAAGTAGGCTACTCCTACAGCTCTACCAAAATGTGGTTTAGGGTGCCAATAACCACCTCTTTTTAAAATTCTAAAATACAATAATTATTTTAACTGGCATTAGAATATTAGAATGTAATGTCCAACAGAGACAAAATTTGTGGTTCATGAATGCTTATATATCCATCCATTTCAATTGGCGTTGTTCAGTTTACCTGAAGTTGCTCTTATTAAAGCCAAGAATACAGCAATGGAGTAGCTCACTGCTAAGGCATGGAGCTAACAAGCTAAACGACTGGGTTCATACCCTATTGGATACAGTTTTTATCTCGATGATAATGTTAAGTCTTGACTGTGTTATAAATTATCACACTTAGCACGAGGCCTATTAATGTCATTTTATTTTTTTAATTTCTTGCAATTTCCAATGCAAGATAGTGGAAAGATTTAGTCCTCAATACAAATCACAGTAAAAGAAGTCAACCAATAATACACATTTATGTAATTTTTAATAATCAAATGTCTACTACATTCTACTTTAATTTGCACTTACATATTCCAGCACCAAATTAACACAAACATACACAGTGAAAATTAAACAATTAAGGTGAACAAAAGAGCAACTGCCATAACTGCTTTTACTACTCCTTCCACAAGACTATCAGATATGCTGTGTGTACTGTCTGTGTAAAATTTCCTTTTGTATTGTAATTGATAGTGAATAACAAACAGCCTTCATTACATTACAATAACAAGTGTAATAGATGTGACAGAATATTAACTTGAAGAGCAATGGCATTGAAAGACATTTATGTCACATACAGTGTATCAATGTGAGAATGACCATTATGGGTAATCATAAGAGTACGAATCAAACTAGCTCAGCTGGCAGGACATCAGCACGGAAAGTCAGACTCCATGAAGTAAGATTTTGCAGCTCAATATTAGTATTTCTACAGATTCTTCCATCTGAACAACACTGTAATAAAAGAAGTGTTTCTGACAGCCCTGAAAGGTTCCCTCTCTATACTCAGGAATCACTTATATTCCTGATTAATGACATATAAATATTAATTTGCTTTTTATAATTATATTTATTTGTTATATATTTGTCTACTAGTTTATTTCTTGTTGTTTCATAAGTTTTCTTGTTATAGGCCTAAGTTGTTAATGTAAGTTTTTCTTAATGTTTATTGTAAATGCTTGTAAACACTTCTTTGTGGTGTAAATTACCTTTTTTCTATTATGCTTAACTGAGGGAAGCTGAACGTAAATAACATGAAAATATATAAACACGTTATATTTATTATTATCCTGTTAGTGCTGACCTTGACTCCCTTATAATAACTACAATGATTAGCACATAATAATTGCATTAATTAGCACATGATTACAATAATTAGCCCAATAGATGAGTTGATTCACTGGAAGTTTTAAAAATCAGTCACGTGATATCTTCGTATGCATTTCCACCACGATTGCTTGAACAAGAAGAGCTGTTCCAATTATTATTATTATTATTATTATTATTATTATTATTATATTTCCAGAAAAGAAAATAGAACCCTATTGTGCATTAGCATATTAGGGTTATAGTTTAACAATTACATTCAATTTACAACAGATTGAACATTATGATTGAAGCTTATTAAAGATGCGGTGTATGAATGTTAGAAAATTAGAATAACAACATTGTTTTTTAAATATATGAAACAGAGGTTTTGCCAGTTCATTGTCATAAAAATTCAGATGATACTGTAGGGCAGGGGTGCTCAAACGGTCGATCGCGATCGACAAGTCGATCGCGAGTGCTTTTTGAGTAGATCTCGAGAAGAAAAAAAATTTTAATAAGTAGGTAGGTAACTAATAAAATAACACTGCTTGCGGCAAAAGGTGGCTTTATCAAAGGAACGCGCGGCACTTGTCAAAGAAAAGCCGCGTTGTTTCTAGACTAGACAGTGGAGTCTAGTCTAGAAACAACGAGAGACAGTACAGTCTAGTTTCGGGCGGCGCGTTTGACGGGAACATTCGAGACTTTCGTTCACGCCGATATAAATGTTGCGCCTGCAGGAATTGGAGTCATTCTGAATTGTAACTTGATGGCGATACTACGTCGATAAGTACAAAGTTTATTATTAAATAGTGGAAAATGAGTGCAGTGAAGAAATCTAAAACGTATCATTTTAATAAGGATTGGGAGGAAGAATTTTTCTTTTGTATGGTGAAGGATAAGTGCATTTGTGTTATTTGTCGTGCGTCAGTTGCAATACCTAAGCGTGGTAACTTAGAGAGGCATCATAAAACGGTTCATAAAAACTATGAAAAGGATTTTCCGCCACAGAGTGAATTAAGAAAACTAAAGGTACGTGATTTGATATCTTGTTTGAAAAAAGAACAATCCATGTTCACAAGACCAGTCAAACAATCAAAAGCTGCTACGATCGCGTCATTTAAAATATCTCATATATTGGCGAAACACAAGAAACCATTCGAAGATGGATCGGTGGTGAAGGAAGCATTTATTGAAGCGGGTGAGACTTTATTTGGAGATTTTAAAAATAAAACAGAAATCATGTCTGCTATTAGAGAACTTCAGTTATCTCGTCCGACTGTCACAAGGCGTATTGAAGTCATGAGCCAGGACATCGCAGATAAACTAAAACATGATATCATGGAATGTACATACTTTTCTTTACAGTTCGACGAATCCACCGATATGACAGACACTGCCCAGCTGTGTATTTTTATTCGGATGGTATTCAATGACATGTTGGCTAAGGAAGAATTTTTGACAATCATACCTCTGAAGGGGAAGACCCGTGGCGAAGATATATTTGACGTTTTCTTCAATTTTGTAAAAAACTACGAGCTACCAATATATAAATTAGTGTGCATTACAACCGATGGAGCACCAGCAATGACTGGAAACAAAAACGGTTTTGTGGCATTGTGTCGAGCTAATGAAGAATTCCCTTCATTTTTTTCATTCCATTGCATTATACATCAACAAGTTTTGTGTTCAAAAGTTTTAAACACGGAGGAAATTATGGGCATTGCGACAAAAATTGTGAATTCCATCCGTGCACGTAGCTTGCAACGGCGGCTCTTTCAGTTGCAGTTGGAAGATAGGGAGTCAGCTGAACACACTGATTTAGTTCTTCACACGGACGTCAGGTGGTTGAGTCGCGGAAAATTCCTAGAAAGGTTTCAAGAATTATTGCCCGAAATAACAGCTTTTCTAGACGAAAGAGGTGATGACACTCAGATTTTGAAAAACGAAAAATGGCTAAATGATTTGGCATTTTTGACTGACATCACAATGCACTTAAACACCGTTAACTTGGAGCTTCAAGGTAAAGGAAAAACTATTATTGAGATGATTAGCGCAGTAAACGCATTCAAAAGTAAATTGCAACTTATGATAGATCAACTGAAAAGAAAGGATCTGAAACATTTTCCGTCTTTGAAAGCAAGGATTCCTCAGTTGAATTATGATACGTATGAGGCTGAATTATCAAATATTTTGGGACAATTCGAAATGCGTTTTCATGATTGCAGTAAATTGGAAAATATAGCATCATTTATGAGTTATCCTTTTTCATGTAAAAACATTGAGGAATTAGCTACTGAAATAGCCAGTCAGTTTAATATGAACTCATGTTCTGTTGAAAATGAGTTGGTGCAGATTATATCAGATATACATCTCAAAGCTACAGCATCTGATACAAATTTCTGGTGTTTTATATCTGAAGATAAATATCCGAATGTAAGGCAAATCGCCCTTCAACTGACGGCATTTTTTGGGTCAACTTACTTGTGCGAGTCTGCATTTTCTGAAATGAAGATAATTAAGTCAAAATATCGCAATCGACTAACTGACGATCATATGTCATCATGCTTGCGATTAGCACTCAGTGGTTACGTACCATCTTATGAAAAGTATGCTGAGGACATGCAGTGCCACGCTTCAACATCCAAAGCCACTCCTTAGTTAAGTTTAACACCATATGCAACTCTTTTGTTTTGTAACAACCAATAAACTCGCAATTTTGAATAACTATGAGTTTTTTCATTGATATTGTAGAGAAGAACCTAACTAAACCTAACCCAAACCTTGACTAAAATAATGTACCTATACTGCGCAGAAAGCTAATATCTATATATGCTACGGTACGCCCTACCTAGGTAGGTAGGGTGTATCGTGTATGTACGACAACCCTGCATCACACACACTTGCAGTCTCTCAGAGTCGATCGTAAGTAGTCTAAAAATATTGAGGTAGATCGCCAGCAGTTCAAGTTTGAGCACCCCTGCTGTAGGGTATATCTTGATTTTCCCAAGTCAGGACAGTCAAAAAGCAAGTGCTGCACTGTTTGAGTGGAGCCACAGAAGCATAAGTAACCATCTGGAACATTGATGTTAAATCGCTCGAAATATGATTTAAATTTGCCATGGCCAGATAGGAATTGTGTAAGCACCAAGTTCGGCATGATCATTTTGTTGCACTGGAGTCCATGCTGGATCTCAGAAAAGAATATTTCTCTCGTTACGGGTCATTTCGAGCTTGTGGTCCAGATGTTACTCCACTGCAGAGTTGTTTGTTTTTTAGCTTCTTTTTTAGGTAACATATCGGAGCTCTATCATACGAGACTTCCATTGCAGATTTGGCAGCTTCTTTTGCTAATAGGTCTGCTTTCTCATTTCCGATTGTCCCTGTGTGCCCACAAACCCAAGAGAGACACGTGCGGGCCGTGCTGGGTTATGGATCTTATATCAGCAGCTATTAGGTTGAAATTGTATTTGTCATTTGCTGCCTTCAGTGCTGCTTGTGAGTCGCTGTTTACCTTTGCATTTTTTTCGTTGTCTTTGCACCACTGCAGTCTTGACTTTATGGCTCAAAGTTCAGCTTGGAAAACGGAACAATTTGAGGAAAGCTTATATTGTGCTGAAAATATTTCAAGCTCGTTTTCATATACCACGAAGGCACATCCGACCTGGTCATTTTTATCATTGTCCGGTATACATGAACCGTCAGTGTATATAATAGATTCATGAGAGCTCGAGCAACTATCATTGACAAGTCTCTTAAAGATACCAGGATGTCCAGATTGAAGATAATTGCACTGTTCCTCTATGGTGATATTGATAATTGGCACTGGTGATATTCTATTTTTCTTGAGTAATGTCAGCTCGGCCCTACAGATTGCTGTTAAAAATAACGGCTCAATTCCTGCAATAACAAGGGCAGCATCAGTGGATGCTGTGCGGTAGGCACGGGAAATTTGAAGAGGTTGCATTAATTTGTTTTGAGCCCATTTCTTTTCTACTGTAGAACGGAATGAAGAGGCACAGTACAAAATCAACGATATAAAGGCTGTGAATGTTGTAGATTATTCAGAGAACCTCTGAATTGAGGCCCCATGAAGGCCTGCAGGCGACAGTTATACCTTGTAGAAATTTGCTGGCTTTGTTTTTGAGCCTATGAAAATGAGCTCTACAAGTCAGGTGTTTGTCTAGCATAATCCCTAAATACAGGAGATGGTCTTCCAGGGCTATTCTGTGACCGTTCATCATTATTTCAGGATTTTTCACTTCCTTTCTTCTTGTGATTAACATAACTTTGGTCTTTGTTGGATTAAATTGGTTTGTTGTTATTTCTCCAGTTGTGGAAGATGTCAATGGTGCATTATTGAGTTCCGACAGATTGTCAGCTTCAATTAAAAGAAGGGCATCATCGGCGTAGGCAATGACATCACACCCTGTCGGGAGAGGCTGCTGCAGGAGATCATATAAAATGTTCCAAAATCCAGGGCTGCAGCTGGATACCTGTGGACACCCCTTGACTACATGCTTGGTGCTGGCTGCAGTTCCAATTTTAAGTGATGCTTTTTGATTTTGAAAGTACGCTTGTATTATCTTATATAAATTTCTGGGACATTGTTTTGCCTTTAGTTGAGATAAGATTTTGGGCCACCAGGCGTTATGGAAAGCGCCTGTTATATCCAGAGAGATTAACACAGCTACCTTTTTCAAAGAAAAAATTTGTTGAATCCATCCAACTACATCAAGAACAGCATCCTCTGTCGACCTCTGAGGCGTGAAGCCATATTGCTTTTTGCTTAGGTGGTTGTGGCTATGCAGATGGTACTTCACTCGATCAATCAGTAAGTAACTTACATTCTCCAAAATCTTGCCAATGTTCCAATTATTATTAGAGTTGTATGATCTGTAGAGTGATAAGTTTTCCCAATCAAGACAAGAAAGAAAGAAAGAAATAAATAAATTGCTAAATTTGCCAAGTGAAAGATTTTCAAAGTTGAGTGACTTTAGGGTTGACGTAGGCATTTTCCTGGATTTTAGCTTCATGAATGATGTCCTGCCTATATTTTGAAATTTGTTAATGTCTTGAATTTTCTTAATTAATGAAAAATAATAAATAATGTGCTCTTTACAATGCAGAAAGATCTTGTAATCTCTGTTGTGTTAATTTTAGAGTTTGTCAACATACTTCCCAAGTTGCAAGAAAATGCATAATGATGTAGGCTGCTTCGAAGTCTGTACCACTGACATGACCGGTTTGCTTATTCTTTTGATTCCTTCTTGCAGACTTCCTATTCTTTGTTTTGTTTCTTGTGTTTATGATTGTGTTCAGTGCGCTTTCTTGATTTTGCCTGATTTTTTCATCATATGGACTCAGAATGAGTAGATGTGGATGTTTGCTGATTCACATTTTTATTAGATAATGAAGATTGCACAAAAAAGGCTTTCAAACTGGGACGCAAAAAGTTGTCACATGAAAATGTTCTGAATTTTCGTGTTGTTGGTACGGTATGGCAACCCTAAGTGACTTTTAGGATTGCTTCCATGCACAATAATTTCACAAAATATTTTTCCCCGAAACAAAAAATATATAGGACTATACACATACACAATATGTTCTGCTTACACGTACAATAAAAGAAATAACTATAACTTATGAACTAATACGAATCTATAGATATAATCAATTGCCACAAGCCCATGCACAGGATGTTGACTCTTCTAATTATTAACAACAACATTGAATTGAAACTTCCCAACCTCCTCTTTAAAATAAGACGAACCTTAACCCATTTGGATGCATAGTTTTGATATTATAGACATTTCTTTTTTATTATACTTATAAGTGGAACATGGTGTATATGTATATTCCTTTCTGCTACCTGTTGCAAAAGCTCCAACTTACTCAGCATTGCTGACTCTCTGTGCCGGGCAGCAGATGGCTTAGAACACCCTACATCTCCAGTTATAATCCTTTCTTAAGGGGAGGGGGTTTCTGATGCTTCTAAAAATGATCCTATGATCAGAATCAATTTTAGTGATGTTGGTAAAGAAGCTGATACAGTAAAAATTCCCTTAATGGACACTTCCCAATAGCGGACTTCTCTCAATAGCCGACATTTTTAAATTCCCCTATATAATAACATTGGCCCTTATGACAAAATTCTTCCAAATAGCTGACATTCTCAAAAACGGACGTGGACACTGAAATGTATCCCCCAACAACAATTAAAACTTCCAAACAGCAGACAGCATGAAAGAAAAAGACTGTTGTAAATTAAACTGAATTCTAACGGAATTCTTTGCAACAATCATCATTGTGCATTTTTACTGTTACATTCAGTTCAGTCACAATCTCTGAAGCTCCATCCACAATGTGCAGTCGGCTGTCGGTAGTTGGTAGTGGAAGTATAACAAGTGGTGAGTAATGGACGCCATTCGCAATGTGCAGTTGCACTCGACACCAGGCAATCGGCAGTTGGTAGTCAGTAGTCGGCAGATGAGAAATTCATCTCTGACTACCAACTGCACGACTGCAAGTAACATATTACGAGATTGAAAATTATTTACTAGTACAAATACACAGATTAGCATACTACGAGAAAGCAAGATGTGTTTATAACATATATTATGCAATTATAAAGCGATTCCTCCACCTTTTTTATACTGTAAATGTTTCCCTAACCTCAATGTTGACTGCATATTGTAGACGGCTCGAGTGCTGCTCCCAAGCAGCCAATTGCAACTGCAAACTGCCGACTACAGATTACCAACTGCACATTGTGGATAGAGCTTTAGCAGCACAGTTGTTAGCAGTTCCTACATTCTTAGTTTGTGAAGTTGAGTGTTCGGAAGTGCAATCATATTAAAAATGTCACAAAAACATAAACGTTTGTCACTAAAAGAGATTCTAGATTTCTTTGGGTAATGTGAAGTGGCAGTGACAGATGTTATAGAATTCTGAATAAATTGAATTTGCCTTAAAAGGCATGTACTGTATTGTTGTACAAACTTTTTCTACAACTTAACTTTAGTTTTGATACTACTGTATACATAGACCTTTTGTATTGTAAACGATAGCGTTGAATATGATTTTTTTTCTGTGCCAACGATTTTCTAAATAGCGGACACTTCTTAATAATGGACATTTAATTTTTCCCCAGCGGTGTCCGCTATTGGGAAGTTTCACAGTACCATACACACATATCCGAAAGATACAAAAATATTTTCAGATGTCATCATGGACATGAGCCTTCAACATGCATAAATTAAAATAGCCTTCATGAACATTGCAAAAAAAAAAAATTCAGACATGTGAAAGCATCAGTATGCTAGAATATAATTAGGCCTATATTGAAAGTGCTAAGTGAAAGCACCATACCATGACTATGCAATTTCTGAGATGGAAAAATGTTTAATACTTTCATAAATATGGTATAATCAACTCTTTTCAAGAAATTCTGACACTGCAGTTAAACCCATACTTTGGTTTTGGATACAAGCAAATTGTTTTAACTTTTTCTTTACATAGGCTTAAGAGCCAATCCATGTGAAAGTGGACAAAGGTGGTTACATCTTTTTTTTACGTGACATAGACATGTTATATATCAAAGTAAAGGTAAAAGACTGTAGAATTTTAAAATAGATTCACAATTCTATTAAATTAAAGGTATCTATATAATAACAACTGCTGAAATGTGTATTTTTTTCGTTGACTGAAATTTATAATTTAACATGTTGGCTAGTACTGCATTATACTCATGTAATCAGTAGATTTGCTGCAATTTTTAATTTCACCCACAAAAGCACAAATAAGTGAAGATTTTGTCATCATAAAACAAATTTTTAAGATGAGTTTCAGTGAAGATATTCATCAAATCAATTTTCAAGGTACCCTTGTCACACCCGTCACAAAAAACATGTAATAGTTTGAGTAGAAAGCCAAGTAATCATTGTATAAAATGGAAACTTGGTAAAAGTTAAGATATTTCAATACAGAAGACACACCTAAAATATAATTTTGAAATGCTTACTATTTTGGCTTAATTTTGATGTGACGGGTGTGACACATGTTGCGTGACGGGTGTGACATATGTTGTGTGACGGGTGTGACACTTATGGAAAATGCCTTTTGTAGCTTTTGTAAAGTGATCATTTCATGCAGATGTTGAATAAATCATATATGTTTTCATTATTACTACCTTTTAAATGGCTCTTGAACTTCTTGGACTTCCGTGGCATAGAAAAGAACTTCGTAGTTTGCAAGACAAAAAACTACGATCTACCAGCTTTGGCTATGGATGACACGGATGACCGGTGGAAATGTCACAAATGTTTTAATGGTGGTAAAGAAGTGAGGTAAAGATCTATTGATCCCTATAGAGGCCATGAAGGCTTTTAGGATTCAAACGTTCAACCTCCAACAATTTTAGACTTTTAGCACATGAAGGTGGTAAGGTTGTCAGTCTTATGCACTGGCTGCCTTTACCCCAGAATTGCTTCTGGTACCCATTTCTGTTAGAAGATGAGTTGACCTCAGGGCCATAGTGCCAGCAGAAGAATTAGGCCAATTGAAAAATCTCAAAAACCTCATCAGGAATTGAACCTGTGCCCCTCAGGTTTGTAGCACAGTGCCTCTACCAGCAGCATGACATTGTACCCCAATAAAGAAGTGAGAGTGATAGCCTAATTAATTTTGTGCCTGATTTCTATACTGGTAACTGTGTATCTTAGAACTGCTAAGAAATTCAGACAGACAATATCTCTAACAGCCGATGAAATGAGTAGGCCTACATGGAAACAAATGAAGGAGAACAGATAGAAAAACAATCAGCCAATCCAAATATAGCTACACAATATTATTTTTGTATGAGAGACAACAAAAATGTCCTGGTGACAAGAATAACCAGATCCACATCAATTCAGTAAAAGTTTGTGAAGTAGTCCAGGATTTTAGAGTAGAGGACAACGAAAACTGCCTAACTAGTACCGGAGGAACATTTCACTTCACAACTTTACACAAGCCTGTTAAAAATATGGACAGAGTGGAAAAAAGAGTAACAAGGGAATTCTTTTTTATGCTGAGATCATGTGCTGGGATTCCCCAGGATTATCACAAAAAATTTTCATGAAATTCATGCAAAATGGTACAGAGGCAGAAGGTGCAAAGTGTGGTTAGTGTTGCAGATTACAGATCCATCGGCCCGGGTTCGATCCCCGGTACCACCTCGAATTTTTCTGAGGTAGGGAGGTCTGGTAGGGGTACATTCAGCCTCGTGATTCAAATTGAGGAGCTACTTGATAGAGAAGTAGCGTCTCCGGTCATGAAAACCACCATTAATGGCCGTGGGTGTCGGCATGCTGACCACATGCCCCCAATCCTACCATCTGCCTATGGTAGATGATGCAGCAGTCGGGTGGTAGGCCAAGTCCCTCCAGGGACGGAGTTTAGTTTAATTTAAGTCTCGGTTATAAGTTGATGTTGTCCCATCCGACGTGTCACACCCGTCACGTCACACCCGTCACACTGATAAAGTAAATTTTCAATAACTATGTAAATATTTTTGTAAAATCTAATTATGCATTTCAGTATGTTGATCAGTCCTCTTACTTGAAAAAATAAAACAAATATAGTGAAGCTAATCAATTCACAGAAATTTCAATTAAACTTACATAAGAAAAAACCTTTGTCCAATTATGGTCACACCCGTCACATGCACAATATATTTTCCAGCTCAAGCATACAGCCTTGAAAAAAACATTAGATCATATTTTGTACTTCCAATGGGTTGGTATGTTAACACAAAAAAACTTTGATGACATTCCTGCAATATGGTTCAGAGGTAGAAAGAAATAAGTGTAATGAAATCTGTCCAAATGTCACACCCGTCACTATGGATTGGCTCTTAACTAGATTTCCAGTATTATTGTTATTCAATTGAAAATAATTTATGGTCCTATTCTTTCCACTATACTTTTTATTAAAACATAATATTATATAGCCTAAACAATAACACTTATTTATAATAGCGGGTAAAACAACATTTTTACAAAACAATGTTCCAGTAGGCTATTATGTTTCATCATGCAGTTTGTTTAGTTTTAATTTGGATGAATTTATTTACAGCTGTAACTGACAAATCATGATTTTAAGCGGATGTAGCTAGCATTTTCATGCCATTTTTCTTTGAATTTATTTATCACTTTTCAGGATTCTAACAATAATATACAGCTCAATATCTAAGATAGTTCGGTGAGATTTGTCATCTTATGAGACAAATGTTCTTGAAATGGGAAATGTTCATATGAAAATATTGTATCTAGTCTAGATATGCCACATAATTTCAGGACAGGACCAATTAATGACACGAGAAGTGCACTAAACAGTCTGGCAGTACATGGATTCCACCATAAAATGTGTACGCGCGAAACCTTTCACAAGCCAACTGAGCTTCGCATGGGTGTTCTAGGTGGCAGACATTGTGATTGCTACCATTTTCGTTATTGCTCTATAAGAATTATGTCACTGTCAGTCTACAGCAAAACCTAATGCCCACTTGTGCACTGTTTTGTTGTTATATATGCCACATAATTTTGCTAACTCCTGAACTTCACAGCTGAAAGTAAATAACTTATGTCATCACAAGAGGTAAACCTAAAAACATCAGTCCCAAGTATTGTGTAAGGAGTGAATGAAGTAAACCTCATAAATCTGAGAATAAAAATAATATAATTTTATATCACTTAAGAATTTATTATCTTCTCCTGAATGGACTACCATTTTCTTATCAAGACCAAGTAACCCAATGATGTAGTCCTACTTCAAATTATATAAAAAAATGTAAAGGTACACAGAAGTGTCTGGTTGAAAAAATAATTAAAAAGATGGAGAAAATTAAGTTCTCCATAAAGTTAAAAAAGAAAACTACACCAATAACAACCTGAACTTACTAGAGGCAGCCGGCAGCAATCATACAACTAGACTACCAGTAACTTATTCCTAAAATACAGTACAGTACAATGGACAGTTTGAGTTATCAAGAACAGCCACTTATCTTATCAGACTCTTAGATAAAGGTATAATTTCATACATAACAGCATTTACCTGACCTTATTTCCTTTAAATTAGGTCCTTTTTTTTTTTTTTTTTCAGGATTGAAATTAATACTGAAAGTGATAGATTAGCTTTTCTTAAAATTAAGAAAAATAAATACAGTAAAACCTCTCTTTGAAGCAATCACAAGGTCATAGCACTTTTACCAAGGTGATGGGCAGAATCCAGTGATCTGTTCTCGAGTAATATAAAGAACTGAATAAAAATGTTCTTGGATGAAAGCAGGATCCTAGAACTTGCTTGCTTCTGTTACGATGTGCATGTCAAATACTTGTTACATAAATTTTGTTGTTTTGCATTGTGCTGATGTTACCGTTAGGTTCAAAAATGCTATTATGAAGAAACATAAATGTATGTTACCAAAAACTCCATTGGTAGCCTAAAATAAACTGAAATTTATAAAATGTACAAAAATAAATCTCTGGCACAGAAGGAATTTTTTTTTTTATGAGCTAGGGGAAAATTTTTGATGAGGGGGGAAATCTACCTCATCCTCTCGTTAATTAGAACCCTGGGCTCACCCATGCAGTGAACCACAAACTAACAGGAGTTAGTTTCATGCAGTGCTGTCAGATAATGCATTAATCCATCACAGAGTAAAGATCCAAAAGATAAGTAACTGCCCTGTGCACATGAGAGCCGTGTGTTCACATATTATATGCCTTTCTTGTCTGTAAAACTTATACCGCTTTAACCGAAGTGATACAAATGTGCAAGAACTCCCTTTCACTTCACGCTTCTCCTAACACTAAATCATCTGAATACTTCTGATATGATTCTTGATATCTGGAGAACATTTAAGAATCAAATAATATCAATTTTTTCATTCGACTCCCATCATTAACTTTTAAGTTAGGTTTCCACTTAATGTTCATAAAAAAAAACAAGGTCTTGTATTTTGTAAATAAAAAAACCCAGTTCCTTTTATTTGTACAGGGGTAGAGTACAATTACTTCCACAAAGTCTCTGGCCTTGAAGACTTAACCCAGCCAGTGAGCTTCTCGTTACGTCTCGTTCCCAGCTTGCGCAGACTCGCATGCGCGTAAGATCACTTAGCTACTGTTGAGCACAGAGTGAAGATCACGCAACACGTTGCCAGTCATAGAAAATACTATAATAGTTGAGTGGAGGGATAATGCCGCAGCGAGACAGAGACAGACAACACTTGGAGTGAGATACAAGTGAGCCGAGCCAATTAGGGTGCAGCTACCTCCCCTAGGCAGGAACTCTAGGAATGGTGACACTCGCTCCTAAGGTAGCTAGGCCTAAATACGTAAAAACCCAGAGACTTTGTGGAAGTAATCGTACTCTACTTTAATTAAGCACATGCAAACAAACAGTTCTGTACATTTCAGTCTTGCTGACTATGATCTTTGTAATTTGATTGACAGGATATCTCACTCAGTCCCAAAAAACACTTTTATTATCATATTAGGGCCAAGCGAACTCTTTGTGTTTGAAGTCATGATGATAACTACCAGAAGCAAGTACAGTGTAGGGCCAGGAAGGGAAGAACAATAAATTGCATTTCAATTCAGGTACTAAGTTAATTGATAGGCAAGTTCTACAGAAATAGAAGATAAATAACAATGAGGAAATGGTCTTCCAAGTAAAGCTAAACTCCAGAGGCATTAACTGAACTAGTTAAATATTATATTAACACTTAATGCTTCACTTACGTCGCTGTTTATGAGCAGGACATGTTTCGGGATTCTTATCCCATCTTCGGCTGCTGGTCAACTGGCAATTGGCGATCATGGTTAGTGGTCTTTATGGTTTGTCCAGTGCTGCCATCTCTTCTCTTGGCTGTAAGCTTGATGACGTCATCCACCGGCGGTATTTCAAAATTCATAACATTGCTGCTGTTCTTAGTGATGAAAATCTTCTCCCAGGTGTTCAGTTCTGCCCGTGTCTTGACGTGTTTTAATAGTTTAACATCCTTTTTGATGTGGTGGTTTTGTGTCCAGGAGTGATGTGCTACAGCTGATTTGTCCGTTTGCATGAATTTCACATTCCTAACGGACATGCAAACGGACAAATCAGCTGTAGCACATCACTCCTGGACACAAAACCACCACATCAAAAAGGATGTTAAACTATCAAAACACGTCAAGACACAGGCAGAACTGAACACCTGGGAGAAGATTTTCATCACTAAGAACAGCAGCAATGTTATGAATTTTGAAATACCGCCGGTGGATGACGTCATCAAGCTTACAGCCAAGAGAAGAGATGGCAGCACTGGACAAACCATAAAGACCACTAACCATGATCGCCAATTGCCAGTTGACCAGCAGCCGAAGATGGGATAAGAATCCCGAAACATGTCCTGCTCATAAACAGCGACGTAAGTGAAGCATTAAGTGTTAATATAATATTTAACTAGTTCAGTTATTCATGTGCTCCACTGTGTATATTACTTTGTTTTAATTATTATCCAGAGGCATTATTCGTTTAATAGCGCTTAGTACAACAGTGATTTGCATTACAGGCATTAAACAGCTTACAAGGTGAAAGGTTGAAGGCTAGAGGAAAGTAGGAGAAGCAGGTCTTCATCATGGAAATGCACAGAAGAGTGGAGTGCAAGCCAAGATGCCACAAATATTTTTAGCAAAAGACAACTTTAGGTCACACACCAGCCAAGCTCCGCCCGCTGGCTGCTTCAACTTGCTTCCGTGCACCTCACTATTGTATAACATCAGATAGGCTATGCACAAAAATTTATAAAATCAGTGTTGCGAAAATGACCCTGCATCAAAACGGTTATTTCTCATGTAGGCTACTATAAGTTAATGCTCTCAAAACTTACATAGATGAATTTTCCCTTCACCGCTCAGCTATCGCTCGAAGTGTAGTGGTTAAGGCTACTGGTTACAGTGCTAGTGGTCACGAGTTCGAATCCCAATAGATCCAAAATTTACAGTTAGGAACAGGTCCCAAATAGCTAGATAGGGAGAGAAGGTGGTGAGAGAAAAGGAGGAAGAGGGTGGAAAAGGCAGAGAAAAAGAAGATAAAGGAGAAATAAAGTATTTAACTTTTTTCATAGTTTCACCTTTCCCACAATAGATGGTGCTGGGGCAAGATTATACTTTGCGACCCACCCGGCTCCCCTTTCCATCGGCCTGGTCGCCTTCTCCGCCAGCCTGCCTGCATGCTCGCTTCCCCTCCGCCTACCGCGCATCATCCCGCGCGCATAAGCCCGCAGCTTGCTCTAATAATTGCAATTACCATTATAAAAAACAAAATAAAATTTCACGAATTATAGAAAATGTCGAACAATTAAAAAAATACCCTTGTACCAAACATCATATTTCACAATCTTTAAACACAGATTTGATAATATAAAAAAATCGAAATTTACATAATATTTCCCAATTTTTAAAAACGCCGTGTTATGATATAAAACATGGCTTAATTGATGCAGAAAAATTCCCTTGCACCAACAGTACTCTTTTCGTAACAAACAAAACATTTCAAAATTTGAAAAAGCGATCCTTGCGTTAACACTCGTGAATGCATGAAGTCACCCTTAGTACCTTAAATATATGAAATCTTTCTTCACTGCTCAACTGTCATTCGTGGCGTAGTGGGTTAAGACTCCTAGCTATAACGCAAGGGGTTCCGATAGATAGGTAGGGTGAAGAGGAGGTGAGAGGAAAGAGACGGGAAAGAAAGAGAAGAAGAGAATAAAGGAGAAATAAATTATTTTTCTCCCCACCCAAAACCCCTACTTTCCACGCGGGTCCTGTTAGAGTAGTAGTGGTGGGGGACTCGGGTGAGTCGCAATATATATTTTTCCCGGTGCTGGTAGTTCAAATACAGACAGGGAAAAAATAAATTTAAGTCGCACCTTGGAAGAATGTTCCCACCCACCACACCCTCGCGATGCACTTTCTTTTATACCACGATCTAGCGAATTCTTCTGTCCTCATATTACGAAGAAACTCTTGATTGGACATTGGTGATTTGATGTCATACCGCTAAACAAAAGGTAACAGGCTGACTAACCTCTGGAAGATATAATATGCCACATTTTCGAAACCTACAAACAGTGTATCGTACATTATTGGAAAATGCAAGGGCGCTTCGAGCACTTAACTATGTGGATAGTGTTATGCATTATTTAGACTATATGCAGAGGTGATTGTGGAATGGTCGGGAGTGCCGACTGAGCTAGCGGGTTGTCATTTTGGGGCAAGGGTTGGTAGCTGGTATTTGGTACAGTCGAGAGTGTCGAGAGAAGGAACGGTCGGGAGTTCCGAGGGGTCATTCCATGTGAAATCAACCAGTGCTCTGAACCTTACCATTTCAGATTTTGATAATTTTTGGTACACTTGTTGTACCCATAGAACAGATGAAAAATACAAAATTTTAAATTTTTTGGGCTATTAGTTTTTGAGTAATAGCCATTAAAAAACGTAAAAAATCGTATTTTTTGCAAAATTTCGATACAGTAAAACTGCGATAACTTAAAAAGTATTAGGCCTAGAGAGCTCAAACTTGTTTTATTCTCTTCAGATTTTAATGGGCTTTAACCTGATATATAACATGACTGTCTTTCATCAACTTACATTTTTTTGGAACAAGTTAAAAAATATATTTTTGAAAATCTCAAAAACACCCCTTTTAATTTTTTTTTTTTAAATATATGTTATTTGTATACTAATAGGCTACCTATATACCAAGTTTCATAATGGACTTACAATGGACTCAGCTAAAAAAAATAAAGTCTTCATAGTGCTTAAGCCAAATTTACTGATAAATGTCACCCAAGAGTGCGCATTTAATATTAAGTTTTTAAATACGAATAACATCAATGTTTTATAACTGAATAATGAGAATGTATACATATTTAACTTAATAAGCCATTAAAATGGTTTATTAATATAACACTTTTTTTCTAAGTTTTAATGTGTTTGTAAGAATAGCTATAGTTTTTTTATTTTTGCATGTTTCGCCTACACTGTGAACACTAACACCACCAAGAAGAGATAACAAATGAGTGCTCAATTAAAAAAAGTGAGCCAGAGCCTGTCCTTCTCACAGCATGTGAGTCAGAGCTTTCCTGACACAGCATGTGAGTCAGATTTCCTGTCACAACCTGTGAGTCAGCTCTTTCCTGTCATAACATGTTCATTCCACTTGGCTCTCTTGTTTTTCCCAGTCAGTTGCTGTTAGGATTGTGAACTGTATGGTTGTCTACATATTCATAATGTGTTAAAAATTATTTTAAAGGTTCATGTGCTTAAAAGATAATGTAATTTTTCAACTAAATTGTTTTCGTGTATATATTGAAGAGTTGATACTTCCTTCAAAGTGTTAAGACTGTTATTTATTTAGTTAACAATATTAGCTTTTGTTATGAAGCTAAATATTTCTTTTTAATTCCTAAAAATGGCAAACAAACAGCAAAAAAAAAAAAACTGGTGTATTTATAATGTTAAATGTTGTAACCCATATAAGGAACAAAAACATCCAAAAACGGAGAAAAAATATCTCAGAAATGTGACAGAAAGTATGTGCTCTTTAAATGTGAACATTAAAATGGGTATGAAAATATGTAACAAATGTAGGCAAGAAGTGTATAGTGAACTTAAAATACCAGAACAGGTAGATGATAATGTAGCTGGTACAAGCCAAAAGGATGACATTGTTGACGAATCATTTACTGACCCAGGAACATCAATAGATTACTTGAATAAATCACTGGAACTTATTGGTGAATCCCCAATAAAAAAGAAAAAACTTGTTGTAGAAAGTTATTCCACAAAAAAGATTGAGAAAATAGTGACAAGCTTGGAAAACCAATTAGTTTCTTCTAAGAACGAAAACGAAGAAGAAAACAAAGAAGAAAAATGTGAGTCTGAAATTATTGAACAATTGAACAAAAAATTTTCCCAAACAACTAAGCGAAGTGAAAAAATGACTATTTTATCAGTGTTACCCCAAAGTTGGACCTGTAAAAAAATTGAAGAAGAGTTTGGTGTCACTAATTATATGGCTCGAGCTGTAAAAAAATTAGTATATGAAAAGGGAGTTCTTTCAACCACGAATCCAAAGCCTGGCAAAACATTAAGTGAAGATACTGCACAGGTTGTTAAAGATTTTTATCAAGAGGATGACATAAGTAGGATTATGCCTGGTAAGAAAGATTGTGTTACAATAAGGAATAAGGGATTGAAAATTCAAGTGCATAAGCGTTTAGTTTTAGCTAACCTAAATGAAATTTATCAAGCTTTTAAAGAAAAACATCCAACTCAACGAATTGGCTTCTCAAAATTTTGTGAGTTAAGACCTAAAAATTGTATTTTAGCTGGTAAAAGCGGAACTCACACAGTATGTGTGTGTACTGTGCATCAAAATGTGAAATTGATGATAGCTGGTTCAGGGATACAAAATTTTAATTTGGATGGATCACCTCTTAAAACATATCACACTTTCCTAGCAAAAATTATGTGTAACCCTCCGGCCCCTCAATGTTACATGAATGAATGCAGCAAGTGTCCAGGGACAACATACCTGAAAGAAGCATTGGCTGAGATATTTCAAAACGAGGTAATTGATGAGGTAACATTCAAGCAATGGGTGACAGTAGACAGATGTATGATGGAAACAGTTGTGAAAGAAATTGATGATTTCATAGAAGATTTTATGGAAAGTCTCTTAAAACTGAAAACTCATTCATTTATTGCATTACAACAGAAAGATTACTTCTTAGAATGTAAGGAAAACCTGGTGGAAGATGAGATTATCATTAACTGTGACTTTGCAGAAAATTATTCATTTGTATTGCAGGACGAAGTGCAATCATATCACTGGACGAGTAGCCAAGCCACACTGCACCCATTTATTGTATATTATAAGTGGCAAGAAAAACTACGACATATGGAGTATGTTTTCATTTCAGAGTGTTTGCTACACAATACAGTAGCATTCTATGCTTTTCAAAGAAAACTGATACAAATACTGAAAGATACACTACCATTCGAGTTAAGCAAAATCACTTACTTTTCTGACGGCAGTGCTGCGCAGTATGAAAACAGAAATAATTTTTTTAATCTGTGCCTACACAAGAATGATTTTCAAGTAGAAGCAGAATGGCAGTTCTTCGCTACATCACACGGCAAGAGTGCCTGCGATGGATTAGGTGGCACAGTTAAAAGACTAGCTTCCAAAGCTAGTTTGCAAAGACCATACAATGACCAAATACTAACACCAAAACAGCTTTTTGAGTTTGCTAACGACAATATTCCCGGTATAGACTTTGAATACTGCACAGTTCATGATTACGATGCAGCTGAAAAGAAACTTCTTCCGAGATTCAATGATTCAAAAACAATTGAAGGTACTCACAAACTCCATACGTTTATACCGATTTCTGAAAATCGTCTTATTACAAAGTCATTCTCATCAAGTGCACAAAGTGTGACAGAAATTGTAACAAAAGTTGATTACTTAACACCTACAGATTTACAGAAAATTGACTCTGGATATGTTATAGTAGTCTACGACAAATCATGGTGGCTTGCTTCTGTTCTTAAAAAAAATGATGAAAATGAATTTAAAGTTAGCTTTTTACATCCTAAGGGGCCATCCCCCTCATTTTTTTACCCCAAACCAAATGACATGCTAACAGTACCCAGTAAATCAATTCTAGGAGTAGTAAATCCTGTGACAGCAACTGGAAGAGTGTACACGTTAAGTAAACTGAAATTAGTGCTTCATCACATGCTTTAGAAAGATTTTTAAGAAATCAAGACTGAGTGAAAGCGTTACAGAAACAACATTAGGCCTACATAAACAATATACAGGTAAATGAAAACTCTTAAACAATGTGATATTACTACTAATACTAAGATTTGTTAAAAACTTGCTATAATTTTATGAATACAATTTGTGGAAATTACTTTTTAGTAAATAGCCTATGGCAACAATTCAACAATTTTATTTGTAAAATAATTCAAAGCCTGTTCCTTCCTGAAAACTGATAAGTAAATAGCCTACTAGTGTATAGCTTAGACTTGTGTTAAAGGTTTTCTGTGTTCAGTTATGCAATTTATATGTTAAGAAGTATTGTGGAGGATGTTATTACAAACACATTAAAACTTCAAAATATTTAATTAATAAACAACTATATAGGGTTACTGAGTTAAATATGTATACATTCTGATTATTCAGTTATAAAACATTGATGTTATTCGTATTTAAAAACTTAATATTAAATGCTCACTCTTGGGTGACATTTATCAGTAAATTTGGCTTAAGCACTATGAAGGCTTTATTTTTTTTTTAGCTGAGTCCATTGTAAGTCCATTATGAAACTTAGTATATAGGTAGCCTATTAGTATACAAATAACATATATTTAAAAAAAAAAAAATTAAAAGGGGTGTTTTTGAGATTTTCAAAAATATATTTTTTAACTTGTTCCAAAAAAATTGAAGTTAATGAAAGACAGTCATGTTATATATCAGGTTAAAGCCCATTAAAAACTGAAGAGAATAAAACAAGTTTGAGCTCTCTAGGCCTAATAGTTTTTAAGTTATAGCATTTTTACTGTATCAAAATTTTGCAAAAAATACGATTTTTTACGTTTTTGAATGGCTATTACTAAAAAACTATTAGCCCAAAAAATTTAAAATTTTGTATTTTTCATCTGTTCTATGGCTATAACAACTGTACCAAATATCTTTGAAATCTAAAGGGGTAAGGTCCAAATTAATTCTTTTATTGGTTGATTTCACATGGAATGACCCCGAGATAACAAGCGTGTGGTCACCATAGCAATGCAGTGGTCGGAACATAAGGGGAGACTTACATTTATCTTTTGCCTACAGACACACCCAGTAGCTGCCGTTTTAGTTGGTGGGAGGAACCTAGTGCGCGACCAAATATTGTTTTCTCCCCCATTTTTCATAAAGCCCTGTAGGCCTTTATGGTGTGGTACCGGTTGCCATATCAGTACCAGTATGTTTTAAGTTGGGATCATGATCTCAGCATTAACAGAAAAGCTATTCTAAGTTTAATTGAGCACTATCCGAATTTTAAACATAATTACAATTTCAATCCAGCTTTCAGCGTGGAAATACCATCAATCTGAAATTCCATAGTGGCACAGCAATCCTCAAAAGTTTCATTTCTTAACATGTTATGCAACAACAATAGTTATTTATGAATGCAATAGCAAAAGTAATTTTGACTTCGAATATAATGACCCAATTCTAATCAAAATAAACCAGAAATGATGAGTTAAGACGCATTTATTTAACATGGCGGAGCTGCTTGCTAGAAATCCAAGCACGTAACACAATTCATTTATACGCTAAAGCCGAAATATAAAAAAAATCAGCGATGTGAATGATCCTTACGTTCCTCAAGTAATTTAGATACTATATCAGCAATATACACAGTCAATAAAACACCTACAGAAAGGATTTTCACAGACAAAATAATACAGAACACCATACTTACATAAACCCGAATCAACAAAGAATTTGTTCAATATCGCAGGTCATAGTTACTCGCATAGAGAATGCCATAGATTGGTCATCCGTGAGGCTTAGAACCTAACCAAAACAAAAGAATGCGCACAGGTGACATATTTATTTATTTATTTAGCAATCCATAGGATAACTATAACAATAACATATTTTAATTAATTTGGCTCACACACATTTAATTATTACTTATATTATTATAATACCATTCCATTCCATTCCATTCCATTCTCTTTCTTCACCATAGTCATTAAGACTAGGGAATTGTCAATTTTTATAATTTAGTTTATCCTGTAGTGAATTTTCTTGTATTTATGTAAATTTTATTGTATAGGATTGTGGTCATTGAAGAATTCTGTTATGGAGTAATAAGCCTTTAAAAGTAGGTATTTTCTAAGTTTAGTGATGAAAATTGTATTGCTATTTATAGTTTTCAGATGTCTTGGCAACACATTATAGAGTTTTGTGCCCATTATTAGTGGTATTTTGCTAGTTTTTGATAACCTGTGTTGATGTAGATTGTAGTCTGTTTCGGTATTTCTTAAGTTATATTTGTGACAGCCTGTTCTTTTTTTTGGTGGATTTTGTTTTAGTAATTTTAAAGTTTCTAGGATGTAGAGTGAAGTCACCATACTAAATATATACGTATTTTTAGTTCCCCAAACAAGGCGTTCATCATATGGTCATATGCTCAAATGTGAAAAAATATTCGACAAATATCACGTCATGACGTATATTAAATTACGCAAATCGGACATCAACAAAACGCATTCAAATACCTTTAATACCTTTACTGTCCCTAGCTACGAGCCACCTGGCTCTTTGGGACCTTTACTGACAAACAAAATAAATAAATAAAAAATAATAGCACCTAATGGCCCATTAAATGAATGTACTTATATTATTATTGTTCCACTGTGCACATTTCTAACTTTGGTTTGTCGATGATGTCGCGAGTCCCCTAAAACTGGTGCAGAGTTGTGTCTAGTGATGTGGAAGTTTTAATAAATCTCTCCGAATTTAATGGATATTTGCTGTTAGAAATGTGAATTATGTAATAATAGGCGTATTATCATTATAATACTCTAAGTAAAATGACATTTTCACCAATATTAGAACTTTTATAGCGTACAATTTCTTAGCAGGGGTCATCACTGAACAGCCAATCAGAAATCACAAATCACAACCCAGCATCTTTCAATGGCTATGGAAGTTTAGGGAGGATCAGGTTGTTTATTTTATAACGTAATCTCTTATTACTTAAAATACTTATTATTGTGAGGTATAGTATATTTGTTGGAATATGGGCAGATCTAGAACAAGAAGTAAATCACCGAAACGGCGACATAAGAGTAAACATTCACGCAAACGGTCCAAGTCTCGCGAGAGGAGCAGCCACAGTAAGCATAGAGACAAATCGCGAGAACGTAGTGCCAAATCAAGGTAAGCAGTTTTTAGTAAATATGTACATTGTGTACGATGCATATGGTACGTTGGGGTTTTAGATTTTGTAATTTAGGTAAGCTTTACATAGGCCTTCGCTTGTTATAAAGAAAGGCTTAGGGTTGGAGTGAGTTTAAAGGGTTACCTCCAGTATAATGTCAGAATTTTTTTAACATATAGACCTATTATGATACCAAGGGATGTAATGACACTATGTTTTCCTTGTAGTTTTAAACAATATGATCGGCATCCCGTATTAGTTGTATTTTCCATAACTTGGAACTGGCCGCTTAATTCCTTCCTGTTTTGCCCCCAAGCCCTACTCGGGGCTGTGCCCCTAAAACCCCTGGACACCTGCTCCATGTTTTGGCAAAATGGAAGGCGAATCTGTACTTTATGCCACGCACAGGCCCCCCACTCACCATTCGCGCCTGATCACTTCGCCTATCTTCTAGCCACCCACCGGCCCGCTGCTCGACGCTGGACCCTTGCACCATACATAACATTTCACAATTATAAAAACAAACAAAAATATTTCAAAATTAAAAAAATACCCTTGCACCAAACATAATATTTTGCAATTATAAAAATGACCCTTGCAACAAAAAACAATAAAAAAAAATAAATCACTGCACCTTACATATTTCACAATTAGGCAAGTTTATAGTTTGCGATTCGCCCTGCTTCCCTTTCCATCGGCGCGGTCGCCTTCCCCGCCGGCCTGCCTGCATGCTCGCTTCCCCTCACCGCCTACCACGCATCTTCCCCGCTATAGCGCATGTCGGCCGCTACTAAGCGCCGGTAATGCAGCTTGCTGTGTTAAGCCTGCAGCTTGCTCTAATAATTGCAATTACCATTATAAAAAACAAAATAAAATTTCACGAATTATAGAAAATGTCGAACAATTAAAAAAATACCCTTGTACCAAACATCATATTTCACGATCTTTAAACACCGATTTGAAAGAAAAAAAAATCACAATAACAAAAGACCCTTGCACCATACATAATATTTCACAATTTTTAAAAACGAAAATGTCAAACAATTAAAAAAATACCATTGTACCAGACATCATATTTCACGATCTTGAAACACCGATTTGATATATAAAAAATCGAAATTTACATAATATTTCCCAATTTTTAAAAACGCCGTGTTATGACATAAAACATGGCTTAATTGATGCAGAAAAATTCCCTTGCACCAACACTACTCTTTTTGTAACAAACAAAACATTTCAAAATTTGAAAAAGCGATTCTTGCGTTAACACTCGTGAATGCATGAAATCACCTCTATAGTAACTCAAATATATGAAATCTTTCTTCACTGCTCAACTGTCACTCGTGGCGTAGTGGGTTAAGTTAAGACTCCTAGCTATAACGCTAGGGGTTCCGAGTTCGAATCCCGGTCGATCCAAAATTTACGGTTAGGAATAGGTCTCGAATAGGTAGGTAGGGTGAAGAGGAGGTGAGAGGAAGACGGGAAAGAAAGAGAAGAAGAGAATAAAGGAGAAATAAATTATTTTTCTCTTTCACCAGTTCCATACTAGATGCCGCCACCGTCACTACTATGCTAGTAGTTCTAATGCCGCCGCTAGGATCTCCCCACCCAAAACCCCTACTTTCCATGTGGGTCCCATTAGAGTATTAGTGGTGGGGGACTCGGGTGAGTCGCAATATATATTTTTCCTCACAATTATAAACAACACCGTATTATAACATAAAATACAGCTTAATTGATGCAGGAAAATTCCCTTGCGCCAACTCTGCTCTTTTTATAACTAACAAAATTATAAAAAGAGACTCTTGCGTAAAAACTCATCATACCGTATGTATGCCAGCTATCTTAACTATACCAGAGCTGCCTTCACTACTCAACTTTCACTCGTGGCATAATGGTTAAGGCTACTAGCTACGAAGCTAGGGGTCCCGAGTTTGAATCCCGGTTGATCCAAAATTTACAGTTAGGAATAGGTCTCAAATAGGTAGGTAGGGTGAAAGGAGGTGAGAGGAATAAAAGGAGATGGGTAAGGAAGAGAGAAAGAGAATATAGGAGTAACAAATTATTTAATTTTTTCAGTTTCATATTTAAGTTACATGTAGATGGCGCTAACGTCGCCACTAGTAGTTCAAATGCCACCGCTAGAGGAGGGAGTGGGAGTGGGAGGACTCGTGCACGGCATGATATTCCTTTTTCCCAAATGGAAGAACAGATCGCCACTTAAGCTCTGCCCACCCCAGCCGAGCATTGCTATGATGATGGCCTGCTTGAACCTTGCACCCCCTAGCCACCAGCCTTTGCATGCCAGCGCAGCAACTCGCTGTTATATTCTCTGCCCACAAACAAGACCCTGGGAAAAATGAACATTATGCCGTGCACAAGTCCTCACTCCTACTTCCTAACAGAACCCGCCTGGGAAGTAGGGGTTTTGGGTGGGGGAGACATGTAGCGGCGGCATTTGATCTACTAGCAGTGACGTTAGTGCCATCTACGTGTAAACTGGTGAAACAAAAAATTAAATAATTTGTTTCTCCTTTATTCTCTTTTTCTCTTCCTTTCCAGTCTTTTTCCTCTCTTCTTCTCACCTCCTCTTCATCCTACCTATCTATTTGAGACCTATCCCTAATCGTAAATTTTGGATCGACCAGGATTCGAACTCGAGACCCTTAGCACCGTAGCCAGGAGCCTTAACCATTACGTCACGAGTAAATGTTGTGCAGTGAAGGAAGCTTTGGTATATTTTAGTTATGACAGCTTGCATACATGAGAAGAGTTTTAACATAAGAATCAGTTTTTATAATTTTGAGTTATTTTGTTGGTTATAAAAAGAGCAGTGTTGGTGCAAGGGAATTTTGCTGCATCAATTATTTTATGTTATAACAAGGCATTTTTTGTAATTCTGAAATATTATGTATGGTGCAAGGGTATTTTTTATTATGAAATGTTATTTTGTTTTTTATAGTTGTGTAATGTTCTGTTAGCATATAGGCCTACATTTTTTTATAATTGTGAAATATTTTGTTTGGTGCAAGGTTCTTTTTTTTTATTGTGAAATATTATTACTGGCGTTGAGCAGCGGCCGGCGGGTGCATAGGAGAAGGTAAGGGAAGGGGCCGGCCAGGTGGGCAGTGAGTGGAAGGGGGACCTGTGCAAGGCATAAAGTTCCAATTCGCCAAGACCCTTCTACCAAAGCTTATGCAGCACTAATTACTGCCATACATGCACTAATTACTAAAATACAAAAATAACCCTCAACACCCCGTGGTCGGTTCTACAGGGTCTTTATTATAAGTTGAGACCGGGTGACCGGTGTTTTCACTCTCCGCTACGGAGTCCGCATTAGCCGCCGGTGACGCGTGCGCGGCTTCCCTGCTTAAAGTGTAGGCTATATAAAGTATTACATATCTTACCTTATAACATATGTTGGAAGTGTCGTCCTTCCTGTGTTATACAGACATTGTATCTGGAAACCACATTCTGGCTGACGCGAGTGAGTTCTTCCACTGTAATGCCCCTAATTTCATTCGTAATGTTTTCTTTCAGCTCCTCCAATGTGTGAGGATATGTTCGATAAACCTTATCTTCATCACGTACACGTCCAGCAGACTCGTACTTAAAATAATGTTTACACACAAAAATACGATGCTGCAGCGAAATGGGTCTCACCATGTTGACACTTTAACAATAACTGCACGTGCCGATGTTGCATCAAGGTCAGACCGGCTGCGCGCGCCTTCCGTCGCCCAGTCTCAACTTATAATAAAGACAATGTATTAGTCTTGATGTCGTAATCCCATCGTTGATCTGTATGAAGTTTGAAGCCAGAATATTTATGATGATTCGCTTTGTGAGGATGTTTCAATTTACTAGACTATCTGATTTCTCAACTAGGATTTTCTTACTGATATAGTTAAAGACCATCAAGAGATCAATGGAGATTATATGTAGCTTGCCCTTGGAGATTGTCAATGCTGACTCTACCTATGCTTCTAAGCTTTGAATTGCTTGGGTTGTACTTCTTCCTCTTCTAAAGCCAAATTGGGCTTCTGGCAGTTTATCATCGACTTCTGTAACCAGGCACTTACACAGGAGTGTCGTTAATATTTTGAACAATGTGCATTCCAGTGTGATGCCCAGATATTATTTAGCAAAATATGTACTTCGTTTTTTTTTTTTTTTTTTTTTTTTGAGCCAACATAGTATTTCACATTATAGGCTAAATTTTCGTTGGTAAATTTGCTACCGTATTTCACATTTCATGTATTTAAGCTCTCTAAACTTAAATCTAGATAAATTCTCGTACTTCACAGCTTAACAGTTACTTGATGGTTTACTGGCTTATGTCCGCCGGCGTGGTCTTGTGGTTAGTGTCGCTGACTACAGATCCGTCGGCCCGGGTTCGATTCCCGGTACCTCCTCGGATTTTTCTGAGGTAGGGAGGTCTGGTAGGGGTGCACTCAGCCTCGTGATTCCAAATTGAGGAGCTACTTGATAGAGAAGTAGCAGCTCCGGTCATGAAAACCACCAATAACGGCCGTGGGTGTCGGCATGCTGACCACATGCCCCCCAATCCTGCCATCTGCCTACGGGAGATGACGCAGTGGTCGGGTGGTAGGCCAAGTCCCTCCAGGGATGTAGCGCCACGGAGTTTAGTTTTACTGGCTTATGCTCTTGGCTACGAAGCCAATGACCCATGTTAAAATCCGGCTCAATGCGAAAATTTTTGGTTTAGAATAGGTCCCAAATAGGTATGTAGGGTGAAGAATAAGGGAGAGAAAGGGAGAAAAGAGGAGAAGAAAGGAGAAAAAAATTACTTAGTTTTTCCCATTTTCATCTTCTTTCTATTAGATGGTGTTGATATTAGTACTTTCAACGGTGGCCACTAGATGTCTCACTATTTATAGTTACACCCTCCTTCCCAGGCAGGTCCCATTAGGCCTAGTGAGTTCAGGGGGAGGCTATTGGGGTGACTGGAAACTATTTTTTTCCCCCGACAGTAGGTTACCATATGCATTTATAAAACTATTGGCAGTAATGGATAAGCCTGTGCACCTGTCGCCACTCTTGCCTGCTATCAATCATGTTGGTGACAGCTCGGTTCCCCTAGCCATCAACCTTTACCCTGGCTATTGAGTTGCTAAATGCCAACAATGCAGCCCACTGTTATACTCCACTATTCATGATGAAAACAACCCTTTTACCAAATCATATGCGCTAATTACTACAATACGAGAATGGCCCTTGTACCAAATTGAAATTACAATCACCAGAACCCTGTCATTGTACCACATGATGGTACATTAAAGCTCTCTGAACTTAGATTATAGATGAATTTTCACTTCACAGCTCAGTAATCTCTCGTGGCATAGTAATTACTTGGCTACCAGTACTGGCTATGAAGCTAGAGATCTGTGTTTAAATCTTGCTCAGTGTATAAATTTGTAAGGTAGGAATAGGTCTCTAATAGCTAGGTAGAATGAAGAATAAGAGGAGAAAGAGGAAGAGAAGCAGCGAGAAAGAGATTATTTAATTTTTTCGCATTTTCAATTTCTTGCTATCAGATGGCATTGCTAGTAGTTCTGCAAATGCCACTAGATGTCTCACTATTTATAGCCAGGTCCCGTTAGTGAGTTGGGGGCGGAGCTTAAGGGTGACGTATTTATTTTTTCCCAAACCAATGAGACAAAAGATCCTTGGCAGCCAACGGGAGTGTTGGTAGCCAAGCTACGAGCCACGTAACTGCTTGGACCACTTGAAATGGAGCAGAGTGTCATTCTAAACCTGTTATAGGCCTATTTATTCTTTGGGGTTTCTTTGACACACTGCATTAGTGATGTAAAATTCCTGGAAACTTAAGCTCGAGGAAATATTCCTAGGGAATGTTCCTGAAAATATTCCCAAAATTCATAAATTCCCTGCTAGAGTAAAATATAATTAATGAAAGAACATAAAAATAAACAGAAATTAATTACTTACAAAATATTTTACAATGTTTTGCTGGGTTTTCACAAATGAGGTAATTAATAATTAAAATATGCCCTGGTTCTTGAAGTTCAATAAAGAACATTAATAAAAGAGTTCATTGGACGAACTGACTATTAATTAGTCATAAATTACAGTAGTAATCATAAACAATATATTTAAACAACTTTTAGAATTAAATTTGGTTTTGTTAAATTTGTGACCTTAGACTGTAAACTTATAATATTAAATAAAATTTGTGTTTGTGTAATATTAAAAATTGTTATTCTTGAAAGTTTTGGTTTTTGGCATTTTATTTTAAATACCAGGAAAAATCTATTAGCAATTATAATTAACTACCTTAAAAGACCCGGTGTCTCCCGAGTTTGGTATTATGCGTGTAATTCAAAATTAAATTATGGAGGACTTTTGATTTCCAAGCTGTAAGTCCTTATATACAGGAATATAGAGTTTGAAGCGAAGAAGAATGACTTATCACACTCAAACTATTCCCTCAGAAAATGCTAGATATTCCTTTTACCGCTCATGTGGGACGTAGAATTTTGCAAACCATTGCTTTTGCAATGATAGGGGTTGAAATAAGAAGAAACAGAAATTGCGGTAACATAACTTAACATTTTACTATGTTTAAGGGGTATTTTATTTCTCACTTTCATGTTGTGAGAGAACCATTTCTCGGTTAAAATCAAAAGAAAATCAATACCACTTTCACACATTCTTCCCCGAAAATCTGGGACACAATATTTTCCTGCACACATAGGACTAAAAATGTTCAATCCTATTTTGTCTGTATTTACATGCTTAGAGCTTACAATGAATATCCCTATTTCTCAACTAATACAAAGCCTACAGTGATGAATAAAGTATCAGTGAATAGAATTTTTTTACAGACTTCTGATAACCATCACTATCCATCATTGGCACAAACTCAGGCTGACACAACTGAAAATGCTGTCCCTGCAATATGATCTCTTAAGAATTCAGTGTAATGATTTTAGAAATTAGGCTCCTAACTTTCTTTCTACTGTCACATCAAAGATTTCAATAGCTTTAAACCTTCTCCGGAGAATGCAAATCATTTTGCAAAAATCCGCATGTAAATCGGTCCAGTAGTTTTTTTAGTCTATAAAGGACACACATAGCAACATTGTCTTTTATATACCATATCTAGAGAATTACTTATCTTTAATACTGTTTGAATAAATGTGAGTGAGGTGTCACTTTATAAAATAACCTATGTAAATGAAGAAAATCTAAGAGATTATCACAATTTATTGTTATTTTTGAAAAGCTGATGAACTCAAGGTACGGTACATTGCTTTTGAAAATAAGTGAAAAGTTATATCATAGGAGGGGATATTACTACCCTATGATGATTCCTAGATAAACATGTGAAATTTTATTGAAATAGTTTAATTTTAAGATACCTGAACCGTTAATTTGCATTAAAATGTTCAAAACTAAGGATTTTTATAAATTCCCACTGTTTGGGAATATTTCCTGGCCAAGGAAATATTCCCATTTTATAAGTTCCATCCCACTGGGAATATTCCCAGCCCACATCACTACTCTGCATGGTGTATTTTCTTTTATTAGAAACACAAAAAATGGAGATATTTCAGGTTGTAATGTTCTTTAGAACATGGGTGCATGTTCATGTCAATAGGCATCTAGATCATAGTTGACCTGCATCCACTGTTGGTAGACCATGGCTTTTATCGCATAAACTTCTGCCCAGATAGGCTACTTTCCATTTTTTCTAAATATTTCTGTAGTAGTCCCGAGCATCCTTTTGTGGATGGAATCTGGTATTGGATCCTTAACTCCTGTATTAAGAAGTGCTGTAGTAAATATAGCAGCGCCTTGAAGATGTTGTCTGGGTCAGACACAGCGCCCTTTTGAGATAGGCTACTATATGCAACTTTCACCTTCTCTATGTGTGCTAGGTTGCGTTCTATAAGGTCATCCTAGATTAACCTTATGCCATAGGCTAGTATGGTCACAATCTTTGTTTGGAAGAGAGTTGGGCCATTCCAGAAAAAAGTCAACCAGGACATGGATTTCTAAAAATGAATGTAATTAGAAAGTAAAACCATATTTACGTAGCGGAAGGATTATATTTCACAGGAATATTTTGTTTTTTGAAGATATATTTTATTTAGTGCAGTTAGGGATTCCTAGAAGAAGAACCTCTTTTACACCAAGTACGTGACTGAATTTCTCCACCATTGTTATTGATAATTTTGTTTCAAATAAAGGTAAAAAACTTATCAATTAATCATAGAATTAGTAACTGGTATTCATTAAGATTCTTTAAATGCACTTATACATGTATTTTAAAAATATTTTATATATTTTAATTAATACTGGAAGTTTCTGTGCATTAGGCATGTAATTCCGTCACAAAAACGGACAATTTTCTCTGTTACTATTAAAGTAATGGCAGTAGGTGGGAGAAAATTTGTATGCAAAGCTAGTTTTGCCTGCTTTACAACCAGACCATATCATTTGTTTCACAGGATTATATTTAAATCAAGATTCAGGGTCGTGACGGAATTACATAACCTGTTTCACACGCTGATCCTCTTACTAATAAACAGCACTTAACATGAACTTAGGTAGTTTAAGTTGAAAAAAAGGTATGTAATAGTAAAATAAGAATAACAAGCATACTGGAACTTTATTAGGCACAGAAAATTATCTGTAATATTTTATTAGATTATTTGGAGTATCAATTTCTTCAGTGACCGTAATGGGTAAAACAGCAGCAAAATGTCAGCGTGAGTGCCGAAAAAAAAAGAATGCAGGATAAACTTACATGAAGAAATGAAAAAGAAAGACAGAGAGCAGAAAGCCATTAAAAATGCATCTAAGAACCACCTTCAACTCAATAAACTAAGATGACTAATTACGTAGCAGTACAGAAATTGAGATGTAAGAAAAAAGAAGAATGTAGAAATACTGTAGAAGTTCCCTCAACTACAGTGTTTTGCAGATGACAAGCGGTTTGTTCTTCTCCTGCTTAGATACGCGGTCCAATCAGAGACGGCGAGACGGAAGGAAGACCCTTCCTGCTAGCGGTACTTCTTAGCTCGTACACGTGATTGGCGGTGAAGGAAGATGCTTCTCATTTGAAAAATACTGTGGCCATTCTGCTTCAACACATTCTCCATACAAATCAAGATAATCCTTTGGAAAAGCTGTGAAAAAGGTTCTGAATGCTCTCCCCGCAAGTCCACGAAAGCTCTCATCTGTGGTCAAGGATTTAACTCCAATTTCAGACAAAACTAAAAACCTCAATCAGCAGGTTGTCAAACTGCACAAGCCTTTTTCAATCTTGATCATATAAGTTGGATGTGCCCAGGATGTAAAGATTTTATACACATATATATATATATATATATGCCTATACATAAGAGAGAATCTGGAAAGACTGAAGTCCAAAAAAGGTACATTTTGATGACTCTCAAAGAAGCAAATGCCTTAGTGTATGAAACTCATACCGTACCGAAATAAATGAGGATTTTCTTTATTTTGCAGTTTGCAAATGTTATGAAAGATGGAACAATGTCAAAGACGTTTCACATTCCAGAGACATTCTTCATGTTAAAGTAATTGATCTGTAAAAAATTTCTACCAAACTGTACAAATCCTCAGAATTTTGTGATATACATTATTTCATAAGCATAACTGATAAACAGGAAGATCATTCCAATGAAGGCCAGGTATATACAATTGTGATTTTGTGTATGCCACTTATGCTGGGAAAAAGCAAACATGTTTTTTGTAATTCTAATAACCTCCACAGATCCACACAATGATATGTTTGAAGTTCTTAATTTGAGGCAGAAAGATGATAAAGGAATTAGCTTTGTATTTCATGGAAAAGAAAATAGATGTTAGCTACACGCCAGTAAAAAAAGTGAAGTGTTCCCTATTAAAGGCCATTGAAGGCTCAGAGGGTTCCAGGATGTGACGCTTCCAGATTTTTAGATAATCAGCACATGAAGGTGGTAAAGTTGTCAGCCTTATGCACTGCTGGCCGCCTTTACCCTTAGGATTGCTCCTGATACTCATTTCTGTTAGAGGCTGAGTTGACCCCAGGGCCATAGTGCCATACGCCAGTGACCTGCAGAAATTACCTGAACAACCAGTATTTCAAGTAAGAGGGTGTCGTAGTCATGTTTTCACCAAAGTGCCATGGGTGAATAATGTTAAACAAGCCAGATACTGAAAATAATTATATGATTAAGTATTCTTTACATATATACGCAACCTGTTCCTATTTTATTTTGTTTAATAACATTAAAAACTCATTTAAGTGTTAATTAGATATAGACAGTCTACAATCTTGATGACTGGTATGAGTACAGTTCAATTAGATAAATTTTAATTTCAAAGGAAAATTTGAAATTCCGTCACACTCATTCATTCATTAATGGTATCTAAATAAAAAGATGTAACCTGTTTAGAATTTAATCACATAAACTACAGCTCTTCTAGTTTAGAATGATGTGTAAATAAAGTTCCTCAACCCTTA
The DNA here is from genome assembly GCA_964059195.1 of Ectobius pallidus. Lineage (NCBI taxonomy): Eukaryota > Metazoa > Arthropoda > Insecta > Blattodea > Ectobiidae > Ectobius > Ectobius pallidus. The sequence goes on along the minus strand of CAXKWD010000001.1, from coordinate 163,932,285 downwards.
GAGTTCACAGAGTTTCAGAAGGTTTCACGCTTTGGTTTGTATGTGGTTGACATTTTGTAATTCCGTCACAAATATTAAAAACATTTTTTCCCTTCTAAAAGTTATTTAAATCCAGTAAACTTATATACTCCTAGAAGCGTCCATACATCACTTATCAACACACAAAGAATCACTTTCTCTCATAAACACAGCTCAACGTATCTGTAAGGACTGTGGCAAAAAAGGCATGCACTTTGTAATTCCGTCACAAATGGAATGGCCCAGTTATTACAGTTTTTAACGACAATTTGTGAATCTTTCCTATGTCACTGATCACCATCGAACCTACCTTGTTTGTTCTTTTACATGTTGAGTGAATATAGTCCCCTATGGCTGTAGCGTGATCAGCAGAAGCAGTTCATGATTTCTGTTTGCTTCTCATCACAGTAAACAGCATCTTTTTGGGTGACTCTTGCTCCTTTTCTGAAAACTACATCTGTTTTGCTTTTGTTTATCACTAGGCAATTTTCAGTTGCCCACCCTGTGAGATCATCAAGGGCTTTTTGCGAATCATTTGGGACTCTGAGATGAGGACCATGTTATGCGTAAGCATAAAGTTTCACATGGTTCTTTTGTACTTAGTTTATTGCTTCCATAGCAATGAGGTTATAGAGAGTGTCAAGGAAGTGTCAAGCCAAGATGTCATCACCTCTGCTTTTCAGTTTGTGAAAAAATGAAAGAAATGGATGGTGACCTTTCAGCTCATGCTGAATTGCTTCATTCTGTATCATCTTCTGATCTGTCATCAGCAGGCTTTAAAACTTAGTGCCCGAACCCACAGAGGGAGATGATTCCAGTTACCAACAACCTGAGTATAGGGGGTGGGGGCGATTGCATAGGCTGATAAGACAGTCATTGATGGTAGTACTGAGAAGTCAATACGCTCGTAGTACGGTGCCTCTCAAATTGGTCAACAGTGTACCTTGTCATTATGCGTGTTTATAAATGTATAATACGTGTTCGGAATACCGAAAGTAAAGTGTTCTAAAACGCAAACATATATTGAAACATTTGGGAGGGACTATTACACACAAACAGGAAAACGTAACGTTTTGCATGCTTGTAATGTGAGTTTAGAGAATGAGAAGTTATTTTGTGGTCTTTCTATACCTGTAATCCACTTTGTTTACTATCACGTGAACTAGCATATGGTAGCTACCGCATACGCCGAGCAAAGTCTGTACAGTACAGTTGCTGTTAACATATTCGATCGGGCACTAAGTTTTAAAGCCTGGTCATCAGTAGGAACCCGATTTCTTGGTGAAATAAAACAGGTGATTTCGGTGGTAACGTCCATCTGTTTTGTGGACATTTTGCAAGTAGGCCTATGTTATTTTAATTTATGATTAAAAAGTTACTCCTTTACTTGCATTAATTCATGCTAAAATATAGAAGCTGAGAAGTACAACTATAAATAATAATAATAATTATTATTATTATTAATATTATTATTATTAACAAACATTATTTAGCAATGAAAATAAACTCTACTTTATTGTTGAAAGATAAAACATAATTAATTACAGTTTGCTTATGTAGGGATTTTTTTTAAATTGAATTATTGTCTTGTGATGTAGCTTATCAGTTATTGTTTTAACCCTAAAATCTATTGTTTGTGTCATTTTGTCCAGGTTTTCTAATGAGGGAAGTTTTTGTGAATAAGTAAGTAGAAGTCACAACCAAATGTCATTAAATTTGGATTCTGTTGAATATTACAAACCAGTCATTGCTGTAATCGAACATAAGTATCTGTAACTTCTCAACAGTTATAGAGAAAATATTTTTGTACATACTCCTCAAAATTTGTCATGAATGGTCAACAAATTTTACGATATTTTGTGGGTATAATTTGCTTAATAGTGGTATCTGTATATTTAAATATAGTTAAGGATAAGTGTTTTTAAATTCCTGCACTTATCGCTGTTACCAAAAAATACGATCCCTAGTCATCAGTAATTGGAAACAAACTGGACTAGGCCCTGCTCAACACTATGCTCGTGTGCTTAGAGTAGCACTTCATTCCTGAATTAGATCCCGAATATCTCAATAGCATTATACATTAGCCACGATTTTGCATTAACAATTGTTTCCTTGACACATTGAGAAAAGAAGTCATATAGGCTATAGACTTCCGAAGAAGCTAAAAGTATGAGTTATCGCCCACCGTTTGCTTTGTGAAGAAAAGTAATTTTTTTTCTCTCAAAAGTGGCATTAATGATTTTGTTTAAATTTTCTACAGGAATTGTATAAGGATTATTGACAAATTTTTCCAAATAAATTTCCAATGGATTGTTAAAGCTACTTATTTCTTCACAAACTTAGGTTTTAGGTCTTCCCTTGCAAATTAGGAAATAAATTTAAATGCAATATGGTGTTTTTATTTTTGTTTTTCAAGGAAACGATCACATTCCGATTCATCAAGCAGTAGTTCAGATATATCAGATGAAGCTACCAGAGCAGCCGGCCATGCTAGAAAAAGAACTTACCATGATCGTAAAATGGATGAAGTGGAAAGACTGGCAGAAATGGAAAGGCAGAGGTATGATTTTGTTAATATTTTAGTAGTATTTTATGCTTTTACATTTATTTTGTCATATGATTTAACCTACGAACTAAATACAGTTATTAAGCAAGAAACTCCGTCAAGAATTGTTCAGTGTGTATCAACTTCCAATACATGAAGTTTCTTCAACATCGTGTATTCACGGCAGATTTTATTCAACAAGACACGACTGGGATCATCAACATTTTATTCAACAAGACACGACTGGAATCGTCAACGTTAAGTATATTATAGGCCTACTACAATGAATATCTGTTTTTTATGACAGTTATTAGTGCATCACTAATAAGACATCTTATTTCTGATGGATCACAAAATATTTTAATAATTATTTTGAGATTTAATGTTTTTAATGCTTTTAAGTCACTTTGAGACTAGGCCTTGTAAGCCAATGATCTGTTTTTAACATTTTAATTAAATAATAAACATTTTATGACAAAACTCTGGGTTTCTTTATAAAATTGAGGGTATAAGGTGGACATTTTTTAATCAAACTTATTTATTTATTTGTTTTTATCATGATAGATTATCTTGTTTCTTAGCAGCAATGTACACCAGTGGAGTTTTAAAAATGAAATTTATAATCAAGGAAGAAAAGTGTATATTCTGTATGCTGGCGTAACAGGAATTCCGTGAGTTGGAAATAATGTTCTCTATCTGTTAAACATGTTTATCATTTCACTTAATGGGTGTGCAGTGAAGTGTAAGCCTATTTGTTGTTTCTTCTCCCAAACTCTATAACAACAGAAGTATTATAGAATATTTTCCCGGACTTGTAACCAGGAGGTTACTTCGATAAATTTTGACGTTTTAGGACTGATCTGTCTCGGAGAATGAAGTGCCAGGATTGGATGGTGTTCCTTTTATAGAGCTGATGTGGCTAGAGTCATCCGGATTGGAGAAAAGGATTGTAGGGAACTGACCAATCAGGAACCAGACTGTAGATTGAATGAAACGAGGCCCAAATGATAATGGGAATGGGGTGTTCAAAAACGGTCCAATTAAGGACCAACAGTTTTTTATTTTCTTTTTCTTTTAGGGTGGTGGATTTGTTGAAGATCAACTGAGTCAGCCACAATTCCAAAGAAAAAAGAAAAGAAAAATCTTGTTGGTCCTGACTTTGACCATTTTTCTACACCCCATCCCTATAATTATATGACCTTACTTCATTCAGTCCACAGTCTGGTTCCTGATAGGTCGGTTCCCTCCAATCCTCCTCTAGCCCCATCATCTGTATAAAAAGAACAACATCCAGTCCTGGCACTTTATTCTCCTTGACAGTGGAGCCTCAGGTTGGCCCTGAAATGTCGGAATTTATTCAAGTAACCACCTGGTTAGAAGCACCAGGAAAAGTTCAACGTACATTAAACCAGAAGTAATTGTAATTAAACTTGAAACCCGTTTTTATTTTCACTTGAAGAAGCAAGAGTGAAGAATGTTGCTCATTTTCTTCCCTCTGGTCCATGTGGTATGTTTCCCTTGAGAGTTATAACAAGATGACTTCTATAAATCCGTTATCTATGCATAATTCAGATAAAGTGAAAAGTGCATAAAACGTCACCTTCTTGGTGACAATGGATATTATAGGGTCCATTAAGTGAGAACATAATGTTTTCTAATTATAACACAGTAAGAGAAAAATACTCTGGGTAAACTCATCTAGCAGATGAGAAAAATGCATGCCAGGTCAACAATCATCATATTATTTTGCAAGCTGAAACCACCACCATCCTCCTATGCATGAGCCAGGTTTACACCTACTTTTTCTTTGAGACCTTAGTCACTTTTACTGTGGCTTGTCAATTGTGTTGTGTGACCAATGTCAGCAAATGAAAAAATCTTAACAAAAACTTGAAATGGTCAGGAGAGTGAAAAATTGAAATAAAATTTTGTACTTATCTGCATAAGTTGTCTTCGGCTGTAGGGTCTCTACTGCTGAACCGGCCGTGTTCAATAAACTTCGCAACTTGTATTGGCAACCTTCATGCACTGCACAACAGTGGCCATAGAAAATGTGTGCAGATAGTGAAGTAAACCGTTGAGTCTGTGTTGCCAACCAACGTATGGAATGATAATTTTTCAAAAGAACAGATTAAATTCCCTGATATCCCCCAATATTTATCATTGATTTAATGTACGTAGTATTTTTATTTACGTGTTTATTAATAGTACAGTGTGTTATGCTAAATCTCTAGTATAAAATTTTACAGAAAACAAAAATAAGATTGCAGTGCTTTGATGAGTATCTGGGTTGAAACCCTTGACCCCTTATTGTGTATGCTACAGGCATTGTATAGAATCACAGTTTTTATTTAAATTCAGCACATGTAATACATTCATTTAAATATAATTACCCATGGAATATACCCCTGTTAACCTTGATTAGCTATTAAACAGGTATCACTTGTCAGAACAAGCTTACTTAGTTCATTGTACCCTGTACCCTCAATAAAGTGATCTCTTACATATTTTAATATTCCTTGATAATTATCCCCATATCTGGAGTCCTCTGCCAGGTAAGCAAGCTCTGCTACCTAACTGGCTAATGCTCTATAAAGGTCTGCCATGTCCCAAACTTCACCTAAAGCTATCACTTGAATTTAACGTGCACCTCAGTTTTGAAAGCTACAAATAGACAAAAAAGGTGCATGTTATTTTCGAGTAAGTACAGTATTATAAAAGATTATCTTAATAGTTATAAGTAGGGATCAGATTTTTATATTTTATCTTGACCTCAATTCTTGCAGCAAATACAAATTAAACATGAATTGCACATTGGACCATTTTTATTTTGCATATAAAATCACATTTTGGCCATTTTTATGATCTTGGTCATATTTGTAATTTAACATACAGTAGAGTCCCGCTATTCCAAACTAATTGAGACCGAACATTGTTCGGTTTAGAGGGAATTTGGAATAGGCAGATTTCATGAACAATATCAATGTATTGACTTGTTAAGGCGTAACCGAACTAATATCACATACAGACACAGCAAATGCTCTTGACCTCGCCTTACGGTACATCAAACAACACGCTTCATCAACACCAAATGATGTTATGTTCATGTGGCAATGACGGAACATTGCATCCTCAAGACAATTCAGTGCTCTTCGCCAGAAAAAAAATCACTGACTTTACTTCTTAAGTGTGTCAGAATAGTGGGAGTAGCGGGACTCTACTGTATTTCACTTATAAATTCGGTAAAAAAGTGCAGTATATACACTAAATGGTGGAATTAAAAGTTCTCTGTGAAAGAGTCGTGAATATTTTGGTTTCACTGTAACTGAAATGTGAAGGGACAATAACAAGTAATAGCACAATTACATCTTCCTCCTTGTTAACTTCCAATAGATATGTTTGTAAAAGATTTTCAGTTCACAGTTGCAGTGGTATCTGGAAACATTAACAGATTAGAAGTAAAAGAAGTAAAACTGTAAAACACCTATAAAATTGTTAAAAGTGATTACCGTATGTTCGCAGATAAGACGATTGGCCAAGAAAATCCGGTGTCATCTTATAGGCCAGATACAAAAAATTAGACTGAAATTTATGTAAATTACAAGCATTATGAATTGATGTATTCTGATGTCAAGATTGCAGGTATAGGTATAATCTTGATATAAAGATAAAACCACAATCTCAATAATATGCAAAATAAAAACTATTTTTGGTTATTTTTTTCATTTCCCTGTATATACCAGTACGTGCATCACACGGCTCATACACAATGGGAGTATTGTTCTGTTCCATTGTGATGCGACTGTGCTCAGTGACTCCATTTTGAAAAAAGGAGATCGAGGAAGCTTTGTTCCAGTAAGGGTAGCCAACATACTTTTTAACTAAACTGTAGTTATTTTACCGAAACTTCTACTACCCACCCTATGGATTATAATAGTGCGATGGTTGGCAACATTTTTGCAATCAACCAGAAAACTGAAAAATGAAACTTTTTGAAGTTGTTTTGTAATCATAAATTCATAGGCTGTTGATAGTAAAGTTTGGGGTCGTCTTATAGGACAAATGTATGCTAAAACTATAAAACTTTGATGAAAATGTATACCTCGTCTTATCTGAAGGTCTTCTTATCTGTGGAAATATACAATATCTGATTGAATTAATGTGATGTAATAATTTAGTGTCGTCATGATAAATTTCATAATGTAATGGAATCCAATAAACTTAATCACTAGATAGGTTGGTCACCTAGTAATCATATAGGTTGAATCAATTTTTTTCCAAGCTTCTAATGTTGTGAGCACAGAGGCACGACAGCCATTCCACGGAAAGTGAGCCTGAAGTGTCCAGTTCGTAACAACCTTTTAATATTAACTTAGAGTGTATGTCATCATTGAAAAATTATGAAATTAATTTTAAGAATTAGTCCTTCAGTAGACTAGCATTGAAAATTAATTTAATATTATTCTAAGTGGAAGTTGGCAATAGTGGTATGTTAAATGGCCACAACGAACATCTAATCGTAACCTCCTCCTGTGAAGAATGACATATATTTTAAATTCATATTAAAAGGTTGTTACGGGCTGGACACTTCAGGCTCACTTTCTGTGGAATGGCTGATGAACTTAGTGTTATTGCCCCTATTTGGATAGCCTTGTCCCACCCTATTCCTATAAAAGTTATAATTTTTTACCAAAAAAGCTGTTTAAACTTTTTTGTTGGTGATATCCAAGAATTGTTGTTCTTAATGTTTAAAGCTTTTATACTTGCTTAGAGTTATCTCAGATATGATGTAGTTTGTTTTCTTTTATAGTTGTTTGTTCTTTTGGTTTGCAGCAGTTTTTCCAGTTATTCCGGAACATCCAAAGTAACTTGATCATAAGGATTTGCAAAGGAGTGTTCGGTTTGTTTTTCTCTGCTTCAGAGTATAAAAGGATGTCAGTTAACCCTAATTTTTGGCTCAAGATCATATTGCTGTATTGCAGAGTATGCAGAAGCAGTACCAGAAAATAATTTTGTAGTAGAATTCAGCTCAAATGCATGTCTTCGTAGCAAATTATTTAGGATTCTTCTAAAATCTTAATTTATGCTTATGCATTTTAGGTCATTTTCATGTAAACTGAGTTTAGCCTACTATTGTGATAATTCAGACAATGAAACACACTTTGAGTTTGTAACAATCGAGAAAAAGTGTTTAAAAGTTATATAACCATAAAAGAGCTGCAGCATGTTGTAATTTGCATTATGTAGAAATGTTTAGTTGAATTTTCATTTCAGAACATAAGGCATTCAGAGGATACTGCTAATGATAATAGTTTTAGAGGAAATGTAGACATATTCTTAAACCATACCGAGAATCTTTTCATTTCTTTATATGAAGGTCATTCATTAAGTAATTCAACATCTGATCATATCATAATTGCTCGAGGAGCTTTGCTTAATGTCTCCACATTCACTTCTTTTTTACTTCTTTTTTTGTAGAAATCCTTTAATAATGCTTTGTCTACGATATTACATTTTAATTTCCTTACCTACTTAATTTTTGTTCCATTTTTTTCAAAAGCACTAACAATTTTATTGCTGATTTTCCAAATCATTTGCACTGTTGAATTCACTAAACAGTTGTGGGAAAACAGTTTTGCCTGAGCATTTACCCCCCCCCCCCCCTCCGGGGCTGCTAAATTGACCTTGTACACTATTGTCTGTAACTGGTTATTGACAAAAGAAAGTATGGATGCATGAATGCTGGCATTCCAAGCATGGATAATTAGGGTTTGGTCAACAGGCTACACAGTAGAAAATTGATTTTCTTGAAAAGGAATTTATACCATTTCCAAATGTCGTATTTTGCATTTCTTAGAAATGGAGGCAAGAAAATTTGCATTCAGAACTATCGCTAGAGATGGCATAAGACCGTAGACCTCAGTGGAATTTACATTGAAAAATAGATTTGTGTGTCCAAAGAGTTGAGGATCAAGGAGAGTAATTAAAACAAACTAACCTGCTTTGAGGAAAAACAGTGTTTCATTTCTTATCGAATGACCCTCATATTTTAAACACAGTTTTTTTTAAATACTTTATTTCCATGTTTTACATTCCATAAAGAATACAGTTTCCAGCAGAGGTGCCGAATTGAAAATATTGTTGGGGGAGGACCAGAATTGGATTTTTATTAATTATATATAAGCTTTATTTGATAAAAACTTAAATGTTGGAGAGGCAGAAAGTATCTTGTCCCCCCACAGTCGAGGCCTATGGTTACCAGTAACTTAATCGTAAACTGTAGTTCTCTGAGTAAATTTTTTACGACAGTCCTTGATATGAAGCTTTCTTCTTGTAAAACTGATTAGCTGGGTTCATAGGCAGTTATTTAGTAATATTTTCATTCTAAAAATTAATTCTTGTGGGTGCAATTCATGTATAATAATTTTGGGTTCGAAAACAAGAAATAATTTTCATGATCTGTGGCTAATCTCTTATTTATATTAATGTAGTAGTTCTAACCATTTGCAGTTCTTGTTGAGTGTTCCACAGGTCAATTGCCCATAGCTCATTCTCTTTATATTCATTGTGTTTATGTAGAATTTAAGTAGATAATTCCACTTAAAATTTTCCTTGAAATTGTGAGCAATAATGTAGGACTGCATTACTATCATAGTGTAGTCTATATAAGTTTAGTTTGGTTTAGTTAATTTTTAGATTTATGAATATTCAAGGTAATGATTTAAATTTTTAGAATAGTAAGATTTATATTATATGTAATTTTTATTATTTATAGGAGGCAGAGAGAGTTAGAGCAGAAATTGGTGGAAGAAGAAACTGCAAAAAGGATAGAAGAAATAGTTAATAAGAGAGTTGAGGAAGAGTTAGAGAAGCGTAAAGAAGAAATTGAGGCGGAAGTTCTTAGAAGGGTTGAAGAAGCCAAAAAAATAATGGAAAAACAAATGATGGAAGAAATGGAAAGAAGAAGAGAACAACAATTAGAAGAGGAGAAAAAGCGAGAGGTAAGACTGAAGGTTAATCTTGAGAGGCTGGAGAGCTCCTGCTGGCTGGAGCTACGATGCATGGGTTGATCATTTTCATTGGAAATTCATTATGTATGTTAATGCAGTGAAATCTTCAGATTTGACCAACTCAGTAGGTGCAAAGTAAAATTTATTGCAACATGCAGAAACTGAGAATAAACTATTAATTGCTGATATAATACTGTGAATACAGTGTTTGGGCATCAAGTAACAATATTTTGAATTTTTAAAATATATTTATTGTGACATGATGCATGAATTACATACTGTGAAAAAAATAGATACTTGATGCACCGTAGCCCCCCTACAACTCACTAATGGGACCCGCCTGGGAAGGAGGGCTTTAGAGTGGGGAGTAACTATAAACAGTGATACTTCTAGCGGCTGTCATTTGAAGAACTACTAGCAACACCATCTAGTAGCAAGAAGCTGAAATTGGGAAAAATTAAATAATTAATTTCTCCTTTCTTCTCTTCTTGTCTTCCTCTTTATCCTCTTTCCTCCCTTTCTGTACTTATTCTTCACCCTACCTACCTATTCATAAACTACAAATTTATGCATCAAACGGAAGTCAAACACAGATCGCTGGTTTTTTAACCAGTAACCTTAACCACTACGTCATGAGTGATTACTGAGCAGTGAGGTGAAACTTCATCTATTTAAGTTTAGAGAGCATTAACAACACTCTTTGCTGGACAATATCATAATATGTCCTCCTACTTCTCGGTGATTTTGTACAAGGGTCGATTTCTTATTGCTTTAATCATGAAATTGGTACAATATTAATTTTGTTTCATAAATTAATAAATTAGCATATAGTGCAGTATAACAGTGAGCTGCATTGTCAGCATAGAGGAGCTTGATAGCAAGGGGAAAGGTTAAATGCTAGAGGAAGTGGGCCATTGCCATGGCAATCCACTAGAGAGCAGGTGAGAGTGGGCGGAGCTTAAGATGCCACAAGTATCTATCTTTCACCTACATCTTTTGTGATATTAGTCCACTCTACTCTTCATGGAACTACATTCTTCTAAGACTGATTTGTAAAGTGAATTTTTCATAAGCAGGAAATATCTTCAGTGAACTCCCGATTATTTGTGGTAATGAAAGGAGAAGTTGCACGGATTATCGAATAACAATCCACTTTCATTTAAAATATGTTAAACTAAACCTGGAGCTTAGACTGCATTTATTAAAAATGAATATTAAGATGAATTATTAAGTATAAAAGATAAGTATATAAGAGAATAAAATGAATATCAGGTAAATGTTAAATAAATGTTTAAAACGAACCATGCACTGCCATCTACAGATTTGAAATTAAATTATTAAAATGAACCATAGTATGCTGTCATCTACAGATTTATGAACCCTATCCATACATATGCAAATCCGTCAAAAATAATTAAAAACCCAAAACTCCGACTTAGAGATGCATCGTCTGGGAAAAACGTCAAGTCTTGAGTTCTCTGGCCCAAAAAAACGTACATATAGAGTTTTGGCCAAATTTTGATGCATTATCATTTAAGCCTACATACATGATTGTCTGTGCATCAGAAAGTGCTAAAAATAATGTTTTCTGCCAGGTTTTTGCGCATAACTCACGAACAAATCCAAAAATTGAAAATTCAGCTTTAAAATGCATTCCATCCACCTTTGTTAAAAATTCAGATATCCACATGGTGTAAATTTGGCTGGGCATCACAGTCTCTCTCTCTCTCTCTCCCTCTCTCCCTCTCTCATACACACATATAGACAAACACTTCCTTTTTTTATCGTCATAGGTTTACTGGCAATAAACACAAAAGAACTTAGATTTAACGCCTTAGAATAACAAAAAAAATTATTTAAAGAAATATTCCATAATTTTTGGGGATTATATAGCTCACTTATAGTATTTTTGTTTTACAAACTTTCAATATGACCAAATTTGGTATACTGTAGTTAGGTTCTTTAGAATATACAGAATCTGGTTGTTTCTAGAAAGGTATTAAATATAAAGTAAAATAGTGAATGAGTGGACACAAATATAACCTAAAATGTTATATATTTTATGGTCCAAAGTAATGATTGCTCTCGCTGTAAGTGTGAAAATAGGGAGAATCATGCAATGGAGAATTCAACATATTTTTCTCATTGTCAAAATTTCATTGTAATCAGTCTTGTTGACTCATTTATACTCAAGCAACATGCCAGCCCATTGTAATGCAGTGTTGTCTGCTATGGCTTATTGCAAGATAAGTTTAGTTTCTATCTTCTTCGCCCTCAACCTGCCATTCTCCGTTGACATGATTGTTCATCGCCATACACTGCATGGTTTCTTTGTCAGTCATATGCTGTAAGCCAGGTTCACAGAAGTCAATGTTCAAGAACGAAAGAAACAGAAAATAAAGAAAAAATAACATGCAGATCAGATAATAATAATCTGCACACAAATAGTCAGGAGTTACTGTACTTCTAAACTTACAATGTACAAATTATACTAGTGCTAATTGAAACATTGTACAGTGCCAGAAATTTCAGCTCATGACAGTTGACAATTGCATTTCCCCGTAAATCCTCCTTCAACTCCCTTAGCAACAGACCCTCAATTTATTAATTTTCAATTTCTATTTAAACCAATTGTAGCATGGAACAGTCCCTCCTATGATATGTTGTAAGCACACCTTTAAAACACTCTATTTTCATTAATTTACCTGTCAGTCTATACAGTGTCTCAACAATTTTACTGAAGTTCAAGAATGAGATAGTAGAGCAAAATTTTAAAACACCATAATGGAACTTGAAGCAATATACTATGTTAATCAAATGAGACTTTTACTTACATTTAAGTAAAAGTGAAATCTAAAGTGTTTAAATGTTAACCATCTCATTTAATTAAAGAGCAAAATTTGTTAAGTTTAGGGTTTATCCTTTTATTTTACAAATATACAGTTGTGTATGGCATAGGCGTAACCAGGCCGACCATATGGGGGGGGGTTATAACATCCGCGGGGTCTGGCGAGTATGGAAGGAGAGGGGGGTCCGGGGGCCCTCCCCCGGAAAATTTAAAAAATTAAGATGCAAAATAACGAGTTTTAAGCTTCCGGGGGTTCTCCCACGGAAAATTTAAAAAATTAAGATGCAAAATAACAAGTTTTAAGCTTCCGGGGGTCCTTCCCCGGAAAATTTTAAAAATTAAGATGCAAAATAACGAGTTTTAAGCTTCCCACGCTTTATACTTGTATTAAGCAATTTATGGGCAGACTTAAAAAAATTATACAATTTTCCTTTTTTTAATCAATGGGGGGGGGTTCAAACCCCCAAAACCCCCCCCTCGCTACGCCTATGGTGTATGGTGTATAAGATTTATCTATATAATAAAAATTGGTTTAGGTTAGGTGGCTCTAGGCCATTAAGCATGAAAAAGATATAAAAAGGAGAGGAAGGTGCCAGAGAACTTACCAATTGGCAGGAGAAGCTGGTCTTCAATTGGTGCTGGCTCTGGTATTATAGAAACACATAAAAAGAACAATAAACACGAAAATTTTCGGACAAACTTTGCCCTTTGTCAATCACTTAGAGAATGAAGCTTGAAGAGAAAGTGTTGCCAACCCTAGTGCCAACTGATAAAGAATGGCATCCTATGTTCTCTGGCCAGGAGGGAAAAGGTGTTATCTGATGTTGAGGTTGGGGGGGTTTCTGGATTTGGTTATCCACTGGTGAGCCAGTTCCCACCTTCTGAGTTGGGAGGGGTTGCAGCTATCAGGGAGACTTTTGATTACTTTGATGGTGAAACAGTCCTCAAATGATATCCCATGGTCCATGGTGTGTTTGGATACAGGTTTATCTGGATTTTTGCTTTTATATAATAAAAAGGAAGTGTTTGTATGTCTTTGTGTTATGCCCATTTAAATCTACGCCATGCAGCAATATGAAATTTTTAACATAGATGGACCGAAGGGTGTTCGAATGTACCTACCTCGAAGCCAGATTAATTGCAGATGGTTTTGCTCTGGTGCCATAGCAACTTGGAAAGAAAAAGCATCGCCGAAATCAATTTTTTGCAACATAATCATGACATACAGCTGAATTTTTAGTTTTTTTAGGTTACCACGCGTTTAAATTTGTGTGTAAGGGTAATGTTCATGAACCTGTAACTAACTAACTCCGTGGCGATACATCCCTGAAGAGCCAAGGCCTACTGCCCGACTGCTGCGTCATCTACCATAGGCAGATGGCAGGATTGGGGAGCATGTGGTCAACATGCCGACACCCACGGCTGTTAATAGTGATTTCCATAACCGGAGCCGCTACTTTTCTATCAAGTAGCTCAGTTTGAATTACGAGGCTGAGTGCACCCCTACCAGACCTCCCTACCTCAGAAAAATCCAAGGAGGTACCGGGGATCAAACCTGGGCCAACGGATCTGTAATCAGCGATGCTAACCACAAGACCACACCGGTGGTCTCATGAACCTATGATTCATTTTAATCATTTTATTTAGAGTCTGTATGCCCATAAGGCAGCACAAGTTTTGTTTTATTGATTTTAATTATTTATTTACTACATCTAACAATATAATTAAAAATTAAATTGTGTAATTCATGCAATTTATGTAAACACAATGTCAGTGTTAATAAATATAATTTCTAATTATTTTGCTGTTAAATAAATGATCCCTGTTGAATGCCATGGCACCTGCTACTTGCTAATAATGTAAATAATTCTTTAGTTGAGTACATCTTTTGTCATTCAATATTTTGTGCAACATATATACAAAACAAGCGAACATATAAATCAACATATAGAGATATTTGAGAATTTAATATAATAATTAAAACGACTCATAAACAGCGACGTAAGTGAAGCATTAAGTGTTAATATAATATTTAACTAGTTCAGTTATTTGAGAATTTGTTAATTTCTTGAAACACTATGAAAAATTAGGGTGCATATTAAATTTAAAAATCTTAAATTGTTTCAAACTACCTTATCAGTAACACTTTCTCTTGATACTAGATTTTACGGGTGGTAATTAAAACATAAGACTCTTTATTTTTTTGGAAGGTCTCTAATTGTCATGCAGAATTTATGTGCATTCTTGTATTTTTAAACCACTCAAACCACAAGATAATTAAATAATTTTTATATCAGTTTTAAGCATGTTGCTGTATAAATAAATTTCTATTAGTAACTTAAGCATTAATATATAAGCCTTTTTATGCATTAATAATAAATATCCAGTTTGATGTTATGAGCTACAAGCTCCCAATTTAAAATTGTTATTGGATAATTTTGCTTCACCTTGTTAAGGCATTCACAAACTGATGATTTCACTGTTTTCTTCTTATTGAATGTTCCGTTGTAAATGATCAATGTCAACGAGTCAAGGCACCAACTCAGAAAGAATTACTTCTTTTGCTTTGGACATGGAAAAAAGAAATTAAAAAGACATTGTGATCAGAATTTTTTAACACATTTCTTGTGGAATGTGTATCCTAGGACTTTGTATAGACTATATATATATATACATTATTTTCTGTGTGTTATGTGGACATTTCATATTAGTTCTTTATTTTTAAAGATTTTGTTGTGTCATCAGTTTTATATCAAATTGTTCACATTTGTATTCCTTTTTTTTTTTTTTCAACAGTGATATACATAGAGCATGAGAGTGTTTGTGACAAAATTAGATTACAACCACTTTATTTTTGTAATACATGTATTTACAAAGTTCTTACAGCAGAATTTACATATTTCTTATACACAGACACTTGCATTGTATTGTAGAATTTTCTTATGTGATCATTTCTTACAGTCTCTCCAGTGACTTATCCCTATAACAAAGAAATACAGTTCAAATATTCCTTTATTTGTATATACCAATCTTATTTCTTTCCTTGTATTTTGAAATATTAATTTTGCTCTATATAGTAAAGATCCCTTATATCCTTCATTGTAACTATATTCAGTTGTTCTCATCTATTAGAATCACATGGAACATATTGCAAAAATATCTAGCAATTGTATCCTCCAAAATCTTGTCAAAATATGTTTAATGACTGGGGCAGCTAACAAACTTTTTTTCGGGGGTCCGGAGACTGAATGTCAGTCTAAGTAAGGTTCATCATCTGTAGAAAGAAGAGACTGCATCGTTAGTACTAAAGAATGCATTTGAGGCTGAGTTTACAGTTTGCGGAGGAAGAGGTCTTGTCTCCGCCAGTACAAGGTATTATCTACCATTTTTATACTTTCAATGTCAATTTTATCTTTGTTTTTTTATCAAGAATATTTGCAGGGTTGCCACTTAGTTCTCTCATCTAGAGCACATGTTTTATACAGTGTTGTCATCATTTGGTAAGTAAGTGCCAGCATATGACACTTCAAGTTTTTAGTCTGATTGGTATGCACTTTAACTTATAGGGGGTTTTCTCCCCTATCCTAGCTTATATTTTTAGACAGCAGAGGAAGTGGCAGCCAGGCAACATTTATGTACGTGTAGTTTAATTTGTGAGGTTGTTATGCCTTCTTGAAATAGCTTTAACGACGACTGCTTCTAAGATGAGTGTACCTTCCAAAAATTAATAATTGATTACTTTGTCTCATTCTGTAAATAAGAGTATGTCATGCAGGACTTTTCACTTTTATTAACCTCTTAATTTTATAAATCTCTTATAAATTCGCAGTTTGTTAAAAAGCAGAATTTTTCTTCTATAATTAAACTATAGAAGTATCATATATGGAAAAAAGTGCAAACCCTCAAAGGATTTGAGAGAAACCTGAATCTTAGTGAAAGGAGGCCAGAGAGGTCTTAAAAAGAGCCAAAGGGGCTGGAGGGCCTGCAGGTATTCCAAGAGTTCTTTTCTTTAATGGAGCCCAGTGGTATACAAAAAGGTGCTTTAAAGTGCAAGAAGGGGATTGAAAGGGACTCTCATGTGCCTTAGGTAGTCTTGAATGGGATCTAAAAATACAATATGAAGAATCTTACAGAAGAATGATACCTGGGGTGCCCAAAGAGGAATGGTAGCTAGTTATAGGGGACATGGTTCTGTGAAAAGACATTGTAACTGCCGCTTACAAAAGCCGTATGTACACGGGCACGTGCACATACTTCTTTTTGCAAATTATCTTCAGTAATAGACACATCTACCAGAATTAAATTTTGTAAGTTTTCTGTCAGCATGGGGGAAAGGGATTTTGATTTCCTTCTTGATTACTGGCAATTCATCCATTCTTAATCCATTTTTATTGGGTTTACAGAATTATGTACCTCAACTAGCCTATGTTTTCTTAATAATCGTAATAATTTTAAAACTAGACAATAGCACTACATGGATAAGAAGGAAAAGGAGATAACCAGTAGTAATAAAGATAAAGCTCTTATTTATGAGTTACTTATTGTGAAATGTGTGGTTATCTGCTTATTTACTGTGGAGACAAAAAATATTTGCAGGAGAGTTGAGTTTCTAGAGCAAAGTTCTCCATTTCCTTAGTACTGAAATTTTTAATCAAATATGACATACATTTTCTTTGCAGTGTTTGCAAATGTTTCATAATGTTAGTGATGAAAATTCCAAATTGGATGTACAGTTTTTCTCCTACCTTGCTGTTAGACTCATACAGCACATACCTTGAGACAGGATCTGGATGGGATAACACTTGAATAAAATTATATTAAATTTTGAACTGGTCAGTTACAATTAACAAGAATTGATGGATTCAGATACTTTTGATTTTTAAAAATTGTAGCCTAATTATATTTTGAACTGCTGTGTTTTTTCCATCCAGTTATTTTTGGAAGGTACACTCTTTAGTATAAATTTTACTGACACTATTGTCACAGTTGCTTTGACACACCATTATGCCTCTGATAAATATGATTATTGTTCTTGAAGAAGGAAAATAATATGACAGTGATTTGATTCATGCATCAAATCTGCATTAATGAGATAGGCATAAAGTAATATTTACACTGCTTACCTCCAGTTAAATTTAACAAAACGGAAAGTGTGATCAGGAATGATTTGAGAGTGTTCAACACACTTATGTTCAGATTAAATTAACAAGATATAAAACAAAAAGTAAATGTTGAAAGTATTGCAATGATCTAGAGATGCATAAAATTGTATTAAATTAAGAAAAGATGTATTACTTATGAAATTGAAATCTACGATTACAATGTGTACACGTATTCATAGAGCTGCTGTACACACTTATGTTGAAATTTACATGAGAATATTTTCATTCCTTCACTGTGCAGTTAAAATTGAACACAGTATATAGCAACGAGCTATAAAGCAGTTTCGTTTTTTTTTTCTCTGTTCTTCACCCCCCAAAAAATCATAGGGTTTTTCCCTTCTAACATGAAACACTATTTTTTTTTGTCATCATCTCATTGCCAAAATATTCGGTGATATATTAAGAAAATTTAGCATTTACTTTTTGTTGTGAATGAGTGACTTAAATATACGTGCTATACACTCTCATTGTACTTTTGATCATATGTCTACGAAGTGTTTTTAATACTCTGGACTCTGTATTCTGTTTAGATTTTGTACTTGATTAATAGTAGCTGTAGATCTAACTTGCTTTAAATAAAACACGATCTTCTATTTTTTGTCATATAACCTAAGGTTTCAGTTAATAGGTAAAAGTGTTACAAAGCCATTAAGGACTTCATCTTACAGAAATCACCAGTGTTAATTCCTTGTTTACAAAAAATCTGTATTTCTAAGCAGTGTAAGTGTTACTTTAAAAAAACAGGATTGTTATTGTAATTTTTTCCCCAGACATATGTTTTCTCTTAAGTTGATATCAACATGTGGTTTGACCACGTCTTGTCCAAGAATGGATTGTGGACAGAATGTGCATGTTGAAAACTAGGAAACTACGTTTTGTTTACATAATTACTTATTTTTATAGGAGGAAGAAAGAAAGAAACGTGAAGAACTGGAGCAGATCATGGCAGAAAACAACCGTAAAATTGAAGAAGCCCAGAAAAAACTGGTAAGTATTGTACGTTATGTTTATTGGTCATAATTCTAATTTCAGTCATAAAGAGATTATTGTTTTTAATTAAATCAATTATAGTAACCTTAACCTGTTGCTAAAGTTTACAGATATAAGAATCTAGCATCATCCTTAACATCATCTAGAAAAAATAGTTTATTTAATTCATATCTTTATAAATAAAGTTTGTCATGAGTTTCCAATACCTTTGGTCATCATAATGGGTAGCCTAGAATAGGACCAAAGATCCTCGTGCAGTGCTTGAGTAATATTACAATAAGCACCAGCTATCTAAATCAATATGCATGAAATATGTTTTCAACATAATGTTTTATTATTTTAATTTTATTTTTTATTATTATTATTATTATTATTATACCAAATGAGTATAAAGAGAGTATCTAAAAGAATTTGGAATCCCAAGCAATTTGATTAACCTGGTTACAAGGAAATCTATCTGATATTTTTATGGTTAACCCTTTGCATGCCATGAGCCGATTTGCTCGTATTCCCGAAGTCAGTTGGAGAGAGCCAGCAGCCTGCGACTTGACTGGTGTAAAGTGCCAAACGGTTTTGAGCGGAAAAAGTGTATTATGAAAAATGCATATAAGTAACAATACAGAATACTTAAATTAATGAAAGCTTTTTTCATAAATACGCCAATGTGGTGTATTATTTGTTTATAATATTAATAGATAACTTAATATTAGCTTCAAAATATACCATCAAAACCAATATTTTTGTAAGAAAAATATGATTTTCATACTTAGATTAGATTAGATTAAGGAGGGGTAGTGTAAGCTCTTCGGCTTCTCAACACTGCGACCTTAATAGATCTATTGTGAATACCCTATACCCTATTCTAGCAGTCACCACTTTAATTTAAGGCTTTTTAATATCGCCTATGATTTTCCTGGGTGATGTCCAGTCCTGAACCTGGGGATTTTTCGTTACTGAAACCACAAATTTAAGTCTACTCACCTAAGCAGAAGATTTATTTCTCACTTAGAGCCATGAACCATTGTTCTAGAACATTTCTGTTGAACTCTATACATTCTAATTTTTCACACTAGATTATATTTACCTTTCTAATATTAAAAACACTGTTAATGTGTGACAAACATTCAAACACAATTTCTTGCGAGGTGAAGAACCTGGGATTGTGCCCGAGATTAGATCATCATTGCTGCTATTGCTATCTGATAACCCTTCACAACTGTCTAAATACTGCAGTAACTATTTATCGTCCCCTAAAGCATGTCATTTTGTGTGAACTGTACTAGATTCAAACATAAACTGAGTAAATGGTCATTCATTGTATTTTTTGTTGTGAAAATGCACAAAGCTTACAAGATTATAAGGGTTTGCATTCCGTCACTATAGAATGTTACAAAAATATGTTAATCATGCAATTAAATAGGCGTTGCTGGCACTAAAGGGTATGGATTGAGCCAGGCCGATCTGCTTGTATCTGGCACTTAAAAGAAGGATTGTCTCTCTACTGCTTGGTGCTGAAAGAATTTAATACAGGACTTAGGGCCATAGCAATAGTTATGACTCACATCTCTTCTCAAGATCTTATCTTCTGGGTAGCTCTCAAGTTAGTGTTATCATCTTGAGACGAGGACAACACAAGCTGTTCTCCGCTGATAATTGACTCAAGTAATACGAAATCCCGTACTCAAGTGATACTTAAGTAAGCAGAAGTTCAAGTCTGATGAAGACGTCCAATTGGTAGTGCACGAGTGGCTACAGAGTCAACCAAAATAATTTTTCTATGCGATATCTAAGCACTTCCTATCCGGTGGCTTAAGTGTGTTGATCTAGGAGGGGACTAAGTAGAAAAATAATGTACTAGCAAACATTCTTTCTGCAGTAAAATAGTGGGAAAAAATTAATTGCAGTTTTCATTTGATTCTCCCTCGTATTATTAGTGTCCACTTTCTTACAAATTAACTTAGCAAAATCTTAATTTTTCCTTGTCTCTTCTTTAGGTGTAGATGTTCAAAATTTTCGTTACCACATTATGATGTTTCTCTGGATTTTTATAATCCATCTCTCGACATTCACACAGGGCAGAATAACTACAGTATAGTTCTATACAAAAATTTATATCAACAACATAAACATTAAAATATTTTTCATCTTAAGTTCCTATTGTAGGATTGAAACTCTAGTAAAATCAGGGAATCTTTAGTATCTAAAGTGAGACTTCAGGTTACACTAATTGTCTTGATTCACTAAGTAGATAAAATACAATTCTGTTTCCAGAACATAATTGCATGATAAAAAACAGCCGTTCTTTATCTACACTCTGTATGATATCACCTCAAAGTACTGTGGAATATGTGTATGGGTTGTAAAGCTTTGAAATCAAGCTGAAATATTTGCAGTATTTTTTATAAATGTAAAATTGTGTACGATGACACCCCACAGAGACGAGAACATCGGACAGTTGTTCTTAACCATGTGTATTCAAAATCACATCGACCATGGGGTGACATGGGGTAGTTTTAAAATTTTTATATAATTGTGATATTGTTCAATGCAAGTATATCATTTTATAGGTTGTGACTTACTATAGATGTGTAATCACTAGACCCCGGATTTGAAGGTTTTAACCTATTTTTTCCCCAGCTTCTTAATTAGTACATTTTAATGTACTTTTCTGTTTCATGCCCCTTGCTTCTGAATATATGAATCTTATAGAACCTAAAAAGGGCTAAATTGGACTGAAGGGCCTAAAAGGGGCTAAAGAGGACTTTTGCAGAAAAACACGATTTTTAAATTGATTTTCTAATTAATGCAAAGGAAAATAAATAGTAAATTGGTGCATTTTAAGAAAAGACATAATAAAAATAAATTTATACAACGCACTGAAATTAATGTTGCTTGTCTTTGTAACTCAAAAATGTGCCACCTCGCCGTCACAGGAAATGAAACTTTAGGAGTCTGCAATACTTTGAAATCTGCAACTAATGCATTGTCGTTTCAACTTTAAAATAACAAGTTGCAACCAAGACAGAGAAATATGTTAAAGCAACAGATTCGAGACCCTCGAATCTACTTATTTTTGTAGATCGGAAGTGAATTGAGTGGTGTATTGAATAATTATATCATTAAAGGGTAAATATCTCAATTGTTTATGCTATTTTTTGAGTGTCGATATAAGGATTAGTTGCTTGTTTATTTTGTAAAAAAGTAGGATAACTGTATCAAAATTATAATACAGTTTTCAGTGTTAATATTAGTGTTCATTATATGTTTTAATAAGACGGCTAAAATTGTTTGTTTCAAGCCTAAAACGGGCTATTTCATGAAAATAAAAGGCTAAAATACTTTTTATATAAGCCTAAAATTCTGGGCCCTAGTAATCACTCAAAATAGGCTATCTATCATTATAACACTGATATATAAAGAAAGTAATATTAAAAACCCTCCAATATTACCCCATTTGACGGTAACTTTTTGTTTTTGTTTTTTATATACATAGGTAACTAACAGAGATGGGACTTGATTATTTTTTTACAAGTGTATGTAGCCACAGGATCTGTAATGGAACTTAATACAATTGTGCAACAAGAAAATCCCAGGATTATTGTCAAATATTTCCTTCATTGTCTTTTTGGACAGTAATAAATTAAATTCTCTTTTACTCTGTTGTTACATTCACTTTGTGCTTTTTATTAAGGCAGTCTAAAATATTATACTCTGTTATACTAAATCCTGGTTCTTTGAAAAGAACTTTATTATTAACTTCATTGTTATAATTGTGAGCAGACTATTGACCTAGATTCTTTTTTTTATTTTTAGGCAGAAGAAAGACTGGCAATGGTTGAAGAACAGAGAAAGATGGAAGAAGAGAGACAAAGGTTGAAAAAAGAGCAAGAAAAGAGAATTAAAGAGGAACAGAAAAAAATTCTGGGAAAGAATAATTCTCGTCCAAAGCTGTCTTTCACATTGAAGCCTATAACATGAATAAGTGCTCAGTGATGTATGTGCCAGTGTTTTCTTAAGAGAAGTCCTTTAGCTATGATGATAATTATGGCATTTGAAGGATTCCTTTGCAATCAAGACGATGAATCATTTGAACTGTTATATGTACGTTAACAGATCAATAGTATCACAGCATATTGCAACCAGATCTTCGTTTATATAGCTGTCAAAGTTAATTGCTAGCATGTGGAATTTTAATTGTTAAATCAGGAAGGGAGAATTGGAAATACATTCAGGAAAAAGGATTAATGATGAATAGAGTCCGGGTTTGTAATGCAAAAATAATTGCCAAAGTGAGCATGCAAATATGCACTAAAAATTTGTATAAAATGCATAAACAATGTGCAAAAAAAGAGTGGTATGGTTAACAAATATTGTCACAGTCTAATTATTTTTACATGATTATAGAAACTCATCCTAATGTCCAATGCTGGTGTTGCAATACGCGAGAAATGTCATCTAGAGGTTTTCTGCAGTAAATATTTTTCGTTTGTCACTAAAGAAGGTTTTGTAAAGTAAAAATAACAGTTGTACATCAGGAATGTTTGCACTTATAAATGCTGCAACATAATTCCTTAGAGAATGAGTCATGTGAACTATCGCCGTTTTCTTTGAGTTTACAGTGTTCAGTTGCTTTACTATTTAGAACCACGTCAGAAGCAATATTTCGTTTACATGATAAACAAAATAATACTTGTCCATCTTCACTAAAATTATCACTCCCAAACTTCGTTATGTATGTGCATAGCAGACAATTTCATTGGTGGCATTACAAAGCAAAGTATTATTCACTCCAAAGTAATAAGCAGTTTAATAGTGACAAAGCCAAACTGTAACACACAGACCTAATTGTTCTTCCTGTCACTATAACTGGTCCTGTATACCTGCTGCGGTTAGATATTATCATCCTGCCTCTTTAACGTCAGCAAGTCAAAAGCTTCCACAGGGATTGTCATCCCCACCTTTATGCCACTCGAACAGTATCAAGAAAAAAGCGACTTTGTCATGTCACTTTCACGTCTACAGAATGTCCATATGAAACAATCATTACTAGGTCTAATAATCACTATTTGTCATTTCAACAAAATAAACAATATTAATGCATGTGCCTGCCAAATATAATTTTAAATATTTTATGATATTGTAATAAAATATTATTTGGTTATGTATGGGAATTTTTATTTTGGTTAGGTGAAGAAAATTGTGCCATTTCTTGCAACATGGCAATAAATATGCATGCAAAATTAATTTCGCCCAAAATATGCATTTACATGCAATTTAAAACTACACCAGTCACCTCATAAAAGTGAGGCCAATAAAGAATGCTGCTATTGCATATATTTGGACAGTTCAAAAAAATTTGCATTTTGCATACAAATCCTGGCTCTAACGATGAATGTAGTGGTACAGTCAAATTGTATGATGCAAAGCTGTCCCTATTCTCCCTTTAGTAACATTTACCAGATGCAGGACTGTGTGCTCTTGTATAAATAATATTAGGTTACATATTTTGACACCTGTGAATGAAAAAGTTCAGTCGGCAGAAGCAATATGTACCTCCTTCAGAAGGATGTAATGTTAGATCAGTTTATGGAGTCATATTAACTTAAAACGTTCTTCCGTGTTACTAGTCTAGTTGGCATATGTACTCAGCAGCTTTGAGTAGTAAATATATCTTATCATTCCTTTTTTTGTTTCCTTCTTGCAAATATTTCATACATCTACTTCATCAGCTGCAATTCAGAAGGCTAGAATCATGTCACTAAAAATAACATAAACCAAATTGATTATTTCATTAATGAATTCTTTTTTTTAGAGTGCTATGATCTTAAAGGATGTTGGCTAGTATACCATAAATGACCATTCAGACAATGTGATATACGTGTTTGTACTAGGAATTGTATACTTAAGGTCTATTTACACTTAGCAGTGAGGTGAACGTGACGTGACTGGCACGTAATCCCACCGCCCGTGATCTCACAGTAATTTCCATTCAGACTGTAACATGGTATGATTGGCACCAGTCAGTGTTTTCTGTAGTAATAAATTAATTTTAACTTTGAAAAGCCAATGGCACTGCCGTGAAATGAGAAAATTATCAGTGGGGACACTGTACGGTGATGGCAGGAGCACTGACTGCACTGTCATGGCCAGGCATCGGGCAAGTGTGAACAGCACCACTCAGTTTCCTTGAAAAATATTTTAGGATTGCTGGTAGAAGCACGTGCCTGTCATGCCATGGTCACGTCACTGCTGAGTGTAAATTGGCCTTTATGGTAGTTTCCTGTTGACTCCTACAAGATTAATAAAAGACAGGATTGATATGATGGTAATGGATCCAAGGACCCAGCACCAGAGATATTATCACACTCATCTTAGTAGTTGATCTTGGTAGAAAATCTCATCTAAATTATTTGTTCTGAATAGGATTCGAACCCATGCATCACTAAAAAAATAACAAGAATAGTATAACAAAATAACGAGAATAATAAAAAAAATATGACTGCCGGCATGGTCTTGTGGTTAGCGTTGCTGACTACAGATCCATCGGCCCGGGTTCGATCCCCAGTACCTCCTCAGATTTTTCTGAGGTAGGGAGGTCTGGTAGGTGTGCACTCAGCCTCGTGATTCAAATTGAAGAGCTTCTTCATAGAGAAGTAGCGGCTCCGGTCATGAAAACCACCATTAACGGCCGTGGGTGTCGGCATGCTGACCACATGCCTCCCCAATCCTGCCATCTGTCTATAGTAGATAACGCAGCGGTCGGGTGGTAGGCTGGTAGGACTTGTCCCTTTAGGGATGTAGCGCCACGGAGTTTAGTTTTAATAAAAATATATACTTGCAACCGCTTAAACCATGAGATTAATCCTTAGTGAATGTCTGTTGGATATTTTGGAATTCTGGGTACTTGCAGGTTTTATGTACCAAAAATAATGGCTTTGTTTCTTAAATATGTTTTGACTCTGCTAGACTTATTTAGTACTTAAATACAGTATTATTATAAAAATAATTGGTAACATTTTCTTCACACTGCCAGCATAAACCTTGTGTTATTTTTACATTGTTTCTTCTTGTTGTCAAGCAATTATTTCCATGTGATAGCAATTAATTATTGACACCAGTAATTAACAGTTGTAAAGTGCACATTTGAACATTCTCTTTTCTGATCTGTTTAAGTGTGGTTGAGAATTATATGGGCAATTAGTAGTGTGTGCAGTTGCTTTTATCAAATGAACAAAGAGTGAATGTTATGCTAATTTTATTTGTCTTTATTTGAATTCTTCCATAAAACGGAACATGATTTAGCAAATAAGCTTGGGGAAAAAAAAAAACAAAGGTATGATATGTTAATGCTCAAAAAATGAACTTTAAAAATCAGCCTTTAAATTTGAAATCTGCTGTATATATTGTACCTGTGGGAATTGCTGAATCTTTACAGAAGTGTGAGAATTCAGTGGTTCAGTATCTCCTGTCAGGTTGCCAAATGAATTAAAGTGTGTCTGACATAATTTGTTACATTAATTTCTCCACAATTGCACACACATTTACCACTCTTCTTTATTTAGCTTCTCTTCTCTGAGTCCTGTTGCATTATTCTCTATCCCATTTAAGGATGATCCTGTTCAAAACAAAGAGGCGTGGCTGTCATAGCCCGCACGTGTTCACCGTGTTTATGTTAGTTCGTTTATTCTCAGTACAACTGACCCGCAGGGTCGTTGTGAACAATGAATCCTTTGTTTTGTTTGCTAATTGATATACTATAATGATGGCGATGCCAGTGAGAGTTTGTTATTTCAAGTGTAAATGTTGATATTATTGTTGCATGAACTTACGAACACTCGTTAGACACACCCTGCTGATGGCACATGCTAATGACATTAACCAATCACGTTTTGTCACATGATGAGAATTTTCTGCGAACTCTCTGTGAGTTCTCCTCCCCTTTGTTTTGACTAGGATCAAACTAGAATGGGATCAATTATAGTTACAATTTTTACGGGTGACAAGCAACAGGAAATTGTCTGACAGGTTTTCATTTTGGCAATTGTATCCATCATAAATGTTGACAATTTTACAAAAATTCCATGATAGGTCTCTAGAGATAGATATATGTACATAAATTTGACAAATTGTTTTTGTGAATATTAGACCTATGTGATCTGAACTTTCTTGTTGATAATGAATACTAGTAACAGTTATTTTAGCAGTATAATCTTATAAAAATTACTCTATATTCTGTTCATTTTGTTACGTAGGTGTGTAGAATATCTAAATGGCTGCCTGATTTATTATTCATTTATTTTCTATAGTAATAATCGATTGCTTATGCATCACATTTAATTTTGAGGTTATATAAGAGCCATCTACGGTGTGATAAAGTAAACTATATGTTTAACATGAAATTATAATGTTTATGAAAATGGTTCTTTTTAGTTTGAAAATTTACATTAATTTGTATGTCATGTAAGGAGAACTTGTAATATTTATGATACATACAATTGTCATGACATATTGAGAGATTTGTCAGACTTGACATAATATTGTAGTATTTGTCACACATGCTGAGTTTTATGAATTACTAGCTGAAAAGGCCCGGCGTCGCCCGGGCTTTGTATTTTGTAATTTGAAATTAACTTATGGAGGACTTTCGATGTTGAAACTCTAGGTCCTGATATAATAATGTATGTAGAATTCGAAATGAGGAAGAACAACATATGGCACTCAGACTATTCCCTCAGAAAACGCTAGATATAGCTTTTTATGGTTCATAGAGGATGTCGAATGCTGCATTCCGTTGCTTCTACTCATCATGCCTGGGAGGGGTTGAAATAAGAAGAAACATAAATTACGTAAGATTGTATTGACTTGACGGAAAATTTTATTTCTCATTCTCATGTTAAACCGTTTCGGGCCTGAAATAAAATAGAAATGCAGTATCACTTTCATACTTTCCTCCCTAAAACCCGGGACATAATATACTGCGAGTATAGGACTCAAAATGTTCCATCCCATGCTTAGGGCTATGATAAATCTCAACTAATACAAAGCCTACAGCTATGGATAACTGACTATTTACCGACTTCTGATATAGCATACTCACACACTTAAGTTGTTCCTGCAATACGACCTCTTATTCTACATCAAAATGTGAAGTGAGAAAATATTTCTTATGTCGAGGGTAGAGAAAGTTATGTGACTGCATCACACTGTGCTTTATTTTCGTGTAATTCATTTTTCAGTAATTATTTTCGCCAATATATTACATGGAATCATAATTCGTTCAAGTCCAGCATTAGGCTATATAGTTGCCAAGGCCCTATGTAATCACAGTAAACAATTCACTGTTGCCATGTGAACTGAACAACATTTCATTTTTTTCAGTAGAATATTCACAGAAATTATATAATTTTCAAGGGAAGGACTGATTTGTTTCAATTTTAATGTTGACCACTATACTTTCCGGTCTTAACTGGGTATGTGTGCAAAATTCCGTGTAAATTGGTAAAGAAATGTAGATTTGTATAAGGAACAAACATACATACATACATACATACATCAGTGGCGGTTTCTCCTATGTGCTGCAGTGCTGCAGCACACAGCTTGTTTTCTGCTCGTCGTATAATGTTATTTTCAAACGCAATATTATATTTTCTTTTGCGTAGATTTTGAACTTGGCGCGTCCACGCGAGAATTCCTTAGCTGACGGAGAATGGAAGTCGGTAATGTGAATATTATCTTTCCCGTATTCGTGAATGCAGTTTATGAACAGCGCAGCGTTTGGAGGGTGTGACATCATGCTCGACCTTGGCTGCTTTGCGTATATGGAAGTTTAACCTGCAAAATTGGCTGCAGCAGCAGGCAAAACGAGTGGGATTCTGAGGGAGGTTCACGTCTCGCCGGCGGGCGAGCTGTTAGTTATGTGAGAAGATCTTCCACCATCTGACGGTAGGGGGCCGTGATGTAGCGAGTAAGCAATGCTTTTCATCTTCACCGCCAAATTCGAATGTGTTAAATTCAGAAAAACCTGGATTCCACAACCCCGATTAGTATTCTGTCGCACTGGGAACACAAAGCGACTTCCTCTACCTCGATCATTAAAAATACTATTTTCTCGTCTCTTATTCCATTTCGGGGAACTCTCACGCGATTTTCCCTACCCTAATTATTATTATTATTTATATTATTATCATTATTATTATTATTATTGTTATTATTATTATTATTTTTTATTTTAATTTTTGCTATTTACTCTCGTCACACAACTCACACAACGTTCGACGAGACGAGAGAAATTAGCAAAAAAATAATTAGGGCAGAGAAAATCGCGTGAGAGTTCCCAGAGACGGATTAAGAGACGAGCAGTTTAGATAGGCATACTAATAATTTTTAAAAATATTTTAAGTTTGCTGTATGAAATAGTATTTGCAGCACACTTTCGTTTTGAGCCACGAGCCGCTACTGACATACATACATACCCACAAACACACATTCGACTTTATATATTAGATGTCCCTGTTAATACTTTACCTTGTGAAATATTTTCTACTACTATAACAAAATACGTTCTGCATGATTTTTTTATTTAAGATATTTCATTCCTTGTCTTTTAAACCTTATTTCATTATTATTCTGTAGAGAAAATTGAGTCTTAATCCTTAGTTAACATCAATCATAGAATTTCAAAGGCAGTTTTTTCAAAAGTTATTATAACATTTAACTCACAATGAGATGAAGATCTATACACGATTCTCCACTTTAATAAAAATCAAATTGGGGGAAGTTTGTGTATGGGTTTAATAATAATTGTTTAGGCAGAGGCGTAACAAGATCCCTTGGGGCCCGGGGCAGATTTATTTTTGAGGCCACTTAACCCCAGCAAAAGCTACCAAACACGGCTATTTTTAACTTATTTTTCTATGACTAGCTTTTTTGTCTTTCAGATCCTCTCCAAGGGCTATTTTGTATGGAAAAATAATAGACAGAATAAGGGAGCAAACTCATGCAGAATTTATTGTTTTTTATTTATTAAATACAAACAGAGTGTCCAATAACTTTAAATTACCTTATTAACAAAATACAAATAGGCTATGTGCATAATTAAAAAGTAATGAAATGGGAAGAAAAGGTTATATTTAAATATGACACCTTAAGAAGGTTAACAAAATTTTATGGTAACAAACAACAGTTTAGTTTTAGTTGGAGAATCAGATAATAAATTAGCAAAATGTGGATTATAGGTTTAAAATTGTCTTTTTCTAGCTTTTAAATCAGAAAATTGTCCAGTTGTCTCATGAAAGTTTATTTTCATAGCCAAATTGTTCTTGCTAGTCCATTTAGTCTGATTTGGCTCATTGTTGAGCTTAAATAGGTTTTGATTAGTTTCAGTTTTGGAAAACTTTTTTCGCAAGTTGCAACTGAAATGCAAATATTTAAAAACAACTTTAGTGCTAAACATAAGTTTGGAATTTATTCTTGAAAGTCTTTGGAAATCTTTAAAGGCCATCATACACATTGTCTTTGGTTGAGTTAATTTATAAATTAAGACTTGCTCTATTTTCTTCATTTAAATGATACATCTTCTTCGTGTGACCCATAGCACATCTTCTAGAGGCCTCTCGCGGTCGACTCATGAACTCATTGTTAAATGTTTCCGTGAATGTTAAATGAAATTAGGACATGTTCTATTTCTCTTCAGTTAAATTATACATTTCAGCGCAGTATCCAACTGTGCATCCCTTAATAACCTCTTTCGGCTGACTCATGAACCTAATACCGAAACTTTGGTTACTGGAGTCTATTTTTTATCGGTAACACGTTAAAAACGCTATATTTATATTTAATACTAAAATTCCGATGAGTAAAAAAAAGAGATGGAAGATTAATTTTTATATTAGGGTGGTGCATCAATATGGGGCCCCACCCAAGGAATGCCACTGTGTTTAGGGTACTGTAGTTAGGGAAACAATAATTACAGGTAATACCAAAAAATGTAACATTGCTTTTGCAGAACAACTGTAACTACAAATACTGTTTAAAACAACAACATAGGAGCAGTTGCACTATAAGAGATGTCCTTGAAATATACCATATAGGCCTAACGAAATAAGTAACCACCCTAGTTGAGTGGAAGTGGGTTGGGGTTAATGTGACAAGTTGTGTCTCATCCCCACCCACTCCACTTCACAGTCTAATGGTGACTGGTATCAATAAAATTCAAACAGGGAAAAAGAGCCATTCATAACCAACGCCAAATTTTGCATCCCACACAATTACCAACTTTAAAAAAAAGTAGTCATCTTTATTCTGCAATATTCCTGCTTCAGGAAATCGAGAGTTGAGTGTAATATCAATTTTGTGGCAATATCCCCTATAACTTTTTTTCCATCAGGCTTCAAAGATTTTGTCAAGCATACACATTGGAAACCCATTTAAATGCCTTTAGTGCTGTTAAGCTGCGTCTCCATTGATATACATTTAACACCAACACGTTGCAGTTAACATATGTTAAATGTTTATCATCAACTTGTTGACGTATACAAGTTAAGTGGTTTGTCTCTCTCCACTACAGTGTTATAGGTTAACATTGGTTGGTGCGGTTACTAACAGAAATGAATAACATTCAAAAAGAAAACGCCTCTGAAGAGGGCAGTCAACATTACAAAATGAGAGTAGTTTTATATACTCGTTATTATCTTCTTGTTGACTGTCTATGACTTGCTTAAATACTAATTTTGTACAGATGTCTTGATCTTTTCAAAATAACTATCACATTTTTCAACAATGGAGTATGCCATAAAAAATAATTTCAAAAGTAAATGCAATACTATTGAGAACACTGATATACCAAATATTCACATAATACAAAATGGATGCCGGGAATATTGAGGAAGCTGTTGACTGCTTTTTGTTCACCCAGAAATTCCCGAACCAAAGCCGATTAAGCTGGCGTTCACTTTTCGTTTCCTGGAAATTCCCGAAACAAAGCCGACATTGACCGAAAACAAATTAACATCTGAAAATGTTAAGTGCAACACGCTGGGTTTGCATGTTAAGTCAATTGGAACGCGAAATTGCAATATACATGTCAATATCATCTTGTTAATATTGACATGTTGGTGTTAAATGTATATCAATGGAGACGCAGCTTTAGTCTTATCCATTTATGTATACTTGAACTGAATTTTCAATCAGGAGACAGTACAAACTATTTCATACATTTTTATATGGGATTTTAAGATGTGTGTGAACTTATGCCCTAAATAACACCCTCCTTGTTACTCTGTGGCCTGTCATCTTTCGTTGGTTCCAGGGCTCTGAATATATTTTTTTAACTGTAAATCACTACAGTAGACACAAAGACAAACTGATGTTTAAAGACATTAAAATAACAAGAGTAATCAAAAATATGTGAAAGAACTACCTTAACAAATTCTGAAAGAAATACTGGGAAAAAATAATATTAAGTCGCACCTTGGATGAATGTTCCCACCCACCGCTCCCTCGCGATGCACTTTCTTTTATACCACTTCTTCTGTCCTCATATTACATAGAAACTCGTGATTGGACGTTGGTAGTGTGACGTCATACCGGTAAACAAAAGATGAACAAAAGTTGACAGGCTTACTAACGTGTGGAAGATATAATATGCCACATTTTCGAAACCGACAAACAGTGTATCGTACATTATTCGAAAATGCAAGGGCGCTTCGCTTCGGCTGCCGCCTCCGCTCGCGCACTTAACTAAGTGGATAGTGTTATGCATTATTTAGATTATGTGAAGAGGTGATTGTGGTCTGGTCGGGATTGCCGAGTAAGCTAGAGGGTTGTCATTTTGGTGTATGGGTTGGTAGCTTGTATTTGGTACGATCGGGAGTTTGGAGAGAAGGGACGATCGGGTGTGCCGAGATAACAAGCGAACAGCAACGCATTGTTTGGAGCGTAAGGGGGCGACTTAATCTTCTCTTATGCCGAAATACTCATGTCTGAAAAGAAAATAATTTGTTAAATGATCTTATAAGACATAAATAAGACATGCCACATGCTGTTTTGCTAATCTATGCAGGTGCTAGGGCAGGACAATGAGTCTTCACCTAACAGAAGGCCATGGACACTGAAGCATTAGCAACCAAAATTTGAAGGAATGCTTTCACTGTTTGTTTTCCTTGTTTAACATCTAGTTATATGGCTCATGCTGTACAAAAGAAAATGGTGTGTGCCAGTCACTGCTGACTCTTTTTGTGCTATTGCCGCACTTGCTGGAAGAAAGAAAAAGAGCTTAGATTTCCTGTGACTGCTCCCAAGAGGAGCATGATTACTCAACAATGTTACTTATCATTCAAAACCTCATAGCTCAGCAACCATGTCTCTAAAAAATATTATGTTTGTACAACTGGCTTCAGAAACATTTCTTCATTCTCATAGTACACTTGACATTTTTGGATCTTCTATAGTTTCTGACTGCACAATTGAAATTGCATTAGGTGCAAAGTTACTTGAACTGAGCAAGTTGCTGCCCTTTCGTGCGCTACTTGGACAGATGGTCTCTAGAGCCCCACCTGATTTTCCTTCGTACAGTGTGAGCTATACAGGAGAGAATTGAAAGGAGGGACCCCTTTGTTCACTGTGATAAAATATTTAAATACAGTTGAATTTTGGTGGTATGTTACACTAAAGGCCTGCATCACAGAAAGCATGCTGTCACTGCAGGCAGCAGTCAGTCTGTGGTGGAGAGAGGTTTGTTATACTTGTAGGATTTTATCATCCGTATTGAACAGACAAGTCCAAACAATTTAGTACTTTTAGTTCTGTATATTACTGCAGTAACAACAACCAATGTTAAATTCTTCATCAATCCATCATTCAAACAGCTGACTGAATATAAATTTATATAATTTTTTAATTCTCGTTTGCTACAGCGCTTCACATGATTGCTTTAAAAAACACACAGAATCCAATACTATCAGCGAGCAGATTTAGTTCTGATTAGACCTACTAGTATGATAATTGTATAGGCCTTTTTCAAATTACAATGAAGTGCTTTGTATTGTGATGTGTTAAAAACATGGAGTATAAAACTTTCTGTAAACAATAAATGAAATGGTGATAATAATAATATTAATGGTGTTTTCAATAACTTCATTGGATAAGAATAAGTTAAAAAGAAAATTTAAGAAGTACTTCTCCAGCTTATAATAAATGGTTATTAAAAATATTTATTAGCATGTATTTTATAAGTTTTAGCACCCCCTTCAGATTAAAATCCTGGCTGTGCCGTTGGTCATGTGAACTCAGAAGAGTAATCAAGAAATTAATTTTACTTGTGATTTAAGAACGTGTTAAGATTTAGCAATTTTAATTAAAAATGAAGCAAGATTTCCTGAAGATGGTTGAATGTAACCAAAAGGCCTAGGAGGGAAAACAGTTGAGACAGTATTATGTAATTACTTTATGTTAGATGGTTGCCGGTAAAGGTCTTCCAACAGTATCTGGATGTCATAAACTACTCCACACATTCTTTCATTGAGAAATATCTCCCTATCTCTTGCATGGTATGAACCTAGGTACTGATTGGGAAGGAGCATGTTTAGACATCCTATAGCTGTCTTGAGAGATTTTTCTTTTTAATCCCTCTATTACCTTAAGTTAGCTTCGGGTCAGATATTGCCAAATTATATCAGTGTCATATGCATAGTAAGTTACATATTAGGACTAACTTTGAAAGAAACAGTTAGAAACCTGTCTCTAATGATAGCTTTTGAAGGTTTGTAATATCACTATTGGTTCACTCAACTGCAGTATTTAGCCTTTTCTCTCTTTGGATGAAGGATGTCTTCCCTAATAGCTGCACAGTTACATCTAGATGTGTACTTGCAACCAAACCCGTACTGTTTTTAGTGGATAGTTGTGCAGTGTAAGTCATTAATATTCATTAGTCTGATAATTTTCTGTAGACTAGTAATTCCACTCCATTTATCGTATGATTGGATGGTTAAGAATCTCCTTCCCTTGAATATTTTGTAATCTAATTTTTAACGTGACCATATTTTTGGGAGTCTAAGCTGGGACCAATTGAATAGCTGATCTCCACCCGGAATGTAAATGCCCAGTAGTAGTTCTACATTATTAAATCTTACAGTGAACTGAATACAAGTCAACATATGATAACATAACATAAACATAATGTAAAACATGTAAATGGTTATAGACAGGGCACAATGTTTAAGTCAGTAACCACACACAGTTTTTCACACTCAGTTTTTAATGCGCCTATATTTATGTGACGAATTTTCTTCCCTTTGAGAAGTCAATATAATTCTGAACAACTGTATTTCAATTTAACAGTCGCCATCAGTATTGCTTTCAATTTTTACTTTCATTTGAATTTTCATAGCTATCCATGCCTTAATCATCAAAGAAAACACAGCCTGAACTGCTATATTTTCATTGGGGAAAATTCTACAACCCTAGAAGCGCTGGACATTTGCACCCAACCCCATAAAATGTTTGAATCAAATCCAGCCCAGTAAAACAAACTTTAGTGTAAGTACTATTAAAGCCATTAGGCATGTGAACATATTTTATAATATGGAACAATATGGTAAGAGTTTTGAAGTAATTAGCTGAACTGAATTCATGAAAATATAATAATTATATACAAAGTTTAGGAATGAAGTTTTTTAGACGTTTAAACCTCAAATGACCGAGAATTTGATTGGATTTCTAAAAACTGGAACATTCAGGTGTCCCAGCAGAACCCGAAGGAGACAAGTGGATTTGACTCCAAAAATCAGAACTGTCCTGGCCAAATTTGGGTCTGGTCACTTGATGTTTCAAATGGAGTTTAAGTTAATTTTTTTAATATATCCCATTACAATGCATTTTAATGAAAAATATTTATGCACAAGCATTTCCAACAACTAAAATTGCTTTCTCAGTCTTTGATAGGATCTCTCAGAGAGAGAGAGACAGTAAACTGTCTCAAACATAGAATAATAGTGACATGTTGAATGGCAAATAAATTAATATATTTGAAATATAGTAATATGAAATATATAAATAGATAAAGTACCGTACATAAAAAGAGAACTTCAGTTACAGGTGGTCCCAGCCATCTTATAAATTCTAAGGGGCATAAGCCCCAGGTTCTGCCCCCCCCCCCCCGATAGTAGGCCTATTCTATACTTTGATGCCAATTTGCCTTACTGACATACACCTACACAAACAAGTCCAACATTCTAATTGCTTTTAAGACATTTTGAAGTGAAGAGGGTCTCAAAACAATCAGTTTTCTTCATTAATACATTAGGGAAGTTTTAAAGCAAAGAATGACAGTTTTTTTGATCCTATGTTAATAGTTATAATTTTCTGAGTGATTGGTATTTAAGTCTTATATTATAATATGTTTGTGTGTGTATTTATTTATTTTTTAAACAATTCTCCAGAACTGTTGGAAATTGTGATCTAGCGTATTTTCTTGCGCTTTTTACGCTGCAGTGTTGGCATCTTGGTGTAAACAGTAATGGCTGTCTCGTGCCTCCTGTAGTCCCGCTTAAATTATTTTGTGGTGATAGAAGTTTGTGTTTAGTGATTTGCTAGTTATCACTTATTGTAATGAGTTTCAGTTGAATGTGAACTTAGTTTCAATAACTAGGCTACGGGAAGAAACTGATGGGGAAGATGACTATGCTGATGGAGGATTTTACACGCTGTTTTCGATTAGGGTGAGTACTTTTATGTAAGGCGGCTTACTTTCTCAGATACAGTATACACATTGGTAAAACCAATTGTTGTAATTATATACAAATTATAACGCGGGAAAAACCAAATATCGGGTGCCAAATAGGCTCCTCCCATACTCGCTATCGGGACCCGCCCGGGAAGGAGGGGTTTAGGGCGGGGTAACTAAATGAAACAGTGGGAGACATCTAGTAGGAAATGGTGGAATTAGTAGTAGCGGCGCAGAGACATCTGGCGGAAATAGCAGAAACACAAGAAAATTAATTTTTTTATTTTCTCCTTTTATCTCTTTTCTCCTCCTCTCCTCCTCTTCTCCCTATTACCTCCTTTCTCTCCTTCACCCTACCTACCTATTTGGGACCTATTCCTATCCTAGTAATTTTCGCACCTACGGGGATTCGATCCGGGGACCGCCAGCGTTCTAGTCCATCGCCTTAACCACTACACCACGAGGCTCGTTGCAATAAAAATCGAGATAACTTCTAGCCTTTGTACTACAGAGACGTGTAATACATGACGCTAAAGAGGCTCTGGTGAACATATATCCTAATGGTGCCTTGGTAATTCGTAAATATAATTTGTAAATACTTAGGTGGGTATATTTGGTACAAGGGGCACCTCGTATTTTGAATATTTGGTACAAGGGGCACTCTCGCAGGGGTAGTGTTGAGTGTCGAGTGAAGGCGGGGACACGGTCGGGAACGGTCGGAAGAAGATCGGTGCGAGAACCGAGCGAGAGGTCGCCGGCCGACAGCTGCTGTCGCCATGGCAACGGAATGCGGGATGGGCGGAGCCTATTTAGCACCCGATATTTGGTTTATCCCTATAACGCCATTCACACAATACTAATATTCATCTTTACTTTGATGACCTTCGGTTGGATATGTCATAATAGTTTAGATTCTATACTTTCTCGGTAGAAGGCCCACCCCCTTCATCTATGTTCATGAATATCTGTGTGAGATGATTAGTGAAAATGTCTGGGGACGCCAATGTCTGAGATTAGTCTAAGTGTTACTGCCTATTCGTCTAATTGAACTATCGGCAAGTTGGAACTTGACGCCCCAGCGGGGTCCCCTTTTTACTCGCCTGTCCGCTACCCCGCAACTCAGTACCGTAAACTTGATGAACATTAACAACATTGTTCCTAACCTAATTGCTACCAACCGCTCTCCATGTCACAAACACTCCTTTCAGTATTCCTACTCCAACTACCACTTGTTAAAAGTAGAAGATTTTTCCGGGCTCATTTACTGTGGTCTGCTGGAAGTAAAATACCCAGAGGTATCATTTACTGTTGCAGTGGACATCTTCAGTGGAGCGGTTGGAGTCTTCTGGCTGAAGCTTAAAAGCATATTGCAACTGACTCACCAGTCGGTGTCGCTATCCTGTATATAACAGCCGGGGGCTCCCCCGATTGTCTGGGGGGTGGCCGTGGCCAAGTCAGAGGGGGGATAATGAATTTTCTGGTTGGCTCTTCTTGTTCTGAGGCCTTTAATGGGTGGAATGGGTTCCCTCGATTGACTGGTGGGGGGACTGATTATGAGTTGGCGGTGATGAATTTTCTGGTTGGTTCTGCTCTTAGGTTTTAATCAAATCATTTAATGCTCCAAGACAGTACAATGTATAGAGTCTGCATAAGCAACATCAACTCAAAAGTAGGTATCTATCCTGATATAACGTAACATACAGTAGAGCCTCGGTAATTTGAGCCTGGTATTTCGAGGTTCCATGTAATTCGAGCTGGTATTAAGAAAATTAAAATTGTCCATAAAACTAGAGTAAAATCCCGTTTTTATACGGTGTCCGCAAGTAAGTTTTACGCACTTCCGAATGTGTTACATTTTGAGCTTTCTTTCAATTTTTCCATGTACAATAATGCAGGTAAAACTGTCCCACTTAGGGTTTTTGTTCATAATACACAGAAATAACCTTGGCTTCAGACTGCTAATGCATTTTTATTACAGATTGACAGAAACCGTTAGGTTCGATTTTTCTTTGTCGGGACCTCGTGTCAATAAATTGTACAGTTCATATTTCCCCATCCTTTCAGAAAAGAATACTGTATTGTTACAGTAATCCCTACAATGGTAATTAAAAGTGTTTTCCTAGTAGCATCGCTTTCCCGTTCCACTCCATTAAGGGTCAGACAATGACTTAATCCTTAAAGGATGCCGATGTAGCAAATTGGAAATGTTTGACAATATATACATACAGGCGTAACACAGGTATGTAGGCCTACTATATTGTTTATTTATTTATTATTTAAACCATTATTGTGCTCATTAAACATTTATTTGCGATTTACCCATTGATTTAGTGAAATTTCCGTATAATCCGAGTTTTTTGTAATTCGAGGTAGCCTCAGCCCCAATTAGCTCGAATTATCGGGGTTCTACTGTATTTAGAGCAATTACAAGTTGAAGAGAACCAATGTCCCATATTGTGTAACAGTTTAATAATGACCTATAATAGCCTATCTAAAATGCAAAACAAGCAAAAATGGTTCACATTAGATTTGAAGTAAATTACTAATTGAATATGCTAATCCATGAAATGACAGTTAATGAAAATTATATTAAAAGGTATGTTCGAAATAATCATTAAAACTGTAAAAACCATTAACTTATCTACTACCCGCGCACGATTTCTTGAGCGCTCGGCTCCCTAGTCCTCATTCGGTAGGTTTCGTTCAACTTCGTAGGTTAAGCTGACAACATTGAAACACGAAGTACGTTATACACCCTGACATCTAGTGGCTTCAATACTAAGCTTTCATTCTGTCTCAGGATTCTTATTTATTTATTGGCATTATCTTTTCTGACGCATCGAGTTATGGGGAAAAATACAATCTTTCGAACTGCTGATTTCACAACACTTCATTGTACATCCAACACTTTCCTCACCTCTTTAAGAATTCCGTATGTGCTAATTTCTGACGATCCCGTGAACTCTGATGTTAATTTCATTGACTGAAAGTTGAGCGAACTTTTCACAATTTGTATTAAATACGTTTAAAATTAGGCCTATAGCTTTCTCCATTTTTAGATGCCTTACCTCTCTTACGTTTTAAAACATGTTCTGCTAAGACTCTTCTTTATGCTTAAAATTAGTCATCCAGTGTAAAAATATTGAGCCTATATTATGCATACTATTCTTATTTGATGACTTATTTGATAACCAAAGGCTTATGACGTGTAATTGTTACGCAATACCGTTACCACGTTATATTATTGAACTGCATTAAAATCGTTGTATATTAAAGTCACTACATAAAATACCATACACGCGATTCTGCTGAAACGTTATTTCTTTGGTTGACAACACTGCAGAAAGACTGGCGGAATAGCTATGTTTTGTTCCCCCCGACCCTCACTTCCCCGTAAATCCAGCGCCCAAGAAGTGGCGCGCGGGTAGTACCAATAATTTAATAACCTTTAAAACTATTAAACTCAAGATTTCTAACTATTAATGGTAACTTATTACCAGTATAGAAATTAACTGATGTCCATTTAAAGCTAGCCTATTTTGAATTTTAGAGTACATACAGAATTGTTTGTTAACATTTTCAGATTGCCTAGTCATACATGAATATCGTAATTTACACTAAATTGATATATATTTTTCTTAATACATAGCAGACATGGAAATATGTAAGTTAAATACATGGTAATGTCTTTGAGATCTAAGCAAGGAAAGAGAATAGAAGTTGTTATCCCAGATAAGTTAATTGTTCCATAGTTTAAATGGGAACGCACATAACCATAATATTTTAAAAGTAATTGAAAGTAACAAGATGCTGTTTTAATAATAGGATGTCATGTTTTGTGTATGGTAATTTTACTGACTCCTTTGTCTTATCCGACCAGCGAGTCAGTTGCAGTAGAATCTTCAGGTTTTGTGTATGGTAATTTTACTGACTGCTCCTCCATATCCGAGTGGCGAGTCATTTGCAGTAGAATCTTCAACCAAAAGACTCCAACCTTGCCACTGAAGATGTCCACTGCAGCAGTGGACAAAACATCTGGATATTTTACATCCAGCAGACCATGGCATCAGCCCGGAAGAGTACGGACAGTAGAAGTGCTTTGGTTAGAAATCCCGAGCAGCTATTAAAATTCATGTTTACATTAAATTTGTGTTCAGTGTACCAGTGTGTATAAGTTAATCCGTTTCTGAAGTTTCTGATCCTTCATTACACCAATGCCCTTTTACACGAAGTGTCATGGAAATGACACCTTTTACATTACCAGTATTCCTCCTTTATTGAACATTTTATCTTCCGTAGCACTTGTTTCACAGGTTTTCCAAGTTCTTAGTAGTTGTGTTGTGGTACAGTATAAAGGTGCTAAATGAATTAGTTAGATGAATTTTAGTCATTGCTAATACACTATAGAAAATATATACTAAGACATTTACAGTAGTTGTTTCTCCGCACTTAAAAAAATACAAACAATACTGGTAATTATAAGTTAGGCTGTACAAGTGTTCTAATTCTTATGATTAGGGACCGGATTTTTAGGTTTTTAAAAACACTGTTTTAGGTTTTCCATTAGGTGAAATAGGTTTTTTTAGTTTTTTTTTGTCCAAAATATCGTTTTCAGGTAGAATAATTGGTTTAATGAATTTGAATGTGCTACATAGGATTCAATACATAATTAACAAGTCTTCTTAAAACATAGTGTGACCACTCAGTGTGTATAACAAGACAGTACTAAAGGCAAACAAACGCTTTAAAACACAGAATTCTATATCCTTGTTCATACACGGCAACAATGGTTGTTTGTACGAATATTTTAAAAGGAATACGCCGGTACTCTACACTTCCTCTCTTGATACTGTCCATCCTAGATGACAATGGGTTGAACGAAACGCTGGTGGTATTAATTTCAACCCGACAAAAATTATTGTCTCTCCGCAAAATATCGATTCCTCAACTGACAAGCAAAAAAGACAAAAAAAAGTAGCCTAATTAGATGTTTTAAGTTTTATATCCCGTTTAGGTATATTTAGGTTTTTATACCCCATTTAGGTATTTTTAGGTGCCACAGAATTAATGTGGGTGAATCCTACGGACATGATTCGAAAAAGTGTATGAGCGCTTTTTGTTTTGGAAGCAAGGAAAAAAATAGGTAAAAACCCAAGAATCCGGTCCCTACTTATGATATATTAGGCTATTATTGTGACTGGTAATTTTTATGTTAGCTTGAATATGAGTATCCAGTTCATAAAATAATCAGTAATGACTGTGGGAGTCAATATGTTGACCACATGCTAACAAGTGAAGTCCGGAGACTGAAATTGATGAAAGAATTCTGAAGAATACAATAAATTGCGAATTTTGGCAAAATTAGTGGAACAAAATTTGGAGGAAAACCTAGAAAAATCAACATTTTAAACTAAGGTGACCAGACATTCCCGATTATGGGTTGCTTTCCCTGCAATACAATAAGTCCCTGGTTTCTGTCACCAGGAGTTTCTAAGTGAATAAAACAAAACAAAATTTATTTTGTGAGAAATCAAAGGTTTGAATATGAAGTAGGTTGCCTATTTCAAAATTCGCGTAAAAATTTCATTCCATTTCAGAATTCAGAATAGGCTATTAGTAATGTGAATTCCAGATAGACCTAGTAATTTATCTCATGTACGATTTCTCTCACAATAAACTCAGACTGAATTGATAAAAGTCAAGAAACGGTAAAACTGAAGAATCATTGAACTATAGGCCTAAGTGAAAAAATCTTTAATTTTTTTATGAGAAGCTTAGTATAATTTTTAAAATCAATAGATCTTTGATAAATTTCTGTAAAATGTGCATATCTAAGTTTTAATTTTGATAATAATAGCCTACATGAAATAAATTGTGATATTATATCACAATTAAGTTAATGTATTTCATTTTAATATTGGCATTGCCAGCATCCTCTGACTTTCCAGTCCTGCAGGGTTAGGTACTGTTGAGCAAGAAAAAAATATCTGGTCAATTTATTTTGAACCATCAACAGATAGGCCTACAATATTTTAATAAGTAGATTTTTGAACACAAGCACTTAATGCTTAATGAACTTGTTTAAAAAAAGGCTATTCAAAGTGTATGCATGGTTTTTTATTTATTATTCTACAGAAAATTACTCCTTCATATACACTACTGCATAGGTAGTAGGCTTATTATGGTACTGTAGGAAGAAAATATTAGAAAGAGGAAATAGGCCTAGGTAAAGATAAATATTTTTTATTGCCCGTATAATTTTAAATTTCATTATTCATTTTTCTTCTTCAATAATTTTTATTTCCTCAGTAATACTAAAGTGAAAAAATTTCTAGGCTTATAGGTTTCAAATTGGCCGAGATAATTTTTTATTTTTTTTTTAAATATATAATTGGACATTTAGGGGCCAAATGCCCTCTCTCTCAAAATTATGCCCCTTATAATTTTGTAATTCACATATGAGTCTTCATTCCTGATGGATCTTTATAAGTCCATAAATTTTAGAAATATTAGTTAAATTGTTTTAATGTAACTTACTACCTACCGTATTGTATTTCTTCATGTCACATGCAGAATATTGAAGTTATGAAATAGCATTATGGAGTATCAAAATTCGGCTTTGCGGAGATGAAAAAGATGTTCTTGTCACATACCTTAGAGCAGTGCTTTAGTTGGGCCGGTACGCACCGGTACTGCGTACCGGTATAAAATTATTTTCCTTCTACCATACTGGGAAAAATATGTGCTCCGGTACGTCGTACTGGCAGTACAGGAACGATATTGTCCTAAAATACTTATTAAATGTCCAATTCACGAGAGTGTATTTGTTAATAATGACAAACACTATTAAATTCGCAATAGATATGCGTTCTATGGAAGGTGAGTACCCCCATAAAATATTTTCCAACTAAAGCACTGCCTTAGAGGATATTTATCTCACATTAAAAGAGTTGCGACAAGACTAAGATACTTTTGTCACCTTAAAAGAGTTGCAATGCACAACATTTTTTAAGGGGAAACGGAATTGATTTTTGGATGAATTTTTTTGTTATTTTCTTTTTATTGTTGTATTTTATTGCATGGAATTGCCTCTTTAACATGATGTAGGCCTATCATATGTAATAGCACTTTAATTCCATCCATGATTTTTATTTTTCTGAGAAGATCCAGACTTTGGAGCAGGGGTGTTTTAACTTTAAAGCTCAATTGGTTTTTGCATGAAAATTGATATATTTAAAATTATTATTGGATTTTATTCTCTGGACTTTCCTCTTTAAAATGGTGTAGCCTATCATACATAATTGTATTATAAATCTAGCCATGCTATTTTTTATTTATCTGAGAAGATTTTGACTAACATGTCACAGGGATGTTTCAACTTTAAAGCTCGTTTTCCCTAAGTTTACCTTTTTCTATATAAAAGGTATATTTTCTCAGCTTCTACTTGACTTATAAACTTGAAATTGTCAGGATTTGTTTATTCAGATATATTACACACACTGAAAAAAGGGGTTTTCTAATTGCTTGATTTATTAAATATTTATTACCTCTACCTTTAACACTTCTTGAAAGAAGTTTGGTTGAAAGAGGGGCAGGTACTGGATGAACAGTTTATCCTCCTTTAGCAGGTCATGAGGTGCTTGAAAATGTTGATAGAAAATTTTAAGAAAAAACTCTTATTTCAGTAAATAAGTATATATTTATGAATAATCTATGAAGGGTAGGTATCTAAAAACTAAAAAGTCAAGTGCCTGGCTTGAGTATTTTTTGAGGGACATTGTATTTAACATTGGAGAGATAGGCTATTCCGTTTCTCTTTAAATAGAACACGTCTATTACAGTATTATCTTTCGTGTTCTTATTAACGCTTCAACTATGAAAGCATTGATCAATGGAGCGAGTTCGCTGTCATGTAATGGTTTGCGAGATATTGTAATTCCTTTATTGCGATCAAATGACCATACGCCTATTATGATGAATGGAGCAATGGTGGAATGATATATTGCTGGGGAAACAGGAGTATCCAGAGAAAACCTTCCCCGACCTCATTGTGTCAACCACACATTCCACGATGATCCGAAGATTGGAACTTCCACACTCTACTGTAGACGTCACACATGCGGCGTTATCTTATCTGCACAACTTCCCTTATATATCGGTATTATTTTAGTCCTCACAGTCGTTAAAGGAATGCAGGTTTATTCTTTAATTTTGGGATTATTAGCCAATGCCGTTAATAAATGAAAATAACCTACTGTAATCATAATGAGATAACAGTACTACGAAAATGCTTCCACGAAATAGGAAAAGAATTCTTGCCTTAAATACGTAAACTGTGATTTTAGTAAAAATTTAACAAACTCCTGATTCTCAAACGCTCGACCGGGTAGGTAGATTTGTCTTGTAGTTAAAGAAGATACATT
This sequence comes from Ectobius pallidus, assembly GCA_964059195.1. Lineage (NCBI taxonomy): Eukaryota > Metazoa > Arthropoda > Insecta > Blattodea > Ectobiidae > Ectobius > Ectobius pallidus. The sequence continues at coordinate 163,887,567 of CAXKWD010000001.1, read as the reverse complement.
AAAATGTAAGAATTACGTCATTCATAACTTGCTCTCAATGTTAAATGATAAAACGCGCACATGATATTCGTGTCCGTTTAATGGTGACTGGACATTCTAGCACTTGACGTGGTAAATGCAATTTCCATCTGGTTTCAAGTAAGTTCAGACAAGTGTTCGTCCTATTAGTTAATGCGGTATGGTATTGCGGTTGGTGTTTTCGCCTGGAGATTAAAAGTATCCTTTACTCCCCCATTGTAGGGACGTTTATGCCCACGCCGTCCAGGCCTTATAAGACCGCGACTGCATTATGAGTGTTCTCCCCGAAGGCACGTTCAGACCTGGAACGAAACCATGGGATTACGACTCTTTCAGGCAAGGGTGATACCGCGAATGTTTGCCATTGTCTCTCGCGGGATGGGGATTAAAGGGCTACACAAACCTAAGAAAGAAATCATCCACTACTGAAAAACCACAGATCCGGGCGAGAATCGAACCTGGGCCGCCAGGGTGGAATTATAATATATTCATGAGTATCCTCTTCGACCTTAGGGAACGGTAGAAAAGTAATTTGACTTCATTGCTGAATGCAACAAGAAAGAACGAAATGCATATACAAGAGATTCGTGGCCTTAACTCTGACCTTTCACAATTGCTTGAAAACATTGGCAGCGATCTTAGTTACATCTACATACTCTACCTTCCAGGTCCGCATTATCTCAACACATTACTACCAAGTAGCATGTCACTATGAAGTTGTCACATCGCAATGACGTAGTGTCAGTCTACTTTAAACCAATACCTCTACAGTATAATGAGCAGAGCAACCTAAAAGCATAATGGAATTTTACATCTATGGATGTTACCTTTAAGCAGTAGCTTAAAGCTTTCTTTCAAAACTCCGTAATTTATTAAAGATTCAAATAAGGTATGGCTTATTCTCTCGTCAGATTCTAGAATCTGTTGACGTGCAATGTACAAAACTTGTAAATTTTATGAATTGGCATCAAGTTTCTGTTAATTTCTGAAAACAAGTTCAGTGCCTAGATTCCTCACAATCAAATCCAAGTAAGTATGCTTCAGATTTACCACCAGAATTGAAACGTTTCTTTGAAGTTCATTAGCCATTACATGAATTATGTATGCATCGTGCAGTTCTTCAGGAGCACATTAAATCCATTTCTGCATTTTCCTTCTGGAAGAATCAATTGAATAAGATACCAATTTTCAGTAACTTGGCCATGAAAAAATTAACTGTGCTCCATTTAGTGCTTTAGTTGAGAGTTTTTCCACTCTCCGATTGATCTTAAGTCCACGCAGATCTTCATTTACAGAAGAAAATCTCGATGCTTACGGCTTATATTCAGTAAAGGAGCTAGTAGGAACATTAACATGTCCATTAAAATTTGAGTGCGTCAATTTCTGTACAGAAGATTGCCGAAATAATGCACGATTTATAAATAACTGTGAAAAATTAATGAAAAGTATACTAAAGCATGATTTATAAAAAAATGAGAGCATAATTTACTACTGTATAAAGAATAAATCTGGTTGCCCTAAATGAGGATTTATTTACATGAAAATAATTCATGACAAAATACAGCCCGACGAAATTAATTAATGTCACTTACTTCTACATTAGATAGGCAACCCAACATACTTTTCTGAACATTCCAACGCGTACCTGTGTTCTAAATGTTCAAAAAAGTTGAATTTACTATTGGAAACATCTTCTACTTCTACTGATCTATTGTTTCCTTTTACACGCGTAGAACATAAGATTGGGTGAAGTTTAGGCTTCATAGGATATATTGGTTATGTCAAAAAAAGTTTGAAGTACAATGAAATCCCAATTTTCTTCTCTCAGACCTAGGTGTCATTCGAAGGTGCCTGAAGAGGTTTCGAAATGTGCAAAATGAGGGAACAAATGAGGTCCCAAAGAAGCCAAAGATATCCGAATGAGGCCCGAAAGATACCTGAATTGGACACGAAGGAATCCAAACGATCTAAAGATGCCAGAGATCCCCGAAGGCTGGACATGCAGGAAAATAACTCTCTTCGTAGACTGGATATTATATCTTCGTACATGTTTGTCGAATCAGTTCTTCGCGTCTGACGTAATTATATTGAAATAACTACCCATCTAACAACGCCGTAACGTAGTGGTTGAGGCGCTGCGCTACAAACCGGAAGGTCGCGGGTTCGATTCCCGATGAGGTTGTTGAGATTTTTCAATTGACCTAATCCTTCTGGTGGCACTATGACCCTGGGGTTGAGTCAGCCTTTAACAGAAATTAGTACCAGGAGCAATCCTGTTCCGGACATGTGACGAATGTTCAAAAATCTGGGAGCCTCAACCTCCTGGAACCCTCTGGGCCTCCATGGCCTGTAAAGGGATCACTTTAATTTTTTACCCATCTCACTGACAATCCGAGAGCAGTACACTGTAAACTGCAGTACTTAATATTCCAACCAATTGTTTATTTTCTGCAAGCAACGTGCAAGGTTCTCCGGGAATCCGAGAGCTCACATTAGGCAAGTTGTGTGATCAAACCCCTGAGTTCTGATAATCTAAGCGTGGAGGTTTCCTCCCTGATTTCCTCTCTCGCGAAGACATATTGGCAAATTGGAGATTAGCTTACCATTTACCTCTAGCGTTCCTTGTGCGTTGATTGTCTTGATTGGGGTTCCTGCCATAGTGTTGAAAACATTGAATGCCACAATTTAACGTTCCTACATGAATGGGTTTCGAGACTTACGCTATAGCATCGACGACCCTATACCGCACGGCGGGGGCCCGAAGGCTAGAAGGGGCCCAAATGTCTAGAATTTTCGGGTATTTTGAATTATGCGCGTAAATCTGGTATGTATTCACATCTGGCATGAAGCTTACCTGATCTATTGCTGAAAGATCTTTTTTAAAGTTGAAATTAATTAAGAACTATTTGAGAAGTACTACGAATCAAGAAAGGCGTAGTGCACTCGTTTGTTGAGAAGATATTGGAAGCATAAAATTTAAGCACAAGTTCATAATTATTAGCTTTTTAAAACAACTTACTTTTAGGAACATGTACCGTACTGAATAAGACTGTTTTAATGTGTGTGTTAAAATTAATTGGGTCCAAAACATTTTATGTTGGGAGGAGGCAGCTGCAAAAAGTTAGGCCATGGTGAACTCCTTTCCTCTCTTGTTATTTCTCCACAGCTGACAATGTTACTGGACATAAAAATAAGACAGTACGCGACACTGAAAGTATATATCGCAAAAAAGTATAATTATGCAAAATTGTTCTCATACCACAGGTTGCACTTTTAAAATGAGATTTTAGCTACATATTAATCAGTATACATAACCATAGCTAAATTAACCATTCTTTTCCACACAGTTTTTGTTTCATTTAGAAGTCTGCAAGTAAAATTATTAAATAAAAATGATACCAAGAAGACAAATGGACAGAAAAGGGGCATCAGTTTAAAAAGTTAGGTTTTATGAAAAAGTCCTTATAGATTTCAAAATTATAATTGTATTAAAAAATACATAAAAGTCCCATAAAGGGAGAGGTAAAACTAAGAAAAAGGAGAAGTATTGGAAAACACAACATTGTATTGTTATTAAAACTTTTTATTTTGTAATTGGGTCCCTCGAGTTTTTTTTTTTTTTTAATCAAAACAGGATAATTCAATAAAAATTGTAATTCTTGGGTAAAGGAAATACTGTGATTGCGTATCGTATTAAATTAAATTGGGGAACGTTATATAAGAAACTTAATGCTAATTCCTACTTTCGAACTCGCAAATTTTTCAGTACTATTAAGAGAGTACTCAAATGCATTAAAAAAAGACACAAACTGCAAAAAGGAAAAAAAAAATGGGCTAGTTAGAAGGCTTTACTATAATTTCTCTACTACCAACCTTTAATTTAATTGAATTGCAATAATTGTGTTTATATTATTTATATTTGTATTTGTAATAATTTTGTATTAATTTGTATTTTCTAATTTGTAATAAATAATGTAATAATAATAAAAAAAATTAAATTGGCCTATAAAAAAAATATAATTATACATTCAAACAAAGTAGACATTTTTCTAAACTTCCTATGTCTGCTCATATTACTGTATATTTCCTCAAATCCAAAGTTTTATTTTTTCAACAAAAACACTTTTTAAAAATCAACCTCGTGAAAAATTGCTTCAATTGAAAGTAGTAACGAACAAGTAACAACGAAATCTCGCCGGTCTTTCTTTATCTCTCCCTCTTCTTGTACAGAACGGACACATGTTAACTGCAACTTTTGTGTGCTCCACGGATCTATTATTATGAAAAAAAAAAAAATTACGTGAAAAAACCTATTGATTTGACACTTGACAGCGGAGAATCAAGAATTGAATGCATGCGGGTAGACCGATGGAGCAGTATTGCCACTACACAGACACCATGGAACAGCTGTTGGTTGGCTGATTGGTTGAGGGGCATGCCCGCTGCGCGCGGCGCTGTGTGGTGTCGCTTTGGCACACGCTAGCAGACTGCTGCCCGGTACACAGTAACACGATCTCTCAGCCCCAGCGCTGAGATGCTATTTTCACTCCTTCAACCGGTGGCAGTCACTTATTTATAGAAATGGCTGATCTCATTCTAAAGCAAATTTGGAACTGGTTCTCGTCGGGATGGAGCAATATGGCCGACTTGGCGGATAGAATAGACGACCTGATCTGTAGCTTCGAAGGCGGCGCAGAAACAACCATGGATACCATAGCAATGTTGATATTTGGTTGGATGATATTTGGACTATTTGTACTCGGTATAGGTAGATACATCTATGGAAGATTTATAGCTTCTTCGGAATCGAAAGAAAAACCTGTAGTGGCCCCTGTACCAGCCCCCGTAGCTGCGGCCCCAAGTGTCAGTGAAGAAGCTGCTGTGAGTAAAGATGCCCCCAAAGCAACAGTATCAGCTGCCCCCAGATCATCAGGAGTCTCTAGGTCATCTGGAACCGTCGTGCCACCAACACCCCCTGTTCGAAAAAGAATATCCACCAAAAAGGGGTCCGGTCCTACCCCATCCCCTTCGAGGACACTCCACTACATTCAACCTCCCGTTGCTACAGGACCCGAAAGTGAAAGTGTGCAGTGGGTCAACGATGTTTTCGCTTGGTTATATTCCGACTCTGTTATAGTGAATGAAGTTCTAAATGTCTGGATTCAAGCCCTCAACGACTTCACCAAACAATCTGTTGCCGAGGTAAGTGGAACGTTCCTATTATTTACAAGATGACATGTTATTGTAATATGCATGAAGCACGTGGCACTTTTATATTTACGATATGTATGTGTTTATTTGAGATTGTTAACAGTGCCGGCAATGTAAACTCCCAGTGTTTGTAATCCGTACAGGAAGTTTTGGAAGTGGGCGTAACGCGTTTGTGTTTCTTTGTGGATGTGTTTTGCCGGAATTCCGTGATGGGTGGCTGAAAAAAGTTAATGTCATTGCATGTATTGTGACATTAGCTCAAATATTTCCCAATCTTCCAACTATCTGTAGTCTTACAAATATAAGGTTATTCAGGAAAACTTGCCAAGGTGGCATTTAGAAGATACATTCATCTCGAATTTTATAATAGAACATTATCTATCCTTTCGGGTTCCAGGGGTGCTTGGGAACCCAATTTGTTTTCAGAAATTAAAACAATAAAGAAGTTTCCATTAACATAATGCAAATATTATTTGATGTAACATCTCATTTTGCATTATTCTCAAACATTTCGTTCCTACATTGTACCTTACATGTTTATTTTAAATTACAAAAGTTATACTTACGGTACATATATTAAAAAAAACAACTAAAAACTCCATGGCTCTACATCCCTGAAGGGACAAGGCCTACCACCCGACCGCTGCATCCACCATAGGCAGATGGCAGGATTGGGGGCATGTGGTCAGCATGCCGACACCCGCGGCCGTTTGTATTTATGTGATTTTAGGCTTAAATATTGGGTCTGATGCCAGAAATATTTTTTATGACTTTGGATTCTTGATTTCTGATTTGTAAACATTGATCCATGGAATTTCTCAAAGGCTTCACTGGATTAGAACGTGGCATTCAGTAAGCCTCATGATGAGTGTTCTACCTGAAAGCAGATCCAAACGCGGAACGAAGCCATGGGATGGTGACCACGACTCGTCCAAGGCTCTTTCAGGCAAACACAACACCCAGTCCTGAAACCAGGAAGAAAATTTTCCACAAATGAAAAATCCCCGAACCGGTCGCCACGGTGGAAATCATCCACACTACTAATTCCAACTCCCCTGCAGCACGTATTTAGAAATTAGTTTTTTTCCTACACTGATTGACGATAAATCACTGCCATCTTCCCTTCCTGTATGACACAAAACATTGATTTTTGTTTAACTAATGCTTAAAAAATCTCATATTTTGGGGTATCCGGACCCTCAGGACCCCCCTTAAATACGTCCTTGGCAGACACATTAAGCCTACCAGAATATAAACTATACCCGAGAAGGAAACCTGAAGTAAACAAAAACTAATAGCCTATATCTGTCTCACTCTTAGGTCATACGAGTAATGTGCTAGAGTGAGACAGGCTTACTGGTTTTTGTTCACTTGAGGTTTCCTTCTTAGAACAGCCAGACTTTAGAACTCAAGTATTACGACAGTTTTATTATATACAGTATATATATTAGTGGTTGAGGCGCGTGGAAGGTCGCGGGTTCGATCCCCGATGAGGTCGTTGGAGTTTTTCAATTGGTCTAATCCTTCTGGTGGCACTATGGCCCTGGGGTCGACTCAGCCTCCAACAGAAATGAGTACCAGGAGCAAACCTGGGGGTAAAGGCGGCTGGTGCGTAAGGCTGACAACCTTACCACCTCCATGTGCCGATGTCTAAAAATCTGGGAGCCTCAACCTCCTGGAACCCTCTGGGCCTCCATGGCCTGTAATAGGGAACACTTTACTATATATATATATTGTAGTAGGCCTTTAGATAAAAAAAATTCAAGTAAAAATTAAAAAACCCACTGCAATTCTTTCTGAAAGGACTCCTGTGTTGGGGCCCATGATCCTTCCCCGTAAATCAAAGAGCTTAACTAAAAGAGCAGAACACTAGCAAAAATGTTAAATGGGCTAAACTCACTCGGACTGCAATTACAGGAACAGGATGTCAGCATAATTTATTTCTGTAGATAAGACTGTAAGACCGTTGAAACGCCACGTGGTTTTGCGAAGTGTACATATGCAATACTATGAGGGAACATTACACACACAACTATGAAGATTATGGAGCAGCTGGTTGGGAAGGGGGCAGATATAACAGCAGCTGTTCGTGTCAGGTTGTGCCCAGGACATATTTTAACACTCGTAAAATAATAGTTAATAACATTTGAAAATTAAAAGAATTATATGGGAAATTTGTTCTTCCCTATCATTAATTTCAATTGTGCAGGACCCTATTTACGTTGAAAGGAGCATCGACCCCGTCACATCCCCTCTCCTTTTCAGTTTACATGGCTCCTGCACATGTAAACATGTCTGGCGTCTCGGTATTTAGTTGGCAACACTCCCATCCTCACCCTAATGCCTACATCACGTTTCGGTATGTTACAGTGAAATTAGGTTCTTTTTTTTTTAGTCTTCTACTACCTGTTTATATTTATTTCTCTTAAGTAGTCTTTATTAGTTTTTAAATAAACTCACATAACCATGTATTTATGGTATTTTACTGCTAAGCAATTTGTATTCTTGTATATTTTTATGGAAGTTATGATTAGGCTGACTAATAAATTTGAACCGCAAGATATTAAGAAAGCAGATTTCCCCCTTCAAACAATTGAAACTGGTTTCTGTGATGCTACAGAATTTTCAGCAACTTTAGATTAAAATAGAGTCTTGCAAACTCCACTTCTATGGACTGGAAGGGAAAGAATGGCGAATTTTACTTACTGAGGGACGAGTTGTTGACAATTCATCATACGCAATGGCGGACGCAGAGGGGGGATAGGGGGGTTATATCCCCCCCGAAATTTGAAAAAAGGCTATATATGCACTCTAAGAGGCCAGTTTTATATATGTAAGTTAATTATTTTTTTTAGTATTCCTATTCAAATCCCCCCCCCCCGAAAAAAAATTCTGCGTCCGCCACTGATCATACGTTACTACAATTTACCGTATTCTTTTTAAACACTTTAATGCAATCAGAATGAAAGGCTCTACAGTCTATTCTGAGCATGCTTGATGCTTCATAAAAAGGGTATTACGTACGTAGGCTGTAATTTTTTGTTGAGAGAAAACCTTGTGATTCTGCAGTCTTTAAACATATTTAGGTCCACTAGCTGAAACTCAGTAGGCTAACAAAAGTTAAATTGTGTTCAGTAGGGGAAAACATTTCATTAGTGGAGGGTTTAGTCTGTGTAGCACCGACTTTCAGTGTCCAAGGTCGCGGGTTCGATCCCAACCCAGATCGATGACATTGATGTGTTGGTGGCATGTAAATAACCCGTGGGACAAAATTCCGGTACACCAGCGACGAGTCACACATCTAAGTTACGGTACTCCCCCGTCGTTAAATAACCATAAAACCAACCAATCAACCATGTATATTGGAACAGTATTCTGTGGTTTCATTAATACAATTCTACAAGTTCATTGGCAAAATACATTTTGCAAGGGAACAAGCTGGAAATTCAACACGATAAACTTGGCTTATCTTACCTATCTAGGCCTTATTACACGATCAGAAACTGGCAGGTACTTGGGAGGCATGCACATTACTAACCGTAAGTCCTCTTTGTATGCATACCTAAGTTGTGAAATACTCTTGCAGAGGCAAGGAAAGATGTGGGCAGCTTGTGGAAAGCTAAAATAGGAAGCAAATAAACATCCACGTATTACATTTTAAGGGTGTTTATTTTAATTTTGGAATGTTATGAAGATTATAATGGATGAGTATGGAGTAGTATTAAATTTTAAGGATGTTTATTTTAATTTTGGAATATTAAGCCGCGTTCACACCTGTGCGCCTTGCGCCTAGTTGCCGTGCCTCTCCAGTGCATCTGCGCATGCAACGGTGCAAGCTCACGCATGCACCTAGTCTCCACAGATATATAGAGATAGATCGGCAATGGTGTATGCTGTACTATTGGCGGCAGTGAAGCCACGTTGATGCACGGACCGCCATATTACTACACTGTAGCAGCTGATCGAGTACAAGCCACAAGAGCGTTACAGCGATGTGAATTTTAGCATTTTAGCTAATAATGTAATTGGATTGATGAGTATAAATACTTTTTTTTCTAAAATGGTGAATACCTGTGTGGTATTCGGGTGTAATTTTTCATACTACGACAGAAAGAAACAAGGAAAGGAACACGTTTCAATACATTCGTAAGTAGGCCTTTCATTATTACCTGACTGAAGTTAAGCCTACAGAGGTTTAGGAATGACTTGCTGAGACCACTTAATCTCCTTTTTTGTCATCCACATGCCTAATTTTTGTGTCATCCACATGTCTCATGAAGGGGTATGAGGATGACTCTGAAGTCATGTAGATGATAAATGTAGGATACTATTGTGTTTGCGGTGTCTGTGACCTGTACTTAAAATCTTAAAACTGATTTAATGAATTTCTGCTTGATTCCCCCCCCTCCCAACCATAAAAACACAGTCTAGTTTAAATTACATTGATCCCGGAGTATGCACACAAATTTGCAAATTTGGTGCAAAATCAACTGAAGTAAACTGAGAAAAATATGAAATCACATAAAGAAAAGCAGATTGTTGCCAAAGTTAGTCATTAATGTGGCCTTCTGCCATCCACATGTACACGGGTGTCATTCACATGGCTTTAAAAAATATATATATAAACATTTAAGCTCTGCTGGTGTCTTATTATTATCAAGAAACCCCTGCAGTATTTTTAGTCATTTTTTTGAGATTTTAAAAACAAACTAAAAAATTTTGATTTTAGACACTCCAAATTTTCCCGTATTTGAAGAATGAATTAATGGAATGGAAGTTATCTAAAATATAGTCTTAATAAAATAATGTCCTTATTTCATTTATGCCTGTCATTTCACTATGCGTGTTGTAATTGAGCAATACTGTAGTTTATTAATAGTATTGATGTTCTTCTCTTGCTGGCTTACTATGCTGACTATTTTTTTAATTTTGGAATTTTTTAAACTTTGGATTTTTATTTTAGATCTCTGATGTTTTTATTTTTTTGGATTTTTAAATTTTGGATTTTAGGATTTCTTATTTTTTGAATTTTTTTTAAACTTTAGATTTTTATTTTTTTAAATTTTGGATAATTGGATTTTTTACTTTGGATTATTTTTTAAAATTTGGATTTCCAAATTTTGGATCTTTGAATTTGTTCATTTTGGAATTTTTAATTTTTAATTTTATATTTTTAATTTATTTTTATTTTTTAATTTCGGATTTTTAGACTTAAATTTTTGGATTTTTTTATTTTTAAAGTTTGGAATTTTCGATTTTTAAAATTTTGGATAAGCCTAATTATTAAGTTGATTGTTTTCTGTGCAGTGCGTTCCGTCACACCAAACTAATTTCGCGACGATTTTGAGCATAACACTAATTTCGTGACGATTTTGTCCGTAACGCAAGCTCTCGATTTAATCCTACCGCGGCTAAAGAAGTTTCACATCTAAAACCTAATTTTTAGCAAGTAATAGGAACCAATACTTGAGAAAAATAGCAAGAGGACGTGCTTTTTCAATGTGGTTTCAGTGTGTTCACTAGTGGATACAAAATTTCCAATAGAAAATAGTGAAAATAGACTTTAATCTAAGTTCTCGTGATAGTTTCCCATTGAATTACGTGTAGTTCAATGGGTGACTTCTGGTGAGGCAAGATGGCGGCATAGCGCAAGGCAAGGCTTCACCGCCGTGACCCAGATTGCCGGGCTGTGCTAGTCTCTTGCGGCTCCATTATTGTAGGCGCATACCTCTTTCTGTTCACACCTGCTAGAAGTGCGCAGATGAAATGTCCGCTTTGGATTTAGGTGCCGTAGCTGCTGCTGCTGCAGCTGTAGTTATTTTGCGACAAAGACGAAACCGTAAGAAGAAAATTCAATTGTATTGTAATCACAAAGTTGGCAATGTAGTTGACCGTTCATAAAAATATGAAAGTCAAACAGCAGTAAAATTGGTCATGGCAATCAATCTTTCATTTCCAGAATATCGTTCGAAAATGTACGCAGTAGGAACAACTCTGATCACCAGTAGGTACTATTTCGAACAGTGGCATTTTCAACGAACGAACTGCTTTCTTCCAAATATAATTTTATTTATTATTAATTACTAATAATATGAGCGTAATAATTGTCACATTTTGAATAGGTAACTGGCAGGATTAGGGCATGTGGTCAGCATGCCGAATCCTACTGCAGTTGTTGATAGCTTACTGAACCGAAGCCGCTACTTCTTTATGAATTAGCTCCTCGGTTGGTGTCACGAGACTGAATGCACCCCGTTCCAGTTGGCCCTACCTCAGAAAAATTTGAGGAGGTACCGGGGTTCGAACCCAGACTTGCGGGTCCGTAGTCAGCAACCACTAGACTAGGGGCTAAAGAGGACTTTTGCAGAAAAACACTATTTTTAAATAAATAAATGTGAATTAGTGCATTTTAAGAAAAGATGTAATGCAAATAAATTTATACAACGCACTGAAATTAATAATGTAGGCTATATATCGCTTTGTTGTTTGTCTTTGAAAAGTGCAGCTATTCACTGCATGGGCAGGCGGCATCAAATGAATAAACCATTAAGCCAGTGTTTATGTTAACTGATGTAACCAAGTCGGCAGTGGCTTCTGCTTTCCAAAACAAAAGCAACGTTGTTATCATTGACCTCAGTTCTTCCCTCGGTTGAATCAATTCACACGTGTTATTGTTTATTGTAACTATCGCAGGAAATGAAACTTGAGCAGTCTGAAATACTTTGAAATGTATATATAGAAACAATTGATAGGAAGTTAATTGAGTGAGCATTGAATAATTGTATCATTAAAAAGGGTAAATATCTCAATTGTTTATGCTATTTTTCGAGTGCCAATATAAGGAATAGTTACTTGCTTATTTGGGGGGGGGGGAGAGAACTAGAATAACTGTCAAAATTTTAACAATTTTCGGTGTCATATTAGTGTCCATTATTATGTTTTATGAAGACGGCTAAACTCGTTTGTTTAAAAAGCCTAAAAAGGTCTATTCATTGAAATAATACCACTGCTCTACTCTGCTGGACTCTACGAAAGTATGATCGGAGGCTTTTTATTTTATTTAGCACCGCTTTCGTTGTTCCCAAAGCGTATTTGTCCCTTAGAAACTGTAAGGAATCGCTCCTTTTTGTCCTGTCCTTGTAGTCCGGGGAGCTAGCCATCCACAAACACGGATACGAGCGATAATCCTCCACGAACTCAATATTCTTTTCATTAGACCACTCGCTATAATGAAAAATCAGAGCAGAGCCTTGGAAGACGCACGACTGTTGCACGTAGCTCCCCGTTTCAAATGGTGAGCTACTTGCGCCTAGGTCCACCGGCGCAAGGAGGTCCGTGCGCACAGATTCCACGCATGCCTCACCCTGCACCGTTGCATGCCCCGGCTTGCATCTCCACCTGCCAGGCGCAAGCCTCTTGTGCGCATGCAACGTTGCACAGGTGTGAACGCGGCTTTATGAAGATATAATGGATGAGTGGTGACGTAATGGTGACAGGATATGATTTGATTGTTATATAACTTCTTTCTTTTCTTTCCCTTAGTTTTACCTCTCCCGTTTTATATAACTTAGCTTAAGGAATAAGGATTTAAACTATTGTAAATACTCTATCTAACCAGGACGAGCTTACCTACATTAAGTTTTAACCGACGTATTCGGTTGAAATCATATGGATATGAAATTCTACAATTAAAGTGCGAAATTTATGATTCCTAAATGAGAAAAATCACTGACCTTACTCATCGGCACATATATAAGAAAGCGATCTTGGAAGTCACCATTGTTCCTGGTGTAGACCTATATGCATTTTAATAAAACAGTTTAAATGTACAGCGACATCGTGGTTTCTATTCCTGAATTCCGGAGGAAAGGAATTTCCTTTTCGTATGCCATTATTATTGTTGTAATTATTATTATTATTACTAATTTATTATTTATGTCCACCACCGTGCGTGAGTTGGTAGCGTGACTATCTTTCACCTGGCGGCCCTGGTTCGATTCCCTGTCAAGTCGGGGGTTTTCCATTCCTTCCTGGGTTCAAGACTGGGTGTTGTGTCCTTTCATCCCCATCCCGCGAGAGGCGATGGCAAATCCCCGCGGTATCACCCTTGCCTGAATCACCTCGGACTAGTCGTGGTCATCATCCCATGGCTTTGTCTTGGGTCTGGACCTAACTTCAGGCAGAACACTCGTCTTGTCATTTATAAATGTTTCTGCTTATTGTCATCCATGTTGTAGACGTCTCAAGTGTAGGAACTTCATTGTGCTATTCTTTCTGCTGTTCCTCGACAAGTCTTCCCGTAATAGTGAATTTAATAGGATTAATAAATATTTTTTGTGTTTTTTCCCTTTTTCATGTTTAATAAATTGTAGAAGAAAAGCAGTTCGATGTATTTTTTAAATGGCACATTTTAACAATAATTCCACTTGCATCTGTCACTGTTTAACCTACTTTTGCATGGAACATATAAGCTGTGCCCGTAGAGCAAGTCTCAAACGGTATGGATCACATTGAGACAGAAAAATGGGGGATATTCCTGTTTTGTGTTCAGCACAACGCAGGACCTTCTTCGAATACGGCACGAACATGACTGGGAAAGTTCGGGTTACCTAATAGAGTAAACTCAGTTCCGATATTCATCTTTCCAGCTAGGAAAACCCGAAAAACCAACGCTCAGTTTTGTCCAGTGGCATCCCGAATGTTATTTCTCGTTGTCGCCTCCTCGGACAACGTACCAGAGCGACATATGAAAAAAAAAAAATTTATAATCAAATCCTTTGTACAGCATTTTTGTCTTCTCACATTTCCAGCTGTTCAGTTGAGTCCGTTGAGCGTTACAGAACTCGGCGGGGCGGAAAACAGTTTTCCCAGTGGAGGCAGAGATTTAAAATTGTGAAGCAATTAGAGGTTAATCTGCTTGGGGGGAGGGTACTCTCTTGTAAATATTCACTCTTCACCAATTCATCACGCATCTCATCGTCCTTCTCTATATCCACCGAACTATATGAAGATGTTTCAGTGTTCAATCATTGTGACTTTGTATAAAAACAAGTGCACGTTTGTGCGATAAAACGAAAGTGATAAAAAAATAAAACCATAAAAGTATGAGCTGCGATTGATTGAAATTCACGAGTTTTTATACGGGATTGGTCACTGATTCATGAGCTAAGTAGTCAACTGAAACACTAATGGTAGTCAACAGTTGACTTTATCGATAATCGAACTTGGGCCTTTCAGCTGACCTATGCAGAGTATGATACGTAACTTCTGTTTTAAGCTCAAGTATAAACAATCTCCAAATCTTATTATAGACTATTACCTCAGAATAGGCTAGTATTCTGACGTTTGTGCGATGTAGGCCTATAAACAGTAGCCTACAACTAAAGTATTGGCCACTCTTACCCTTTTCTGAAGGCATGAACGTTGTATAAAATAAATATTTCCAAGTAGGCTACTCTTGTCCACGGCCACAGCGTCAGAAGAGGAAAAAATCTGATTCGAAACTCACATAACTTCCTCTGACCAAATAAAAGTTTGCCTCTTAGTATAATGTAGACCTATTATGTATGACATTCTCGTCGTGCAAATTGGTTATAAAAATGAAGAGAATGTCGTTACCACATCGTATCGCATCCCCGAAAGATACACAACCCAAATAAAATCTGGTTATTAAAATTTTCCGGGGAGCAACTCCCGGAAGCTTAAAACTCGTTATTTTGCATCTTAATTTTTTAAATTTTCCGGGGAGCAACTCCCGGAAGCTTAAAACTCGTTATTTTGCATCTTAATTTTTAAAATTTTCCGGGGGAGGGCCCCCGGACCCCCTCTCCCTGGGGGGTATAGAATACCCCACGGATGTTATAACCCCCCCATATGGTCGGCCTGGTTACGCCTATGGTTTCTATAAACAATGGGTGACTTTTAACTAGGCTTCAGAGTTTGTTTTTAAATATTTCAAATAAAAGTCTAGCTCTTGGTATAAGCACCCCTTGTACAAAATTTAAAGAAAATCGTTAGAGCCGTTTTCTAGAAAATCGCGCTAAACGAAATTTTCTTCATGTGAAGTTCCCTTAATAATAAGAGAAAGTAGTCGCTAATCCTCATGTCACATCCTCAGAAGGTATCTAACCCAAATACATTTTATTTTCATACGATTTTCCATTCTGGCTGGAGCTAGGCTGCTCACAGACACACACACAGACATGTTTCCGAAAATGGTATTTTTGGATTTAGGGGACCTCAAAACGTGTATTTATCCTAAAAACTCAACTTCGAATTTGGAGGTCGAAAACGATACTTCCTCACCTAGGCTATATATCTATGGTACGGGCAGAGGAAGTAAATAAGCAACACGATTCTGACGAGTTTTTAATATTAATAGAGCTCTGTTGCTTTGAAATTACACTTCTGACATATTACTAGGTCACTTATCAATAGGTCAGTTGTTTATTGGAGCGATGATGTAATGGTACAGTATTTATATTTAGATCATCGTTGAGGTCAGACAAAGAATACACACTTTACATTTTAAGAAATTTTACAGTAATACTGTTTTCTTTTACCCATTACCTTTTTTGTGTCTCTATAATTTTCACATATATCTCCAAGTATATGACAAACATGCCTAATTTTGAAGTATCTTATTAATTAATTTATTGCGAAATCGGGAACATTAGACTAATGGAAAAAAAGGAAACAAATCTATACGGTAGAGAAGAAGCTACCCTCTCTGATCGTTAAATTAATTTCCATTACTGTCCCCATTTTTTTTCAATAAATAAAATAATAAGATATCACGAAATTATGTGTACTGAGAAATTAGGCATGTTTCCTATACTTACCTGCACTTTATACCGTTGGAAGACGTTAAATAATTTCAAGTGAATTTACTTTAGTGAGCCAAACACTATAGTAGGCTATATACTATAATAGGTATTTGATCTCATATTTAGCTATTATTGTTAGCGTTAGCGTTTAATTGTCACTCATGATAACAAACAATGCAGTATTATGATATATCCCTAAAATATCGTGGCTTACCCTAGTTTCATACCTCTGATTAAAAAGATCCTCTTGCAGGATCGATGCTGACAATCTTTTTTGTTTAAACAAAAAAATCTCGTCCCCAGATGTGAACTCGCAAGTCTGGATTTTAGAGGCCAGCCCGAATTCCGAAACTTACTGAGCAACTCGTGGTGTCTATAGAAAAATCATGTTGAGATATAGGTTTGTAAGAACTGGAGAAGAAAATAGTTACAGGTAGGGGAAAAAAGCGGACCGACTCTTGTAGCTGAATGTAATATAATTTGTGTTAGTATTTTATAATAATATTAATAATTAATATATTCAGTTATAAAACAATACGATTAGAAACCATAGGCCTATTCTGGGTTTCGAAATGAGCTAAGTCAACAGTCGACACGAGAACAAATTTCAATACATTCCCTGCTATCCTGTGAAAGCCGCTAGGCATGCGCAGTGGCTCATATCGGCAACTTAGATATTTTAGTCGGTCCGCTTTCCCCCCCCCCCCCTACCTGTTCATGAGAAAAGAGTTTCTGAATGCGTTGGGGAAAATATTAAGGAATGCGTCAAATCTTTGTTGACTTCATGCAATGAGATTACATTTCACTCATTACACAACATGTTTGTAAACATTGTTACATAATGGGATGGGATTTTATTCTCATAATACAATGTAGCACATAAGATCCGCGTCCTAGAATAGTAAACTTCTCAGAATACGATAGACTACTTGCATTTCTTGATGGGAAATGTTGTTGGAGTTGGATTTATAGCGCATTTCCGTCTTGTACTGTAATAAGAATAAGAAAATGAACTCACGTTTCATGGGAATGCATAGCTACCGAAGCATGTCCGCTGTCATTAGAAACGCTGCAATCTGTGACTGTACAGCTTCCAGATTGTCGTGATTTTTAAGGAATCCAGGTGTTTGATGCGAGACAAAGTAATTAACCTGTGCTTTTTTCATTACTTCTGAGCGAGAAGGAAATATTATGCGACATCATGGACATAAAAAGGTTTAGTTTCACCTGTGTCTTGCAGACATGACAGAGCTTTTAACCATAATGCTAAATTTATGTGTTGTAGGACTGATATCGTCGTAACGGTGCAGTCCAAGGTACTGTATAGGCTATGTACACCTTTAGGTATGAACATTTTATTTTTAAGCATTAGGACTCACAGTTCTTTTATACATACTATACAGCTGTATATTAAGACATTTCAAAAGAAAAATGTGTTCTAATTGAAACATGATTAATTCAAAACTATGAAAGATAAAATCACCAAATTTTCACTATTTTGTAGACAGAATAATTCTGTAGTGCGTGAGATTTAGATTTTTTTATTTTAAATTTTTACATAGCCTGTATTATGTAAAGTGAAAATATTTTTTTTGCACGACTTAACTAATTAGTAGTACTTACGAATGTTGTTTCCGTGGATCGTAAGTTGACATTCCCACACGCAATCTTGTTGCTATGTGCGGTAAGTGTTTCCGTGCGGTTATGAATTTACTTACGGCACATCATAATACAAGCCTTATGGACAAGGCCCCCCAGGACAAATATTCGGTTCGCATAACAACAAACACATGCGAATCACTTTCTGAAATAAACATCTATCTTCAAGAATGTATATACATAATATTTTCAGGTAATATCACAATTAATATAATTAAATTGATATAAATAATCATCGTGCAAAAAATAGCATGCAATACTCGTGCCGTAAGCGCATAACGGATCTCGGAAATTGAAGAAAGCTCGGCGCAAGCGCCTCGTTTTTTCAAACTCTTTCCTCGATCCGTATGCATCTCTTATGGCACTTGTATAGCAATATACTATTTTGTTCACATCATTATAAACAAAAATCTAGAACATAGTAGACGAGTCATATATCAGAAATTTCTCCACGTCAAGCACTAGAGAACATTTTAAGCTTTAAAATGACCTCAAAATCACTTTGATATGTCAATTTGTAGAAGAATTATGATGTTTGAAATAATTCAATACCAAGCTATTTAGGCTACTATTTAAGGGAAATTGAGAGGAAAGCAAACCCTGTATCGAAACGCATGGAAAATACATGTGAGAAAATCCCTTTAGGCAGGCCTACAGGCGGAGGTAGATTTCGAAGTGCTTTTGGTTTAATTTATTGTCGCTGCATAGCACTCTTTTTCTTTAGCCTTGGCATGGTAAACCTGCAGTAATAAGAACTGAATTCGGTAAAGAGGAAGAGCCTACAATCATTTGTTTTGACAACAAGAATAGGATATAATATTCTGGGAGGCCGTGCGCAAGATCAGCAATGAATAAAATTAGCAAAGCCGCTAAACAAGACAAAATTATGATATTATAATAGCCTAATTCTTTTAAGTGTTATTATTTTCAAACATTAAAATCTCGCGTCATATGAGAGCTATCAAGAAACTATTTATTGATTTGTAGAGTACTCATCAAGAGCTTTTCAACGATACCCCACAAGACGTGGTTTCAAAAGTTTCGAATTTTCATCCCCCACCCCCACCCTCACTCGAACCCCCGAATTGTTGGTGTCACTGTGAACTCCATAGGGAGTACTCTAATTTATTCCAACAAAGTTTCCCTCTATACTTCATAGGGGCCGAGATATAAATGTTTTAAAATTTCAACCCCCTCCCCCGACCACCCCCTTGGGCCAATTTTGCCCATTAACGAACTTGTCCGAACTATTGGGCCTAGAAATAACATAATAAAATTTGGTTCAAATATCTTCAAAATTACGGCCGCTATCGTGTAAAGATATATATATATATATATTTGTGATATTTATATATATATAAATATCACAAATTTTTTTTTTTTTTTGAACGGGCGGTGGTTTCGTACTTAGGGGAGCATGAAACGTAAAGATATGAAAGAATTTTTCGAAAATCATAAAGTGGTATCCATTGCAATAGGTAGATTTTTCTTCGAAAATCTACCTAAAAAGAGGAAGTTCTAACAGGTTGTACTTACTCAGCACATGAGTCCACTTTATTACAAGTGTATTAGTGACAATTAATAGTCCATTTTATAAGTTTTAGCAGAGAGAGAAAATTAAAAATACTGAAATTTGATAGCTGAGCAAGGGGCATGGCAAAACGAAGCTTTTTAGAAAAAGGGCTAGGAACTAGCAGCCAGAATTTAAAAATTAATATATGAAATGAAAGAGAAGAAAAACTGTATCTGAGTATGCCATTAAAAAAAATTAAAATTGATAATTTGCTTGGTTTATTGGGTGTACATATACCTTAAATTTGTTTGTAGCAGGTCTCTGGAGATTTCTTTAAGCTTTGGTCCGTGTCAGGGCCCTGTTTCATATAACTTGCTAATATTATTAGTTAATAATATTACAACTCATAATAATATTAGTTAGTTATCAAATTCTTGTTTCGTATAGATATGATCACTACTCATAAAATCACTTCACTAATATTATTAGTTCATTAGTCAGCTGATTGATTTGGAGATTTTGTCTGGATTGTTTGCGTTTTTTCTTTCTTAGTCTTTTTGTCAATAGGCCTACTATTTCAAAGCAGCAAGGCCAACATAGATCTTCACAAATGTAACAAATATTAACTAGCTCTAAGAAATGAATAAATTTTCCAGGCACTTATTCAAGATAGCAGTAAGCTTATCTACTAATATCTAACCTCAAATCCTAAAAATTTGTCATGACAAAAATTCCTTTGATAGCGTATATAAGCTTTTTCTAAATTGATAATTAAATCAGAGTGATTCTTTATCCACAATTTTAAGATCACGAAATCTAAAGTGAGAAAAAGTTTATTAGCCTAGCTTGATCGACAGGCGAATAACACGGATAGCGCAAATACTCTCTCATGTGAGCAGTGGCGGTGGCTGAAATCCAATATTGGTATGACAAGTTAATCGCTGGGTTGCTACATACTCGTTCTATTCATGTGGGATATTTCAAATGCTGTTTTCTCTCAGCTGTAATAGGTACGATAAAAATAATTAAAATAAAATTCCTCAAATATGTTACCTTCGCTTTCGGAGGTAATTGAACCATCAACTTCTTTTTATTAGGGTTTGACCAATTAATGCGGCAATAATAGAGCATTTCTTCTTACAACAGCACGTGCTCTCAACACATAGGCAGGTATACAACGGAAGACACTAAGGTGCGTGAGCTATGAACTGCTGGAATTTCCTTTAACGGTTTTTAAGCAGTGCGACCAAGATATTAATATAAATAACTCATTAATTACTGTAAAATCATATATTGATGAGTATAAGCCTACTACTTCATTTCAGAAAATTATAGTTTACATTTCCGTAAAAAGCTTGTGTTCTATTCCGACATGTGTCCTCCAGGATTGCTCCTGGTACTCGTTTCTGTTATAGGCTGAGTTAACCCCAGGCCCACGGTGTCATCAAAAGAAATATGCTAATAGAAAAATCCCCATATCGATGACTTAACGCACATGTGTGTTAAGTACAATTCTATAGATTTTAGTAGGTCTAAATCCAGTTTGGTACCTAATTATCACGAATGTACACCCAGAAAAAGTAGGCTACTTAGCACATTTTGCCCCTGCAGTTATTAAGCGTCTGTTCTTTCATTTGTCACATTTGACATCATGCACTTATCACATTTAACCCCAAAATAATTGTACTTAATACAGTACATGAGTGCACTAAGCCATTGATATATTCAGACATAGACGTATTTTTACCTTAATGACTGTCAGACAAACTTTTTTTTCCCCCCAAAATGAAATGTGGACAGTGCTTTCCCTCGTGTTTTGAAGGCTAAGTGTGCAAAATTTCATCGAGATTGGAATAAAATTGTAGATTTGAATTAAGGATCTTGTTCAAAGCGTAGGATACAGCTTATTCTTTTTAATATAATATGATACCGGGCATTTACTCAATAAACTAGTGGTTACTAATAATGACACATTCGCAAGTAAATAGATATGACATCTTTGCCATTCATAATTGTGTTGGAATGTGCATACCTACATAATTTCCAGTATAGTTTGAAATGGCGATGCTGTGACTCAGTGCTTATATGAATACGTTATTCACAGCTACATCATCACTATTATCAATCACTGCATCTTGGACCAGCATTGAGCGTTTACTTGTCTTTTATCTCAGATGATACATTAAATACTATAGATTAATAAAATACATTTTCCAAAATATAAATAGTTTATTTAAAAATACATTTATCATAAATAGTAAATAGTCCGCCCCCGCTGGTGATTTGGTAGCTCGCTGGAAAAATTTTCATACTAGCGGGCTATGGTTCAGGACTGGGTATTGTTTGTTGTGCCTTGTCCGTTGCCTTATGTGTTTATGTTATTGTTAGCGGAGGCCCTAAGTCGTGATAGTCCCTCACCAAAAAGTCCCATCTTGTCTCTTCTAGCGTTGAACCAGAATCTCTTCCCTTCCAATTTAGACATTAGTAGGGTTCGGATGTTTATGACTTTAAAAAGTGGAAAATATGACTGCAAATATGCCCTTAAAAATGACTAAATATGACCCAAAAATCCTAAATATTACCTAATAAAAGTAACGTATTTTCAAAAAATAAATGTTCCAATTTGAAACGTTGAAAGACACTAAATTCTTACATCACATGAACTCAATCAGATAATCACTTTTTAAAACAATTTTGGTGATTTACAGTATTACTTGTAATGAATTTATATTTTTAAAGAATTTTCTCCTGTTTGCTCGCTTCATCAGCTCCAAATACTCGTAATATTTTGTAGACCTATAAAATATGAACAATTACATTAATTTTAAAACCTAAGTTACTATTAATTTGGCATAAATATTAAATCAATGAAATAAATTTCAAATGTAACTCGACAGGTAGTACATGCACTGTAGGATTGTGCTCTTTTGCCGAATATATAATTGAAATATGACGTTATATTACAAATATGGCCAAAATATGACCAGGACCACAAAAATGACCAAAATATGACTTTATATGCAAAATAAACACGGTCCGATTAGGATACCACAAGCGTGCAAATCGTGTTTAATTTGTGTTTGCGGCGCGAATGGAGGTCAGGATAAAAATATGACATGTCATGAACATCCGAACCCTAGACATTAGTATACGACGCAGGTCTTCGACAAGGGCGGTTAAATACTGATTAAGAGAAACATCATAGTAGACCCTATGTAAAGAAACTCTATTAAAGTCGCGTAGTAAAATAACATTACTTAAATGCGTTATTAAAATGAAGTACCGCAATAAGATTTAAAATATTTTGACAATCCCCTTACTTCAGTATTAGTAATGCAATTTGCTTTCAATTACATTTTTACTTCCTCTGCCCGTACCATAGGTACTATAGGTAGAGGAAGTATTGTTTTCGACCCCAAAATTCGAAGTTGAGTTTTTAGCATATATACACGTTTCAAGGCCCCCTGAATCCAAAAATACTATTTTTGGAAACATGTCTGTGTGTCTGTGTGGAAAATATCTGTGAACAAGCTAGCTCCAAAACGGAAAATCGTATGAAAACAAAATTTCGTATTTGGGTCAGGTACCTTCTGAAGATGTGAGGATAAGATTGGCGACTATTTTCTCTTATTTTTAAGGGGACTTTACATGAAGAAATTTTCGTTTTTCGCGATTTTCTCGAAAACGGCTCAAACGATTTTCTTGAAATTTTGCACATAGGTTGCTTATACTAAGAGCTAAAACTTTTATATGAAACATTTTTTTCGAGAAAATTCTCTGAGGGTAGTTACAAGCCACCCACTGTTCACCCACTGTTTGTAGAAAGTTTGTCTTACGTGATGAACAACTGAATTCGCGCTCTTTCACGGCCTCTTATTTTATATAAGAATGTGAAGTGAGAAAGATGTATTGTTGGCCATGCATAGAGTAAAGATGTATCTGAGGGAAATATTCGATAAATTTCGGAAATTATATTTTACGGCAGAAAGTTCAATAAACGTCTGCAGTCATTTGTTTTTTTTTAAAGTTTGTTATATAGACTGCGCTTTTAGTCGCATCATTGAAAGAAGAGGTATTTATAGGATAATTAGCGTAAAATTGTGTCTTGCGATTCTGTACAAGGATATGTGAATACTGCTAACTTTTATTTGGGCAGAGGAAGTTATGTGATTTTCACATCAGATTTTTAAAATAACAATTACTGCTGGAATTCTCTATTCTTTGCAGACTTATTAAACAATGTTCTCTAAACGATGAATACTTCAACAGGTTATGTTATTTCGTAATTGCTGTAACAATTTGCACGGGCGATATTATGTAACTCCACTTAACCACCACCTTTAGTAAACACTGTGTATTGTTCTGTAGGACCATGGACTAGCGTGAACTTTTTATTTCTATTCTCTCTCTAGAAGATTTTTCAATAGACTTGAATAGGATAAATGGAATAGAATAAATTTGATAAAATAAACTTGTATAATTTATCATGCGAAATAGCCCACACTCTTGGAAAAGAAAGGACATACTTCAGTTCCCGTACCCTGAAAGATATACAGTAATCCTTGAAGGGGAAAATACTGGCTCTTGGCAATTATTTTCGTTTCCAATTCATCTGTCTTGATTATAATTTCGCAATTTTGTTACCACAGATGTCCATTGAATGGTTCTAGGATTGGAATTTATTTTGCTTTAAATGATTTAATTTATTTTGTTTACTAATATTTTCTAGCTTGGAAAAACAATGTACTTTAGAATAAAATGATCTAATTGATGCAATTTATTTAAAAACGATGAAAGTATTAATAAATACGTTATAGTTTTTTCTGTTAAATAAATTATTTAAATATGACATCTAGCAGTTCAGTAAATAATCGCGGGCGAAGCCGAGGGCACGTGCTTGTTATTGTATAAATTCAGCCTTGAAAATGTTGAAGCACGTTGAAGATCATGGCAAAAAACAGTTGATAGAAATAAAAAACGCAACTTCGAAACATTGGAATTCAATAATATTGTGCCGAGTGTATTCGAAGGTAGAATGACTGATCCTGCATTCCTTTTATGGAATAATTTGAAGTTGCAATTCTCAAGTAAACATAATAGGGTCACCCCATTCAAACCGGATTATTAATTCACTTGCAACCTAGGACCAGTTACCGACAAGTTTATCACTTTCATTTGAAGTCGCCGATACAAGTTATAGTTATTGATATAACCCGAAATTCATATAAAACGAAAGGAAATGCGACTTTATTATTGCGTTTTATTTCTATCATCCCTTTACCCCAGGTTGTTTGTTTGTTTGTTTGTTTTAATTTTAATTTTAATTGATCAACAGCATGCTCCGTTAAGTGGTAGCACTACATGCCTATAAACTTTGCATTTGGTATTTTAGCCTGTTTCCTGTTTCCTTAGCCTATTGCCCTTATCCTATTTTCCTTAGTCTATTGTCCTTAACCTATTTTCCTTGGCATATTTTGGGTATTAATCTACACATACGGTCCATTAACACTAGCTTCGTTATTAGTCAGCCTAAACTAACATATCTTATCGCTTTCAACCATTCAGTTCCTCAAAGTCTATTGAATTTACAAATAAAAGGAAAGAGTTTCTATGGTTCCTTATCAAACTGTTGAACAATTGTTCAGATCATATACATAGAAACTAGGATTCGGAATAATTACCCGGTGTGAGATCAAGCCATCGGCGATATCAGTTCGTATTTATCGGATAGAGGACGTTCAGGATCGAGTTCGAATCCTGGTCGGGATAAGTTACCTAGATGGGTTTTTCCTATCCTGTCAGACGAATATCGGATAACTTAAGGTCCTTGTGGCCCTCGGATATCATCTGGCCGTCATTAGAGTATCATCTTCATCCCATCCTCGCCTTGTTCAGAGTGAATGTGTGTGTGAATGGTGTGTCTCGTCCTATGTGTTCGTGCTGTCTCGGAGGTGACCTCGGCATTGGGCTGATAACTCATCCGGAAAGGCCTTCCATGTCCTTGTGTGGTCAAAAATGTACGGCTATGTGATCCATTGATAATCCCTCTCCCGACAAGTCACGGCCCTGTAAGGCCCGGGCGGCTTGGGTTGCTTAAATGTTCCTAAAAGGGAGAGGCAAAACTAAATTAAAGAAAGAGAAATAAAGGACGTTCAGAATACGGTAGTACGGTACGTATTCCAGTTGGAAATTATACATTTCAGGTGGCCAGTGTCGGACTTCGAATCTTCTTTAATGTCCCGATTGTTATTTATTATCGCGCTATATTTTTAATTACTTCTGTTATTACTGTAGGATATAATAATGAGGTTATAAGGTTATACATTTACATAGGAGCTTAGCAAGAAAATATAATCTTAGGAATATAACACCCGTGCACAATAATATAATAGGATATGATGTCTTCATTGGACTAACAGATGGTAATACTGTTTACCTGTTTTGTATTAATAGCTGTGACAGTAGAAGGAAAGAAGCATATGATAATGTGTGGAAAATACCTTCAAAGCTCACCTTAACTGGCAGGATATTACGTCATTCGTCGTGTGGCAGTTGTTATTTGGGTTACAGCTGCATAATGCCTAGCAATGGTAATTATTAAAAACAATCTGCGCTAAGAATGCTTGTTAGGCGCATTCAAGATTAATCGGTAGAAGAATGACGAAGGAAATTTCGCAAGATTTTTTACAGTTATTTTTTGTTTTGTTTTGAACGCTCTCGCCTAAAGCAATAATTCTATCAGCTGTAAGCAAACATTAATCCTTATTCCGAAAAGTCAGCATTTTTATTTTGTATGTAAGAACAGAATCTGTCTTTGGTGATTTTTATTACGTTTTGCATTTCATCCCTTTTTGAATTATTTTAAAAAAATCTTATGTGATACAACATAACTCCCTGTGCCTAAATAAAAGTTTTATCTCATAGTATAATATAGAGAATGACGTTATCACATCGAATCGCATCCCCGGAGGATACTCAACCCATATAAAATCTGATTAATGCACTCGAGGAACTTTCTTTACCGTGGGTAGTACACATTTCTCATTCCATATTTTGATAAAGAATAAGAGCGCGTATTCATTTGTTTCAACCTGATGCAGAGCTTTATTGTTCAGGGAATACGGAGTTCCTTATAATCATTGGGTGGCTTATAAGTACCCTTCAGAGAATTTTTACGAAAAAAAAAAGTTTCAAATACAGATTTTAGCTCTAACTATGTTCAAAATTTAAACAAAATCGTTAGAGCCGTTTTCGAGAAAATCGCGAAATACAAAATTTTCGTGTAAAGTGGCATTAAAAAGTAAGTCGTCTCCAATCTTCGAGTCGCATCCCTAGAAGGAGCTAGGGTGTTGAAGACACACACACTCAGACATGTTTCTGAAAATAATATTTTTGAATTCAGAGATCTCAAAACGTGTATTTATGTTAATAACTCAAGTTCAAATTTCGGTGTCGAACACAATACTTCCTCTACCTATAGTAACTATGGTACGGGCAGAGAAAGTCAAAATTATCACTAAATGGTAAGAAAAACACACGTTTTTAATGTAATTATTTATTTGTTATGATTGTGTATTGGTACTTGCACTAGCCATGTATCCGCCGCCGATGTGCCAAAATTTTATCCAAGTTTCATGAAAATCCGATAAAGTGTATTTGAGTTACCGCGCGTACAGACACATGGGCAGACAGACGGACGGACAGATATTTTCCGTCCCCCACACAATCTTATAAAGTACCATTCTGGCACTTAATGAAATAAATATTTCTAACGCTTAAAGTTTACCGCACTAACAACACAGTCAACTGATTAAATTACTATAGTGTATTGAACAAGAGAAAATGGATTCGTAATGCCGGTAAATTTATAAAAATGGCTAAAATAACTTATCTGGAGCAGTTTTTTTTCTTTTGTAATACATGCATGAAACTAAACGTGTAGGTGTAGAAATTCCATACAAAATTAGGTATCATCAGAGGTGTAGAATTTCTGGAAACTTGAAAGCGCTTCTTTACTGAATTCTAGCGAGTAATGGAGACGTGACACGAGGTTAATTACTTCTTTTGATTCCGTCTCTGTTCTTCCGTGCCATGAATCTGAAAGCTACTGCATGAAAGAGATCTTGAGGGCCCAGCAATTATTGCTTCAAAGGATTTGGTTTAGGTAGTCCAGTGGGAGAATCCTGTCCATAGAATCAGCATGAACTCCATCTAAATGAGAGACTGTTTACCTTCCCAGTTGATTGTACTGGGTGCTTATAAAGTCACTTACCATTTTCCGCTTAAACACGTTTTATAGACTATAAACAACATGAACATACATTTAGGGTGGCGTGCACCATCCAGGAGTAAACCAAACTAAAGTAGTAAATTTAAGACGGAGACCTGAAGTAAACAAGAACCAGTACATCTGTCTCACTCTTAAGTCATATGAGTAATGTGCTAGAGTGAGACAGACAAACCGGTTTTTCTTACGTAAGGTTCCCCTCCTAGATTTACTACTTTAGTGCTACTCTTTTAGTAACTTACTCTTTTAGTTGGTGTTGGAGAGCTCAATTGATAGTTACTTCTGTAGTTGTAACTAAAGTAGTAAACGATTTTTACTAAAGAAGTAGACGAAATCTGCGCAGAACAGAGCAGAAACGTTAGTGCAGTGCAGCAGAACACGTGCATTTTAATAGCCAGTATTAAAGTGCCAGAGAATGAAAAGGAAAGGTTCGCTGAAACAATGAATATGAATTTGGGTTATACGAGTTATTACTAATGACAATCGTCATATTTTAAAATAGGCCTATTGGTAGTGTTTTATTCATTACTAATTTCAATTCTCTCGGAAGAATATTTTCAGTTTAGTAGCCTACGTTAGGGTACTGTGATTACAATTTTTGTGCAAACGATTTCTGTATTATAATGCAAAAAATTGGAATTTCCAGTTTATTTTCATAATTGATTCACTGTCATTATTACAATTATTTCTCTCATAAGAATAATAAAGTTCTAAAATATATTCAAATATTTTTATTGCTTAAAGTTATATATTCTTCCCCAAAAACGATAAATCAATTATTCTACAGTTGTTTATCATAAATCTCAATATAATGAATTATTAATACTTATTGACTGTTTAACAATATTAATAAGCAGTATTACACAAAATCATGGAAAAGAGGGGGATAAAAAGGATAACAACAAAACTAATAAGAGGCTTGTTTCTGTCCTTTTTCAAATGCACAGAATATTTACTTAAAAATATTACCTTATAAAAATAATAATATTACAACTGAGAAATGTAATATTTAAACAAAAAATGGCGGTACAATATTTCGCAAGCTATGAACTCCAATAATAATTATGTAGGTGGTTGTGTGTTTCTCTAGATCCTGTGCAGCTTCAACCTCCAGTGCCCCTCCTTAAAATTTTCTTTCGGCACTCATGTTGGCACTTTTCTTCTGTGTAGTTTATAATGCTTCCCACTTTCCTGTCCACAGGGTTAATTAAAATAGTTAGCAGTATACTATAGACCTGCAGCATCTGCTATAGTTTATTCCCAAACATAAATGCATCATCTCACTTCACTATTCGAGACTTGGAGTCTTTAAGGAATGGTTTTACAATGTGACCCCTTCTCATTGTTCGCTAATCCCAGAGTCAGTCAAATTTTCTTCCGATATGGCCTGTTTGGCTATTTTTACACCTGGGTCAGAAGAAAGGACATATTATAGGCTACATTAACACTCCGGGTGCAACTATTGAACTTTTAGCTCTTATAATTATTATTATAATCTGGCATTCGCACTGTTGTGCTTTAAGTTAAGCTATAGAAGTGTAATATAATAAAATTATAATAGTTACAATAAATCGTTTAACAATGAGAATCACCTATTGTTCAGTAATCTCTACGGTTAAGTAGCAGGGGGAAGTGTTATCTGGGTAGCTCCGAGAACGGAGGCTTTCATTTGTTGGAATATACTATACCTCGCCGATATCTGCATCCATAGGAATAGCTTGAATTACATCGTCGTTTTCTAACCCAAAGTTATGGAGAACTGCAGCATCTAAAGGACTCTCCCGCTAGGAAGATATTTGAGCGCACATGCGCTCTTGGTACCGTGCAATGCAAAGTTCCCTTCCATTCACTCTCCCCCTCACCTTTGGTGGACGTCTTCCTAGTTGGACCGCTCTCCGCAATGATATTTCCATATTTGGCTGGTTGAAATCTCATGGATGTAGTGAGAATCTGACAACGTTTCTTCCAAACGCCAAAATTTCATATAATGATTTATTAGCTCAATTATTTACGTTATTAAATGCCCTACTAGATGTGGTTCGATTAATGTTTATTAAATCACCTGCCATAATTTTAAAAACACCTGTACGGGAGATTCGTAGTCCACAAAGATATTGTAGTCTTCGGGATAGAGCGGAGTTCCTGTCAGAATTGTGTCGAATTGGTTCCACCATATTAAGCAGCATTTCTATATATTTCTTATGGAACCCAAACCTTTGTCTGTATTCGTGGGCATTGTACAATGCAAATGGGTCTCTGCTCTCCTTAACTACCGTCATTTTTGGTATACCACCTTCCTCATCTCAATAACTTATCCCCAGAATGATCGATGTAATCCATTTAATGTGATATGTAACTCATAACTCACGCAAATGCCACAGAACACACTTACTACACAACTTTACTCCACCCATCTGAGTAGGAGTAAATATTGGCCTTATTTACTCCACAACTTACTACGTTAATAACGTACTCCGTGTTGGTGCTC
The DNA here is from genome assembly GCA_964059195.1 of Ectobius pallidus. Lineage (NCBI taxonomy): Eukaryota > Metazoa > Arthropoda > Insecta > Blattodea > Ectobiidae > Ectobius > Ectobius pallidus. The sequence continues at coordinate 163,857,565 of CAXKWD010000001.1, read as the reverse complement.
TCCACCACTTGTGGAGTAAGTTCATTTACTCTGGAAGTAAATAAAATGTTTACTTCTTTAGTACATTACTCTAGGCTGAAGGTCGCCGAGTTTAGTTTACTCCTGGTTGGTGCACGCCGTCCTTACTAAAAGAGTACGGTTACTAAAAAGAGTAGCTTACTAAAGTAGTTAGAACTAAAGAAGTAATGTTTACTAAAAGAGTAAACGGCATGAGTTTGGTGCACGCCACCCTTAGACATTTGAACACAAATTCAGTACATTTCAACGTGATGGCCCTGCAAATCTAAGCACAGTCCCATCGTTCCTCTGTAGCCCGAAACACCCTTGCTAACATATCTGGCGTTATCTGTTCAGCAGCGGCATAAATGCGGTTGTTCAATTGTTCAAGACCAGTGATTTTCACCTGACACACCTTGGACTTGATAAAGCCCCAGGCGAAAAAGTCCATTGTGGTCAAATCGGGCGAACTGGGAGCCCAAAGTCTTGGCAATGCACGGACAATCCATCTCTCTGGAAAAATGTCATTCAGGTAGCCCCGGACAATTCTGGCAAAATGGGGAGGTGCTCCGTCTTGTTGGTAGACTACAGAATCCAAAATGCCATCTTGTATCAACTGTGGCTCCAAAAACTGTGATACCAGTTACTGTTCGCTCAGCAAACATGTAGGGTCCATACAGTTTTGATTTTGTGATTCCCATCCACACATTTACCTTTGGCGAGTCCTTTTCCCATTCCTGTAACGCATTTGGCTGTTCATCTGCCCAAATCTGACAGTTACGTCTGTTCACATGTCCACAGGTGTGGAATGTTGACTCGTCACTGAATAGAACATGCTACATGAAATTTTCATTTCTAACAGCATCCAGCAAGTTATAGCACATAGCTTGTGTGGCGGCATAGTCTTCATCTTCAAGTTTGTGAACAATTTGAATGTGGTAGGCATGTTTATGCAATTTGAATCGCAGTGTTTTCCACACAGTGGTGTGTGCGATACCAAGTTTCCTGCTTATTCTTCGCGTTGATGCTGAGGGGCTGCGTGTAATTGCTTCCTGAATCCTTTGCACAGTTTAATCTGCTACAGTCGGTCTCCCAGTTCGCTGTTCGTCAGTAACACTACCAGTTCGCTTCAATTTGTTAACCATGTTCTTAATGGCGTGTCTGGTAGGAGCTGGGTTTGTGAAATTTGCGCGTGAAATTGTCCCGCGCTTCATCATACTTCATTCCACGCAGTCGGTAGCTATTCTTTCTTCTGTTGTGTACATTGCTTTAGATTATCTGCAAAAAAAATAAAAATTTGTAGTGTTAAAACAGAAATGGTAAGTGAGTTTATAAGCACCCTGTATTCCTGGAGTATAAGCACCGTTGTAGGCGGAACTTCAGAAAACCTTACAATATAGCATGTTTTAACACTGCAATGGTATTATTATTATTAAATTATTATTTAATATGTTATAATTAATATTATTGTATCTGTATTTTTCCGTAATTTTGCCCATTCTTGTTGACTTAGGCCTGGACACTAAAATCAGTATTTTGAATCTGGCCTACGTACTGATATCTGCAACTATAGCGTTGGAACTAAAATTAAATAAATAAATACCGGTACAGGATAGTGTGACCTGTACACGCATTCCACATTTCAAACTATCAAGATATTATTGTATAGAAATTGTTTGAAGTGTCGAAGACTTAACATTCAAATACTAGACCTATATAGGGCCTATGGTAACAATGTAACGGTTGAAAAAAGTGGCATAGACCGTCGTGGCAAAGACAGCTTTTTTACGTTTTTTCCTTCTCGGGCGTAAATTGCCTTGGACTTGGAGTTTACGTTCATGGCTTAAAAACAGCAGTTTCGGAGGGAATAATGAATGGAGATGGAGGTCCCGTTCGATATCACAGCATCACAGTCGTGTTTATGTAAACAAATGGGGCAGTGAATGAAGGCTTCTTCCTGGAAAACAACATGGCATTATCAAGGATTCATGTGACACATATAGAGGCTTTGAGATAAAGCCAAGAACTCTTTCTGCTTTTTTTCTTGTAAAACTTAGAAGAAAGTAATAGGCAAAGACAAGTAAATCCTTTTTATTTATTTTTCGATATAGCATGCACATGGGGTACCAGAATTCAATCAAAACAATTTTAGGGGTTGTAGAGTAGACTCGGACAAAAATTGTGAATCAAGAAGATTTGATCTATTCAACGTTACTGCTGAGCTGTGCCGCATTTTTCTCTACAATATTTTTACCGTTTACTCATTATTAAGGAATATTTAATGAAGAACATTATATTATTTATCATTGAATTAAAGTATATTAAAATACAAATACAATACAAATTATAATAATATTTACAAGTTTCAAGAAATTCAGTTATGCTGACGTAGTGGCATTACCTTGTACCAAACATATGAAGAAGAAGAAGAAGAAGAAGGAAGTTCGTGCGTTTTGTTTGTTTAATTCCTTAAACTTTGTAAAAAAAATGCATTTTATGAATTTAGTATAGCATAGTGTAACATAAAAATTAATGCATTGTATTTTTCTGTGATTAAAAAAAAACAATATAAGGAAGAGCATAATAATTTGTATCATATTCCAAATACTCAATAATGCCTCCACAATGGTCCACATTTGAAAGGGTTAACATTATATTCACCCAATATAGAAAGACTCGTCATTGGCTCATTACTTGATCTCGTCACGCTTTATTTCATTATCAACTGCAAAGAGCGCGAGAAACTATTTATGGTGCAAAATCACGTCGTCATCATGCGTCATCTCTAGTTCAGACGGTGCACTCTCCGACAGAGAAAGTAACCTTCTATATTACTGAGAATTACGTCAGTCGTGACGTCACTGTGACCTAATACGAGTCGTGTTCGTGACATCACTGATGCTGGTGGGTGGTAGATCAGATCTAGTCAGATTCACCTCTGTGTTGGAATTCCGGATCTACAGTATTTTTCAAATGAGAAGCCAATTCCTTCACCGCCAATCACGTGTACGAGCTAATGAGGTGACGCTATCAGTAAGGGTCTTCCCTCCGTCTCGCCGTCTCTGATTGGACCGCGTATCTAAGCAAGGAGAAGGAAGAAACGGCTTGTCATCTTCAAAACACTGTAGTTACCCCTTGCAGTAGCTTGCACAGTAGCTTGCACGATCAAATTTCAGAATACCTTAACACCTTACAGTTTGAAATAATAGAATATGAAGTTGTTGACTCTGCGTTGTGTTGTAATAATGATCCCAACTTATGAAGGCAAATCTAATTCAAATTTACAGGATACTTGAAATAAAAAGGGATACTTTCGAAATTACCGTAGTTTCTCATGTCCTCACTAAAAGCTATATTTTTTATTTGGTCAGGAAATTTTATCTTTCGGTTTTTAGTCTAAATTATTCTCGCATTATAATATAGCCCTATTAAAACATGTGACTTTTATAGAAAAACTACAGCTCCGCTTTAAAATTTTTCAGCGTTGACAAAAATGTCGGCATAATATGAATAGGCCTATATCTACCATTGTTTAAGCAAATCCTCGAAGACTGTATATAAATACGGCTTTAGCATCGGTGTAAATCCGTTTGAACTGAAAAGCTTTATTTACAGAAAAATTCTTCTTCCTCTTATATCTATTCCTAGGGCCTGTTTATGTCGCCATTGGCGGACTATGAGTCATTTCATGAACGATCGTGGGGGTGGAGGCTAGTTGGACTTAAAATAGCTGGTTGATGACTACTGAAACTATTACATTAGCCGGGACCCACAGCTTAACGTGGACTTGGAACCACGCTGGACCTCCTATATGATTCACTTAACCCTTAAATGAGCAGTGTATTCTTTCGGATACAGCTTTTTTCCCCCTTGTACAGTATCTGTAAAACATAACTGAAAAGAAATAATGAAATGAAAATTTACAGCATTTTGTAAACTAAATTTACTACGGGACTAATCATTGTGCTACTATTTACTTTGCAGTGCGACATAGTTTTACGTGTTGTGTGGGAAATTGAGTCTCACCAAATCAAGGATTAACATGAATTATTATTGAGAGATGAAGGCAGCGGACACTCATCCGAGTTCTCGCCAGCTCGGAAGTAGTATGGTCAGGAGATCCCTGGAGTAAATTAAAACATCAAATGTAGATTTATTTTCAAACATTACTAAAAAATACATTATTAGATGGAAGAGAACCATGGTTCCACAATGGACATATTGCTTCAAACCGATAATTGAGACGTTTATATTACACATGGGGATGTTATCACGGTAGTTTAGAAGCTAAGGTAAACAGGCAGAGGAAATCACCGTCTAATCCAATTACTAATTGATAGGGCACTTGGGAGTAAGCCATTGCTTCCCTTCAGTTTTAATCATATTTTCTTACCGGTGCCAATTACGTTGAATCTCTCTCTTATGTCTTTGTTATAATCTAGCGTAGTTTGATTTTATTTTAATTGTTATCTAATAACAATATTTTAGTCCTAGCATACCTATACTTGGTGAAATATAGCTCCAATAAAAATATTTATTTTTAAAAAGTAATCTTTAGATGTATTCTGTCTGCTATTATTCATTTTTCAGTACCGAATGGGATGCTGTTAAATCAGAAAATTAGCTTACTTGCGAGCAATAGTTTAAGTTTCGTACCTTGTTTGTCCCTCATAGCACTTAGTAAGACTATTTCTGAGCGTTGTGATAAGGAAATAACACATTGATAGCTTCTTTTAGCAAGCCTGCTTTAACTTCACTTAGTGTAATTAAGAGACATTCCGTCTGTGTAGTTATAATGCATTAGCTCTGGAAAAATATGTGTTGCCTGAAAAACTTGTGTGTGAAAAGTGTCTCAAGTTCTTGAGAATATTATATTTTTTCCTTATGTCCCCCTGCCTACATTTCTGCATTTTTCCTTAAATTCGTTGTATATTTTTGTATTAAGAAGTTTTTGTTTTAGAAAATGTTTGGAATGATTTATGAACCTGTAACATTTTTGTGTAATTTTATTATCATCTTTTAAAACAATTTGTTTATTTTTCTCAGCCTCCTGTCGTGAAGGACAATGTTAAAGGCAAACAAAATGCAACCACAACTTCTTCAGCTTTTACGGTAATATATCAACATGTGCCTATAGAGGCTCTCCTTTGTGTTGAGATGAAATGTTTAGGGATATCCTCGTAGTTGTGATATTTTTAAATTTCAAAATTAGAGTAGTGCAAGGTCATAAATAAGGTCTTTAACATTGTAGTTTGTAGTTATATATGATTTAGCCTCAGACAGACCCTAATTCCGTGTTTCCTTTCCGATTTATTGTTATGGTTTATGGAAAGTATTTTGTGTGATTCCATATTATACAAGCTGTTTGATTGGCGTATTTCCAGTACTTATGCTAAGTGATCATTTAGAAAAATTAAAGAAAAACTTACTCATTAAATATTTATGGACTGATAGAATGGAAATGACCACAGATAGTAGGTTTAAATAACAATAAACAATAACAATAACTTAAACTTAAATAACTTAAATAACAATAAATTATTTATTAATAAACGGTGTTCATGAATGGGAAACCTCTACCAAGTAGGAATACCTCAGTCCGGCGCGTATACTTAACAATCCTTATGGACATAAACGATTCTTTTCGGTGAAGCATTTATTAACTCTGAAATTGGCTAATTTATTGTAAGCAAAATCTGAGCCTCTGATGTAAAAGAGTAAGTTGGCCCTTTAGTCGGTGTTAGTGGCTAAACAGACTCATATAGGCCTACCATTTTTAAACTAAGTACAATATTTCAAAGCTTCCGAAAACTCTGTGTGAAATTTCAACGATATCTTGATTTAACTAAAACCAAGCAAATGTTAGCATATCCTAGTTTATAAGATTATCAAAATTATTAACTAAATATCGCTAACAAAATTTACTCGTATAATTTCAAAATTCAGCTGGTCAGGTGTTTTAATCAATCGATAACTGTGTATGAAATTATAATTTAAGTTAAATAATAATAATAATAGCAATATCATTGGAAACCAGGAACTTAAAGTTTGTGTAGATTTATTCCCAGGATGAACAATTTAGCTGTGTTCCAGTTCTCCGTTGGTTTTTCTACAGCAGGTGAGACTGAAGGATATTAAAAGTTATATTGTATATTAAAAAAGGGAATGTTGTTGAATTTTTTCCGCCCCCAAAAAATTGCGAGACAACAAGGGCCCTACTAAGCCTTCCTAAGGTTTATTATAAGATATGTTTAATTTGTCCTCTGATATGAAATACTGTATTGCCTCATTTTAGGACGTAGTTTGTTACTGTGTAATTATTATATTTTGAATTTGTAACTTGTCATTCCGGAACGTGCACAACTTTATACGTGCATTTTAGCCTTCTGGTTTTTAAAAAAAATATTTCTGTTGGCATCTGACTTCTGGCACGACACAAAGGGAAAATAATTCGCGAGTTGTGATACAAATTCAGATATAAAAAGGCAAATAACCTGAAGTTCATCCATCTGTGTGCACATTCAGATTCTGACAAGTTCATTGGAGCGGCAAGAAAATGAATATCCATCCTTTTGTAAGTAAAACAAAGGCAGCGTACTAGACTTCAGTTTTACGTCGAGTTACATTTAAGAGTAATGCTTCACATCTCCCCTCTGTTTTTTTTTAACCGCACTATTGCGTGTTAGTAATGTAGGACATGCAAACAGGGGTGGTCTAAAAATAAGCACGACTGATAAGTGGTAATACGTAATGTAGGGATTCATGCTTTAATAGGCATATGTAACTAATATTAAAATTTAAATTCTAAAAATGAGTTGAGCGTGTATTCACTTAATAACATTTCTTGGTATTAAGCGTACCCATTTCGCATGTAATAAGGGCGCATTACAATTTTGGAGGATAAATAAGTTTATTTATGGGGACTACGTACATTAATCCAGTTGCAATCCTCTGTTTTATAAACAAACAAATAAATAACTATACTCGTACAAGGAGATTTAGTTGAAAAAAATGATGTACATATATTACCGTACCATAATTATTTATTAATAAGTTTTAACTTCTTACTGTTTAGAGTGCTTATATTTTCTCAGTATATACAACAAACATTTTGCTATGTTATGTATTCTTTGTATAGGCCTATTTTTCACCACATTCCCTCTTCTTAAATTTTCACTTTTTTATGTAGGCTTGTATTGTTAAATGACCGCCGGCGTGGTCTTGTGGTTAGCGTCGCTGACTACAGATCCGTCGGCCCGGGTTCGACCCCGGTACCTCCTCGGAATTTTCTGAGGTAGAGAGGTCTGACAGGGGTGCACTCAGCCTCGTGATTCAAATTGAGGAGCTACTTGATAGAGAAGTAGCGGCTCCGGTCATGGAAACAACCATTCACGGCCTTGGGTGTCGGCATGCTGACCACATGCCCCCAATCCTGCCATCTGACTGTGGTAGATGACGCAGCGGTCGGGTGGTAGGCCAAGTCTCTCCAGGGATGTAGTGCCACAGAGTTTAGTTTGGTTTTAGTATTATTAAATACTGGTGAGCCTAGTAATGTACTGAATTTTTATTAGCTAATTCTTTATTAACTTTTCTACAGTGGTGATTATAGCATAGTAGCATGAACTGTTGAACTGGTCATACTAAATTTTTTAGGCTAGGAAGGTAAATGAATAAAGGTACGATCGAGTGTAATCGCTTACAGATTCCCATATGTGATGGCTACATGATATTGTACAGTATTTCACACATGCCCGAGAATAGAATCGGAACCGCTAAACTGAGACAGTTTCACGTACGACATATGGTTCCAGACATTACGTCTATGTAATTTGTATGCGTAGCGTAACAGACACTGCATACTGTTTACGAAGAACGGAATTATTCCGTTACCCTGGAGCGAATAGAATAAATACCGTAGGTATGAATATTAGAATATTGTCATCACGGCAAAACTTTCTGTAATTAAATTTAATCTAATTTTAACTATGTTTCTTTTGACGAAGATAGTTTCAGGAGTTACTCGGTAAAATATATGGAATACTATATTTAAACCAAAAAATGTAGCCTACACCTATCCCGTGTCAACCTGACAAAATGAAAATGCTACTTCGGGCATGCGATATATGAACATTAACATGTTGATACGGAGGCGTATATATTGTAAGTCGGCTTATAAATTCAGATCTAGTGGAAGTAACGGCACTATGGACCTGCGGAATTCATAATACCGACGCCATTCGCAGTAGCATTTTAATTTTGTCAGGTTGGTACGGGATAGCTGTACATATTTTGGTTTAAATACAGAATAGAGTTTGCTAACCAAAGGGCATGGTTTTTCATGAAATTAAAAGTTTTAAATAGTGAACCACCCACGCGCTTGAAAAAGTCAAGGCTTTTTTATATGCGAGATAAAGATCCGCCGCATTACAAGTTTGCATGTCTACTCACCGTTGTGCGCTCGCTGACCAAGCAGAGAGAGAATGTGACCCAATTTCTGTTTACGGGACATGTGGAATTTCATTTATGAACTATGTTAGTTAATTCGATAGAAATGTATGGATTTATGAGTATGTGCAGTTAGAGTGAACAAGGTAATTTGACAATATTTTTGAAATTTCAATTCAACACTTTTGTTAGTATTCAAGCTATTACAAGATGTCTTTCTATAGATTTCGATTCCTTTTCTGTGAATTGCGATTCTGACTTATTTTCTGTGTATTTTGTTAGATTGAAGCTTGTCCAGAAGGCGTTTCTACCGATGAATTTGCCTCGTTCACGGCAGAAGAGTTGGGCGAATAGGATATTAACAAAATGATTGCTTTCATTTCAGAATGCTACAAAACATATGACATGAACTCCAGTACCTTTTGGATGTGAAACTGCGTTTTCTCAAAATTAAGGTTTTCGACACTTACACACGTATAGCCTGTTTTGAATTTTGAAACCAAATAGCCTATAACAACTTTGTTCAGAATTTTCTCTTCTGTTAGGTGGTACCAATAACATGATTTGGTAGAATAGACTGTCACAAATCTCTTGTGTAAGGTTTGATTAATTTTTTAATTAATTTAAGATATTTAACAAAAGTACAGGTAATCAAATTCTTACCTCTTCAATTTATAACTTCCAAATTTATGCGGAGAGTGGTATAACACACTTGCAGTAGTGTACGACGTTTCGATGTTATAAAAGATATATGTATGTAGACTGTAGAATTTTCACTTGACTTTTCTTTTAAAATTGTTGTGGTTGACAGTGAAGATGGTGTCAGTTCACTAAAATAACCAATTCAAAACACCTTTGATTTCTTTCAGAAATTTCAAATAAGCTTTTAAGAAAATGATGTAATTATTTATTTATTTCACATAATATATATACAATCCCAAAAAGCAAAGTTCATGCTAGGGGTGACATACATACATTGATTCAAAGAAAAAAAATATCACGTAGATATAATTCTGTAGTGTAATGGCAAAAGCTGATATGTACATATTGTAAGATAGCAAAACATTATATGTTACATATTAAATTCTTCCATTACATTTATCTACAAAATATTAAGCATCAGCAACTGATATGAATAGACATTATCATGTTTTGCCATGCCAGTAGCCTAACAGCTTTTAGGCTACAACATATCTAGGCAATAACAATTGCGAAAACGTATCAGCTTTTGCCATAACACCACAGAATTTGTCGTAAGCCTATAACAAAAATTTACTAGTAACAAACATAGGCTAACTATATACGTATAAAAAAAACATACAAATTCAATCGTACAGATACAGACTTTTTAAATTAAAACTAGGCTATGTTTAAAAATTCTCAATTTATGCAGATTACGGTAATTTGCCAGAATATCAATAACAATTACATCGTACAGATACAGACTTTTTAAATTGAAAGTAGACTATATTTAAAAATGATCAATTTATGCATATTACGGTAATTTGCAGAACATCAATAACAGTGTGATATAAATGCATGAACTCCCTTATCTTTTTCTTGATATCGGCACCAAACACTGCAGATCTGAAATTTTACGTTTCTAGACTAGTTCATTCTCTCGTTAAAACGCGTTCTAATAATATCGAGCACTTAGGACGAAGTCTTGCTAATCATTTCCGGGTGTGTTACGAGGTTGGCGTCGGGCAGAGTCAGGCGAGGTGTGGGCTAGACGGTCGATAAAATCAACCCTTTTCAGCGAGGACGCTTTTTGTGTTCATCAAGCACGAGCGCTAGCAAGAGCTTTGTCAGCATTGAAGTTTAGCGATTTGTACAATAAATAATGATAGCAGTATTATGGGTTCATTGTTCTTTGGTTATGTCTTGACTCACAAAGTCGTTGAAATGAATGTATGGAAATTAAGTAGGTTACATGTGCAGATATACGCATCCTGTACTTAAAACCCTACATCGTTGGAATGTTTGTATCTTTGCGTACTCCTAGGTAAATAGTGGATCTGGTGTTCTGATTTTTACACACGTCAATTGAAAATATAATAAAGCTCAGTAACTTATTCGTTCTCCTCTTACGAAAGGAGGATATTAACATTAGGCCTACACTTTCATCTAATTTCCAAGAATCCCATGAATCTTGTTGGAAAATTCCGAAGGTATAAATAATTTATTCATTATTTACCCTACTTCTTTAATGGTAATAATGATAATGATAACAGTTCAATTTAACTTGGTGAATGTTAAGAACATAAGGTTTTTTTCTCCAGTTCAGCAGGGTAGGCCTACTGTAGGCGTTTAAAAGTCAGAATTATTAGTAACTTGCCAACCAAATTAAACAGAGTTAAGATGGATATATATGCATTCGTGACCCACAGATTATCGTCCCTGTTGGACATTACATGAGAAAATTAAAGGAGAAAAATTCCTCTGACACTGGGATTTTAACCCAGGAATGTTAACTGTACAATAACAGTGGAAACCTGTCACAAAAATCACTAATTAGTTTTCCTCGCAGTACTGCATATAGGCTAAGGTAAACCATTAAGAGCAATCAGTCATAGGAGAGAGGTTCCATCTGGCGCTGTGAAGTGACCTCTGGCTTTGCTCAGTTGGTAGAGCAGTGGCATGGTTAGCCAAAGATCCTTAGCTCAGAGAAATTTTTCTCCTATAGGCCTAATTTCTCAAATAGAGTTAAGTTATTTGAGGAAAACATTTTATTCCTGAGGATAAGGATCACTTGGGACTAGTGTATATTAGAAATTTTTATTTCAATATCCAAGGAACAAACCTTTAAATTTTATACATTGGTTGGGTAGGATTTAATATAGTTCTTAAATAAAAAGAAATGAGTAATTGCTACGACAATAACAGTATTTAGCTAATGAATTACGGCACCTATAACTAGAAATTGTTGAGTGTATTTCCGAAGTTCCACCATAACCAATGGGATAAATACCGGTACCAGTTGGTAATTTATATCGCCCACATTTCACCCAACTTTCTTACATATCACCAAGAAGAAACAACTAATTTTGTAATGCTAAAAACCTTCTTGAAAGGCCCACAATAAAACATTAATGTAAGTTACAATTGAAACCACTATTGAGGTGTGATTACTTTTCAAGTGAGTGGATATTATGTTATATTTACAATTGAATTGAGGCATTCGTTTATTTAATTGTTTTTGGTGCATTGTAATAAAAATGTGTACTTGTATGTCATCATGAATATCACAAGGATTTAGTATTTATTGTATACTTTACATTCATGAACATTAACGAAGTACTGTTCGTGAGAAGTGGAAAAAGCGCGATGCTGGCACGAGAATAGCTCACGCGAAGCTAAAGCCTACTATCATATTTAATATAAGTGTGTTTCGGCCTCATATAGCCTATTAAAAGTGCCAAGATTTAATTGAATTGAATGTGTGTGATTACAATCAATTTAGCTAGCTGCACGAATAAAATGCATTAGTGATTTGTATGGCAAGAAATTAGCAAATGTTCTAAGCACAATTTTAGTAGTATTTTGCCCAATACCCACTTTTTCCGGGTGTGTCATTCAAGAACTTTACCTTTTGTAACGGAAAGCACTGCGAACTTCGAAACTCACACCTTCACCCGGAATAATTCTTGCCCCGAAGTCTGTCCTGTCAGAGCCAGGAAACAGTCCCTATACCTAAACATTGGTTTACACCATATATGGGCAACGTCCGACCCGCGGGCCGGATGTGACCCGTTCCGACTTTTCATCCGGCCCGCGGAACATGCACAGATGGTGCGCCTATGATCGGTTCACGAAAAGGTTTCATCGGAATTTTGAAAGAAAACGCAATTGACTTGGACGTGTAAAAAGATGATTTAATAATCCTACATTGCATTATCCACCAACAAAACTTCTGTTCTAAGTACATTCGATTGCAGAACGTCATGGATGTGGTAATAAAGACCATTAATATCATTTGATCCCGCGCGCTTAACTATCGCCAGTTCAAAGTATTTTTGGATGACCTCTCTTCGGAACATGGTGACATATTGTTGCGAAGTAAGATGGTTAAGCAAAGGCAAAGTGCTGAAAAGATCTTACGATCTTAGACAGGAAATAGCTGATTTTATGGAAATCAAAGAAAAACCTTTGTCTGAAGTCAGTGATCAGAAATGGTTATGTGATCTAGCATTTCTAATTGACATCACGGGTCACTTGAATGAGTTGAATTTGAAGCTTCAAAAATAAGGTCAGTTGGTAAACGAATTGTACAGCCATTTGAAAGCGTTCCAAAACAAAATTCGCTTGTGGGAAACACAAATGCGATCTGGAAGCTGTTACATTTTTCAACACTATCCAGTCACGAAAATATTGATTACACTCAATATGCTGAAGAACTGAAATCACTGTCGGGGAAATTTTTTAATAGATTTTCAGACTTCAAAAACTTGGATAGCTGCTTTAACCTTTTTGCTACTCCGATGAAAAGTGACGTCGAGAAGGCTCCGACACACCTGCAAATGGAGTTGATCGAGCTTCAGGAAGACACACATTTAGAGTCAAAATTTGAAGACGTGGAGCTAAGTGATTTCTACAGAACATACCTTGTCGAAGAAAAGTACCCACAGCTGAGTGCATTTGGAAGTAGGCCTACTTATAAATGTGAACAGTTTTTTTTTCATGATGAAAACTAATAAATCAAAGTATCGAACGAGACTTACAGATGAAAATTTGGAAAACACTCTGCGCTTGTGTATTAGTGGGATTGATGCCAACATTTATTATCCTGTTTGTCAATTTCAAGCTCAAGTTTCTCATTAATTTCTGCTGATTGTAAGTAAATACATAATGAGTTCGATATTGTTCTCATTCATGTAACTTTAGCATTATATTTTATAAATATACAAAAACCGTATCATGATTATTTTTTCACAAATACCTATTATCTACGGCCCGCGACTTTCCAAAGGTTGCTCATACCTGGTTTACACCAACGCTAGCCATAATGCCATTTTACCAAAAATGTCTGTTGAACCGATTCATTCATTGAAATTTAATCGACTCTTACGCCATAGCTCAAAAAATTATAATTCTATCGACACTTACATCGAAGCACAACAATTTATGTGAGAGGGGGGTCTATTGCTACTTGCTAGTGAGGCAGAAATCGCGATAAATTTTGCTCGTACATCTGTTACTTCATAATTGACGAGTAAAATGTTTGAGACTGAATACTGTCCACTTAAATCCCATGTAGAAGTCCCACGAAGTACAATTTAGGCCTGAAAATCTTTCGGCTGTTATTGCTCCGATTCTGAAACCAGAAACGCAACCTACTGAGTATGAAGGGCGACTGCAGGCTATAGTAATTACAATTACAATTACAATTTATTGTTTCAAATTACACGAAAAATATACATAAAAAGTTGATACACCACCCGAAGAAGCAGAGCTTGTGTTCGGGGGTGGTTCAGTTCTATATATGAGAAAAACTTATACTAAATAATTACTTAAAGCAATACAAAATTTGGAGAAGTATGACAGAATATTATGTATAAAAGGTTAGAACATGTTCTTTTTACAATACAAAGGTACAAGGTAATACAATATTAATACATAACAATTTATTTGTTCAAATTTTAGTAAAAAACAAAGAAATTAAGTTCTATCTAAATTTTAAATTTTAATATGAAAAATGTTATAACAGCAATAGTAGAAAACAGAAGTAATAATTATATAAATTTTCTAATTTTAGACCTAAATTGTTTGTTGTTTAAGCTATTTAGATCAGGATGGTTGGTAATAAATGAATTGAATAGTCTTGGGCCAAAACTTGAACAGTGTTTAGCTCCAGCAGTTGTAACATTTTTCGGTTCAAGTAATAAATTAAATTGATTCCTTCGCGTGTTATATACGTGAGATTCTGACTTGTAATTGTCACGATGTTTATGAAAATAATTCAGTATGACATACTTGTAAATTTGGTCTATGGTGAAAACGTTAAATTCAGAAAATAATAATTTGGAAGAATAGTCAGGAGGCTTAGATAAACAAATCTTTATGATGCGTTTTTGAAGACAAAGCAAAGGGCTAAGGATCGTTTTTGCAACTCCTCCCCACCCAATTATGCCATATTGAATAATAGAATGAATTAGGGCTAAATAAAGCGTACGTAAAACATGAGCTGGTAAACATGAACGGAGAATAACGAATTTATAAATGACTTTACGTAGCCTATTGCATAAATATTCAATAGTGATTATTACTTTTCATTACCACATTAAATTTGTTCAATATCCATAATTGGCAACAGTGACCGGAAATGTTTGTAGGCTATGAATGCCTCTAGGGCCATTAGAGATTAAACTAGCGATGAAATATAACATGAGATACGTTTGTTTCTTCCCCAAGAGAATAGCTTTATTGTGCATACAGACAAATGAAGAGCATCGCATGAGTGGGCTGTAAAATGTTTTACAGCTAGACGGTCAAATGACGCTAGGAACGATGCCAAATTGCCATTCTATGAACGAGTTTTTTTTTATGTGAATTTATTTAAAATTAATTGTTAATCGTTGGTGACGACCTTTGTAGTTACTAGATGGACTAGTATGCTCGGCGTATACTCGTGTCAAGTTTGTGATCAATAATGATGGAGGCAATGTGAATTGGCTTGACTGATTTTCTATTGTTTATCAGTTTATGGCATTATTAATTCCACTAATTCCCAATTATTTCGTATTATTACCCTAAGGTCTAATGCCTTCACTCAAAAGTCACTGACTCCGAAGGTAATTCTGTCTAGTCGAAAATCAGTAAACCAATGATATGAATCTAAGTGTGTAATGTAAGTTAGTCGATTCTATTGGTTTGCAGGCTCAAATATTCTGTGACATTTCGGAAACTTTTCTGAAAAGGGAATCGTAAAATTTTTCCAAGTAAGATAAAAGGAACGAAATATTTATCTTTCTGTTGGTTTAAAAAATAGTTGAATAACGATGCATTTGTACCACAGAGCTCCCGTTAGATTTATTTCTATGCAACATTTCGTTAGGCACTATTATCTAAGGTACTTACAATTTTTTTTCTTAATCTCGTTTCATAAGAGAAGAGCCCACGAAGATTAATTTTAATTTTTTTATTATGATTATTTTTCGACTGCTATTGGCTTCCCATAGGATAGCGTCCAATGAGGCGGACAATTACCAAACAATTTTACATTTTGTACAGCAAAGTAAGGTTATGTAAAAACATAAAACATAATCTTAAAAGAAACATCCATGAGCCCAGTACATTAAACACGCACTAAACGTGTAAGTGTAAGTATTTAGCAATGGATATCAATGAAGATTCAATTCATTTTTTGTTATACTAATTGGGCCTTAAAATTTGCGAGGAGCTCGAAGCGGGTATGTCAAACGTGCTGCCTTTTGCAAACACACTTGGCGGCCCTCGCAAGGGATTCATAAGTTGGTCTAAATTTCGTTTCAGGTTTTTAACTCGCGATTTTCCTGAAAAATTTAAAAACTTCAGAAAGTTTACCACAATGATTATGACACTATTCGGTTCTATCTATGTGTGTAAACAGTTATTTTCCTTCATGACTTCAACAAAAACTTCTCAGAGATCAAGGCTGATTGATCAACACTTGTTATCTCTGATCAAAGTCGGAACTGCACAGACATTTCAGCCAGACATTGCAAAAGTTGCCACGAAAAATAAGTGTAAAGTCTCAGGACAAAATAATAAATAAATGTTCATTTTGAACTTGTAGTTTTTGTACAGTGCATTTGTTATTGTTGCTTACTGTTTGTTACTTAAAAATTCATGCTTCGAGTCTATGTTGCTATTTAAAATTTCGATTTCTTTTCTTTTTCTTTAAACTACTTCATTGCTTAACATTCATGAATATTGCCACCCGCTAAACCATTTGTATTTGTAAGTAATAAAAACATTCTACATTAATTTTCAATTAGTTGCTTGTGGGCCTCATGACAAAGCAAATATGACCCATATGTCCCTCGGGGGACTCTCAGTTTGGCATTAGAACCTTGCTATTAACATTCGAAATTCTGGGAGAATACGTCTCAAGATAACTAAGAAAAGCAAATTACACAAGTCTTTAATGAAAATTTCTTCTTATATAATGTTAAGACTTGAAGTTCATTAATTGCTGTTTGTGTTGTTAATTGCTTCTTAAGCAAATAACTTCCCTGACTGAAGTTTTAGTGTAGTTGATTGCCTATTAACTGGTGTATACAGATTTAAACAAAGAGTTAAGTTGTTGATTCAGACTTTGACAAAACTATTTTTTTTATTATTTATATATTTTATTTTTGTTATGGGTTGTGTTAATTTGCACAATATTTGTATCTGCCTTACACTTGTGTTTTATAAGGTAGGCTACCCTTACATAGGAGGTTTAAAATTTATTTGTTGTATATTAGTTTATGAAATGTTATAATCTCAATTACAAAGTATTGTGAAGTCAAATAATGTGAAACAAACTTAATTCCTAAAGTAATAGACCTACAATTTACTCGTCAATGAATTAAAATATTAAAAATTACAAGTTTCAGGGTTTTATCACTGTAAAAAAATTACAATGTTAAAATCTTTCATGTCTATGTAGGGTCTTTACTGTTAATAAAATGAATATGTATACATTTCGACCTCAGTGGGCCCTCTACACGCACACGCAAGATTTTAAAATTTAAAATTTTGACAGCGATATAACCTAAAGACTTGTAATTTTTAATATTTAAATTAATTGACGAGTATATTATGCTATTTTAGGAAATAAGTTTGTATTATATTATTTGACTTTACAACACCTTGTAATTGAGGTTATAACATTTTATTCATTATTGTAAAGCAAATAGATTTTAGACTTCCTATTTAAGGAAACCCATAAAACATAAATTGTGGGTATAAGGCGGGTACACGTATTATGCAAATTCTTACTTTTTTGCCTTCGAATTTTTCTCTTTGCTTCAGTATACTTGCGTGTTGTCGAAAAATAAATTTGTATAATAATATAAAAACACTAGAAGTTAACGCTTAAACGCTTAAGAATGGGAGCATGTGATCGTAATATATGGGACATATTGCATGTTTAAAGGAACCCATCCTCCTGAGACAAAACGCTATTTCTGGGAATCCTGTTTCGTAACAGTTGCGATAACACAATCATATAACAGGTCTGCTTGTCTAGTTTCTCCATGATTTCGCTTTGCACGAAATCACATTATTCCGCTCAGAGGTTTCCAATAACAATTGAACGTTGCACTGTTTGCACCATGTAGACTCTATGCTAGAACATCACACCCAGATGATTGATTGAATCCTATTTCACCAGTGTCTCCGGATTTAATTACAGTATGTCTGGATCGTAATAACAATGTACTCAACAGTATTATACGGTGTATGTAATATGGCAATGAAATGTTATTAGGCTTTATAGGTACATTATTTTCTTAAATAATGTTATAACCTTTGCGAGTTAATTTTGTTAGTAGGTTTAATTTCTAGCACACTATGTATCTACTACATTAGATTTAGTGTTATTAGATACGAGAAATAAACTATGTTATCTGTTTAATTCTGTTTTAATTTTTGGAAATTTGATTAAAACGTTATATGCATGTATCGTGT
Organism: Ectobius pallidus; assembly: GCA_964059195.1. NCBI lineage: Eukaryota > Metazoa > Arthropoda > Insecta > Blattodea > Ectobiidae > Ectobius > Ectobius pallidus. Next base: position 163,839,469 of record CAXKWD010000001.1, on the reverse strand, counting down.
AAAATGGCTTTGTTCAGACTGTAATTTCATAAGTAGAAGCTCAATATTGAGTTCTGGTATTGTGACTTCACTTACAGGCTTTTAACAGGAAGTTTCTTATCGTCCACTATACCAAGGTTTCTTTCCAATCGGAATTCATGCTTCAGTTGTTAATTTTGTAGATAAGTAATAATTTTACTTTCTCGTATATGCGTAGTATACTGAAGGTATAGTCTTCTTCAGGCACTACATATTTTTTAACTTAAAGTTTTAGCCTTTTCAACAAGTTTCTTCCACTGTTTCTTGTTCTGAATTATTTTTGATCAATCTATAATTTTCAGCTCTTTGAAGTCTTTAATAACATCGTCATTCGATCTTAGTCACCAGCCTTTGTTGATTATGGATTCCATACATTTTCTTTACTAATCTATCACCTCCATTTCTACTGACATGACAAAACCACTTTGATATTTGGGAGTTAATGAAGTCCACAGCGTTTTCCATCCGTAAGATTTTATTTATCTCACTATTTGTATTAATTTTCAGAGTGGACCTTTAGTGGATCCTTATATTTACGTTAGAATTCTTCTTTAAAAAATCATTGGCTTTTCTTTTACTGTTTCTTTATGACCCAAGTCTCACAACCGTAGGTTACCACTGGTCTTATTTGTTTATTTCCTACCTTCTTTCTTTCCTATGTGTTCGCATATTTTACCGTAAAAATTTTAATTTGAACAAAACATCTACTGAACATAAACAATTTTTTTCTGCAGGAAGTAACATGTTGTGAATTTTCTCGTTCTGTTTTCTTCATGCATTATTGCACATAGCATGTACATACTATTGATTTTCCACCCTTTCTAGACTGTCCCTCAGTTAGTTTGCTTAATTGTGACTCTACTAAGAGAACGTACTATTTTTTATTTTTCTAAAAAGTTTGTTGTTCTTGTGTTTCTTTGCTCTCTAGAGTGTACACAGCGGTTCTCATAATTTCAAATTAGTATCTAAAAACCAATGACCCGATATGTCCTCTCCTGAATATAAACGTTGATGAAAGGTTAAAGGTTGTGATAGGCATAGAAGTGTTCTCGGCATATTACGTAAGTCTGTGGCCTGAGTGAACCGTGAAGTCATGATTTAATTAAGACACCAAGGAGAGAACTTCGACCTTCTTGTGCCTGAGGAAAGGAGGACAATGTTAAGCTCTGTTCCACGTTCACCTGCAAAGGAGAATACCGGAAACTTGTTGCTTTTGCAGTGCAGGCATGCAGTCTCTTGAATAATGAGAAATTCGTATTTTCATGTGTGTCCTCAAATTGTAGTATAATGACAAATGGAACAGTTTCTTCTGTAAATTCGTAAATTGGATTTTTTTTTCGTGCATAATAACATTCCAATCTACTAGGATTTAACACCAATAGCAAACCGGAAAACGGAACATACATGGTAAACTTAAAACGTAAAAGTTATTGTATACATAACATAGTTTAAAAAATAAAAATAGAATACTCTATAATTGTTCCACAAATGAGGACCAAAACCTATTGATGGATAGCTCTCATCTTGTCAAATTTGGAAATATTTCATGGAAATTTAGATAAACTTTGTCAATAACAAATTTATAAACTTCTATGTTTCATAGAACATTGGATTGTCGATTTATTAGTTTTATATTTTATTTGTGTATTTCTAACTATGTTTTATTTATGAGTAATAAGATAATTCGTAATTAAGCATCTTTTGAATATTCTTTAAAATTATTGGGTCAATACCTTTCGGCTGTGCAGCCCTGAGTACAGTACATTCTTTAAAAAAATACATAACACCTAGTAACAACGTGGATTATAATTTTTCAAATAAACTTGGTTAGGCCTATTCCTACTATGGTCTACATTTTATGGAAATCTTATATCAAGAAATTTTACCTTTTGGAAAAGCCATTTTGGTTCTAGTTCTTACCATTTACATTGATAATTTTTATTTATTAACATTCACGTCCTTAGTGGAAGGATTTAAATAGGCTAGGCTACAGACAGACTAAAACCAAGACCAACAAGCTACAGCTTGCAAAGCACTATTATTATCTATTTATTATGTTGAGAATATAATGGGCTCATTGCCCGCTTACAATATTCTCTTATACTAATTACATCAGTTTTACAACACTAATATTATATGTTTAATGTAATACTAAAAATATTTAAACTAATACTATAACTATAAAAATACAGAGAAATGAAACAAGAAACACATACAATATGAAAATTACACAACGAAGGGAATATAAGTACATAGTATATTAGTTTTAGAGGAAACGAAATACTTACGTAAAGAAAATGACATGAAGCATATTTTAACTACCGATATCACTTTTTATTTATTACTATTTTAAAGTTTTAATTTTTTCACAGGTAGTTTTAAACTGCTTATTGTTAGTACTAAATATATCTATATTGCCCATTTTGTGCAATTGGTTGTATAGACGGAGCCCATTATAGCCATATTAACGTTCATTTAAAATCTTGATACTGATATATATCCTCTATTTCAGCTTAGTAGAGTAATACAATATTAACAATGTTACAGTCCTAATTTGCCGTTATTATTATAATTAATGTGGATTAAATACTACTAAAAGGTATATTGGATTTTATGGAAACTATACAGGGTGTTAATGAATAACACCGAAATATTTTACCAGTGTATAGAGGGGACATAGGCAAGCAACTTTTATTAGGAGATTTTTGCTCTATGGATTCAATTTATCCTGTTACAGCATGAAATCTCCCAAGGCATGGCCGCCACTGACTTCTAACATTAGAAAAAAATGCAAAACAAAGGAACTTCGTTGTTAACATTGCAGTGAGTAATTATGAGTAAAAAAGAAAGAAAGAAAAAAAGACTAAATGCAGTGGCGACCAGTCATGTGAATAGTCCGTAAATTTTGCAGATTATGTAAACACTAAATTATGATACGGCTGTTGACATTGATTAAGAGTCAGGTTTTTATCGATCACTAGGAAGGCATGAAGTCAATTTAATGAACATTTTAACCCTATTTCGCGTAATTATTGATTTATGAGCACCAAATTATAGTGACTTTAATGCCCTGTAGCATACACATTTTACGTCGTAGTGCAAAAATCTCCTAATAAAAGTTGCTTCTCTAAGTCCCCTCTAGGCAGAATATTTCGGTGTTATTTATTAACACCCTGTATTATGGCAGTGTTTAATAAATACCGTAAAGGAAAATGAGGTAGCAATTTTGACTTGAAAACAAACGTGGAACAACTAAAACGCAGAACACCTCATTTACTTATGCTGAGAAAACCACAGGGGATTTATTATATGTCTCGGGTTACACACTTTCATTTAAACTTCGCAGCAGCTATATGCCTTCAGAATTTATTCCACTACTACATTTGTGTTCTGTTTTTGTCTAACGTCTCTCTTGAGTGCTTCTCTCTGTTCTTCAAAGCGACGATTGCACTTTTTTCTCATTTCTTTTATCTTTGTAAGTTTTATTCGAGCTACCGCTGTTAGAGAAAAACCTCAGAATTCGAAGGAGAAATTCTTTGGAAGAAAGAGAAAATGTCTTTTCAGAGGAAGTACTAAAAATGCAACTCATGAATATTTTAAAGCTGCTCGTATAGTATTAATATTTTTTTTAGCTTTGAATGAAGAGATGGAAATAGAGTTGGCCTTTCATCTGTCATTTTGACATTTTAAAAGTAATCAGGCATCATGCAGCTGTAACAGTGGTAGGGAGAAATATTTACTTTCACAATAATTAAAATAAACGTTGCAAGATATGTTGCATAAACTTTCTTACATATAACCATTAAGATTTGTATTATTGGGGTTTCAAGGTTGACGAAAGAAATGGTGATGTCTTCTTGACCGATATTCAGTTTAAACGATTAAGCCTGTGATATCCGGTGACAAAGTAAACAGGTCTACAAGTGTGGTGTTTGCCTTTGCCAATCAGGAAACCATGATACCCCCAAGTCAAATTTGGCCGGCCACGAAGTTTGAGATTTGAATCCTGGATCTGACGTCTTCTATAATATTTATTCAAACTTCTCCATCTTGAGCCTATGGGGTTGGCTGTTTTCTGCCAAAATGTGACGGCTGATAGAAGCCATTGGAATTTAATTGTCCCCTTTTCAAATAGAAAAATGCCAGCGATAATAATATACTCTAAATGACATAATCAATGTCGGGAGACCCCGAAACATAACAAACCGTATTATAACAACTTTATTTCTCTCCTATATGGGTATAAAATGCACTCGTCGTTTGTAAAATATGGACAGCTATTGCCAGGTTTACATTCTATACAAACATGGCTGTTCAGTTATAACCACATAAAATGAACCTCGTTTCGTGGAGTCAAAACAGATGAAATAACATTTTTCATTTGGGCGCCATCGATTTCCCATTTATCGGAACAGCACAGCGGAGTTCTGAGCGCAGAAACGGCGTGCCTGGCACGGATAGCTTTTAGCTTTAACAGTCTGACTGGCACAGGTAATTTTACGGAACAAAAATAACAAACTGAAGTCTGGAATCCCGATAACGATAGAAGCATGTGCAACAATAGAAAACTATTTAAGAAAATTAAAGCAAAAGAACATATTTTTCGAGAAGAAAGAGGATAGCCTATAAGGAAAGACAAAATAATTGATTATTACAGATATAACATGGAACAATTTCATTTAACGGGTTTATAATAATAATAATTATTATTACAAATGAAGAAAGCCGTGCAAGGCAATAAAGCCTACGGGTATAATTAAGAGATCAGTAGTTCTCTTTGAAACATGCGAGTTTATAGTCCAATCATGTGCACAAGTGGAGAAAAGAAAATGGATTATGTATAGTTTCCTACTTGTATATATACATATATTATTATTATTATTATTATTATTATTATTATTATTATTATTATTATTATTCCCTATATCGGGAAAACATTTATGCTGCATGGTGATATCCCCGCAGATCGTCTTTCATTATCGGAAACAGATGACATCACTATGCAGCTGATGAAGAAGTTAAGAGAACCATTAGAGACTGGTTGCGGAAACAGAGTGTCGACTTCTTCCGTAACGGCTTGAAAAAACTTGTTCATCGTTGGCAGAAGTTAATCCAGTTGTCTGCTGATTACGTGGAAAAGTGAATATTGGTAAGTAAAGGGGACATTCAAAGGATTGTTTCTGTGTTTGATTTATTAAAATACTCCCATCGAAACCCTAAGTTATGAAGGTGAAGGTATTACTTTTTTATTCAACCCTCGTAGATCGTAAACTACAATTTTCCCAGTGCTGTAATCTATATGCATAAAGCAATTGACTTCTTCACGAGTACTGACAGTTTCTTTCTTCTTCTTTCTTTTTTCGTAGTTTTACCTCTCCCTTTTTTTAGGATTTAAGCGGCCCAAGCCGCCCGGGCCTTACAGGGCCGCGACCTGTCGGGAGAGGGATTACCTTTGGATCACATACATACTTTTTTGACCAGACAAGGACATGGAGGGCCTCCCCGGATGAGTGATCAGCCCAATGCCGGGGCCACCTCCGAGACAACACGAACACATAGGACGATACACACCATTCACACACACTCACTCACTCAGAACAAGGCGAGGATGAGGATGAAGATGATAATGACGGCCAGATGATATCCGGGGACCACAAGGGCCTAAAGTTACCTGACATTTGTCTCATAGGTGAGGGAAAACCCCGGAAAAAACCTCACCTAGGTAACTTGTCCCGACCAGGAATCGAACCCGGGCCCGCTGCGTGAGAGGATTATACTGACAGTTTAATTCTAGTAATTTTTCATTTCTGAAAATACCTTACAGGAGAAGCCATTGAAGTCATGGTACTTGATCTTTAGATACAGGATGAAGCGGAGAACTTTAGATTTTTTATGACCAATTTTCTTCACTAACTGAATCACTAATTAAGTTGGTTGGTTTCCGTCAAACCAACCGCATGCTGCAATTATCTGAAATCCGATTACTGCGTCAGAGCAGACAGACTAAGGAAACGACAAAAGACAAGTAGTGGTAGAAGAGAGAATAATTTTTCAAGCAAAGGAACAGTTTTATCTGATTCGATTAATATGTTTTATTTATATGTCAAAGGTGACTTAAATGACATTTAACTTAATTGCATTTTATAGGTCCTTGATAATACTTTTTATGTTGCTAAATTCCAGTCAACTGTGAAGTCACCGATATTAACATTATCAGCGATAATGCAAGCGGCCTGGAGTTGGGAGAACGTTAAGTTAAGCATTTCCCGGTGCCGGCTATAGGCTAATGACTACAGTGTTTTGCAGATGACAAGCCGTTTATCCTTCTTCTTGCTTAGGTACGCGGTCCAATCAGTGACGGCGAGACGGAGGGAAGACTGTTACTGCTAGCGACACTCCTTTAGCTCGTACACGTGATTGGCGGTGAAGGAATTGGCTTCTCATTTGAAAAATATTGTAGGAGTTTTCGTAGTTTACTAAGTTACTTTTCCTTTTTCAAGTTAAGCGAATTCCGAGTTAGATTGTCATCCAAATACCTTCCATTAGTCCTCTTTCATTCAAATTCAGACAACTTTGGATTTCACATTTAGCCTATGTAAGGCTTTGTTTATGTCTTCAAAAAACCAAAAGGACAAGCTGTCACTTATCTGCCGAATAGTATGCACGTTTTCTATTATGAATACGTCAGTACCTTTCGGTAGTTTTTAAAGCCCCAGTTCCATCCATAGGCGTACCGAGGGGGGGTTTTGGGGGTTTGAACCCTCCCCCCCCATTGATTAAAAAAGGGATAATTGTACTATTTATTTCATTATTGTGATATGTCACCTTTTTTAAAAATCTGCTTATAAATTACTTAATATGAGTTTAAAGCGTGGGAAGCTTAAAACTCGTTGTTGTGCAACTTGATTTTTAAAATTTTCCGAGGGGAGGACCCCGCTTTTCATCTGCTTTTTTTGGGTTGTTGAATCCTTAATTTTTCGGATTTCTATCTGCTTTGAAGACTGCCTCACACACACAATGGGTGACAACTTATGCAGTTTCAGTGGAAGCTAATCCACAAAGACATGAAAGGGGCGTCACGAAGACATTTATCAGTGGATAACGTCAAAGACTTGGACTGGAACTGCTTATCAGAGAGACTTTGCAGAAATGTCTTTGTTTCGTTTGTTCTTTGATCTATGCTCTACTTATGGATTATTTTCTTTAAAATAAAACTTTGAAACTACTCTTTTACCATGCACGAATTCGCAAGTTCATTCTGCAACAGTACTCTCACAAGTAACAAAGGTTGAATTTGTATTTTACAGTCTTTAGTTATTCTGGGTTAACGAATTTTCTGAAAGTCTTGCAGGAAACTTTATTACGCTTTTTAGTTCTAAATAACATTTTTCAACTTACGAATAGGCTACTATCTAAAAAAGAAGACAGAAAAAAGGATGAGAAGTTACCCTTTGAAACTTCCTCCATCAAATGCTGTTTTGCCAGACAGACCTCTTGAAACAGCTTGGTGTTGAAAATCACCCAGGAATAAAAGGATAAGAGGATCAGACTTAGTTGCAATAGCGGACGTTGTAGTATCATGTTCTATTATACCGTTACTGACATTTGGAATAAATTTTACAGATGAAATATTTTAATTTAACACTGTGTAGCAAATGTTTACACTTTCAACAGCTCTCTTCAGCTGGCATTTGTAAAACAAAATACTGGAGTAATGGTAGGCTAGTATTGCTATATGACTTAAGGTCAGATTAACGTTTAAAGAGGATGACAATACACTTCTGTCTGTAGCTCTGTATGTTGTATACGCAATAGCTGAGGAATGTACATCATTGTACGGTGCTAACGCCATTATGCTTATTGTGTTATAGAGAAAAATACAGCAATATTTTTAATACTTTTTGACACTGAAATTTGGCATCATTTCCAGCCTGCTTAACGGAGCAATGCGAATGTTTTATAAACAAATGAAATTAGCTATGTAGAAGAGCAGTCGTACTGCAGAGCAAATGTTCCTGGATTATTACTATAATGAACGCTAGTACTTGGCCTTGACTACCCTAATAATCCCCTGCAAGAATTCGACTTTGAGCAAAACCTCTGCTTCCTCTGTGTAATGAATATTTTGTAACTGTTTTCTTTTTATTTGGCCATCACATTCAGCTCTATCATAATTTACCGTGAATGTTTTGTTCCGATGCAGTCAAATGCTCTTTCTTATCAAGAAGGATATTAAGTAAGGATATTTCACAATCATGTACTTAAATAGGAAGCGGCTTGGTTAGGTAATTTATCAGGTGCCTCTGAATAATATCATAAATTGACATTATCTCTAAAATTATTTCTTTTACGTTCTTTCTTTGTTTCTTCCTTTTTTGTTTATTTTAACTTCATTTTTCTTTCCTAGTTTCTTTAGTTACATTTTTCTTTCCATATTTCTTTTATCTGTTTGTCTTTCCTTCCTTTTGTTCTTTATTTATTTCTCTTGCAATTTGTTTATAACGTTCTTTCGTTTTTCAGATGAGCAAACATAAGTATTCAGGGTAGTTAATATTAAAAAAAAGTTTTATGAATAAAGCAGTGGAGGAAGCGTACATACGGTGTATTTCCCATTGGTATTATAAAAATACCTAAATAACAAGGTTTCTCATTCTTGTACAGATTAATTAATTAATTTGTTTTACATTTACTGCAGGTTCAAGAGACACGTATAGAAGTGTTTCTGTCGCTTCTAATTAAGAGGGATCTCTAATAACATAAGATAAGACATTTTGTTGGCTACACAGATGCTGGAGTGGGGGGAACAGGTTGAAAATAATAATTGAAAAGGGAATTTACAAGTCAAGGCCTGTACTTTTTACAGGTCTTAGTGTTTCAAAATAGAGATACTATGGTAATATATACAGGATTGCATATTAATTATATTTAGTCATATGTAGGCCTATTTGTCTTTGCTCAGCTGACTCGATGGCAAGATCCATAGTTTTGTTATTACTATAATATCAGTTTTCTATGCAGGATTATGCATAGACTGTGATGCGACGTTTAACACCTTTGTCTGTGACGATATGCTATTATTTTAACGCTATAGCAGTGTAACTTGTATAATTAAATTGAACAGCAGTTAGTGTTTTTCACATACGTTTCAAGCACGCTAAGAATGACGTAATTAGGTAACTACACCATTCGTGGAATTATGTAGGCCCACATTAAATTCCTGTGCGTTTTTTCTTCCACTTCACTTTCGCTTTATCCGTTACCCTTTATTCTCATTCATTACGGTTTTGTGCTTTTTAAAGCATTCGAACAAGTGGGGAAATTCAAATAGCTGGGAGAAATAATTACAGATAGCCTACAAATAATATTAAAGCAGAAGTTAACTGTCGACTGAAATCAGGAAATACTTGTTTTTATGCAATCCAGAAACTTTTATCTCCTTAGTCTTCTGTCCAGGAATCTAAAAATAAAAAAATGTATAAGACAATTATCCTGCCAGTTGTATTATATGGATGTGAGACATGGTCCCTTATTCTTCGGGAAGAACGGAATGTGATTTCGAAAACAGGGTGCTTATGGACATTTTCGGACCTAAAAGCGATGAGAAACGGAGCAGGAGGAAACTGCAAAATGACGAGCTTTATAATCTGTACTTTTCAGCGAATATAGTAAGGATAATTAAATCAGGAAGGATGAAATGGGATGGACATGTTGAGCGCATGGGGGAGGAAAGACAATATCTCAAAAATATTGACTGGGAGGCCCGAAGGGAAAATACACTTGGAAGACCTATGCGTGGGTGAAAGGACAATATTAGAATAGAACTAAGGAAAGTACGATTTGCGAGGGCTGGTCGGCTAGAGTTATTCCAGAATAGAGTTGATTAGCGAACTCACGCAAACGAGGAAATGAATCTCCGGGTTCCTTAATATAGTAATACCTTTTATTTTAACTGTTTTATTCTTTTAATTTCTCCGCCCTTTTCCTTTTTTTTTCTTTCTTTCTTTAACCCTTTAAGACCTGCACATATATTTTTTTAAATTAATAGTTTTAATGGTTTTAGCTCATTCTTAGACTGTAAATGAATTGTAAAAAAATTATTAAAAAAATTTCAGACATCAGGTAAAGTCCAGGTGCCACCTACACAATTGTGTAGGTCCGGTATTTATGCAGTCATTTTTGGACCAAGGATTTTGATTGCAAATTCCAGGAAAAATGGTTTGATCAAGGAAAAGAATTTAAATTTGGCTTACACAGTTTTATTGCTAACAGTGGAACAAGTTTTCTTGCTAACAGTGGAAAACTTTAAAGCAATTCTTGCTTTTTATCAAACATAAATACACGTTACACTTTTCACAACGCATTCTTGTACGGCTCACACATTTCTCAAGACGACACTTTCTGGCTGTTTTTATGTCATCCACCACTGGCCAGTGTCCTACCGCGTCTGACCTTTTTGTTTGTGGCGGCAGTTTGGCTGGTGGATTGTAGAATTTTGATACTGTGCCTTGACCAGTAACAGCAGCATCAGTCGCTTCTCCAGGTTCTTCTTCATCACTGTCACTGAGCACTGCAGATGATCTCTTTTGACTTGGCAGTTGAACCTCCATAAGGTTCTCTGCTGCATCTAACCGAAAAGAAAGGAGATCTTTTTGACGTTTCTCTTCTATTTTGTTAGCCTTGGCTTCTCGTACATAGAGAAACCAAGAATTGACTGCGGCGAGGTCGACAAAATGGAGAGCGACTTTCCAAGTCCACTTGCGAGTCTTGAACCATGTGCGGTATGCCTCCATTTGTTGGTCGCACAGGTCTACTCCTCCCATGCATCTATTATAATTCTTGACAACGGCTGGACAAGGAACATCTATTTTCTTCTTTTCTTGTTTTGACCATCTCTGAACAGTATCCATTGGATGCCGTCCGGCGCATGTAGATGCCATCACAACTTTTCCTGTATCCTTCCATTCAACCACAGCGATCCCCTTGTCTGAAACGTGCTCAATACTCTCTCCCCTTTGAAGAGCAGTAGGCTTGACGAATGGGATGCCTTTCACCCTGTTTGTCTGGATGGTACCTGTCCCTTCTATCTGCAGCGTTTTCAATTCTTCCAAGAGAGGTATTGTCGTGAAATATCGATCGAAGAACACAAAACTCTGACTTGGTAGGGTCTGTACCAAAGTCAGCACTACCGCTGGTCCTAAGCCCAGCTCCTTGCGGATCAAAGGAGTGCTATCACCCTGGTAGACAACAAAATCTAAGACCATGCCAGATGAAGTAGTCATTACAAAGTTTTTGAGCCCTACAGGACGTGGTTTGTTTTTTACATATTGTTTCACTGGAGCACGTCCAAGGAATGGTATCATCTGCTCGTCGATGGAGTATGTCTTATGATCCCGTGGCAGATTATTGCAAACTGTGCGTACTCTGTCAATGATCGGCTGCACCTTTCACAATCTGTTTTTCTCTGGCGCATCTGGAGGATGTGCTACATCGACAAGATGAAAAACGTTTCTTAACTGTAGAAACCGGTCTCTTGACATGCATCTGACAATAGCTGGAAAACTGTATTCACGTTGCCAATACATTCTGAGTCTAGGATAGCGTATGCAGCCCATTACGAGGTTGATACCAAAAAATCTTTGTAGTTCTGCACTATTGGTATTGAGAGATTTACCAGATGATAATACTGAGTACATGTTTGTGAACATGGCTGCTTTTTCATAGAACTCAGTGTTAAAGTAGTCCTGAAAATACTCAATAGGTGTTCTGACTGTTGGAGGATTCCGAACATCAGCTGGCTTTAGTGGGCTTGGACACGGCTTGCCCTGGAATCTTTTTTTCGTCCACGTACTCTTTCCCCTTTCCTTTTTCTCAGTCGACTCTTGTCCTTCTTCCATCATTTCTTCTTTGTCAGCCATCTGTTGATCCCCTTTTTCTTCTTCATCTTCAACACTTTCTTCATCCAGTTCCTCATCGTCTGCTGCTCTGTCACCATCACCAATGTCTTCAATATCAAACGATTCAGTTGTGTTCACGTCACCTTCATCAGAAAGGTCACTCAGATCTGACAAATCTTTCTCTAGTAACTCCATAATTTCCTTTTCAGACAAAAAACGTCTTCTACTCATCTAGAATGCAAAGAAAAAAAGACATAAATATCACACATTGAAAAGTCAAATGATGAAATGCATATTTGTTTGACTTTGTAAATGCCTGACCTACACAATTGTGTAGGTCTGTGTTTTTTTGGATATAAATCTTGTTTAATCAACTTTATCAATGCCAAAACTAATATAATTTATTAGTTAAACATATAATAGTCAAAACAAGATCTAAGCAAACACAAATAAATTGCTAATATAAAAAATACGACAGTACTTACTTTTATCTGTTCCCATGCAACCACGTGCTTCACTTATACAAACGAAACTACAGTGTGAGAGTTGCAGCTGAAGACATCTAGCGGTAATATACCGGAACTAGAACTAGTGCTGGAACCTACAGCTGTCGTTTTATATCTGTGCCTCTCGCCGACCGTTGGAATTTTGTTACAAGGAGCAGGTAGTCCGTGTATTCCAATACAAAAGACATCCAGTTCCCTTTCTAGTCATTGCTTGTCCGAGCTCAAATCTGCTGCCCGTTGTAAATTTAAGACATGTTTTTGTGCACGCTAGTAGAATCTCTTCTCCTACCAGGAAATAGTCATTTGACAGACCGGCAGAGATATAATACGATGTCTGTACACAGAAGAAGTCGTTCGGTATTAACGCTCACGACCGCGGGAAAACAATTTATTTAATTATACCATTCACCTACACAATTGTGTAGGTAAGGTCTTAAAGGGATATATATTCTACTTTGAAACTTCTGCATTGCCCATTTTCGTTTATCATTGTACCCGTCTAATTTAAAGTGATTTTTGGACTTCTTACTTTTTATGTTTATGAATAGTGTACATAATTAATTGTAATATGATGTTCTCTGGTGCTCACGTACATCACGGGTTAGGGAGAATAAGGATGAAGATGACTTTCTACTTTCCGAAGGACTTCGGAATATTGGACACATCACACTTACCAAGGCTATTACAATCCTCAATAGGCCTACTATATAATACTATAATTGTTTACAAGTACCATATGTTATTGGATATAATATATCACAAGAACTTTTAATACATTTAGATCATTATACTGCATGATTAGGCTACTGATGTGTTACTTGAGTACCACTAAGGATTTTAAATTTTAGGTAACATCATAATAATTATAGTATACAAGGTGGTATTACCCGAAAAATCTTTAGGGGGCAGATCTTAATACTAAATGCTGAAAATTTGTATTGTTCGTAGAAAAAAGAAGTCGAAAAAAAAACACTTTCCCGAAGATTTTCGTGAAACGAACTAACAACTGATGGGTTATTACTGTGCAGACCTTTGTTCTAGCTGGTATATTTTTGCGTAATTTAAAAACTGAATCACAGTTTTTCTTGTTTTACGAGATGACGAATTTGTGAATTTGTGAGAGGTGAGTCTTCCTCATTCTTGCCGTAATACTCCTAAGCCAGAAACCTGTCACATCCTATTAATCTGTTCGACAGAAAGGATTGTGAACCTATTTATTCACTTAATGGGCTTTGGCTGTTATCCAAGATGTACATAATTAAATTGTTTTGCCATGAGGAAATTCGCACAGGTTCAGTCTTAGCAATAACTGTAAGAGAGGTGTAATTAGAATTTAGAAATATAACAAAAATCCAAGGGGCATTGTGCCAGATAGTAAAGATATTTATTACACCGCTTCGTTTTGTCAGAATTAGCTGTCGAAAACACTCTTATCGACAATGAGTCGATGGCCTGGAAATTTCCGAACAATATCGTGCTCTAGTTCTTGTAAGTGATTTCTTTCCTTTATTGTACAAAATGACTGTTTTTCTCACAGCTACAGTGTAAATAAAATTAAATTATGTCTCTGAGTTTATTAGTATAGAAGAAAACAGTTAGGCTAATATTAAAGAGAAAACATTGTAGCACAGATTGAGTAGCTCCCTATTAGATCGAAACTTAGGGGAATTTCAATAATGACCTCATATCGACCATAATGTAATAATAATAATAATAATAATAATAATACGGTAGTCTCGCTAATCTGGACTAGATGGGATCGGTTCACAGAAAGTCCGGATTAAACGGAATTTACTTTAAAGTGTACGTCTACTGTAGGCCTACTTCAAGTTTTAGACGTGTAAAACTACAAAAAAATCGTAAATATAACTTTTCCTACAACTTTTTAGTTTTACTGTATAGGCCTATGTAGACTTAAATTTTTAACCTTCAGACTGATGTAGGAATAACAAAACAAAACATCTTTATGATTAAAATATAGAAAAAGTATTGATTGTTCGTCCGTTCGGATTAACCGGGTGTCCGGATGAGTGAAGTCCGGATTAGCGGGAATCTATAATAATAATAATAATAACAATAATAATAATAATAACAATAATAATAATAAATATTAATAATAATAAATATTAATAATAATAATAACAACAGTTTGACTAACCTCGCCATATCAAGATCCAGATGAATTTAGGTACTCTTTGACTAAAGATGATGTAAGAGGAAGCGAACGTTCGCCTCTTAGCCATTAGGTAATTAACTAGCCTATACAATTGGCGATCCGCCAGCCCCATAAGAAAGCTGGCCCATGAATTAATTAGTTTATTCTACGGTATTTTTTAAAAAATAAATTTAGCCGGCCAGCCATAGTTTTCCTGAATTGTTTGTCTTGTTTTACCTTGTTTTTCCATTTGTTTACATTGTTTTCCTTATCACATAAAAACACCCATTCCCGAGGAGGGACTCAAACTCACAGCCTCCTTTACCACGGCTTCAAGACAGCATTCCTTGGTTACCGCGGCTAAAGAGACCGGCTTGTTTAAGACACACTTTGTTCTTCGATGAAAATTAAAATTTCACTTTAGTCTAAAACAAAATTTTTAAGTATATATTAGAAGTTGCACACAAGCTTCGCACTAGATTTCATAAACACCTGGCACTCAATAAAGCAAGTGAAAGATTTTCTTACAACCTCCCTTAGGTCTCGTGCGTTTCTGAATCTTTCTTTTGCCACATGACCGGACTTCCATAAGGACCCACACGCTTGAAAGACTGTCTTAGGATAACCCTGACTTATTATTATGAACTTCAGTTCACTATGCTAACGTAGAACAAAAAGTGTCACTTTTTACATTAGTGAGTCAAATGTTTATTTAAACTTATATACCTCTTTTTAAATTATGCAATTTAAGCCAAATTGTTGCCGATAACATACAATACATTTTAATAACTAAAAATATTATTCATTATATAATGTATTGCCTCATCCAGTAGTCTACATCGACCGAATATATTTATAAGTATTTAAGCTAAGTAACCGTAATAAATTATTATGGCCCGCTAATCATTATAATTTCGTAGTTAGGAATGCTGATTGCGTAATCCTGAATTAATATATTACTGAGGTGAGAAACAATTTGGCTTGAGTTCCTTTAATAACCCTGAAATATCAGAGTTTGGGCCTACTGTTTAAAATTTCTGCCGGAGAATCCGTGCTAAAATAGTTTTTCTTTTTGTGTTCAGATAAATCTATCGCTGGGTTTGAACACACGACTCTCGGGATTAGAAGTCATCACACGGCCAACTATACCATCATATTTATTTTATATTTAACATTTCAAATCCTTTACCTGTGGCCTTTATTTAAGCACGCAAAGGTATAAAATTATACATAATCCACTATATGAAGTGAGTTTAATTTATAATTGCATGTCCTACTGAGTTTATAACCAGTTTCTTTTTTTAATAGATAGGGTTGTGGTGTTTTTGTAGACCATTGCTCACGTGATATAAATGATGACTTTGGCGCTCGTTTACAGATCAATGAAAGAGGACACATGATTGACAGCTCGCTTAGTAATAATTCCATGTAACGAAATGGGATTAAAATAGCGCTCTGACAGACTGCTTTATCTTTATGGTCTTAATGAACACAGTGCTTATCCTTCAACTCTGAATGGCGTTTTTATTAGACAGTTTTTACATTTTAAAAATGTTATCCTATATTTCGCATCTTCATTTAAAAAAGAAACACACAATATTACGGTAAATACTGTTTTAGAATCTTAAAAACTTATTTTTAACTTAAATCTATTTTTAGGTTAGAAAAAATAGTTTACGCCCCAAAACATAACCTTCCAAAAGTATAAATAATGTATATTTATACGTAGGTAATAAAAATATATTTATTCACTTCGACCTTCGAACTAACAGCGAACAAACAGGCTTTCGAACGATTTTGAATTTCAAGCTGATGACATTATCCGTTCCAGAGAAAAGTGACCGTCATACGAAACACAACGGGGATCTTGGCGTAGAAGCTGTGGAAGTCAGATTAATTATTGTTTTCTCACAATATCTAGAAGATCTGACACAGTCATTTCCTACAAGGTGAATCTGCTTATGATTTAATAAGCTTATCATAACCAGTGCTATATTGCCCTGGCTTTATTTATTACAGGATTCTCGTTGATGAACACAATGATTATCTGGCAAAAAGATAATTATTATAGAAACCGAGACAGATTCGTGTTCAGTAAATGACGTTAGTTGTTTTCTGATCAAGTTATAAACGTCTTTATCTCACCTTCATATACCAACTTTTTTTTTAAACAAACGAACACATGTTAGTATTTCTCAAAGGTGTTTCCACAGTGTCTGTAAATATTTTCGTTTATTCCTTTTATCCATTGTGTTCGTGTTTATTGTATCTTATCTTGTATCTACTTTACTGAACATGTTTGTTTTGACTAAAGATGCTCTTCAGTTTGTATATATTTTAACACTTTTATTAAATCGTACTTAAATGTGACAGTAAACTGTGTAGTTAGTTTATACTTCCTATTCCTGTATAATTGTAGCACTAGTAGAAGTATTGTGTTCGACCCCAAAATTCGATTTCGTGCAGCATGAAAATACGTTTTAATACTACTTTAAAATAATAGTTTCAGAAAAATGTCTCTGTGCGTGTCTCTGTTTGCCTATATATTTTTCTGTTTGTTGGCTGGAACATAAGAAAACGGTATCATAACAAACATTTTTGTCTCTTTATTTCCTTTATATAATTTTTTTCCTTTTTGTCTTTGTTTTTCCATTTTTTGCTTACAAACCCATGCCCGAGGCGGGACTCGAACGCACAGCCTCCTTAGCCACGGCTCCGCGGCTAAGGAGACCGGCATTTTAGACTTAAATACATTTTAGGCATATCAACACCAGTTTTTGTTTAACATTTTACTAGGCTATTATTTTAATTTTTCGGAATTTCCTTGAATATTACAAGGATTTTTTTTTAAATTTGGTAACCCAACTGCTTATCCTGAGACCTAAGCACATTACAACTGCCAACATTGGTTTCAGAAGAAATGCTAGTAATGTATGACACTGAAACTAAAACATTGACCGGCTAAGCTGTAGAATGATAATTCACTTGCATGGATAGCGTATCTAACCCGGAATAGAGGAATAATAAACTATAAAACTGATTACAATCCATTTACTCACCCAAAAGTACAAACATCTGTAGCAATTACAGTAAAAGGCTTCTGTCAGCTCTCAATTAGCTTTTCAAATCTATTAAGTTGCTCTATTCAATCTATCGTATTGAACCTACTGTAATTGGTATTCTCCATGCAGAATAATTACCAATTACTATAATTAAGGTGAATATTAATTGGTTCCTAAATTACTATTGTGCGACCAAGCATTAAATCATTCGAAACGCATCAGTTTACAAAATTGCAATTTGCTATACTCGTATGTGATTTAATAGACATTAAACGGTTACAGCTATTAAGATTCTACACAGCTTTTATTCAATTTATTTGTAAAGTAAAATATTAATTAACACTTCATTGCACTACTCTTTCAGTTTAAGCTGTAAATCATTGTTGTAAAGCCTACAGAGAGGAAATTGCTCCTTTGAGGACTTGGCACTGAAGACTAGAAGTTCCTCTATTCGTATTGTACAGGTCTCTTGTCTGCATACGCAAATTCCCTGACTGGATTCCCCATTGAGTTGCAAATTAGACCATCCTTTGTTATTGTAACGAGTGTTGAAATCGTATCTTTTGTGTTCCTCCTTTAATTGATTTGACTTCTAGAGGAAATCTATTTTAAAGTCCACGCCCGTCATAAAAAAATTAATTGCAATCCATCCATCATTTCCTGTATACAGTATAAACTAGGCCTAATTGTTTAATGGCAGTGAATAGCGATTGCCATTGTGATTGGGAGTAAGCCGGAAGAAGGATATAAAAATTAATCGTTCCGATATTAAAGTAACAATGTTAGTAATAGATTATGTTGGACTTAGCCCAAAGATTAATAATAATCAATGATTCGATTAGACTGTATTATTTCTTAAGTCTTCTAAGTTGTCCTGTTGCGTCCGGTGTCTTCAGCAATCTCATTACCTCTGAGTTCTTGCTTGAAGTTTGAAGGGCTCCCGTTTACGATGGATATTCTTCGGGCTGTCATCTTTGATCGTGTCATTTGTAATAGTACACCATTAATAAAAATGCCTTTTATATATATAAAAAAAAAGTATGTGCTCTCCGTCTCACACACATAGGTCTAGATTATATTTCACAATTTTTTGTTTATCGACATATTTAGAGTTCGTATTTTTGCTAAAAGGACGGTAATTTTAAATAAAATTTGTTAAAACATTCGTATAAGAGATTCGAGAAATTGATGTAGATCCCTCTTTAAATATAATGGTGAAATGTCAGCAAGCTTGTGCTAAAGTGCATCAATCTTCAGTAATATTCGTTGGTATACATTTTGGGAGTGGTGGTGGATTTGCTATATACTCTGCTGGTGAGTATTTAGTTAACGGAATTATAAATGTCTTGACGTTCAGTAAACTAAAAGCTAAAAAATATAAAATTGGTAAAAATAACACTTCATTGGTTTTGTTGTTTAGGACTACTCGTAACACGAACATGTAAAAGTAAGGTTCTTCCTATTACAGGCTATAGAGTCCATTAGCATCCCTGGAAGTTGAGGATCCCGGATTTTTAGATAACGACACATGAACCTGGTAAGATTGATAAGGTTGTCTAGCTTTACACCCCACCATCTTTATCTTCATGATGGATTCTCTTACACAGAGGCTAAGCCGACTACTAACAGGGCCTTAATACCACAGTAGGGATTATGTCATTTGAAAAATTCCAATAATCTATCGTGATCGAACTCGCGACTTTCTGATTCAATGTGTACAGTACACGAGAGTATAAGTAGCAAGTACTAGAAGTTAATTAGTTAGTTTATGTAAATTCCGCCTATATACCACAATGTAGTGCATTTTCATTTCGGATGCCAGTAGTGAATTTCTGAGAGATAATTAAGTTGCTGTGTAAGAATTTACCCTCGGCCTTCGTATATAATTACTAAATACAGTATTATCTAATATATAAAATCGAAAGTGTGTATGTATGTATGTATGTATGTATGTTTGTTCCTTATACAAATCTACATTTCTTTACCAATTTACACGACATTTTGCACACATACCCAGTTAAGCCCGGGAAGTATAGCTGTCAACATTAAAATTGAAACAAATCAGTCCTTCCCTTGAAAATTATATAATTTCTGTGAATATTCTACTGAAAAAAAATGAATGTTGTTCAGTTCACATGACAACAGTGTATTGTTTACTTTGATAACATTGGGCTTTGGCGACTATAATTATAATGCTGGACTTGAACGAATTATGATTTCATCGATGTAATATATTGGCGAAAATAATTACTGAAAATGAAATCCACGAAAATAAAGCACAGTGTGATGCAGTCACATAACTTTCTCTACCCTCGACATAAGAAATATTTTCTCACTTCGCATTTTTATGTCGAAGAATAGGTCGTATTGCAAGGGACAACTTAAGTGTGTGAGTATGCTATATCAGAAGTCTGTAAATAATCCTTTCCCCTTATACCTTATCCATAGCTGTAGGCTTTGTATTAGTTGAGAAATAGGGATGTTTATCATAGGCCCTAAGCATGGGGTGGAACATTTTGAGTCCTACGCTCGCAGTATATTATGTCCCGGGTTTTAGGGGAGGAACGTATGAAAGTGGTACTGCATTTCTCTTTTATTTCAGCCCGAAACGGTTGTATGATAACATGAGAATGAGAAATAAAATTTTCCGTCAAGTCAATACAATCTTATTTAATTTATGTTTCTTCTTATTTCAACCCCTCCCAAGCATGTTGTGTAGAAGCAACGGAATGCAGCTTTCGACATCCTCTATGAGCCATACAAAGCTATATCTAACATTTTCTGATGGAACAGTTTGAGTGTGATAAATCTTTTCCTTCATTTCAAGTTCTACATACTGTACATAAAGTCCTTCATAAGTTAATTTCAAATTAAAAAATACAAAGCCCGGGCGACGCCGGGCCTATGCAGCTAGTCATCTATATAATTTAACCAACTTTGCCACATGCCCTCACCCCTAAGAATTCGTTGGATAACCACTATGAGGAACACATGGTTTCTTGCCCTTGTCCTATCTAAACTATTATTATTCTTGGTGGAAAGTTTTAAGATTAGTCGGTTTGAAAGGTTGTGAGGGGAATCGTTAATGATGACAGGGGACGAGAAGAATAAAAAGTTGAAGAGATCTCTGCTGTGGCTTTGTCGAAGAAAAAACTATTCTGGGACGTGAATGAATCTCTCGACTAGAGATCTTCCAAGAATTTTACAATGTTTCACAGCATTTTATCACAATACGATCTAGGGAAGTTGTATACAGTATACTTATGTATGTATGTATAGGCCTATATGTACATATACACACATCCCAAATGCTTTTAGTGAATTGCTTATATATAAAGCATGCATTTCAAACTGAAAAATATCACGTATTTTTAGTTTTACCTTACCTCTAACGACAGCCTGTAAATATAGGAGTTTTTTTAAAAATAAAACTTCATTAAGAATATCATGTTCCCAATTCAAAGTCTTCACTTTTTGCATGATTTTTGTCATGTGGTTAAAAAGAGGGTGCTATTGTGTGAACAGTAGGTCACCAGAAAGTCAATCACACAATACTTACGAATTGTATTGTACAAAAAGGCTATTCTGTTTCTCAGTGAATGCCAAATCTTGACATTTAACACAGAGTTGAAACAACGTTTGACGTACTCCTAAAGCCTGTATAATGTTATCTCTGGCACTACTGGTCTTGGAAGAATAGTATATATGCTGAAAATAAAATCAACATTGACAGAGAATAGACCTTCAGTCTTACACAGCGCCAAAGAAAAGGTTCGTTAAAAATTTACGTGAACTTTTGTATACTGAATTTTACAGAACAGTTAAACAGCCTTACCACCATAGGCCTGAATCTGATAGACCTAAATCATGACTGTCTACATTTTGCTAAGTTTACTTGTGCTAGGATCAATTTCAGTTTTTCGTATAATAAATGCCTATAATATGCTCTTTATGGACTTCTTGTCATCTGTAGCTTATTCTGACCTATTTTCTTTCATATTCTGAAGTCAAGGGTAGAAGTATTTCAATCCTGGTTCTATCTGGCAAATGGAATAGACTCCACTCAAATTGGCCCAGCGACAGGATTTGAACCCACCATCTCCCGAATGTGAATCCGCGACGTTACCACTTCGGTCAACTCCCTCGATCGTTCGAGCCCTTCTATTATTTTTTTTTTGTCGCCGATCTCTTCTTAATATCTCCGTGTTTAAAATTTTGTTTTCCACTAGAACAGCAGATGACCTGATTTTTTAATCCGTGGGTGTTACGATTGATAGCTTAGCTGTTTAGTAGGAGCTGGGGAGACGGTTACTTTTGTCGGAGTCTATACCGTATTCTACTTAGTAAAAATATGAACTGCTGACAGAGTAACGAACTGTGTGGGATGGCGCCCAGCAGTATTAGTAACGAGTGTTGGAATAATCGTGACTGTGTTTCATAAAGATTCAGTTCAGTGCCTTGGGGTATGCATGAGTTTGTGCCATACAATGGAGTGCACTTACATGAACACAGTAAAAGCTGATGTACTGTGTGGTGCTAGACAGAACAAACAGCGTTCTTACTTGCGCCCGGATTTCTATGCAAAATGCATGTTATTTATTTTCAGACTCCTAATCATAAGCAGAAATGTTATATTTCGTAAGACATTCCTTGACAAGCAATTTCAACATTATTTGATAGTGCTTATTTTGCACGATTTTGCTTGCTTGTAAAGCCTGATGTGTCTGTCTTTGCCAGGCTAAATGTTTATCATTATTATTATTATTATTATTATTATTATTATTATTATTATTATTATTTGGAGGCGTTCAGCAAGAAAATCCAGTAAAGAAAAAAATCGGAATAATAGAATAACTGAAATAATGCAAGTTGAAAAGAATATTGGAAATTTTAGAAGAAGACGCTTGAGATGGTATGGACATGTACTCAGAATGACAGAGGATAGAATACCCAAGAAAATTTTGGATTGGGAAGTAAAAGGAAAAAGAAGAAGAGGGAAGCCCAAAGAGTGCTGGATGGATGGGGTGAAAGGAGTATGGCGATAAAAGGATTAAGTGAAGAAGATGCTATGGACAGGGACTTATGGAGACAAAAGATTGTTATGGGGTGAAGAAAAACCATTGCATTGTGGAATATTCCTTAATAAAAAATATTATTATTATTATTATTATTATTAATTATTATTATTATTATTATTTCATCTGTATTCACATGAAATGAGTTTTGGATGATTTGTATTATTTCCCTTTTGCAGTGAAGAACATCGTAATCTCACAAACCGAATAACCGATAATCGTATTACTGTATTTATGTCACGTTTCTATTCAACTTCCCCCATCGAAGAACTGTATGGCGGACCTGCCAGTCGATAGGATGGCGGTCGACAACCGCACAAATCCACATCTTTCTAGTTTACTTTTACTGACGCTATTTTTACCGTGCTTTTTGAACACGTTGTGTTGGCACTTGACCAGTAGAGTACATTTCTCTTTTCTGAAGAATGCATTTTATGAGCAAGACCTTCCACAGTTGAATCAGTCTTTATGAGGAAGGTGTTTATGACAAACACATGAGCAGTAATTCTGAGCATAAATTACTCTCTTCTGCGTGATTCGATTGAGTCATTGCCATAAATCATTCGGCACTTTTGATTATTTACAAAGCAGTAATATTCTTTTTTATGATTTGATTTTGTTGAACTGCCAAAAATTATCTCACTTTTAAAAATTGGCAGTGTTAAGAAGTTTCGCAAAATTGTGCTTTTTACATAACTCCGATGCATTATTTTACCATGTGACCTTCAGTAGCTTGATATTTGCAAATATGCAACACTTGCCTTCTAATAATTCTGTTTTGCTGTGAATAATATGTCGAGGGTGTTTGTGGGAGTGTGTGTGTTTGTGGCATTTGTACATAGACCATATGTAATTATGCCAAGAATTTTACGAAAGACTAAAATAAATGTAATAAACATAGCACATGATTTGGTTTTGTTGAACTGCCAAAAATTATAAGATACTTAAAAATTGGCAGTGTTCAGAAGTTCTACAAAATTATGGTTTTTACATAATTCCGATGTATTGTTTCACCATGTGAACTGCAGTTGCATGATATTTACATATTATTATTATTATTATTATTTTGTTATTTGTTTTACACCATAGTACCTAACTAGGAGAACGTATTCGACCTCCATATTGCTATTTCACTAGTAGAAAAGAGGACTGGGGGCATTTGGTCAGCATCTCGACTCTTTCAGCTGTTACAATGCTCTTGGCCGGAAGTCAAATTTCATGCCTGTATTTTCCATCATCATCATCGCTTCTTCTTCTTTTTCTTCAACAGACGAGGATTGAACCTCCAGAAACTGTTCCGATATTTCCCATACGTCTGACAACCTTATTTCTGGTCTTCACGTCTCTCTCTAACCTCTTATTTTATAATATAAAGCCAGTTTTAATAACCTATTCTTGAGCTTTCCGTTTTCAAGATATGGTCTAATGTAATCTACCTCTCTGAGTCTTCTACAATATTAGGATTCGTTCCTTCTTATTTTCATTTATGGTCCATTCTGGTGTAATCTGTTAAAGGTTTGGTGGATATCTTTTTTTATGCCTGTAATTCATTTTTTTTGTTTGCTTTAGCGTACCTGTTTCATGTATGGAAAATAATCTGGGTTTGGTGTTAATATATTTTCAACTATACATATTTACATGTAGTACAGTATATTATTCGACTGTCTCCAGGCCAATATTGTTGTAACTCTCAAAAGTAAAATATTACAGGAGGGAGAAAACCAGTCTACATTAAAATAAAAATTGTGAAACACACCAGCTGTGGGGTTCGGTTAGTATATTTTCAATTATATACATGTAATACAATATATTATTCGTCTGGTCCCAAACCAATTGTTGTAACCCTCAGAATAAAATTTTACAGGAGAGAAATAACAGTCTGTATTAAAGTTAGTGAAAGTAGAGAAAGTGTGAAACACTGCAGCTTCGTTGGTTACACCATTGGCTTGCTCATCCAAAGACATTAGTATTATAAATTACTACTTAGTACCTTTGATCTGTGCGATAACCTGTTTTGTGATGGTTACCCCTATTGACCAGTTTGAATTTGAGACCGTTTGGAAACTGTTTGTAATAATTTTCCGATTTTTTACCCATCAGTGAATTTTTGTAGGATTACCTCCTTATGGCCAGCATGTGTATTTTAAAACCAAGTACCTATCTGTACCATAACCTCATTTTTTTTAAAAAAAAAAAAGGTAACCACATATGGCCTCAACAGTCATACCTCTGAATGTATTTATTTAAGTGTGTTTAAATAATTTTAACATTTCCAGATTATTTACAAATCTGCATACGCCGGTCTGAAATCTGTAACAAGTATATGACCTTTATATTTAATATATTTTGAGCATTCAGATGTCTTATCGTTGCGTGTTGTGATGGTGATGAAAATTTGTTATTAATATGCCTATAACTAGGCTTGCCAGATTTCTGAAATGTTCAACCGGGACACTGGAATGCCCCCTAGCTCTCGGGTATTCAAGGGTGCACAGCCTTGGCGGGTTTTTAGTGTGTTTTAGAGGGCAGTTTATTCTCAATGCTATGAATAAATGGTTACTGATTAGGAACCTAAACCAGGGGTAATAATAAATGACATAAGCATATAAATTCAAACATTTTATTTCTAACATGTTAATATTTAAAAGTTACTTAAGTAAGTAGAAACACTTTGAATGAGGAATAAAAATGTGAACAATATTTACACTTTTCATTGGCTAGGACTTTTTTTTAGACTTTTTGGTCATCTAGAAAATCAAATTTAATTTTTACCGGGACGTGAAGTAAACCGGCCGGGACACCGGGATTTTGTTTGAAAACCGGGACTGTCCCGGTCAAACCGGGACGTCTGGCAAGCCTACCTATAACAATTCATTTTTAAATGTCTTTATTATCAATGGTTATTTAAGTAAAATATTTTTTATAACCCTATATCGATGTTGTTCGTAACGTTGAAATAAACAATTTAAGGTTGTTGGTACCCACCAAGTTTAAAATCACCTGACCGTCTATTCTCTGGCTGCTTTTTCACTATGCTGCTGAACGCTTGCACAGTCCATTTAGGTAGTCTCGGTTTGACAGGTGGGTTGCTATGACTGCCAAATTGGCAGCAAGTGTGACGGTCATGCTCTTAATTCTAATTTAAAAGGGTCAAGCTTTATAATGTGATATTGACATTAAAACAACCTACTGATTCCGCATACCTAGCTTTATTTATTTTCGACCTATGGGTAATCGAAAAAAGTACCATATTTTGAGGAAAATCAGATGAATATAATTATATTTTCATTAAATTACCGCCCTCAACTATTCTATTCTGCTGTGTATTATTTTATTAATCGTTATTGTAAACAATTCATTCAACATTTCGGCAATTAATTTATAGCCATAATTGTTTTCAAGTTACTAATAAACAAGTCACTCGTAGATGTAAGAATTCATTCACAAAATATGATTATGAGATTACAAATACATAAATAGCCTATAGTGTAGTAAGTTATTTGACGATGTGTGTTAAAATAAAACTAAATTACGTAATTTGGTTTTCTACGATAGCGCTTTTTCTATCCATTTCCATTTCATGCTGTCAAGATGGATTCTCGAACTTCTTATTATACACCCGGTAGGCCTACCGGTATCTAACTTATCTGCGATTTTTTTCATTTACATCACGCATGTGCGTCATTTGTATCAAAGCCTCTAGCGTTATATGTTAATTATTGCCTGAATGGAATATAATCAAATTCGATAGTTGGATTTTATAATTTTAATCTTGGCTGTGTCTTTATTTCCTGTGTGTTTCTTTATGTGGACTTAACGCTTTAATTCCCAGCAGCTAAGTTATGTTGCGACTGTTTGCCCATACTAAGCAATCGATCACCACCGAGGTTAAAATAATACACTTTTAAATATTGACATCCTTGCATCTCCAGAAAAACTTATAAGTTATTAGTTTTTAATTATTTGCACTTCTATTATTAGCTCGTCTTTTAAAACTACTACTCAATTCTCCAGTGATGCACTTACCTCTGTTGTATCGCAATGTATTATTACGCCTTTACATTTAGAGTTGTTTAGTTTTAGTTATCTAGTTTTTAAATTTATGGTTACTTATGGACTAAGGGGATTGAAAAATTAACTTGCAAATCTTTCTAATGAAATTACACAGGAAATAAAATCTGTAAAAAACTTAAATAATTTTTTTTAAAGTTTAAGATTTTTCTATTAAACGATTAAGTGAACACTAATTCTATTGTAATTACTGTATTTGTGTAAACTATTGTAACAATTTTATAACTTATATCTTATAAGTTTGCCATCCTTTGTAATACTGTCCCTTAATGTGAGCGGTTGTCTCGTTGGGACCTTTTGTTAAATAAATAAATAAAAAATATATTGATAAACAATAACCCCAAATTGTTGACAGATACAGATTAATTAATTGTTCTATTTATTTCCGTTCGTTTGTGCAAATTTTGGGGTTTCTAACATATTGCTTTTGTTCTTTTCAGGTAAGTTAGCTACAAAGAATCTCCCTAGAAGGATTTAATTCAAGTAAAAATTACATCTATGAACTATTATCATCGTGAGTATCCCTGTATTTATTTGCTAACTAGTACATAAAACTTTGTGGAACAATTTACACTTGCATAATACTTATTTGTGTAGGTTTTGTCTAAACAGACTATTATAAAAGTATATGAGCCTAAAGGCACCGGTAATATTAACAGTAGGCCTATACGCCTATATGATTTAGGTTCTAGACATTGACGAGCTCTGTCTTCATAATTTTACTGTTTCATTCAATATTTAATGATGTTTCATATACAGCTTGATGAAGAAAATTCTCTGGGATTCGGGTTTGAAAGAAGTTAGATTTTTTTTTTAGGAAAACTGGAAAGTAAGGAGAGGACAGAAGAGATCTGATTGGAGAGGACTTTTCATGAAAGGTAGAGAGAAGTTAAGGGCTTCAACCGTTAAGAGGTCTTACAGAAACTAAAATCATTTTAAAAGCATGATACGGAAGATCACCGAAGGAGTGTGAATATTGAAATGGACAAAGTAAGAGTCAATGAACTAGAGAAAAAAATCTGTGTGATGAGCAGGGCCCGGATTCTGATGACCTAAAATTGTTTAAAAAATTACCTATAAAATGATCCTAAATTTTATAGAAAATGACTTAATAATTATGAAGAATGACCTGAAAACTGATATTTTATTTATAAAAAATATTATTGTACGCACAAAGTTATAGTCTAATTTGTACATAATTGAAACAAAAACTGTAAATGCAGAAAGGATGTTGTAAGTCTAAAAACGAAATGTTCTTTGTTCTTGATTCGAGCATTTGAGAAGAAAAGTAAGGAAAATATTTTTAAGTAGATCCTACAAAAATGTTGCATTATAGTAACCTATAATTTATTTAAATATTACCCGTATGAAAAGAAAAAAAATTAAACCCTACCTTATTCAGGACTGCAGTAAATTACTGTCAGCATACTGGGATCATTGAATGTATAAAAGTTAATATACTCAATGTAAATGCATGAAAATGACTATATAAGGAAGCAAATGACACGAAAATGACAAAATAATGATGTAAAATTGAAATAAATGCCCTAAAAATATAAAATTGCATAAAATGACAAAAAAGTGACCTAATAAAAATGCACATCTATAATCAACAGGCCATGATTAGGATTTATCTACAAGTTGGCTATGTCTATGCAGCGTCAATAAAAAGATGACTTGTCATTAGAATCCGGGCCCTGATGATGAGGCTAATATTGTTTAACCATCTTCAGATACTCGTTAGGCAGTGATGATTTGTAGATTGTTATGCCTGTTTATACATTTGGGTTCTAGTAGAGCTTCTCTCACAACTTTATCTTAGAAACCTTGAAGCAAAAATTAAACATCTTTTGGAACCTGCGCTGACGTTACATTTTGCAATATGATAGTATTTCGGCGTTAGAGTGTGGACACACTATACTTAGAGTGAACGATAGATAGCTGACTACTCACCAACATAATTCTAAAACAAACTCCAGAATAAACATTTCGTAGAAATGTCATCTTAAAAAGAACAAAATGAAAAACAAATTAAGAATCTTTTAGTAGTTTCAGTTACGTATTTTATGCTACTTCAGAATATATACCACATTAAGCATTTTTGTGAAATAAACAGGAATAAGCAAAGTAGTGCATAGTCATGCTTAATTAATTAGTCACGCAAGAATCAATCAGAAGAAGCTTGCCGCCGAACTAACGTCTCACCTCGTGTTTAAGACGCACGGTCGGTCATGTGGTTACACGGCATTGAACTGCAACCCTGGAATAACGCTCGTGACTCCCGTCTTACGTATACATTTAAACGAAATCATAAATTAATTTCTATTTCATTATGTAACTCGTGTTTTTGTTTTCATTATTAAGAACGTTCTGAATCTGACAGACGAATGAAGTGAAGGCTACCCACAAGCCCAGTTTTTCATATGTTGAAGCTTTTTAAAAATACGTTATAGATCACGGTTGTTGTAAGAAATGGATAGCAAGGCTTGTTTGCTTAACAGTCTTCAATAACAACTGGCTAGGGTTTAATTCATTGCAAAATATGCCATAAAACTGAGCAAGAAACATTCATGTTATGCAAGAAGAACATGAGACTCATCCAACTTGCATTTAATTACAGAAAAAAGACATTCAAGGATATTCTGTTTTGTTTAATGCTTTCATGAGGAAATAAATCGATAGCGTTTTAAAGCTTCCTGTAGCCTATACATCATATTAGTTAAAGATAGCCGTACAAATGCAATGGAGCCCTTACTATAGTGGGACGGAACTTGACCACATCCTAAAACAATCCTGGACAGAACTTCTCCAAAAAGCTAACCGATGATTGCTTGACGGAATTCATATAGGCCTAACTACTTTTTTATTTTTATTTTTAGAAACAGATTTTGAACCTGGGTTTATTTGACAAGTCTGTAATTGCGTATGATTCATATAACTTATGACAAAATAATTTTAAAGAGTCTTGATAGTGATCGAAGATCTTGGCATTTAAAAAATATTTTTCTAGTTCTCATTGGCCTTTAAATAGGACCCGAAATTTATAATCATGTGCCTTCTTAAAGCAACTAATTCAAATTACATGACACTTACTAACTTAACGAGGATTTGCACATTAACCTGTATTGTATTTTCCATTAATCCTATTAATGTAAATAGTATGAAACAGCCAAATAAAGTGATCCCCAATAAACTGCAATCGTCAGTATTATTCGAGATTCCACGTGTTTATGCCTGGACCACATTAGCTGGTATAATAGAGGTTCTCTTGTATAAATTTACATTACCGGTTCTGGTATAATTAAATTTACAATAGGCCTTTAAAACTCTCCAAAAAACGTGGACTTTTTAACCAATAATAACTCATTTACAGCTTGTCTAGGCGTCTACAAAAACTGCATTTCCGATTTTGCCGGTAACGTAAACAGTAATTTTTTATAAATATAAAGGCACTGTATCTTAAATGTATGAAATATGATGTGAGATACTCACATACCATTTCCTACCATAAGCATGGATCTTCGATTTTCTCTCTTTGCATTCTGGAGTAGAGTAAGCAGCCGTTCCATTCAGAAAGCTGCGTTGCCGCATGAGACGTAATGCGTTGAACGATAGGCAGAGACAGATAATTTATACGGAAAATAGTTTCAGACAAAAGTTGCAGATCTAAATTATAGCTAGTTAGGCCAAGAGAAGAAGTGTCAACACGAGATTCTGTTTTTTTTTTTCATTTCATTTTTTTTTTTATTACAAAAAGTGAATGAAAGTTAATGATAACACGGTAGGAGAAATTCTTCGAGTTGCTTTCTTACATGCTAAGTAGATGTCAAATTTTGATTTAGAACATTCAGTTCCTCTGACTATTTAGGTACACATAGAGAGAATAATTGGTTAAATATTCCGAAACTTGAAACTCATATGAGAAATTTCCTCATTTTTGGGGCTAAAAAGTCAAACACAAGTTATAATTAACTACTTATTAACCTTATATATGACAGTCACTACTATTTCCTTAATTTGAAAATAGTAATGTGTATCGTATATAAGTGTTAAAAATAGTTAGTGAATTGATTTCATAAGAAACATTTCATTCAAACGATGTGTTAGTATTTTGAAATAAGGCGACCGCATGATTTTCATACACGGCTTGTAAATTACTTTTATGCAGTTGTCCCTATCTGAAACTTCATCCTCATTTGTGAATTTGATTAAAGTGTAACAAATATGTTATGAAGTCTAATTTTCTTATTCTTTATCAACTTTCTTCTTTTAATAGTCATTGTTATTATTATTAATATTATTATTATTGTACTGCTACACTCTTAATGAATTTCTGGTTTTATTGTATCACTTATATTCACGTATTGATGCCAAACATTTAATCATAGCTAACTCACCCAAGACATTGTAAGTAATGTATTGTCTGTAATAATGACGATGATGATAATATTAATATTAGCTAGAATAATAACAATAATGACAAAAAACCGATAGTATGAGCATAGAAAAAAAACTGAAGGAGAAAGAAGAACGGTTGTTTAGCGGTATTTTGATATTTCGTAGATCAAATTATTTTAAAATTCTATTATAGCTAGTAGGGGAAAAATATTTGGGGGAATTCACCTTTATATGGTAGCTTCATTAAAGAAGAACAGGAATTACAATTTCGGGGACATTTTGACTTAAATATGTAGTTTTATAAGACTATTCCGGTAAAATACTTTTCTTAAATTAACTTATATGGAAATCTAATTTCGTTTTAAAGAACTTAAAATTTCATATATTTTGGGAGACGCAGTCCCCAGCGTCCCCCCAAATTAAAGCACTGATTATGACCTCATCGTGATAATTGTATGAAGGCGTGGCATGTTTTCCTAAAGATTTACCGATGTGTAAAACTTGACACATGGGATTAAAGCGATATTGTCTAATGCTTGCAAACCTGTTCCCCAGGAAAGGAACATGCTTTCACTCTAGCATAGTTCCGCATTTTAAATAATACCTTCACAGCTTTCTCATTTACATCAGAGCGCAATCAGGCAGTTCTCTCACGGAAATGGTGCTTTTTATCTGCCGGTAGAATTTGCAACACAGTTCAGCAGGCCAAACTTCGGCCTAATGAAAACAGCCGTATTATTTTCACAATGCCTATGCTATATTTTCCACCACAGTATAAAAGTCGTGCCTTCTCCTTGTCTGTCGTAAAGGCCCTATATATTTACTAGCTTAAAAGGCCCGGCGTCGCCCGGGTTTTTTATTTTGTAATTGGAAATTAACTTATGAAGGATTTTCGATTTTTAAATTCTAGGTCCTTATATAGGTATTTATAATTTGAAATAGGAAGAACGACTTATTACACTCAAACTATTCCCTCAGAAAACGCTTGATATAGTTTTTTTACGGCTCATAGAAGATGTAGAATTTTGCATCCCATCGCTTGTACAGCACAGCAAGCCTGGTAGAGAAATTCCTGTAAGATAAAATTGTAATATCGAGGCGGAAAATTTTATTTCCCACTCTCATGTTACCATAAAACTGTTTTGGGGATGAAATTAAACAGAAAGCAATATCACTTTCATACTTCTCTCTCCAAAAACCTGCGATATAATAATATACACATTACCATACCTCGTTTTGTTTTCTCTATGTCCAGGGTAGAAAAAGTTATGTAACTGCATTATTTTCGTGGATTTCATTCTGTAATATTTATTTATAACATGAATTATATTGATAACTTCTCTTATTTGTCAAACTTGCATTTCATTTTTTTTTCCAAACCCATCTGATACCATTGGCAACAATATGTTCTGTGATTTGGATTTCATAATTCTGTGTAAAAAGGGATTAAGTATTCTCAAAAACATTTAATTGTTGGCATTTAAAATCAACATTTTGCAAAATCCTTTCTTAGTGAGCACCATCATTATGAAACGAAGGTACTGTCAAAATTCCAAGTCTCTACCTGTTATAGTTTAGGCTCTACGTTGATTCCTGTCAGTCAGTCAGTCAGGCAGTCAGTCAGGACAAAGCCTTTTATATATAGAGAGATTTAGACTAGCTTATAGCATAGCATTATATAGGCCTACTGTATATACATATCTGGTGCAAGGGGTACTACTGTGCAGATTTTAACAGCTGATTCCTTCAGTAGAAACAAACGAACAATTGAAATGAAAATATTGTTTAATGCCATTTCTCTATTTATCTCAGAAAAAAATACCTAAACTCTAACCATACTTTATTCGATAAGTAATATCTATACTGTTCTTTTCTTTTCACTTCAAGAGAGGAAAGAATAATAATTAAATTTTCACTTTGCTTTTTTATATTGGGTTGGTAATTTTCGTACAAATTTAATACGAAGATTATTACGTGTATTATGTAAGCCCGCGACATGACGCAACAGCCATGGTCGAAGTGAGTGAGTTTTCGACAGTTCTTTTGACAGATGTCATTGCCACACGAAACAACCCATCTGACAGTGAGCTGTTGCAATTCTGTGGAACCTTCCAACCTGACTATTTCGTAAAGCATAAATGTAATCACAAAACGCAAAATAGATTTTGTACGGTATTTATGTTAATGTTATACATTGCCTCTTGAATTTCCATTCTTTTTTATAATATCCCAAAATGTATACGCAAAGATGTTAAAAACAATATATGAAAACCATTTATACAGAACTAGAATTTTACAGACACGAAGCGACTTAATTCAAAAGAGTATTTTTTTAACTGTCAGGAACTTTTTTTAGGTCCACCAAAATTTATTGGTACACAGAGAACAATTCCATTTCTTGATATTTCAAACTGAACTTTTCTTGACATAATGTCTCTAACCTAAATGGGCTCAAAGAATATCAGAAAGTTCAGTGGGCCTCCCAAATCAAGACTTTAGAGAGATATAGCCTGTTCCTCATAAGGAAATGTGAATATTAACTTAGGCCTAATGAGCTGTAAGGCTTTTAAATTTTGTTGTATCGAGTCAAGTTCAGTGTTAAAGCAAAATACAAGGTATTATTTTCTTTAAAGGAGGTGTTCAAAGTAGCTTCTTTGAGGATATTATGAAATGAGTCAGATATAATAACGGGGTGTCGCTGAGAAAGACCACCTTTGTAATCCACCCAAGATAAAATTACAACATACTATATGATTCACATCCGTTAAATTGGTTCCTCGAAACTCTTTCTGAAGAATCTGCCGACACATAGATTCTAGAATGAAAGAAACGTGATAAATGTTTCTTATCAGCAGAAGTCGGATTTTTATGACCTCACAGCTGAGAATGCAAAAAAGAAAACTAAAGCTATATATTTACAAACTTCTTTTGTCTCAACAAATGTCCAAGGTTCAACTCCGGAGTAATTCATTGTACTTCATCTGTCCAAAGACTAAGTCAGGTGTCATTGAGCAATAGCCGAATAGGATCTAACCTATGAGATCATAAATATCGGAGCCCTAATCATCAGTATTACCCATTACCATGTAAATAAGGAGTTCGGAATTATAATTAGTAACTAAGTAGGTTTGTAAGTCTACAGAATTAGGCCTAGTCGTATACCAAGTGGGTAGTTTATATTTTGCATACTGAGAGATCTCATACGAAATGAAGATATACGTGCTGAGCTCAACATATATAATATCAACGAAAAGATAGATGAAAATAGATTAAAATGGAAGGAACATATGGACCGCATGAATAAAGAAAGAATTCCACAAATCATAGATAAATATAAACCCAAAGGGAAACGAGATGTCGGACGTCCTAGAAATAGATGGAAATAATGTGAAGACGGAACAGGCAATCTTGCCTAATCCCTGAAGTGCAGAAGAAGAAGAAGAAGAGAGTTTTTTAAATATGTAATATTAGCTCAAAACACGTACAATAGGCTTACCAAGAGTTTAGTAGCCTTGTTAAACATTTTGATTTTTCAAACATATATACACTTGGTCAGGATAAGGTGGATATCCCATGGTTTCCTTTCAACTAGTAGCTGTAATGACAAACATAAAAATTGAGGAAGACTTGTGCAATTATGGTTTCATGGGTTATCAGCCGTGTCAGAATAATTAAGTCGAGCTTTCTGCCATCCTTAACTATGTTACTCTCTTCAGGATATGGTGGAAACATCCCATGTTTCCCGCCTTCTGGTAGCTGTAATGACAAACATAAATTGAGGTAACTTATGTAATCATGGTTTCATGGGATATCAGCCTTATCAGCGTGGTCATCTTTAGTTGTATGGTCTTGATCGGGATATGGTGGAACCTTCCATGTTTCCCACCTTCTGCTGGCTATAATGACAAACATAAATTGAGGTAACTTATGTAATCATTGATTATCAGCCATATCAGGATTATTAAAGTTGAGCTTTCGGTCATTTTTAGCCCTATGAACTTCATCATGATATGGTGGAGTATTCCATATTTCCCACCTTCTGGTAGTTGTAGTGATGAATTGAGGTAACTTACGTAATCATGGTTTCATGGATTCAGCCATATCTGGATTATTAAGGTCGAGCTTTCGGTCATCTTTAGCTCTTTGGTCTTCATCAGGATATGGTGTAACGTTCCATGTTTCCCACCTTCTGGTGACAAACATATATTGAGGTAACTTACGTACTCATAGTTTCGTGGATTATCAGCCAAATCAGGATTATTAAAGTCGAGCTTTCAGTCATCTTTAGCCCTATGACCTTCCTCAAGATATGGTGGAACGTTCCAAACATAAATTAAGGTAACTTCTGTCATCATGGTTTCATGAATTATCAGCCATATCAGGATTTCGGTCATCTTTAGCCCTGCGGCCTTCATCAGGATACGGTGTAATGGAGCTCTTGATGAAAATCACAGAGCTTAGGATGGCCGAAAGCTCGACTTTAATAATCCTGACACGGCTGATGACCTGTAAACCCATAATTACGAACCAACGCCGTGAAATCGTGAAGTCTAAAATAACTTGTAGGCCGTGTATGATGTTTTTAACTGCTTTAAAGCAGAGCGCTGCTTGCTGGCAGAAATCAAAGGGAGCGACTGAATGTGAGTGAGTGACTGACTTTACAAGTTGATGACACCGTCGTGTTGATTCAGAGCTTCACAGGAGCGTTTGAGTGACATAAACAGAAGTGGTGTCTTGTTTAACATCTGCATATAATATATAATCTCTAGAATTCCTGTACCGAGTTAAAAGCCTTGTTTTTGAATAAATTGTGAGCCCTGCTGTAATCAAAGAGCCGACAGTCAGCGAGTATTTTTCTGGTTAATTTCCATTTGAACGACTGAAATCTATTAGGGCTAAACCACCTTACAGTACACATCTTCTCACTGTGTATTTCCATTTTATTAAATTGTATTAAACTCTGTATGTTATTGTTCTTGTATAGTATGTTCAGCTTCTTTAAAATTTGTTACAGGTACTGGGTTTAAACTACATTACACTGTAGTAAAATGTTTAACTACATTGATTGAAGACATTGGTGTTTAGGCCCTGGATATTTTGGTAGAGTTTTGTTTTGGAAAGCAGGTGAAGGCGTTATCTCATATCTTATGTTATAGTTTTGGAATATTCTATGAAGTTCTATAATTTCTATATAGTTGCAACGAGAGCAAAGTCATGGCAACTATTCTTTTCTTTGAAAATGTAGGACCATTTAAAATTTTTGAAATATAAAAATGAAAGGACAGGGTATGGAATGTATGTATAACGCAGATTATGGGTACTAGATGTAGGATATTGCGGTAGTTGGAAGCATAAAAGCACACATACCCACTCCATGAACCCTTAAAATTCGGTACGGATGGGCATTATTCCCCAAAGCTTCCATCACCTCCTTGTATTCCCTGGCATTTCTCCCTCGGATGGTGACTATTTTGACGTTAGAATGCTTTTCACTTCTTGTCGTATCCATTCTGCACGGCAGCTGACACATCTAAATTACCATCGCCTCTATTCGTATAACCGTACATTCACATTGTTACCAAATGATGTGTCCATGTAATAGAGATGCCACACTCTCCTGTGACATACATCATCTCATAGTTGGCCTACCATCGCCTTACTTGGAGAAAAAAAAGTAATTGCCATGACTTATGCTTCATGCTTCGTCTTTAATGGTCAGTCACAATACAGATATTAGATATTGTACGTGTTCCTACTGGTCTTCCGATGAGAACAGTCAATAAATTCAGATAATAAAAATATGTAGGTCTATACAAAGAGGCTTCCACAAATCCGTTTGCTTTAATTAACGAATAAGAAGACCATAGCATATAAATAGTTATTATTAGTTAGCATTTTACTACTGGATGTAGGCTATATAAAGAATGATAAAGTTCAATTAGGAGAAAAGTAGGGATGGGTCCTCGATACTCTCGATACTTGCATGGTATCGGCATCGAGCGATAATTCAGAAAACTCGGTCGGTACTTTTTCGATACTTTGGTAATCCTGCAATTTAAGGAAATGCGGTATCGCTTTCTGCTTTTAGTAGTCTACTAAATATAGTAATTTTTTAACAAAAACTTGTAAATGGACTGTTTCAAAAACTAATTTTAGTTTTAATGTAAAGTTTAAAAATAATTATAGGCTACTGATGATACTAAATTTTGTTTCATTAAATATGCTCACTTTATTTATTTATTTGGTATTGCACAGTTCTCTCAACTTTTAATTTTTAATGTACCTATTTATTGAAACTGGAAATGTTGACGGTATCGAGTATCGAGGAAAAAATCATGTATCGGTATCGAGTATCGAGAAAATTTGGTATCGACCCATCCCTAGAGAAAGGTATATAATAATCAGAAACTAAAGAATGTCAGGAATTAATTTCTATTTAATTTTCTTTTGTGCTAACAGCTATGGGTATTTATGCTATTCCACGAAACGACATAGCTGAGTTTTATTATTCTACTCCTTGCTAGTGAGAAATTAGACCATTCTAATTGAGAGTGTAAAGTGATTATACTGAAATATAGCGCTCTTCATTATTTATTCTCCAGAGGCTTTCTGGCCGCAAGTAAGCGGTAGTAGTAGCAGTCGCTACTAACCACCTCCCATGCTCATTTGCATAAGCATTATGAATATTAACGCGGTGTTATTTCCTAGTGGCTATTAACAATGTTAAAATCTCATCCGTATTAACATGTAACACATTGCGCTAGATCTCTTGGTCGTGTACTTTTTACACTTTGGAAACCAGTTGCAATTAGTCTTATTTCCGTAAAATGTTCACCTTGCTTGCATAATGGAAATATAGACCTTAGGTGGCGAATTGTATAAAATGAGAAGGATTTTAAGATTCTTTTACATTCGAGGTTATATGAAGTTTCAGTTATGTAAATAGTTCCTGGTTTATTCTGCCTTCACTGCTTATTTTTATTGTTTGTAATCAAACCCTCTGCATTACCAATAAAAATTTGCATTTAATTTGTACCAGTTTTCACTGCTACTGACATATATATGCGTGGATCCAAAATATTTTTTTGAAAGCAGAAATTAAGATTAATAGCATAATGTTTTATGTAAAAAGCATTATTATGTGTTACGATTGTCATTTATGAAAAAATCTATTGCATAAAAATGGTCTCTATAGATTTTAAACTTAGTGTCCACCGATGATTTTCGTGGGTTTCCCTGGTTATAAGGTGAATACCGGAACTATGTATAAAAGAGACACGGCCTAGCCCTAAATCTCATTACTAGGGCAAGGCATTTAATGACCATAAAATATTGAAAAAATTCAAAATAAAAAATACATTTATGACCTAAAAATAGTGACAAAATTACACAACATTTTAAAGTAATGACCTATAAATTTTCCATTATTACTTATATTTCATTTTTAAAGTAATTAATTACTAAACGCAATTTAATGAATAACTGCGTTAATTATGAATTTACAAACACACTTATTTTGTTATAAAGAAGTACGGTAAGTTAATTTTTACTTCTTGGACACCCTTAGCGGAAAAAAAAAATCTGAACTGGCATGCCCATCAAATTGCCTCTAGCAAATATGTGCCATTTAAAGAGAAGTACAAAAGTTATTTATTGTTAGAAGACAAACTGCTATGGTGTTTGCAATAAATTTGAATTAAAATGAACTATGAATACTTGGCGGAGATTCCCAAATATAAACGACTGTTTGTTGTCTGAAAGTAACTATTTGTACATGGTAAAGCTCCTTTCTACCTCCACGAAACATGACATAAAAATGCCGACAGTGAATGACCTAAAAATGCCGAAAATGACATAAAAATGCCGAAAATGACCTAAAAATACAGAAATTGGCCTAAAAATTACCTATCTCTTAAAAATTACGAAAAATGCAAGATAAAGTTCCTATCAAAATTGGCAGAAGCTGTGGTAAATTTAAACAGTGCAAAAATTACAAAAATGCTATGCATACACTGCAAATGAGAAATACTTCCTGTTTCTCGTGCTGGCTCACTGGTTAAGCCATTGGATTAGTAAATTGGAAGCTTTGTTCACATCCAGGAACGTCTCTGTTTCTGGTACAGATGCTAATGTTTGTTAATTTTTGTTTTTGTTTTTATTAGACTTGTTTTATAAATTTCATTGTAGATTATTTCTTATAAAATTACAATACAAATTAATAGCAGTCCTGCATTGTATTCTTATGATGTAGATAGCCTATCTGATAGGATTTAATATATATTTACATAATTTGAATGTGAAGAATATGAATAGCCTAGGCACAATACAAATCGTTGACTGATTAGGACTTTCTATAAAAAGACTGGGAAGTGTATGAAGAGGTGCATTGCATCGCAGAAGATGGAAGTAATCGAAGAGCCGACATAATAGTCATTAATAGAACTGCAAAACGGGGTTTAATTAAGATAATTAATATAATTAAGATATACTGTATTTGTGTTAAGTATCATACTATTAACAATCAATAAATTAATGCGGTCCGGTAGTCTTTTAACAAAAAAAAAAAGACCCTTAGTTAAAAAAGGTTGAAGACCACTGAACAGTTACTATGGAGTTACTGTAGAGTGAGCCAATGCAGTACTCTTCACAGAAAATTTTACTACATTATTTTTTTAATGACTTGTAGGATTTTCTCTTAAAAATCCGTATCCTCTGTTAAAAAGATAGAATCTGTTAGTCTGACATTCGCTGAGAAGTTTAATGCTGCCTGTGCTGATTAAGTCTCGGACGGCAGTTGCTGAACTTCAAAATGAAAGCTTCAGAATTAGATCCTTCACTGATCCTCGCATCAGCAGAAAGGGAGAGCAGTGTTTTTATTGCAGTCTGCCTTGATTTTAATGCTTCTATTATAAATGGAATTTTAGTAACATAGCCTATAGATAAAACCTTCTTCGGCATTATCATAAGATTTTCGCAAGAAGGAATATTTAAAATAACATGTTATGCATATAGGCTATATTCTCATTTAATATTAAATCAAAAGAATAATTGGTCAGTAATTAAAATAAGACCACTTCATCAATTCTCCTGAGCGTTAAGATATTTGAAAAAAGTATATTTCCCTATCCGAATAGCCTCATCAGGGGTTATATAATAACACATTTTCGGTACCGTACCTATTGGCGGTGGAGTTTAACTGACTGTTTGTGAGGCAGGTGCTGTAACAAAACCTCTGACCTGTGACGCCATTTTGATGACGAAATGCATTGTCATATTCTGGAAGTATCCACGAGCTGGGCTTATTTAATTACTAATTATTTGTATTAGTATTTTAAAATTCAATGATGTAGGTGATCCTTGTAGG
This sequence comes from Ectobius pallidus, assembly GCA_964059195.1. Lineage (NCBI taxonomy): Eukaryota > Metazoa > Arthropoda > Insecta > Blattodea > Ectobiidae > Ectobius > Ectobius pallidus. The sequence continues at coordinate 163,798,926 of CAXKWD010000001.1, read as the reverse complement.
CTATATGCCTAATATAATAATCTTCCACAGAGAAATAGTATGAAAAATTTGAGTTATAAAATAGTCTGTAAAGCCTATTTTTGTGTATGTTTGGATAAATGTTTTCTTCTACACCACATACAAAGTTTTAAGAATTTCCTGTAACCATGCAATACAATCTCACCCCAAAATTTTAAATCAGACAAACGCTACGGTGTGATTAATTATTTTCCTTAGTTCATTTAGTGGTTATGCTTTTCAAAATGCTTCATTGAATATCTTAAACAAGATCTACAATTCTGGTGCAATGATGAAAATCTAAAGTAACATATCTCCATACTTTAACAATGGTGGTTGGCTTTCGTCTTACGAGGACCTTACGTACTGATGTACGATTGATAGAATATAGATGAATAATAAAAGTAGCCGAAGCAAACATCTTTGTGATCATGAAATCAATAACACATATGAGAAAAGAGGTCAAAGGACGAAGAGAACTTTCTGAGAGCATATCCGCTATAATAGGCCTATGCTTTTAGTATTTGCAATTTCAACTGAAAGAACATCAGTTAAGTTTAATTCCAGAGTTTGTTATGAAGGTAGTTATAAAGGCTCGGATTTCAATAGTTTAAGTTTCTAGATATATTCTAAAAATAAATGATCAAAGTGTGGTCTACCCAAAATCGAGTTGGTGACTTGTGCCGAAACGACGACGATATTGTTGACCTTATAACTTGAACTAATAGTTTTTTTTATTAGGGATGGCCAATCTTATAAAACCTAAAAATGGCTAAAACTGATTTTAAATTAAAATACGATAAAATAACAATAACAATTATAACAGTTTAATCTAATTATTATAATTCTTCTGAGAATTGCTGTTTAAATTGGTATCTGCCTACATTTTGCAACTTGCTCATTGTTGCCATTGCATTACTTTATAAGATCAAACATAGCATTGCATGTTCTAATTTTGTACCCCCATTATCCCGGTAAAGGAATTCGTAAGTGAACCGAAATCCCCGTTTCTTTAGAAAAAAATTAAAGGCATTTTTAAGAAGCTTACACTTGTAGTTCATTCACAGTGTTTGCTCAAGGAATACGCCGAAAGTAAAGTATTCTATAAGTTCGTTGGTTTGTTGAAAAACGTTCTTGTTGAATTTGTGGTGGAGTTGGAAATGACAGGGGTAGCTCTAAAACTAAGCAGACAGTATTCCTAAAGTTTTGTGGTTCAGAGCCACGGAAATTTAACTAAAACTAAAATGAATTAATATATTTTTCAAACTAAGCAGACAGTATTCCTAAAGTTTTGTGGTTCAGAGCCACGGAAATTTAACTAAAACTAAAATGAATTAATATATTTTTCAATGTGTTTGTTATGCTTGTTAAAGTGAAACTAAAAAGTGTGAGAATGGTAAAAAAACTAAAATAAAGCTATTTTAATATGTTTAGAAAACTAAAATATGGTTTATAAAAACCTAAAAATCCGGGCCCTAGTTATTGCATTCAATATGTAGAAAGTCTCCTTCATAAATGTGTACTTCCATAACGGATTTAACTGTAATTTTCTGGTCGACTGATTTTTGTATACACGCTATAAAGAATTGCAGTCACCTGATTCACCTCAGTACTGTATGTCACTTTATTGTCAGGAAGATATCAGTTCATACAGCTCGAGCAAAACATGCTAAAAGATGTTGACAAGCTTCGAAGTAGTCTAAAATAACTCTTTAACATCCAACTTTATGACGTTTTTATGATGTAATGAATGACCTGTCTTTGTTGGCTGCAACATCGGAATGCTTTGGCTGGCGACGAAAATAAGCCGTGAAGAATAACTTAAGTTATGTAGTCTGCAAGCTCTCGAACTGAGAAATTAAGTCTATCGGTGCTTTATTCTCTGTCCTTTCCGTAATACCAGCCCACTAGGTGGAAAAAGTGTTTTCGTTGAAATATAGTTAACTTTATAATTGATTTATATACTGATAACGTGATAAGCAGTGCTTTAGTTGGAAAGAAATATTTTTTTTTGGGGGGGGGGGACTTACCTTTACTTCCAAAAAAGAAGGGTACTACAAAGAATGAATGTGTTGAGTGCATTTTGACATAAATATGTAGTTTGTAAGAGTATCCGGCAAAATAATTTTCGTAAATTGTATGAACATATATTTTTTTAGCGTTAAACTTCATATATTTTTAGGGGACGCACTAAGCACTGCCTGTCAGTATGAATGCTGTATTAAATCGACGAAATCATTTTATTAAATCTAATAAATTGTTTTGATGAAAGTTATACTGAATATAAGAGGCAAACTTCACGGATTAATACAATCCATTTTTCAGGGAATTTATGATTATATTATCAGTAAAGGCTTGTGACATTTGTGTCATAAAATGGTAGTAATTTTACAACACATACGGCATGCTACATTAGTTTATATTTATTTTCGTTAACAGATTGATGTTATAAGTACGAGTATTAAATTATCAGGTTTCCATTTAAAAATATTTCTTGAAATGGGAACACACTTAATAAATGGGAGACTGATCCCATTTCGTTGTTCATGTCTTCCCCATTAGGTTAATTATATTTAATTTCTATATTATTTATCTCCCTACTGTTTAGAGACGTGTGGTGACAAAAAATACTAGGGTTAAGAAGTTATAGCATTAAAAATACCCTAATCTGTGTTATTTGAGTTAACACCTCCAAGCCATATCCTTCAAGCCTTTAACGTAATCTCTCTGAGCGAGTCGATTTTAAAGTTTCGTCAATCTGTCGGAGGTCCGCAATGATGATTGGTCAACTCATCGCGTACTAAAGGAACAAAAGAAAGAAAGAAAGAAAGAAAGAAAAAAACAAAAAAACAAACAAACAAACAAACTAACTAACTAACTTTCGAAGTGAAAAGCTGGGTAAATTATTCTTTGAAGGTATGGGGACTCATAGTTTTACTTTTCCGAAGAAAGGGAAGCAGTATTTTTTTACGACCGCAGTCGGACTCCACTAGAATATACATAGGCTAATGCAGTTTATATGAGCTATAATTTCGTACTGAAACTTAATTTAAAATGTCTGTTATATAGTAATTTTCAAATGGGAAGCGTTTTCCTTCACCACCAATCACGTGTACGAGCTAAAAGAGTACCGCTATCAGGAAGGGTCTTCCTTCCGTCTCGCCGTCTCTGATTGGACCGCGTATCTAAGCAAAGAGGAAGAGCAAAACGCTTCCCATTTGAAAAATACTTTAATAGCCTTTCCCCTCCGAATTTATTTTAAAGTAAGCAATGAAATGATCTTTTCCATCAATAGGCGACATGTAGGCCTAGATGATATAAGCAAAATGCATCTTAAAGTGACATTATTTCCGTATCATTTTATTGATTAAGCCTAATTGTATAAGTCTGCAATTACATTCGTAGGAGCGTTGTTAAATCAGTGATCTATATTCATGCTTTATTTGATAGATGATCATAAATTACGTTCTGTGCTTTGCTGCACGCAAATGCAGTTAAAATTCTTCTGTAAGGAATAATGTCAAGATTTTAATGTGACTATGGACTGGTTTATTTCATTTCACTTTTATATTTCGGCATTGGAATACTGCAGTTCGTGCTACGTATATTAGAACTACAGGGTGGGCCAAAAGTTACGCACCATAGGGATATAATTTGTTTTACAGTGGATTGGTTGTAGAGGACGAGCGAAATGGGCTCCTCGATCCCCTGATTTAATTACAATGGATTATGCGATATGGGGGTACGGAAGGCAAAAGTGTACAAGGTGAAGATCAGGGATGAAAACCATCTTCGAGAGTGAATTATAGCAGAGTGCCATGCTGTCATGCCAAACTTTGTGTCTAGTGTTCTACTGGACATGGGCGACCGTTTACAGACATGTTTTGATTTGAACGGGTCTCATATTGTAAACATCACATAATAGTATAATCCCTATGGTGCGTGACTTTTGGACCACCCTGTAGTTGTTTTCCGGGATGCATAATAGGCCTGCTATTCGAAAACGGATATAAAATAGGTGCCAGAAAGTTTGGCTTAATTCTTGTCTCTCTTCCATCTCTTACGTATCTTTCTCATTCCCTCCCTCTCACCCCCCTCTCTCTCTCTCTCTCTCTCTCCTCTCTCTCTCCTCTCATATAAATCTTCTAATCCCGCGGAATGATAACTAGGAAAATCTGGATTGTACACACATTGTGAAATTCAAGTGCTCAGTCATAGCCTGTAAATCGCCAGTACTGCATAATTTCTCAGTCGATAGAATATTCACCCGGTATAGGCTACATGTAGGCTATACATAGACATATGAATAACATTTTATCCTTCAGTGTGATCTCTTAACTAGTTCTCTTCCTGGTATCATTTTTTCTTTTCCTCTCTGTTTGCTTTTTTTTTGGGGGGGGGGTTTTCTTTATTTATACATTTCTTCCTTTATTTATTTATTTATCTTTATCAGATCTATAGTTTGATTATCAGAATGGACTATTAGTCTGTTAAACAAAACAAAACATCTAACATTGGAATACATTTATGTTACAACAATCCAGAGGGTGGGCAATGCTTTCCATTTTCTTGGGTCCTGAAACTGATCTATATCCTCCAAGGGTTTCAGTTAACTTGTAAGTTACGTAGCGTTGCTCGTGGTCAGTTTACTAAAGTTAAAGGCCAGGGAGGGGTTTCTTGTTACACTCCCACGTCAGTCGTGACTAGTTCATCTTCGTGAGCCTTCGTAATCCCAAAGAAGCTTACTGCATTGACATCAGCCATACGAATTGGTTCAGAGTAGTTCAGATGGCTCGCTGGAATGCTAAATCAATACCCTACGTCTCCGTTAAATGAAGAAAATTGTTTTTCTTTATTGCGGATTCGGAGTATTGCGGAAAAAGTGGTTGGTTGATTTTCTTTAGCTCTTACCCTTGCGTTTTTATTATTCACGCTTATAAGTCAAGTGACAGGTAAATTTGTGAATTTATAGGGCGTACCTCTAACTATATTCTGTTTATTTTGCTAAGATATCAATAACACGGGTAGATAGTAACATGTAGCGTCATCAATGTGTAAAGTTAGCAAATGAAATTGTTCAGTCAATTCTTTTCAATGGATCATACGATTCTTACTGCTTACTGCTTAGGCTTACAATATTACCTTATTCTGAAACATTCAAAGTAATTTAATAACGTGTATTCTTCAGAAGTACGCTGGAGTGATAAAGCATTCTGAAACCTCAAGAATCTTCTACAATAGCTTTTGCAGATGGCTAAAGAAAATAGGATTCTGTTTTTCCCCGAACGAAAAAAAAAATAATAATAAAAGAAAGCATCGAAGTCAAAGTGTACAGTTATTTTCCAGACCTCGTAAGTAAAGTCCTTAAAAGCTGTGAACTTTTCGAGCCCTCTTTGAACACGGTCTCAGTTATGTTGAAGGATGTTCGTGTAAACGAACGGAGGCTCCTAGTTGTTTGTAGTTATTTCAACTGAACGCGAGCTTAGAATTTACATAACGTTGAAAATAAAACGAGAAGCATCACTTTAATAGCATCTTGACTATTGCATGAACCAAGTGATGGAACAAGATCCTCACTGGTATTCATCACCTCCATCTGGCAGAATGGAATTACACTTCCTGATTGTAAATAAACTGTGCACACTTTCCATACTTAATTAGGTGTGCATATCCCCATGTAGGCAGAAATGACTACAGCAATAGAGTAGGATTACTTCCACAAAGTCTCTGGGTTTTTACGTATGTACCTTAGGAGCGAGTCTCACCGTTCGTAGTGTTCCTGCCTAGGGGAGGCAGCTGCACCCTGATTGGCTATCTCATGCCACGTGTTGTCTGTCTCTGTCTCTGCGGCATTATCCCTCCACTCAACTATTACAGTATTTTCTACCACTGGCAACATGCAGCATGATCTTTACTCTGTGCTCAACAGTAGCTCTCTGATCTTACGCGCAGCGAATCCGCGCATCTTGGTAACGAGACGTAACGAGAAGCTCGCTGGCTGGGTTAGTCTTCAAGGCCAGAGACTTTGTGGGAGTAATCCTACTCTAACATGCTATGGGCTCTTCACGAATAGGCTATAGGGAAGGTGTGGCCACAGCACGGCTCGTAAGCCGCATGCTTTTTGGGGGAATTCTTATGAGATTTACAAGAAATTCTGGCAAAATTGGACATTCCTATTTGGGGGATTTACATTTCTTGATGACGTAAACAAGAATGATTGCCCCGTTTCAAAGCTAACTACGGTTGATTCGGGATCTGTGGAATTGGAGCTAATGGAGTTACAAAAAGATGAAGGGCTAAAACAAGATTGAATGACTATTAAACCATTCAATTTTGGAAATGCACTAGCAAAAAGGTTTCCAAGATTAAAAGAATGTGCCAGAAGTCTCCATTTTTGGGCCAACCTGTTTTTGAGTGTCACTAGTCACCAACCAGATTTCAAGCAACTAATAGCTCAAATGGACACTCGAAGAAGTGTAAAACAGTTTGTAGGTTGTCAACAGTAACTAATAATACAGTGAGTCCAACGCAAGAGTTGGCCAATGACGCGGGTTTCTGGGTCGCGTCGAGCACAGTTCCAACTCCCGAGCGATCGGGTGAAATATCTACGCAAATAAAGCCGCGATCGGTGTAATAATTCAGGTTCTCACATTTACAGTTAAAATTGCAATGAAAATAACCACTTACCTCATTACAAAAGATGTTGGAAATGTCCTCCTGTTGCATCCACACAATACTGGCACCTTTTTTTAGGAAATTTTCTTTCACGCGCATGAGTTCAGCTTCCGAGACAGTTAATTTCTCCTGTGATAGGCCTATACGATATTGTCTTTAAGTTCTTCTAACAATATGTGAATATTATTTATGGGGAAACTTGAAAAATAAAGTATATAGGTCACTTTCCTATACATTAGAAGAACTTAAAGACAATATCACAAGAGAAATTAACTCTATCTCGGAAGCTGAACTTACGCGCGTGAAAGAAAATTTCCTAAAAAGGTGCCAGTGATATGTGAATGCAAGAGAAGGACATTTCCAACATCTCTTGTGATCAGGTACGTGGTTATTTTCGTTGTAATTCCAACTGTAAATGTGAGAACCTGAACCATTACACCGTTCGCTGCTTTATTTGCGTAGATATTTCACCCGATCGCTCGGGAGTTGGAGCTGTGCCCGCCGTGACGCAGAAACCCGCGTCATTGGCCAACTCTTGCGTGGGACTCACTGTACATACATGTTAAGTGATATATACCAAAATATGTATAAAGGTCCACAACCCATATGTTTGTCAACTATAATACTATTAGGGTCTGCCATAGGTTTTACTTTCATTTTTAATGACACAAAATTATGTGCGATTCTTTTCAAAATTCGTTCCATAGACTGCGGCTTCCGAAAGTCAGGCAGTTGCCCACCCCTGATGTAATTTGGGATCGTTTTATTGGAATCATGAGGGTATAATGTACGGAAGCGAACAGGATAATAATTCTTGCTTTCCTTTGAAACACAATTTCTATGGACAGTGCTGATTTATTTAGTGAAGTGAGAGGATATTCTGGTCTAAACCTAATTTCCTGTCACGATTTACTATTTTTATACCTAAGTTATTACATTTAACCGGTCATGAAAACCACCATTAACGGCCGTGGGTGCGGCATGCTGACCACATGCCCCCCCCCCAATTCTGTCATCTGCCTGGGGTAGATGACGCAACGGTCGGGTGGTAGGCCAAATCCGGAGTTTAGTTTTATTACATTTAAAAACATGAAACGTGTTCCTATTCTGATAATAAATTGATGTAAATTGAAAAATATGTCGCTCACGTTACCGCTTGGGCTACACCAATATTATAAGATTTTTGTGTAGGCCTACTTACAATTCTTAGGCTATAGGGAGTATTTAAGTTATCATGGGGGGGATTTATACTGTTTATTACATCAGATCATTTTTGTGGTGATTTTCAAACATGTATTTTATGATTATCATATGTCATTATTTTCGTCTGACCTAAAAAACTGATTACTTAATTAAGGTTAATGAACCGAATAGCATATTGTGTCATTAAAGTCACATCAATTGAATGCGGCGATTGTGTAATTTTTTTTAAACTCAATATTTGACACGTGTAACCCTATCCACATTTTACGCATCTGTTTACAATTTTTGCATAATACTTACATGTTTCTAACATAAAAACTTTATTTGCTTATAAGTTACTTTTTAAAGTGGCATGTTTATTTTACACTTCTACTAAAGTACTCATCAAAGAGTTGCTTAAAATTTTATGCCAGAAGTCGCGGATCTCAGTATGTGACTAGAATTTTATATTATGTCATACTGAATGCTCATTCTTGTTGTCGAATCATGGACTGTGAAGTACAAAATGCGATGCGACGTTATTATTAGCTACGTAATAAAAATAAGAAATATTCCGAGATATGAGTGGCCACTTTTATAGCCACTTGCTGTATATACTAGGAAATTTCTTATAATATTTTCCTCGTATATGAGGATGTGCTGCTCTGAGGGAAAATTTAGGAGGCCTGCGAATAAATCACTTGGCATGAATAAACTTTATTGAAACAAATCATTATGAGCTACTCTACCTAGGTAGTTAAAGCATTTTATTAACACAACCTAAAAATTAGTTTCTTCAAATAATTTCAGCTCTCAAGGGATAGCGAAGCTTTAACATATAAATTAATTATACGAGAGTTGATTATTTAATAATGGCAACTCATCTATAGATTCTCACTAAATTTGATGAATATCATACTACTATCACCTGATATTGACTTATGTCCAGCGTATCTCAGGACAAAAAGGATTTTCTGCTTAGACACATATATTAACCATAATAAGAATTGAATTAGCAATCTTTACTTACCAATCTAAAATGACGTTCTATATATTTTTATTCTTACATATGTCAAAAAATCTTTAAGAACTAATGTTATTACAAACATTTTATGCAATTTATAATACTGTTCATAATCATACAGTATATAATTTAGCTTTGTAAGTTTACTACAAGTTTACTGTGCATACTGATGTGTCAATTTCTTGCAAAATAGGATTTTTGAAATATTTAGGGTTTCAATAAATAAACATTCATTTTAATAGTTGATATACACAGGGTTCTAAGCAATCTGCATGCTGTAGGTCTTGTAATATTGGCTAGTTAAATTTAACGGGACATGATAAGCATTAGTTGAGAACATTTTACCACTGAACTTATATGTCTCTCTTTAGGCCTATGGTAATGCGAATATTTTAGAAACCCTGTAGACCAACTACCGTATTTAGCCATTTGAATTAATATCCTTCATGTGTGTTTGAAATTTTAAAACTTAATTTTAGACCGGTAAGTAGAGTCTGCTCATCCATTTTTTATCATTGTTAAGGCATGTGTCGTGTTAGAGAAATTCTATTTTGCGCTGAGATAATTATGCTGGATGTACGGTCAATCTCAGGTGAAATTGGCATGAACTTCCTCTGATGCAGAAAGATCTACAGATGTATTACCACTCTAAATAAATTAACCCATGTAGATGTTTTTAGAGTTAAATTATATACGTTAGGAAACTATTGCATAAATGATCTCTCTCATTGAGCGTGTCACAATATTTCAAGGTTAGTCACTTAATTTTCCACTATTTGTACTTTAAAAATCTAGGAAACGTGTTTGACCTTGGCTTAGACAAAATAATTGCTGGGAAAAAGCTAGTTAATTTCTTGCATACGAATGCCTGTTCAGCTTAAAAGCTAGGTGGTAATGTTCACCTTAGAACGAAGTTGCACATGACTGTTTTGATGTGATTAATAGACAGTTAAGTGGCATAATAAAGAATATGCCAGAAGTTATTTATTTTACATTCTGTTATTCCTTCTTGTATGTTAAAATAACGCTTATAATATAATTTTAAACCTTTTGAAGAATTTGCCCTTCCTGTTTAACTTCGTCCTCTCGGCGTTGCCAAGCAGCTTGGTAGTTTACTGGTGAATTTATTAAATAGGCCACCGTGCCACGTGTTTTACAGTATTTATCAAAATGAAAGTTTCTAAGTAGGCTACACAATTCGTGCAATAACCCATTTCGCTCTCTTTAACTTACTCTCTTTATTTTCCTCTTTCTCTGTCTCGTCTTATTTTTTCTTTCTCTTTCTCCGAACTTACACGCATTCAATAATTAAATGGAATCCTTGACGAAAGAATTTTAAATGCCGAATGGCCTTGTGAAAATGAAAAGAGGGAATTAAAATTGAGAGAAATGTGAGTGATTGAGCAGCTTTAATGTTACGAAAACGGCAAAAGCATATATAATAATTATAATAGTAATAATAATAATAATAATAATGATAATAATAATAATAATAATAATAATAATAATAATAATAATACTTTCCCTTAGGGTAATTTCTGGGGGTACGCCGAAGCATAGTGGTTGAGGCGCGGCGCTACAAACCGGTAGGTCGCGGGTTCGATCCTCGATGAGGTCGTTGGAGTTTTTCAATTAGTCTAATCCTTCTGGTGGCACGATGGCCCTGGGGTCGACTCAGTCTCTAACAGAAATGAGTACCAGGAGCAATCCTGGGGTAAAGGCGGCCGATGCGTAAGGCTGACAACCTTACCACCTTCATATTGTCTCCTCGTTACATTGAGCTTGTTGGTTAGAACACCAATTGCATCGCTCTTGAGAACGTAGCCAGCAATGCCTCCTGACAGCTCCATCACAAAGATAACCCCAAGGAGTATGGAGAAAGAAATGACCATGCAGTGGTTTTCCTTCACTGCTCCACAGCAGCCGAGGAAAGAGACTAAGAATATGATTACGCCGATCGCAATGAGTAGCGATGGCGCAGACAGGTACTTGTCATCCAGAAAGTGGTGGTAGTTGTGGTAAACACTCTGTATTACAGCACCTATACAAAGCAGTGTGATCCCTGTGATCACAAACACGAGGTTGAAGGCGAAAAGAAGATATTTGAGACAAGCTGGTCCACAGTGAGCCGCATGTTGGAAAGCACTTGCATTACTGACCTACCACCTTCATGTGCCGATGTCTAAAAATCTGGGAGCCTCACCCTCCTGGAACCCTCTGGGCCTCCATGGCCTGTAATAGGGAACCCTTTAGGGTAATTTCCACAATGTTGTGGTTTCCCTCCAAGAACAATACATGATAAAGATAATACATTCTAATTTTAACGAATTTTGCTTCTCAACTGTTGTCCGTCTATCATATCCCCTTCTTGTAGTCCATGCTCCCCCTTACACCATCCATCCAGTGGTCCTTTCCTTCGCCTTCCATCAGGTTCCCAGTTCATCTCCACCTTGGGCAATCTTCCATCGCTCATTCTTTTCACATGACACTACCATCTTAATCTTTTCTTTTCAATAACTTCTACATCATTCACAAATAAAAAAAAAACAACAATAACTAATAGCCTATAAAAACTAATATAATTCAGGTAGTTAAATGTTTTAGCAGACCCTCATTCAATCTTACTGATAGAAACACACAAAATGGAGAGGGAAGGCATAGCTTGGTGGGAGTTGGAAACAAGAAACACTAAAGGAAATGCAGTGAAAGTAATTTACTCACTATGCATTGTGAAAAAGATGTCCAAAATATAGGTTCACTGCTTGAATGTACAGAAACAGAACAGTGAAAAAAGATGTTTATAGTAGATTTTTTTAGATGTGAATATCACCATAGCTTTTAGAAAGACCAGTAGTAGGCCTACTAAAATTTTATATTATAGAAAATAAGCAAAATGCCGCATATAACTTAAAAATAAATTATTATAAAAAATTGACCAAATTAGACAGTTACTAGAATTGTATTTAGCGCCATTTAAAGTAGTAAGAGTTAATAGTCTAGATCAGCGTTTCTCAACCTTTTTGAACACGAGGACCTCTAAAATGTCTAAAAAATTTTATGGACCCTTAATTTTACATACCATTTTTAAAAGAATGCCTATATTCTTAATATTTGGGGTATTAATTATAGGTCATTATAACGAAATGTCGCCGTGGGTGAGTCGGTAGCGCTCCTGCCTCCCACTCCGGCGGCCCGGGTTCGATTCCCGGCCGGGTTGGGGATTTTTCAGTAGTGAAAAATCCTTTTCCCGGGTTCAGGACTGGGTAGGTTAAGTCTTAGGTTAAGATAATGCACATTGTGCGCGATTCCTTAATTATTATTATAACGAAATATGTGAAAAAATTTTACTTCTTTACTTTCCACTTGCTTTATATTTTTTAATTATGTCTGCGGACCATCTGCACCATCTTCGCGGACCATAGGTTGGGAAACGCTGGTCTAGATGGATTGCTTGTGTTCTATCTACAAGTGTGAGTTACCCTTAGGAGAAAGAGAAATGTATTACTGAAAGAGAAGTATGCCAGTTATTATTAACTCTTTAATATCATCGCCATCATCATCGTATTGTTACATAAACACGTTATTTTAAAGAATAACATTTTTTGGCTTATTAACTTCAACACTGTCAGTCATGGTGGTGACCACAGACACACACACAAAGCCGTGTTTAGGAAAGTAGCATTTTTTTTTGATTCAGGAACCTCAAACGTGTATTTATGTTGGAATGGCGAAATCAGATTTTGGGGTCGAACACAATGCTTACTCTGTCTATAATACCTATAGTACGTTTAGAGGAATTAAAACTATTTTTAGTATGATAGCCTGTACGGATGTATGCAGTATTGTGAAATATTGGAAACTTAGGTGTTGTATACAGAGGTCAAAAGATAAATTTCAACTCGGTGGCATCATTCTCATCATCAGGCACGTTCAACCTGCATGTAGCTTCCCTGAAGTACGTGGGCGTGATTCACAATCGGTAGATGTCCCGTACATACCTGATTAACAGTCAATCAAGTTAAATTGACTGGATTAAATAGTGGTGTTCTTTATTTCTTCGTTTTAAGCATATGTTTCTCACATTTAATATACCGTGCTAAGAAATAATTATTCAGAAAACAAATTCTTATGACCTAACTTTAGGCAATTCACACAACCTTGCGAGAAAGTTTGCTTTCTTTGTGGAAATATATTAGGCTGGTTAACTGGTCCCAAATGCCACGACACGAAAAATAAGGGGTGGAACTTTCGCCTATATAAGCCTAAGTAGTATAGAGAAGAGAATTACTTTCTTGCAATTTATGTAAAAAAGAGAAGCAGAAGCTGCGTGTGCGCCTGTCCCATAAACTCCACGTAAAACCCACCACCGGTGGCGATCACCTGGCTTTAGGCGTTTTAAGCTAAAAGCAACGAACATTAAAATACACGGGAAATGAATCAGTTTATTAAAAAAATTAAAATTAATCAACCGAGTTTATTTTATTTTAAATACATGTTGTTTGTTGTGCAGTTTGAATTTCTGCTTTCAAGACTTGAAGATTGTTCCCTGTACGATATTAAATCAATACCACACTATTGTTATACTGGAATTCAGTATCATAATTAGGGTGGCCAGACGTCCGACTTTTGGCCGGACTGTAAGGCTTTTTGCTAAGCAGTTCTCCACCCGGCGCGGCTTTATGCCGGACGTTGATTTGTCCCCCTTTTCGAGACTATGATGGATCGGTAAAGGATATTAATAAAATTTGTATTTCCCCGTATGTTCCTGCCAATCCTAAGGTTGGCACGCTTGTCGATAGGCTACTGTCATTTGTTTAGTTGGTGCCGCGGAAAAATCTGAATCTATTCCTAAGGATGGCACGCTTGTCCATACGATGATAGCATACTATCATTTATTTTATGTAAATGCAGTTATTAAGTAAAATTAGTCAGGGTTATACCATGTAATATCTGCTGTCCAGCCGTCCATGCCCGAAGTTTTATACTTTGCTAGATTACCGAAGAAGTGTGTCCTCCTTTCTGACATTTTAGAAATGGCCACCCTAATCATAATGGATGTCATATGATGCAGTTATGTCACATGTAATAAGCGTATTATAGTACGAGGGTCATTTCAAAAGTACTGCACACTGTAAGATAAAATTAAAGAAAATAATTTATTTTACAAAAATACCTTTACAGGCCTTCAATATAATCTTCATTCTTGCTTATGACAAATTCCCAACGTTTTGGCAATTTTTTTTATTCTGGATAGGACACCTTCATTGTTGAGCTGTCTGACTACTCAGGTCACCTCACTGGAAGCTTCATCAATTATTGTAACAAAACGTTTTCCAAGTCTATGGATGGGAAAGACTTCCCCACCCATCATACAGTCCTGATTTGAGCCCACCAGACCATATTTGTTTCCCAAATTGAAGGAACCACTCCGTGGAAAACGTTTTGTTACAATTGATGAAGCTTCCAGTGAGGTGACCTGTCTAATCAGACAGCTCAATAATGAAAGTGCCCTATCCGGAATACAGAATGTTCCAAAACGTTGGGAAGCTGTCATAAGCAAGAATGAAGATTATATTGAAGGCCTGTAAAGGTATTTTTGTAAAATAAATTATTTTCTTTAATTTTATCTTACAGCGTGCAGTACTTTTGAAATGGCCCTCGTATGATCGAACGAAAATAATATAAATCAAGCCTACTTATTTACTTAATAACAAAAATATTAATCCATGAATTTGAATTCCAATCTAATTCCTTGCAATTTACATCACACGTGGTCTAATTAAGGCCAATATTATCTTTGTTATTTATGTCTGCTGACCTTGTTGACCTAGAGTTGGCCTCAATGACCCACACCGTAGTTCAACGCCTGCCATTGATGCCCACCTCAAATAACCCATGAAAATAACAACTAGCTGCTCGCAATCTTTCAAAATAGCAAGTGATGTAATACTCTATCACTACTCTATCACTACTCTATCACCCTTTCATTGAAACAAATTGTGATGTACAAAATATCAAACAAACTTTGCATGACCTTCCCTTACCCTCGGTCTGAATTAAACTCTACTAATATACTTGAGTCCTACTATATGGCTGCCAGACATGGGCATTAAGAAAGGAACAAGTTAACATGATAGAGATTTGTCAGAGAAAGATGGAAAGAAAACTGTTGGGTATAAATCTAAGGGACAGGATAAGAAATGAGGAGTTAAGAAAAAGAAGTGAACTGGAAAACGCAGCGATTGTTGTAAGAAAAACCAAATGGAATTGGGGAGGTCACGTCATCAGAATGAATCAAGAAAGATGGGCGTATGCAACAACTGTTTGGGACCAGAGGAAGGGTAAAAGAAGCAGAGGCAGACCTCGACGCAGATGGGAGGACGAATTCAGGGAGGAGTTAGGAATGAAATGGACAAGACAGGCCAAAGAAAGAGTGTACTGGAAACAAGTGATAAAACATTTAAATCATTAGGAAACCAGTGATCTAGGAAAGGAAGAAGAGTTCAGGGAGGAGGCAGAAACGAGATGGTCAGGATAGGTCACAGAAAAAGTGAACTGGAAACAAATGATAGAGCATTTAATTCATTAGGAAAACAGTGTCCTAGGAAAGTGTTGTTAATATATAGGTCTTAACCCACCAGGAGGCAAAAACCCAACTCTCCAAGGAAATAGCTCACCTTGGGAGAGTAAAACAGAGCCAGCCCTACCATGGTAGGAGGCCCTTGCCCTATAAGGGATTGTGACGGGCTTATTTATTTATTTATTTTTTAATATACTTGGACTTGGGTTTATATACAGCACTAGGATAAATAAGGATAAAAATACTGGGATAATAAGGATAAAAGCCCCAGTGACTGACGGGGGCTTTTATCCCTATTTTTCCCTCATAATTTGCGCCCCCGGGGATTTTACGCACCCTAATGTTTAAATATGTATTTTGATTTTTTCCCCGCGTATTTTACGCACTTTCGGTGGGGGGGGGGGGGGATTTGTAGTCCTTTCACCGTAAGTTCTCGCATCTCATGGTAGGTATTGTTCATTTTCTAAACTCCTCCACCAGCTTCACAGAGAAATCGTCCGAAACGTTACTTCAACACTCATGCTTGTCCTTTTATATTAGGGTGATACCTAAGAAGCAGTGATGGCTGGGTTATTGAAAGAAACAAAAAGACATGCTTAAATATGCAAAACTTACAGTAACGCATTTTGTGGTCCGAAAGCTGAGAAATATCCCGGTAGAGAAGACGAACTTCTACATTATTTGAAGAATTGAGAAGAGCAGAAAAAAAAGTATCCGCATATTTTACACACCTCCATTTTTTGGTGATCAAAATAAGGCAAAAAGTGAGCAAAGTGTGCGAGCAAATACGGTATTTCAACTATCAAAACTGTTTTTGAGTAGTTCCTACTGACCGCACCGCAAATGCCAGTGCATTCTATGAAATCGGTATATATTTTTAAGCATTTATTATGTGATTATGAAAGGCTGTATAATGGTGAAACTGATTACTTAGCTAAATTCCAGTTTTTCTGGCTTTTGTCAAAGTTGGGGGAAGTGCGAAAGTTTCACGCGGTTCACTAGTTTCATATGAATTCGTGATGGTCTTAAAAATTTTAAATGGTTTCGGCACGATCAAACGAAAATGTCACTTGGAAGAGGAAATTTAGAAAGAAAAAATATTCTGTACTTCTAATTTAAAATACTTATGTATAATAAGTTGTAGCCTACCAGTCAAAAATCTTCCCTCAATTCCCTCTGAAACTCATTCTGTTTTAGTTTCGAAGTTACAAAGTTACCACCACGCACATGCGGTATGTGTACCGAAGTAATGCAGGATCAAGGCCGATTGGACAACTCGATTTCGCCTTGAACTGCGAATCGTACCCATCAAGGTACTTTCAATTTAGTTATAAGTGTAAGAGAGTCGCACTTTCACTTGGGTCATTCATAAGGTTCTCCGGAAGCAGAATCGCTCTACTTTTTAAGTACTTGACATGTAGCCATTAGCTGTTAGTCTAATTTAGTCTAATTACTACAGAAGATTGCTAAGCAATATGAGCAAACGTTTTTGCATTAAAACTTTTCTTTTGGTTAGCGATGAAATCCTGCATCTTTATCCTATAGTATTTTGCAAATCGTGAAACCCTCATTTCTTGGAATTACCTAGATAACGTTTCCCCCTTGCTACGCTGTAGGGCTTAGCGAATAAGGCGATCCTCATTAAAGGGATAGTAGCAACACACTCAGGCTTTTCTCTCTCTTCTATGCAGATTGCTCACTCCATTGTGTATCGCTTTGATAGTGTGTGTAATAATAATAAATAATAATAATAATAATAATAATAATAATAATTATAATTATAATAATAATAATAATAATAATAACAACAATAATGCCTTTTTCCGGTACAGGTGTAAAAATCACGTCACATAAGTAGAATGTGTACTCTCTAAATATACTGACTGTGGGATTAAACGATCAGCATTAGGAGGGGACACATTGTAATACCATTCCTCAAAGTCCTCGGACGGTGGAGTGAGATGGCGTCGTCATATTTTGGAAAATACTATAAAATACAGTGCGTTCTAAAGCCGCGTTAACCATCGGCATCCTTTAAGGAATAAGTCACGGTCTGACCCTTAATGGAGTGGAACGGGAAAGCGGTACTGCCCTGTCATGGCCCATGAATTAGCCCAGGTGTTTCAGTTACGCATCATCCCAATCTGTCAAACACTTTCCAGATTTATTTTTCAAATCATATACAGTTAAAGTTGCAGATGGTTTTATTTGCATGAGTAAATTCGCAGGAGTGTGAAGGAAAATACAGTGCAAGCCGCTTATGGTGATCCCTTCGGGGCGCAGCTAATCTGATAATATTAACCGATTGATAACATTAGCCGAAAGAAGTAATTGAAGGTGATTTATTCATATATAAAATAATACACTACAAAACAGAATTAAAGACTAATAATTCATACATACAAGATAATACATAACTGTGAATCATTCAACCACTCAAAATAGCCTGCAAACAACTATTTTCGCAATCAAAAAGTTTTTATTATTTATTAGTTAAGAAAAGGTATCACATAATTATTTTATTGACCGAAGTAGGCAATACAATTCTCCTTTCTGATCTAGTTGAAAACTGGATTATGGGACTAGTCAGTAGGATATTTAATTAGCCTATAATTAATTACGTGTTCTTTTGTTACAGCATGGAGTGGGAGTCGAATTCGTACGCGTGTTGCCGGAGTCTCACGCACCCTCCTTAACCAATTTGTTCTCAGAATGCGCCTCGAACGACGATGTGGTAAGTAAGTAATATGATTTCCGCAGGGTTTCGGAAAATTGAACCTGTCCTAAAATGCATGTACTGTACATTATATTTGATTTTTCAGCATTGCTGGACCGAGTCTTCAATATTAATTCATATCCCAAAATGCCATAGCCGTAATTCTTCTTTTAAAAATTAAGTTGATATAGTAGGCCTACTGTATTTATTTATAAGTTGCAGGGGTGTTTGAAATGAAATGTAGGCTACTGCATTAAAGTTTAGTGCAGAGTTAACTTTAATTTAGCTTCAAAGTTGATCATAATCGCTATTAACTGTTCATAGAATGAATCGTATAAGGCAGCGTTTCTCAACCTTTTTGAACCCGAGGACCTCTAAAATGCCTAAAAACTTTTACGGACCCCTAATTTTACATCCCATTTTTAATACAAGGCCTATATTCTTAATATTTGGGGTATTAATAGGTCATTATAACGAAATATGTGAAAAATTTTACTTCTTTACTTTCCACTTGCTTTATGGTATTTTTTAATATGTATGCGGATCATCTGCACCATCTTCGCGGACCACCAGTGGTCCGCGGACCATAGATTGAGAAGCGCTGGTCTAAGGGATCGAGGTATCGAAACGTTCTGTTCATTTTTAAAATAGAACATTTTAATTTTAATATTTTTGCCAAAATACTTATAACTCAACGGCATGCAACTTTGTTAAATCGGAGAGAAAAATCTTTCGATTGATACCTTACAGGAAAGTAATAACCCAATATTCGCTTTCGAGAGCCAATAAAAATTATTTGAGGCACCGAACATCGGAAAATATAATATAGACAGTACCATCAGGAAACCATGTCTTTGATTCCGTAATAAAGAAAGCTAAAAATTTACTTTTCTTACAAAAGGCACTTAAATATTCACTGTGTTGAAAGTAGGCTACTCTTAATAGACACTATATTGATAGTGTTGAATAATGTTGCGAATTTTTAATGTAAAGGTGCAAAAGTAATACAATTTTATTTGACGAGAATTATTATACAGTACAACAAATTTCACTGTAGGTAAGTCTTACATGTTGTGAATATTTCTATCAGAAATCGCCCCCCTGTAAAATTACATACCATCTCTAGTCTACATGTAATAAGTAAAGTAAAGTAAAGTGTTCCCTATTACAGGCCATGGAGGCCCAGAGGGTTCCAGGAGGTTGAGGCTCCCAGATTTTTAGACATCGGCACATGAAGGTGGTAAGGTTGTCAGCCTTACGCACCGGCCGCCTTTACCCCCAGGATTGCTCCTGGTGCTCATTTCTGTTGGAGGCTGAGTCGACCCCAGGGCCATAGTGCCACCAGAAGGATTAGGCCAATTGAAAAACTCCAACGACCTCATCGGGGATCGAACCCGCGATCTTCCGGTTTGTAGCGCAGCGCCTCAACCACTACGCTACGGCGTAGTCTACATGTAATAGTCGACTAAAATAAAACTAACCTGAGTGGTTTTAATTGAAGTAGCCTACCTGAGCTTCATGGAGCATTCTTTGCCATTCCTCTCTTATGGTAATTTAGGAAATATTGAAAGTAAAGGTTATAATTAATTACGTCGGATATTACGATCACCTACAGTCTTACAACACGTGACCGATGTATGTGTATATATATATATATATATATATATATATATATATATATATATATATATATATTGTTTTCCGCCATATACCTTCAACATAATTTTCATAAAGGTACCGTTACATAATAGGTCATGTCTGTTTGCTAAAAGTGTTCCATGCTTGCCTATAACTTATAACATCAAATTCGAAATTAAAAATCTTTGTGATGTAATGTCAGATAGTGTCAAATAACTTATCTCCTAGAAATAGTACAATATAGGCTACTCGCCACAATATTAAACTACAGTATTGACAATTTCAAAATGTTTTTAGGTAATAACATTGTCATATTACAGACTATTTAAAATGTTAAAATCTTTCAAGTCTTCACTTCTTCACTTATGTTGACCTTTTCACTGCTACCGACGTATAGGCCTAAATGCGTAACATCGAACAATAATTATTAAAAGCAGAGATGTAAGACAAATATAGTAAGGCTTTGAATAAATGTGAGGATTGCTATTCACATATTACGATTATTCTTGCTGTTTCTTTGGCAATCGCTATAGTTACTATTGATAAGAAGGCACAACGTTTCTACTTACAAGTTAGCTCAAGTTTTCCGTGATACATATCGTATTATTCTCGCCCACCATTTTCCCTGGTCTATTGACTAGTTTCCATTGCTGTTATGAAAATAGGTTTGAAGTGTTGTGGTTTATTATGCTTAGAACTAACTTGGCAATAATACCAGTAAAGAGCTTTTATGGTGAAAGCCGGTATTTACACAATCCCCACCTCTTTGACGGTATTGATCAGATGTGTCCATGTTCTTCACCCCTCAGGGATAACATAATATAATCGAATTGTATTTAAAAAATATTGTTGCTACACTTACATAAATGACCATACGTTTAATTGCCTGAATATTTCTTATTAATCTTACCTCATTTCCATTGTCCATTAATTATAATCACCTTTTAAATATAGGCCTACAACAAAACTGAATTCTTCGTAGCACTTTTTTACTGCACAAGGAAGAAAATGGCCAACGAGTTTATTCATAACTCTGCCTTATTAAAAATTCTTGACATGATTCTGCTAATATATCACGAGACATTTAGGTAATAAATGGTATTAGGCTACCAGTAGCCATCCGATTTTCTTTCTGATGTAAAGTTAGGCAAACTGCCTCATTGAAGAGACTAATAAAAATATAGAGGTCACAAAAAACTGTAGTAGACGCGCTCCAGACAGCGTGCCAAGATACAAGTCTCTCTTAGATTGAACTATTTAATCCAGGAAAATATCCATAGGGAAATCAAAATCCTCGCCTCATCACACATTAGGAATTGAAGTTATCAACAACTTGGTCTTTGAAATCATATCGTTATTTTTTCCCCCATATTCAAGAGGATAAGTTTTTGTCCATTAGCCCATATGGGTTACCAAGTGACTCAGCCAACTCTAAGATACTGATTTGTATTTATATGTACTTTTAAAAAATGATTAGTCCACCGGTATAGCGCAGGGGATGCGTTCACTCCTCTCACGCAGCGGGCCCGGGTTCGAATCCAAGTCGGGACAAGTTACCTAGGTGGTGTTTTTCCGGGGTTTTTCCTCACTTGTGAGACAGTTGTCGGGTAACTTTAGGCCCTTTTGGTCTCCAGATATCATCTGGCCGTCATTATCATCTTCATCCCATTCTCTCCTTCAGAGTGAATATGTTGTATGTGTGAACAGTGTGTCTCGTCCTATGTGTTCGTGTTGTCTCGGAGGTAAATAATTGGGCTGATCACTCATCCGGGGAGGCCTTCAATGTCCTTGTCTGGTCAGAAAAGTATGTATGATCCAGTAAGGCCCGGGCGGCGTGGGTTGCCTAAATCTCCCTAAATGGGAGAGGTAAAATTAAGAAGAAGAAAGAAAGAAAAATTTTATTAAATAATTATGATATTTTCGTATATTTGCATGAATAGTGGCGATAAAATGGATGATATGGCAGCCAGAGCTACCTACTCATAAGTTTTTTAAAATAATTATTTAATTAATTGATTACATAAATTAATAATAATACTAATACCAACAACAGTTATATTGCCTTTTTTGCTCATATACTTCATAAAATATATTGCAATGTAAATAACTATTATGTGCTCACATATATCTCAACCAATAATTATAATTGATTTGTCACCTATGGTAGCTTCTTCTCAACATGTTTTCATGGTTCATTGAATAGGAAGGCAAGTGTGAACATAGCTGTGAAATTACCGTAGTTAAGAAATACGTCTTGCAATGGCGTGGCCGACTAAATCTCACACGAGATCTGCTAAGACACGCTCATTGCATTAAATTTTATTGCGCTTTCATACGTGTCATCAGGCGCTATTCAACACTTAAATGGCATGTAGCGTATCATTGGCCTTGAAAAGATAATGTGGCCACATGGAATATAGAATAAGCGTAATCACTTCATGGGTAAGGAGTATCGTTCCATAGGCCTATTGTAAGGACGCAGATGAATATAAATGTCATTTTAAACTCCGAATGAGCTTTCTAACACAACCTACTGATACATTTATAGTTCAAAACTTTGTTTACAAAGGGAAGACATACTTGTTTGGTTACTGAGAAATAGGTAAAAGAAATTATTTTTCTCTTCTCATTAACCGCGTAATCTGACATGATCTTTATTGACTGCTTCTACAATTGGATACTATTTTCCGAAATAAACTATTACAGTTCCGGATAATTATCGTTACGAAAAGGCAGCCATGCTTCGTGCACTGAATTGCCGTTTCCGTGATAATCTCCACAAAATGTCAAAATATCTTAGTTATTTTTCTTCCTGTTCGTTAATATCATCTGAACAACAATATCTACAATAATTGATTTAACATTAACTTTTTTTTGCAAAAATACTTTTAAATGGTAAAGAAAATGTAATAAATCTTCAAGGATAAAAAACAACTTATACTCTAGATATAGACTACCAAAGATTGTAGATGATGATGTTTACATGATAATTACAAATAAATAAAAAATAATCACTCAGAAATATCGCCATTATCACGGAAACGGAATTTCAGTGCACGGAAAATGGCTGCCATTTTGTGACGATAATTACTCATAACTGTAACCGTTTAACTAATTCTGAAAATAGTACTGTATATAATTGTAGAAGTAGTCGGTAAAGAGCGTGTCAGAACAATAATTCATTGCTGAGGAAAAAAAAATTAATTTCACCGCTTTCTCAGAACCCAAATTTTATGACTATATGTAGTCCCCCCCCCTTAACTGATATGATACATTCACATGACTTTTTTCTGCCCTAAGCATATTTAATCCAATTCTCTCGCTTCACATTCCTACAGAGTGAATGGTTCCATTGCTGAATATGTCCATTCAGTTGTCCCAGCCGTATTTTCCGCTGAGGCCTGGGTTACAACTACCCTTCAGATAATTTCTACGGAATAAAATGTTTCAAATAAAACATGGTAACGTCTTGAACTCGCATTCAGGAGGTCCCAGGTTCAAATCCCATGGCCGGCCAATTTGACATGGGGTGTTTCATGGTTTCCCCAGTCGTAAAGGCAAATGCCGAATTGGATAATTAGGCTACTTACCATCCTCGCTATTTCACGTACTTGAAATTCACGTGTTGAAATTCACTGACATAAAATACACAAAAAATAGAAACAGTTGACAATCTATAGTTGCATGGTCTACTGGAGGGATGTCCAACTGGCGGGCAATTAATACAATTTAAAATATTTATAGTTGTCTATATTATGGCTGCGGATATCCTGATGCTTCTATGTTCCATAGTTTGTCTGATGAAACTCGAAATCACGAGTAGGATTTATTAAGACTATTCCATGAATAAAATGTAACAGTTTTTGTAATTAATATTCCGTTGCAGTATGACAGTACAGTATATGCAAGTGATAGGCTACATTTCTTCACAGTAGGCAGGAGATGGGCACTCGCTTCCAAATATGGAATCCACATTTTCCATTATAAAGACAGAAACAAATAAACGAGACTTGTTAAAATGTCGACAGCATCTTTGGAAATCGACTTTGATGAACTTGTTATTTCCCACGAGCGTCCACAGTGCTCTCAATAATGTGTACTGCATTTTAACAAATAATTTTACTGCATTCAAAAAAGTGCTCTCATTAATGTGTTTTGAATTTTAACAAATAGTTTTACTGCATTTTAACAAATAATTTTACTGCATACAAAAAAGTGCTCTCATTAATGTTTTTTTGAATTTTAACAAATAGTTTTACTGCATTTTAACAAATAATTTTACTGCATACAAAAAAGTGCTCTCATTAATGTGTCTTGAATTTTAACAAATAGTTTTACTACATCCAAAAAGTGCTCTCATTAATATGTTCTGAATTTTAATAAATAATAATTTTACGGCATCCAAAAAAGTGCTTACATTAATGTGTACTAGGTTTTAATAAATAATATACTGCATTAAAAATGTGCGGCCATGACGTCAACACACATCTTAGCTTATATTGGCCCTCGTAAGTAAAGAAGTTGTCCACCTCTGGCCTACTGTATAGACACAGATCCTTAACTCCTGATATGGCCTCGTTGCTACATTCGAAATAGGTAAAAAACCAGAATTCATATTTATGATTACAGAAAACCCACGTATTGACACTCCAAATGTATTTTCACGTGTGACCTTTCGAAGGAGAGTCCGCGACATTTGACATTAGTTCCTCGGTCAGCTGTGCATTATTATGACGCTGAAATGTTTTGTGTTAGTCCCTAACCCGCTGATTTAGGAAGGAGGTCTCCCGTTAATAACCCCAAATTGATACTAAGAAGCAATTTATTGGTACCATTAGGCTAAATTGGCGGGGGTGGTAGATGGGAAAAGTGTTAGCAAGAGTGTTTCCAGTACAAGAAGCTAATACGAAAATAAGCTCATTTCATGGCTTACTGAATGGGAACAAGCTTTTAGGAGAGTCAAGTTCTTATCGCAAAGTCAACCACTCTGATATACCTAGTATAATGGGTAGACGGATTATTTTATGTTTCTTCTGAGGAAAGTCTCTGAAGATAGCTTCAAAGTTTATGTTTTGTTTATAGAAACAGGCTAAAACAGGCTTCAGAAAAATGTGAAACATGATCTTCAGAAACTCATTCGGATGAGCTAAGATCTAGTAAATTATTTCTTGGAAAAATATACCAGGGTGAGTTACGAGCTTTGTACATAACTTGAGGAAATTACAATGTAATTTCCTTATAATAATTGATATTGTATTAATATTGTTGTAATAATTAGTCTTTGAGTTTGAGTTAACTTGAAGCACTGCACTCACTGCTCTGAAGGCCTAAAGTCTCATAAGCATGGATATTATGGTGCTTTCTAAGTGTAGGCCTGTAGTATTAGGACCGGTATTTGTAGGAATACGATAACAACATTAGGTGAGTTTTATCGCATTACAAGTACATACGTATGTGCCAGATAGCGAAGATATTGTTAATTTGACTATTTTGAAAGATAAGTGCAATGGATTTATAATATTAACAGCTCAAAAATACTCAGTCATGGGGTTGTGAATGTTCTTCCACCGAAGAAATGTGGGCATAGGCCTATTCAGAGGAATAGGTAAACCAGAGGAAAGTTTTGATTTTGGAGAAAGAAAAATAGAACAACACACTGCATAGACCTTCAATTCCTGTGAACCCAATTACAGTTTTTTTTTGTATATCAAAATATCTATTCTATTAGAATATGAACTAGTGTATTTTGAAATATTTTCTTCTTTATACAAAGAGGAGACAAAAAAGAACAGAAAATAGGTTACAGGTGATCAATTATGAAATTCGATAAATTCAATTGGGTGATAAATAAGTAAAGAACTAAGAAAACCGAAGTAAATCATTTGAACGCATCCCGTCGGTAATTCGCTATGTGATTTGGAGAAAGCAGCATTATTTTAATTTATTAAGTATAATGGCTTCTTGTGTCAAGGTCTGTTATGCTAATAATTATTTTGCATGTAAACAAGCCTACTCAGATCGAGGAACATGGACAAAATGTTATTTCATATATGTTTGTTTATTCCACTTAAGAAATCCATAGCATGAATATTAATGACTTCTTTATAGTGGAAGACTTAAGCTACGTTTGGCCTTAACAGGAGTCTCTAGAACCACAGAGAATCCTTTTATGCATAAGCGGTTATTAGTTGTTCATAATAGTGTAGATGATGGAAGAAGCATACCATATTGGAAGTTATTACGTAATTTGAGTAGGCACATGGACGGTATAGTGTCATGTAGAATATTAATAGCTAGGCTACTTAGTGAATCCTTTTAAGCCTGCAGAAATACGACACGTTGCTAACAATCTTTTTTTCCTGTAACTTGGTGAATTATAGTGTATTTTTCTAAATAATCCTGCACAGTCAATTTTATTCTGGTTTTTACCTTTTTGAAAAATTTAAGAACTTCAGAAAGTTTGCAACAAGGATTACGGCAATGTTCGGTTTTACCTGTGTTTGTGAATAGCTATTTCCTTTCACGAAATAAAAGCACAAGTGCCGTAAGTAAAACCATCATAATACAAGCCTTATGGAAGACCGGAACCAAGGCCCCCTAGTTTGTGGCGACTTTAACAGGACAAATATTCGGTCCCCATAACAACCAACATAATATGCGAATCACTTTCTGAAATATAACATCCATCTTCAACAGTGTATAAACATAATATTTTGAGCTAATATCTCAATTAATATAAAGAAATTGATATAAATAATCATCGTGCAAAAAAGTAGCATGCAATACTTGTGCCGTAAGCGCATAACGGATCTCGGAAATTGAAAAAACTCCGCGCAAGCGCCTCGTTTTTTCAAACTCTTTCCTCGATCCGTATGCACCGCTTACGGCACTTGTATCGCAATATACTATTACGGATTTATTTTATTTCTCAAAAGCTAATCGAAGAATTTGGATGAAATTTTTGGATATGCCAGGGTATCATATTGAATACGGCCTAACGTAATTGAACTGAACATTTTGTTCTTTCTGTATGATTTTAAAAAAGACATTATTTAATGTAATTTTTGAAATCTGTAAAACAAAATTAATATCGTGTGGTGATTCTTACAAAGGCCATCCATCTGCGTCATTACAAAATATTTAGAGAATTTAATTGTTTCATTATTTAGGTATACGATACAAAATACAAAATATTCAGAGAATTTAAGTGTTTCATTATTTAGGTATACGATCTAATTTATTTGTACTGTAAATTATAGACATTCTGTGTTTTAATACTTTCGTAACATAGGATAGCCAACTATACTCTACTAGTCTACTGCCTTATATAACCTCTAGCTATGAAGTAAGGTGATTCTCCATACTGTTGGAGTGCATACAATATAGTCGTACTTGTTTCTAACTAATTAATCTTCAAAACACTAGTTCACATTCTCTTTACAAAATGGCGTGTGAAAATGTTGTTCATCACATTGTAAGTATGAAATAGCCTTTATGTACGAATTTGCCATTTGACCTTTGCAGACATAAAATAACAAAGTGCTCCCTTAAAACCAAAAGAAATGAGGGCGTGTCTAGAAGCCTCACCCAGGATGTTCAACTACAGCCTTCATAAATAACAGTTAATAATTCATCGTAATAACTTCGTTTTAAAAAGAATTCTAAGAGATGGAAAGTTTAAAATAATAGAGCAATGCTAGAATATGTAACTTAATTCTGGTTTCAAATGTAGGAACTTAGGAACATTCTCTGCTTTATTTCAGATTTTAAAAAGGAAAAGTATTCTTCATGTGAAAATCTAAATCATTTACTTCATTTATGGCCGGTTTCTATAAACTCGCGAATTACCTATGGGTAAATAATCCTATGGACAGAATTTACACAAATATAACACCACACAAACACAAATAATTTAAAGATAGCAATCACATACACTTGTGGCGAGTTTCTAGATAAATGTCCTCTGGGTAAATATGAAAATGACAGAATAAATGTTCCTACAAACTCGGGCTAGATCTTTCCAAGGGTAAATCGTCGGGTTAATTTATCCTTTCATGGATGGCTGGATAAAATTTAACCTTTCATAGGATCAATAGTAATATTTAAACAATGAGAATCAAAGCCTTCTGAATTAAATTAATTGTACAACTCCAAGGCCTTGCTCATTATATCATTGTGGGTGAAATGGAACTAATTTGTCCATGGATAATTTACTCATAGGTAATTCACAAGTTTGTAGAAACCGGGCATTAGTTATATAAAGAACATCAAATACATTTAATGCGAGGATAGCAAATTTAAGAAAACGTCAATTAGGCTACTTCCATTCGGGACATCTAAAGCACCTTCGCATAATAATTCGACCTGGCTAAAGACGTTCTAACATCTACAGTGCAGCATGATATCTAAGATGATAGTAAAAATTATTATGCACTAGCTTTTTCTTTCCTTTTGCCGAATTTATAACTGTAAGTGGTTAATGCAAGCTTTAAAATTCTACATTAGTTTTCACCCTTCAAATTTAGAGTGATAAAACGAATATACTTTATTATTACCAAGGAAACAGTTCTATAAATGTTTTCAGTAGACGTTATTATGCAGCAAACCCTGTGTAGTATACATTACTGTATAGTAGATCTTCAGTAGATATTGCTATATGCTAGATGTAGAAGAAATGACTAGTATACCTTTTGTTTTGAGACTATTGTCTTTAGTTATGCTATTTCATGCGTTTTTTAAAATATTTTTTTAATTTTTTTATATTTTTTAGTAGGTTCATTGTTATGTTAGACCTTTCGTTTCCTAGTCCTATGACCAGTAGATCTGCTGTCTTGAAATCGTTAAGATTTTGTTCTGCATTTTGCTGCAATTCCACTAAGTTGAGCTTATTTAGACGATACATCAGACTGAATACTTCAGGGATAAGATTTTAGGCGCCGATCCAAATTGGAAAGACCTCAACAGACTACGAGCTGGTTTTTATATATGTCAGGCACTTGTACTGCATTATTAGAAATAAATAATGATTTTAATGGATGATGTTCTCATACACCTTAAGCCTGTTAATAACATCTGTCGAGGGTACGATTATTCATGCTCGAGAGTAAGTGAAGAGTCTGGTTGCTTCTTCACGCGTCAACTGTTTAATAGGTTTCTACAAAAAAAACCTCTTCTTTTTACCACATCCGATAAGAAAGCGACATGACGGCTTAAAAGTGACCATTCATCCCATTGCTTGAAAGCACATGGGAATTGTAACTATTATTTTGATATACACAAACACACACACACGAGGGATTTGACATTTAACTCATGGCAACTATTTTTTTTAGGTAAATTTCAAAGAAAGACTACCTACTGCAATCATTACCATGGTGCAACTTCTTGAAAAATTTCTACGCAGCTATAAAGTTTCATGGCCCGTAGGCCGCAAACCATCGACATTTTAAAAGTTTATATATACACATTTTATGGACAAGATAACTGCCCTAAATTTGCACAAATCAAAATTCCAGAGTGATGCATAACACTGGTCTACGAAATACAACAAATTTTAATCGCCAAGTTGCAGGCTTTCTCGATTCTCCATGCCGTGCACTATTTCACCTATTGATGTACCCTTACAAATATGCTATGCGGGTTTTCTAGTCGTAGGTTGCAGGCGTTCTCGATTCTCCATGCCATGCATGATTTCACCAATAGCTTTACCCTTATAAATATGCTATGCGGGTTTTCTAGTCGTAAGTTTTAGGCGTCGTCTGGACTGGAAGACGCAATGGTAAAGTTGAGGAAAGTTCTCTGCGAACTGTATTATATAGTTTCTGTACTACAACGCATACTATAAGCAAGGGATATGCAAAAAATATATATTTGTAATTTTTAAGAACATATGCTGTATTTGGAAAATCATTGTTTTTTGTTAAAGATAACATTATTTCATGTTTCTGTTTGAAACGTGAAATATGACCATTTAGTTGCAATAAATGAATTGTATACATTATGTTACATTATGTTGTTACATTAATGTTATTTAACATTCATGCAGCATTGGGAACTTGAAAACCATTGGATCAACTTAAAGGTTATGCATTGGCTTTAAACGTCAAAACGAGGGATAGGGTGAAGTAAGGTAATTTGGTGATATAGGTAATTTGGTGATAATTCTTCTAAGTCGTGCCATCAGATAAGATACATATTTTATGACTTGGCTCGCGGTGCACATGTTACCTCATTCATTCGCATGATTCGTTAATTGAAACTTACAATATCACTAAATATCTTGTTCCTGTAACAAATATAAGTAAACATTAGACAAATATAGCAGCAAGTTGGCACTTCTTTGCACGTGCGTTTTCATTTCGTCGAAGAACAGCAAATGTTCGTCAGATGTCATTGTTACCACGTCCCATCTGTTCTTTATAATCAATATTATTTTTTAAATTGTGATTCGGCTTAATAACATTTTCTCTTTTCAGTACATACCTTATAGTGTTCCAGTTAATTTTTAGCGTTTTTCTTATTTTGCAACTTATTTAAATTTTAAAACTTCCAACTGGCGTATAGTAGCCTCGTTTTAAACCATAATCCTTCCACATCAGGGCCCTGATGATTACTTATAAATGGTGACTAATAAATATAACATTCTGCATTGCAATTGAGATATTTCAGAAAATTGGCAACTTAACGATTTTATAAGAGACTGTTTACAATTTTTAGAACCTATTTTCCAATTTTTAGAGCCTATTTTAGGTACCTAAAACAGCATTTTTAGCGACCTAAAAGTCTGAAGTCTAGTCATAATTCATCGTCCAGATTCTTGTATGTATTCACATATGATTCTTTGTTTTATTCATTTTTACTGATAAGCATTACAGCGATAAGAATATATACTATCCTTAGGAACTCAATCTCTGTATCATCTACCATGAAATAGGCCTACCAGAAGCAGTCGCTGCAGTTTGCATGGCTGTTCAGAAAATGTGAGAGCAGTGACATCTCTCATTTCTCCCAGGGAAACCAATAACATATTATTTCGGTGTAAAACTTCCGACCAAAATTGAATTAAGTTAATGAAAATGCTGAAACTACTGTTCGAACAATTCGAGCTTCATGTAAACGGCAAGGTTTTTCACATGAGTCGATTAGGAGGAAATAATACAGGCCTCGGCCTATGCATATTTCATACTTACACCGGCTATGTTGTTGAGGGTTACATACAGTTATCTCAGAACAAATGAGTATACCATCGTAAATTATTTTAGTTTGGTTGCGGAGACATCAGTATTCAATATACACATGCATAGGCGTAACCAGGCCGACCATATGGGGGGGGGGTTATAACATCCGCGGGGTATGGAATCCCCCCAGAGAGAGGGGGTCGGGGGTCCTCCCCCGGAAAATTTTAAAATTAAGATGCAAAATAACGAGTTTTAAGCTTCCGGGGATCCTCCCCCGGAAAATTTTAAAAATTAAGACGCAAAATAACGAGTTTTAAGCTTCCCACGCTTTATACTTGTATTAAGTAATTTATGGGCAGACTTAAAAAAATTATACAATTTTCCTTTTTTAATCAATGGGGGGGGGGGTTCAAACCCCCAGACCCCCCCCCCCTCGGTACGCCTATGTACACATGTGCTTGATTAGTTAGGTTATGCTACAATTGTTACAAACAAGAAACGGCCGGAATGTTTTCGATATTGTTTGAATCATGACCCTGACTGAATTCACAATGCCAAACTCCTTCCCGCCAACCTGTCGTAATACTCTTCTTTAGGTAGGTATATGTACTAAAGTCAGACCATTCTAAGAAAGAAATCTGAAGTACAAAAACCAGGTTGCTTTTCTTACTCTAGCACATTACACGTATGACCTAAGAGTGAAACAGACATAGTGGTTTTTGTTTATTGCAGGTTTATTTTCTTAGAATGCTCAGACTATAGTTTAAAGCTCGTCCCTTTCCAATATTCACTCAGGTGTCGCTTTATACGTACAAGTAGCAAATTGTATTACTTAATGGGCGGATGCCTATCACTGTTGTAAACTTTTAATTTTACAGCGTTTCCTGTGGTCTACCCGAGTCCCGTTTTGACATTGTGTATATATGTTTTAATCGCAGTTACAGGTACACTTTATCGGGTTCTGCATCTTCAAGATTACATTTATGGTGGTAAAACTTTGTATGTAATTAATGAAAGGGCTTGATGAGCCAAGGCTGGTAAGTTAAAGCAGTTAGCGAGAAAATACAATTGTACGGTGGCTGAGGTGACCTCACACGAGGTGGTATTGCTTCCCGAAAGTTGGTATCGTATTTTTTTTTTATAGTAGATGAGACTTTTTCAAGCAAGTACTCAAAATCTTCTTTACTCATTCATGTAAAATTTCGAAATAAAGTTTCATCGTCAGCAACAAACTTGTTGTATAAATTATACTGAGTTTCTTTACCATCAACATATAGGCCTAGTTCTCTCTCTCTCTCTCTCTCTCTCTCTCTTTTTTTTCCAAAGTTATTACCAAGTAAGCAGCTGCCGCGACTGTTTGTAAAGACATGATGTACCGAATTGAAGTTGCCTGAATGGAATCGTTTTAGACGCATGCTACACGCATAGACGACAAAGCGCATGCGACGTGGGAAGACAAATTCCGCATGCGACATATTGAATTTTGTGGCTCATAGTCGCACACCTGCAATCAGGCAACACTAGGATACAAGTAGCATGCCTCAGGTCATTCAGTGTAGCCTCAGTGAAATTGCGTCTTAAGTAAAAAGTTGCCTGTAATTTTAAATGCTAGCTGTCACTAAGATATTTGTGTTCATAAAATAAGTTATAACACTATATACAGTATATATATTCTTCACCCTGATTCTTTTTGGAACTACACCCAAGCACGAGCAGTCTTGCTCATTCGGTTGTATTTCTCAATATTAATATTTTGGCCTATCATGTTGTTCTAGAAATTGTAAGTTTTGTTTGTGCTTTTCCCCCTTTTTTTGAAACAGTAAATGTTGTAGTATTTTGTAATTTGTTAATGTTCCCGCTCCCACGGTAGCTCGCAGGCGAAATAGGGACACGGGGAAACCTCTCCGGTTTGAAGGATGCTACACTAAGTCAAGTTTAAATACATTTATTGAGCCCCTTGAAAGATACAAAGAGCACAATGGACAAAATGATAAATAGACCCTTTAAAATACAAGATGGAATTTTGTATCTTGCTTTACAAATAAATTCCTCTTCCTAGCGGTGCCGAAGAAGATGAAATGTTGATGAAGTCAAGGGGAGACGACTTAGTAAGCTCCTTCTGGAAAATAAGGCATGCTTGCCTTATAAGACTGATGAATAGCTCGGAGGACCAGAGCAGAGCAATTTTTATAGTCGCGCTTGCTCGGACGACTGAGAAAGAATTTCACTATTCTTGAAGTGAATGCGCACTATCAGCAAATTATTTTAAGGTCGACTTGCTGCTTCGACCGAAAAGAAGAACCTTTAGATGTTGCTTCGACACTGCAACTAAAATTAAGCACTCTGAAATATTCACTTCACAGCAGTACTTACAGTAAATCCTTTTACTTAATGAGTTACGCATTCAAGTCCATACGGTTTGATCAGGGAAGTAAAAAACTTGGCTTCACACATTTGTAATTAAATCACAAATAAATTACTTTGATGAATGTACTAAATTGCGTCTCTGCAATAACTAGGGCTGGGAAACTTCAAATTCCCAGCTCGACAATAATAACTAGATTCAGAATTCTGAACTGAAAACTAGCCTGGCGAAAACTTCGAACGAGTGAATAAGAATGAATAGCAAGAATGACAGACGTCACGACATGTGACGTAAAGCAAGAATCCCATTGGCCAAGAAAAAACAATAAATAATCAATCTTGGAAATAAATCAATTAAGTTACATTAAAATACTAAAACATAAATAAGAGAATTAATAGCATTACTTCAAAACTGAATTGTTTCTTTAAAAACACAAAATTATGAATAAAATATACTAAAAAATAATCAGACTGAAACTTTGGGTTGGAGATTATAACATGACTATCCAAAAAATGAAAGATGCGACAGTCAAATGTCATTTCTGATGCGAATTGATGGGAGAAAGAACAAACAGATAAGTAAACATATTTAAAATTATATTGAAGACACAACAAGAAAATAAAACAAACGAAGACACAAGCCTGTTGCCATAGCAACACGGCGAATGACCTCGCGAAACCAGCTAATGCCTCAAATCCGGCCAGACACGAATGCTGGACGGAACATATTGCCCGCGATAATTTCGCTCGTGAAATTATCTAACAGAATGTGACGTCAAGCAAATTCGTGAATGCAAGGATTCGAGGCCAAAACAACTATCAAGTCGCAATAAAGTCAAAATCGGTGGAGTGGGATGCGTCCGGCATCAGCACTCTGAATGAAAGCAGGTGTCACTGTCCCTCTTCACTGACAGGCAGAGGAGCCAACTTGATGAGGGGCCTCTTATAAGTGCCTGAGACAGTGCGCACAGTGACAACTCTGACAAGGCCGTCTGGGCCTGGGTGTACTTGGTGCACCAGACCAAGCACCCACCTATGAGGAGGTACATTGTCCTCGAGAACCAATACAGGGGTACCCAAAGGAACGTCTGGCAGTACCTTGTGCCACCTTGCACGACGCTGTAGCGTGTGGAGATAATCCACGGACCACTTCTTCCAAATACAAGTGACCATCTGCTGAAGATGGTTCCAACGGGAACGCAGGCTGTACCCACCAGAGAGGTCAGGACTGGGCACCGACACAATGGGCTTGCCAATAAGAAAGTGGCCGGGAGACAAATATCCAAAGTCATCCACGTCCTCAGATAACGACATCAAAGGACGTGAATTCAAGAATGACTCAATTTGTGTGAGAACAGTAGACATCTCCTCGTAAGTGTACTTACAGGACGAGGACATCCTCTTCAGGTGGAACTTCAAAGAGCGTACTGCCGCCTCATGAAGCCCTCCCATGTGTGGAGAGTGAGGAGGCAAGAAACGCCAATGAATGTTCAAATGCGCAGTGGCGTCTTGCACTGCGGAGTGATGTTCTGATGACATCAAAAGCCTAGAGAGGTTCTGCAGGTCGGCGTGGGCTCCGACAAAGTTTCTACCATTATCACAAGTGATTGAACTTGGAATTCCACGACGACTTGTGAACCTTGACAATGCCGCCAGGAAGGCACGTGAGGTGAGCGAAGTCACTAGCTCAACGTGTACGGCCTTCGTGGACATGCAGACAAAAATAGCAACGTAGGCTTTAGTAGTCACCTTGGACCGCGGGCCACCAAACTTGAGAGAGAATGGACCGGCGTAGTCCACACTAGAGTTTGTGAAAGGAGGGAGAGGATTTACTCTCTCAGGAGGCAGATCAGCCATCTTTTGCTGAAAAGCCTGAGCCTCAAAGCGGAAGCAAACACTACAGCGCCTCCGTACACTGCGAACCAGCTTGCGAATGCAAGGGATCCAATACGACTCTCGCAAGTGTGAGATGACTAGCTGAGGTCCTGCATGACCTAGATGCAAGTGCACATGGAGAACTAACTGCCTGGTGAAAGCATGCTCTGCAGGAAGTAATATCTGATGCTTGTTGTCAAAGGGTAGGTTGGACCGACTTAGACGTCCACCTACACGCAGGATGTTATCCTGAATAAAGGGGCATAGTTGCCGGATCTTACTAGAAGAAGGCAAATCTTGCGAGGAAGACAATGCTTGAATTTCCTTTCTGAAAGCATTCCTTTGAATGATTCTAATGCAAGAATGCAAAGCTTCAGTAAGCTCTGACGGCAGCAAAGGGCCATTGATAGGTGACTTGAGTTTCAAGTAATTATTAATGAAACGTCGCACATAAGCCATGACCCTGATTGTTTTCAAGTGTGAAAACTTAGTCAGCCATGGGCTTAAGCTAGAGGTTTCGATGGTGACTAGCGCTGCTATCTTCACCTCTGGGAGAGACGAAGACTCGAGCTCAGTGGGCAAACTGGGCCACTGAGTGGAGTCGGCAGTAAGCCAAGAAGGGCCTGACCACCACAGAGAGTTGTTAAGTAGGTCAGAAGGGGTGGCTCCCCTAGAGATGAGATCAGCGGGATTGTCCTTAGATGACACATGCGACCAAGATTCAATGGCAGTGAATTCTTGGACGTCCGCGACTCTGTTAGCCACGAAAGTCTTCAGTTTAGAAGGTGAATGGTTTAACCAACCAAGTACAACCTTGGAGTCACTCCACAGGTGTACTGAACTTATAGAAAGTTGCAACGCAGGTAACACCCGGTGAACTAACGTTGCCAACAAGTGAGCTGCCAACAACTCAAGGCGAGGTATAGTCGTTGCCTTCAAAGGGGCAACCCTAGACTTGGCACAAAGCAGACAGCTCTTGGCCTTATCGAGGTGATTAGTAGATCGTAGGTACAGACAGGCGCCATAAGCCACCTCGCTAGCATCACAGAAACCGTGCAACTGCACAGATACGAAGTTCTGCTGTAATGCTAGCCGAGGGATAGCGATGCTGGAGATGAACTGAAGTTGGTTGTGAATCTTGCGCCACTTGTCGGCGACCGCAGAAGGAATGGGCTGGTCCCATGAAGTAGTCTCCTTCCACAAAGATTGGAACAGAATCTTGCAGTAGGACACTATAGGGCATATTAGCCCAAGGGAATCAAAAATAGAGGCTATACAAGATAGCAATGTCCTTCTGGAACAGGTGGTGAATGGCTTGGAGGGATCGACTGAAGTTTCGATCCTGAGCATATCGTCAGAAGGTTGCCATATGAGGCCTAGCGCCTTTATGGAGGAGGTGTCAGAATCACCAAAGGTTCTGTGGTCGAGAGACTCCCGCAGCTCAGGAGGAACGTCTTGGAGCAGTTCCACAGAATTGGAACTCCACTTACGAGGATTAAATCCACCTAGGGGGAGAAGCTCTCTCAGCTGAGAGACAATAACCTTGGCCTCAGACAGCGTAGCAGCTGTGGCCACTATGTCATCGACATAGATGGAATTGTTTATGATGGAGGCTGCTACAGGAAACTTGCTTCCCTCGTCGATGGCTAGCTGTTTAAGAGCTCTGGTTGCCAGGAAGGAGGCAGAAGCAGTGCCATAAGTGACCGTGGTTAGGTCAAACAGCTGAATAGGGTCTGACACAGAAGTTCTCCAGTAAATCTGCTGGAGAGGTTGGTGGTCGGGATGGACTAAGACCTGTCTATACATCTTCTCGATGTCCGCTGTGAACGCCACTGGATTGAACCTAAAGCGTAGGAGGATCGAGAAGAGGTCAGGCTGCACCACCGGACCTACCGCAAGAATGTCATTGAGTGACTTCCCGTTAGAAGACTTCGCCGAAGCATCAAAAACTACCCTGAGTTTAGTCGTGGTGCTGGAAGGCTTCAAAACGGGATGGTGCGGGATAATATACTCATATTTCCCGAGTGAACTCCGAGAGGCAGGCTTCATGTGACCCAATTTCAGATAGTCATCCATGAACCTGTTATATTCCTCTCGAAGGGTTTCATTTGAAGACAGTCTTTTTTCTAATGAGAAGAATCTCTTCTGAGCTTGTAACACTGTGCTCCCCAGGGATTCTGGAGCTGATACAAAGGGCAACTTTACAATGTATCGCCCATCGGAGTCACGCTGAGTATTGGCAGCAAAATGCTGTTCACAAACTGACTCGTCAGGGAAGGGGGCTGAGTTAGACACTCGTTCTAACTCCCAGAACCGGGAAAGCTGATTACTCACTAACTGGTCAGCAGTTAGGAAGGCTGAGTAATTAGAAGACATAGCCTCCGAGCATTCAGGCTCATTGGGGCTTGCGTCAAGATAACGCTTAGCCGTGGATCGGCGTCGATGACCATTGGAAGTATGGCAACGCTGTGAAGGGAAAGGCGCAGAGGGCAGTTTCCCGGCGAAGTACCAACCAAGGTGCGAGTTCTGAATCGTAGGTAACTCACAGGTGGAAATTTGCCCTGGACACACCACTTGGGCGCAAATCTCCACTCCAAGAAGTAGATCGACACACTTAGGACGACTAAAAACTGGGTCAGCCAAGGGAAGATTCGGAGGAATGTTCCATTCCTTCGTCTCAATGAAAGAGCTCGGGAACCTTTTCTCCGAAATCTCCGGAACGACAATGGCCTGTGCATTGTAGCGCCATGAAGTCACTCGCGACTGAATCGTGATGCTGGTTAGCTTATGTGTGCTAACATTAGTGGACAAAATTCCCGCTAGCGTAGTCCGCTGCGCATGAGGAGCTAGTCCAAGACGCCTAAACAGCCTGTCGCTAATAAGATTGCAGTCTGAACCGCTATCCAGGAGGGCTGTGGCCTCAACAGGCGAGCCGTCTGAGTCCAGGATGCGGACAGTAGCAGTAGGAAGCAAGCAGCGCTGCTGGGTCTGACTAGAAGCCATAACACCTGCAGTGTTGGCAGCCTGGTGACTATCGCTAGTCGGGTCGTGGAGGAATGTGCTATGTCTCCCAGCACATCTCCTGCACTGAAAAGTCCTACAATTGTTGGCATGCCCTTGACTATACAGGCATACGCGACACAGTTTGCGGTCTCTAACAAACTGGTCTCTTTGAGCGAAAGTCATGCTCCTGAAGTCGCTGCATGAAAACAGGTCATGCACAGCAGTACGACAACAGAGACATTTAGGCCTCGAAGAAGAAGACTTTGACTTGGAAGGAGCCGGAGAGCTCGGAACTGACTTAGCAGCCTGACTTTTCGTGGCAGCATCAGTCATCTGCAGTATGCGAACTCGGCTTTCCAAGAAGACAAATAACTCCTTGAGAGTAGGGAGCTTCCCTATTTTGACAGATGACTCCCATTCTCTGATGAGGTTCATCGGAAGCTTGTCGATGATAATTCTGGTAATAATCAGATCTGACAACTCCACTTCTGTATTAAGGGAATTCAGTGCATGCACTGTGCTTATAAAATGATCCAGGTATTTCTGCAGGGATTCTGCAGAATACCTCTCAATCTGAGGGGGAGAGAAGAGATTGTCCAGATGGGTGTTGGCGATTAGCCGGTCGTTATCAAACCTATCAATCAAAGTCTGCCACGCCACCTGGAAAGTCGCAGCAGAGACAGGAATATTCTGAATGACCGTACTAACCTCTGATGACAGGCAGGACTTCAAGTACTGATACTTGTCCATGTCCGAAATGTGCCTGTGTTGAATTACCAACGACGAGAAAGTGTCACGAAACTCGATCCACTCAGAGGGGTTCCCATTGAACTGAGGAAGACGGATTTCGGGGAGTTTCGGTAACAACGGCGTGACAGGGTCGAGCGAGGAGCGCTGACTGGCAGTCTGCGCCTGCTCGGGTTCATATAGCTGTTTCTTTTCAGCTATCATGGAGTCAAAGAAACTGATAACTTTGTAATAATCAGATTCCACTGCGTGAAAGTCGAATTCATGATCCTGGTAGGCCTCGTCAATGGCCACCTGAGCATAATCTGACTTATAGGCCTTGAAGATCTCTACGAATTCAGAGCGGCGAATGCGCGCCTCATGAAGCGTAGCGAGATCTTCGATTTCGTACTCTCGCATAATCTGCATTTGACGCAGAAATTGCGATTGCAAGTACTCGAAGCGTCTTATTTTAGCCTTTTGGGCAGCTTCGGCCTGGGCGTGGGCTTCGGCTCTCTTAGCTTCGGCTTCCTCACGGGCCAGGGCGAGCTGGGCCTGAGCCTGCCTTTCTGCAAGTGCCTGCTGGGCCAGGGCCTCCGCTCTCTTAGCTTCGGCTTCCTCACGGGCCAGGGCGAGCTGGGCCAGGACCTCCGCTCTCTTAGCTTCGGCCTGGGCCAGGGCCTCCTTGTCAGATAAGGCCTGAAGAAATTTACACAACTGAGAGTTGCCTCTGGAAATGACGGCGTCGACTTCTGCCCTATAGGCTTCTTCAGCATCAGAATAATCCACACCGTCGATTTCAGTCTGCACAAGGTCGAACTTAGCTGCAAGTTCGTCTAACTTAGACTCATACTTCTTGAGTTCAGGATAAGTGACATCCTCAATGGCTAAATTACTAATGACATTAACCTGCCGCGTAATCTGGGCCTTAATGGGAACTCGCTTGGCTTTAAGAGCCGTCAAACCGTCTGGACTCGACATAGTGACTTGTTTATACAATGTCTGAATTAAATAGGTTGCCCGCCTAGAGCCGGTGCAACAATGACAAATTAAGGTTTGTTTATAAGAATGGAGTGAGTTGCCCGCATAGGAGCATACGAGTAGACAAAGAAATAGTGTGTAGCTGTACAGGTGTAAGTACACAAATGTAAATGTTTACACTTTACAAGAAAGTACCAAAAACTTAATTGAAATCTGTCAGAGACCTCCCTCAAACGCAATGCGGAGGAGAACCACAGATACTTATAGCAACTGACTTTAAACTACTTATTACTGATGGCTACTGATGGTAGCGTCTCACACCGGCGGCAAACTATACCGGGAGAACAAGATTGATATATAAGAATGACTAGAATTGTGGCTAATCACTGAGGTCTCTGTAATAAGTGACCAAGACAAATTCAAACTGTTAATTGAATAGTTACTCTACGTTAATTATAGGTCACTAACTATCAATGCATCTTCAACCATAGGCCTCTGGGTCATATCCAGGCCCGGAGGAACCACAAAGAGATGTTCCCGCTCCCACGGTAGCTCGCAGGCGAAATAGGGACACGGGGAAACCTCTCCGGTTTGAAGGATGCTACACTAAGTCAAGTTTAAATACATTTATTGAGCCCCTTGAAAGATACAAAGAGCACAATGGACAAAATGATAAATAGACCCTTTAAAATACAAGATGGAATTTTGTATCTTGCTTTACAAATAAATTCCTCTTCCTAGCGGTGCCGAAGAAGATGAAATGTTGATGAAGTCAAGGGGAGACGACTTAGTAAGCTCCTTCTGGAAAATAAGGCATGCTTGCCTTATAAGACTGATGAATAGCTCGGAGGACCAGAGCAGAGCAATTTTTATAGTCGCGCTTGCTCGGACGACTGAGAAAGAATTTCACTATTCTTGAAGTGAATGCGCACTATCAGCAAATTATTTTAAGGTCGACTTGCTGCTTCGACCGAAAAGAAGAACCTTTAGATGTTGCTTCGACACTGCAACTAAAATTAAGCACTCTGAAATATTCACTTCACAGCAGTACTTACAGTAAATCCTTTTACTTAATGAGTTACGCATTCAAGTCCATACGGTTTGATCAGGGAAGTAAAAAACTTGGCTTCACACATTTGTAATTAAATCACAAATAAATTACTTTGATGAATGTACTAAATTGCGTCTCTGCAATAACTAGGGCTGGGAAACTTCAAATTCCCAGCTCGACAATAATAACTAGATTCAGAATTCTGAACTGAAAACTAGCCTGGCGAAAACTTCGAACGAGTGAATAAGAATGAATAGCAAGAATGACAGACGTCACGACATGTGACGTAAAGCAAGAATCCCATTGGCCAAGAAAAAACAATAAATAATCAATCTTGGAAATAAATCAATTAAGTTACATTAAAATACTAAAACATAAATAAGAGAATTAATAGCATTACTTCAAAACTGAATTGTTTCTTTAAAAACACAAAATTATGAATAAAATATACTAAAAAATAATCAGACTGAAACTTTGGGTTGGAGATTATAACATGACTATCCAAAAAATGAAAGATGCGACAGTCAAATGTCATTTCTGATGCGAATTGATGGGAGAAAGAACAAACAGATAAGTAAACATATTTAAAATTATATTGAAGACACAACAAGAAAATAAAACAAACGAAGACACAAGCCTGTTGCCATAGCA
Organism: Ectobius pallidus; assembly: GCA_964059195.1. Taxonomy (NCBI): domain Eukaryota; kingdom Metazoa; phylum Arthropoda; class Insecta; order Blattodea; family Ectobiidae; genus Ectobius; species Ectobius pallidus. Next base: position 163,757,286 of record CAXKWD010000001.1, on the reverse strand, counting down.
ACACGGCGAATGACCTCGCGAAACCAGCTAATGCCTCAAATCCGGCCAGACACGAATGCTGGACGGAACAGTTAATAAATAAGTAAAACACAATAAAATAAAATAAGCAATAATACTGTATGGTAAAATGTTCATGCTTCGGCTAGTGACTGGCGTTTTATTAGAAACGGTAGATTTAATAATTCCTTATACAGTACAACTCATAGACCAACGTTGCTATGAAACGATAAATATGACTGTATTTTGGTTAATGTAGCTGTAATCCAAGAAACATTCTATTATTCATATCTCGCTTTGTGTTCATGATTTGGAACTAACGATGTGCAGTGAACAAGATAGTAATGATACACTACCACAACTAATTCGTAGATATCGGGAACTAAAAATTGTAAGTACTGGCGAGGACCCTGAAACAAAAGAGCCTTATGAAAAGGTACAGACATTGAAAACACGTGACGTATTGGAAACTGTGATAAGACCGAAAGGCAGGCAAAGGGCAAGATCTCTTGAAAGTGGAAACAGAAAGGAAGTGGAAGTTTGTTGGCAGTGCCCAGAGTTAACATCAAAAGAAAAGACAGGGAAGCAAAAGGCACCATGTAAGGATTTTGTAGAGCTGGATAAAGCGAGAGGAAGGGCATGCCTGGACAAAGAGAAGAGGTGTCACCGAAAACAACAGAAAGGGAAGGAGTGTGTAGAACACGCAAAACTGTCCGAAGAAACAGAAGTCTTAAAATCCTATGGGAGTTCTGTAACCGTGGGTAATGTTTGTATTGAAAAGGCTCTTTCTTCCGAGACATGTCCGGAGACTAAAATAGTTATTTACCAGCAACCTAACACAGAGATTGTTATCGTTAAGGACAATGAAACTGTGAAAATTCCGAGCGAAAAACAAAATTCAGATAAAAAATCAGATGAAAAAGCAGATAAAAAATCAGATCAAAAATCAGTTAAAAGTATTTTAGATACCAAAGGCAGTAAAAAAAGCATCCACGAGGAAGAGGTTATCAAGAAGAGCGCTCAAAGTGTCCATGCAAGTAAAGCTGATAGCCAGGACTCTACTAGACTTAAGAGTAGTTCTTTAATTTCAGATATTAAAACTCCAACCAGAGTTGCCGATTATGGTAGCGGTTCGGTAGAGGTAATTTCATCTCCGTTGGCTCAGTCAAATACTTCCGAAGTTTTGAAGTCCCAAAACCTGTTTCAGAGCTCACAGCCATTGAACTCAAGTTTCGAAGAAAACGATCCTCGGAGAGAAAAGCCAGTAACGAATGGAAGTATTAATCAGCAATCGGTGGTAAGTAAATTAGGTGAGCAGAACATTGTCTCTAGAAGTACGAGTGCTCGAGAACCTAGTAGGCGAACCATACCCGAAGAATCTAGGGCCGCTTTGGAGAGTAAATCGTATATCGAGCAGGAAGTATTACCATTGGACCTCCGTGAGAAAGATACAAGTAGAATGAACTTCCCTTATTCACATACGAGTGCAAAAGGAACGTTCTCTAACATTTTGGAATTGTATGAGCAAAATGCAGTGACAGTGAACGTTCAGGACGTGGAAGCTGTGAACAGTTATCGAGAGCCAGAACTACAATGCATCACGTGCAAAGAACCTGTAGGATATGTGCCAGATGGAGGAGAGAGAAGGGTTTCAACTATTTATGAAGAACCGCTGGCATCAAGAATGATCTTCCAAAGTCAGGAAGCAAGCAAATCCGGAATGAGGAGTCAGGAAGAAAACTTAAACAGCCAGAGTTCAGCAGGAAGATCAGGCATTAGTACTGAATCCAATGTCAGACCAAGTCATATGAGCCAGGTTTCCACTGTTTATGAAGAACCGTTGGCATCAAGAATGACGTTCCAAGGTCAGGAAGCTAGCAAATCCGGAATGATGACTCAGAAAGGAAACTTAAACAGCCAGACAACAGCAGGAAGATCAGGCATTGGTATTGAATCCAGTGTCAGGGGCGCGCCTTTCACACCAAGTCACATGAGTCAGATTTCCACTGTTTATGAAGAACCGCTGGCATCAAGAATGACCTTCCAAGTTCAGGAAGCAAGCAAATCCGGAATGATGACTCAGAACGGAAACTTAAACAGCCAGAGCTCAGCAGGAAGATCAGGCTTTGGAACTGAATCCAGTCTCAGGGGCGAGCCATCTTTCACACCAAGTCATATGAGTTACAGGCAACCATCTTCTGCTGATCCCCGAAAAATGAGTTCAATGAGGTGGAATGTACCAAATTCTGAAGAAACAAGTGTAGAAATAACGATAAGACCTGGTACAGTGGCAAGTACTTTGAATCAACAATCTTTTTACCAACCAAGCAGTCTTTCGTATGGACAGTCTCTTGGACAGCCATCTGGTAGTTTCAGATCTTACGCGTCAGGGTCAAAAATGAGCTCACCAGTTCAGCAGAAGTCCATGGCATTTGAAGAATTTGAGCCAGCGCGTTCAAGAATAAGTACACCAGTTCAGCAGGAGTCCATGGCATTTGAAGAATTTGAACCATCGGGTTCAAGAATAAGCACGCCAGTTCAGCAGAAGCCCATGACATTTGAAGAATTTGAGCCATCGCGTTCAAGAATGAGCACACCGGTTGAGCAGAAGTCCATGGCATTTGGAGAATTTGAGCCAGCGCGTTCAAGAATAAGTACACAAGTTCAGCAGGAGTCCATGGCATTTGAAGAATTTGGGCCAACGCGTTCAAGAATAAGTACACCATTTCAACAGAGGCCCATGGGATTTGAAGAATTTGAGCCACCCCGTTCAAGAATAAACACGCCAGTTCAGCAGACGTCCATGGCATTTGAAGAATTTCAGCCAGTGCGTTCAAGAATAAGTACACCAGTTCAGCAGAAGCCCATGGCATTTGAAGAATTTGAGCCATCGCGTTCAAGAATAAGCACACCAGTTCAGCAGAAGCCCATGGCATTTGAAGAATTTGAGCCATCGCGTTCAAGAATAAGCACGCCAGTTCAGCAGAAGTCCATGGCATTTGAAGAATTTGAGTCAGTGCGTTCAAGAATAAGTACACCAGTTCAGCAGAAGCCCATGGCATTTGAAGAATTTGAGCCATCGCGTTCAAGAATAAGCACACCAGTTCAGCAGAAGCCCATGGCATTTGAAGAATTTGAGCCATCGCGTTCAAGAATAAGCACGCCAGTTCAGCAGAAGTCCATGGCATTTGAAGAATTTGAGTCAGCGCGTTCAAGAATAAGTACACCAGTTCAGCAGAAGCCCATGGCATTTGAAGAATTTGAGCCATCGCGTTCAAGAATAAGTACACCGGTTCAGCAGAAGTCCATGGCATTTGAAGAATTTGAGCCATCGCGTTCAAGTCAGTTTCACTCAAGGGCTGACTCTGCATCCAGATCTAAAAGGAATTCGTGGAGCGCACCGTCGTACAGATCAAGACAATCCAGAAGCGTGATTCAGCAAGAAGGAGCATTTTCCCTTTACAATCAACCTACCTTTCAAGAAACCCCTCAGTTTGGATCAATGGGATCGCTTGACCAGGGATCACTTTACGATCCCTATATATCGAAAACATCTCAATTGAAAGTAAGCTCACTGTACAATGAGCCAATATTACAAAGGCCATTGGAATCCGTTCCTGGTGGAATTAATTCTGCTGCCGTGCCAATTTGTCCAAGGTGTCGAAAAGCCAGTATGGTGTGTTCTCACTGTCAAAAACCATTCAAACGACAAAGTAACAAATCTGAAGGTAAAAAACGAGGAAGATAGTTGTTTTGCTCTAAAAATTATACTTTGTGGCTTTACAGTGTGCCGCCAGATCTTGACGTAAACGTATAAAGAATTAAAATTCAAAACAAGTTTGCACAGTTCATTCATTTTAAGCAGGAATGAACATTTTCACAAGTACTAACAAACAAAATCAATGTTATAGAGAGCATCTCCCTTTTGAGAATTGGTGTTTATTGTAGACCTTTGCTATCTGTGCTGTTACGCGGCCTGTACGTTGTTCTCCCAACACTGTCGCTGCTACCAAGAGCTTTACACCCAGAGAATTTATAAGGTTGGGTTCTCCGCTTATTCTTTTGTTACAATTTTGTCATACTGTGTCGCCCATTTCTGGGTGGGAAAGGTTAGGATCCCTTTTTGCTGTTTATAATAATTACTGTTTTTATAACATTTCTTGGTGGGAAGAACATGGCAAGTTTCCTACTCTGCTTCTCCATCACAAACCCCGCTGCGATTCTCGTGACTAATCACAGCTTTATAACCTATAATATATATTATTAAATTAAATATAATCTAAAATGACGGATATTATGCGCTGCCATCGTAAAATTGCGTATACTATAGGCTATGCTTTGAAGTAGTAGCACAAACTTCATGCCCACTTATTCACGATTTTAACATATTTCTAGGAACAATAGAGTATATATGAATTCTTTATGTTCTAAAGAATATTAGATTTGGCGATGGCCGTGCTTCTAAAACAAAACAAAAGACACACCCACCAGCGAGTTCCGTATTACAATCTTTTGCATGCTATATACGTACCAACATAAAGGCTAAGTTCAAAGAAGAAGCTTGCGTACAAAAGAGACCCGATTAACAAAACCCTTTTAAAAGTAAAATAAATGTTTTTTTAGTACACGCTCTCTAAAACAGCTGCTTGTCAGACTGGTATCACGATGAAAAATTGCCTTTTAGCAACCAAGGCCGCTAGAATTGCATAAAACTGCACGCAAAAACTTTATCGGACTCATCCTGTAGTCTATTTCAGCCTCGGTTTACGCCTCGGCCGCTATACTAGATTCATTCATTCTTCTGATTCCTACTTAACAGAATATTCTGTTTCGTGTTTACCATTGCGTAGCAACAAAGAAAGAGTACATAAAGCAAGTATGGGCAACCTTTGGAAAGGTGCGGGCTAAACTTTATAAAATTTATGAAGTCGCGGGCCGTAGATAATAGGCAGTTGTGAAAAAATAATCATGATACGGTTTTTTGTATTTATAAAGTATAATGCTAAAGTTACATGAATGAGAACAATATCGAACTGATTAGGTATTTACTTACAATCAGGAGAAATTAATGAGAAGCTTGAGCTTGAACTTGAGAAACAAGATAATCAACGTTGGCATCAATCCCACTAGTATATACAAGCACAGAGTGTTTTCAAAATTTTCATCTGTAAGTCTGGTTCGATACTTTGATTTAGGCCTATTGCAACATTTTTCTAGCGCTGACCGGAAGGAACACCCTCGTAGTTCAGGCTTTTGTTTCCACCTCTCACTCTCTTGTTGGCGAGAACAGAAAATATTTACTTTTTCGAGCGCGATTTTAAAGTGTTCCGCGGGCCGGATCAAAAGTCGGGGCGGGCCACATCCGGCCCGCGGGCCGGGCGTTGCCCATATATGACATAAAGTATAATTATTGCCATTAATAAGTCGGTTTTATTAACATCGTAATGTAATATTACTCTGTTCCTTTCAAGCATTTGTGTTGTAATATTGATATTACAGATACTTCGAAACAAGTTTGGCCCAAATTATTCAAAATCTTCTTTACCTGTTGAACTTCTAAAAAATTGAGGTTCATATTTTAATATCTGTCGGAAGAGATAGATTTCAATTCTGATTAAAATAATCAATGAAATTAATTAACATATCGAAAACAAATTCATTATTAACATGACATTTTAAACTCTATTTTATGGTTCCATTTTAAGTGTACACCATTTCAAGTTTCTAGGACAACATTAGTTTAGCAGAACCGGTCTCATTACTTCAGTCATCACTTAATGGCAATAGAATTGATATTCTGTCTCTTTTGCTTTTTCTGGCGCGGTTTTGTAGTTTTATTTTGCTTTGCTCACGATTCATTTCTCAGCTCCCAACATCAAACACATTAATGTAATGGTGTTACACTCACACTCGTAATTCACAGTGCTCCGGGGTCTCTGTCGTAATATCATAGAGTGGGCCATTCTCATTGCTAAGATTACTGTATAAATGTAGGTATTTATGTATCACGTACGCAAAAATAATGCTTTAGCCGACGAATCTACAGTAGCCGACGAATACTGGATGAGTCTGTTAAAGTTTTTTGCGAACGTGGTGCATACAATATTTTTTAAAATAAAAGCTCTCTAAATTATATGAAATGAAATAAAAATACCCTATAATTAATTATTATGAAAGGTATAGTCAGCCATTTGTTAACGTCATATTCTCACAGCCGCCTGAATCGCAGAACAAAAATGAACCGCACTAATACGAAATGCGATATAGATGCATAATATATGAGTAGCTTGTTTGTAAACAAATATGCATACGAACTAGTATTTATGAAAAGCTTGTGAAAATATGAGCGATAATCCCAAGGAAGTTTCAAACCAAGCCAGAAACATTGAATTGGGGCTGCTGCCAGTAAAATCTGGGCATCAGTAGACTATGGGAAGGAATATATTATTGCAATTAAATGTTGGATCATCCCTATACCCTTAGCAACCAGGGAAGGCGGTTGAGGCCAGGTAGGTTCCTTCACCCGCTTGGACCCTCACATTTACAAGGGCAGGAGATTAGGACCAACCGTAATTTCCTCCCCATGAGTCACCTAGTCTACTTCAATCAATCAATCTTAGATTTTTTAATATGTCATTTTATCTTAAAATGCTTGTTATATATCAATTCTACACATAATTACAAGAAAAATGACACCAAGCAATGTATAATTTACTTTAATAGGAACATTTCTAACAAATACCGTACATAAATAAAAGTTACAAGAAAACTGCTTTCAAGTCCTATGTTCCTATTAAAGTAAATTATACATTGTTTGGTGTCATTTTTCTTGTAATTATGTGTAGAATTGATATATAACAAGCATTTTAAGATAAAATGACATATTAAAAAAATCTAAGATTGATTGATTGAAGTAGACTAGGTGACTCATGGGGAGGAAATTACGGTTGGTCCTAAATCTCCTGCCCTTGTAAATGTGAGGGTCCAAGCGGGTGAAGGAACCTACCTGGCCTCAACCGCCTTCCCTGGTTGCTAAGGGTTATAGTAAGCAATGTTTCTCTTGTGAACCAAAATCTGAAAAGTTGTTGGCTGATTAAGTAGGATACCTTGTTTTGCGAAAAACCCTGGTAAAGTTTCTGGTTCTTATAAAGAAACATGTTGGCTTAATTTGTTGTTTTATGACCAAATATATGCTTTAAGTTGGTGTGACTGGATTTTGTTTATACATTGCACGACGACGACCTATATCCTAGGTCGCTAAAATGCAATTTTTCGGCGTATCCCAGTCCGACAATCAGCAGTTTTAGAGAGCGTGTACTAAAAAATATTTTATGTGAATAATTCACATGGTTTTCTGAGAAGAGTTAAAAATAATTACTTCTAAAATTAATGGATCTTGCTCTCTCATAAGAAGCGTTTTTAGTTTTTAAAGCCACATAAAACAAATTTGTTTGGATTTAAAGTGATAACTTATTAGGAGTAAAGAATTGATCCAACCATGAGGCTCGAGTCTCAAGAGGGCATGCGGAAGCTGTAAATATTGAAAAGAAATCTATCAACGAGCCGACCATTAGCTACCGTACTTCAAGGAGGATTACCACCTCAATAAAATCGGAGTTATTGGCCTGCTCATCCGCGTCAGAGGCACCACCGCCAGCTTAAACCATATAAATATTATTATGTAATAATTATGTATTATCCTTTGCTTATTTTATTGCTTGGATTTTTACCCCTACCGTACTTACAAGGAATTCCCTTCGAACATGTTAATTAGGCCGCCAAACTTTTTCCTGCCTTCCATTTATATATATATATATATATATATATTCAGCGGTAAGCTTTGAAGATTGCTGTTTACTTGCAGTGGTAAAAGCAGGAAAGTGGTCAATCGTGGTCATGCTATATTTTAATATCATATCTCTTTCTTGAGAAAATAAATAATTAATATTAGTAAAATAAATCGACGTACCTCAGTCAATAAATAAATAGTCGAATTAAATTCGAAATTGACGAGACAAGGTCTCATAAAAAATAACTTCATATTCCAGAAGTAAATAAATTATCTTTAAAAAGAAATCCTCTAAACCTAAAAGTTTTCCTTAAATAAGGTCCCTGATTCCTTAGAATAAGTCCTTCCCTCAATTATAAATAATTTATTAATTGATCTTTGTTAGGCTTATGTGTTCACTTGTTCAATAAAATTAATAAAGGTCAGCAAAGCATTAATTGGATAGAGAGATGCTATACTTTGTGGAAAGATACTCTTCGGGTTTCTTTCATCTGCTGAACGTAGCTAGTGTCTTTCTAATTTAAAATTTCATATACATACAGTATACAGAGCGACCATATTTATCCCCTTGTGGTGTATAAATCACAGAACATAACACATTACAAACCCTCTTCTTGGAGAGCTCGTTTGCCACAGTTGCTGTCTTGATTAATATCGTCTGGAGGGGATTTACACAGTTTCCAGATGCTTTTGCTCACAGGACAAAATACTTGGCCTCGCAGCAAAGATTATACCTATAGCCTACAGTAGTTACATCTCCTGGAAGCTGCTATGCCGCAGTTCTGTAATATTGATCAGAGCCACGGCGTGCAATGCGGCATCGTGTACCGGAAACCAGGTCGCTACACTTAAACAAATCGTTTCGAAAATAAAAAAAATAAAATAAAAACTGAATTCAAGTTCTAACTCCTTGACGTGATGCCAAGCCATTGTCCAGATAAGAAAGAACGTAACTGAAGCAGCCAAAGTAAATTATGCGCTATTATGCCAGAATTATGCGCTACTCTTATGTAAAGAAATTCTTATTTTAAATGCGTTTAAATCCATTATGATTGCTTATTATATCTTCTGTGAACAGTAAACTTCGCGTCAAAAAAAAATCTGAGATCTCCTCTTCATCAATTAAAAATGCCACCAGCTTGAAATGGAATAAAAAATAAATACAAATCCTTACACATACGTCGTTTGTTATAACTTAAAGATCATTAATGCCAAATTAGAAAAAATCGAACAACGCGTTTGGTCGTGATTGCGTAACAAACACATTTACACACGAACAGATGAAATGCCGGTAAACCTTGTACTGAAACAAAGTTGTAAATAATTAATATTTAAGAGTGAAAATAGTCTTCAATTTCTTATGTAGGTATAATATGAACAGAAATAATCATCTGAAAAAGCATGAGTATTTTATGTACATCACACGGCAAAGATTTGTCGTTCTCTAACAAGAACCTACAGTTTAGACAGAGCATTAAACTTGAACGTGTCATAAAATATTGAGAATGAATCTTTTCCTAAGTGATCGAAGGATATTTATTGCATGCTGTACTTGAAAGTACACTCTGTTATATCACGCACAGAATATATAGCACGTGTCAGACCCAACATATGCCACGGTATGGTATATAGATCGATTTGTTACTTCACTATCTAAACTTAATGGGACTACATTCGCTGTGGGAATAACAGGCGTCTAACCAGTAAAGTGAGAAACGTTTTACATAAATTTCCCATGTACTGTCGAAATTTCCTTTACACGTAATGCTATTGACTGAAATGAAAATTGTTTCTGGTCGGGGTCCTTCTACCTTGATGTATTTGTTCTTCCACTGAATAATGCAAGACTCTGCTTTTCTACGGTAAGCTCACCAGAAGTTCCGTAGTATACAGGAGAGTTCCGTATTTCGACTCGTTTTATTGTTTGCAAAAATATTGACTGGATTGTATTGGGTTTGACAGGAAGGAAAGAACATTTTACAAAATAAATTTTGGGAAAAGACACCTTCATAGGCACGCTGAAAGCAATGCTGCTGATGATATTATTTATATATTAATAATAATAATAATAAACCAAAACCGAACACATACACGAAATCAATATAAAGCTGGTCAAAATCACGACTTCCGTACTTTTATTTAAAAAATTGGGTGAATTTTTGTCTTGATACCGTGACTTTAGGCTTTATTCTGATAACTATATTTCGCTTGAAAACTTTCGGTAACGAGAATATTTACCCATCTCTTTAAGTTTTCCAGCAGAGAAGTTGTATGTTCGGTAATTGGTAATTTCGATAAGGCACCATCTCTTAAGATAATGAGGGTCCGTAACAAGTATACTTTACGGGATCAACAGCTTTGTTTCCTTTCTGAACAATAATGCTTCAGATTTGACGCCAAAGTAAAGTAAAAGATAATTAAAGTAAATAGACTACATCACTTACCTATATCGCATAATTGAGGCTACAATCGTTACAATTTGAACTTATTAAAAAAAATATAGTAGGCTGTCGCAATAATAAGTTAATAATAATAATAATAATAATAATAATAATAATAATAATAAAAATTATATAATAATGTTCTGATGGTTCTGACGTTATGGCCTAGGCTATTATATTGCGGGAGTTCGTGGATGTTCGATTCCCGATCGAATCATCAGGATTTTTCAGTTGACCTGATTCTTCCAATAGCACTTTGGCCCTGGGGTTGACTGAGATTCTAACAGAAATAAGAAGCAATCTTGGAGGTAAAGACTTGGATGCTTGTGGCTGATTATTACCAAACTAGCTTCATATTACGATTGTCCAAAAGCCTGAGGCAATTTACGGGAATATAAGGTCCCCGATTTTACATAATTAGATTGCACTTTAGTAATAAATTATTATGTTCAGGAGGGGGTGATGATGGTAATAATGATGATATAAAAAAATATCCTACTACAATAACAGTATGGACGGGATCGATTCGGAACTATCTAGATTGACTGGAGTAGTTTTGGAATTTGGAAGCTCAGTTATTGGAACATACTGTCCAAAATTAGGAATTCAATTCTTGGTAGCCACCGACAAAACAATATGACTGGAAAGTAGTCTACTTTTAAGACTCAATAATTATGAAGTTTTAAACATTAAACAGAATTGTGGTTAATATTCTGAACTGTTTGTTTCGTTCTTCCAAATGCTTGACTTAGAAAATATTGAAAGGATAGCTAAGCACAACAAAATACAGAAGTAGAAGGTGGTTGACGCCAGTTTATATTTATTTTCTTAAAACAAGAAGACAACAAGATCCGTGTTCTTCTGACAGCATGAGACAAAAAAAAAAGTTACTGTAGTCGTTAATAGCAGGCAAGTGAGCTTAGCGATTTATTTTTATAAATGAAGAATGATGTCAGGGAACCTATTCCTGGGGGATACAATTTTTTTTCTCTTCCTTAAACCAACTGTTGGGTCGTCGGAAGCTCTCACTCTTGAGGAGCTATCGATCCATGGTTCCGTATCGTTTGCCTCGGAATCGCAAATTCCTCATCCCGCTTACTCCCGCATCACACTTTTATCACACGGAATTTATGCCTCTGTGAAATGGGAGGCACTTCAGTACAGTTTTTGCAGTTTCGTGTGGAGCTATTCAGGAACCAGTATACTGTAACTTATATGTATTTCTATTCGTTGCACATACTGAAAGAGAAAAGTCAAAGAAAGGAAAGTGATCCCAGAAATCAATATCAGAATCTTCAGAGAACATGGTGTGTTGTATGAAGATTAATGAGCAGCATATCAGCGAATTGCTTCAAATTTCACAGTTAAATAACATAAGGAGTGGAGATAATTCAACTTGAAACAAGAGACCTTGTTACAATCGCTTCTCCTCTCCCGCAAGTGCAGTTCAACATTCTTACCCCTCCCCATAATTCCTCCTACATGCATCACCTCTCTCACGCGCATCTGACTGCCACCTCTGATTAATACCACTGTACGTCTTTACTCGTTGAATGTAATAGTTCATTTCTAGACAATCACTACTTACCGTTTCCACATTTATTTTTGAAGGTTGGGCTAGATGTGTGATTAAAACAAAGCTGTTTCGCCTTGCACAGAGAACCACAAGATTAACGCGTCAATAGCCTCTTGTCCGTTTTAACAAAACTCTTTGGATGTTAAGAACTCGAACTGACAGACATACTATACATAAATTGTACTCGTCGTTATAGACCAAAGTAAAAAGAAATAAAAAGTGAAACAATTTAAACAGTACGTCACTTTCCTAATCCCACACACTTAAACAGCTACTAATTACTTCAGGAGACCTACTGGAACACAAACATGTGTATGAGAGGAGGGTGTTATTCATTATTTTCAGTCCCATAATGAAAGGGAAAGGGAGAGATGGGGCAAACTACACATAGGCCTACATGGGAAGCGGGAACCGTAATACTGTGTGTGACAGCCTTTAACGGCAAGAACTACAAGTGGACTGTAAATTAGGTTATCTTGTAAGTGAAATTTGATTATTTAAATAATTCTATAGTCAGAAGAACTTTACATTATCATATTAAGTTAATAACTTCGTTATACATTATACAGTGAGTTCATTTTATGAGGAAACCTCGCATCACTGCCGCATTGCCGTAGTGCAGTGTATTATCGAAGCGGAATTACAGAAAGTGGCAAATAATTTGTTTAAACGATGTGAGGCATGTCTTACTGCTGACGGTGGTCATTTTCAACAGTATCTCAAATAAATGGTGAGTAATAAGCCTCTACATGTAGGCCTATGTTATGTTAAAGTCTTGATTTGCCGGTAATAACGGAACACGGTCCCCGCCATTGCAAGCACAACAGCGGGGAAAGTGTGAACAGGGGCAACGCTGTTAAAAAGTTTCCGCATAAAATGGATTCCCTGTATAAGCTGGTAAAGCCCCGCTAGCAATGTAGCATGTTTTTAGGTATAAAAAGTTCTCTATACAACACACCATATAGGCCTACATAGGCGTACCGAGGGGGGGGGGGTTTGGGGGTTTGAACCCCCCCCCCCCCCATTGATTAAAAAAAGGAAAATTGTATAATTTTTTAAAGTCTGCCCATAAATTACTTAATACGAGTATAAAGCGTGGGAAGCTTAAAACTCGTTATTTTGCGTCTTAATTTTTAAAATGTTCCGGGGGAGGACCCCGGAAGCTTAAAACTCGTTATTTTGCGTCTTAATTTTTAAAATTTTCCGGGGGAAGCCCCGGAAGCTTAAAACTCGTTATTTTGTGTCTTGATTTTTTAAATTTTCCGGGGGGGGGACCCCCGGAAGCTTAAAACTCGTTATTTTGCATCTTAATTTTTAAAATTTTCCGGGGGAGGACCCCCGGACCCCCCTCTCCCTGGATGTTATAACCACCCCCCCCCATATGGTCGGCCTGGTTACGCCTATGACCATATATCATCCTTGGCTGTAAACAATGAATTCAGTGAGTAGATTTGTGAAGAAATTTGGAATAAAATCAGCAACAACTGAGGTCAGTGGGTTGCCCACCCATGCTTGATGTTTACGCTACACCGATCAAGCACAAGAGAATCTCGAGATGTGTACGTGGACATCGTAATCGTTTGAACTTCCTACATCTCCATTCAGTATGAGCTCTTATTCGGTAAGAGCCATCGCCTTGTATAGAAGAGAAGAGAGATCTCGCGTTTCTATTCTCAGATGTTTTTGATATTCACAATTGAGTAACAGTGCATTTTTTAAATTCTTTTTAAAAATGTAATTTACTACGGATGCAAATGTGAGATCTGTGAACAAATCTACCGGGTGTTCGGAAATTCATATTACAAACTTCTAGTGCTAGTAGAGGGGACTTAGTAGACAATATTTCGAATAGGAAACCATGTACGGTACGTTTCCGGACATGGGTTCCTATTCGAAATATTGTCTACAAAGTCCCCTCTACAAGCCCCCAGAAGTTTGTAATATGAATTTCCGAACACCCGGTATATTAACATTGATCCTTTAAGAAATAATTGAAAGGTGGTGAATACTGTATATCTTTTTTCGGAGTCGTACGTTGTTAAAGTAAAATTTGATTACAAAAATTTAGCCTGATTACACACTATTTCTACTTTTAATAGAATTTAGGCATACTTCGGATATGATATATGCCTATGCAGTTGCTTGGGAATAGTTATTTGAGTTGATTATACCTTTTAAATGGATCGTACTGTATAGCTGTATGCCGACTAAATCACTGGCCCCCAACCGGTGGTCCACGGACCACAGACGACAGCATATGTAAAACGTTGCCAATAAATGCGGATTTTGAAAGTGATAATTATGCGTTGAATGAGATGTGGTGACAATATCCGTAGTTATTATTATTATTATTATTATTATTATTATTTATTAAATTGTTTGTAATTAACTTGTACTGTACACTAATTAATAGTAGTAATAAATGTGTTCTAAAAACTGTTTTACTTAATTTTGGTTATGGGGAAGGCGCTGAGGAAGATCACAACTGATAGAGGGTATGGCGGGTACGCTGACTTCTACGGGTTGGGAATCACTGAACTAAATGAAGAAAGATAAATGCTTGGCGAGTGGATCGGAGTGGTGTCAGCGGATTTATTTAAGGGGTGCGCCAGTCCCCTACCTAACACTTACCGGTAAATCTAAGGACATACAATCCCCGTCCTGAACTTCGAATATGGTATATGCCTATGCAGTTGCTTTGGAATAGTTATTTGAGTTGATTATTCCTTTTAAATGGATCGTACTGTATAGTTGTATGCCGACTAAATCACTGGCTCCCAACCTGAACCAGGAAAAAAGATTTTCACTACTGAAATATGACCAACCCAGCCGGGAATCGAACCCGGTCCACCGGGACGGAAGGCAATTATGTCATCCCTTCGTTTTAGGTAACAATAAGTTATTACACTTTTTGAATAGCAGCTTCTTTATCAAATGTTATAGGCTATAAAAGCACAACAATAACAATAATAATAATAATCATAATCATAATAATAATAATAATAATAATAATAATAATAATAATAATAATGTTGTGTTCCTTACAAAATGATTGGACCTAAACGCAGGGAATGTTCGAAATTTTAAAATTCTTTTCCTCATTTGTTTGCTATTGCCAGATAGTGGAAAGGATCATTAAAAGCGTTAGAGATGCAGATGATAATCCACAAGTGTTATTGATGCGTTGTTTACTTTGTTTCATAATCCCACACTGGTTGTCACCTACAGCTGACTTTCTCCCACTGTCGTTCAACTCCCACAGGATCGTTAAAATAATATGGAATAAAAATGTTTAAGGTACGGCCAATTCATGGATCTTGAACATTATTTTCTATACAGACGAAGAGGTTTTCCTCAGCTTTCAACCATGAATAAAATACAATGGGATTGAATTAAAATTGCTTGTTTTTCTGATTATTTGAAGACAGTTGTGCACTGATACTTCATTAATTATAGACCTTTAGGCCTATAACCATTATCGGTGTTCCTTAATCTTAAAATCTGTACTGATTATATAGCCTTCAGCTGTTGGGATAGCCACTTTGCGGTCTCCTAATACTGCCACTATTTCTTTCTTTGAGATTTCGGAATTGAATTATTTATTATGGACAGATCATTTATACAACTCTAATTCATTCTGTATTGGTATCGGTTCCACACATTGAATTACTTCTTTATACTGTAATCTAGAAAAGAGCAAGTGTTCCGAGATTGGCAGGTCTTAAGGGAATGGCTTAATTTTTTTCACTCTCTGTGACCTTTGACCGATTATTGAATTGCATCTTATAAGCACATGTCTTGAACATTTTTCTTTAAATTTATGGAACTTAAAATAGAGCACGTGACTTTCAAACAAACGAAGAATGAATTAAGAAGATTCCACACCTTGAAAACCCTCCTATGAATGTATAGCATAACACTGTGGAATGGTAGAAATTGTGTGCCAAGAACCAGAAAAATAACTGGATTCAGTTGCCAAACATCAAGATGAGTCACTGCACTGCAGACGTTTTGCAGTGTATATGTTGATTTCGCAAGGCGCCAACGGGGTCATTCACATGGGGGGGGGGGGGGGTGCAAAATGGGGAATGAGTCCCCGCGTCGTCGCATCTGCGCCATTGTGGGAGATCGAACTGGATTTGGGGGCACTTGCAGCCCCTGTAACCATCTGTGATCCGTCTGTGTTTTGCTCTTTCTGAAGTTTTCAAAGAATTGATTGTGCTAGAAGTTTACCTATTGTCTTTGTCCATGCCCGTGGTCTTTGTTGATTTCGATATAATAAAATAAAAGTAGTGGTCACGAAATGTGGGTTACTGCCAAAAATGTGGGCGGCTGAAAAAGAGAGGGGATATTACGGAAAGGAATGTTTGTTTATATCTGTCGTAGCGTTCTTGGAATTGCTCATAGAGAAGCCTTTTCTCGAGTATTAATTTTTCATAATCGACTTAACACCGTTCAGAAAACGAAATCTGTTTTATGTTATGTGCTACATACAAACAGGTAATTAATTCTACAGAACTTCCTGTTGACAAAAATATCTTAAGATAATACGGAGACTGCCGTGAGATTTGCGTTATATCAGGAGTAATCCAATGCATCATCATCATCATCATCCTATCATGTATTAGGCCTAGGGGCCCGTTACGGTCTCAATCCATCGTTTAAGGGGTCTGCCCAATGATCTCTTGCAATGCAATGTAATAAAAGTAAGTTATCTAAATTTGAGCGTAAGTTTGTATTGTATGAAGATGGATTTCGATTGGAATGTTGAAATTTATAATTGTTTGAAAAGGGAATAAGTCTTCAACCGTTTTAACAGGCAATGTAGGATAAAAGAAAAATTACCAACCGTTTTAACAGGCAATGTGGGATAAAAAAAATTACAAGTGTTAGCTTGTCGATTTGATGGTATGGTGAAATTATTGCGTAATTGGCAGAACAGAACACTGTAATAGTTACACAGTCAAATGATAATTCTTTCACACTGGCCGTGTGTAGGCCAAGATTGAAAGGTGAAGTCTGACAAAAATTCAATGCCATAGCTGGGATTTGAACCAGGATCTTCGGCTCTCCGTGTCGCTGCTCTTACCAATTGAGCTACCATGGCAACATTACGGTACAACATTAAATTCTCCAACTGACTCACAGTCACCCTACAGTTTGTCGAAACGAAAATAATAGGGATCATTATAGACTGTAGGTTTCCTCTGGGTTTTCGAGTTCCTATGTCAAGTTTCATTTCTCCGTTTACACTATCGGCATCAGTATTCATAGTCTGCAACTGTAAAAAATCATACTTAATTTGATCCTTCAATAGTCAAGGATTATAAAATAATAATAATAATAATAATAATAATAATTTTTAGATCAGGACAGGCCTGACGTTATGACATGTTATGACTCTGCAAAGGACATTTCTTCAATTTTATAATATAGCTTTTTAACATGTTTTGGTAGTTGTGGCAACCAAATAAAATAGGTTAATGCAGGATCATAAACTCAACTGTGCACTAATAAATACTTGTGTAAGAAGATAGCTGCAAAGTAATATATTTTACAGCAGTAAATTTACTGACTGGTTTTCAATCTGAAGGCAGCTCTGTCTAACTGCATCCTCAGTTGTATAGTGGTAAGATAAATGTTTCCCAGTGGAATTTACAGTATATGTTACTCTTATTCGTTTATTTAAAATTAACGGTTCTACAATGCATATAAAAGCATTTCTGAAATATGTCTGTGTGTGTGTGCGAACAGAAAGAAAAATCGTATAAAAACAGAATTTTTTATTTGGTTAGAAATATTCTGGGGATTTGACACGAAGATTGGCGACAACTTTCTCTTACTTTTACTATCACTGCCTTTATGAAGAAAATTCAATTTTTTGTTGTTTTCTCGAAAATGACTCTTACGATTTTAATTAAATTTTGTACATGAGGTGCTTAAACTAGGAGCTAGAGCTTTTGTTATAAACTTTTTTTTCGAAACATTCTGACAGAGAATGAATCGCTTAAAGAACCTAAACGAGCATGTATAGTATTACTATAGTTCAATGAGTATCAAGTGTTTGCCTGAGATCGCGTATCCCAACGATTCACAGGTTTCCGAATGGCAAACATTAACATTCACCGGACGTGTGGGGCCATGTGTGCAGATGTAAACATATGTTACGATAGTTATGATTAAATGGCGAATTTACATAACAACAGGTTTTCATAATCATCGTTTAAATTTGTAAGATAGAAATTTACTTGAATTAATTAATTTTATCGGTTATTTCCACGACCTCCAAAGTGAGTTGTTTCTGTATTAAATGATTAGAAATATTAGCCTGGCTATTGAAAAGTTTACTAACAAAACTAACAGAAAATGAGTTTGCAGTAAGATATTATTCTCAAACTGAATAAAGAACACTAATGTCTGGCCCTTCTAAGAAGGAAACCTGAAGAAAGAAAGAAAAGAAAAAAAAAAACAAACAAACACACACACAGTATATCTGTTTCACTATAACACATTACTCGTAGCTCGTAAGACTGAAAAGTGAGACAAAAATTCATCTCTTCAAGAATTATTTGAAAGGAGAGATATAAGATTAATAGAGTAATGCTTTATGTAAATGTGGGGACTTTTATTTAAGTATTATGTTTTTCTCTCATGGAAACCACTTATTCCATTGAAATTTTCCTAATCGATTTCAAACTTAGGGCCAACTGATGTTTTCTCTTGATGGCTGTCTTATTATCACTTATCAGTTATCAGTATATACTCTATATAGCCTAAATTCTGCTCTGATAGGTTAACAGGGTTTTTAAAAGAACGAAACCAAATCTCTATGTGCATTAAATGCTCAATATTTTACAATACCTAAAAATTAACTAATTATTTTGAGAAAAAAAACTACAGGTGTTACTTTTGCAGATATGCTACATAACATTTAAGTTATGTGTAAAATCTGCTTAATTTTTACAAAATGATCGTATGTTACTTTCTGGAAGAAACCATTAAACCTAAAATTCAATATAGAATACCGTAATATGTAATATTGTTTTGAACTTTATCGTCAAACGACACTTTATTACTGTTACCATAGTGAAATGGAGATCATGTGTATACTCAGTAAAATATATAATACGATTTAGAACATTAAATTTACCAAATACAGTGGTTATTATACAGTATATGTCTAATGTTTCTAGATTAACCAGAATTACTAGTCTGTTTCCCTTGAGTCTATTGCCTACACTGAAACAGTCTGTTCAGAATAGATCATTAACAACATGTTGAGCACTTGATCCACTGGACTTGAAATGCATTGCAGTTCACGGTAATTAATTCCTCATAGGCTTGGGTATGCGATCGG
Organism: Ectobius pallidus; assembly: GCA_964059195.1. Taxonomy (NCBI): domain Eukaryota; kingdom Metazoa; phylum Arthropoda; class Insecta; order Blattodea; family Ectobiidae; genus Ectobius; species Ectobius pallidus. The sequence continues at coordinate 163,738,126 of CAXKWD010000001.1, read as the reverse complement.
TAGTTGAGGTTGGAGTTTCTGCGAGCCACGGGTCTCATGTTTGGTTTTGCCTGCTTGGTATTTTAATCCCATCTTGAACCACCCACAAAAGCCAGCCAACTCTTGCAGCACATAATTGGACGCCCTCCAAATGACGGGCTTCTATAATTCACACTTACAGTATCAAGGGCGAACGAATTTTCTCAACCTGTAACCTTCCATGCACCTTGGCACACAGCTGTTGCTTGAGGTGGTCGGCTTAATAAGTGCAGTAAGCATTGTTTGGGATGGAACACCCTCATCTCTAGGGCGCAGGTCAGCTCCCTCCCTTTCTCCATACTGTAGGCCTATATATTTTTACTCTAGTTCTTTTCCCAGACTCACATAAGTGTTTTCATTTACTTAAAATCACAATAAATGTAAAGTTGAAAAAGACGGCTTTCTTTCTTTCTTTCCTTCTTTCTTTCTTTATCGTAGTTTAACCTCTCCCTTTTAGGATTTAAGCGACCCCAGCCGCCCGGGCCTTACAGGGCCGCGACCTGTCGGGAGAGGGATTATCTTTGGATCACATACATACTTTTTTGACCAGACAAGGACATGGAGGGCCTCACCGGATGAGGGATCAGCCCAATGGACGGCTTTATTTTACTATTACTATTATAAAATCTTATTTTTACCACTATTATTATTATTATTATTATTATTATTATTATTATTATTATTATTATTATTATTATTATTATTATCATCATCATCATCATCATCATCATTATTATTATCAAGGAAGTTTCTGTATTACCAGTTAAATAGGATCGGCCTGGGTGGTGCAGTTAGTATCGCGCTGGCTTTCTGTGCCCAAGATTGCGGGTTCGATCCCGGCCCAGGTCGATGGCATGTATGTGTGCATAAATATGACAGGCATGTAAAAGAACTCCTGCGGGAGAAAATTTCGGCACACCGGCGACGGTCACAGGATTAATTTGCAGTACACCCACATCGTTAAATAACCATATACCAACAACCTACCACTTACATTGAAATGTAAGATAATTGTTGGTAGCGGACGAAGGGTCAACTAATGGTCCTGACTTCATGTAATCGAGACTGGCTGTACTTGTTACACTCCTTACAGTTGTGTCCTCCTTGTGATCTTATAATAGTTCGCTGCAACAGCTAATCTTTCGTATATTTTTTTGTCAAATGCAAATTTGTAACAGTAGTGTAGCAGTCATGCGTCATGGGTTGCCTACCTCTTAGGCAATTCACGTTCGTTCCAGAACTGTTGTTTATTGGTTATGATTTAGGGGGTGGATTTCTGTGACCTAAAAAATAGGATATATGCATGCATTTATGACCTAAAAACATTAAAATATGACCAATAAAATTTAAAATATGACTTTACTACTTACACATTGTGTATATTTTTTTTAAGTTTCATTAGAATACATTTTATTAAAATATAGTGTTAATTATTTTAAAAAATCTGTAAATTCTCAAAAAGTATCATTATAATGCAAAATTTACAAAATATGATATGAAACTTCAAAATTTCTTTAATATGCACACAAATATGCCAAAAATATGACCTAAATATGCATATTCATACTAAATATGCTACAATAGTTGAAAAATTTCTAAATATGCAGTTATATGCACAATGAAAGCCGTTCCATTTTCACCAGAATGCTTGGAATCGGGTTTAAATTAGTCGGAAACCTGAAATAATACAAAGGGGAAAAATATGACATGTCATAGAAATCCGCCCCCTAGTTATGATTATTTAACAGCGATTGTGTACTGCTACTGCTACCGAAATTCTATCCTGCATGAGTTCTTTACATGCCTATTTACACCCGCCGTACTGATCCGAGATCGAACACTCATATTTGGGATTTGGGAAGAGTAAGCCTGAGTATTACTGGCTGATCCAGCCAAGTAGACGTGTGTCTCTTCAGACTAACTTTAACTTTCCTGTATTAAAATATAGAATTGTTATTGTGTTAATACAAATGTAATAACTTTGAAGTCTTAGGCAGTATAATTAATTGATAAATTTCATATTTACCGCAGAGGGAGGATTATTTTCGACAGTATTTGCCTCCTTATACCCTCTGATATTCAAATAAACACAGAACACACTGTGATACTGATATTTATGTGTAAAACATTAGAAGACCATTAAAATATATGTACAGATTAAAATTAATCACAAATTACACACAGGTATATGCTGTAAAAACACTAAAATTTGTATATAAAATGAATTTCCCTATTATTGGGAGTCTTTGCACCATACATATGATGGTAGTGTCCAAATCTTCAGGATTGTAAAGTGTTCCTCTCTTGATTGTTTTGTGAAGTTCATGCAGAATTAAATGCCCAGTGTGTTGCAGTGTTGTTTTGATATTGAATATGCATTTCGGCGCAATATAGCTACGCCATCATCAGTTCCTGTTAAAAATTAAAGTAAAAGCTAACGCAAGAGGTAAACTAGTCTTTATAAGTGTTTTTTAAATTATGTGTGGACTGTTACTAACCTTGTGTTGTAGAGTCGGAACTTGGGCGAATGACTATGATGTAACTGATTACACCTAAAAACACCAACTTAACAATATTGAAAATACAATGGAAATTATACACAAACAAAACAAAGGACACAAACTAAATACTCTAGAACAACTCGAAATATATAAACACAAGGATATAATACTAAACGAAGACCAAATCGATTACAATCCACTGTTCCAAATCATTTATGAACGCACTCACCCTCCATAAATACCCGCACCTAGCACCACAATCAGTTACTTCATAGTAATTCGCCCAAGCCATGAGTGAGCTACTAGTACTGATACCTAACTTAAGGGTTGATATAAACCAGAAAGTGAAGCAATATAATCATGAGTTTCATGCTTAGGGCAGAGAAAATCATGTTTTTCACAATGGATTTTTAAACTGCTTGACTTCTTTTCCTTATCACCGTTTTGTAGCTTTATAAATGCATTTCTTTTTGTATCACATTAAATATGGTGTTTAAATAATTAATTATTGATAATTTTGTTATTTGCAGACGATAACATGCGACTGCGAAGCTATGCCAGCTATGCAACTGAAGGCTTTCCGCCAGAGAGGTGAGAAGGTAGAGGTGTCCCACTTCCGGGTGAATGTGAGCAGGTTCCGGGCCAGGCTCAGCATCGTCTGTGTCACAGAGAAGCTCCTGGCAGACGTCAAATGTGATGGCTGGCCGGATGTGAGTGCTTTTCTCATCAATATCTCAAGTTCCTCACTTGTGGTCTAGGTATGGGACTCTAATGACTCTGTACGTAGAGAGAGGTCCCTGTTCCATTTCATTGAGTTTTGTTAACTATGAAAAGAATTTATAGATATTGGAGAGTGAGCCAAGTTTTGGGCTCAAACTCACCTAGGCCTGTTATCTAGAGGCAAAGGAAGTGAAGTTAAACTTTTGGATAGCCTATCTGAGAATTTGAGCATTTATTAGATGATTTTTAAAGAAGGAATTTTCTGCAGCTTAGACTTGTTTCATTATTGCATCATTAATTGTTAGTCCTGGTGATAGTATATTTTGTCTTTATTCTGATTGCTCCGTTTTTCTGCATGTTAGATCTTTTATTTGTTAAAAACAATAGATTCAGAAACCCCTAAACGACATTCATAAATAGAGGTGTTTTTTAAGATTATAGCAGTGGGATAGAGGGGCTTTTGAACTTAACTCTGATTTTCAACATGGCATTATATAGTACTTTAGATGGTTTTGAACATATAAATAAACCAATTTAAGCCATCTGTACAAATCTGGTGATGAACATAAGTAAGAAAATATGGTTTGGCGTTTAGGGGATTTTGAATCTAGAGGATTCATTTGCAACTGAATCAAACCAAATTGTATTATCATATGTGATATAGTGCCTGGAATTTTTTTTTTTTTTAATAATGCACTCTATCACATTCCAGTGTTAAAATGAGTGCAAGACATGAAAGAAATTACAGAAAATTTATGGTTTCATTAGCATATTATTGCATATTTTATTAGTTTTGTGATAATGCATCATGCATAATGCCTTGCATTTATTGAGATACGAGTGTGTTTATGAAACAAGCAAAGCTTTGTATAGGGATGTCAAGGGACCATGCTAAAAGTTTGAATTATTCTCGATTTTAAATTTTAAAATTTTGGATTATCTGAGTTTGACTGCATTATAATTCAGCTAAGAAAATAACATAAAGTATTAAAATTCCTTAACTGATGCAGCATACTTCATTGATTCCAGAGCATATTTTGCTAATTTTAGAGCATATTTGCTGCATTTCTGGGTCTTAGGGTTATATCTGCAGTTGTTGAGAAATTCTGATGTTTCATATACATGAAATTAGTAATGCTTTAGAGTTTAGACCAAGAAAAGTGGTGCTAAGAAAAATAAAATGAACCCATTTCTACTACTGATTGTTTTTATTCATGTCAGATTTTGTTTAGTTATATCAGTTGACTGAGACTATGTGTAAACCATTCTTGTTTCCTAGCATATATAAATCTTTTCATCTTTACATATGATTGAAGACTTTCTCCCCATATTAAGTAAAAGTTATTCCTCAGGTTCGCGAGCGACCCCTGGTGATCCCATAAGGGGATATTCTCAGCGGATTTGTTACCGGGGTGCGCCAGTCCTCTACCTACTTAAACCTAAGGACACACACACACACCCAGTCCTGAACCCGGGAAAGAAATTTTTCACTACTGAAAAATCCCCGACCCGGCCAGGAATCGAACCCGGGCCGCCAAAATGGAAGGCAGGCGCGCTACCGACTCACCCATGGCGGTGTATATTAATTACAAATCCTCAGTTAATCACCTGAGTGAGCTCATTGCACTCCAGCGTTTAGCAGCGTATTCTGTTGCCATCCCCATGCACCCTGGAGAAATTCATGAGTTGAGGAGTCTTAATTATTTTTATTCTGATTTTTTGTAAAAAGTAAGCGTTCTCATGGTTTTTACGGAAGAAAATTAATAATTTTACTAACATAAATGATCTCAGTTCTTTGACAAACATTGATATTTCGATGTAAATTTGTCCAGGACTTGAATTGAACCCAGAATTTTGGCTTAGTAAACAAACACTTGACACTTCTCAGCAGTGTTGTAACAAATCCAAACCCATCCCAGATAGACCCATGCAGACACTGTTATAAACAAATATCTATATTGTAGGGTACATGCATTTAACTGTTGACGTTACTTTCATTACTTGTACCAAGATTACTGTGTACATATTCATTCCATTTATATATTTAATTTTCTTTTGTAAAATAGCAAAAGTTACAGAGTTTTTGTGGCAATTTTTACAGGGATTTCAGGACAAATTTCCTTCAAATAAATTATATAGATAAGTTCATAAATGGATTATTCAGTTTCTGGCCTGCAATGTTTAAATTCTGATCTATTTTAACCAGTTTTAAAAATGATACTATGAAAGAATCAACCTTTTAATTTGTCAATGCATCTCATATTTAAGATGTAAATAATTAAAGAAACATCAACATATTCAGTGCAAATTTTCTGGTAGTTTTGTAGTTTATAAAATCATTGCATTATAATTGCCTGCTTTTCAAGAAGTTGATCTAGGCCTATATTAGTATAATAAAAATTACAAAATAATATATTAATTGTCTGTTAGAAAAAGCCTGTATTTGACAATATTAAAGGTAATTTTTTACTTTGCAGATACCCATGAACATTAATTGCTGTATTTATTGCTCTATAGAAGATAACATTTAAACTTTTAACAAATCATGTTTATTTTAAGCTATAGCCCTCATTACTGTATATCCTAGCACAAAGAAAAAATGAAAATTTTTGTCCAAGTTTTCTGTTGTAATTTTTATTATAAATAAATCATTTTCATCTTGGTATAATACATGGTTTTGAATGTTTCAGATTAAGGTGGCTCTTGCTCCAGTGGGAACCATAAAGAACAGTTTGGATGAGCAACAGCTTCAGGAAGTGTTGTCAGAGATAATAGTTGTGGCCCTCAGAAACACTGAGGTTAACCTCAATTTTGGTGAATATCCCAGCTGTCCGAGACTTGTCAGGCAGCGTGTCACTCCTCCCCATGTACTTCCTGTCCATTATGATAGTATGGTAAGTTTAGATGCAAAAATTATTGTTAGCTGAACTGTTTGTACTTAACATCAGGATGTATCTATCTACTTAGAAGGACTGAGCCTGTCATTTTTCCAGACTGGCATTGAATTTCCATGTGATATATTTTATACTTTTTAAAAGAAAACGTACACTCTTAAATGAATAATGGTAGTGTTTAGTACATATTGTTTGACAATGTAACCTATTGTAGTTTATCATGTAGGAGCTATTTGTATTGGATACAAATTCTATGGCCTTGTGTGTGAACAACAATATATATATAATATACAAACATATTTATTTTATTTTTATAGGAGAAAATAATTTCTGACTCAAAATTTGTTGCTTGTTCAATGATAAATTTATTTGGTTGGCTAATACCACTGGGATATATATGTATATATATTTATTTATATATATATTTATTTATATTTATATATATATTTATTTATATTTATATATATATATTTATTATATAAATCATTTAATGATTTCTCCTAAAATCAATTTCATTTGTTTGACTAAGAATTTTTTTACCTTTTTAGTGAATTGTAAGGAATTCCCCATCCCTACCAAACAAATGTGATTATATACATAATCTTATGGTATAACAGTTCAAATTTCTCTGATTGTATTATTTTAAAATGATAAATATCTCAGAAAAAGAACTAAGTACATGATCGTGACATGTCAAAGTAAAACGCCAAAAATTATTAGAATAGCTGGTAAATCATTCGAGAAATTCAAAGAGAAATTCAAATATCTGGGAGCAGTAATTACAGATACAAATAATATTAAGGTAGAAGTTAAATGTTGATTGAAATCAGGAAATGTTTGTTTTTATGCAGTTTGGAAACTTTTACTTCTTGTCTTCTACCCAGAAATCTAAAAATGAAAATTTATAAAACAGTTATTCTGACAGTAGTATTATATGGATGAGAAACATGGTCACTTACTCTTCAGGAAGAACATAATCTGAGAGTGTTCAAAAACAAGGTGCTTAGTAAAATATTTGGACCTAAGAGAGATAAAAATGGGGACTGGAGAAAACTATGGAGTTTTCTCCAGTCCCCGTTTTCATAACCTACATTCTTCACCGAAGGGTACGGGTAAGGGTAATTAAATCAGGGAGGATAAAATGGGCTGGACATGTTGCATGCATGGGGGAGGAGAGAGATATCTCAGAAATATTGACTGGGAGACCCAATGGGAAAAGACTACTTGGAAGACCTAGATGTAGGTGGGAGGACAACATTAGGATAGATTTAAGGGAAGTAAGATTTGCGATGGTTGGTTGATGAAGTTAGCACAGAATAGGGTTGAATGGCACGCTCAAGTAAGCGTGGCAATGAACCTCAGGGTTTCATAAAATAGATAGTATTCCTTTAACTTACTTAGGAATTGTCTATTGCCATTGCTAAGTAAGTAAATAAATACTTCAGTCATTGCATCTGAAATACTAATACATTTTATGTTTTCAGCTGGGTACTACCCAATATTCGTCCATTCCATCAAAGACTGCAATAGATAAAAGGCTCCTTGTTAAAGTAATTAAAGCCGCTTCTCTAGGTGCAAAACAAGGTAAATATTGCTTTTCTTGAACTGCTAATATGTGCATACTTTGTTTTATGGATTCACAGAATTTTTACTGGTACGTTTGTTTCTTTACAGGTTGTCATGAGCCATACTGTGTTGTGGAAATGGATGAACCGCCACAGAAGAATTCAACTTCTGTTAAAAAAGACACTAATAGTCCTAACTGGGATGAACATTTTCTATTGTAAGTTTTATCTAAAAATTCTGCAATATGACCTTTTTGGAAGGGAAATATACCAATTGGTCTTCTGACATTAACTAATTCCATACTCTGAAAGAGAGAGTTCTTGGAAAAATCAACATATTTCATGCCTACTGTTTTTCTTCTTAACCTTTCTAGTCCTTCCTTGGGTAATGTGCTGAATCCTCATCAATGCTGCGCTTTGACTGAAGAAACCATCAGTTGTAATCCTCTCACACATATTAAAATGTGGAGCATTATCATAAATAAATCTTTTTATTTTACTCTTTAAGATTATTCCATCTGCCGCCATAGGATGGTTAGTAGAATGTCTGCCTTCGACTCTGGCAGCCCACGTGTGATTTCTGGTCAGGTCAAGAAATTTCCTTCCTGGATTCAGGACTGAGTGTTGTGTTGTCCCCTCATTCCTGTCCCACAAGAGGAAATGGTATCAACCTAACCTGTACGAGCCTTGGTTGAGTTGTCATCACAAGGGGGCGGATTTCTATGACATGTCATATTTTTCCTCTTTGCATTATTTCAGGTTTCCGACTAATTCAAACCCGATTCCAAGCATCCTGGTGAAAATGTAACGGCTTTTATTGTGCATATAACTGCATATTTAGCTAATTTTCAACTATTGTAGCATATTTAGTATGAATATGCATATTTAGGTCATATTTTTGGCATATTTATGAGCATATTAAAGAAATTTTGAACTTTCATATCATATTTTGTAAATCTTGCATTATAATGATACTTTTTGAGAATTTCTAATATGAAAATACATTTATTCAAACCATAACAAGCTGAGATGAAATGTGATAAACTGCAAATATTTTCAGTATATCTTTAAAACATCTATACTTCTCAGAAATGCAGTAGTAGTGATTGCATTGTCTGTGGAATGTGGGATTTCTTCTAGCAGGTAAGCCTCTATTGTTTGGCTTCCCGAGCAAAAACACTGCACAATACAGAAGGGGGTGGAGAGATAGATAGATGGTTTTCGTAGAATTTGTCAGTTTGTCAGAGACAATAAAATATGGGTGTCGATCGACGAAAAGACGGATGTAAGTAAACTAATTGTTTTTATTCCCCCCCCCCCCCCAACAGGTTTCATGCTGTAGAAGAGAACGGTACAGGTCTTTTATGTTACCATTTAAAGACAGATATTTTAAATGATTAACACTATATTTTAATAAAATGTGTTGTAATGAAACTTAAAAAAATATACACAATGTGTAAGTGGTAAAGTCATATTTTAAATTTTATTGGTCATATTTTAATGTTTTTTACATCATAAATGCATGCATATATCCTGTTTTTTAGGTCATAGAAATCTGCCCCCTAGTCATCGCCCATGGTTTTGTTCCAGGTCTAGACCTGCCCTTGGGCATAATAATAATGATAATAATAATAACAACAACAATTATTACTATTATTATTATTATTATTATTATTATTATTATTATTATTATTATTATTATTATTACAATTACAATTACAATAATTACAATGTTTTAAAACATCTCACAGCCAAACACAACATAAACTGGACCCTTATGAATAGTTTTATTAATACTTAATAATTTATTTATGGACTCCTGTATTTATATTATTCTTTCAATTTTCAGTGACTTAAGTCCGAATACTGCAGAGATTCTGTTTGAAATATACGATCGAGCAAACAAGAGCAGGTTCCTCGGCCTGGGCATTGTTGGGGTTGAAGAACTCCTCATCAATCCTAGCCAGAGACAAGTCATCTCCCTGCAGTCTCGTCCCTACGAACAAGATGAAGTTTCGGGCACTTTAACTGTAGAAGTAAGTTATATTTATTTTAAATTTAAGGAATTTAAGAAGGATCTCTAACTGCCAAAAAATTGTATTTTCATCTGCCATCCAGCTGAAGGTGACAAGGTGGGTCCAGAGTAAAAATATATTATCTCCAGTACTATAATTTAAAGAAAACTAGAATATTTTACATCTAAAATATCTCCACAGACAGTTACACAGATCCACATCCTATTTCAAAATTAGGCCACGTTACAAATCTGTCAGTGTTGGTGTAGCTGGAAATACCTCTGAAAATCATTGGCAGGAAAATCCTGTGTGACTTCTTTTGTATGCCGGACTATGTGCTGAGTTGAACTTCAAGATAGTATTATTTATTAAGTGTCAGAATAATACTTTCTAAGACTACTTGGTGAATGTGAAAAATGTCTGTCCGTGTTTCTGTATGCATGATAACTTGAATATGCTTTATCAGATTTTTATTAAACTTAATATACAGCTGTCGTTTTATATCTGTGCCTCTCGCCGACCGTTGGAATTTTGTTACAAGTGCTTGTGCGGGAGCAGGTAGTCCGTGTATTCCAATACAAAAGACATCCAGTTCCCTTTCTAGTCAATGCTTGTCCGAGCTCAAATCTGTTCACATCTGCTGCCCGTTGTAAATTTAAGAAATGTTTTTGTGCACGCTAGTAGAATCGAGCCTCTCTCTTCTGCTACGAGGAAATAGTCCCATGACAGACCGGCAGAGATATAACACAATGTCTGTACACACACTTATAATAGGAAGAACACTGTTGATTTTGAACCAAATTGGTTGACTGGTACCACAGTAATGACCAATTAACGGTTACAGGCTTTATAAAAAGCAGATTTGCATCAGTCGATAGAACTGAATAACTGCTGTTGGGAACTGAAGACACATTGCATATTTGTAGGCCTTCAGATGTTTTTGGCAAAAATAAAGGAATATTGTTAACGTGAGGAATTTGTTTTACATTTGTTCTGTTAATATTCTAATTATCCCACTTATTTCTTCACATATGCTGATCAAACTTTCTCAAGAAACCAAAATCTAAAGCTCAATAGTTTCTGAAATGTGGTCTATTAGATACAGCTAGCACTTTGTAAAATCAGTTTACCTGATTTAATTATATATTAGTTTATAAAATTAATGTAAACATACTGTGGTATTAGTTTCATTTAGGCATAAGCAGTTTTCTGATCGCCTGTTACTTTGCTGTCCATGGTTTTTCAGACTTGGGTTCTATCCTCGGTACCTCTTTGGAATTTTCTGATCTAATAATTATTATGAACAACATAGCCTAATAGTGCATTATGCTAAAGGAAAAATCTGATGTGAAACACATAACTTCCTCTGCCCTTAATATTTACCAGCATAGAGTACACAGCTGTATTATTGCAGTAGTGCACATTCAGTTGTCAGCCTCTTTCAAAGTTGAATTATTTGTGAGGCAAGAGTTAAAACCCAACTTTACAAATTATATAAGAGGCTTATAACTACCCTACTGGGGAAAATGTTTCAAATAAACATGGACTCAGAGCTGAGGTCTGAAAGCTTGGAATTTAATAAAACTTCAACCCAGCTGATAACATGTGAAGAAATCAATTGGATGTACAGAGCTAATTCTTTTAGGTTTTTTTCTAAACTCTATGCTCAAGTATTATGGCATAGTCTAATAAGATCATTCTAAGAATTCATAAGAAGGCACAGCTTTCCTACCATGTTGTATGTTTTGTCACAATTTTCTCAAACTGTTATATTGTTACATTGAATGATATTATATTGACTCTTTTACCTTGTGTGGTTTCAGTTCTTGTTTATCGAAGGAGCAGATATTCCACAACTTGGAGATAAGCCTTATAAACTTAAAGAAACTCTACGAACAGTTTCACCTTCAGGGGGTGTGGTTACAACTACTAAAACTGTATTTTCTAAACCAGGGGGTAAGTATCATTTTCCTATATGATAACAAAATAATATGCATACATTATATGAAGCCAGAATAACTCATTTAAAGGATGTGAATATTCATCTAGAATTTATGTGCTTATTCAGTATGAAATAGATGAATCACACAAGACAAAAGGATTGGAATAGATATTTTGCTTCATAATTTGTTTCGTTATGTGATCAGGAAGAGTATTTGTCTTTTAAAATACCAGTACAGTGAACGCTGCTTAATGTAATCACAGATAATGTTATCAATCAGGTAAAGTTATCACTTTTATGAAGTCCTGAACGGATTAATACTGATACATTGAAAAAATGCTGTTTATTGTGATCAAAGATTCGGTTTATGTTATCACATTTTCCTTTTTGCGGCTTTATTTCTGAGTACTGTAAGTCGTTTTTAAGTGTTTCGTTTCTAACTCAACTGTATTGTGTTGTACTGGAGGTTGCAATGCAGTTCCCAGCTCACAGGATGACCAGTTCCAGGGAATGACATTACCTAACTTTCTCTTTTAAGCAATAAAACATGTTTCACCCCACAGTTAAGCATGCAGTGATGGCTAGTGTAAAATGAAAATACTTGGACAGGCATTAGATGTATTGCTATGTGGTGTTCACCACATATCAGTGTAGACTTCCAAAAATACTCGTAACTAGTAACGGATTATGGAGTATTGGTTAATGGACTCCTAAAGGAAAGCAAAAATAATTAAAATCTTTTGTAACGGTTGAAAAAATAGTTGCTTGCAGTCTATTACTGTATTAGCCTATGAGTGGTTCAATGATTCATAGTTACGTATCATTTTATGAATAAATAATTTTAATTCTTTTTTGTAGTGTGTTATCTTATATAGTGATACCTCGAGATACGAGTTTAATTCGTTCCGTAACCTTGCTCGTATGTCAATTTGCTCGTATCTCAAAGCAATTTTCCCCATTGAAATTAATTGAAATGCCATTAATTCGTTCCAGGACCAAAAATGCTACCCCCAATTGTTTTTGTTACGTGTTTTTGAATAAGAAAAATGTATTTATAAATGACAAATATTGTATAAAAACATAATAAAAGAGAATGTAAAGCAAAAAAAAAAACTGGTTTCTATAAAATGTACATACATATTTGTTACACTTTCTTCGGGCCCATGGTTATAAAAAGAAATATGACAAAGTATGTAAATGCATAAAAAGCGCAAAGCCCTAGAAAAACTTAGCAAAGATGCTTCGACAGGGAGGTAAACAAGCACACTGGGGGAATACGTGGGATAATGCGCGAGACGCACGAGGCGCAGGCGCAGTAAACTGGTGGGCCGTGTGCAGCGTCGCAGCTGGCCGTTCCTCGTATCCCAAATGTCGCTTGTATTTCAAAACAAAACTTCGCTCGCTCGACAGCTCGTATCTCAAATAACTCGTATGTTAGGGCACTCGTTTCTCGAGGTACCACTGTATATGAATAAATAACCTTCATTTAATTCTTTCGGCTACTGTTATCATTCGGTTAATATTATCAGATTAGTTGTATCCTGAGAATAAGCGGCATGCACTCTATTTTGTATTTTTTGACATGAAGATCTCATCCACATGTTACTTATTACATCTTGCTGCATAGCTATAAGAGATACATAAATGTCTCAAACTCTCTCCTTTTCATAAAAATTAGGTGAATCCTTAGAATTCTGCTGTCTCTCCTTTTATTACCCATCTGAACACTGGACTGTCGCCATGTATGTGTGAAATCAGCTTTTTGAATTACAGAGTTCAATTTATTCATGTTCTAACATTAAGTGGATTCTACTGCGATTTCTTGTGAAATGGTTAGGTGTTACTATCAAAATATGAATATAGTATTCTTATGAATAAAAGAGACGCAAACATGTAGAGTCAAGGGATTAAAATATGTTGTTCTTTGAAAACTGTTCTTCAAGACATTGCAATGGGAGCATTGATGAGTTGTGCATTAAAAGGATACTGGATATTGAAATGTCATGGTTTTCATTCATCCTTTCTTCGAGTCTCGGAATAATTTTTTATGTAGAATTTCAATAAGTAAGTTTTGTTATAAATTTTTGCCACTGAAATTATTTTTAAGTGGACAAAAATTTACTATCTCACAAAAAAATTAATTCTTTATTCCCTGGTATATTTTAGATCGACTCTTTCCAACTGGCAGCCCAAATGCTAGAAGCAGTCCTCAACCAATTAGAGGCAGTTATGGACAATCACGTTAGCATTTTTGATGTTCTAAATTTTACTAGGCTAGATTATTTTATCTTTTTTAATTTTTTTTTTTAATTTTTTGCATTTTTGTTTGTTTTGGTGCTGGTCTTTTGAGTTATGTGCCCTTGGATTGCTTAGTAGATGAAATTGCCTTGTGAGGAGTGTCTTGTTAGCTAATTCATCCTTCACATGGTACCGAAGAAGTTTGTTGCCGTTTGCATTTGGTTAGATTTGTTTTAACCTCTCTGTAAACAGTGAAAAAGGCAGCTGAGTTTGTCTACTAACATCTTTACTTGATATAGGCTTTCTCTATAATACATCCTATTTAATGTTCCTATCTTGTAACCTGTTATGTTTTAAAGCCACAAAAATGTACCTTATAGAAAGATTAGTACAGACTAACAGAACATGGAATTGTAGCTCATTGTCCCATTTTTTCTGCTTCTATGTAACATGAAAATTAATATTGTTATGGTTATACGAGGGCTGGTCAATAGTAAGGTCTCCAACACTCTAGCCCAAGCTCACAACGTCGGACGAGAGAGTTGGAGCCACTGCCATGTCTCCTTATCTTCCCTCTTTCAAACGAGCCATTGCTACAGCTGCTGAACCTTTTAGTGTCCGAGATAGAGCTGTTTGAAATGGATCTCCCGATTTCCGTTCCCGCCAAGTGCGGCCTCCGCGAAGTCATGCGGTTTCTTACTGCAAAAATTTTCCGCCGATTGAAATTCACAGACAGCTTTGCGAAGTTTATGGAGAGGGAAGTATGGACATAAAAAATGTGCATAAATGGGTTCGTGAGTTTAAACAGGGCCGGACAAATATTCATGATGAAGAGCGAAGTGGGAGACCAACAACAGCCTTCACAGATGAGATGGTGGCAAAAGTCGATGAATTGGTGCGACAAGATCGACGCGTCTCTACTCGTGAACTTTGTTTATTGCTTCCTGACATTTCTAAAGGTTCCATACAGACCATTTTGAGTCACAAATTGATGTTCCATAAGGTTTGTGCGAGTTGGGTTCGTGAAGGCCACACTTGGCAGTGATGGAAATTGGGAGATCCATTTCAAACACCTCTATCTCGGACACTAAAAGGTTCAGCAATGGCTCCTTTGAAAGAGGGGAGATAATGGGACATGGCAGTGGCACCAACTTTCTCGTCCGATGTTGTGAGCTTGGGCTAGAGTGTTGGAGACCTTACTTATTGACTTGGCGGGGACAGAAATCGTGAGATCCATTTCAAACAGCTCTATCTCGGACACTAAAAGGTTCAGTGGCTCCAACTCTCTTGACCGACGTTGTGAGCTTGGGCTACAGTGTTGGAGACCTTACTTATTGACCAGCCCTCGTATACTATACCACATGAACAGGAGCCTTTTAGCCAGGAATTTTACAAAGGTTCATATAGGGAAATTTAAGGAACTGGAGAAAAAATAGCCTATTTGACAGGAAAGCGTATGAAGTGGAAGCATCTTAATGAATTTTACTGTAATCCACATGCTTATAAAACTGATATGTGCACCATATGTTTTTTCTTGTTTTTATTTATATTTTTTAGCTTATTTTTTATGTGTTTGGGGTGATATTATAATAAAGAAACCTGGAGGTTGAGCAAGAACTCCCTTTCATATTTAAATTTCTTTCTTTAAGCTCACTGTATTCTTAAGGTATATTCTAGATTGAAATGATTTACGATAATTAGCTGTAAACAGTATACCTTTCTTTTGACTAGTTGGGTCATAACTTCTAAGACATAAAATATATTAAATTGCTTGAATTATTTTCTAGTTTACTTGAATTCAGCTCAAAACAGTTTCTTCTCATACATTATTTGTTGATAATGGTATTTCAAATTTGCAATTATGTATTAAAGTACACTCAAATGCAAATAATTATTCATGTTTACTATTACTTTGTTATTAAATCTAAGTATACTTGAGGAGAGATGGTAGTTACCGCTAGCAAAATGATAGAAAATATAACGTATGTTCAAGAAGTCATAACTCAGGTGTTAACAGTGAGATTTAGTTGAATATTTTTATGCTTTGCAAGTGCACTCGGCAGTTTAAAATAAGCAGAAAATGGTTGTTCTAGAACTCGCTGTTTGGTAGGAAAGAATTTTTTAACATATAGGTGATAATTTTGTTTTACAGTTACTTCCCTTGACACAGGTACGCTTTATTCAATTTCTGTAGCTTTAGATTTTTGTGAAACTTTGGGAACTTACTAACAACAGGTATTACTATTTACCCTAGCACAATCAGTCTAATATGTACATTATTACTGCATGAAAACTGCATAAAAACTCCACGTCTAAAAAAAATACTTTTTTTTTAATAAAAATAGTTGAAAATTCTGTATTTCCCATAATTCTGCTAAGGGAGATTTGTCATCCATCTATAATGAATTCCTGAAAGTTTCATTATTCTAGCATGAATAGCTTTTCAGAAAAAGGTACCTGAAGTACAAAAAATGTAATTTTACAGGAGAGCAAACAGAAAATGACGTGCCTTATGGTATTTTATCCATTTTAGAAAGCTCCAGGTCGCTCTGCTTGGCTTAATAATAACGCAACATATAAAACCTATATATATCAAAATGTTCACCAAACTATGATCTATTACATGAGCCTAAGAAAAAAAAAATCGATTTTTTTGTCACTGATAACTACCAACTCCCCTTAAAGCTGTGAATTAAAGCAAAATCTACAAACTGAGATTCTACTATATTTTTCAGAGCAAATGACCAATGGTGGAGATGTGGTGACAGATTCTGCTTTAAAGGAACTTGAAGCGAGAAATAAAGTGGGTCCTACTCAAACTAGCAAAAGCACTCTCATTATCCATAGCGTACAAAGAGTGAGTACAATAACAGAGTGTGTTCATTGTTGTGTGTGATGTCGCTTTTATAAGAATAAGTATATATCCTGATATTATAAATAAACAAAGTTAAGACAAGGATTTTAAAATTATATTTAAATAAGTATTATTTAATTAAAAAGAACATAACTACCTCTTCCTGTTTTACTAGGAATTTATATTTCAAACAAACATACAGAACAGAGTGGGTAAAAAAAGAAAAAAAATTAACTTTAAAATTAAAATGATGCACCATGCTTGGTGATTAGATGATAGCAATGTGCTTTAAACCAAAGGATGCATATATTTTATTTGTTGATGAAGTTACTGAATATTTCTGTTGACTTAACCTAGTGTGTAACCCAGTATTCTGGGATGGTTCAGATTCCAACAAAATATGAGTGGAACAGCCTCTCTGGAGAAATAGAGCATAACTAATTTATTGGAATATTTTTTTCTTATGTAAGCTAATTTAAAAAAATTAAATTGTCCTTATGAAATATAAATATTTAATATTACATTCTATACATTCAAGTATTTCAAAATGCTTGTTTATTTATAATATGAGGAATAAGCAGTGTGAAATTTGAACTGGATACACTTAATTCTCATCTTAAATACTAATATTACAGCATGTGTGTTTAATTCCAGATTTTGTATTCTATTCACTGTCATTGATTTCCAGTATACTTGCAAGGGTTATCATATACCTGAACTCTAACTCTTAGAAGCAATTGAAAAAATGCTTAAATTTCTCATTACAGGAACAGTAACTTTTAGTAATTCTCATGCAAAACTGTTCATTCATCTAATATTGCCATTTGACTGTGGATTGTTGCATTGGTTTGTTGTTTGAGTGGAATAGGTGCAGTAAAACCTATTCTCCTGGATTTTTGGTTATGAGATAGGCTATAAATTGAAGGTACTGTCGAGTGTAAGGAAACTTTCCATAGCTTCTGGTTTCTTCTAGTGTTTTTCTTTATTTAAAGTTGGCAATGGATCTCCTTCTCATTTGTGTTCCACACCAGCCCTGGGTGAGCCAATCTCTTATTGGTTTGAGTTCAAGTCCGAGCATATTCATTAGCCTATAAACAACGCTCAGGCCTAGGTGAGCAGTGAAAGGGGTGGAGTATAGAAACAATGAAGTCATTTATAATTAATTAATTTGTAAAGTCCTCTCATTAATGTTTTCTCCTTTTTTAACTAACGGAAATTCTTACAGCAAATTAATATGCATAAACTCTAAGAAAGAAAACAAAGGGCTATAATATGCACACTACTTTATGAGTTATTAATGTCACTACTCAATTTAGTATTTTTTTGTCTTTTAAAGAATTATACTGGTCGTAAGTGATACATTTCTTACATTGAATGATAATTTTAATAGCAGTTTCTGGTTTAGTTAGGTAGTTAGCATAAGATAAAATTTATGAAAATTTTTTAGATAATGAGATTTGGTAAGTTAAATCAACATTCTTTGCAAACCCTTTTCATAGTTCCCACAGACCTCCATGGGTCCACAGACCACAGGTTGGGAATCACTGGTTTAAGCAACGAGTGAATAAGTAGTGCATTTCCAATACACCCCAGTCACATGGTGCTGACCGACAAATGTGCAGTTTGCATGGGAATGACTTGAATGTTTGTTTCTGTGAATGTTGGTTTCCATGATAAGCATGTTTTCAGTTAGTTCTGAGCATTCAAGATCAGGTGCGTTTCTTATTAGAAAATATTTCAGAAAAAATAAATTGAAGGTAAATTAAGTAAATAAAAAATAGATTAATTGGATTACGAAAGGTAAAGAATTTGTTGGGGTTATTATGTAACTGAAATAAAACATAAATACCTGTGGCCTTAGTGGAGAGTATATTAACCCTTTGTGAGTGGTTGGTATGTGGATTTATCCACAGTTGACATGCTGTACAAAAAGTTAGTTTTTAAAATACATTTGAATTTTCAAGCAAAATATAGCAAAAAATAAGTGCATGAATTTATTTTATATAGCATGTCACCTGGGAATATATCTATATACTAATAAAATGAATAAAGTAAATCTGCTTGATTAGATCCTGGTGTTTAGGTTCTATACCAGGACATAATCTGCTAAGTTTTATTTTATTTTAGCTTTATTGAACTTTTCTGAATACAGTACCTGTATACTATTAATCGTAGGTTTCTGCAGCCCGAGTTGATAATAAAGTCTTCTTGGGTTCCAGGTATCTGCCGTGTCATATTTAAGATGTCTGCCAATGTTTCAACCATTTTCGGCAACTCACTTGGACCAGACCAAGCCAAATAAGCTAACTGAGGTCATAGTATTGTGGGTGAAGCCCGCGATGCAATGACCTCGACTCAGATTCCATACCTGGAAATGAAAACAGGTTCCAATCCTATATTTTAAATTTGCTTATGCTAACGGTGTTTCACATAGGACTTGAACCCATTCAGGGCAAGTGCAATGAGTGTTGGGGTTCGGGCCGTGTCCTTTTTTTATATAGTTCCGGTATTCACCTTACAACCAGAGAAAACCACGGAAAACCCTGATCGAAACTTGCAAAGGGGATTTGGTCATGGTCCTCCGTTCTGTAATGCCTGGTTGGAGTTGAACCAACCAGTTGGGATACGTGTCAGCTGAAGGCTTATACATAGTGAAATGGGGTATGTTCAGGCTGAAGGCCTAAAAAATTTTGACAATTTCATTCGTCCCCTGGGAAGCGCAAGCGTTTTCCAAGTTGCTGTACTAAAGGGTTCTCAGCATCGTGCAAGGCTTCTGATGTGGGTGGCAAGTAGTGGAACCTTTAGGTCTTTGTGGATCTGCCTGTTACTGAAGTACCAAGGTGCACCCATAACAAGACGAAGACATTTCGGCTGCACGACTTATAGTCTTGCGACATTCGTGAGTGCTGCGGACCTCCAAGCTGGACTGGCGTAGTTGAGCAGAGGTCGAATGAGTTGCTTATAGAGCAGCACTCCATTCGCAGGTAAAGTCCTCCTCTGCCATTAAGCAGAGAGGATAAAATTCAAAGCCGTTGCATGGCTGTTCTTCTAACCTGGGTAACGTGGGGTTTCCAGGTCAGCCTTTTGTCCAGGTTTACCCCCAAATATCTGGCTGTTTCTACCCATTCGATTGGCTCTCCGAAAAATTCTACTGCCCTAGGCAGCGCCGTTCTTTGTCTTCTGCAACTCATTTGGAATAGTCTCTTGTATATATAGGGATAGTATGTTTCCGTTGCCAGCCAATCAGATCTGATTTCCCATATTCTATTGTGGTTATTCCTGATATAGACCCTTTTTCCTCCCTATGTGATGGGACCAATCACAATAGAGTATGGGGAAGTGAGATCTGATTGGCTGGCAAGGAGAAACATACCATCTCTCTATATTATATCCAAGTGATATAATAATTATGTAAGAGTTGAATTTTTACACAGAAACCTCACTTTTGGTATAGTTTACCTGAACTAGTTTCAGCACCTTCGCAACCATTGTCAACAGCTATACTTCTTGACAATGGTTGCGAAGGCGCCGAAACTAGTTCAGGTAAACTATACCAAAAGTGAAGTTTTTGTGTAAAAATTCAACTCTTATATAATTATTATGTTATATAACTTCACTGTGTTAACTTCCAATACAATTTAATGTATTCCAAGTGAGTTGCAGTAGCCTTGATAAAGACCACAGCAAGATAGTTGAAACGTCGGCAGACATCTTAATATGACTCGACAAATACCAGGAAGCCAAGAAGATTTTAATATCTGTATACTGCTCTTACAGTTCCACTAATGATCCCAACCTAGCCACAGCCACACTTATAAGCATATTTTTATGAAGTAGCAGTATCAGGAAATGCACTCTTTTGGTTTCCATTAGACTTCAAAGAGCATAAGAATTTCTCTTTCCACTTAAAATTGCATTCCCACCTGGATCATATCTGAAATCACATTTCTCCTGGCACAGATCAATAAATTCATGGAGACCTTCCCACTGAGCCAAAGGGCTTCCTTTCCAGTTATTAGAAACCTTATCTTAGTCACAAAATCACATTTTTATTCATCAAAGGAATACATGTAGCTGACAATTAACCTACCAGCTAAGCAAGCAAATATCCGTGGTATTAACCCACATATGTATATATTTATTTTCCCCAAAACTTGTGTGATCTCTGTATTTTTCGAAAGTTACATATTAGAGCATCTGATATTTTGGTATGAGAAAAGTGATGCAAGGATGCTAGCATCCAGTTCCAGTAAGCTTCATATTTAAAAATTTGAAAAGGGGAATAGTTGCTGGGAAAGAAATTGAATCCCAGAGACCAAAGTTCATGTAAAGATTTTTAAATTGCTTAACCAACCAAATTACAATACATAATATTTAACATACATTAGGTTTACACAAATCTAGTTCATTCACTTACCAATTCTTCTGGCTTGTCTATGGAAAAAATTCTGCACCACCACTGTCTTGATGAGAAGATAGGGTTTAAAATTTGCTGTAAAGGTTTCCACATTTATTTTATCTTGCTTCATTTGGTCTTTAATTTATATTTACTTTTGGATGCAGTCAGTGCTGTTTGTTAGTTAAGTTTACTAAATTGTTTTCTTATATTTTTTTAATATCTTTTTTCCTTTATTCAAAATTAATTACTAAAAATTGTGGTGTGAAGTTACCAGCTACTAAGTGAAGTTTTAAGGCATAATTGAACTTTTAAAGTCTGAAATCTTCTAAGTATATTGGGAATGAATTATTCACTGTCATTATCATTATGATTCTGGCAAAGAAACAAGAAATATTGCAAGGAATGATTGACAGGCTGGTGGAAACAGGAAGAAAGTATGGAATGGAAATCAACATAGGTAAATCGAAGGTGATGAGGATATCGAGGAGAGAAGAGCCGCTTCAAATTATCATGGGAAATCAAGAATTAGAGAACGTGAACCAGTTCAAATACTTAGGAAGTGTACTGACGAAAGATGCCTATTGCACCAAGGAGATAAGATCAAGAATTTCCATGGCCAAGAAAGCATTTATGAAGAAGAGAACTCTGCTAACTAGTAGTCTGAACCTAGAGCTACATAAAAACCTGGTGAAGTGTTATATTTGGAGTATTGCTTTGTATGGATCAGAGACAGGGACTTTGAGGAAATTAGAGAAGAAATATTTAGAAAGTTTTGAAATGTGGTGCTGGAGACAGATAGAAAATATAAAGTGGATGGACATGGTGACAAACGAAGAGGTTCTGAGTAGAGTGGGTGAGAAGAAGTCAATCATACACACAATTCGTCAGAGGAAAGCAAACTGGGTTGGGCACATTCTCAGAAGGAACTGCTTATTACATGATGTCGTAGAAGGAAGATTGGAGGGTACAACTAGACTTGGAAGAAGAAGAATTCAGCTGTTGGACGATTTAAGGGAAAAGCGGAAATATTGGATGCTGAAGGAGGAAGCAGAGGATAGACAGTTTTGGAAAACAAAATTCGCGTACCAAGTTTGAAAACCTGCTGGAAGGCAGAATACTTACTACTACTATTATCAGCTTGTATTGGAGCATTTGAAGTCTAAGACTGGATTACAACATTTAAAAACTCTGGTTATACACTCATGTTCATATATTGTTTAGTTAGAAAATGTATGAAATTGATACTTTTCAAAAGGATCAAAACATATATAAATTAATATACATTAACAAAAAGAGTTAATTTTATCTCTGAATATCATCACTACATATATTTTTTATTAATTGAACCATCAGTTTAACTCATTGTGAGATTAAGTAATTTCAAGTTGGACAGTTTACTGTAAGAAACACAAAACATATGATTAATTACAGCTGATACTCTTAGGTTTTTGTAATGCACATCCTCCAAAATGTAAAAGACATATTAGTGAGGAATTAGAAAAATATTAGTAAGAAAACAAGTAAGGAGATAGAAAATTTGCCAATTTTTTTATACATGCATACTTATTTTAAAACAAAACCTTTAGTCCAGATAGTTTTTCCCTTTCACTATACCAATGATTATCTTTCTTTAACCTTCCAAAATTCACACAGGACACATTCTGCTCGGAATTTGAACAAATGAGATGTGTACAACTCGAAATGTAACTAATTTTGATTTCCTTTATAAAAATTCTGATTTTTTATGACATGCACTGTTGAATTTGCTTTGTAAGTAGAAGATAACAACAATGCTCCACCTGCATAGTGTGCTACCAAACTAATTGTGTGTTATTTTCCCTTCATTGCAATTGTGCCTGGCCTGCCCCTCTTGTAGCAACCACAGCACAAAACCTTAAAGGTAAGTAAATGCTAATCACAAGCGTCTATCCCCATTACAATAGAAACAATCTTGCCAGTTAAAAGATATCTCTCATTTGAAGCTATAGCCTTGGTGGTGGAGTCTCGGGTGAAGTGCTCTTGTTAGCGCCCAACCGCCAACAAGAATGCTTTGCCTGAGACTCCACCGCCACTGAGGGCACACCTATGTCATTAGGACCACAGCCTACAAGCCTGGATAATGTTTTTATTATTGACTCCAGCCATGAAAACCTACAATGTTTTATTGGTGGTAGCTTGGTATTTTCTACTTAAAGCTCAATTGGAAACATGAGGCTTATTGAAGTGGTTCTTGGGTGTCAGAGCAACTTGCTATATTCAGACTATTACCTCAGAACTTGTTGTTCGAGCCTGGTACTAACTATAGCAAGCTGCTCTGGTGTCTGAGAACTAGTTTTCCAGTGCAAGCTTGTGGTGTGAGATCAAGGTTTCACCAAACCGAATGTCTAAATATCAGTGTATGAACTATACACCAGTGGTTGAAAGTGGAATGGCTGTGTTAAAAACCAAGAAATAATCATTATTTTGAAATTGCTGGTACTTCATAGAAATACTAAAAAACATTCCATGATGGTGTATTGTTCAAAATAAGTTCTTTTAACAAATCTTTAAATGATTGCTATGTTAAAAGCCTACTCAGTTCACTGAAGTAATATTGTACCTTGAAAACTAAAATGCTGGTAACTACTTATGGCCATGCTTACTAACATGAAAACTATTTTCTGTGATGGTAATATCCATTAAACATTTGGCAAGATTGTTTGTAAACAGATATGAATTTATAGTTTTGTACAGTGACAGATCTAAGCATCTGAGGGGTATTAAATTAATGGCAATTTTAAGTGATCATATTTTTATTGTAATTATGTACCATAGGTACTATAGTAGAACATTTGGTTTAGATAACTTATTTAATTACTTTGCAAAGATGCAGTGAATAGAAACAATCCTAATAATTACCTACTATGCTGTTTAATACTTCTCTTTTTTCATATTTGGATCAAACATATAAAATTAAAAATATTCCTTTTTTTCTACTAACATATTTACTAAGGGAACAGCTCTCTACATAAACTTCGATCACTCTGCTCCTTCTACAATAAAATTCTATTTCTCCTTCAATTTTAAAAGTACTGGCTCTTGTGCTCATCGTTTGTCCCATTGGTAAAAATGAAGAATTCAGAGTCAATCATAACTACCTTAAATTCAAAACACAATTTTTTTAAATCTATGATTTTATCTCCCCACCTGACGACAAATCTTATGGTAATGTCACTGTATAAGTCCTAGTTAAAATCTGTAGTAAATCTATTGTTTTCTAGTGTAGCTTCATACAACTTATAAAAATACTATCCTAATAGAGTTAATGGCTTTGTGCACCATTCTCAGTCAAAATTTTATCACAGTAAATTCGCATTTTACCGTGTTATCCAGTGTATCAATCATGCATAAGTTTTAATATGGTATACGATGAGATTCAAACTGAACCACTGTTCAGGAGAATCAGTGTTCAGGGTGAATTTTATAAAGAATGTTGTTCTTGACCTATAAAATACAGGGTCCGCCAGAAAAATGTATACACATTTTAAGGAACGAAACTATTTATTAGGTTTGTTTTTTTAATTTAAATACTAATCAAACATCAACCGGTAGTACTTTCTTAGTTCAGTGGTTACATTAGATGTTCAAAATGTTAGCCGTTGGCGGCCAGATACATTACTGAACGATGAGCGGTCGCCGCAGCTACGTCGGTCAATGTTTCAATGGAGATAGCAGCACATGCTGCTGTAATCTCCAGGCGAAGTTCCTCCAACGTGCGTGGCTTACGTCGATAGACTGGATCTTTCACGGTTCCCCATAAGTAAAAGTCCATAGGGGTTAATTCTGGCGACCGTGGAGGGAACTCAATGGGCCCTCTTCTTCTAATCAGGATCGTCATCATTAATCACATGCAGTAATCGTGGAATGTAAGGTTTCCACTTAGCACCTTTCTGAATTGGCTAATCCCCACTTCACGCGCACATTGCGTAGCACACTTTTGTGGAGAAGTAACAAACTTTTCCAATGCGAGATCCGACGAAGCAGGACTTGTAGCTGTACACGGTCTTCCTGATCTTCCTTTATGAATGTCGCAAATCGTTCCATGTGCCTCAAACTTGCCAATAATGCGTTTAATTGTTAGGCGGGTTAAGGGTTCTGTTTCAAACTCCCGCCTCCACTGACGCTGCACTTCAACGGCATTATCAAACCTGATAAACCACTTCAGAATGCATTTTCGCTGCTCGAACGTTAAGCGTGCTCCAGCCATTTTGTTTTGTCACTATCGAGTTGAAAGTAACGACATGTGTTGAGCGTAAGACCATACTACCACAGTATAGTATAACAGTAGCGAAGCTCTAATGAAAGGAAAATGCATCCTTTTGACAGATCGGTGCGACACTAGCACCCCAAGCGGCCGGCAAGATTGAACTAGCAAACAGCCATTTTTAGCATTGGAAAGATACGAATATATGGCTGTATTTCTTCTTATTTTTAAAATTACTAGAACGAGATTATTACCGGAAAGGCATACTGGTGAACTCACCAAATCATAGACTTTATGGTAATATAAAGAAGTTGTAGTTTCAAGATTGATGACATTGTATATCTTATAAAGTATCAGACCGGTTTCCCGATGTGGTCTAGTATGGATGCAAGCGTGATAATCACAAATTGGCAATTTAATTTAACAAATAACTGTTTTTGCTTACCTCTCAGGATCTTTAGGGAACCTGAAGAAAGATAAATCGAGAGATTCCTTTGGTTCCTTTGGCTGTTGGTGCAATTTATAGCACCACAAGCATTTCCATAAAATATTGTTGACATTTTTCCACTGCCTTCTAGATTGTGCATTTTTCATAAGAAACAATGTAACAGATTGTGTTATCTCTCGCTCACCGCTACGAGAGCTGCAGTCGCGCCGGTTGAAAAAAACTGTATGGAGCTTCGCTACTGTTATACTATACTGTGATACTACAACATACTGGTAATATCCCGATACAGTCTGACAAAGAGTGTATACATTTTTCTGGCGGACTCTGTATATCCCATTTAAGTTTGCAAAATTTAATTAATTCATTATTTAATTAATTAAAACCCACTGAACTATCCCTTATTTAACAAATATTAAATACCACAAGATATATATATTGAGTTGGGTCTAGCACGTATACTTCTTACAGAAAGAGATGTTGCATAAAATAATCTGTTTTCATGCAGCATGTGACATATTAATCAGTGCACACTGATGCTTACATGTCCAGTAACGAGCAGACGATTTTACCTGATAAAATAGCATCCTCATAATAATAGCAAGCATTTTATAAGATACACGATTGTGATTGGTCTATATCCAAGGAATTGCTAAATGTTATTGGTCAGTATCAAACACACAGCGTATGAGTGGAATAGTCTTTCTAAATACGAAAAGCAGTCAGATAAAGCAGAGCATAACAAATTGAATCTGTTCTGTTTTTATCTTTACTCTCCTCTGGATGATTTCATTTGGCAAAATAGCAAATGATCTCTGAGTTAGCCTGGATAAAGAGTGCGATCAGGTGAATGGGATTGATACACAAACATATTTTGACTACAGTAATTATTTGACCGTGTTCCTGGGATTCTAGGTTATTGTCAATTATTTGACCCTGTACCTGGGATCCTGGGTTATTGTCTATTTTCTTTAATCGAGAATAGTGCACATGGTCGTATGTCCTTATCTAATCTTGTTCTCCTGCTTGGATTGTCTGTTAACTAAAATTGTATAATATACCAAGCATTTAAGCAATAATCTGAATCATTTCAAAATGAGTAGTATAGCAGAAGTTTTTCTTAAAAAATATTATTAATAGTCTGGATGAATATGCCCTTATGATTTTAGAAATATGCAAGTATTTATGACCTACAACTGTGAAAATAAATCCAAAATATGTCATAAGTGTTTCTTTATATCTAAAAGTAAAGAAGTCCAACGTTTTAAAAAATTATTAAGTATCACGAGATGTGAAACTAATTCTTAGGAGCAGGTAGTCAATTTTTGTAGTTATTCATTTACACCCACTTGAATCTTCATTAAGAATGTCGCATTGGTTGAAAATGAAATATTGAAAAATTAAGAGCAGCAATTCAGGCATGTGCAAAATTAGTGTCTGAGGTTAATTGCAGGCCGCCTGCATAGTCTCATGGTTAGCGTTGCTCACTATGAATCCTCAGGCCCAGTTTGATTGCCAGTGTCTGAAACAAAATCACTCAGCCTCATGAGAACAACTGAGAAGCTACATGATAAAGAAGTAGCAGCTCCAGTCATGAAAGATCAACAACAGCTTGGGAGTTGGCATTCTGCCATCTGCCCAAGGTAGATGATGCAGCTGTCAGATGGTTAGCCCTGTCCTGTGCATTATCCCAATGAGGAAGAGGGCCTACTGTCCGACTACTGAATCATGTGCCTTCTTATTATTGGTTTATGTCATCATTCTGACACAAAATTTGTGCAAAAAATCTATCTTTCTTTTGATATGTATTTTTATAAATATTTTGAAATGAATTAGATCATTCTTGGTATAATGTAGACTTCCAAAACCCAACCATACCATGCCAATTGACAATCTTTTTCTTCTACCATGTGTGCAATATAGTGTTGGAATCCCTTCAGATACCTGTTCCTCATGTGTGCTGTTTTGTTGCCGTATCTAGGTTGAACAGACAGATGCTGGAAAATGGTACGAAGTAACTGACCAGGTAGATAATAAGGTAGATAATAGTACAATATCTTACTGTTCTCTACTTGCTTCTTCCTTGCATGTTGTAAATTACAGATTTCTGTTAATTTGAAAATTATTTGTTATATCTTGTGATATGATGTTAATGCTTCAGCAAGAAATCTGCATGTAATAAAAGAAGAAAAGTGTAATTTTATAACAATAATCTATGAAATGTAACTGTATAAGAGTTAGGTTAAGTGTTATCTTTCAATCTTAAAAACTTCAGTAGAGTATCGCTATTCCGAGCCCCGCTATTCCGAAAATCTGCCTATTCCAAACAGAGTTCTAAACTTAAAAACAGGTGAAATTAAAAAGACGTTCGTGAAAAAACGTACATTTATTGTTATACAAAGAAGTTAAATAGAGACATACATATAGCCTATGCTTGATGAAAACTCCTGAAACCAAATTGAAATGAAAGCTGGTTACTTACAGCACATGTCGGCTCCATTTATACAATTCCCCACACTTAATTTACGTCTTAAGAAGTCATTATGTTGATATTATACCTAGGTACATGAAATCTGCCTATTTTGAATTCCTGTTAAACCGAACAGTGTTCAGTCCCAATTAGTTTGGAATAGCAGGACTCTACTGAATTTTGAAATAAAATACTCATGCCATGGCCCACATCCCGAAAAATGTATTTTATTCAAGATTTCACCCATGATAACTTAAGATATATGAATTTACAAATTATTCTTGTATTTCAAATATTAAATAATTAATTAGTAAATTAATTCAATTAATAGTCGGTAAGTAAGTGTATTGGCTGCTTGATTTCTATAATAGTATTCATTCAGGTATATTTAGTTCATATTTCTGAAAAAAATTCTTTAAATTGTCTGGCCATGTAATGTAATCTTCTTATGTTTTATGTCTGTCATAATATTTTGAATTTAGCAGAATTGTATAAACATTTTATACTTTTTAATAATATACTATCACTACTAAAACAATTACTGTAACTAAAATTTAAAACTTTGTCTTTTTTATTGGCACAAGTAATAACAGCTATTAGCATTTGGTTTAATCAGTTATTACACTTACAATTACAGTTAATTTATTTAAATAAAGTAACAATTTGTTAGTAACTATATAAGTATCTGATGATGTGGTTGAAGATAGAAGTATTAATAATTATCTGATGAAATGTATCATATTTTTGTTATTTTACAGCAAGGCACCAGGGAAACCATTGCTCCACCTCCAGCACCGCAAGATGGAGTTCAAGGTGGTTCTCCACCCTCAGGGACCGATGGTAAGATGGAACAGACATGTATTTGCTATTACAGTAATTTTCATTTTGAATTTATTTTTACTTAATATATTAAACACATACATTAAAGGACAATAAAACTAAAAACTGAACTCCGTGGCGCTACATCCCTGAAGGAACAAGGCCTACCACCCGACCGCTGCCTCATCTACCATAGGCAGACGGCAGGATTGGGGGGCATGTGGTCAGCATGCCGACACCCACGGCCATTAATGGTGGTTTCCATGACCGGAGAGGCTACTTTTCTATCAAGTAGCTCCTCAATTTGAATCACGAGGCTGAGTACACCCCTACCAGAACTCCCTACCTCAGAAAAATCCGAGGAGGTACCGGGGATCGAACCCGGGCCGACAGATCTGTAGTCAGCGATGCTAACCACAAGACCACGCCGGTGGCCTTAAAGGAAAATGAGTGAATTACAAATTAGAATATGAAATTTAATAGCAAAGTTTCCAGGAATTACAAGAATAGCAAAACTACGAAATACTGCATGTTAGCAGGAAAAAAAAAAATCTTATGTGAAACACATAACTTCCTCTGCCTGAATAAAGTTTTGCCTCTTAGTATAATATATTATGTATTTAATTATCTTCGTGTAAATAAGAACGAAGAGAATGTTGTTATCACATTGCATTGCATCCCCGAAGGATACATAACCCTAATAAAAATATTAATAATGCACTCACATAACTTTCTTTACTCTAAGCATAGCCAATACATCTTTCTCACTTCACATTCTGATAAAGAATAAGAAGCCATATTGCAAAGAGTGTGTATTCAGTTCTTTCAACTGATGCAAAGCTTGATTGTTATCAGGCAAGATGAGTTCCTAAACAGTGGGTGGCTTATAACTACCCTTCAGAGGATTTTCTTCGAAAATAATTTTAAAATAAAAAGTTTTAGCTCTTAGTATAAGCACCTCATGTACAAAATTTTAGCAAAAAAATGTTCACAGACACACACACACACACACACACACACACACACAGACATGTTTCTGAAAATGGCATTTTTGGATTCAGGGACCTCAAAATTTGTATTTATGTTAAAAACTCAACTTCGAATTTGGAGGTCAAACACAATACTTCTTCTACCTATAGTACCTATATTAAGGGCAGAGAAGTAATTATCTGGTAATTTCTACTTTCACATATTATTTTATGTATTGTCTTCATTTATTTCACCTAAAACTTCAAAACTTCTAAAAATTACATTTTAATTTTTATCCAAAATTTTGGTTATCCCAAACAATCTCCCTCCCCCCCCCCCTCTGTTTTGGTTAACAGAGGTTCTACTGTATTTTTCTGACTATATATTTATCTGTCTATTCCTTTTTTTACTACAGATAGAGGGAGGAGCAGGAAAAAAAAGCGAGACTTCTTTGGCACAATTAAAAAGAGGTTAAGTCGCTCTAAATTACGTTCTAAATCAATGGATCCAGGTGAGAGAGATGAATCTCTGAACCGAGATGCTTCCCTTAGCAGATCGATATCTGCTGATAGAGCAAGAGACCCCTCAGCCCATTCCACAGGTAAGATTTACATAATTGCTGTGTAGCAAAGCCAGTTTTCTGAACAAGTATAAGCATGCTTTGAAATAATAGAATAGACATCCCATAGGATAGTTAATAGTACATTTGGCCACCTTAGCAGTTTGCAAGAATTTTTGTGTATATATTTTAAATAACGCTTGATTAATGAGTTTTATGGATGTGAACATATTCTCTAATTAAAAAAAAAAAGAATCATTAATGCTGAGATGTGAATATTCTTATGAAAATAGTTAATTTACAATACTTTCAGAAATGTTTGTAGATTACAGTGAATAATAAATTCGTAATTATCAAGAAATTATTTTTTTGCTGTACTTGTAGAATTCAACTGTCAGATAAAAACAGTAGTTATATTTTCACTTTTTATTTACCGGTACTTAAATATTTCTGTACAGAGAGATTTCTCTTGAATAATAGCTATAATATACAAATTATTCGAGGTGAATGATTTTACAAAAATGAAACATGGAAGAAAGGGTCTCTAGTGGGCTTATTCAAGAAAGGTTATTTGGCTTTGAGAAGGCACTTTCACATTAAAATTATCATAAATTGCACTTTGAAGAAATGATATAAAGATCAGGTAAAAGAAATCCAGGTCTCTACTATCACACTCAATTCCTTCTAGGCATCTCTCAAACAATTTGTAAATGTTACAACTTACTGAGGACCATCTCATATATTTAATATTTAATTGCATACATTTTCTTTCAGGTTTAATTTTTTGTAAAATCAGAATTATTATTTATTCTACTTTCATAATATTTTGCATTTTTGTGACCGAAATGTGTAATTTTTTCCCTTTGTATAGCTTTAAAATTCTGATCAGCAGCATGAGTAGAACTGATTTTATAGTTAGTAGACCAATGCTTGAATATTGAATGTGCCTTTCATTTGAATGCCTGCAGTGCTTTAATACTTCACAGAATAATGCAGAGCAACCTATTATTCAACTGAACTGGATTTTTTAATGTATTTTTCTGCAGTTATTTAGTTCATTGGAGTTAAGATTCAGTTTGATTGAACTTTCATTTCAGAAGGCTATGTAGTTGATGCGTATTGTGTTTATTAGTTAAGTACAGAGATCGCCTGGAATCTGAAAGCATCACGACCGTTAAATTCAAACACGTAGGTAGTGCGCATACGTGGAGTGCTAAAGTCCACAGTGAGAATATAGTCCACGGCTCCATGCGCTTTAGTTAACCAAGAGGATACCAGCATGATACCTTCAACATTTTCAACTCAGCATGTTTCGCTTGCATTCGAATTCCCGCTGCCTCTGTCTGTGACGTCGTCTATGCTTTCAGTTTGAGGGCGAGCTCTGTAGTTCGGTAGACAAGTCTGGTGTTTTTAGTTCTGTCCTTTCAGTCCATCAAAGCAAGTTTATGAAAAAAAGAAATTTCGTGTAAGAACATGGAAGAAAAATTCAGAATATTCAGGTACATCATTTTGATGAACCCAAGCTGGATAAGCTCATGTTAATAAAGAAAGCTTCGTACTGTTGAGTTTGAATTTAGGTCACATATTCTCTGTTGTAGAATAAATCTTCTGTAGAAGGTAACAAGTCTTGTTCTTCAGTCCATAA
The DNA here is from genome assembly GCA_964059195.1 of Ectobius pallidus. Taxonomy (NCBI): domain Eukaryota; kingdom Metazoa; phylum Arthropoda; class Insecta; order Blattodea; family Ectobiidae; genus Ectobius; species Ectobius pallidus. The sequence goes on along the minus strand of CAXKWD010000001.1, from coordinate 163,705,830 downwards.
ATCGAATCTACTCATTTTCCTATCTTACACTCTTATATTTACTGGTATTCTTTTTCAGTATTGCCATGCTTACATTTATTCTTGTCACTATAATGACACGAGACCTAAGTATTACTGCAATTTTCAATGTTTTTTAAATAAACCCTATTACAAACATAACCCCTAAAAGCCTTTTCATTTCAAAAATTGAAACTGGTTTCCATTTCTAAAATAATCACAATGTAGCAGAGAAGCATGGTATGACACTAGTTAAGGCCAGCTCACTTCATTGTGGCACAATGTATTGCATTACAGTAAAAACAATGTATTTAAGTAGGAAATTAAAAAATTCTGTTGTGATGCATCACTGGGAATTCATTGAAGGGAATACATTTTGATTGCCGCAACATAGTCTGGGATATTGTTAGGACTTTCCGAAGGAAACATTGTAAGAGTCAATTGTTTTTCTGTATGTACTGAATACTGTTTCATTTGATAGATTATAGGTGGAAATATATTGCGAGAAAGAAATCTCTTAGTTGAGAAATACCCATATCTCTATGGCACAGTTCATAAATGTTGTGATAGTAATAATATAAAAGATAACACAGAGAGAAATAATAATAATATACTGATGAGAATTGTTTTCATTTTAACTTACTTTATGACTTTTTCTCAAGCAATGCACTGCGTCGGAAGCATAGTACCATACCACAATGCATTTGCACTGTGCAAATTACTTGATTTATGTAGATTCGTCTATTCATGAAGACATTCAAGAAATAACAATGAAAGTCACTTCACTACTTCACTGTTGCAGAATTCATATGATCACTTACAAAGACATAGCTATAATAGTATCTGTCCTTTTTTACTTTTTTAATACTGTAAGAACAAGTCTGCATCAAAAGGAACCCATTTCAAGTCTGAAGGAGAATTCGAACCCATTGGGGATAACAATGTGGTTCTTGGAACCACCAACAAATCTGAACTGACTTGCTTGAAAATTAAGTAATGAATGGAGGGCAAGAAAAGATTGATGCTTTACTGTACCCATTGATGCCATATCTACAGGAAACTCACAAAAATTCAATCCAGTTATTTATACCATATCTTGTATTATAAAGAAAATTTTGTTGATAACAGGAATTGAACCTGAGTTTTCAGCTTAATATGCTGATACTGGATCAGTTGATGTTTTGGAATATACTAAGTGCCATCCCATTTTTTAAAAACTTGTACTGACTTCACTATAGACACTAGCACATTCAGAATGTAGCAAGGATGCATTCAACTATGATACTAATTTTGGAACTCTTTACTGGTAATTATTGGAAACTCTCATCTTCTGTCCAGAAATATAAAAATAAAGATTTATAAAACTATTATCCTGCCGGTTGTATTATACGGATGTGAGACTTGGCCGCTTACTCTTCGGGAAGAACATAATCTGAGAGTGTTCGAAAACAGGGCGCTTAGGAAAATAATGAAAATGGGGAGTGGAGAAAACTGCATAATGATGAGCTTCGTCACCTGTACTCTTCACCAGATATAGGAAGGATAATTACCGTATTTTACGGACCATAAGACACACTTTTTTATCTTGAAAACAGAGCCTGAAATGTTGGTTGCGTCTAATGGTCTGAAGTACACTAGAAAAATTAAAATTACGGTAAATATTGCCGGAATACCATAGTTAAACACAAGGTGTTGTAGAACGATAAGACAGTTACAAATTTTATCACAAACTGTACATCACTGCACTTGTCACAATCGTAAAATGAGGGTAGCTGGAAGCCATGTATACAATGTGAAAAGAATGGAATGTTGAGTTCTTTTATACAAAAAGAGTGTCTTCGCCGGGTGGTTTAAATTAATGCAATGATCTCTAAACAGCCTTGTTCCGTTACTCTTACCGTATGCTGAATTGAGGGTTAGAGGGTGTACAAGTATTTTCACTCTTTAATGAGAATCAGTTCAGTTGTTAAAATTTATGCGATGCTACCTGTACAGAAGAGATTTTCGTACAATGCAGATCTAAGTTAGAAGTGATTTACACTGATTCCATCGTGTATTCAATAGAGTATAGTATTCCCTTTAAAATGTTTCCTTTAGAATCACATTAAATTTCTATTTCTTTAAATTTCCATCCGAAAATTAAGGTGCGTCTTATAGTCTGGAGCGTCTTAATGGTCCGTAAAATATGGCAAATCATGGAGGATGAAATGGCTGGACATGTTGTACTCATGGGGGAAGAAAGACGTAATTAAAAAGTATTGACTGGGAGATCCAAAGGGAAGAGACCACTTGGAAGACCTAGACATAGGTGGGATAACAATATTAGGATAGATTTAAAGAAAGTAGGATTTGGAAGGGATGATTGGATAGAGTTAGCACAGAATAGGGTTGAATGGCGGGCTCAGTTAAGTGCAGCAATGAACGTTTGGGTTGTATAAAATAGATAATATTCCTTTAGCTTGCTGAGGAATTGTCTATTGCATTGAGTAAGTAAGTAAGTAAGTTACTGGTATATGGTAATTTAAAAAGTTTTAGTTACTTTTTATTTAAGAGTTGTATGGTACCATATATTCTATAGAGGAAAATCTATCTAAATTTAGTTGGATACATCCTTGTTACATTTTAGATGTGTTAGTGTGTGTAGTTCTGTAGGATCTAGAGGAACATTTGGAATTAATCTGAGTATGGTCCGGGGAGCCAAGTGGTTTCAGCATCAGCATACCAAGCTCCTGCCATTGGAAAATTTTCTTTATAGAATACAAAGTATTAGAATTATTCTTGGAGAGTCTGGTATGCTAGAAGAAACTTAGATGCAAAAAACTGAAATAGGAACAAATGCTACTGCACTGAACCTGAACCTCTAAATTGCCAGAAAGTTGGCTGTCCTTGTTAGTTAATTAGTTGTATTTGCATGATGAAAATATACATGTACACTGCTAGCAGTTACCTTAGAGCACCCATGTATATTGCTATTATTTACCAGAGTTCTTTTAAACTTAATCACAGATATGATAATGTTGCAGGGAAGCCTTTATGCGTGTCGCTGCGTGTGTGTTTTCGCTCTCTCTTCCTTATCCACTTGACCCATTCAGGCAAGTGGAATCTGCCCACAACATTAGTTTGTAGACTTCATTGGGCTTCTGATGAAGCTGTCACTTGTGTAAATAAATTACTCTAAAACTGTAACTTTAAAACTTAATTTTATATTTACACTCAGTAGAAAAAGTTATCAGATCATAAATATCACGAATAATCAAAACAACATATTAGTATTAGGTTTGTTCGCAAAGCAAATCCGTGACCGCTTGAGAATTTGTTGTACTGCGCATGTCCAGTCTGTAACTTACCCGTGATTTGCACTTTGCGAACGGTTACAAGAATTTGGAATCGATAGTTTCTGCGTTTAATCGATATGATATGCAAATAAAATATATATTTCCCTTTGACATGTTATAAATGCAATATACATCGACAATATAATCTATATTTTGGGAAACTTTTAATTATCTTCCATTATTCATACCTATAAGTAGCCTATGTTTATAAATCTGGCGCAATGTTATAGGAGGGAGGAGTCAGGCGTGTGAAAATAGGTTACTGCGCATGTCTCTGATAACAATTCATGCTAGAGCCTGCAAACTTTTCTTATAGTACAGAAACTGTCCGTGAGAGCTTTGCGAACAGAAGATTGAAATCAGAATCACGGATTCTCGCTTGGCGAACGCGTGTGGAGAAAGAGCGCATGCACGAACGATATGTTCCTGGTTTCTGACTGCTTTGCGAACAAACCTATTGTATTATGACACAAGAACTTATTCTAATGCTGAATAACAAATGTTCAAGCATCAAGATGTCAAGAAACAAAAACATAAAAGGGGAAAACAAAGATTTTAAAAGAATTTTAAGCACAGTATGTAAAGTCAAGATATCAAAGTTAGTCAGTACCTGTAGTGACTTCCTCTGGCTTGGATGATGCTCTGAATTCGGAGAGGCATCTGTATTACCCTTTGGAAGGTGTTTTGCAGAAGGTATTCCACAGTTAAAGGATAGCAGCTCTTAAGTTCCCAGAGGGCCTCTAGTTTCCCAGATTTCTTCTGAGCATATCCTGTACACTATGTAGGATTTGACTTCAAGCAGGCTAACCTTGCAACATCGACTGCATTCAGGAAGTTTTGTATTATGTTTGCAACATGCTGTCATGCATTGAGAGAGCCTCTTGCCTAGTCCATACACAATGGGTTAAATAACTTTTACTTAACATTTTTGTGATTATTTCTTATCAGATAATTTTGCCTCTGAGTGTACTTTCTTATCCAAATGTAAACCATTTAATTTTTTTAATTCATTCATTTTTAATTATAATATTGAGAGACCTAAATGCTTTATATGAGTGAAATATATCCTATACCAGTACATGTTACCAGAAGAGTATGTGATTGAATAGCCATGCTTTTCCAGTTCATATTTGTACCCATGGAATTGATATCACCATTAGATTCAAGGAATGTATAATAGGGAGAATAGATGTTCTCTTTCTATTGTCCATTCACATTCAGAAGTCCAGTGCATGTAAATAAATACATGTGACTTGAACCACAGCACATGTCACAGTAAATTTTATTTTTGTAATAGTAAAAATTACGAAAATTGGTAAGATTACAATGGGAGAAGTAAAACTAAATGACTTGGCCATTTTGTATACAGAGCAGGAAATTTTAAACCTCACTGACACTGCCAAAATAACTGATGATTTTGCAAGAAATAAAGCAAGATGGTAATTCATGTAAAAAAAGCCCATAATTTTCAAAATACTATTGATTAAGTTATAAAAATTCAATTTCCTGCAAGACAATTTCAATGGAATGAAGCCTGTGAGGAGAAATCATACTACATTTTCCTTAATAATAATTTATGATGAATTATGCTGGGTAGACGATAAGTTACTCGTATAAAATGATGTAGGCTTTCATGGGTGTCCATATGATTAAGATATTTCGGGTGGTCCATCAGATGAGGGTCCGTACACCCACATCTACGGCCAGTATCATCAGTGGCGAGGTCTCCGGTGAAGTTGACTGGCTGACATCTTGCTGGCAACTGATCAACTTCACCATAGACCTTGCCGCTGATGATGCCAGCTGTAGATGCAGGCAAAACATAAGGAACCTCATCTGATGGACCACAGCTACAAAGCTTTGTAAATCTTAACCATAAAAACCATAAGTTCTTATCTCAATATGTTTGTCAGAGTTCTCTCTGCAATCCCTTCAATTTTATCAATTTGATTCTAGGACATTCTTTATGTAAATAAATTTAGGACAGGTTGACTTTGAGAAATCATATCAATTTAATGAGGCTGTCACCACTAAAAATACATAGCAACATAGAGTAATGTTATGACTAGATTTACAAGGGAAGATTTATTAAAATGTTCTGACGTCTATTGAGGATGGTCACAAAGATCCAGAATTTAAAACATTATTTAAAAATATAATTTTTTAACAATAAGAAAGCAGAATATACAGATATATTTATAGTTTAATGTTTGAAATTCTAGTACTATTTCCTTACTCAGTCTTGCTTCAGATTTCAATAGTTCACTGTGCTATTTCCCTAGTGATATTAGTATTGGTATAGTGATATTTATTGTTACTCATTTTTAAACTCGCATTGCACATTGAGATTTGATATGCTAAGACAGTTATAAAGTCTGTATAAATCATATTATTTTCCACAATTTTAATTACCGTACTGTCAGTAATATCTGATTTTTTAAAACTCTTCATGTATTTTAGTTTTTAAGAAATAGAACATGATTTAATATCAACCTTCAGAATATGCTACTTTTACTTCTAGTTTTTATTAATAAAAGTGCATTGCATATGTATCAATGTACTTGTATGTTTTAAATAATAGAAATGCTAGTAGTACTATACACATTTTTAAAACTGTCTTTAAGAATCTAAGTTTATATATATATATATATATATATATATATATATATATATATATACTGTTTATGTACTCTTAAACTGAAAAGAAGCACTTATAAACACCTGACTTTTCTACTATAATAGTCTGCCTACATTTTAAAATCTTGCTTAAAGCACTGCATAAACATAATTCCTTTACATTTTTAGAGGCAGCTTCAGCTCAGTGTTTATTTGTATTAATCTGCATGTTTGTTGTTATCGTTTTCTAATAATGTGTGTTTTCACTTCCTTCCTACCACCACCTCTTGCTTCGGTGAAATCTTATTGGTGCTGGTAAGTATAATTTCTTGTAATACTCTTTTTTTTAAATTAGAATTTTAAAGGACAACATAACATATTACATGTCACATAGTAACTCTATGCAAAGAAAAATATCTTCTTTATTGAATATGCTTAATTAAAGTCAAATTCTTCAAATAAACCGAGCAAACCAACATTCTTATTGCTTTGATGTGCTATTAATTGCCTATAACTAATATTTCTGAAATGGCTGCATTTTAAGTTTTTTCCCCTTTCCCAACTTCATTGAAAAATTATGTGACGAACTTCAAGTTTCATGGCCTTTATTGGGGATCAAAAACAGAATTATAAAAATCATACAGTAGAAAAGTTGATGCTGCTAAAGGTTTTGTGATTCTCTTAGGGAGCATTCACACCATATCATTCCTGGATGCATGCTGCATGCTATTCATTTAACCAAATAAACAAGTTCAAGTCTTCACACTGAAAAGCCTCGCATATTTTGACATTCATTTCTTCAGATAATCTGAACTTATTTTATAATTCGCTCCTCAGGATTATGCATGCACACTGATGCCTTTTCAGCTGTTTTCTAATTGTTAAGAAAATTCTGTGCATATTCGCTTGATGTAGCTGTACATTATGGCAAAGATGGCTGGAAAGTGAGGAGTTTAATACAGAATTTGTTCAAATTGTGAAAAAATAACTATGCTTGTACGATATGGCATCGATAGGTAAATTACATTATAACATTACGATAGGTAAATTACATTATTTTTAATTCTTATGATTATTAAGTTTTTTCAAGTGGTCAAATGAAAACACAGACTTTAAATTGCAGGTTGCATATGTTACTTTGGTATGAATGCAAAACTGTGAGTTATGCTACTCAATGTGCAGCCTACATCCAGATAGTATAATTTGCATGCTGTGCTGCTTCGGTGTGAATGTTCTCTTAGATATATTTTTCAATGCACCTTGTCATCACTCAATATAAAATTGCAATTTGTCTCAATAGCATAGAATAAATTCAAAGTAAGACATAATAGTATTTGCAGTACCTAAAAGGAATATTTTGTTATCGATATGATGTACCATAATAACAATATTTCTATATTTTATATTAATATTCGCTTCGCTCATTGGGGTCTCCCCCCCAAACCCCCACTGAGGTTCTCAGAAAAGGTTTTTTAATAGATCTATGGGAGATAGAGTGCGTGTATTTAGTCTGCTGTATTGGTTATGATCTTTTTGCCACTTTCAGAGCCCTATGTGATCACTGTTTGATAATACCATTGCCATGGAAATTGAGCCCTTTTTCGGGGGTTTTTAGGGCTAAAAATAAGCTATATGTGTACCAAATTTCAAGTTTCAAGCTCATTTGGAAGTAGGCAAACATTAATGTCAGTGAGTGATTGAGTCAGTCAGTCAGCCATGTGGCTTTATATTATGGTAATTACTAGGGCCCGGATCTTTATGTGCTAAAAAACTTAAAAATATTTATTTTTTATGTGCTAAAAATGTTTAAAATATGTGCTAAACCTAAAAAAAAATCTGAAAAAGAAACAAAAACAACAGAATGTGTACTGAAATTCACCAATTGCAGCTAAACATCAGATGTAAAATGCTGACTGGAGTTGCAGTGCGCAACAAATGTCATCTCCAGATTATGGATCACAAATCCTTGCCTATTATCCGAGAATAATCTACTCTTATACAATTCAACGGCCCTAAATAGCGTGCTCACTCGCTCGCCCGCTTCGTGAGACATCGGGTATACTCAGCGATATTCGTCTCTCGCAGTGTAAACTTTCATGACGACTACAAAATTAGGAAAACCGTTTCTTTATTATATAAGGCCCAAGTGAAATGAACACAATGAACAAATATTCTAATTTTATTTTTACTTACAATTATCATAGCTCTGAACCACAAACATTTTTAATAATCTACCAGTGTAAATTTCTTAAAAATCCTGGAGTCAATTAATAATGGCGGGCGAAGCCGGGGCACCAGCAGTAAAATATTGATGGTTTAGCTCTTGAAATATCGCTGATAATAATAATCCAAACAAACCATTCCTTCCCTTGAAACATTATATAATTTCTGAAACTTACACTGAATTGATCAAATAAAATTCACATCATATTCATGTCAATAAACAGTTGAGAAACAATATGTATTATGTGGTCACAGGTTCCTTTGGAACTGCATAATCGATTCTGATATAGTTTTCCCAGGGGGCGCTTTCTAATCATAGAATGTACTCTGAAGCCGGAATTTTAGCTGTTTCATTAATATTATTAATGGCTTAGTTTATGAATGATTCGCGTGCAAGTGTTAATAAATATAATGCTTTAATAATTATTATACTCTTAATTTTTAAATGAATTATCGTGGGCGAAGCCATGGGCACATCCTAGTGCCTTACATTGAGGAAACGAACGTTCTACATCACACAATGTTAACCTTGCATATTTGAAGAGGTGCACTGTATATCACTAACACACACACGATCAAGTTCACTTATGTTTTGACCTTCCAAAACTTGAGCGATTTTGCAGAGGGTTTGGTAGCCACCATTTTTCTCAAACATACCTTTAAATTTTGTTCTTAGAACTTCTATTTTCGAACCTGAGATAGTGTTAAGTTGCCTTTCAACATATTGTATTTCATTAACTGAACTACGCAATGTTGAGATTGGGTTCTGTTCTTCCCTGAAAAGCAAGTGAATCACTCTCACCTCATTGCAAGTGAAGCACTTGTGTTGAATTCATTCGAGATACAAATTTTTGTTGTAAAATGTTAAAAGAGAATGAGGAAAAGTACTAAAATATTTATTTATGGAGAATATATCCAAAATATTTATTCATATAACTTTTTTTATAAAACATGTATTTTTATGTAAAATAAAATTTAGAATTTGTGGTTTTCGGACCTTGATATGAGCATCAGGAAAAAAGAATTACATAAAAAATCCAGAAAAGCACTAAAATATGTATTTAGGGAGAAAATATAGAAAATATTTATTCGCATAACTTCTTTTGTAAAATATGTGTTTTTATGTGAAATAAAATTTGGAATTTGCGTTTGCCGGACCTCGATTTGGATATAAAACTTTGTTTTCGGAATGTACGCATCAGGGGAAAAAATATTTTTTTACATACAAATCCAGGCCCTAGTAATTACATAGTATTAGGATATATAACTGGTCACATGTTAATATTCTGACATTGCCTTAAGAGTTTCTGTATTTTAACTTTGTAATGTAGTTAATTTCACAGCAAAGCTTTAAAAAACTCTTAAATTCATTTTAATATTTACAACACCATTTATACTTTTAAAAAAATTCTATATAACTGTATGTTATTGTGATTAATTAGGAACATGATACTTAACAATAATTATGTTTCCAAACAGCTTACCTATCAGTACCGGGCCTGAGGGACTTAGACGGCTCGACACGATCGAGTCTGAGTGAAGCATCAGGAGTAAGTGGAGCTTCAACGAGGACATACGTCAATGAAGCCTCCACACTGGTTCTGGAAACCATTGAAAATGGTGTCAAGAAGTAAGTAAAACTTTGAAAAACAAATAAAGAATCATCCTAAAGATATGGAAGACCAAATATTATTGTAAATGTTAAATATTCAGTTGTGATAGTGAGAAATCACATGGTATTTGGAAAACCAAGGTTTTAAAATTAGTTTTGTGTGTATATATATTATGTATGTGGAGGCTTTCATGGCTGGCGTCTTGAAAATAACAATTTTCTGGTATTAGGTCATGGTCCAAGGTTGTTAAAACCTGATGTTTGCTTGCTGCTATGGCAAGCATCTTCAGAGGCTTCTGGAGCAAAGTGTTCTTATCGAGCTCTGGCCGCAGACTGTACTCTTATTCTGTTGAGCCCCAGTATTAATATCTCGTTCTGGAATGAGTGTGGTCCATCTTGAGTGGTAGTGCTGCTACTTCTTGCAGTATCAAGTGCAAAACTTGTTGACTCTGAGGCTCTCCTCTTTTCTATTTGAAATTGTTATGGTGTTTGAAGATTTCAATCATCTCTCTATGCACTGGACATTAGTAGAAAGTACTTGCATTTCACTGAATACAATTTCATGGTTTCCTTCCTCGAAAAGAGCATGTTCCACTACAGCTGATTTCTCTGGCTGGCAAAACATCAAGTTTTAAAAACCTTGAACCATGGTCTGATAGCCCAGAAGATTGCTACTCTCACTAACTTGTTACTAGAAATTTGAATAACATTATTTTGTTAAAAGTTCCAAATAAAACCACTCAGAGGGGATTATACAAAAATCTATGTCTCTATGACAGCCACTTGAAAAGTTGGAAATAAATTGAAGGCAAATTACTGCCAATTATCAATCTCAATGTATCGGACTCCCCTAATAAAACAAGAATTATCATTCTACCATAAATATGTCATTCTACTATAAATTTTGTCAGAATATTTTAGGACAATTTTCAAACGATCTTTTCAACCCCCTCCATAACTGTGATGCCTATCTGTAGGATTATTACAGCAATATATATATATATATTTTTGATTATGATGCATCTGATTGAAAGTTCATATGTATACAATATAATGCTAACAATTTTTCTTTTTGCTTTTTCAGACATTATCTTGTACCTCTATCCATTGCTCAGAAGAGTAAATGGAGGAAGAAAGGAGTAAAACTTCATATATTTAATGATCACACATTCATTGCAAAACATTTAGCAGGGTAAGTCATGTTCTCTTCCTATTATAAATTTTGCAGATTAATATGTGAAGATGCAGCAATCAAGCTTACTTTATGAGCAATTTGTTGGTGTTGATAGATATGATAAAGCTCTTTATCTGGATGATTCAACATAACTTATCTCCATTAATTCAATCCAAGCTGTGTAATACAGCTTTCTGAGATCTCATTAAATGTTTCAAAACCTCCGCATAGAGGTTGTATCAGTGTCAGTTACCATTTGTTTATAATAAACCTTTACCTTGGATTCTGCAATTACAGTAATTTTATTATTTAACATGTGACTGTGATGCCTCAGATTAATTACACAGCCCAACAAAAAAGAACTTTTTGTTTGGTGTCTCAGATGTTTTACCAGATTTGGCTATACTAAGTGTGCTTATTCCAAATATGTAAACAGTTTTTCTCTACCAGCTCTACTTTTATATAGATTTTATTTGTGAACTCTTACTCTAGCGAAACAAAATCTTGCTTGATAATATAGCTAGTGAAGGTTCTTGGACACGTAGGACGAAAACTGTATGAAGTACAGAAAAACTAAAAGAAGCTGGATTATATTTTGGCCCTCAAATTGACAGCTCATAAATAATAAATGACCGTACAATATGTGATAATATCAATTTTTTTAAAAACCCCATGTTATATTGTTATTGTAATGTTAATGTAATTTTAGTGTGTTGCTTTTTTCTTCACATGATTAGAAGCTAAAAATAGGCACTGTTTTTTATTTATATCAAAAGTAAAATGGGATAATATGCATAATGGTAATGCCATATCTCACAAATTAAAGCTGATAGGGCAAAACTAACGGCACATTTAGCATCAGTGACCAAAATAAACCCAAGAATAGGTATAAATTCTAAGACACCAAAATGGCTGTTGGTCTGTGTTATTTATACAAATTGAAAAATTAAAAAAAATGCTACCACAGACTTACATCTTGAATACAGAGTGTCTCAATAAAATGTACTAACACTTTGAATGAGTATAAAAACATTATTTATGAACATAGAGACAAGTTTAAAGGCTTGAATTACAGATGTACAGATTACAGATTACACTACCATCGAGATGTAAGAGCTCAACTCCATGCAGCTTATCCAAACACATGGATTGGACGAAGGGGTAGCGTTGAATACCCTGCGCGTTCCCCAGACCTCACGCCAATATACTTATTTTTATGGGGATACCTCAAGACAGAGTTGATCGCACAAAACCAAGAACAATTGATGCACTGAAATTGGAAATTGAAAGACAATGTCGCGAAATTCCAAATAAACTGTGTTGTGAAGTTTGCGTTATCAGCTTTGTCTGGACAATGATGGTCATCAATTTGAACATTTGTGAACATGATTCTTTAATTACATGTTTCTTCTGTAATTCAAGCCTTCAAACTTGTCTCTATGTTCATAAATAATGGTTTTATACTCATTCAAAGTGTTAGTACATTTTTTTGAGACACCCTGTATTGTCTCTTTAACCCTATGAATTCCTTACATGTAATATATGCACTGAAACTTAAACTGTCCTGTGTTGTTTCACAGTGGTACCACCTGCCAAGTATGCAGTAAATCAGTAGCCAGGCGGCTTGGAAAGCAGGGCTATGAATGTAGAGATTGTGAACTGAAATGTCACAAACATTGCCACATTAAAGTTGACTCCAATTGTACAAATTCAACTATTCAGAGCATTGAACTGTAAGTATTTTATTCAGAGATTTTAATTTGATACATAATTCAGAGTAAACAGAGCGAAATGTCTTTAATGTTAGAGTTGTATCGTCACATCAGATACTTTTTCTTTATGTAGAAGAAGAATCTGTGCACTTGATTCAATGTTTTAGCAAGTAAAACAATTAAAAATTTAGGTCCAGCACTGAAGAAAGCCCAGTAAAATACAAATTGCATCTTATTTAAATAACTTATAATGATGATAATGATATTAATAATAATGATGATGATAATAATGATAATGATAATAATGAAGATTACGATAATATAATAAAATTTTAATAATAATATAATAACTGGATTATTTTCTCATTCATTAATACACATGTATCAATTGCCTCAGGTAGATTTCTGTGTCTGCATAGGGTCAGTTCACACTTGAAGGGAGAATACATATTAACATCTACATAAAATGAATTATATCGATTATTATTAACTATTACTGCTTTAAATGACTTTGGGAAAATCCAAAAACGGGTCACTCCTTAAGCTCCTTCCACTCGAGATTTCCTAGTAGTTCCACCATAGTTGCCTAGATGTCTCTCGTTGTTTAGCAGCGTTGAAAATTTGGAAAATTTCTATTTTTTTCCTCTTTCTCCTCTTCTTTTCCTCTTTCTACTATTCCACCCCTTTTCTCCTTTACCCTACCTACCTATTCCTGTCCTATAAATTTTGGACCTAAGGAGATTCGAACACAGGACCGCTAGCATGCTAGCCAGTCGTTTTACCCACTACACCATCGAATGATTGTTGCAGTGTGAAGCAATAATTTATCTATTTAAGTTTAGAGAGCCGCATGAAAAGACAGAGATTGATAATTTTGTATTAATTGAAATTGTGGTACAAGGGTTATTTTCGTATTGCAGTAATTAGTGCGGATGCTTTGGTACAAGGGTAATTTTCATATTATAGTAATTAGTGCAAATGCTTTGGTAGAGCATGAAAAGGACTAGCAGGCTATCGCCATAAAATCGCAATGGCTGGTGTGGGCGGAGCTTAAGGGGTGACCTGTTTTTGGAGGTTTTTTGGGCGAGGGGTGGCACACTTTAATTGTGAATGCACCTCAAAGCTGGGTTTTTATCTTTTAATATATCAATTGTTTTAATTGTTTATGCATGATTTGGGTGAGGTTCATAAATCTGTGATATGTTTTAATCATTTCATTTTGAATCTGTATTCCCAAGATTCGTTTTGTTCATTAATTATTTATATTTACTATGGAAAACAATATAACTAAGAATAAAATTATGTAATTCCTGCAATTTATGCAAAACCGATGTCAGTTAATAAATATAATATTTTTATTATTTTTCTTAAATAAATGATTTGAATAAAACATCTAGCAATTGAGTAATCACGGGTAATTATTTTGCCTAATTTCTTTAATAATATAACATTTTTAGTACTACTGATCTTAAAAACTATTTTGTTATTCATAACTAAACAATTTGTATCTTTAAAAATCCTTCTCCAATGATTTGTTCCTGTACATTGCTTCAGTATATGTTTGGAATCTTCTTTCATTTTGCAAACATATGAACGACTTTTACAATCCATATTAATAGGTCAATATGTATACCGATGGTATGACTGAAGGGAATTATGGAATCATTTAATTTTACTTGATTTAGTGAAATGGTATCTGTTCTGGGCAGTTGCAACTTATTTCCTATTATGATAGCTTGCGAGTTCTTAGGATTTAGCATTATGTTTTATATGTGGTGAAACATTATAAAATCTCATATAATAATAAGTAAGCCTACAATATTACTAACACTAATTTGTGTAATAGAAAGCATTTAAAGCAAAAAGAAACACACTTTATTTTCGTATAGGAATTCAGTTAAAGGAAGCTCTGATTCTGTTATGATCCTTGTATGCTGGAAATCAGATTATCATGGCAGGCTATTCTAAATGTTTCAGAAGGCACTGTATAAAGAATATTTAGTAAGAATAGAAGAAAGTTTTAAATTTTCCCAAGAAATGAATAAAAACTTATCTAGGTGGATCAAAGATACCTGGTTTGTGATTGATACCACATTCAACATTCACTTATGCTGTTACTTATACATTTGTGTTTGTATTTTGCTGGACTTCCATTTTATTTTAGTTGTGGTGTGGGATATTAATATTAGACATTTGGTTACTGTCTTCTTTAATTTGAGATATCTGAATTGTAGAGTTTCTTTTACAAGATTTTAATGTGAATTCTTTTTTCCTATTCTTGGTCTCTACTGCCTGTACTGAGTGAATAGGTAAGCTAATGCCTCCTCCAGTAGCATGATGTGTGAGGATTGCTGGAAAGTCAGTGTTCTTATAATCTTTTGGAATGTGTTTTTTGTGTCTTGTTCTTCATCTAATTTTGAAAAAATTTGGCCATGAGCTTTTTTGAATTGATTAACTTACAGTACCGCTAATAGAATTGTCCATCTGGGAGATTTCCAAGTTCCCTAAAGAGCTCTCAGCATCTTACATCTTTTTTATTAATGGTGCTTTTTACAGTGAAGCAGTATACTGTATTTTTGAAAACAAAATTAAGTTGAAAAACACTTCAAACTTTAGTGAACTATTTACTTTAATAGCAAAACATATTTTATGGACTTTAGTTGCCTACATTTGTTTGATATTCATAAACTGGTATTAATCCACTTAGTCTCTGGTTACCTTTACATTTTTTTAAATTTAAATAATGCAGCTATTTGAAAGACAATTTCAGTCATTTCAAGATTTTCTAAAATTAAATGGAACATCACTGGGAATTACAGTGATAGAAGAAATTCATCTTTAATAATGTTATATTTAATGATGTTACTCTATAAGTCATATTATGCAGAATGGAAGGTCTTGAATAAATGTTACTTATAAACAATTTGTTTACAATTTTTCCACATTATTTTTGTCCATGCCATCTTTTAAATTACCACTAGTGTAAATGACACTGAATTTGAATCCTAAGTATGTTTTGTTCTTCCTATTCTATTAATCTTACATATTTCTTAGATTTCTCGGCTGTCCAGGCATCCCTGTATTGTTTGTCTGGATGCCAATATTTAATCTTAAAGACCTCTTGGAAACACTGTGTGTACAAATAAGAACTTAACTTGCAGCCTGAAGTACATATTTAAGTAATCCCCTTTTGTTAGTTAGGTCTTTCAAAATAAATTCTATGATAAGAGAAAATGCCATTGACTCTCTTGTTTCACAATGAGGGTTGGGTTTTCATAAAATTGGAAAAACTCATATAACTGAGCAAGCAACAGTTTTATTAATTTATTTAGATGATTGATGATAGTGAAGCTATTATATTAATAATATGGATACAATTGCCTTTTCTTTAAAAATATTTTAGATTTCAAATGATCTTGAAAAATGTATGATTCAAACGTAACTCTCTTTATAATTAAGGACACATACTCTGTCTTAAATTTCTTGAGTTCTCAAGTTTATTGAAGTATTTGCTGCATCACAGATGTTTTTGAGTAACTCATCCATGATTAAATTCGCCCATTTTTGTAAACTGGTAATAACCTTAATTAATGTGTAAAGTTTGTTAGAGGAAGATTAAATGGCCTAAACGGGATTGAATTTCAAGTAATTTTCAATTCTGTAGAATGAATGGAGCTTCACTCAAATGATGTTAAATCATGTCATTCTGCCTAAATGTAAATTAAAATTCTGTAATAGATTTGTACTTCGAAATTTCATTTCAAAAGTTAGAGAAACTTGTAAAAAGTTAGGAAAACTGCTATTATTAGTGTCTGAATGACTAAGATTATTTAATTATGACCTCATACAGAGTCAATTATCTGAGAGATAAAATACCAAATTTTTTCTGAGCAACTCATGTTTTAGCACTTAACAAAATATTTTAAATTTCAAATGATCTTGAAAAATGTATGATTCAAACATAACACTCTTTATAATTAGGGACATATATTCTGTCTTAAATTTCTTGAGTTCTCAAGCTTATTAAAGTATTTACTACTTACTAGAATACTTGCTAGAATATTTAGATTGTTTTACCCTGTAGAGTTACTTGCTGAGCCACTGACTACAAAACTCTTTCATTCTGTATATTACACCAATAAATTTAAAGGTAATATTCCATACTAGGAACTCTTTTTTTCTGTGTTTGTAACAACCCGTAGAATTTTAGTTCACCTTAATCACTAAGTTTTGAAGTTTCCCTTTCTTACCTCAATTTTGTTAAAAAGAGCAATAACAAAATATAGTCTGCAGCAAATTTGACTTTTCTAAATGCTTATAATTTTGTGAATGCATTATGCTACTTATTTTCAATATTCATGCCTAACATCATCTCAAGAAAACAATTACATTCCAGTCGAGAATACTGGCATAGCTTGAACACAAATGCAATCATTTAAACATTTATAGCTTTATTGCATTTTATTTTTCCCTTGCTGGCTAATACAAGGATGGCTAACAAAGAAAACTTCAATCAGTGTTGAAAATTAAACTTCTTTTACAGATGGCTGATGTCTAGGTGAATATACGCGATGACTAGGCATGTAACATTGTTTAATTTCATTATTGCAATTACATTGTTCTGTTCTAGTTTTGTTGAAGTATGGAGTCACTATTTCTTAAATTATTGATTTTTACTTCCTCTGCCCGTACCATAGGTACTATAGGTAGAGGAAGTATTGTTTTCGACCCCAAAATTCGAAGTTGAGTTTTTGGAAACATGTCTGTGTGTCAGTGTGTCTATGTGTCTGTGTGGAATATCTGTGAACAGGCTAGCTCGAAAATGGATAATCGTATGAAAACAAAATTTCGTATTTGGGTCAGATACTTTCTGAAGATGTGAGATGAAGATTGGCGACAAGTTTCTCTTATTTTTAAGGGGACTTTACATGAAGAATTTTTCGATTTTCGCGATTTTCTCGAAAACGGCTCTAACGATTTTCTTTAAATTTTGTACTTGGGTTGCTTATACTAAGAGCTAAAACTTTTATTTGAAACATTTTTTCGAACAAATTCTCTGAAGAGTAGTTATAAGCCACCCACTGTGAATACACGCTGTTTGCAATAAGGCCTCATGTAACGGAAAGTCGTACGAAAACAAAATTTTGTATTTGGGTTAGGTACCTTCTGAGGCTTTAACACGAAGAGTGGCGACAACTTTCCCTTACTTTTAAGGGGACTTTCATGAATAAATTTTCATTTGTCACGATTTTCTAAAAAACGGCTCTTACGATTTCCTTTAAATTTTGTACATGGAGTGCTTATACCAAGAGCTAAAACTTTTATTTGAAACTTTTTTCAAAAAAATTCTCTGAAGGGTGGTTGTAAACTACCCATTGTTTGTAGATTGGCCTACTCTGTCTTGCCTGGTGAACAACTCAATACGCGGACATTCACGGCCTCTTATTCTATTTAAGTACGTGAAGTGAGAAAGGTGTACGAGTATTGTTGGCCATGGTTACAGTAAAGAGATATCTGAGGGGAATATTCAATAAATTCCGGAAATTATTCTGAATGGCGGAAAGTTCAATAAACGTTTGCAGTCACTTGTCTTTCTTATTTTTTAAAATTTTTCCATAGCCTGTGTTTTTAGTCGCAACATTCAAATGAGGGGCTATAAGGTATTTACAGCATAATTGTGTCTTGCGATTCTGTACAAGGATATGTGAATACTGCTAACTTTTATTTGGGCAGAGGAAGTTATGTGACTTTCACATCAGATTTTTTAAACTATAACTTAAATTCATTATTATTCTGTGCATTGTTGAATTTACTATTTAACTTTTGAATAAGTGATCAATTCAGTATAAGAATAGTAGAATTTCAACCAATTGCAAGTGTTTATTGCCATAATTTTATTATTTTATTTTTATCACTATTGTTTTATTTTTATCACTTTCATTTTGTCGCACTTATGTGCATTTGATTTATATAAACCAGCTGATTTCTACGACAAAAGTGTTCATATTAACCACGTGCACCACAGCCATCACTATATATATATATAAATTGTCTAACCATTGCATCTCGCATTCTCACTTACAATGGCACAAATAGTGAAGTGTTTTATTTATTTTGTGGTTTGAATTATTCAATACATGCTTAATTTTGTAAGTATTCACTAAATAGTCACAATAAATATAACTTGAGGTTCGAATTCTCTCAAGATGAATTCTGGATCTCTCTTTATATTAGCTGTGAAAATCGTTAGGTTTACCTACTTTAAATTTCTATTCTTCATTGTCTGTATGTAAATATATATTATATAGGCCTTTATAATATATAATAAAGTCTATATTGCACATGGTAATAAGTTAATTGTTAGTTGTGTCTGAATACAAGAATGATCAGTTTGAATCCAAGGCCTTTATAATATATAGTAAAGTCTATATTGCACTTGGTAATAAGTAGACCTGGGATTTTAGGCCCTAAAAAAATTAGTTTTAGGCACCTAAAATAGGCTTTTAAAAGAGAAAATAGGCACTTAAAATAAGCTTTAAAAATGTGTAAATAGGCAGAAAATAGACTTTAAAATACTACAATATGCTCTTAATGTAACGTGATCTTTTTTTACTTTAAAAAAACGTGGTATACCTATTCTCAACAGAAATAATTGCAAAATTAAGACAGAATTAAAAATACGTTTATCAAAAAGAGTTTTGGATTATATGAAAAATTGACACAGTTTGTCCCTTCTTACTATATATACCTGCTACATGTAGTTTTGAACGAATCCTCTTCCTGTCAGTCAGCATTCCTTTGGCGACAATTGTTTGGGAAAATCAAGTTTCTGTGAAAAACCCACCCTCTGCTGTTCTGCTCTTCATTCAGGGATGTACATTAAATGATTGTAATACAGTAGTTACAGCAGTTAGATTTTACTTTAAATGTACAAAATATGCATTTTGGGCACTAAAATAGTAAAAATAGGCTCCAAAGGTCCAAATAGGGATTTTAGGGCACTATAAAAGTCTATAGTTATAAGTGATATATCATGGATTGTCAACATATTTAAAAAAATTTCATGTTATTTTGTAAAGAACAGAATAGGCATTTGCCTTAAAATCCCAGGTCTAGTAATAAGTTAATTGTTAATTGGTCTCTGAATACAAGAATGATCAGTTTGAATCCAATCAAGAGTGACAGAATTTTCATAATGAAAAAATCACCAGCAAAGTCCCAGGTCTAACAGTTTAGTCTCTTCAGGCTTATTAAAAAACTTAAGTTTAAATCAGAGTGAAACTTATCATGTTTCCTTGGGGTGACCAGAATTTCAGACAATAAGCAGGACCCAACCTTTACTGTTGTTTCTGGAGACACACTAGAATACCTTTTTTTCCATCTTGCCCAATGTAAGAAGGTCATAAAGTCTTACAGCAGCGATCGTATTAATGCCAGAAAAAATAAAATAAAATGAACTAAGTGATGATATACAAATACTAATTTGCAGGAACCACAGCGATGTAATGAGATACTAAATGTTGAAAATGATTTGATATGCAACTTCACTATAATCAGTTATCACTTATACAGAAGCCATTTCACAGAAATTCATCTGCATCATCAGCTGTTGTCAACTGCCAAGTTTGTGGAAGACTGGTAGATGTCTCTTCTGGGCATACCAACTTAGTAGTGAGGTCATTGTCCTTAATATTTCAAAATTTACCAAGTTGTTTCTGTCTTTTTTAATAAAGATTTTCCCCAAACAGTCAGTTCTGTTGGTTGTAGTAGAGCTTTCATTTTTGGACCACAGACCATGAATGTGAAGCAGTCGGATGGTTGGCCTAGTCTCTCAAAGGGAGTTTAGTTTAGTAGAAATGTACTGTACATTGATTCTGTTGTAAGATAGAGTAAATGTCCACTTTTAACTGATAATGTATCATCTATGACACATCAGGTTTCTTGGTGGCTAAGAAGTATACCCAGTCATTCCATCTTCTATTCATCTTGATTATTAGCCTTTTAGTGTCTCCCCCTTTTTCTCATAGTACTCAAACTGCATACATCCTATATCACCTCACCAAGTCATTCATTGCACTTTAGACCCGAAGTTTTAATGTGAGACCTCCATTTTCGAAAACATCCATGAAAGTAATGGTTCACACTTGAGAATAATAGACATACATATCTGAAGAAAATCAGAAAGAAAATCGCCATTTGATAATTTCAGCAAACGTTATGCTAATGTTTCACCATATCTGACACACAGATTGTCTAAGATTTGTTTATTTTGTCTTTGTATCAGGTGCACATTTCAGTATTTTTTAACATTAAAATCTTCTTGGCTTCCGGGTATCTGCCGCGTCATACTTGAGAAATCTGCCGACGTTCCGACCATCTTGCCGTGGTCTTTATCAAGGCTACTGCAGCTCACACCAAAAGTCTCCTTATATATAGGGGAAGTGAATATTTCCTTCCCAGCCAATCACATCTCACGATCCAATGCTCTGTTGTGATTGGTTCAAACACATGGAAGGAAAAACGGTCCTTTTTAGGTACAATTATTTCTAGCAGGACGCAGATGTTGGGTCCATATCCTAGATAATTTCAGGCCTTCATCCCGGTTGATGTTGTTCGGATGCTTGGTGATCTCTATGGCCTCCCTTATTTTTCTGTGAGTTCTGTATGTAACCGTGGCTAGAATCTTAGTTTTGTCGAACTCAATGGCATGTTTCGTGTCTTCAGAATGTTCAACTACCGCCGACTTCTCTGTTTGGAGAGCCTTCATCACTCTTATGTGTTCTCTTAATCTCTCTCCTACCGTTCGACCGGTCTCTCCAATGTATTTACGTTGGCAGCTGCAAGGAATGGCGTAGACTCCAGGTCTTTGTAATGGTGGCAAGCGGTCTTTCTCTTTTCTGATTAAGTTGCCAATACTGTTTGTAGAGTAGCAGATGGTCTTTATACTGTGTGATCAAGTATGACGCGGCAGATACCCGGAAGCCAAGAAGATTTTATTGTCAACTCGGGCCGCGGAAGCCTACGATCTTATATTTTTTAACATGTCTTCTTAAGGTTTTTTTCATCAGCAGCAGCTTGTCTTGTTGTTTTGCAATATAGCCTAGCTCCTGAATGTATTAATACACAGCACTAAAGAGATTTAATAAAAAATATATTCATACTTCAACAAAATTACTTACTTGCTGTAGAGTTGCCAATATTTATAGCTTAGTCTTAGCATTAATATTAACACAAGAAAATGTTGACTATATTTTTGTGTTTATAGATTTATATTATTTTCTGCGTAATATTCATTTCAAGCTGTGTTCATTTTTTAATATAAATTATGGTGGTAAGTATGAAGCTTTACAAAAACTTCCTCTTACCTGACAGAGCATCAGTACTTTCGTTTAGTGTCATTTGTGGATTTTTTAAAAATTATTTTAAGTATTTATGAACATAATGACACAATGTTGGGAAAGAGAAAGTTAAGGTTTCCATTCAAAACGAGTTACATTAAACTTTGTTTTAAATTTTGTTGTTCTACACACTTTATATATTAGGCTGCTTTAGTGTAACTAATAACATTAACTAATATGCACTGCATGAGATTTCTTTGACTTTTATATTTACAACTTACTTTATATATAGATATCATAATAAAATTCCAAAAGGTATGACAGAAGGTGTAACAAAAACATTGAAAAATAAGCCTTAGGGTACAAGGCTGTATTTGGCTGCTTTAATTGTTATGGTAATACATCAGGTCTCCCTCAATGAGATTCTAGATGTTCATATATTTTTTGATAAGTATCATTATCGTATCCCTTTTCTTTTGAGTTAAGATATAAGATATAATCTCTCAACTAGTGGGAGAATATGGCAAAACTATTTTAGTTTGTCAGGAAATGTAACCTTAAAGCCTAGGAAAGTTCTATGGATCTTAGGAAATGTAAAATATAGAAAAGTTCTATGGATATTAGGAAATGAATAAATTATTGCTAGATCTGCAGACCTTTTTTTAATAGACAATCTGCAAAAGTCTATGATTGCATGCATGAAATCTAATTCTATGGCAATGGCACTATAAGTCAGGGGTTTCAATAATACCATCCACAGGTCATATCAGCCCCATTAAGGAGTTGAAAATATTCTAAAATCCTTTTTCTTTCAAAATTGAAAATGTTCAACAAGAATTGCAAATGGAAATCATTGATCTCCAAGCAGATGATTTCAAGAAGAATAAGTTCAAAGGAGAGCCGAGTGGTCTCAGCATCAGTGTACCAAGCTCAAAATACCAGTTTGATTCTCTCTCAGGACAAATTTCTTCTTCATAATACCTAGGTATAATACCAATCTCTTCAGTGAAATAAATGTGAAAAAAACCGAGCAAAGTGGCTGAAATGATAACGTCTTGGATCCACATTCGGGACATCCCAGGTTCAAATCCCATGGCCAGCCAATTTGGCATGGATTTTTTCATGGTTTCTCCACTCATAAAGGCAAATGCCGAATTGGGTATTTAAATACCGTGAATCATCCTCACCATTTCATTCTGTATATTGTCCATTTAAATTAATATCAGTTGAAATTTACTCCATAGAATACACTAACAATAGAAAATAATTGACAGTCAATACTTCCATGGCCTACTCTACTGTATAGACACAGATCATGAACTCCTGATATGACCTCAAAGGTAAATCGAGTATAAATACAGCTCAGATGAATGGAGAAAAAAAAACTGAAGGCCTGCAATAATAATAGTTTTCCCTCCAAATGTGATTAATACTAGAATCTAGAATCAGTGGCGTAATTACGGAGTGGCAGTTGCCACCCCAGAATTCCCAAACCCTCCTTTTTGCCACCCCAAAAATCAGCAGTAAAAATATAAGTTATTTGCAAACAAGTGAAAAATTACAGTTTATAAACGTGGCACAATCTTGATTGTTTATTAAACTTAACATTTATGCTGGTATGGTATGTAAAAAAGTTTTAAGAATGCTTAAACTACATCATTTTAACGCCAAATTTTAAAAAATTTCCATACCCCCCAGACCCCTCGGCAGACCTTGCCACCCCAGTTAAAAAGCTGAAATTACGCCCATGTCTAGAATCAAGAACATTCATATCAGAAATCCCAAATCAAACTATATGGTAAATAGAAAATAAAACTGAAGTATTTTTTCAAGTTAAAGTCATTCAGTTACCAGGTATGTCAGTCAGTTTTCATATTGTTGCATTAAACATTTCAGAAGCGTAAATACATATTATGGTTTCTGTTGCATACTAATTAGAGGATTTGTAAAAATGTTCAGAATAATATGTCTTAGTTTGTACATGTAATTTTGTTTTGTTTTGTTTTGTTTTGCTTTGTTTGGTAACTGACTGACCAACTATTTCAGAATTTCAGATTTCTATGAAAAAAATACTGAACCAAAACTTAATCACAGGCTAATGTGATTATATTATTGAGAAAACTTCTTTCTTAGTAAATTATCAGATTCAGTACCATATGATCAAAACTAGGCATGAAACATTAAATTACATTTCATAAACATTTATCAGCCAAATAGGCAAAAAATTACTCACATATGTAAGGACATGACAGAAGTATTTATTGAAAAAACAAGTGACATATTTTAATATTTCACAAAAATATATTTCTTGATATTTTTCATGACTTATTTAAAAAAAACCCACATAGGTTGACATTCCTGTGGGATTGCCCTATACCACTACCTTCTTTATTTCTTACAAGCCATGATGTTAAATCTGGCAACGTCACATCGGTAGTCCTATCGGCTATGAACATGTCGTAAATAAAGCATGTACTCCATCAGAATGATCGAAAAATTAAGCATATTTCAGCTTAAAGTAATCCCAGTCATCGCCTATTGTTTAGAGAACATCTGGATACACCTGAAGAGCAACTGGAGAGCATAGAGAAGGTGAAAACCGTGTACATAATGAGAGATTTATATGCACCGTCACCTCTAATTGAGTATACCAGAGAACAGTTTTTCACAGAAGAATTTCGTGTTCATCAGCTACAAACGAATACCAGAGTGAGGTACGGTATGATATTAGTGTCCTTAAGGAAGAATTGGCTGGCCTTAAAGAAGAATTGAAGAGAAATAGAGTCACTTTTACTGGTATGAACTTTTATCAAGCTGCTCACAGTAGGCTTAATTCATCTTAATGTGCCAGACGCCAAATCGTAGTATATGCAATCTCCTATCCTCCTAATATTACTACCAGTGTTTTCCTACAGTTTGGTGAAGGTAATGAACGGGATTCAAACCTTAACCTCAAAAGTGCTGGCTAATCAACATAATTCACCACCGGAGGATGAACGAATGAATGACTTGACAGCAAATAACGGAAAGCTGAGTGTTCCCAAGGAATTAGACAAAGTTATTCTTTTCAGTGACAGTCATGAGCGTAGTCTTCCACAAAGTGCATGTGACAAGAAAAGAGATATCAGTGGTCTAGGTTATATTAAACCTGGGACAACTAGCTCAGTGGTGGTACAAAATGACCCAGAGAAGTGTAGCAGCTTAATAAAATATGACTCTGTTGTGGGTCAAATAACAGAGCACGTAGGCCTAACAGGATAAGTGAGGTTATTACCAATAAAATAAGAAAAAACGCGACATCATAACGTATGAGGAGACACTGAAAACTACGAATTCCTTCAGATAGGCTATGTGGAGTCACCGTGCATTACGTTATTATGCACATCTCAAGTATATGCTATGTAATATATAATAGACTCACTGATTTCGCCTAAATAAAATCGGTATTTGTGAAAAAGAAAAATATCTGCATTAAAAACGTATTCAAATGCTTCCCACAGACCACCACAGATTGGACTACCTCCTGTGTTGTCAGATTTCAAGCAGCATGGCTTGTAAGATATAGAAGGCAGTGCCTATACAGTATAACCTTTGCTACTTGTTTAAACTTGTCTTGTACAATACTTTTAAATTTCATATTCATATAGCAATAAATATAGTTGCTCTGCTTGTAGTTTTAAAATCTGCGTTATTCTGTGTATTTTGCATTATTTGTGATGTTGAATTATCCGTGTTTATTGTCCCCAGCATTACCCCGGATAATAATCAACATTTGACTGTATATTGCATCAGATTCTTTTTTAAATTTGTGACTCAAGAGGTATCTTTGTTTTATTGCAGGCAGTACATTCAGAGTCCTTACATGGACAGAAGAGTACTTCAATTGCAGAAGAGTTAAAAGTGATGAGAACTTTCTTGGGGATTATAATAAGACTTAACTCCTCGTATGTGGTGAGTTGATTGGAAATGGAGACTGATGTAAAGTGAAGATATTGCCACTAGTGAAGCAATTGTGCTTGCTTCGTAACTGCCGATTGCCTGGTATATTGCTGCTTCACATCAAACGTTGTGACTCATATACACTACATAAAGCAAGCTGTCTGCATCTCATTTCTGACCTCTGTAAGGTCTTCCTTGTTATTTATAAATCAGTTTTGATTACAGTTTTAGGCTTTTCATAAAGGAAACTAAAATGCCAAGAACCAGCTCTCAAAAGAAGAAACAACTCTTTTATTTTAGGGACGTACTTTTGTAGTAAATACTGGTGTTGTTTCTGTTTTCTCATTTTAACCGGGGAAACGGGAAACTAATTCCTATTCATTCTCATTTGGTTTCACTACCACAGAGTATTCAGTTAGTTAATACGTCAGGATTGTGGATTGACAAAAGAAGATATTTTTACTATTTGTATATTGTGATCGTGTTAGTACTAAAAATAGAGTAAATTTGTTTGAATGAATTTTTAAATACGGTATGAAGTTTAGTTTTTCTTCTCACTTGTTTTTATATGAACTTAATTTGTTTAACTCTAGGTCGATTAGGATTTAAAATGTCTGCTACAACAATATTTCTGATTTTTAATAATAATAACACAAGACACTTAAGTTCTTAATTATTATTTCTACAGGGTTGCCTTCAAATGTTTAATAACATGTGCCTAAATCTACTTTAATATAGTTGTTGTAAACGTGTCAATAAAGCTATATGAATAAACGATTGTCAATCTTTTGTCATACGATTCTTGTCCCTGGAGACTTTACAGAAACCAAACACAATATCATGGGAATATTTATTACAACAGATACAAGAAATGTTCAGCTATTTTTCAGCATATTCGCCACCAGAATTGAGACATTTGTGATACCGTGGGACAACTTTTGAATACCTGTGTGGTAGAAGTCTCTATGTCCCAAACTTTATTATAAATTACATATTATTTTCTCAGTAAATATTTAAAATAGTTCACCCATTTTCAGAGTAAAACTGGAAGAAGTTCCTATATTTTCTATGCTATTACCCTAAGGAATTTGTTTTTAGGCCTATAAAAAGAGCATGACAGTTTTAAAGGAAAATATTGTGTCTCAACTTTAAAGTTGATTCTCCCAACATTTTGTTTCCTACATATTTCACTATTCAAATTGCTCCTTGCGTAGCAATTTTTAATCAATTACTTTGAAATTTTCGACAAAGCCTCTAGACACATGAGCAAATAAAACTTACTACATGAATTTCTAATTAAACAACACTGGGTCCTTACAACAAATTGTTTAAGATTTAAACTTAACAAAAGTAAGTAAAATAATGTTTGACTAATTATTTCTAAAAAAAAAGTAGTCAATTTTATTACAAATGAAATAATGTAATGTGTAGACATCAAATTTGCAATTCAGCCCCGAAAATTTAAAACTGCTCCACAAGGACCTTTTGCCATGAATTCCATTAAAAAATCACAAAGTTTTTTTTATTCTTCTTCCCCCCCCCCCCCCTCAAGATCTAGTAAATTTACAGCTCTGAAAATGTGAGGTTTTATGCTTCAAAGGTCAGGTTAAAAAATGAAGAAAATCATATGATAAATGTAGAATTTCTAAATTTCACAGGTCGGTCTCCTTAATTTCACAAACTATTAATCTAAATAACAATAATTTGTTTTGAAATAGCACCCATGGTTTTATTCTATGCATTCATTACAGTTTATTCTGTTCTAAATACTTTTCCAATATAATAAGAACATGGCAACCCTGAAAATTTGTTCCACAACATTAGTTACAGTTTTTCTACATCACAAATATCAATTTGGAGTATTGTAGTGAATTTATAAATTTGTGCTGCAAAAGTAACTGATTAATTACACTTATTTTTGTTTAAGAGCGGGACCATGGTGTATTTTGGGTGGAAATGGGAATTATTTTTTTAAAAACCGTGGTTAATTATTATTGATGAATGATCGGGCTGTGTGTCCGTATGATAAACAAAATTACACACTGACAGATTTTATTTTACAGACATAAATGAAGGAAATGATTTATTCTAAAGAATATTGTGATACTCTGCTTTAACATCTTTGGGGATTATACAAGTTTTTAAACTGGAGGGTGGTTGGAGGTCATCTGAATAATTTACATGGATCTCATCCACTTTTCCCCATTCCCATAAAGTGGCGGGAAAAGCTACTTTTGGCTGTGTAAGATAATTACCTATTTATGAGATCAAAAAAGCATAATTTGTACATTACACTGTACGAAGTTCCATACTCCTTTATTTATTTATTTTTATCCATTATCCAATTACCTGGCTTCCATTTCATAACCCCACAAACATAAAAAAGAAAGAAGTACAACTTTAGCTTGCTAGATGAATTTCTTAACAGCACAAACTAATATAATAACCTAAAGCTAAATGCAAGATGTAAATGCTATGAATGGCCCTTCATATTCTGCACAATTAAGCAATCAACATGGAAAGGAAATCAAAATAACACTTTATATTCCATGAAAATCCTGTGCCTATAATATGGATGCATAGGTACTGCTTTATGTAAGGATATGCTTCAGCTAGGTATCTATTTGGCAGCTGTTTTATTGAAATGGTTGAAAGGGATATAATAAAAAGTACCTATGTCAGTGCTCAAAATGTTTTGAGATACATGTACATGAAGACATTATAAAACAGTTCTTGATTTCGAGGAAATATTTGAGATCTGTATATATGTATTTGTAACAATTTTATTTACAGTCCTTCGCTGGTTTTATACTAATTTTATATGATATTTACAGATGTGTAATACAGGTTAAAGACAATTATATATATTAACATAGTTAATTTATGTGTATGTTATCATGTATAAAGAAGTTAGTAATTATGAAGTTTTAAGTTACCAATTTTAAAAGTATATATTTTTGTTCAACCTACTATTTGAATCTGAAAATAGTCTTAAGGATCTCAAAAGTAAAACTGAATCAGTAAGCAAACACAACACATCAAAGAATGTGTTAGGGGGGGAAAAAAGCTGGAAAACAAATTCATGGTCCTAAAAATAGGAGTTAGTAGTAAACTATTTTGTATAGTATCTGGCCTTTAAATTTTGTTTGCAACATTTATCTTCCCAATTGTTTTTTAAAATACTTGATCTAGAGAAAAATTAGAATGTACATGAAGAGAGAGAGTCCTGAGAGTTCCAGCTTTCCATTTTGAGCACTGTGGCAGCAAAAAGATGTAGGTGCCATGTACAACACTTTTTATGGACCGAGAATTCAACCTTATGACCCTCGACAACAGTTCACTGCCCTTGTTGTTTGGTTTACGAAATGTGTGAATTCTATATGAAATAACATGAAAAGTGATTTAAAACAAGGATTATGAAGATACTGATTGAATGGAAAGAAAGATCCACGAACAAGAAATAAAAATCAAACAAAGAATATTTTATACATTTTTAAATAGCAGCTTGAAAATTATTGTACTATTATTGCTATTATTGGTGCTTTTGGTACTGTAGTCATAATATTGAACTGTTGGTGTAGTTAAAATATTTATTAAAATGCAACATTGGATTATTTGAAATTTTAATAAATACTTGTTGCTATTGAAAAATATAAGAAACTGGACTGTTCCAAAACTTTTTTCCAGCCACAAATTGTTTTGATTATACCTCCCTCTTGTTTTGAAGGAAGAAAGAACATATTAACAAGAAAGTTGAGTATATATTTTACATCTATAATATTGTATTAATTATTTCTCTATTTTTAAGTGATTGTATGAACTAATGTGATCATTTTTTCACTGTAATTTATGAATTTAAGACTTACTCCACATAAAAAAAGAAACCCATTAAAGGTGTACACAGGAGAAAATGTTTTTCTTTCCACATCACAATGATATGTACTTAGGTTTTACTGTCAATAAATGCTTTTATTTATGTTAAAATTCTTTACTTTTTTATTACTTTGTATAAAAAGACTGTATGTATTGTATATATGTATGTTAATATGGTGGGCAGGCAACATAAGTGATATGATGTATATCCAAACAAGAGGAATCACAATGAAATATAAGATTTCATTAATTGAAAGTTGACTGATGTTATGTAATTGAGAGCCTACTGAAGGAATAGCCATAACCTATCTATATATAGATTTCCTGACCCGAAAGGACAGATTGCGGATTGGAATTTATTTAACATCAGCTTCAATATCCATCATACTTCACAGCAAATTGTTGTCTTTTGCCTAAAATTGGGATTGATAAAAGTTAAGGTTAGCTGAAAAAATCATTGCTTATTATCTTTTGTCCAACTAACAGGAATCTTAAACAATAATGAAATTATTGTTGTCTAATTAACTCTTAAAAGAAAGTTTTGTTTCCAGTTTAACAGCGAATACAGTACATAGACCCAGACCTGCAGATCCGTAGTGAGCAATGCTAACCACTAGACTATATAGGCGGTCTCATATCTTTCGTCCACCAAAAATCCTAATAGCACAAACATGTGGGAAAATATGTGCAGTGTATTTTGCACCATTTATTTCAGTAAAGTTTTTTTGGGAGAAATGTGGCATCAGGAGTCTCAAAAAAAATGTCTGGTGAATGCTGGAAAATAGCTTTTGCTTTTACAACTACATCCTAGTTACATTTTCATATTATAACAACGGTGTCAAACATTAAACATAGGTTTTATGTACTCAGTGTTGCCCACAGCTATAGTTCAGGCACACTACTGACTTGGTTTGAATATTCTACTCATGATAATTTATTGGGGAAGGATTTTCTGGTGGCGTTTAACTTACCTGACTTCAAAAAGATTTCCAGATACTATTCGTCTCTACTCTAAACCAAAGTAAATTAAACTGAACTCCATGGCAATAAATTCTTTGCAGGAACAGACCCTGACTTTCGAGTGCTGCATGATTTATTTGTTTATCGACTTCATTGGCAGATGGCAGGATTATAGCATGTGGCCATTGTGCCAAATCTTTCATACCACAATATCCATTTTCTTGACCGTGACCACTATTTTTTCATTCTGGCAATTCTGAATTTCTTGGAAAATTCAATTGATGTGAATATGATTTCATTTTAATATGATCTCCGTTTTCATGTAATTTCGGTTCGGTAATGAAAATAAGGGAATCTGCAGGATGCTTTAGCTTCACATCTGAGGACCATCTTGCTGAGAACCAATAAAACGCCAGCTTAGCATATTGAAATCAATCTGAATTGAATAGCCTACAATTTAAAACTGATTATCTGAATCCCCATTTTTATGGGTAACTGAATATGGTAAGCATATTCAGATCGACTTGAATTCTCCATGGAAACATACTCAAATAAATCAGAGACAATATCAAGATTGAACTCAGGCTTCCATATATTTCTCATATATTAACAACACTAATTACTGTTGGTGTATGACTATGGACTATAAATATTAGGCATGTTTTTCCTTGATTTGCAACAGCTTAGAAACTAATTCATTTATGCATATCGGCATAGTTAATTCAGTGACATGCAATGGAGCTTTACACAGTGCAAAACTGTTGAAATCCAGTGCAAAAACAAACATTATCGTGTTATTGCTATTAAAATAATTCCTGGGCCGAATTTTTAACCCACTCTGTCCCTGGTAGGGACACAATCTAACATCAAGCAGAGCAGCACACTATGTGCAGAGTGTCGAAGTAGACCATTAAATTTAAGTAAATTCTTTTTAAATCACAGTTTTTATGTATTTTTAAAATTTAATTTATTCTAGATACTTATATTTTTCCTTCCTGTACAAAATTGAAGGTAAGAATGTTTTTTATTTAATGTTTTGATTTGATTAAGTGAGTTATTAATTGAATTACTATCATGCCTTATAGCTATGGGCGTTGTCATTGGTACTGTTGAACCATCCTTTCAAACTTGGCAGTACACATCAATATCTCAAGAACCATTTGTGGGCAAGTCGCTCTCTGGGTTAACTGAAACATGAAGAAAAGAAGGCAGTTTCTACATTGAAAGATTTTTGGAATTTTAGATTTTAACAATTTTATCATGATTTAAACTCTTCTAAATTTACTCTGTAGGTTATAAGATGCTGAGCCGCTTCTTTATATGCTTATCCTATAAAGAAAGAAATTAATGCACTGAGTAAAACCAATGTGTCTGCCTTAGGGACCTTAGCCTCTTTAAATATTTTATTGTTTTCTATAGACTTGACAGTTGTAGGTAGCATAGGCGTAACCAGGCCGACCATATGGGTGGGGGTTATAACGGGGTCTGGGGGGGTAATACCCCCCAGGGAGAGGGGGGTCCGGGGGTCCTCCCCCGGAAAATTTTAAAAATTAAGATGCACAATAATGAGTTTTAAGCTTCCCACGCTTTATACTCATATTAAGTAATTTATAAGCAGACTTAAAAAAAAATTATACAGTTTTCCTTTTTTTAATCAATGGGGGGCCCCTCGTTACGCCTCTGGTAGGTAGTGTATTAAATAAATTTACACCAGAATTGTAAACATACGGCTTCAAAATGTTCGTTCTACTGAATTGGACATGCAGGTCAATATTAAACCTGTCAGCTTTCAGCGAATGGTTGATTGGAGGCGCACCTGCAAAAATGAAAAATAATTGGTACGAAATATTAGGTTTTTCCTTTTTAATTTCATTGTAATCAATCAGTAGCCTGCTGTTCATGAATGTAAGTTTGTTACATAACAAGTTTTGTAGCACCTAAAAATCCTAACTCTGATTATAATATTAATAAGTTCTTTTTTACTTATCCCATCAGTTGTTATTTTGCTGTCTAGCTATTGAAATTCTTCAGTTTCATCTAATAACTCTCCATTTAATCTAATTTGTGTTTTATTAATTCCTTTTTTCTTGCAAGTTAAAACTTTTGTTTTCGATTTTATTTATATTTAAGTGATACCGGTAATTATTTCTTACTGTGTTTTCCAATTATTGATAAAAACTTCTAAATCTCTTTTATTTTCCATAAAAATTGCAATGTCATTTGCAAATCAGAGCATGTTAATTTTAAATCTCTGTATTTTTATGCCTATGTCTATTTCTTCAGTAACATTACCTAACTTTTTGTAGGCCAGCTGGAACTCTCCAGTTTTTCTAGCACATGGCTACTACATGGCTGTGAGTTGTGACAACGAATATGACAGAATTCAAGTTCAATAACCTCTATATGAGAAGATCACAGGGGTTGCACTCATATGCATAACTAGAACTATTCTTTAGGGTTTGCCGATATATAACTTAATGAGCAGAGTTGGAAAAAAGTACTGACTTCTGTCTTATCCTTTTTTACTATACAACAGTAAGCGTCTCACAGGCTACCATATTTTAAAATTCATCAATGACTTCACTGGAATTGATGGATACGCTGTAATTTCTTGCTCCACGTATCATCAAAAATGATTCCAACTTATCTTCTATCCAAATTTGGTTAAATTTGTGTAAATTTGGGGGTAAAAAGAATTCTCTCACAAGCACATCTTGGACTGGAATTGTTGCAAATTTCAGAACATGTATATTACAGAGAAGTAACACTACAGAACATATTATTTTATAATTTATATCTATCATACTTCTCCATCCACTGAACTCATTCCTTTTAAGACTTGAGAAGAATATTTCTCCTCAGGCATAGCATTTTACCCTTTCAGTAACTGCTTCAGTGACTGCTTTAAGGTTTATTTTTAAATAATTTTTGTTCAGAAAGGAGATTCATAAGAGTGGACACACCCATGGTTCTGCCTGTTGCACTTGTTCTAGGTTTCGATAGACACTTGTTTTTTAATCTTCACCACTAGCAGACAAGGAATTTAACATTTTTGGCATTGTGGTTCAACCATTTTAGTGCTTGTGGAGGTGACAACAGAAATGAAATTACAATACTTTCAATTGCCCAGTTCAAGGGGTGGCAAAATTTCCAGAAGCTTGCATGGGAAGACAGGGCTGTCGCGTGGGCAGGGCGACCGGGGCGATTGCCCCGGGCGCCGCGACCAGGGGGGCGCCGTGCCAACGGCAAAAATAAAACAACAAAATTTGAAATAATATGTTAGATGTACATAACGTAATTTTTAAAGTTAAGTGTAACTGAATTTTTAATATTACGTTGTATGTATAGTGCAGTTACTCATTGGATGGCCAGTCGGCTTCAAAGGTTTCGGTGTTTCTTTATGTTATTTGTTCTGACTAAATCGGTCTTGGGCTTCCGCTTTCCAAAACAAAAGCAACGTTGCAATATTCTCTCATTGTTATCACTGACCTCAGTTCTTCCTTATCTTTATTCAATTCACACGTGTTATTGTTTACTGTAACTTGATCTTGCAACCATGCATTTTACTCCACGCGGAGTAGACGAGTAGCTGTCAAAATCGCCACAGGACATTCTTAGATTTTGATTGGCTGGGGTAACTAGCTGATTGGTGCGGTAAAAACAAAGCACATGGGTTGAGCTGTCGGCAAACTTTTCCTCCTAACGAAAGGAAGTCGCCTGGGTATGCAATGAGTAACTGGACTATATTTATTGAACAAATAAATATTTGACACCAATAACTTTATATTTGCTAAGTTACCCCAAAATAAATATTTGCTCAAAATTGAACAGCTGGATTTGCTTGTATACTGTTAATAATAATAACCTAATAATAATGCGTGTTTAACCCCATTATGTTTATATGTATTTGATAGTGTCGCGTCACGTCGCTCGCTGTGTGTTTGTGTTTGCAATCCTTACAGATAGGTGGAATGTCGGGTGGATGCACGTGGGATTGAGTTTTTTTTTGGGGGGGGGGGCTCCTGACGAAATCTTGCCCCGGGCGCCAACAAACCACGCGACGGCCCTGTGGGAAGATTGCAGTTTATCTCCCTAAACCAGGCTGCCACATATTAAAATGTGAACAGCACACTGCTGCATTTCATATCATCTATTTTGATTCAACATTCATTGTTTTTACTAAATAGGGAATGCTATGAAGTTCCTTGTTTACATTTAACTTAATTCTATCTACTGTAACCATTTCCCTGGAAGCTGGGTTTATTTTTAAGTGTTTTCCCTAAAAAAATTTAAAAATAAATTTAAAATACACATATTTAAGTTTTTATCAAGAATATTCACAATTTTTTTTGGTTATGCCACTGAGATAAGGCTGAATACTTGTCAGTAAATAATACTATTAAAAGTCTTGGATGCCTTAAAAATCCTATAATTGACTGTTATAAGAAAAATACTGATTAAAAGAAATAGAAGTGGTGGGTTTAATGATTAGGGCATGAGGTACAATTCCTGGTTTCCTTGCGCAATTTTTGATTTGCCAATATCAGTTCATCGAGAAATATCAGTTATGGTCCTTAGAGGCTCTATTCAATTACCATTTTTATAATAAATTATTTTTAAAAAGATGAAATTTCCACTCAATTTAACAATTTTAATTCAATTCTAGTTATTAATATATTGCTAATATTATTATTTCTTGTTAACATTATTAAAATGGATAATTTACTATTTTAAGAAAGTTTTGTTAAGTTATGCTTTGTCTTAGGGCAATTTCCAATATTGGAGAAGCACCTAAAATAAGCATCACTGCATTCTGAAGCTAGGATGCTAGAGATCTAGAGGGATATTTGGAATGGTAATGGGCATTGTCTTGGGGAGAAGTGCTCTCGTTATTAACAATTAACTAAGCTGAAAACACAAATTCAATTTCCGCAGTCCTTCGTATTCGATCATCAAAATTCTATTCATCAAATTTATGTTTTGTAAGAAAGTATTTTAACATGGCGCTAAGGAAAAAATACATGAAAACATGATATAATGGGGTCCGACACTCTTGTTCTAAGTTGTTCGTAGTACAGTATTTTCTTGGTTCTTGTTTGACTTGCGTTGAGTAGCATAGGCTTGACCAATCATAGCCAGCGGGTGAGTGAATTTGGGTCACGTGTTCTATCAGTTGATGATGTCGTGACACATATCGTACATCGAAATAGTCCAACACACGTATGGCATGTGTTGACATTAAAGGAAGAACAGTTATCTCAAAGGCCTACAATTTAGGTAAGTTGCGATATAAAAATTACTCTTACGCATAAAAAAATATGTATTCCGGGCCGGTTGCTTACTAAGTGTTATTTATAGATAGAAGATTTAGTAAACAAAGTGCGATTACCATTCCCGACTTATTTAATTACTGTACATGTTTAAGTTATATGCTAAATATTTTATCCTTGTACCGGCCCTACGAAATACAAGGAAATCCCTCATATTTCCAGGATATTATTATAAGCTTTGTTGATTTATCGGACAACAAAGGAATGTGGGCATTTCCATGCAAGGAAATAATATTTTTTCTTGGTATAACAGCATTGATAACACTTGGAATTTATAGGGTGTGGGTGTTGGCATAGCTTTTATCATGTGATAAAATTTATCACCAAAGGGATCTGGTGAAATTTTGTTCGCGTTGAAGTAGGAAGGAGAATGTTTTATATGGTTTCCTGTGTCAGCAAAAAAGTAAACATTTCAGCTTGTTGACCTGCTGTAGTTTGAGTAAACACTTATATTAGTATATTTTGGAAATTTATGGTTGGTCGATCTCCAGAAGTGTGCATAGTATTTATTGAAAGCAGTGCTTTTATTAAATTTGAAGTCTGGTGCCATATAACCCTACTTATACTAGCTACCATGTAGGCTAATATATTTACATATCAACCAACAACTTCCTTTAATTGGCTTCTTAGTATCACAAGTAGGGTTGCCACCTCCCCTGAATAAAAGTACCTGACCTCATTACAATTAGAACCGGACAAGACTACATTTCTAAACTACCTAAAATATTTAAAAATCAACCATTTTTACTACATTTATAGTCTACATCATTTTCTGGGCAGGAGTTTATGGGACCCGACATTCCAATCTTAGGTTAGGAATGTCAGTCTTATATTAGGTACGGCAGTTAGTATTGCCAACATAATGTGGGTACCGATATGACAATCCTGTCCTTTGCCGGACCTGTATTATATTGGCAATGCTCACTTTCATACCTAATATAACAACTTTGTTAACCTAACATTGGAATATACGGCTCGGATCCCGTGAAGTACAGGATTTCCCTTACGATTCCTAGATTTTGTCAATGAAGCATTCATCAAGCTGAAAATTTGTTCTGGAATGGCATTACTAACTAGAACTGATAAACACAATTTGAACTAGTTTGAGCATGTTTGGAGCTGGTAAACCTGTATTTTCTTAAAAAAAAATTTACTTTGTCTTAAAGTTAATAAACATGTGTAGAAACATCTAACAAGACATGGAACAATTTCTCCAATTGTCTGATGTTCGGTTCAAACCGGACAGATGGCAACCCTAATCACAAAGTTTTAAAGAGAAGAACTTTACTTTATTACCGTACCATACCATTAAGTTAGGTATGATGGTAGGCCTAAGGACTTTATTCCAGTTTAGGCCATGGTAGATTTTCCTACTTAGCCTATAGACAATAGTGTTTTTGCATGATGTAACTAATTAGTGTTACTTACGAATATTGTTGCCGTGGATTGTAACTTGACATTCCCACACGCAATCTGGTTGCTATGAAAACAAAAGAAATCTCAGTGCTGTAAAAATTACAAAAAGCACTAGTGCCGTAAGTAAAACCATCATAAGTTAATACAAGCCTTTATTGAAGGCCGGAACCAAGGCCCCCCAGTTTGTGGCAGCTTTAACAGGACAAATATTCCATCCCCATAACAACCAACACATGCGAATCACTTTCTAAAATATAACATCTATCTTCAGTACCGGTACCGTAATGTATATACATATTTTCAGCTAATATCTCAATTAATGTAATTAATTTGATATAAATAATCATCGTACAAAAAATAGCATGCAATACTTGTTCCGTAAGCGCATAACGGATCTCGGAAATTGAAAAAACTCTTTCCTCGATCCGTATGCACCACTTACGGAACTAACTTAGTATCGCAGTATACTATTGATTTATGTTAACTCCCTTTCACACTTCGTGTTACTATGCAGTCTTCTGTTTGTAGTTCTACTACTGGTATCTGAAAGTAGGATAGCATGAGTGCACCACTGTAGTGAAGAGTTAGGCAACCCGTAGATTTTTTATAAGGCTTGTTCATGAATCGGGCCTTCTTTGACACTGCATGAAGTTTGATTGATGTTTCAGCTCATGTTGTGTGGCCCTTATTAGCTGGCTTTGATCGGCTTATTTTGAGTGCATCAAACAATGCTGCCAGTAACTTTATACGTGAGATGAACAAGCGCAATGCTAGTACCAGGTAGAATGAGGTTATTGATATGTGCGAGGTTTGCGACATAATCTAGGTTTGTGACAGGTTAGTTTAGCTAGGGTTAGTTTAGTTTAGTGACAGATAGCTTAGGGGCAACACCATAACCACTGTCAACATTGTCAGATTGCCTACACTGTTGCATGAAGAGATCGATTCTGTGCACCGTTTCCGATGTCATGACCACCTACCCTAATCAGTATAATTAAAGCCATGTTGGGTTTCAGTAAGTGCTTGTTTCTTCATTATTTTTCTTCTATTTTACAAATTTTTAAGAACAAACTAGTTTACACTAGTTTACACTAGTTTACCACTATGACTCTCTACTCGGACTAGAATACACCAATAAAACTAAAGTTATAGCCTTCGCCGATGACCTCATAGTACTCACAAAAGGCAACACTGTACTCGAAGCTGAAAATTATATCAACATTGAACTCCAAAAGATAGCCACCTGGACTAAGAACAGCAAAACCAGATTTAACGAACAAAAGTCAAAAGCAATGTTAATTACACGAAGGAAACGTCGGGAAAATAGAGACATACACGTCTACCTCGACCACAGAAAACTAGAACAAATCGACAAAATTAAATATCTGGGCATCGTCATGGATAAAAGGTTTACATTCAACGAACACATTACTTATATAGCAGAAAGGTGCATAAGCCTGGTGAACGCTCTTTCCAGAACTGCAAAAATAAATTGGGGACTAACTGACAAAGCATTAAGGACTATTTATAAAGGCGCGATCCTTCCACTGCTAACGTATGGAGCTCCGGTCTGGTCGAGAGCTTTGGAAAAAAATTACAACCTTCAGAAACTCAAACGGGTACAACGATTGATAAACATTAGAGTAGCAAGATCTTTTCGCACTGCATCATATGAAGCACTATGCATTGTTACAGGACTTACTCCTATTGCCCTCAAGATACAGGAAGCTGTGAGTTTGTACTTTGTGAAAAAAACGCATAGACACGGAGACCTTAACACTGACCACATCACACAGTATAAGAATTGGACACACCCGGCTGAACTTGTGGAAATCATAGACACCAGAGAAAACATACAGTACGCATATGAAATCTACACAGACGGAAGTAAGAGCGAGCTAGGTGTTGGAGCAGGAATAGTAGTATTCAGTGGCGACAAAATATCCCAAGAATTACAATTCAAACTATTGCCTGGCTGCTCAAATAATCAGGCAGAACAACTTGCCATCATGAAAGCCATAGAATATATGAAAGAACTCAATCATATCACACCAGCGGACGAAAGAACCATAGCCATATATACAGACAGCAGAATCACCCTCGATTCCTTAAGGAACGGACGCAACCATAACAATCTCATAGACGACATCAGAAAGAAACTGCGACTACTGCAAAATGACGACTGGCATGTAAACTTCAGCTGGGTGAAGGCACATGTCGGGAACTATGGGAACGAGATGGCAGACCGACTGGCGAAGCAGGCAGCGAGTAACGCTGACCTACAGATTAGTTACGCAAACATTCCATTAAGTGCAGTAAAGAAACAACTGGCAGCCATCTCTGAAGAAAGATGGAAAGCAGAATGGGAATCTACTACTAAAGGGCTCCATACCAAGTCATTCTTCCATAGCGTCCAAGACAGACTAAAATGCAAACTAACTTAACCACCCTGTTAACCGGACATGGAAGAATCAACAGCTACTTCTACCGCTTCAAAATTAAGGACAGTGCAACGTGCGTGTGTGGAACTGGGGACCAAACAGTTGACCACGTAATATATGTATGTGACAAATTACAAGCTCAAAGAAAGAAGTTGATAGCGTGTGTAAATAATAAAGGTGGAAAGTGGCCAGTTTCGAAGGCCAACTAGGAGTGAAATACATAAAATACTTAACAACGTTTGCAAGCACCATAGACTTAGACTCACTGCAATAAGAACAATATAACACGACTAATAATGGTAAACTATAACAAATAGTACCGTATCAGGTAAAGAACATTAGCTACCAAATATTATAATTACTAAGGAAAAGAAGTCAAATTAAGCATGTAGTATTACTTAACTTAGTAATGGAACATGCTGTATTCTATAATAAAAAATAAAAAAAATGAATTCTATAGGTTCTAAAGATCATTACAACCTCAAATAAGGCTGTTCTTGATTTAAAAAAAAAAAAAAAAAAACTAGGTCCTACTGCATGCAAAGTGTCCCCTATGAATCTATCAGTTGTCACCAGCTAACAATTTAATCGTATTTTCGATTGAGAATCCCAAAATTTTTGTCATCCTTGAAGGTTTTTAATTCTTGTTTCATATTCTAAAATACTCTCAAGGTTATTGTAGCCTACAACTTTAATTAGACCTAAGAAGGGTATCCATATTCTGGAAAGTCAAGGAAATTAAAATTGGTCAGGGAATTTTGTAAAGTAAAGGAAAAAGTCAGGGACATTTGTAAAAAGATATGGAATAGTCAGGGGAAATAACTAGCCCCAGTGTGCGAAAATTGAAGGGCATGTGTCTTGCTCCAGTCTGCTGTAACCCAGACGATGTAAGCAATTTTGTTTTCAGTACTGGATGTAGTCATTTTTTACTTTTGTTATGAGGATGGAGGAGACTGGATTTTTTGTTTTGTTTACAAAGAGCCTTGAAAACATTAATTTTTGTGGCTGGGACATAAGTTTTTGATCATGGAAGTAAGGGAAATTTATTTTGAACTTTCTTTGGACACTCTGTTATTATGACCTTCACTACCGGTACCTTGATCGTTAAATGTACGGTACTATCTTGTCACCTCTGATATAGGTTTTGAAACACTAACATTACAAACTCACATTTATAATTACAGATAGCCTACAAATAATATGAAGGAAGAAGTTAAGTGTCAACTGAAATCAGGAAATGCTTTTTTTATTCAATTCAGAAGCTTCTATCTTCTTGTCTTCTGCCCAGAAATCTAAAAATATAAATTTATTTAAGACAGTTATCCTGCCGGTTTTTGGCCATTATATAATTGAATCAGTCATTTCGAAAAGGCCATATGTCCATCCTCACCACATTTAGTTCAAAATCTAGAAGTACTCGAAGAAACGTGCATTCACGTGAAAAGACCATACCCCACTCCTCCAATGAGGGAGATATTAAGAGTCTTATTTCATTCTAAATATGAACGAAGATATTTTAAGCTTCGGTTTTGCAATCCAAACAGTTTTTTCTTTCTCCTGAAAATTTTACTTTGGTGGATATATGGCCTTTTCGAAATGACTGATTCAATTATGAGACATGGTCCCATACTCTTTGGGAAGAACATAATCTGAGAGTGTTAGAAAACAGAGTGCTTAGGAAAATATTCAAACCTAAGATGGATGAAAACGGGGACCATAGAAAACTGCATAATAATGAGCTTCATAACCTATATTCTTCCCTAATATAATAAGGGTAAAAATCACGGAGGATGAAATGGGCTGGACATGTTGCACGCATGGGGGAAAGACATATATTTCAAAAATATTGACTGGGAGATCCAAAGGGAAGAGACCACTTTAAAGACCTAGATGTTGGTGGGAGGACAATATTAGAATCATAGGCAGCTTATTAGAAGTAGCTTAATCATTAGGGTGTGCCAATATAAAATATAAAATTTGGTTTCAACCTGTGTAAGTTTAGGAAAACTCTCTCACAAAGAGCTACTGGCACTAGAATTGTCGCAAACTTCTTAAGTTTAGTACAGAACATTTTTGTATTATTTTATACATATCCTATTAAAAGACCATTTGATAAATAAGTAGGTCTACCTCTATGATTTAAATAAATTGTTGAGAATCTAAGTTACCGGTAACTGACTGGATCTTTTAAAATTAATACACTTTTGTTTGATGTATTTCCCTTTTACCTTCGACTTAATATGTAATAGACAGTATACATAACAGGTGAGGGGTCTATTAGCAAAGTCAGCAATCTCCATTTTTATAAAAGATAGCGATGCTAACTTCTAATGATAGTTTAATGAGTTTCCTGGTAGATATTTAGTGTATGTGTGGCAAATCTGAGTTCTTCGTTTATGTGGGAAGCCGGACACTTGGTAAATTTAACTTTATTGTAGTTAAACAGAGAAATGAAACCAAAATAGATTTCTGCAGTGCACAGTTGTTTTCAGATCCTATCAAAACATTTAAACCTATGGTCACTAATAACAATAGAACAAACGTTATTCCTTTAACTTATTTGTATTAGATTAAATCTTCTGTGTAACTCAAGCAATAGACTTAGATGCTATGTATATACTTGAGAAACCTAATTTATTGTTGACTGCTTCAACGATACTGTGAATTGCTACTAAAAAATTAAGATAGCACTATCGGTAGCTGATGTCGGGATGTGTTGTTTTGTATTGTCTGGTTGCAGTAAGTAAATATAAACATGTTGAGGTGTTTTGGCAGTGTAATTGCTGGCATTGTTAGAGACAGAAGCTTTTATTATTGTATGGGGGTGGTACTATTTTGACACTGCTATATTTAGTCTGATGCATGTTGTGAAGCATTCACTATAGACTAGATTCATTTACGTGGTAGGTAATAATGAACATTATTTATTCATTCTTGTGTCCGACTTTAGCGCTGTGTAACAAATAGTTGAATAAAAACACTTTCTTCAACGCACTTTATTTACCTTAGAACCTTAGAACCATATGAAATCATCCAATAATAAATTAATTTGTTGCTGACCTATTTTATTTTATTTTTAAGTATATATTTTCTGTTTCTATGTGTATCTGGGAGTACAAAACAATTTTTTTCACATTTTTATCACTAACGCTTCGGCAACTAGTGGCCATTTTGCTTAGAAGGATCTGTCATTTTTGGCATTTTCAAAGGTTCGCGAATAACTATTTTATTTATGAAGATATCAACTTGAAGTAAAAACCATCTTAATCTACAAGAAACATTCTACAATTCATGTTATGGCCAAAAATTTGTTAGGTCTTAAGGAAATAATCTAAAACTTTATTAGAAAATGCAGTTCCGATTAGAAAAAATTAACAACTTTATAAAACTTTTTTTCATAGAAGGGATGAAAACACATGTTTCATATTTCCCCCCCCCCCCCCAAAGATATAGTAGATCACTAGATGCTAGTAAAATTTGAGATCATTTATGTAAATCCTTTAGGTTTTATGAGTCTTCAAATATCGAGATTTTGCAGAATTGTTGATTTTCAAATTAAAATATCTCAAATGGGACTGAACAGAAAAATCTGAAATTTTCTCAAAATATTCTTCTAGTGCCTAGTAATCAACATATAAAATTTCGTCACTGTGTTCTGACCAGAAGTATTTTATTTTTAATAATGAAAATGCTAAAAAATAACACTGTCAAATGAGCGAATAACAGTGTTAAAATACATTAAAAATTGTCAAAAATAATATAATTATTTGTTGTTGCTAGTAAAATTAAATATGCCATAAAACTAACATATTAAATGTTCCA
Organism: Ectobius pallidus; assembly: GCA_964059195.1. Lineage (NCBI taxonomy): Eukaryota > Metazoa > Arthropoda > Insecta > Blattodea > Ectobiidae > Ectobius > Ectobius pallidus. The sequence continues at coordinate 163,662,042 of CAXKWD010000001.1, read as the reverse complement.
TGGTAGTAGTCATAGTGATCAATACTCCAGCAGAAGGAGACCATATTGCCACATTTGCTGAGCAAGCCAGAATATGCTGACTTGAAAAAGGCAAGTCTCTACAGACTCCTCTGTAGCTCCTTTGTTCAGTAATCAGTAGCTGTGCTTGACTGATGATATCATAAAAGTTGCCCCTTCAGTTAAAAAAATTATTTATTTTAGCGATGGAGATGGTAGCCAGTACAAAAACAAAAAGAACTTTTTGAATATTTGCAATCACTTTGAAGCTGAATAGCATTTTTTTGCCACTTCTAATGGAAATAATGCTGCGATGGGATTGGAGGGGGTACAATGAGGGCTGTCTCGATACCTTCAGCAGAAGAAGTGTTCAAATTTTGTTCTGAAGAAATTAAAGGTATTTCCTATACACTTGTATAAACATTTTTTAAACTTTTGGCTCAGGTGTGGAACAAACGTCTAGCATCATAAGGTGTTACTTTCACTCAAAAAGTTATATTTATGGTGAACATAGTATTTCCATTTTGCCCAAATTTGAAATAAGACCTTTCGAAGTAAAGGACATTGTTGACTGCATTATGATCAGAACTGGTGGTTTGGTGAAATTGATATTTTTTTAAGTGAGGGGCAACTTTTTTGATATTTTCAGTCAAGCACAGCTACTGATTACTGAACAAAGGAGCTACAGAGGAGTCCAGCAAATGTGGCAATATGGTCTCCTTCTGCTGGAGTAATGATCACTATGACTACTACCATGGAACATTTAATATCTATTATATAAAGTCGAATGTGTGTTTGTGGGTATGTTTGTTCCTTATACAAATCTACATTTCTTTACCAATTTACACGGAATTTTGCACACATACCCAGTTAAGTCCGGAAAGTATAGCAGTCAACATTAAAATTGAAACAAATCAGTCCTTCCCTTGAAAATTATATAATTTCTGAGAATATTATGCAAAAAAAATGAAATCCCATTCAGTTGTCAAGACAACAGTGTATTGTTTACACAGTTCACATGGGGCTCTGGACACTACATAATAATTTATTGGACTTTAACGAATTCTGATGCTAACGTTTTGTGAAAATAATTCTTGAATAAAATCCACGAGAATAAAGCACATTGTAATGCAGTCACATAACTTTCTCTACCCTCGACACAAGAAATATTTTCTCACTTCACATTTTGATGTAGAATAAGAGGTCGTATTGCTGGGATAACTTAAGTGTGTGAGTATGCTATATCAGAAGTAGGTAAACAATCCTTTCCGCTTATACGTTATCCATAGCTGTATGCTTTGTATTAGTTGAGAAATAAGGATGTTTATCATAGGCCCTAAGCATGGGATGGAACATTTTGAGTCCTATGCTCGCAGTATTTTATGTCCCGGGTTTTAGGGGAGGAAAGTATGAAAGTGATACTGCATTTCTCTTATTTCAGAACCGAAACGGTTGTATGGTAACATGAGAATGAGAAATAAAATTTTCCGTCAAGTCAATACAATCTTATTTAATTTATGTTTCTTCTTATTTCAAATCCTCCCAAGCATGATGTGTAGAAGCAACGGAATGCACCTTTCGACATCCTCTATGAGCCATAAAAAGCTATATCTAGCGTTTTCTGATGGAATAGTTTGAGTGTGATAAATCTTTTTCTTCATTTCAAGTTTTACATACATATTATATAAGCACCTAGAGTTTCAAAATCGAAAGTCCTCCAAAAGTTAATTTCAAATTACAAAATACAAAGCCCGGGCGACGCCGGGCCTTTTCAGCTAGTCTAATATATAAAGTCGAATGTGTGTTTGTGGATATGTATGTATGTATGTATGTTTGTTCCTTATACAAATCTACATTTCTTTACCAATTTACACGGAATTTTGCACACATACCCAGTTAAGCCCGGGAAGTATAGCGGTCAACATTAAAATTCAAACAAAATACTCCTTCCCTTGAAAATTATATAACTTAATTTCTGAGAATTTTATACTGAAAAAATGAATTGCTGTTTAGTTCACATGGCAACCGTGAATTGTTTACTATGATTACATAGGGCCTTGGCAAGTATATAGCCTAATGCAGTATAGTACATTCCATCGATGTAATATATTGGCGAAAATAATTACTGAAAATGAAATCCACGAAAATAAAGCACAGTGTGATGTAGTCACGTAACTTTCTCTACCCTCGACATAAGAAATATTTACTCACTTCACATTTTGATGTAGAATAAGAGGGAAAACTTAAGTGTGTGAGTATGCTATATCAAAAGTCTGTAAATAATCCTTTCCGCTGATAAGCTATCCATACCTGTAGGCTTTGTATTAGTTGAGAAATAGGGATGTTTATCATAGGCCATAAGCATGGGATGGAACATTTTGAGTCCTATGCTCGCAGTATATTATGTCCCGGGTTCTAGGGGAGGAAAGTATGAAAGTGATACTGCATTTCTCTTTTATTTCAGCTCCGAAACGATTGTATAGTAACATGAGAATGGGAAATAAAATTTTCCGTCAAGTCAGTACAATCTTATGTAATTTGTGTTTCTTCTTATATCAACCGCTCCCAAGCATGATGTGTAGAAGCAACGGAATGCAGCATTCCACATCCTCTATGAGCCATAAAAAGCTATATCCAGCGTTTTCTGATGGAATAGTTTGAGTGTGATAAATCTTTTTCTTCATTTCAAGTTCTACATACATAAAGTCCTTCATAAGTTAATTTCAAATTAAAAAATACAAAGCCCGGGCGACGCCGGGCCTTTTCAGCTAGTGTTAAGATATATAAGCATTCATGAACCACAGATTATTGTCTCTGTTGGACATTACATGAGAATATTATAGGAGAAAAATTCCTCCGGCACTGGGACTAGAACCCAGGACCTTTGGCCAATGGTTTGGCCAATGCTCTATCAACTGAGCTAAGCTGGAGCTCAATTCACAGCACCAGATGGAACCTCTCTCCTATGACTGATTGCCCTAATGGTCTATCTCACATACAGACAAGTCATGTCATATGCAGTCCGGCTTAGCTCAGTTGGTAGAACATTGGCGCGAATAGCCAAAGGTTCTGGGTTCAAGTCCCAGTGCTGGAGGAATTTTTCTCCTATAATATTCTTTAATATGTTAGTTTTATGACATATTTAATTTTACTAGCAACAACAAAAAATTATATTATTTTTGACAATTTTTATTGTATTTTAACACTGTTATTCGCTCATTTGACAGTGTTATTTTTTAGCATTTTCTCTATTAAAAATAAAATACTTCTGGTCAGAACACAGTGATCACATTTTATATGTTGATTACTAGGCACTAGAAGAATATTTTGAGAAAATTTCAGATTTTTCTGTTCAGTCCCATTTGAGATATTTTAATTTGAAAATCAACAATTCTGCAAAATCTCGATATTTGAAGACTCATAAAACCTAAAGGATTTACATAAATGATCTCAAATTTTACTAGCATCTAGTGATCTACTATATCTTTGGGGGGGGGGGGGAAATATGAAACATGTGTTTTCATCCCTTCTATGAAAAAAAGTTTTATAAAGTTGTTAATTTTTTCTAATCGGAACTGCATTTTCTAATAAAGTTTTAGATTATTTCCTTAAGACCTAACAAATTTTTGGCCATAACATGAATTGTAGAATGTTTCTTGTAGATTAAGATGGTTTTTATTTCAAGTTGATATCTTCATAAATAAAATAATTATTTAACTTACCGCTAACCTTTGAAAATGCCAAAAATTCCAAATCCTTCTAAGCAAAATGGCGACTAGTTGCCAAAGCGTTAGTGATAAAAATGTGAAAAAAATTGTTTTGTACTCCCAGATACACATAGAAACAGAAAATATATACTTAAAAATAAAATAAAATATGTCAGCAACACCCATTGGATGATTTCATATGGATTGACCCCTTAGTAAACTTCTGGACGGCCGTTTCGCAGGTACCTGCGAAACGGCCGTCCAGAAGTTTACTAAGGTAAATAAAGTGCGTTGAAGAAAGTGTTTTTAGTCAACTAACATTATTTAATTTGGATTATGAACTATTTTACATAGTTTCAAGACTTTAGGAAAAAATGATTTTTTATCAGTTCTCTAATTTTTTTTCTAATTCCAAAGTTTTTTAATGACATGTAATTTGAAATTTAAGATTATAAAGTTAACTGCGAAGTTTATTTTTAAAGCCCCCCTTCAAAAAAATGCTAAATTGTTTTTTTATAGAGCAACCATAATGCACCAACAGAATTTTACACCAGCAAAAGCTGCTCTTTTATTAACAATGCATGAGTATATGCATCCATAAGCCATATAATTATTATATCTGTTGGTCATTTCATGAGAATGGGACTCGAACCCAGGCCCTTCGGCTGTTCATGCCGCTGCTCCACCAACTGAGCTAGCCAGAGTTTGATTCACAGCGCCAGGTGGAACCTCTCTCCTATAACTAAGTGCCCTTAATGGTTTACCTCACTGAAAAGCAATTTACCGTATGTCATATTTAGTAGTGTGAGGCACACTAATTAGTGATTTTTGTGACCGACCTTCCACTGTTATTGTACAGTATCATCCCAGTGGCGGAGTCTGTTCTTGGGCTCTATTAATAGTCATAGGGAATGCTACCCTTAAAGGAAACTGCAATCTTGCCATAAAGAAAAGTATTTTTGGGTCAGTAGGTAGCCTATTACTGTAGTTTTATTCTTGGAATGAAAACAATATTTTCTCTCTCCTGCACCTGTTATAACTTCCAGTTTTATCGATTTTTCCATTAAAATGCAAATCCAGGCTGTGCCCTGTATTGTCATTTTTAGTCATATCAGCTGCAGTTTTGTATGCTTGGGCTTAAGGATTGTTAGCCAAAATATTTGAAGGGATGTCAGTATCAATCTTTGTAGTTCACTGTTTTCAGCATTACTAATATGAACAGTAGCTTCAAAGAATCAAAATATAACTGACCATATGAAGGCTTTTCACCAGTAACTGGTATTGTACATATATCCGAGATGTACTAGTAAACTTGTCCCTGAATTTTTAAACTGTATGGACCATTACCTGGAAAACATATTTTTTTGTGTGGCCGAGAATGAAGTAAATGCCATTGTACTGTTATATTTTTGGGTGTTACGTAAACCTAAACATTATTAGGGATATTCAGTAAGTTTTTTGGTTCCATATTTATGGGTAGTTCTAGTAGTGAAATAAGGCCTTTATGGCAATTGAAATTAGGTCTACCATTTGTTGCCTCATTAGCGAAATGTAATTCATGGCAGTTCACACATTGAAAATACATTGCTCATTGCTAAATTCATTAGCTGTGTTCCAATATGGCAGTTTTGTCCAACAAAATCTTTCTGAAAATTAGATTGCCTGCCACAATTTCATAATTGTAATCAGTGAAGGAAGTGGGAAAAATCCAGAGGCAGTATGCTATCCTAAAATTTTTCCATATCATACCTCAATTTAAAAAAAGCACAATTCCTCCCTTACAACATAATAATTATGTGATATGCAAGACACTTGGTGGTGTTTTTAATTAATTTCCTCCATGAGTAGGCATCCTGCTTTATAGATGATTGCCAAGCAGGAGCACAACACAAGACTAGAACATCTTGTACCGTCAATTGATAGACCTTTATATATTTCATGGTCATAAAAACCAATAATGGTTGTGGTGTAGCATGCTGACCACATGCTCCCAATCCTGCCATCTGTCCATGGTAGATGAGCAGCAGTCTGGTGGTAAGCCTAATCCCTTCAGGGATGTAGCGCCACAGAGTATACTTTATTTATGTAAATAAAGATATTTTAAAAGTATTTAAGACCTATTTAAACAATATAAATGTTACAACATTTTGTTACCGAGGAATATTTTTAAAATATTGAATCTATACCCGAAACGAGCTAAGAAAGAAACCTGAAGTAAACAAAAACCAGTATGTCTGTCTCACTCTTAAGTCATAGAGTAATGTCCTAGAATGAGAAAGGGATACTAGTTTTTGTTAACTTCAGGTTTCCTTCTTAGAACGGTCAGATTTTAGTGGTATATTCATTAAAATGGCAACAAAGATCATCACAAGTTATCGTCGCAGCCTTCTATAATGACAGTGTCTACTGATGAAAGCGTACAAATGGATGAATAATCATGATTTATTATATTACGACTCAAAGGGACATTTGTATTAAATAGCCATAGATTTTCAGTGATGGTATGCTATTTAACCATTGAAACCAGTGCCGGTATGCCACTGGACCTTTAAAACCAGTGATGGTATTCCATACCGACACATACTGCTTCACTTCCCTCACTGATTGTAATAATCTATACCACAACTGTTCATTCAGAAAAACAAGTCCCTAATTTGGTGTCCTTCCGTTCATGACACTGACATGAAACAGATAATTAGTAGTAGTGTACTCATTAGTTCAATACACATTCAACATTTCATAAAACATACAGAATATATTGAGTAGCATCCAATGAAAACTCCGTAGTCTTGATTAAACAATGGCCGTTATCATTGGCTTGACACCATGACTGTAAATGTAGGCCTACATCAAATGGGCCTAAAACCATAAAACCAAAATTTTGGTTTGTTATAATTTTGCATCTATTATGAGTTAATGACTGTTCAAATGAGACATTTCACATCTTCATCAGTGCCATAGTTTTCTCATTTTCCGTAAATAGCGGAATTATATATTATATATATATAGATGGTTATCTTTGATGTGATAGTTAGATGCCTAGAAACATACCATTTTTAAATAGCATATAAGTTGTACAAAAGTAAAGCATATAATCTTGAAAATAATAAAAATATATTAATAAAATATTTAGACTGGGCTATATTGATAAAATATTTAGACTATATTAAGCCAGTACCAGTATATAAAATAAAATAAATAATCATCTTGACTTCTTTATTATTTTGACAGTTGTAACAATCACGGTAAATGGGATTGAAAGACCAGAATATTCCAGTAGCTTTTTTAATTTAGAGCCTATGTTTTTTCTTTCAAGTAAGGAAATTTAGATGCTCATATGCAGCTTGCCTTCACTAAAAATGAAAATTTCACCTACGGTACAACAGCGATAATAACAGTGGGGAAGACGGTGAATAAGAATGGTGATATGGTGGCATTACAGAAAACAGGACATTTTCAGTAACACGTTAGTGAATTACTTTCAAATATTCACATTAGCATCTTACGTACTGTAATTCTTTTGTATTTCCTGTGGAAAAATAGAAAAAAGCGTAATATTAAAAATTATACTGTATGCATAATTCTCAATAAAATAAAGCATAATTATTGTGGTTGCCCACTATAAAGATTTTTTTAATCCAGCTTTATTTATAGCCTACTCCTTTGAGCATCCAAGCCATATCAGGAGTTAAGGTTCTTTGTGTAGGCCTATAGGCCTACCAGTAGGCCATGCAACTATTGATGTGCAACTGATTTCTGTTGTGTTTATGGTGTCTGTTAAATTTCAACTGATAATTAATTTGAATGAATATGATAGCCTACAGATGAAATAGCGGGGATGATTCATATATTTGGCAATGTGGCATTTGGCTTTACAACTGGGAAACCATGAAAAAATCCAGGTCACATTGGCCAGCCACAGAATTTGAAACTGGGACCTCTCAAATATGAGTCTAAGATGCTACCATATCGGCCACCTTACTTGGTTATATAGAATTATAGGCTATAATGCGATAATTAAGGATATCTGCCTAAAACATGTGCTTTACGAAAAAATCCAAGCAGCAGCACATTCAGACATTTCATATACTATACTATAACAACTAATTGTGATAAAATAGGCTCTTAATCAAAATCTTTTAAATTAAAGTATGTCACAGATTACAGACTAAAGCTACTGGTATTAGAAGAAAGCCTTTTGATGGACCCATCGAATTTGTCTCGTTGCCTGTCCATACCAAATTAACAAACATCAGGGGAACTAACAGTGATATGGATAACAGTCATTGTTGTCTGAATACCATCTTAACAGTAATCCACATCAGTCAGGCAATATTGCTGTCTAGTCAGCAAGTCTACTAACAAGATCAGTTCACAAAGCTGACTGTTGGAGATTGCTTCTGTTCAGCTTTTCCTACAATTTTACCGATAGTACCACTTCAACTCGTATTTTAATAGGCATATATTCAGGTCTAATCTACAGCTGCAGGTAGTGTAATCACTGACCAGTCAAAATAATTTTAAGCCTCATTAAAAAAAAAGGAAAGAAAAAGAAAGAAAGAAAGAAAAAAAGCAAATGAATGAAAGAAAGAAAGAAAGAAAGAAAGAAAGAAAGAAAGAAAAAAAGAAAGGAGTATGACTTCCCATTCTTTTTTTTTTTCTCAGAAAAAGAATTTTTTTTTTTTTTTCCCCATTTTCAAAAATATTTACTTACTCAATGGCAATATACAATTCCTAAGCAAGCTAAAGGAATATTATCTATTTTATGGAACCCGATGGTTCATTGCCACACTTATACCTGAGCCCGCCATTCACCCCTGTTCTGTGCTAACTCCACCCAACCATCCCTTGCAAATCCTATTTCCCCTAAATCTATCTAAATATTGTCCTCCCACCTATGTTTAGTTCTTCCGCTCAATACTTTTGAGATATGTCTTTCCTCCCTCATGTGCGCAAGATGTCCAGGCCATTTCTTCCGTGATTTAATTACCCTTACAATATCTGGTGAAGAGTACAGGTTATGAAGCTCGTTGTTATGCAGTTTTCATTTTCATCCCTCTTAGGCGCAAATATTTTCCTAAGCACCCTGCTTTCGAATACTCTCAGACTATGTTCTTTCTGAAGAATAAGCAGCCGTGTCTCACATCCATATAATACAACCGGCAGCATAATTATCTTATAAATATTTATTTTTAGATTTCTGGACAGAAGACAAGAAGATACAACTTTCTGAAATGCATAAAAACAAGCATTTCCTGACTTCAGTCGACACTAACTTCTACCTTAATATTATTTGTATCTGTAATTATTGCTCCCAGTTATTTGAATTTCTCCACTTGTTCGAACGATTTACCGGCTATTTTAATATTTTGTAACACATTACTTTGACGTTTCATGATCATATACTTAGTTTTTTCTGTATTAATTTCCAATCCAACATTCATGTAGGCCACATTTCTGTCGATTGTGTTTGTCATCGCACAACAGACAAACGTCATCTGCTTAAGCTAAAATCGAGTGACTGTTATTTAATTCCAGGCCTATCTTGTTTACCTGAACTTTTGCAATGGCATATTTCAAAGTGAAATTAAAAAGTGGTTGATACAGGCCTAATGATATCCTTTTGGCTGAAGAGGCTAATTTGAGTGTAATTCATACAGTGATTTTGTTTCCTCTTGGACAGATTTTCAAGGGTTTGACTGGAAACCACGCAAAAAATAGTAGGCCCTAATTAATAAGTTATATGCTAAGTATTTCATGTTCATTCTACTTTTGGTTGTGAACATACAAAAATAATCAGGAGATAGAATGATTTTAATTTTGGTTTTAAAAGTTTCCTTTATTAAAAGACTGCAAAATGACAAACAGTCCATCCCTTATGACGATGTGGAGCCATTTTCAAACTTCTTTACAGATGAAGAGTGGTTTCATCTTAATGGTTAGCCTACATTTCTACTCAGAATAACAGACACTGGGCTACTTAAAATCCCAATATTATTCATGAAGTTCCTCACCACGATCAAAAAGTTCTTGTGTGGTGCACAATAATTGCTAGTAGAATTAGAATACATTAGAAGAGTAAAAGAATAATATCACAACAGAAATACAGACAGTCAGTTGACATGATCTTTTGCCAGTGAACGGAAATATTTTCGGATGGTATAACAAATGAGTTCCCACTCAAGGGCTACCTTCATCCAATCCTGGGCCAGCCAACCGCCCAGTGATCGATCAGTCTCTAGCTGCACTGTTTGTATGTGTACTGGTGTGTGTGTAAATAATAATAATAATAATAATAATAATAAATACCACCCTATCATCCACCCTATTTACAAGAAAGGCTTGAAAACAGACCCAAATAACTATAGGGGAATATCGTTACTGGATGTAACATACAAGATTCTTTCCAAAGTACTTTTAAACAGGGCAGAACCACAATTGGATCCACAACTTGGAGAATACCAGGGAGGTTTTAGAAAGGGTAGGTCATGCTCTGAACAAATAATAAACCTCAAACACATTATGGCATATCAAAAATCAAGGGCAAAGAAGTACGTAATCTCCTTCATTGTTTTCAAAAAAGCATATGATTCCATTGATAGAGAATCCCTTCTATCAGTCCTGGAGGAAATGGGTTTGGATAACAAAACAACTAATATTATAAAAGCGACTATCACAAAGACGTTTTCAAAAGTTAAATTCATGGGTGAACTATCAGATCCATTCGAAATAAGAACAGGAGTGCGACAGGGAGATGGGCTGTCACCGTTGTTGTTCAATTGTGCACTTGAGAAAGTAGTAAGAGAATGGAACAAAAATATAAAGAGTGGAATAAGACTGGGTTGCAAAAAGAAGAACCTTAAAATAAATTGTATTGCCTTTGAGGATGATATGGCCTTAGTTGCTGAAACGATGGAGGAAGCAAGAGAACAAATACTTGAACTAGCTAAACAAGCAGCTAAAATAGGTCTTCACATTTCCTTTGAAAAAACCAAAATCATGACAAACAACAAACACCCACGTCAATACCTCAAAATCCAAGAGCAAAAAATAGAAATAGTAAAAGAATTCAAGTATCTCGGAGAATGGATCAGTTGGAATGCGGTGGAATGCAAAACAATGGAATCCAGAAAAAACAAACTTGAAATGGCCTTTCAACTAACAAAAGATACATACAACAAGAAATCCCTTTCATGGGGGTCAAAAATTAAACATTACAGATCAGTAATTAAACCAGAAGCACTGTACGCGGCAGAAACACTAAACATGAATTTCAAAGGTCAGATGGAGAAACTTGAACTAAAGGAAAGGAAGATTTTAAGAAAAATCATAGGACCTAAATTTCAGGATAATAAGATGATATACATCAAGAATGAAACCCTCTACAAGAAAATTGAAAAACTTACAGACACTATGCGAAAAAGGAGGATAAATTTCTATGGTCATCTTCTTAGAATGGACTCTGTTAGATTAACCAAACAAATCGTTGACTTCTTCCGCAACCGCAAAACAAAACCCAACTGGTTTAAAGAAACTGAAAAAGACCTAGTCGAGTTAAAAATTACAGAAAATTCACTATTAGATCGAATGGCTAAAATAATAACTAAAGACGAAAATACAAGGTTCCAAGACAGGTCGTCACTGAAGTCCAAACCTATTATCTCTGAAGAAGAGAGGAAGAGAAGATCAGAAAGAATGAAGAAATACTGGGCACTTAGGAAGGAACAACACACAAAGAAATGACTGGTTCAACGTACCCCAAAGAGGGTGAAACGAAAGAAGAAGAATAAATACCACTTTGCTTAAAGCTTCATAATTGAAGAGTGTAACCCAAATATCTGCTAAGTGCCAAAAAGTTGTTTAGGGTCATTCCATGTCAAGTGAACCAATGGAAAAACGTGACCACCTCCGATTTTAGTCATACTTGGTTGTCATGAAGTACCACCTGAGATATGTTGAAGTACAAAATATCAGATTTTTATGTGTTGTAGTTTTCCAGTTATACCCTTCTGAAATATGGAAAAAAACCAAATTTTCTGCATAAGTGCAATCACAAAATGACGCATAAATCAAGCTGGAATTGACATAGATGAGTGGGAAAAGTACCAAAATGTAGCTTATATTATGAGCTTTAATTTGATATGTCACACGAGTACTTTCGAAAAAAAATATTTTCAAGGTTACCCAAAAAAAATTTGAAAACTGAATTTTTCAAAAACCTATATTTTGAAAATTTTGAAAAAAATCTCACAGAAACATACATATTTCAGCATCATGTCCTACAAGTTTTGTTATGGGATCGAAATGGGATCATATTTTTTTACATTTATAACAAATACTATGCACGCTGGGTAAGAATATATGACACAGGAATATTGCACTTAATTCTAAAATCCATTCCTTTGTCCAGGGAGTTGTTTACCAACATGCATATACCAACTTGTGCAAGTGGTCAAATGGGTATGAGTAAACACAGTCTGCAAGCATGTGAGTCAGCCAGGGAATGCAAGTTGTAACCTGTTGGACCTGGCTTCAGTTGTGCCTTGACTCTCATGCAGTGTGCTTCCTTTCTTCAAAGGCTGTACAAAGACTGTATTGCTGCATGTAAAGTAGTGGGTTCAGTGATTAAAATAGGCATTGTGTATTTCCCCAGTATGGCTGAAAAAGTAAGTGAAACAGCAAAGATTTTCTGCTGCAACCCTTTCAAGAAAGACAGACATCAGGGTGTGAAAAGAAGTGTGAGGCCTGTTACTGACTGGATGTGTGACATGTTTGACACCATTGTGGTAGGTATGAAAATTTGTGACAGTTGTAGGAAAGAACTATCAAAGCAGAAACAGGTTACAGATACAACAGATGACTGTTTAGTACCAGTAGCCAATACCACTAGGCCTACTAATGTTGATGAATCATTTGTAGCTTTAGATGTTACCTTAGAGTACCTTAATAAGTCTCTAAGCTCTCTAGAGGAGTCACCTGTTGCTAAGAGGAAGTTGCAAATGAAATCATACTGTGATAAAAAATACAGTAAAATAAAAAAATGTTTGACAGAAAAGGTACTAACAGCAGCAAGTACAAATACAGAGAAAACTGTTGACCATAAATCAGAATCATGTGAAGTCATTTGTCAGCTAAAAGAAAAGTTTCAAGAAGAAAATATAAGTGTTAGTGAAAAATTGCAAATTTTAACAGTACTACCTAAAAGCTGGTCATGCAGTGAAATACAAAATGAATTTCAGGTTAGCAACAGAATGGCAAGAAAAGCTAAAGCATTGGTGAAAGCGAAGGGTATTCTGGCAACACCAAATCCTAAACCAGGAAAGGTTTTAAATGAATCTGTGATTGAGAAGGTAATAGGGTTCTACAACAGTGATGATGTCAGCCGTCTTATGCCTGGAAAAAAAGACTTTGTTTCTGTGAAAACGGGTGACAGTAGTAGAATTCATGTACAGAAGAGGCTAGTGATGGGCAACTTGAAGGAAGTGTACGAGCTGTTCAAAAACAAAAATCCTACTGATAAGATTGGATTTTCGAAATTTGCTGATTTACGACCTAAACATTGCGTCTTGGCTGGAGGAAGTGGTACCCACACAGTATGCGTTTGTACAGTGCATCAGAATGTTAAATTAATGCTACAAGTGTTGAAATCCAAACAAATTACACTGAATGATGGCACAGATATAAGTAATTATAATTCCTGTTTAGCGAAGTTAATGTGTGAAGAGCCAGGCACAGCATGCCACCTTAATGAATGTCCTTCATGTCCAGGTGTAGATAATTTGAAAGATGAGTTACAGTTGCTGCTAGATAATGAACTGGTGGACAACATTACATACAAGCAGTGGGTTTCTGTTGACAGATGTAATTTAGTAACCTTCATCAAAACTGCAGATGAGTTTATAGAAACTTTGTGTGAACAGTTGTTGATTTTGAAGAGACATTCTTTTATTGCAAGAAGACAGGCAGAATATTATAATCACTTGAAGCAGAATATTGGAGTAAATGAAGCTGTGGTATGTATGGACTTTGCAGAAAATTATTCGTTTGTACTACAGGATGAAGCCCAGTCTTTTCATTGGAACAATGATCAAGCAACTATTTTTCCTATAGCAGTCTACTACAATGATCATAATATACACTACAAAAGTATTGTATGTATCTCTGAATGTCTACAGCATGACACCACTGCTGTTCATTTATTCCAGAAAAGGCTTATCTCTCATTTGAAGTTGGAAGTAATTAGAGATTTGAAAAAAATTTACTACTTCTCAGATGGTGCAGCTGCGCAATTTAAAAACAGAAAAAACTTTTCAAACTTATGCCACCATGTTCATGATTTTGGAATTGAGGCAGAGTGGCATTTCTATGCAACAGCCCATGGGAAAGGAGTATGTGACGGTCTGGGTGGTACTGTGAAAAGACTTGCAGGAAAGGCAAGCCTACAGCGGCCATACGAGCATCAAATCATGACACCAGCACAGCTGTTTACATGGAGTGAGGAAAACATCGACTCCATGCAGTTCTTCTTCTTCAATGAAGCACAATACAACAAAGAGGAAAAAATACTTGCAGACAGATTTCTGTCTACAAAAGCAATACCAGGCACACAGAAGTTCCACAGTTTCATCCCATTGTCAGATAAAGTGTTGTTGACAAAGGTATTTTCAAGAAGTGAACAGTCATCCACTTTTTCAGTGTTAGGACCACGTGTGCAACAGAGGCTGAAGCTAGCAGAAGTAAAAGGATATGTTACATGTGAGAACAACAATCATTGGTGGCTTGGTGTAGTTGTGGACAAAAATGAGACAGCACAGATAGTGGAACTGATGTTTCTGCACCCTGCAGGTCCTTCTCCATCATTTACTTTCAAAAGTGACTGTCCAAATAAACTGACTGTGCCTCTCTCTCAGATCCTCACCCTTGTGCAACCTACATGTCCCACTGGCCGTAGTTATTACCTCTCGAAGGAAGAGATGGATGCGGCAACCATGGCTCTAGAAAATTACTGTAGACAATAAATTCACGTTTTTGTCATTGAAGAAGGGAAGGTAACATGTTTTCTGTAAGTTTTTCTTTTTGATTGTAATGAAATTTTAGAATTAAGTGCAATATTCCTGTGTCATATATTCTTACCCAGCGTGCATAGTATTTGTTATAAATGTAAAAAAATATGATCCCATTTCGATCCCATAACAAAACTTGTAGGACATGATGCTGAAATATGTATGTTTCTGTGAGATTTTTTTCAAAATTTTCAAAATATAGGTTTTTGAAAAATTCAGTTTTCAAATTTTTTTTGGGTAACCTTGAAAATATTTTTTTTCGAAAGTACTCGTGTGACATATCAAATTAAAGCTCATAATATAAGCTACATTTTGGTACTTTTCCCACTCATCTATGTCAATTCCAGCTTGATTTATGCGTCATTTTGTGATTGCACTTATGCAGAAAATTTGGTTTTTTTCCATATTTCAGAAGGGTATAACTGGAAAACTACAACACATAAAAATCTGATATTTTGCACTTTAACATATCTCAGGTGGTACTTCATGACAACCAAGTATGACTAAAATCGGAGATGGTCATGTTCAAAATTGACAAAAAATTGGTTCACTTGACATGGAATGACCCTTTAGGAGTTACAGTAAAAAATGTATTCCTAAATGCATGAGGGACATAGCAGAGCTTCCATCTTGGGATCAATGTTTGAACTAAACTAAATACTGTGGCACATAGCCGTGTCTTGGGTCAATTGGCAATGACATATACTGTAGAAGGGTTTTGATGCAAAAACTAATTTTTTACAAAAATGGCACTTAGCAGCTATTTGGGTTACACTCTTCAATTATTCATCAAGTTTTACTGTTACCATATAAATGGTGTCAAAAAGTTTGAAGAGAGCCCAATGCAAATGGAGAATATCTTGGTATTTTTCAGCCAAAATGAACCTTTTCTTGTATGTCAGACTCCTACTAAGTAAATTAAATGTAAAAGGAAACGGCAAGATTAAAAAGCAAACACATTTTACATTTTGTTCAAAACTGTACTAATAGCAAAGGACTGATTATACTTTAAAATGTTGTGTACACAGCAGGATATAATGCATGAACTGGGATCCATAACTTCACCCCAAACTAACTTATGTAGGCCTAAATTAAAATTCTCAACTAAGTTCAGAAAGAAAATGCACAGTCGATGCATGGAAACTTTCCTATGCTTCTTGTTTCTTCTAGTGTTTTTCTTTGTATAAAGTTATCATTGGATCTTCTTATCTGTGTTCAATACCAGCCCTGGGTGGGCCAGCCTCTTATTTGTGTGAATTCAAGTTTGAAACAAGCCTATAAACAACCGCTCAGGCCTAGATAAGCGATGAAATGGGGGTGGAGTATGGGAACATTTCATTTGAATGGTTAGAAGGCATGCCTGACGCCAGCTCCTGTATGAGCCTGACTCGTATTGGTTTCATGTCAAAAGTCTGGCACTCAAACATTAATCTCTGAACACAGGTCAGTTTCAGGTTCAGGAGCAAAGGAGAAAGGGGAAGAAGAAACATGATAGAAAGATAGGCAGATGAGTGGGGAATGGGCCTCGTGGAGTCGATTGTGTATTCCCTTACAAACATCAACCTCTGCACATAATTTTTTTTTTAATTGAATGTGGTCACATAAAGCACAACAGTATGTCTTTTTAAGCTTTTCTTGTTGTACAAAGTTAGTCAATCCGTACATTGAATCAACATTTCCAGTGAGTTCATTCTTGCATTCACAAACTGCAAAATCAAATTTTTTGTTTAAAAAATTGATACTGTATTTGTGATTTTTCCACAAACGTGTTGGGGCTAGTTAATTCTGTGGCTTTTTCAGTTGTGCATACTACTTTCTTTGGACTTAAAATGATAATTGCGTTTTTATGGCTAACACTTGCTAATTTCTCTACTTGTTGAAAAAAGATCTGTGTGAACTCCAAGTCACTATCGTTGATGAGGCTCACTAGAAGTGAAATGTGCCAAGATAGACATCTCTAAATAATTCTGTAAGAGAGTTCAAGAAACGAGCAGTCAAAGGTAACAAGTCAAATAGGTTCCTGACATTTGATGGGTGTTTTTCTAATTCTAGTCAATAAATCTATACATCAAACAGCATTCAAAATGTGATGTAAGTGACATCAGTAAACAGTATGTTCTTATATAGGAAATCCATGGTAAAAATTTCTGTAGTCTACTTAATTACGTAAAGGAAGGAATGCGATTGTACAGAATTTTAGTGCTGTGAAAACAATCCTAGAAATTGCATGACAACCTCTGGCATGATTCCAGCTTGAAGGTGATGCAACTTTTGTAGGGCCACGTGTAACTGTTTTTATACTTTTAATGGTTTAAAGACAGTGATTGCATACTAAACAACTCGGTGAGCATTTTAAGCACTCTTGAGTTTTACAGACATATGACCTTCTTGTTAGTAATGGCACTGCATGTTTCTCCTTTTCATAACTTTTTTTAAGTTTTAAAAAATCCTTTATTATTAAGATCTGGTATATTCTGTATTTATTATCATTGGTATTGTTTCAAAATTGAGAACACAGTTTCCTGAAACATAAATTCATTTGTAGATTTCTTGATAAAAACCACATAAATTGATTTGTGTTCCTCATTTGCCTCGTAGTAATGAATGAACACAGAATGCTTCGAAGGTTCCTACTCTGAATGAGCCCTGAACATCTGATGTAGGGAGGGGAGGAAATAATAATAATAATAATAGCAATAACAATAATAATAATAATAAAGAAAACTGTTGTGCAGCCGTTTCTGAGGGGTCTGCCATGTGTTGCAGAGAAGAGGGAAGTACAGTACACTAGTTCATTTCCGTAGCATTCCCATAAGGATAACTGTATGAAATATTTTATTTCACAAAATACCCACAAAATAGAAGGAAGTTAACACTGAAATCGGCCATTTTATTAAAAAAAAAAAAAAACTCTCTAATATTATAAACACCAAGTGACTTTCTTCCTGCTTGTAATCAGCAAAAAAGTCTAAATTAATTAATTATAGCCTATTATTGCATTAAATATAATGCAAATCTATTTGTCGATTATATACTGGCAACAAAGATAGCTATTGTTCCCAGTGAACATGCCCTAGTAGCTGAATGTATGGAAATTAGGTTTCTATATAACTTAAATAGGGTCAAAATTGAAATTCTGAAATGTACTTAGAACTTTTTCTGGTATTCTGCATCCACAGGTTACAATTCTAGTTCTAGAACCTGATGTAGAATCTACAAAAGGAATAAAGTTAAAAGTTTTAAGAAGTTATTTGACATATCATACGTTTATTACTGGGTCATTCCATATTAAAACAACAAATTTTAAGAAAATTTTTTGCCGCACCATTTTTGATTTTGATGAAATTTGGTAGGTGATGTGTACCAGTCTTCTGAACCCCAAAACGAATCTTGTTATACCTCTAAAAAATTTTACTCCTGAGATATAGACATTTGTTTGGAACACGAACAAGCAAAAAATGTAATTTCAGACCTATTTTCTGAAAGCCGTAGAATTTCTATTTGAATCAGTAGGATGATCAAATAGGGCTCATTGGAAAGCTTAAAGAATGGACTTTCATTTGTGCATACTAAATTAGATTTAAGTTAAGTCTAAACAGACGTTTCTAGGGCTCTAATCTTCGTTCGTGAACTGTCGTTTTGCGTAACTTTAGACATAAAAAAAACAATGAAGGACTTGGAGTAACAGGCCAATTTTTTTTCCTGTTACACTTATGTATGAGGAGTATGTGTAGGAAAAAAACTGGGCTGTTACTGGTGGTCCTTCACCCTGAAAAATTTGCTTAAACTTCGAAAAAACTGTAAATCGGGCTTTTTCTCGGTCCCAAAAAGTAATGTGGGACAGGTGATAAAAATCTGAAAATGCCAAGATGAGAAGCCCTTATAGTGTACTTTAAAATAAAAACAAAATCATTTTCTGACCCGAAGGGATAGAGGAGCTACAAGCCTTTGAAATATCAAGAAAACAACACTTGACCGCTACTGAAAATAGGCTAAGCAGATAGGATAATTACCACAAAATTTAATTTAAATTTACATAAAATATAAAACATTTATTTACAAATAAGAATTTTCATCAGTCATACAAATTTATGATTTTTGGTAATTTTTCTAACAATTTTTCACGTTTGACTTATTTTTAAGCTACATTGATGGCAAATTCAAGTAGGCCTACTGTATTTTCAACTATTGTATTTAGAAACCATTCTTATCCTGGTTTTTTGGATGTAGGTAATGCATTAAACACTAAAAGCTGCATAAAGCTCTTTAAGGTCACATCAAATTAACCTTTTCTGTATGTTAACCTTTTTCTCCATTAGGTCCTCTAACAGATATACAGTCCCTTTTCTTTGGCATCATTCTGCTGTACTCATCTTTTTCGTAGAAGTCTTGTACAGTTTTGACTGAAACTTCATCAAGTTTATTCCTAGTCCTGTTCTCCTTATTCTGTGGCAAAATCCCGTTCTTTTTCACTAAATTTCTTGACTGGCGGGCTAAATATTGGCCGACATTAAACTCACTCTGAACTATACTAATACTCCGACTACTAGGAGCTAAACTTACAATGTTCTTTAGTAGTTGATGCAACTTTCATTTTTTTCTTTAAGCTTGTGAATTAGTTGCTTGTACTCATTCGCTAAACTGGCAGGCTGCATGTTCATTGAAAATTCCTCATTATCAGTTGAAATGTTCAAATCAAAAGACTTGCTTAACTTTCCTGTTATAGATTTGACTATCTTACTAACTTTATTTGTTAACACTGAGGGTCTAGCTTCAACTGACAGCTTCTGCGCCTTAACAGGAGAAATACCAAGGACTGAACAAGCATCATTAACTGTTTCAACAAGAATGGCTTCAGGTTCATAAATGTCTGGGCATTCATCTTCACTGTCAGTACCGGTCTCTGTGCCTTGTTTTGGATTTTTAATTTTTTTAAACATTTTGTGCACAATACCTTCCCTGTGATTAATTTCAGCTCAGGACTGCACATGGAAAGTGTCATTGATATTTATCTGAGAGATATTTTCAATAGGTTTTGAGTAAACACTGTAGGGGTCAGAGCAAGACCATACACAAGATTTGGAAGTATCTGTCCAAAAATTAAGCCTTGTGAAACATTTTATATCATCGCAACCAGTTCTAATTGAAAATAATGTTTTTTTGTTCTTCAGTGAACTCGGAAATAGTATTGAGTACTGAAGACCTAGAGTAAGATAATTTATGAGATATCTCTCCTCTGAAGATGCCAACAGTACAAGAACACTCAATAATAGTAATATACTGGTAACAATTTCAATAGCATGTATTCAGCACAAAATAACAATAGTAATAATTTAAAAAATAAATAAACTAATCAAAAGATAATGAAGCACAAACACAACCTACTTGCTGTGAATCAGCTCAGTAAGTGGATAGTGGACAGCATTGAACAGAGGGGCTGGATCATATGAAGCTATGCATATTCAAACATGACTTGGTCAGCAACCAGACTCCAATGAACAGTGCATGTCCAGAACTTATCCTATTATAACAGTAAACATATAATTCAATATACTGTATAGAAGAGTAGAGTTTAATGCAGTACCTACACCTAATAAACCAGGATAAGAATGGTTTCTAAATACAGTACTTGAAATTGCCATCAACATAGCTTAAAAAGAAGTCAAATGTGAAAAATTGTTAGAAAAATTACAAAAACTCAGAAATTTGTATGACTGAGGAAAATTCTCATTTGTAAATAAATGTTTTATATTATATGTAAATTTAAATTAAATTTTGTGGTAATTATCCTATCTGCTTAGCCTATTTTCAGTAGCGGTCAAGTGTTGTTTTCTTGATATTTCAAAGGCTTGTACCTCCTCTATCCCTTCGGGTCACAAAATGATTTTGTTTTTATTTTAAAGTACACTATAAGGGCTTCTCATCCTGGCATTTTCAGATTTTTATCACCTGTCCCACATTACTTTTTGGGACCGAGAAAAAGCCCGATTTACAGTTTTTTCGAAGTTTAAGCAAATTTTTCAGGGTGAAGGACCACCAGTAACAGCTCAGTTTTTTTCCTACACATACTCCTCATACATAAGTGTAACAGGAAAAAAAATTGGCCTGTTACTCCAAGTCCTTCATTGTTTTTTTATGTCTAAAGTTACGCAAAACGACAGTTCACGAACGAAGATTAGAGCCCTAGAAACGTCTGTTTAGAATTAACTTAAATCTAATTTAGTATGCACAAATGAAAGTTCATTCTTTAAGCTTTCCAATGAGCCCTATTTGATCATCCTACTGATTCAAATAGAAATTCTACGGCTTTCAGAAAATAGGTCTGAAATTACATTTTTTGCTTGTTCGTGTTCCAAACAAATGCCTATATCGCAGGAGTAAAATTTTTTTGAGGTATAACAAGATTAGTTTTGGGGTTCAGAAGACTGGTACACATCACCTACCAAATTTCATCAAAATCAAAAATGGTGCGGCAACGCCCATTTGTTGATTTAATATGGAATGACCCTACTTTAATTACACGTATATTTTACACATTGTGAAGAACACTTCTTTTTTTCACATCAAGTCCCAACTCTGCTTGTGGTGCAGGTTTTTAATCTTTTCATATAAATGCGTCACCTCAAAAATGTATAAAAGCAGTGATTTAAGATTAATAGTCATGCTTTATGTAAAATACGAAGATTTTTATCCACATATTAATATTATTATTGCCATTTATGAAACCAGAAACCACTGTAATTTTCTTCATCAGTGTCTAATTTAGAGCCCAATGGTGATTTCACATGAAAATAAATTGCTAATATTACTACATGAATTTAGGTCTGAAAAGGTTACAGTATAATTTTTCTTCCTGGACCTGCTTAGAAAGATGCACAATAGTCTGGATGAGGCCATTCTCAAAATATTGTCATTTGAAGGGGTGATGTTACAGTCTTCAAGGATATCACTCAACACTGAATAAGGTATACAGCTGCGGCTGTCATGACTGGCAAGCGGGGAAGATGGCTTGTATCTTTGAATTCAACTCACACATTCTGCCAATGTCAGGAAGCAAAAAAATGTTCTTTAATTGTTTGTTTGCTTGCTGTGCCGAATTTTGTTTTTTAATCTGTACCCATGTTTATAGAATGTTAGAAGTAGGTTTTAAAACTAAAAAAAACTCAGTGGCGCCAATCCCTGAAGGGACAAGGCTTACCACCTGACCGCTGTGTCATCTACCATAGGCAGATGGCAGGATTGGGGGGCATGTGGTCAGCATGCCGACACCCACGGTTATTAATGATGGTTTCCATGACCGGAGCCGTTACTTCTGTATCAAGTAGCTCCTCAATTTGAATCACGAGGCTGAGTGCACCCCGTTCAGACCTCCCTACCTCAGAAAAATCCGAGGAGGTACCGGGGGATCGAACCAAGGCCGACGGATCTGTAGTCAGTGATGCTAACCACAAGACCATGCCGGCAGTCAGAAGTAGGTTTTGCCAAAGAGAAATTGAATCAAGAGAAGAGGAAGTTGTACCAAGGATTTTCACATCATCAAGAATGTTCATATTTTTAAGCATTTGTTACCTGCAGCCTTGACCACTTTCTTCTACACAACAATTATCCCTACCTTTATGTTTTAGTTGTGTGCCATCATGTATGAAATGCAGTGACACAGTGATGTATTGTGTTGTTTTGGATAATAAACAAGGGGTTTCCCCGAATGTAATTCTGCATCATTTGTTACCTAAACATTATTGTGATCAGATTATGAAGAACTAGGTATTGTAAGTGTGTTCAGGGGTTTATAACAGTCTTCATAACTTGGCAAAATTAACAATATCATATAATAATATCTCAGTATTATTCCATTTGTTATACATTCTTGTATCTTAATAAATGCTAATATAGCCTAGTTGCATAATGTGCCACTCTATTGACCCATGCCTATGATATTGGTAGAGAAGGATGATTCTATGAAGATGTCTACTGGGTAGCGGCAAGGGCTAAAACCAGTAATTTTTTTTTGTAATCAAACTATTACTTACTAGGCTATAACAAGATACTGACAAAAACAGTAAAATTAAAAATGATGTTTCCGAAGTTACTGGTACAGTTTGCAGAACTGCTAGTTATTATTTTCACATTGGCTTATTTGTGACCTTAGATGCTAGTTGTTGGATTCATCATTAAGTAGGAGTGAATATAAGTACCATTGGGATAAATGGCAGAAGAATGTTTATGAATAATGCAGAAGAAGACTTGTGCTGATAGCAGTCCATAAAAAGTGATCAACAGTGACCTGGTTATTCCATATAAATTCTCTTCCTCAGGTTGTTACTCTAGTTGTCCTTCACCCAGATTGTCAAGTTACTGCTTCTTTTAGTACCGGTATGACTTATCTATTATTTTCATTTAGTTATTTTTGTGTCTTTAATAGGTCTTTGTAATTCCAAAACCTAATAGCAGTTATTTCTGAACTTGTTTCAGATGTTCCAGTTTATGAAGGAAGTTGAGTTATGTTTTCTTCTGATGCAAAACCGAGGTTTTTGAAACCAGGTAAGTAAATTTTCTTGATTTGTTGTACAGTGAGATTTCTCCTAATACTCTGAGTAGCGGACACATCTACATAATGGTGTTTTGAAAATTCTCTGGTAGAAGTACACAAGTGGGGGAGAGTGGGGTACATTTGGCACATTTTTCAATTTTATTATTTTTCAGTAATATTTTATTAGTTTGCAAGTAATTTTTCACATTACTTATTAAAGATAACCTTTATTAATATAACAGTAACTTTAGTTTATCTCTATAATAATTTCAACTACAAGGAATTTCAGAAACAAAATGTTAATTCAAAGTGCTGAAACTACCCCATCGGTGGGGTAGTTTTGTCATGCTTGTGGGGTACATATGGCATACCATAATATGACATTACTTTGGCAAAGAAATGAATGTCACAGGACAGTAAGTGGCTCAAATTTAAAAGGAAACTTGAAAATGTCAGATGTTCCAGCTGTGCCCTTAGTGTACTGTTTCGGTAGTTTGCTGACCACATCGCCTATTTCAATTTCACATTTATCTTCAACTTGTGGCCAATAGAAGTTGTTGGATGACCCTTTTCGGTGCAGAAACTGTTCCTTAAGCTCTGAAAATCCTATTTTCTCAGTAACACACCCAATATTGTTCTTCCTTGGTTGAGAAAACTTGCCTTGCAGCATATTTACTACTAGTCGCTAGTTCTTCACTACTTTCATCGCTGTCATGCCCTGCATCATTTCATTAATTCGCTGTTGAATTTCCTAAGAAACTCCTATTTTGGAATTTTTCCAAGTTTTTTTAAAATTCTGCTTTCCAGAATTTGCTCCTTAATTCCGTATGTTTCCGCAGCATTTTTAACGCTTTTGACATTGCCGAAGACATCGATTAAGGCCCTTTTTATGCTTTCTTCACTAATTTGTGCTCTGTCAGTCTTCCTTACATAAGTTTAGGTCTGGTTACATTTAAAATGAACCAATATTATCATTATGGGGTAGTTTCATCATGCTGAAAGTACCCCATCATTGGGCAGTTTCATCATGCTGAAAGTACCCCACCCAGTAAAGAGAAAACAAAAATGTCGTCATCGCTAACCTAATACCATTATTGATTTTAACAATTAATATGTTTACATGAGAAGTCTAAATGTCCAAATAAAATCAATTATCATTATATCATACTATTAATCTCAGAATTATTTGAGTATAAAACTTAACCCTGCTGACTAACCTCAATGACTCGAAAAATATCAAGCCATGTAATATACAACAATCCAGACCAAATGTAAACAAAAGTAGAATGCAGGTGTTATTTGTAAAATTGGCAACTTTGCATACCATTGTACCAACAAAAAAAAAAAAAATATACTTAATATAGCCCAGTGCTGAATCTACCCCACTGCCAAATGTACCCCATTCTCCCCTGTGTATATGTATATATAAAAAAAAAAACTACACTCCATGGCACCACATCCCTGAAGGGAGTTGGCCTACCACCTGACCGCTGCGTCATCTACCACAGGCAGATGGCAGGATTGGGGGGGGGGCATGTGGTTCAGCATGCTGACACCCACGGTTGTTAATGGTGGTTTTCATGACCGGATATATATATATATAGGTTGGGATATTCTCAATAATGAACTTGAACAGTCTAAAATGTAATTTTTAGGACAGATATCGTCTATTCACAGGGCAAGCAGCAAAAATGTACTGTTTCTTCCATCTGTTTGTTGTGGATGACATGTATAAAGCATAGTAACAATCAGTATTATGTTATTATGATTAATTGACAGTTGAAATCAATATAAAATGTGACCCTTTCCTATACACACACACACTTCTGAAACAATGTTAGTGCACGCGCTTTGTTTTTAAACTTACAGTGAGACAATGAAGAAAGGGGATCTTGTCACATTGGAATATCAACACCTTTTATTTCAAAATATTTTGTAACCTATTTTCAATTTAAAAATGTGCAGGCATTGCTTTTGTCATATGTTAACTGTATTTTATATTTCCACAACTCTTTGTCTCGATTGCATAAGCACAGTCATGTGCAATAGAACTACATTACTTTCTTGATGCATACACTTCCTTCACATGTGACTCATAAATTATTGCCCATTCAGTGTCAGCTGACCAGCTGGAGATAAGCTTTTTGCAGTCTGATACTTTTCATCACTCTTTACAGTGACTGGTGAATGATGTAAACAAGTCATTTATTTGATACTTATCTCTCATTATGCAATTTGGAAACTAAGTAAGTTGTAAATTACTTTACAATTACTATCATCATGTTTTCTCTTAAAATGAGTTAATGCTTAACTCAATATGTTTTCATCTTAAAATTGATTAGGCTTTAAAGTAAAAGGTCTGAGAATTTGAAAAACTACACCATGAAATACTGTAAAAAGCATACAAAATCTGTTTACTCTGATTAGTTTCATATTGTAAGCTCCAGTGTTTAACTTTAAGGGGGAAAGTTCTAGAAGAGTCTTGCATAGAAAACTGGAACATGATGTAGTTATCTGTTACGTTTATGGTCAGAAATTTGTGCTCGGATTTCTGTATTTTCAATTCTTATTTGTTTCGAATCTGGTTCAATAGAAGTAACTGGGAGTTAGCTAAGCATTTTTCTATCTTTTCAAATTGCATTTCAAATTGCATTAATACATGCCATAAATTTCTGTGCAGAGTATATTTAATATAGCCTAAATGCACATTATAGAGCTCACTATAATCTTAGTGTGATTATACTTTGGAAAGCCTGTTTTCTTACTTTGCTTTATAAATTAATTTTAAGGATCCTTCTTTACTTAGGCTGTATGTTTTACTAATGGAAGGAACCAAATTTTATTTGGAATTTGGTTGATGAAATTTCCATTTTAAGGGAGGGAGTTGATGTTAAAGCAATTTTCTTCAACCGTATTTAACCTTTTCACTGCTACTGACATATAAATGCATTGCTTCAGAAACTGAATAAAAGGAGAGATTTAAGATTAAAAGAACCAAGCGAGGTGGAAGAGATAGTAACACCTTGAACTCTCATTTTGGAGGTCCCAGGTTCAAATCCTGTGGCTGGCCAATTTGAGGGGTTTTTCATGGTTTCCCCAGTTGTAAAGGCAAACGTGGAATTGGATATTTACATACTATGAATCATCCTCGCTATTTCATATCCATTTAAATTAATATCAGTTGAAATTTATTCCATAAAATACACCAACATTTGAAAATAATTGACAATCAGTAGTTTCATGGCGTATTGTATAGAAACAGTTCCTGAACTCCTGATATGCCCTCAAAGCTGAAAGGAATATAAATACAGCAAAATGAAAAAGCAAAAGCAAAGTGTTCCCTATACAGGCCACGGAAGCCTTGAGGGTTCCAGGAGGTTGAGGCTCCCAGATTATATTAGAGATTTGGCATGTGGAGGTGGTAAGGTTGTCAGCATTACGCATCAGCCACCTTTACCCTCAGGAATGCTCCTGGTACTCATTTCTATTGGATGCTGAGTCGACCCCAGGACCATTGTGCCAATGAAGGATTAGGCCAATTGAAAATCTCCAGCCAGCTCATTGGGGATTGAACCCATGATCTTCTGGTTTGTAGCCCAGTGGCTCAACCACTATGCTATGCTGTACCCCTATAAATACAGATGAATTAAATAAAGGTTAATAGAGTAATGCTTTTTTTAAAATGTGAGGATTTTTATTCAAATATTTCTGTCATTCATGGAAACCAGCTATCCCATGGAAATTCGCTTAATTGATTTCAAACTTAAGTGTCCACTGGTGTTTTAACTTGATGACTGACTTATTACCAGTGTATAAATTCAGCTCTGAAAGGGTTAAGTAGGCCTAAGTGTTTTTTCCCTTGTCTGTTGTCATTTATAATGTTTTACAATCTCATATCTGAATGACATGTTTTACTTAATTTTGTATTTAATTTATTGCATTGCGATTAAATATCCTAACGAGAACCCTAACATAGTTTCCCCCCTCCCCCCACTGAATTGACCGATTGCTTCATGCCTATTGAAGTAATTTAATTTTTGTGGAGAAAAGCATCAGACCACACGTAAAGCAATGGTTTGAAGTAAGCATGTAATCAGATTGCTGGATAATGTTTTATTCAACATACTTGAGTCAATTCAGCTAAGTTTTTCTTTGTCCTATTTGCATGTTGCTGTGTGTGTTCTGTACATATACACTAAGTAGAATTGAGATAAGTTAAAGGTGTTTTTCATTGGATAAAAATTATTTTTTATTTTTAGTTGAAATTAACATACGTTTGCAGGCTGCCTAGTAACAATGGACGAAATTCCACTCACTATCTTAAAGAATTTTTTTTATTTTTATGAATCCCTATGTGTTTGATTCTACATGAATTCTGAAAGATTAGTGATTTGTAAAATATAAACAAATGTGTACAAGAAACAATCTAATTAAGATATTTTCTTATGAAAATGAAAGGAAAGGGGTTTGTAGTATGTAAGCTTAGCAATAGATCTTATTTGTATTTGTATTTGCTTTGTCCTTGATTACGTGTTAACAATTGCATTAATTAATTAACCATGTTTAAATGAGTAAATTAATGAATAATTTCATAACAGCTGAGTTATACATTGAGACAATATTCCTCCCATGGTCATAAAAACCATGGAGTTTAGTTTTAGAATTTCATAGTGTGTCCATTACTGGTTAAGGGCCTGTTTCATAAAAAAAAAAAAAAAAAAGATTAGTAAATTTAACTGCAAATTACAACTTTTTGTTTCATAAACTTACGCAATACTGGTAATCAGTGCTTTTTTTCTAACAAAAAAGGTGGCGGTACTCACCGAAACTTTTTAACTGAATCACACGGGAGCTCTCACACTTCTCCCATAAGTCATTTTTCTGAGTTAATGTCGAATAATCGGGCCTAACATGGCCAGAAATGTTTCTCCCCTGAATTGCAGTAAAATTACCAGTACTTGCGACGTTCTCTAAAGATTAATTTTATTCACTGTTTGCAGGTTTATGAGATACTTCAAAAACATCGTCATGCACTCTTTTATTGAGCACCGGTTCAAAATAATTACATATTTTGCTCATTTCACTTCTCTACTTGTGAACCACGTGCAAACCTTGATCCTACAATTGTACTAAACAACTGTGAATTCACTTGCCTCTGCAACACAAATGAAGGGTTTTCTTTTCAAATTATATGTAAGCAACGAATGCAGTTAAATTTAAACACGCACTAACACCTGATTAACTATGGTGGTTAGCTATTTACTACTTGTTTGTTACTTCATTAGCATTAACTGCACTTGGTGCAATACTTGTACTGTTAGAATGGCCTTAGTCACAGGAGCAGTTTGCTGAGGGCTGGAAAAACCAACTCCAACTCTCTTGCAGTCCAGTAGCCACGGCAAATACAGAAACTATAATGTGCTTGTATGTAGGCTATTATGTATGTAGAAATCTAACAAAACAAGTTTGATTTTAAGTAATAGGCCATAATTTTATAGGAATTGTGAAAGGGATATTCCGGGTAATATCCAATTTTTTTGAAGGAAAAAAAAGGTGCCGGTACTGCGTACCGTTGCGTACCGTCACAAAAAAAGCACTGCTGGTAATATAAAGTGTACTGCAGTGGCAAGGGATGCATCTAATTGGTTACTTAATTTTTCTGTACCAAAAGAAAGTTTGTTGTTTTAATATTAAAATATTTCTTTCAAATTGTCGCATGCCTTGTTGTGTTCCTCTCTCTCCTTGGAAGTAGTTGCTACAAGAATGATAGCGTGAACAGCGAAGCTTTAGTTCAGGATATGATTTCGTCATTGCACAATACAGTGTTATACAGTGAGTCCCACGCAAGAGTTGGCCAGTGACACGGGTTTCTGCGTCGCGGCTGGCACAGCTACAACTCCTGAGCGATCGGGTGAAATATCTACGCAAGTAATGCCGCGGTCGGTGTAATGATTCAGGTTCTCACATTTACAGTTAAAATCACAATGAAAATAACCACGTAACTCATCACAAGAGATGTTGGAAATGTTCTCCTCTTGCATCCACACAATACTGGCACCTTTTTAGGAAATTTTCTTTCACGCGCGTAAGTTCAGCTTCCGAGATAAAGTTCATTTCTCTTGTGATATTGTCTTTAAGTTCTTCTAATGTATGGGAAATTGACCTATGCACTTTATTTTTCTAGTTTCCCCATAAATAATATTTATATACTGTTAGAAGAACTTAAAGACAATATCACATAAGCCTATCACAAGAGAAAGTAACTCTGTCTTGGAAGCTGAACTTACGAGCGTGAAAGAAAATTTCCTAAAAAGGTGCCAGTATTGTGTGGATGCAAGAGGAGAACATTTCCAACATCTCTTGTGATGAGGTACGTGGTCATTTTCATTGCAATTTTAACTGCAAATGTGAGAACCTGAATCATTACACCAACCGCGGCATTATTAGCGTAGATATTTCATCCGATCGCTCGGAAGTTGGAGCTGTGCCAGCCGCGACACAGAAACCCGCGTCATTGGCCAACTCTTGCGTGGAACTCACTGTATATTTTTATATTGTAACTAGGGGCATCACCAGCAATTTTACTAAAGGGCAAACTCAACATATTCATAATGATTCTAGTTATGAGGCAGGCATCAGTATTTTATTGTTATCAATTGAAAATAAATTCCAAATAATTTACAACATTATTTTAAGTGTTGCAATAAAGTCTTAAAAGTATTTTTTTAAAAATAAATAAAGGCCTTCATGACTCAAGCTTCAAATTGCAGGAATTGTGGGACAATGGAGTTATGTTATGACTCAGTCTGCATGCCTTTAGTTACCTCTTGCTTGTACAGATAATACTATTGTGTCAGCAAAATGTGTTAATACAGAAAGAAACCACAGCTATTAAAAAGCTGGTGACAGCGAGTAAATTGACTTAGCATTATTGTGTGTTAAAGAACATGGGAATGTTTTGATGTTAATGATTGTGTAATATTTTCAAGCACACGTGTGTTATATGTTGTATTGTTAGTCCTGTATGATTAAATTCTAATTTGATTCAGTCTTTCTGTTAATTGATGCCATTATATGCTAATATAAATTGACACAATTATACTTTTCATCTGTTTTAACCTTCTTGCCCTTTTTAATTATTGCATATACAGGGTCTTTATTATAAGTTGAGACCGGGCGACCGGTGTTTTCACTCTCCGCTACGGAGTCCGCATTAGCCGCCGGTGACGCGCGCACGGCTTCCCTGCTTAAAGTGTAGGCTATATAGGCTTACCTTATAACATATGTTGGAAGTGTCGTCCTTCCTGTGTTATACAGGCATTGTATCTGGAAACCACATTCTGGCTGACGCGAGTGAGTTCTTCCACTGTAATGCCCCTAATTTCATTCGTAATGTTTTCTTTCAGCTCCTCCAATGTGTGAGGATTTGTTCGATAAACCTTCGATAAACCTTATCTTCTTCACGTACACGTCCAGCAGACTCGTACTTAAAATAATGTTTACACACAAAAATACGATGCTGCAGCGAAATGGGTCTCACCATGTTGACACTTTAACAATAACTGCACGTGCCGATGTTGCATCAAGGTCAGCCCGGCTGCGCGCGCCTTCCGTCGCCCGGTCTCAACTTATAATAAAGACCCTGTGTGTAGTAGGTATAGAGAAAGTATTGTAATGGTGATGAAAGTTCGAAATTGAGAAAATACCATGAAAACTGTTCCACGATGCCTATTATCCGGGAAAAGAAAAGTGTTTTTGGAATGACTATGGACAAGCATAGTGGATAGACAGTTCATTGTAACTTATTTACTTTTTTAAATTAAGAACTTTTTTGGAATTTGATCAAACCTTCTAGAATTTGGTTTCTATAACTGAAATATTACTTAAGGTGACTTTTCATGAAAACTTTTTTTCAAAATCTTGAATTTTTAAAAAATGACTCAAGAAATTTTAACAAAACTGTAAATTTTGAAACTTTTATCTATGACTAATAAAATGGCTGGATTCGTTTTTCTACAGTTATTTAGGAGGTAGTTTACTCTTGTCCATTTTCAATTTTCCTAGGTTATCTCCGTTACAGTAGGCAATGCATGAGAACATGAAAAGTTAGCACAGTGAAATTGTAGAGAAAATATGAACAATTTTTGTCATACCCATTTATTTATAAAATTAATAGGTTTCAAGATAAAAATAAAATATGTATGACTTAAATGCAGAATGTCTCAACATACATTAATAGTATGTTTTGAACAAAGCATTAATCAACAGGAAAAACTGGTGCCTTTATTAAAAAATCACAACAATGATATAGGCTACAATTTTTTTCATTTACAGCAAAAAGAGTTCTCTAATTTTTTATTTACATTTATTTGAATTTTATGACCAGTAGCATGTGTTGCCACTCCTAGCTCTAATGACAACTTGTAGGTGATGTGGCATGCTTTGGAGTATTCTCACAATCCTTTCTTAGGGGATATTTTCCCATTCTTCTTCTAAAGATGCTCAAAGTTCATTTATTGTTTCAGGAATGGCTCTTCTATGACGAATCTCCATCAATGCAATACCCCAAACGTGTTCAATGGGATTTAGGTCGGAACTGTGTGCTGGCCAATCCATAACGTTGATACCAACTTAAATTGAGTACAATCGAAATCTGTTCCACAGTGTGTGCTCTAGCATTTTCTTGCATTAGGACAAAATTATTACCAATAAATGGTGAATATGAGATGAATTCTTCATTTATGCACTCTTTAATGTGCCTATATGTTATTGTAGTGCTGTTCGGCATACACACAAGCTCTGTATGGGCTATGATGGGAATGTCAGCCCAGAACATAATTATTCTCCACTAAAGGGCACACTTGGTGACAATACAGCTGGTCTATGGGACTCTCCTCATCTTCTCCATACACATTCTTGTCCATCTAATGGATTCAAGGCAAAACGGGAAAACGGGAAAAAGACAGACTTCCAGTCTTCCTTAGTCCAGTATTGTGTTGAAAGGCAAAGTGCAAACATGCTGCTTGAAGCTGTATGAGCAGTTTCAGTACCCTGGAAGGTTTTCTTGATATCAGTCCATGTTTTTTGAGTCTACTCCTTATGGTCCACTACATTTCGAGCTTCTGCTTGGTGATGAGCAACATGATAATGCCAGGTCACACACTGCCGAAAAGGTTTCCATTGTACTTAATGAAGTTGGTATCAGTGGTACTGTATATCTGTTATGGATTGGCCAACGCATAGTCCCGACCTAAATCCCACTGATCATGTTTGGGACATTCAGTTGAGGGAGATACATCAAAGAATACCTGCTCCTGAAACCATCAACGAACTTCGAGTCAGCTTTAGAAGAAGAATTAAAAAATATCCCTCAAGAAAGGATTATAAGAATAATTCAAAGCATGCCAAGTCACCTACAAGATGTCATTAGAGCTAGAGGTGGCAATACACACTATTGAAGTCACAAAACTCAAATAAACATTAAAAAAATTAGAGAACACTTGTTTGCTTTAAATGAAAAAAATGACTCGTGTATCATTGATGTGAATTTTTAATAAAAGCAACAGTTTTTCCTGTTGATGTAAAGCTTTGTTCAAAACGTAAGATTATTTTCAATTAATTGAAAAGGTTTTCCATTCATTTAAGACAAGATTTAAAATTGAAGTGTCCGGTTTTTTTGTGGGACGTGAGTGTATTAAAATATGAATAATTCTATTCTTTTTGTTTCCCATATTAACAAGAAAACAAAATTAACCTAGTGTTGTGAAATACTGTATATCTGGCTGTATTGCACACATTAAAACCAATCAGAGTGAGGTAGACAAGGTAAAAGATCCCAGCTTCAAATCTCAAATCTTGTGGCAGGCCAATTTGACTTGATTTTTCGTGGTTTTCTCATTGGTAAAAACAAATGCAGGACTCATAATGTGTGTTCACAAGCCATAAAGACATAAAATAAAAATTATCAGCAATCTCACAATGTTTGTTATGTTTGGAATGAACAGCTGAGATTGCAGTGAAACTAGCATGTTTTAAAGTTTGTAATTCATTTCAATAATATAAAAATTCATTATTGTTAATTATTCCTGTTTTTAATTTTCAGGTGAAGGAAACACATCGGAGGAGGACAAGTCAAACGCATGGGAGGAGGACAAATCAGACATCGATCCGAACTATGCCACAAAATTTATTTACAATCCATATGTGTCACTGTCATTGTCGGAACAACGTGAAAGACTTCCTGTATTCAGGAACCGCAATCACATCTTGTACCTGCTGGAGAAGTTCCAGACTTTAGTTTTAGTAGGAGAAACAGGCTGCGGAAAGAGTACTCAGGTGCCTCAGGTTAGTAAAATATGTAGAATTGTTATATTTTACTCTTCATGGCTTTAGTTTTGAATTACAGTAGTTTTAAAAGTTTGATCATTATCAATATGTTGTTATTCGAACTTGAAAAAAAAAACTCATATCTGTCCAAATCAGAGTGATAAAAAAATCATTGGTGTAAAATAAAATGTCTGCGGTACTGGTACCGGTTATGTGTTTTAAAATGTAGATTTCATTATTATTGCAAGAACTCATAAAAATGAGCAGCATATAATGTAGTTGTAGATATTTTTTTCTAGCTATCATTATATGTGTAGCTGTTGATGATTAATCAAAAAGTCCATAGAGAAAAGTTAAATTAAAATTAAATCACTAGGCATTCTTTGACCATGTTATTTTTTGTAAGATAATGTATTAAATATTAACGGTATTGTAGTTGATTTTTTCCCAGTACAAAATGAAAAATATCCAAATACAGTGGAACCTCGTTAACACGTTTTTCTAGGGACCAAAAGAAATAGACGTCTTAAATGAGAAAACGTACTATTGAAAATTAAAAAAATCGAAGGGAATATCTAGATATGTTTTCTAAGTTGCTCAATGCAGCCTAAAGCGCATCCAAATGGCTCAGAATTACCCACAGTGACACACAGGAGCTTCTATGCCAAGCCATTAGTTACGAGAGATTTGTATTACATAGATGGACACGTAGGCCTAATAATTTGATTTGAAAAAATTAAACAAAACTTGCTGAAATTGAAGGAATGTATGAGAGCCATATTTAATGAAAAACCACACGAAATTCACAAAAAGCATCCACTTTATTCTGAAAGATTACACATGAAACAAGTTGTATTTCACAATCTACTAACAAATATAAAATAAGTGGAAGTGTAAATTATTGTGCAAAATTTCACACGTGACAAAATGATCAGTACAGATAAACAGTCATGTTCACAGCCACAAATTGCTAATGAAATGTGATCCAATATCCATATGAGAAGCACGATCTGCTTTTTTGGTCTACATTTCTTCAAGTTCCTAATATTTTCTTCTCTACACATGTACCGTACGAAATTTAAAACATATTTCACTACCTAGAAAACACAACAAAATTATCACGATAAAAATGGCGGCTAACAGCTGATGCTGGAAATTCCACTCGAAGTCAAACTCACCAATGAGAAGCAACTGCATAGGATCAAAATGGCTGACGTTTTGTCCCATAGAGCAAAGGTTGGGATTTGGACACCAGAGAGTACAATAATTCTGGCATTGAGAACACCCGATCGGTTGCGCGAACAAAGTTTGTGTTTGGCAACGTGTGGTTGGCGAGACTCATACAAACGTACTAAGTGTGAAACTAAAACATGTTAAAGAAACTTTTAAACATGTAATTATTAAGATTGGGACCGGGACTTGCAAAAATCGACATACTATGCAGGAAAACATGGTAATGATGAACGTGCTAACGAGGTTCCACTGTAATGCAAAATAATGCGCAATGTGATGCCGTCACACAACTTTCTCTACTCTGGACATGGAGAATACCATTTTGTCACTTCACATTTTGATGCAGAATGAGAGTTCATATTGCAGGGACAGCATTTTCAGTTGTCTCCACCTGAGTGTGGCAAAAGTATGCCATATCTGAAGTAGGTAAAAAATTATATCCACTGATAGTTATTCATAGCTGTAGGCTTTGTATTTTTATCATGTAAAAGGAGACAAAATAGGATGGAACATTTTTAACCTTATGTGCGCAGTATATATATATATTTTTTTTTTTTTTGGGGCAATTGTGTATTTTTTATGTGTATTTATATTTATACAAAACAAAACAAGATCACCCGAATGAGCATGCGCTCGTGCTCGGGCACAGTTCAGCCATTTACATTACAAAATACAAATTACAAAATACATAAAGAAAATATAATTAAATCAAAACCTAAAAAATAATAATAATAAAGAAAGAACAGAAAAGTAAAAAGAAAAAAGGAAAAGTAGTAAGAACAAAAATTGAAACCCTGAGTTATTACAAATGAAATCGTTCCTTAATTATCTACTAAGTACAGAGTGAAGTAACTTTTGAACTATGAAATAAGATTTTTGATAAACTTATTGAATTTTTTGTTGTTCATATGTACTATTTCTGGATGTGACCTAATTATAGAGTTATAGAGTCTTGGACCATAATAAATGCTATGTTTAGAGCCAGAAGAGGTGAAGTATTTTGGTTCTATTAAAGGCAATGTTTTATTTCTTCTAGTATTGTAGTTATGAGGATCCGATACATGTACGTTGCGGTATTTTTTAAAGTATTTTAAAAGTGTGACGTTATAAATTTGTTCTACAGTCGTCACATTAAATTCAGGAAATATCAATTCTGTTGGATATTCTATAGGCTTTTTTAAACAAATTTTTATAATTCTCTTCTGTATTAGAATCAAAGAATTATGTCCCAGTTTTTGGGGGGAGGAAAGTATGAAAGTTATATTTAATTTCTTTTTGATTTCAGCCCTGAAATGGTTATATGGTAACATGCGAGTGAGAAATAAAATATTCCGTAAAGGCAATAGAATTTTATGTTACCGGAACTTCTGTTTCTTATTTCAACCCCAACCAAGTTTGGTGCGTAGAATCAGTGGGGTGCAAAATTCTACATTATATATGAGCCATGAAAAGCTAAATCAAGCGTTTTCTGAGGGAATAGTTTTAAGTGTGATAAGTTGTTCTTTCATTTCAAATTCTAAATACCTACATTAGGTTTGAAAATCAAAAGTACTTCATAAGTTATTTTCGAATTACAAAATACGTAACTCAAGCGATGCTGGCCTTTTAAGCTAGTTATTATATATGCCTCATTGTAAAGCTCTTGGACAGAAAAAGAAATTCGAGTCAAAACTGGTACGTTATTTCTAAACACCTGAAATCATGTAAATTGTTTCTGAATGCCTGTGGATCTCTCATGTTATGCCAATACTCATAGTGAAATATAGGTTAGCTCAGACACTTCGTACTATTTTTATAACTGATCTCTTCCCAGCTTTGCCACTGTTTCCTCCACGCCTTAGAAAGGTTACCAAAATTATACATGAGCATCCCTAACGATAGCTATTAAGTGATATAAGTCTGCTGTGGAGAACATTTTGTTCTGTCGTATTTTGTATAGCACCTGTGAAACGAGAAAACTGTATAACTCCACAACAACAAATTTTACAGGAGAGCATTAAAACAAAACTATGTTACTACTTACCTTAATTCTTATATTCCTCAAAATTTTACAGATGAGATGCCACTGTTACGAAGTATAATGTTAGTGTTACTTGGTAAGGCATTTAATATATAAATCATTGAGAGTACAGTACCAGTTTGCGTTTACTGATTTTGAACTGGTTCTTAAATATCAAACTTCACTGTCGAAATTTTGTTCAAAAATTTTTATTAGAATTTAAATTTATTCAAGACATGTTATTTTTGGTTGTGAATACTATTTCATTTTCTTCTTTATTCAGGTTAATGGTCAACTTCTTGCAGAAGCTTAAATAGTCATAAGTTAATACATAACAATTAGTCTACAAAAAGGATCAATCATCAGCAGTCATGGTTGGCCCATCATCGTTATTTAGCAAGATCCTTCTAGGATGCTTATTTCTGTTGTTTTTATACTTCTTGTATATGGACACAAGTTTATATTTTCGAATACAGAACTTTCCAATAAGAAGAGATGGTGAAAATGTGACCTTCCCCGAATCAGAATTTCTGGTCTCGTGTGACATCTCTCCTCTGTGTGATGTGACGGTTAAATCAATGATGCTGGATCATGTCAATCATTATCTCTTTAGTCCATTGGCAACATTGACTGACAATCTCTTTGGTATCCGTGAAATTGAATATATAACACCAAATATGATTAGTGCGTTCCATGTATTTGTTGCAATTGCTTCTGCGAAGTGCATAGCTTCAGACTCGCTTGTAACGAGACGTGTAGGGGTCGGACTGTTCGAGTTACGAAGTATGCTCGATGATCTGGATGGACATATTGCTAGAGCAAGAAAGCATATCCATGGAGAAACATCAGAGATAGGATCTGTAGGGTATTTTGTGGATGGTTTGTGTGATGCTTTGGGAACAGTAGCACTATTAATAGGTTGTTTGGTGTTCCTTAAAAATAATCCTCCACGTAGGGGATACGTGCAACTTCAAGCAATAATCCCGCAGGTGCTGGACGTATCAAAGGACTCTGGTGCTGGTGTGACATATAAGGGCAAAGTTACATCGAAAAAAGTGGTGCATAAACTGAGTTGTCTTGGAGCACAGATGCTATTAAGTTCAACAGCTTGGAACAGATATATTGCTCTCTACCAGGATCTTTTAGAAAGACGGAATGTAACAGAGCAGCAAGCACAATGTCAAATTCAAGCGTTCAGGTCTTCTCTGATGTGGACTGTTGCATGGTTATGGCGTCTATTTAATCCTCATGCCCTGATTCATGCTTTGCTTATCTCCATATTCTGTGACAAAGTATGGGAGTTCCTTCGAGCTATCCAATACATCGGCTTTATTATACTCCTAGGTCTAATTTGCATTTCTGAAATGCATGTTTTGGAAGTACAAGCTTTCATATACAAGTCTCTTAGTGGCAATAGTACTACAGTGTGATGCCATAAGTGATGCAGCCATCACATGTAGAATGATGGCTGTTTTTTCAACTATATTTTTACATGACATTACTTATTAGAAGAATCTGCTACATAGTTGGCTGTTTTTCTTTAAAAACTATTTTTTGTGTTTAATAATTTTGTATACAGATTTTGTACAGATATCGTGTATTGTTTCAGCTATGAAAAAGCGATAGTAAGGTATTTGGGGGAAAAAAATGATTTAACAGTGAAGAAGGTTGTGGTTATTTGATAACCACTTTCTAGTGTTCTTTTTTTAGAAATTATGTCAGGGTTGTCCTTTTTAATTTCCATTCTGCCAAGAAAAAAATTGTTCTTTTGCTGCAAGGAGAGGATCTATTTTGTAGGTCCCATTTCCTTGTCCTATTTTCAGAATTTCAAAAGAAGAAATAATAGTCAATAGAATGGAAAACATACTGAATTATCAAAGGTTCTGTGAATAAAATAATTAAAAAGCATGAGTGTAAAGTGTAACTATTAACTTATTGCTGAACAAGTTTTCAGGTTTATAGTAGTACACAAAGATCTATTTTGTTTATTGTTTGTTTTTTTTTAAGGAGACTATAGACAATGTATTACTCCCTGTTTGCACATGCTAGATAACTTTCGACTTACAAAAAGAGAACGTTTATCTCCTGATCAGCAGATCTTTCTATTTCCATGCTGAATTTACATTGGTGGAGACTGCGGAAACTGTGAGAGTCAGTCAACAAACAACTCAGTCACAAGGAAAGGTTTTGAAAAAACTTGCTGTTCAACCATCTCTGTACATTTGCCACTTGCAAGCAACGTCCAGATACTTCGATATAGCACAGCAATAGCTAGCAAGTGGAAGTATGGACAGCCAGATGATTTTCTTTCTTTATTTTCAATAGCAATTGCAGTCTGTGATCTTGAGCTAATTACATAATTAACAGGTCCTGTTTAGTTAGTTCACTAATTAAAATACTTTGATAAACGCCTATAGTTTGAACCTGTCTGAAACTGTTCTTCTGTGATTCAAACTGCACATCATAGTCTTTTATTTTACGTGTTTTCTGCCATGCAGAATAAATTCTGAAAGAAGTACATTACATTGCAGTATCTTATTCTGTAATATGGATCTTTAGGAAGAGAGTTTAATCATTTTATGTTTTGGAATTATTTTCACAGTTTAGGATAAAAGTTTGTGTTACAGTTATTTCAAATATTTGTGTGATCAGCATATTTTAAGTTTATTACTACAATCCAGAGTTACTTTGTCTAGATGCAGTCTCTAATTCTGTAGGAAGTCAAAGCTTACTTGTGTAAATTTGTATCAGATCCAGAAATTTTCCAGGAGAAAAATGTATGAATAAGCTTCTACTTATTATGGATATTCAGATGGTTTAAAATTGTAGTAGGTCTTCTTCCCCATGGTTCCAAATCGCAAACGTATCATATACATATCTGAGCCAAAGCTTTGGTTTCTTACTTGCTGTCCTTAACACCTCTTCTTCAAACTTCTCCATATAGGAGTTTGCAATAACCGGGCTTAAAGGGTCCCCCATGGTGACTTCTTTATGTTGATCATAGAATTTGTTTTCCCACCGAAAATATGTAGTAGTCAGCACTAGTCTATATAGTTGAGTAATCTCTCTGGAAATTTGTTCCCAATGTACCACCGGCACCATGGTGAACAGTGATACAATGTCAAAGCTGATTAATATGTCCCCTGGGTCCAGTACGATGTAATTTATTTTCTGTATAAAATGTGTAGAGTCCCTTACAAAGATATTAGTATTGCCAGTGTTTGGTTTTTAGAAGATTCCTGAGATACTTGCCAAGGCATATGTCGAAGATCCGATAACACTGACTATAGGTCTTAGCAGCACATCATCTTTGTGTATCTTAGGTAACCCATATAATCTAGATGTGATAGCTTCCGAGATACAGAGACTCTCATCTAATTCCTTTGGTAGTGTCTTCTTGATCAGTGTGTTTGATTTCTGTATAGTGGCATTAGTTGTATTTTTCTGTAATTCTTTATAGGTGTTAGTAGTTAAGAGGGCCGTGATTTTTTCTTTGTAGTCTTTTGCATTTAGGAAGACTGTAGCATTACCCTTATCTGCCAACAAGATAACAATGCTGGTGTCCTGGTTTAGATTCTTTAGAGCCAAAATTTCACCTCTCGCCAGGTTGTTCTTACGAGGCTCGGGCATAGGATCCTAGCAGTTTCAGCTCTGACTTCTTCAACATCTTTTGGGTTAAATTTTTTAATCCCTGCTTCCACATTGGTTATTGTATCCTCCACTGGAATCGTATTGGGGGAAACAGCAAAGTTACCGCCCTTGCTTCTTTCTCTGATGGAATGTGTTTGGAAGGGTTGACCACAGTATTCTGTTGGTGAGCTGCTAGAGGAGGAGGGGGGCTCTTGATATGTTGCAGTTGTTCATACTTTTGTTTGTGTCTTCTGGTGGCTGTACCATATTCAGAATCCATCCCTTGTTCCGTCAGTTGATCCACCATATCCCAGGTTTCAGCATCTAATTCCTTGCTGACTCATAAATGGAGAGATAGTTGACAATCCATTTTGGCCAGCTCCTTCCTAGTGTAGTGGATCCTTTTTCTTAGAAATATAGAAATATTACATAGTAGTGTAATTCAATTTGTTTATGTGCAAGTTGGCATTGTGGGCGAACTCTGCAGATGCACTTCTACTGGTCAAGCTAGCTCGTCTGCAAAGACACATCTCCCACTTACAGTAACTTTATTCTAATTCGATAAATCTGTCATATTGGTCCTGATTTCCACCGTCTAATGTAGTTAAGAATTTTAAATTGTTTTCGGTGGATCAGGTTATTGTAATTATTGACCAAAGCTCATTGTTACTTCCCTATAAAAATTTAATAGAAATAAAAGGAAATAATAAAATAATCAATGTTAATTTGATGCTTTAAGATTATATAGTAAAAAGTGCAGGAAAATTAGAATTGGCTATCCTCAATAGCCTACTTAAAAACATGTGAATATTCACCATTAACTTTTCCTATTTAAATCCAGGTTTTCATTTGAAAAAACTATATTTTGTTAATATTGTAAGACATTGTAGGACCACTACTATTACAATGTGGGCATTAACCGAAAGTAAGCTATATGCAAATGCTGGCTATCCCTTTAATATCCAAACGAGTAGTTAAGAGTTCATGATTGGTTAGAATTTAGTATACAGCATAAGTATTAATACAGTAAAGAAACTCGTCCATTTTTCTGCCAAACGAACATGCGTACGCATACACTAGCGAACGTAGCGGCTGTAAACTAACACTACAGTAACTACTCTGGGAAGTGTGTAAATAAATAGGAGTGTTTTATTTATTAGAAAGAGCGAGATTTGAAATGACCTTATTGTTCTGCTGTAAATTGCAGTAATAATAAAGGATGAAATCCTGAATTGCATTTCTTCACTTTCTTGAAACATCCAGAAAGGTAAGACCAAAAATACGTAATATTCATTGTAGGCCTACTGGCTTACTCTTGACATGCATTCTGGTGTGGTTATGTTTCAACTTACTTTAATGTAACATTTTTATATTTCATTCTGTTTCAATGATTTCTGGCGTATCAAATGGGTCATTAATGGTCGACAAGAAAACCTAACAAAAGATGTAAAGTATTTGAGTGAAAATTACCGTCTATGCTTGGAACACGCCAAAAACAGACAGTTTATGAATTCCTATAAAAACTCGTTAATTAAAACTGCTCTACCAACATTATTCTCAATTCCAAATGCTCCAGAATTTTTTGTTTTGTTTAATGGAGTTCATCCTGCAGTATTTGAGGCTACATAGACCTACAATTGAAGTCGTATGTTGCCATATAAGACAGAGAATCGAAATGCACTCTCAACAATGAAGTGCAGGATGAACAACGTGACAGACCTATAATATAATTTACGTAATTAATATGTATTTATCATAATTTAAATTATAAATTATATTAAGGGGTAATGATTTTAAAGATAAAGTACTAGGCCTAGATACAGTCCTTAACAGTAGCCTATTTAGGTATTGTTTACTTGTTCTAACTAGAATATAATACCTGTTTTATTATTTCTTAA
Source organism: Ectobius pallidus (assembly GCA_964059195.1). Classification (NCBI taxonomy): domain Eukaryota; kingdom Metazoa; phylum Arthropoda; class Insecta; order Blattodea; family Ectobiidae; genus Ectobius; species Ectobius pallidus. The sequence continues at coordinate 163,619,659 of CAXKWD010000001.1, read as the reverse complement.
ATTTAAAATTGAGATTTGCAATAAGGAAAAATATTGTGTATTTTTCTCTCTTAGTATAACATGTTCTATGATATGCTCATGTATTTTCCCAAGTAATTTGATATGATGAGAATGTAGTTTTAGTTACTGTCCGCATGGGGCGCTAGTGTTGTCCAGTTAACATGTTGTCATAGGACTTTCAACACACAGTTTCTTTACTGTATTAATACTTATACTCTGTTAAAACTTCCAAACAACATGCAGTTCAATTTTAACTATTTTATGTGGAGTGTTAGTGAATTAAATAAAATGCTTTCAGTAGTTATGATCAGGAATTAAAATAAAAACACAATTGCAAGTATTTTTACAGTTTGCAAACTACAATATTAACAAGTAAAGAACAAGAATAGTTATGTCTAGTCATTCTCTCAGGAATTCACTAAAATTCTTACTTCTTACACATCCATGTGCCATCATAATTTTATTTACTTCGCATATTCTACAGAGTTTGCATGTCTTCGGTATCTCAAAATAATTACGAAGGGATGCTTTATTTATCAGATGTACATTTGTGGACCAGAATGGCTGCTCGAAAGGACAGAAATATAACATTTTCCTTAAAGCAGAATAATTATTGTATACAGACCCAAAACACAGTAGTCATCTATAATAGTCCAAAGCTTGTGAAACCTATAAAGGAGAGAGCCTTGAAAATAATATTCTCATTTTAAAATAAGACAACAGAAGGAAAGGAAATTTACTTAAGTCTTAAAAAGTACTGTGGGTGTTGTTATGCTGACCATATGGCCCCCAATTCTACCATCTGCCTATGGTAGATGATGCAGTGTTCGGATGGAAGGCCTAGAACCTCCAGGGATGTAGCACCAAAGAGTTTAGTTTTTGTAAGGTCATACATTTTATTGAAATACATATTATTAATCCAGTATTATTTTGGTAATTTTGTTCAAAATTGCACATTCATTGTATTAAAAGCACATTAATTTATAGTTATTAATTAACTCATTTATTATTACTGGTATGTTGAGAGTGCACTTGGCTGATTGTCAGTTGAAGGCATAAGTACAAGGGTGTGCTTTTGGGCTTGGTTTATTGGATGCATGTGCTTTTCTGGATCAGAAGCGATGATACAGAAAATACTGACTTTTTGAGAGAAGAATTGAAGCCTACCTAAGATATATGGTGTGTTATATCCTGCACATAAAATGCCCTTTCTGTATGAATACCCGAACTAGTTTCAATGACCATGTCAATCATATTCTTCAAATGTACTCCAACTGCCGGCCTAAATTCTTATACTTGTATTAACCAATTGTGTTTGGTGGTAGTGAAAGAAAATAAAATTTCAGATTGTAAATTAAAAATATTATAATCAGATGAATATAATATTTAAGAATACAGTTTAAAAGTGATCAGTTTTAAGTAATTAAAACCTCCAAAACTTACTAGGTCTGCTGTTTTTAGTATTATTTATGTATGTAAATAAGAGAAAGTACTTTTAAAATATATTTAGCTCCTTTATTTAATACCCTTTTCAGGCATGAATGTTATATCTTTCATTCTGATCTTAGCTGTTAATATTTCTAATCTTTCAAAATAGTTCTGATTGGCCAAAACTGTTTTTTAAGTTTTCCTGTTTGAGCCAATAATATCTTATTCATTGCCCTGCATATTAATTAACCGTACAAATACCATTATTGCAAATCATGTAACAGTCACAGTATAGTTCTTTGAGTAATAATCATTTTAGATTCTTATTAATGTTACACATATAGAGTACCTATAACTTTTATTTTTTTGTAATGCTTCTGCACCTGATTTTCTAATATGTTTCTCCTCGTGTGTACAAAATTGTCATTTCTGATGTTTGATTATTTATATTGTCCCGGTGATTTGAGGTGGGTATGCAGACTTCAAAAGCAGATGATGAACATCACGGGAACCTATTTAAGAAAGATAAAATTGCCTTATCAGAGTTTGGAATTAAAAAGGGATCTTATGATTAATATTGTAGTTTAGGAGCTTTTTATCACTAGAGTAAAGACAGAATAACTGTGAACGTAAGTCAGAACAGACACACTCACGCGACGAGCGACAATCGAATTAGGTGATTGTGATGTGTACAGTTAACAGAATGCGCTGGCTCACTATAGAGATGTATTTCATTTATTTCACTGCAGCTTGAAATCTATTAAATATAGCTCTTTCCTGATATGACCATTAAAAAGCTGTATTTATTTGGAAGCTGACTGTCCAAACATCATATCTGTATGATGCTCCATTGGGAAGATAATATTTGTTTCGCACTGTGAGTAGGTGCGAATCTCCACTGTCTGTTCAGAGTTGATTTGTGATAAGTACAGATCATGAGGTTGAGTCAGTATAGGTATAATAATCATTATTTAGCAATTCACCATATAAATGAGTTAGTAATAATTCCAGTCAAAATGGAAAATACTATTTTACAAATAAGTGCAAGTTATTGGATGGTTTATTTTTTCTCTCATGTTGTGGGGAAAAAGCAGAAACAGTAGTACATGCGCTGTGAAGGAACCAGTAAAAGATTTTGTGGTCACACATCTTTAAAGATCAAAATTTTTCCTACTCTCTATTGTTTTTGCCTTTTCTGTTCACATTCATGTTTCAAATGGTTCAATAAAGCTTTGTTAAAAAAACTGTAATTCTTGGAATACATACTGCAGATTATTTCGAGATTTGGCAGTTGGAAACTTGATCAGCAATATGAAAAATAAGGGTAATGTCTTGTTTTATTGATAAAATTTGGAGTATGTATGTTGTGTCATAACATTTTGTATAAATTCCTGTGTTCTCTTATTGTGGTGTCAGATATCAAAAAGTTTCGCTTCAGCATTGTAATTTAAAGAAAAAAGAATGTGTATAACATTTTTGGGTCTTGGAAATAAGACTTGAATGGTGGTATTGTGATTTGTAACTACTAATCTTCACGTTAACTTTCTGTATTAAAACTTATAACAATGAAATGAATTAATCATGAGGTTAGTATTAAATATGTATTCATTAAAAATTACTGTTGTTTCTAATTACTTTGATAATTAAAATTGAAAGCTAATGCTACAATAATTGTAATAATTAATTTTAGTTTAATCTGTTGGAAGTACAATAAAATTATGGTGAGGTGATTAACATTTTAAAAGTAAGTTCAGATTCTAAATGTTTGCTATTTTTTTTTTTAACACTGCTTTTGAATTTCACTCGGTGTTTCAAAAGGTTATATAAGGTTTTATTGTAAGTTTGATTATTTGCTTCAGTTAACAATGTTAATTTGGGCTTCTGTTTTGAGTTATGCATGTGGTGATATAAAATTAATTTAGGAATACCTTTTAATCAATCAAGTTTCTGAAATCGGAAATAAGTTTGGCTCAGAAAATCATCTTTGATTTTTCAACTTTCTAAGTTTGTGTGCACATACTTCTCTCACAGATTTATACTGTGCACATGACTTTATCACACTGTAATGTCTTACTCATTCTTTTAGTCAACAGAAAGTTGTTGGTATATTCTTAAGGAAATATTTTGCTTTTGAAATTGCCTGGCTGTTAACTTTGGACCATGTCTCCAGTCGAGTTTCAATTTTCTTATGTATTTTGCCTCATTTATGTAGTTAGGGGAGGGGAAGCTCGTTATTAACAGAAAAGCAACTTTTGCACCACCTATTCTACTGATAAAGCATGGAATTTGTTTTGTGAAAAGTAAAAGCTTTCAGCAGCTTGCTTTTCTGTCCTTTTCATGGCAGAAGTGAACCTAGTGGAAAAGGAAGTCATTTATAAAGGTAGAGAAACCTGGCAAGAGCAGCCAGAACATTAAGGCACCAAGATCAATACTACTATACTATTCTAAAATGTAGTTGAGCCACACCTGAAAATGTGCAGTGAATAATGTGAGTTGTGGTCCGAATAACAACATTATTCAATGAACTCTTTTATTTTCCTCATTGGTTAGCTGCTACAAATTGTGTCTGCCTTTACCAAATGCCCTTTTGCTTACTGAAGAAAACAGAGTAGCTAATTGCTGAAAGCAACCGGAAATTCGAAGCGAAAAGTGGAGTATTGGAAGCTTCAAGTAAAGCTCATCATTTTTTTGTGTAATTTCATTACCACTGTGATACCTTGTGCAGAAAATTGATTTGAAAGTTATTGTGCCTTTATTTTAATAATGATTTCTGTAACTGCATAGTAGTTGTCGGTAAGATAAGTAAGGCGTGGGACAAGTAAAACACTGTAGTCTTTTTGTCTCTTTACTGTAAATATAGTACAAGCTTTAGTATGTAAGTGAAAACACTTACTATATGTAATTGTTTGTGCCTCCATTTTGGTGAATTCTAGTTGTATAAGGAACCAGTATATAAAACTGTAATACTGATTTAGTATCAAATACGCATGTGAATATCAGGGTTGGATTAATATTCTTAAATATTATCTTGTCCTCTTCAAAATGTTGTTTGTTGATGAAACTCTTTAAATTTTTCTTTGAAAACAGTCAGTTTTTTTAAAATTTAATTTAAAGGATAGCTGATAATATCCACTTTTGTATATTTATCTTTTTGATCTAATGAGTTAGTTATAAAATTTAAAATATATTATTAACTGTTAGAATATTTCCCTTTGATGAGCCAATAAGTGGACTATTTTAATATATTTGTGATTAAAAATCACACCTTTTTCGAGGAGGCTAGATAGCTTTATGATGTCTAGGTCAGGGAGAAACAAATGTGGCTCGAAAAACAAAGAGTTGGCTGTCGTTTATAACTCAGAGCTGAACTCTATCACCTGTCTTGCTCCTTCTGCCCCTTGCCATTCACACTATTCTCACATCATGACCAGACTATGAATAACAGAAAATCTTTATTCTTATGTAATGGCTCATTTTTTAATTTTTTTTTTAAATTGTTGTTCAGAAATTTTATTTGCATAGTGCAATGGAAAAATCACTACCCTCAGGGAAATGTATCATAATATTCTACCCACTTAAGCTGATGTCCCATGATCCAATTTTTGGTACAAATGTCTACAAACCTTCAGATTAGTTCACAGTTTCAACCTGTATTTTCCATATAATTGTATTGCATTCAATGGAATAGAAATGTTTCAAATTTTTTATCCAAAAATATTAAATCAACTAGTGAGCATCATTGTCTTCCCATGTGACCCACATGACATAAAAACATGGCAACTTCTTTGGTATAGCTGATTCTCTCTGCTGCCTGTGCTCGATCAGCAAACATTAACCAAAAAGATAAAAAATGATTTAGTCAAAAAGATTAACAGATGCTAAGTCAGGCTTTGAATTTACAACAATACTGACTATAATCAATATTGCAACTGGCATAAACATTGAGATGCTCTAGAAATTATGAAAAAGATTCCATGTAAAATATTACCAATCTTAAGTGCATGCATATCGACTGCCATGACTATTGTAGTAGCTATCAATTTTCATTTTGGGAGAACAGCATACGCTACATGTTAGATAAAATTAATTTTCGTGTGGATAGCCAGCAATAATTTAAAAAAAAAATGCTACTGCATACAACTTCTTCAACAAAAAAGTTGAATTGTGGGACATCGGCTTTACTCTCATACAGATTTTCTGCAAGATCAATTAGCCAGTGCAAAATATTTTTTACTTAAAAAGTACGTGTTCTGCAATTTTTAAAATTTTATTTCCACAAGATTAGTCTAACAACATACTAAAAATTATATTTGAATTCTGCTGATTTTTGTCTTATGTGTGTGATTTATACCAGTAATTTTTTTCTTTGGGTTAGTAATTTCAGCAAGATTAGCTTGGCATTGTTTGCTTAACTTTCCTCAGATCTTGGCACTAAAAGGGTTAATATATGAATAATACATTTGCCCTTTTAGATGATGTTCATTTCTAATCTGATGGAATGAACACTTACCCAAGGCTATCTCTCTCTTGGCATAAAGTGCCTGTTTGGTCAAATCCTTAGTTCCCCCGTCAATTCTGCCACCGGCACACACTTGCTGTTTGGTCAGATCCTTTAGTTCCCCATTAGTGCTGCTGTCCAGCTCCAATTCCAGTATGCTCCAAGTTTACATGAAGAGCCACTTTCCAGTGCATCATTGACCTGGACCAATAAAGTTTAACATAAATCTGTAACAAATCTGTGCTGATAACATAACTTATATATTGAAATTTATTCCTAGACTGATTATCTTTGAAGTGCCACATCAAGTCTCAGATCCTTGGTTTGAGAACTTTCTCCTCTTGCAAGGTACTTTATTCAGAACTACCTTACAAATAACATGTTCCTTTTATTTGTCCATCCTTGCTTTAAAGGGGGTAAGAAATATTTCCATTCTGTTCTTCCAAATTAAGAATTTCACTTTAGGCATTGTAAGTATCCATAATAACAAATTTAGAATTTTAAACTTCAATAACGTGTTTCTAAAATCAATTGGTAAAGTGATTTAACTTGTCTATTTCTAATGCCTTGTTGAGGTATGTATTTATGAATATGTAACTTTTAAAATAAGATTCTTTACAGGAGTATAGAAATTTAACACTTTGAAGGCCTGCCTATTATATTCACCTAGAAATATAGGAGAGCTAGAGGTACAGTAAGAAATTATGTCTCAATTCTGAAAAATAAGATGTAAAAACACTAGACATTTGATAAAGATAATTTATTTTGGAGTGAAGTGTGATATTATTACAAGTGAATATTAGGAGGAAACTAATTCAATAGTTTTTCTAGTAAGTGCAAAAAGTTTCCACACATTTAATATTACATGTTATTCTGGGGCTTAAGTAGGATGTGTCATAGTAGGGTTTTATTATTAAATATCTTATGTCAGGCAGTCTCATGAATTTTGTTACTAGAAGCAAGAAGGTCCCAATATGAAGTCTGAACGAAAGATGAAAGAACAGACTTTCAAGTAAAGTTGTAATACAGTAGGAGAAAGTTGTCAACATGCTTATAATCACAGCCTCTTAAGATGTTTTAACTTACATTTTTTTTTTTCTTTCTTATGTTGTTCAGACAGACCCTCGGAAGTTTAGTTATAAAATTTAATATTTCATATGCACAATGCTCAAGCATAAATCCTGTTTTGTGAACAACTCAGCCTTGCGTACACTCCTGCTTCAGTTCCTACTTTTTTCTATCCCATAATGTTAAGCGAGAAAAATGTAAGATTTATGCTTAAGAAAATATTTCACATCAGATTCTTACTTCAAATTATTTAAGGCATCAGATATGTCATTATGAGAAAATATTTCACATCAGATTCTTACTTCAAATTATTTATGGCATCAGATATGTCATGACTCCTCCATTTATCATAACTAATAGGAATTGGGTAAATATATGCTACACAGGAACAAATTTAGTTATTTCGCACACCTAGGCAGTGAAAACATTTCCACCTCTTCAAGATGGAAGTACTACCAAGAAAAATAGTAGCATTTTTTTTTTTTTTACTATAGGTACGGACAACATCAAGTACATCTGATATAATAGACTCCTCTTTATTATAATTATCACTTTTGAAAAAGCAAGCTTCACATAAACATACGCTTCTTTAATTTCTTTAAATTTTCTTCTCGTTTACGGGATCGATCTATCCAAATTCAATCAAAAACAAGCTAACTGCATCTTTATTCTCTTACAACTTTTATTTAGATATTGTAAGCCATTAAGTTGTTTTTCTTATCGTCATTTATTAGTTATATACAAAACAAAATTTGCAAACCACACTAACACTATATTCTTACAGTCTTAAATTTTTATGCTTTATTTGTATGTTGACACTTAATTATACTTCACTATGTAGTGTAGTTTATGATTGCATCGCTCTGTCTTGAAAGTACAAAACTCGTGTTCCTTTTGTGAAGTAGTATATTGAAAATGTCAGCAAAAGGATTATTACAGCATGTATGAAATAAATATTTAAAAAAAAAAAAAAAAAAATTAATGATTTCATGGCGTAAAAATATAATTCTCTCTTGTAAGTCTGTAACACTAATAAAAAAAGAAACTGAAATAGCCTGCCTATTTAATTTGTAACATTGATAACTTAGAAGCCACCCCTCTCTGATCTGCTACCCTAGGCAATTGCCTTAATCTGTCTAGACCTAAATAAAATGCTCCTGATGCTATAGGTATTCAAGAAAAGGCAGGTGAAGTCAGAGTTACAAGCTGTGCTTCACAACTTAAAGGCTATGGTATATCCTTCTGTGTACTTTCACTCCTTCCAGTCTAGATAAGAAATCTTCCGAGCCAGTAAATTTTTCGTTAGAAAATGTAAAAGTTTTTTTTAAAAAAACAACTAATAGCAAGAAACTTGTTGAACTGTATTTTATCTTCTACCACAGGTCAGACTGAATCAAAATTTAAGACTGATGTAGGAAAAATATTCTTGAAATACAGAGGCTGTAGTTTAATCATCACTTTTGTGCTTTCAGTTTTAGTAGTTAAGGGCTTGGGCTTCAGAGTGTTAAATAAAGGCAGAAAGCAAACAGGGGTCTCGTGCAGCTGTTGTGTTAGTAATATGGTATTGTACACTCAGATAGTAATGCGTGAGAGCATTAATATAGATTTTATTTATGACGAGAACTTGACACATGTTCTCCTACAGAGTTAGTAGTTCCCTATACTTCCATATTTTGTTTCACTCACTGAATAGAGATATCAAACCTTTTATTTATACTTACAAGACATTATTGTGAAAATACTTAAGCATCTAACATTTCTGTCACTAGTTAAAATTTATTAACCTAATAATTATATAATGTAGACATATTTAGTATTGGTTTTTATTATGGCTTCGAATTTAATAGCTAAGGGAAGATAATTAATTATAAATTCCATGGTCTACTAGTATGTAGTAATTCCATACTTAGACCTATCTGATGGCAATCCTCCTGTTTTAAGAACTTGTATGCAGCATTTTAAGAAAGGTAATTTAGCTTTGAAGATTTCACGGTCACAGTTAAATTCTTCAGTAAATCACAGTAGTCTGTCTGTTGGTTGTTATGTTATTAAATTCCTTTTCTTCCACTATTTTTCATATAACTTTAGATTCAGTAATTATCATACTCTTTGTGTATTGGGCACTGCTATGCTAAGTTTATTTGTTGAAGTATTTAGAATAAGAATTCAGAAAGATCAGAATTAATAAAAGGTTTGATATCTTTGTAATACCAGTATAAGGACCAGGAATAAAGATATTTTCTTTGGGAATAGCTTTGTATATATTTCTGATTTGTTATGAGTATGACAGCTATTTCATAGCTGATGAAACTTACTGGTTTACACAATAGAAACTATAAAATATTGTAAATATGTAGTAGACCTAGAGGGCTGTCAGAATTTACCTTTTTCAGTACCATTCTGTAAAGTGGAAATAACTCTAGTTTGTTTCGAATTTGATGGTTCTAATATGATTTAGTCCCTTGAAAAGAAGAGGTTTTTTGCATTTGCATAATTTTTTGCTTCATTTTGAAAAGAAATGTTTCTTGAATCTACCAGTTTTGTCATAGCATGGTACTTATAATTTCAAAGAAAAAGTTTTTGGTATTGAGATGCCAACTAGTGTTTCTAGATGCATTTATAAGAAGTTTAAATATGAATTTCAAGGTAGGCCTACTAAAATATGGAACTACTTAATATGTGTCTGAATTTAATATGAACCCCTTTTGCTCTTGCCTTCCAATGAGCAATTTTTATATTTCAGCACTCAGGGTGTAAAATAGAATAGAAATTTCACTGAGGAAGAAGGGATTTATAAATTTTTGGCCTCATAAGTGTACAAAATGTGTAATGATGATATGTTGTATGAATTGAATGGGGATGATTCTTTTTTATTATTAGGAAGCATATAATTGGTGTGTCTTTTATATTAAAATAGATTCTAGATTGTGATGTGTGAATTATTGTTGATTGATTATAGTATTGAATAACCAATTTGAGTTCAGTGGTTTTCATACGCCATAAAAATAATTAATAGTAACGGCATCTTTTTTTACATTTGGAAAATATATTTATTTTAACATTTTCCTGCTGCAACAACAGGTTGCCACACAGACAAAGAGTATCTTTAAAATAAATGCAAACATAAAGGTAAAGGTAGAGTGTCTTTGCACAGAACTAAGGTCCATAAACTTGGTTAATGAATATCAGAATAGAACCCTTACTCCATAAAGACAGGATCCTAGGACATGGGCAAGAGTTTCTGTCTCTGTGTGACATCATCGACAGAGGGTACTGTCCTGTGATCTGCGTGGTATATAATAATTATATAATGAGTTTACCTGTACTAGTTTCAGCGCTATTGCTACCATTGTCAACAGCCATACTTCAACTGCTGTGGCACCCTGCTGCGGACGTGGAATAAATCTTGAGATGTAATTGGTTGAGATCTCAAAGTTCATCAGTTGGTTCCCCTTCTTGTGAATAAAAATCCTGAATTCAAATTTCAAAATTCACAAGAAGGGGGAACCAACTGATTACCTTTGACATCCCGACCGATGATGATCTCATCTCAAAATTTGTTCCACATCCGCAGGAGGCTGCCATGGCAGTTGAAGTATAGCTGTTGACAATGGCAGCGATGGCACCGAAACTAGTACAGGTAAACTCTACTTAAGTTTATTGTTAAATTCAACTCATTATATAATTATTATGTTTTATAACTTCACTGTATTAACTTCCAATACAATTTAATATTGCCTTGCATACTTGTACAGATGATACCTTTGCAGTCATTTTTATGCCTTCTTTCCGTTTGCTATTCAAGTACAGATGATACCTTTGCAGTCATTTTTATGCCTTCTTTCCGTTTGCTATTCAAAAAGCCCTTGTGAACACCTATCCATTTATTTACTGGCATAAGCTGTTTAAATAGAGACACGCCTTATTGCTTCCTTTTTTACTCTTTCTGCTTCAGTTATAGGCTTGGGCTCTTAACTTAAGCCTCACTTTGCAAGTAATCCAATCTTCAGTTATAAATGGAGTCATTGTCCGGTATGTCTAAAATAGTCAGACTATATGAGATTTCTTGTAAAAAAATTATTTTTGAATTTATAAAAAGATTGTCCAATCTCTGTAGAATCTTACATGAGTTAATGTATTTCTCCTTCTGTTGTTTATATTTTTTTAGTGTTAACACAATATATTGACTCCACAAAAATTAAATGTCATCAATCTCTACATTTAGCATGTTTTGTCATTAAAGAATATTTTTTAAGAAGTGACACTTACATGTTTCATGTCTTCCCTTTTTATATAACATTTTCTTAATAAGTATACATTGCATATACATTATGTTTATTTTTCTTCATGTTTTAAAATCTAGTAGAATCTGTAATCTCACATTAGAATCAAAGGAGCTTACTCTTCAACTATCGATAAGTTATTGACTGAGAGAGGCTCATCTAGCATTTTCATAATGAGTCCTATGAGTTTTTCTGAATGTGTGAACAATAACATTACGTGGTTGTATGGCAACCAACCACCCAGGAAAAATGCAATCAAGACTATTCCTGCACTATAAGTAGAGGTCCGTGAAATTCATGAGATGCGATAGCGTGAATTGTTCTCAATACAACAAATATTTTCAGAATTTAATTTTACTGTCTCTTATAACCCTAAACACAGACTGAATCATGAAATAATGCGAATTTGCATAATAATACAAAAAGTAAACATAATCCCACTTTGTACATAAATTTCGGAAAAAATTGTTTTATTTGGATGAAACCATACAGTTAATCCATTTTTAAACAGTATTTTAGTAATCTCTGTGATTTCCTCATGATATTGACAGCGAGTGAGTGCATCGGCCATGATGGCGTAGAAGAATATTTCTCATGATAAGGTAGAGCAACAATTTTAGCTTCAGAATGAACAGCTCACTGAGAAAGCCAAATTAATTTTAGAATCAGCCTATGATGCAAAGCATACCAGGTGCACTCTGGCACTATCTTAGTCACTCTATAGATTTTAAGTACTTTGCCATTGCCTGTTTTTGTTTGTTTGTTTGTTTTGTAAGATGAATTTTTTAATTCATCAAGATTGTCTGTTAAGAAAATCCACAATAACAACAATTCTATTTTTAAGTAATGTTCTTTTCCCCTAAATTCTTGCAGACATAATTAATTAAGAACTTACAAAAACTATATATAACATTTAAAAAACATCACTAAATTAATAACACCAAAATATTGAAATTTTAAATCTATTTTTCTGTAAAAATTTAACAACTTTCACGGATCTCTAACTTAACTTAACTCCATGACACTAACATCCCAGAAGGTATAAGGCCTACCACCCGACTGCTGCTCACCTACCATAGGCAGACTGCAGGATTGGGGGGGGCATGTGGTCAGCATGCCGGCACCCACAGCTGTTAATGGTGGTTTCCATGACTGGACGGATCTCTACCTATAATTGCATAAATCAATACTTAAGTAATTTATTGATTTATTGCTTTAACTCAGTCTCCAACAGAAGTCTCAGTCTTTAACAAAAAAGATGTAGGTGAGCATTATCTGGCTGTGGTTATTGCGATTTGTCATCAAATTTATAGCACAATTTTTCGGTGATTATTCCTTATTCAGAATTCAATAGAGGACAGTTAAATGGTCCAAACGCTGTTTCGAGTGGTTCACATTCCTCTAGAATGAATGGAGCTTTGCACCAGTAAGTTATTTTTCTTGTTGCAAAAAATGGACAGAGTAAAATAATAATATAATTTATTGATGAAACCACTGAATTGCAGAAATGATTATTCAACTAGAAACAATAGATGTTATTAAGATTTATATTTATATCTAATAAGAACAGAAACAAGTTTGTGGTTATGTTTCTTTTCTAAAGAGATTTTGAATTTTTTATGCGTACCTTTAGTGTTCAAAAGTACTCTTGTTTGCTCTATTATATTATAAGGCAGTGATATAGATGAAAGAAGTTAAAGAAGAGTAATACTAATAAATATACTATCTATGGGATTTGCGTTGCCACCTTTCTAGAAACAGTAGTACAGCGATGAGAAATTGTATTCTTTTATTGTTGAAGTTGACTCAGTTGAAGTTTTGACTTCCTGGTTCTTAAAGTGGGTTACTTCTGTTAGAAATATGGACCAAGAGTTAAGATAAATGAATAATATTATATTGTTAGAGAAATCTTGGCATGAATTTTTAAATTTCGAGTCCCTTTGGTTTGTGATTGTTGCTAGAAAGGTGGAAGTTTAAAAGAAATCTGTTGCGTAAAAATAGGCAATCAAATTCTCACAAGGAGAATGTTTACAATCAAAATAAAATAAATATTGATTCTAGTTGGTTTTGTTTGTGATAATTTATAACAAAAATCTTTTTAGAGTAGATGTTAACATAATCATGAAATCAAAGAAATGTTATTTTTCATAGCATCCATCACATTTTCTTAAACCACTACATAAATACTGTAGAAGGTCAAAGTAAATTTCACTTCAGGCAATTGACAAATATTTGCTGTATGCGCATTTTGATTTTACAGCATTTTAAGCAAGTGTTGTAGACGATTTGTCAAAATTGGTACTAATATATTTAGCTTATACTTTTAATATATAGTCTCTTTTTGTGTTTTATGGCATTATGGTGTATTCTGTTATGACTGCAGAAGTATGTAATAATCCTTAGCCTCCTATTTTTATTGTTAAAATTAACCAGTGCCTTGTCTACATATTATAGCTCAACCTATTCCAGAGGAAGGATATATTTATTTTGCCTTATATTTTCTCACATACATGATATATTTGTTTTGTTTTGTTTTGTTTTTTTAATTAGAAAAACTCTCAATCACTTTGCCCAGATGTTCCGAGTGTAGGAAATTAAAAACCCATACACACACTTAATTACATAACCAATGCTTTTTTCCATCAGTACGGTCCCGTATTCATACTATGCATACATTTCTACTGGTGAATAAGAACTTGGCATTTTCCAAATGAATTTTATATGCACTTCATCAAGAGTTTCCCTACATCTAAAAACCATACATTTGAAGATCACATACTTGTTCATTAAGCTGGTTGGTCTTCCTCTAAATTTTTTTTGGACATTATCATATATCAATTTCTGACACTTGAAAGGCAGATCCTTGCAAACAACATGGACAGTAAGGAAGGACATGTAAAGATGGAAACAGTGCAACAAATTAATCACAACTTGAAAGCTATTGTAATATATGTATGTTACTTAACTAATGTCATGTTAAAAATTGGGATTAGTAATTATTAAATAATGGGGTGAGATTATAGAAAATCCCTTGTGACATTTCTTCCTAATCCCTGTCCAATTTTACTCCAGTCAAGTTTAATGCTTTCTCATCTTGGTGAATGCGTGAAATAGAAATAATATTGATACAGGGATTCTGCCGATGACAACTAATAAACTTTCCTGTAGAAAAAAAGCACTGGACATAGTCATAAGCTGAAGTTTCATGCTTCTACACATAGCCTGTATGTGGAATGTAACACGGGTTGAGATCTGATTTCTTCTTAAACGTACTGAGTACCATCAGGTAAATCCAATACTTGGATGATTTAAATTTTTCAGCAATGAATGTTTTGGTTGGTTGAAAATGTGCAGCTTTCTTCATAACTTATGGAGTTAAATAATTATCAATTCTTCATATTTATTGATTCTCCCTGCTACATCCACAGGCTGCCAGAGAAGTACAGTGTACCAAAATAAGCATAATGAAGAAATAATCTTGAAATATAAAATTATTAGATAACATGCAGTCAATTAAACAATGCAGTCAATTATAGAGAGCCGAAGAATCATGGTCCATATGCATGGCATCTGAAAATGGCTATTGAATCTTTTGCAAGTTGCAGAAACAATGTTCATGATGATATCTTTGTGTAGGTCAAAACTTTTGCAGACATCATAAAATAAACATAGAATTGCCCCCCCCCCCCCTTTTGCACCAACCAAGAGGCATGTTGTCTTAATGGACTTCAAATGGTAATCGTCCTAGTAAAATTGAATGGTTGATTCATATAAAAGTTGTTTTTCCTCATACTTGCCTGAGGGAATGTCCTCTAACATAACCCTCCCCCACCAGATGCTTCGCATTGGAGCAGTACCAGCATTTTAATGGTTGTACAAATTGGAAAAAAAAAAAAACGTACACAAATGCTGTAGGTATATAGGTCTAGTTAAAATTCTATTTGAGGTGAGGACGTCAATTTTTTCTTTGCATAATCGTAAGCTCAATATTCTTTATCAATATACATGTATATGAGAAACATCTCAATTTTTGCTTAAGAGTCATTTAATAAGTCTGAAAAAATAAACAGAAGGTTTTAAGATGAGTTATATTACTTGAATTGTGTAGACCAGGCATGATGATATTTCAGTATAATAATAATAATGAAAACTATGCAATTTGAGGGTAATGCAATGCAATGCAATGCAATGCTCATTGAGACAGTTTCATATAAAGTGGAATATAATTTTGACTGTCATTAACCTCTCCACTCAGATATAACAATAAACTTTACAATTATTAAGTTATGTTCAGTTTTATGATAAGCAATGGAGCTTGTTTTCTGAGTCGTGATAAACCCATAATTTAGGTCCTTGAAAAATTAAAGGAGGAATGAAGGTGTATTTATTTGAAGCTTTGTTAGCCAAGCTGAACATTGTCTGCCAATGTGTCATTTAACAGTTTTATTCTGAGAAGAAATTGATGGATTTTTTTAGGACTGACGAACTGTGACATGGGAATGAGGAGCCCAAATTGAAGATTCCTTGCCAAGTCGAAGTCAGAAAATCTCTAACCCCAGTGTTCTCAAATTTGTCAAAGTATAATTGTTTATTTTCTTTATTTCAATGTAATTGAATGATATACAGTAGAACTCCAACTAACTGGATCGATTGAGACCAGACCCGATCTGGTTAATCAAGTATGTGGATAATTGAATAAATCATGTTAAAAGTAATTTCTTAAAAAAACTAAATTGTATAGTACTGTACACAGTGTCACAGCTTAAACATACTGGTAAGAGTCCGTTTTTTGCTGAAAAACTATTGATTTTGTTAGCTAAAAGTTTTGCTTTTATTGCAAAAAGAGGGTTTCCCCAATGCTTGCTTTCCCACATGAATATTGCCTCAAAGCAATCTGGATAATTGGCTATCCTGATAGTTGGAGTTCGGGTAAATTGAGTTCTACTGTATTGCTATCAAAGCTTGAATGCCCATATTTAATTCGCTAACTAGAACTATTGATGGACCCAAGTCTCATAGCCATAGCAACAACAGGACAGTTTATTCATGCTTACATTAACTGTTGCTGCATATAATCAGTCTCATATATATCCAATTACATTACATAATGTAGCCCCTTGAGTATTATAATAGTAGTTCTTTTTATGATCATTTAAAATTGTATAGTGTTCATATTTCGTATAGTTCGCATATAATGGTTAGTGAAATGTTTGTTACTAACTGCATCATCTTTCCTCTTTCCTGCTACAGTATCAACATCTTAAGGAAAGCACACTCGCACACTAGTGACAACAGCAGAATGGGCATTTAAGATAAATGGTAGCATAATACAGAGAATGTCTGAATATAATTTTTTTGCACTTGAAGAATATTTTTGTTTGCACCTAATTTTTTATTTTATTTACAGTATCAAATATTAGTTTTATGACAAAATGAAATACTTGTTAGATTTTGCAAATTTTATTATTGTCTGTATGTTATGTAGTATTTTTTGATGATTAATTACAAACAGATTAGTTTATTATGATATATGAATAAGTATTGCATTGTCTGACTTCTAAATTTAAACATAAGCTGAGCTGTCTCATATAAGCAATTGATAGTGGCTGGTGCAGGCGATAACATAATTCTTCTACATCAATTTTTGTAGTATCTACTTCAAGATTTAATTTGTCTTTATTGCTAACATTTTTACTGAATTCTTGTAATATGAGCAACCTACAGATATGAAAATTGCCATAAGTAAAGTCAGCAAGGAGTTTTTGTATTACTTTCATTTATAAATTTACTGCATGCACCAGCTTGTACGTTGATGCTGGTTTTATTGCTCTTCATAAATGCTGAGGTAAAGGGTAGAGTGCCAAGGAAAGAAAGTTTGTTTCAAGACTAAATATCTGCATGTCTTAATTAGTTTCATTTTGTATACTGAAAATGGAGTTTGCCATACAGATTATAACAATGTATATTATAATAGTTATATTTATCATAAAATCTAATGTTGCAATTGTGTAACTTGATTAAGTACTAATTCTGTAAATTGTTTGTGAAAACAGTCTAGCATGATATGGAACAGTGTGTTCAGTTTATTGTAGATTTGTATCTAGAGCTAAAGGCTAATGGCCTATATTTTTCAAATTTTATTATTTTACTATAAGTTAATATAAGAACACATGTCTCATCTCCCTATTGCTTCAAACTCCATCAAAAAGAGTCAGCCTGGGTGGCCCATTCCGTTTGGCACTGACTTTTTCTGTGCCCAAGGTAGCGGGTTCGATCCTGGCCCAGGTTGATGGCATTTGTGCTTACATAAATGGTGACAGGCCCATGTCTATAAATTTACAGGATGTAACAGAAGTCCTGCAGGCACATGAGCGAAGGTTTTTTCTGTAACCTCATATTTATGAATTATTAGTGCTGATTGACCCATGTGAATAGTTAAGAAAACCTCAACAATATAGATAGTTAGGCATGCTAGCTGACTACTGGTCTTACATATACTTGCATTCACAGATGTGTACGGTCATCCCTTCGGTAAGGAATCTGAATGGTCAGAATCAAGCCATTGCTAGCATTGGCTATTGCTATTAAAACTTCCCCCGCTTACTTCAAGATGCTGGGTTGGCATCATCCCATACACTGACTGAATTCAATTAGAAAATTCCTTTTTGCAAACAGCATGCACCCTTAAACAACATGCTTTAGACTGTACACCTACATGAGATAGTACAACATCCAGTAGAATTAAAAAGTGTGTAGTAGGCTAATTAAGTATTTTTTTTAACATATTGGGGCCTGAAAAGGAGATACTTTTTATCCTGCTATGATCATGTTGAGATATCTGTTTTTGGACATAGTATTGTTATTTAATTGCTATCTTCTATTGGTCTTGTTTTTTTAATAACATTTGTGAGTAATTTTCCTTGTATTCAACTCACCATCTCTCCATTATTTACAATAGTGAGCTCATTGTACAGATTTGAAAGACTTGTCAATTGAAATTGCCCTTGTAATGTTGAAATTTTAATAGAAGGATTTTATGATTGATATGCTAAGGAATGTCAACTTTTAATAGTGCATGTTTTGAGAGATGGTGTAACATATGGTACATTGCACATGCTGCAGTCAAAAGTATAATGTGTTCAGGTTTTTTATTTATTGAAAATCGATCTATTCAATCTAGTAATTAACTAGCCATCACTTGTGCATTTTTGTATTTGAACTCTTCCTCCTAAGATAAAATCTACAAATAATCTGGATACTCTGTTTTACCAACCAAGATGATATCACCTAAGAGGCCAAATTTCTGAATAAAGAACGGTTGCACCGAACATAAACTGAGCATGCCACTTTTCTACCTGAATCTGTTACCAGAAATATAAACAATGAAAAAAATCTGCATGATATATAAATATATTGTATTTCTTAATATATATTAACAAATAAAATGTTGATATACATATTAGGGTTTTCTATTTGATACACCTTCATGCTTCCTATCATACATACAGATCTGAATTTTCCTTCCCCCCCTCCCCCTTCATTCTTTACATACATACTGGACTGATCTCATACCCAGCAGTCTAGTGGAAGGCTCATTAGAAAATTCATTTCCTATGGATTGAAAAGTCTTTCCCATATATTCATTCTAAAGCATTGTATGGCTACCGTGCAAGATTGAACAAACACAGTAATCCCTCATATAATGCAGATTTGGATTGAGCAATGTTATCACATTCAGTACTAGGTAGCTGCTAGCCCTTTAAATCTCCTAGCCCAGTCTTTTAAGAGGCTCTTTGAAAGCTCACATTTCAGGAAATTTTCTTTTAGAAAACTATTTGATATAAAATTATAGAATTTTGGACAAACCTTCTGGATGGCAGCTAGAAGTGTTTTAATGTGTGATATCTCGTCGAATAAAGAATAAAGCATTGTCCAATAAAGAATCCACTTAATTAATGATACAGCATGATCGAAAGTAACTAGGTCTACATTAAAACCAATATTTTCAGAAAATATGTGAGCAGAAGGCCATCTAGCGTCCTAAGAAAGAATAAAAATTTTAATTGAAAATTGGAAAAGAACTAAAAATTACAAATGCGAGTTTTAAAACGAGCAAACTTGCTTATGGTATGCAGACATTGGATATTCTTGAACGAGTTATCTGTTCTAGGGGAGACAATGTGTTAATATTCTCTAAACCTTCATATTATACAGTTGGCTTTATGTTTCAATGCATTTGAAAACAACAATAATTTAAAGAAGCAACTGAAAATGAAACAATTTCTTTTTGAGATAGTCTAATTCGTGTCAGCTCGAGTGACTCGAAGCCAGTGCAAAGACCACATAACCACATGTAAAGTATTGTGGTAAGATAAATGCCATGTTGGCACTTAAAGTTCCATGTTTGTTCTTCAGCTAGGGCTTTTTCTTGCTTGTAATCTATACAAACTTGGCATATGTGCCCTTGACATGTAATGATATTGTATTGATATGGTATATAACCTGACAATATCATTTTAAAATTTCATTACCGTATTTGCTCACATAATTTATGTCCCCATGTGTTTTGTGCACCCTAATTATAAGGAATTATTTTGAACTTTATTTTTTGCTCTATGTATTTTACCTACAATTTTGTGTTTACTCTGTGGTATTTTACACTTTTTTAAATATATTTTTTTATTATTATTTTTTTTATACAGTGTGGTAGGAATTTTCGGATTTGTAGTCCTTTTGCCAAGGTCAATTCTCACATAGGTATTGTTCATTAACTAAACTCTATCTGCTTCACAAAGAAAAGGCAGTTGCTTCTTAACAATAAATAGTGTGCACTTATGTTGAAATTTCAAGATTGAAAAGAATAATAATAACTACACAGCATCGTGCAAATTAAGTGGTAAGCTTTGCATAACAGTTCGGCAACCGTGCAACAGAAAGGGAATTTGGCATATTAGAGTCTAGTGTGCATTATTGGAAGAAACAAAAGATGCGTTAAAAATGCATAAAGTGATAGTATGGCATTTCGTGGTCTGAAAGTTGGAAAGTATCCTACATTAGATGAACTTTCAGATTACTATTAAGAACTGAGAAATGACTACATTTTAGTTTTCAAAACCCCTTTTTAAAAAAATCTGCATACTTTACACATCCCCATTTTTTGGTGGCCAAAATAGGGTAAATAATGTGCAAATTGCACAGGCTTATGGAAGTGAATAGGCCTATCTGAATGGTATACTGTATTCATCCTTTATGAAAAGATAAGGTCACTTTCGTATGTCTGGAGCTTTCTCAACAATAATAAACGAGAGTTTATGGGCTACCAGTTAAATGAATAGATTTAATGGATCGAGCTCTCAGCAAGTGGCTCTGCCAACATCTGCTGGGAAGAAGTAAGCTAATCGCAAAAAGTGGGTTAATTAATTCCATTAACTTGACTAAACGTTTGGGAAACTCTTGTTTTTAAGATCAGTTTATTTTCAGAAAGTGATTATTAAAATGGAATATTAAACTCGTTATGAAGCAATAATACACTATCACGATCAGAACAAAGTATTGGCATACTCAGCAGTGGAAAATATAATGTTATATGGAGTAGAAACATGGACAGTAAATAGTAAAAAATAAAAGGTACAAGCAAAATTTTGAGCCACTGAAATGAAATATTTCGAGATGATCAGTAAGAAAATCAATAAAAGAAAAACACAAGGGATACTGTCATAAAAGAACGAATGAATCTAGATAAAGATGCAGAAATTGTTAAAAAAATTGATGGTACGAGCACGTGAAAGGATGGTGTAAGAAGGAGAATGGGAACGAGAGGACTAAAAGATGAAGATGTGATGGATAGATGGCAGTGGAGGAGCAAAATTAATTAAAATTATAAATTGGAATTTATTTATACTGCTTTGTGTACTGTCAAGTTAAGGAACTGATCTGACTATTATACTGCCATGATTTCTGTCTGTGTTAAATGATCACTAGCAGATGGCCATGGATTCACCCTCAATTATTTGCTCTACTGCTAGATGTTTTATTTAACTAATTTATTTAACAGAAAAATAGAAACATATTTATTAACACATTGTTTTTTACATAAATTGCATGAATTAAAATAATTTTATTCTTAATTATATTGCTTTACATAATAAATTAAAATTTAATAATCAAAGAATAGAACAAATCTTGAGCTTCTGTACGGACATATAAATTTGAAATGAAATGATTAAAATATACTATAGACTCATGAACCTTACCCAAATCATGCATAAACAAAACAATTTATATTAAAAAGCTAAAATTCCAATTTTGAAGCGTATTTAATGAATAAAGTGCCATGCTCTGGGAAAAAATGATCTCAGATTCGAATTCCCTAGCCCCCCCCCCCCCCAAAAAAAAAGAATAAAACCCACATCATGACTTTCATCCAAATCATTCAAAGCTCATTTTTTTTTCCAGGTTGCTGTGGAAAACTGAGCAATGCCACCTTCAATTCATTTCACAATTGACTACTGTCTTGTTAACAGGTACCATTGGATGTACACGGAAACACGAGTTCAAATAATATATCGGATGCTTTTAAATTACATTAGAAGACTTTGATCTGTATAGAAGAGCACTCAGGTAGTCTTCATTTCGCTAATTGACAGCCAATTAGGTCTAATACAAGGGAAATAGTTCTATCAAGCATTCAGGTCCAAACCAACCTCGAAAAGCTGTTGAGATTACGGATGAGCTATAATAAGGCTATGTGCAAAACATGAACTCCTTATTTCCACTGCGAAGACCTAAAATTGAAATCAAAACTGTAATGGCATACAGGTGGACAGCCTTGTTCAGTATATTAAATTGAGGTTTATGAGCGCTTTATATTTTGGTTCATTGCAAGAGATGTCCAATCCAATCGGAAACTGTTGTATCTTTTTCATTATTGTTCATTATACATTATTCAATCCTCTATTTCAAGTCCATGCAATGAAAACTACAGCTATTGGTTTTGCATATGAAGATATCACAAAAATGTGAAGGCTTTGGTTGCTCCCCTTTTCAGTTTTTACAAGGATACGTTCAAGCTTTAGTACAAATGTGTATGAAGAGTTACTACATTTATTAATTCAGCCCTCCTTTGAAAGAGAATCCTCATTTTCCCTGAAGAGTATCACAGAAACCAAAGACATCCTTTTATTCCTTATATTTCCTAATATGTCGTGTTTTTACTTATACTGTCCATTCCATATGTGTTGAGATAAGAAGTAAGGAGTGGTTGTAACAGGAGAAAAGCATGGTTCACCAGCTAGCAAAACTCACATTGAAATTTATAGAAATAAATAACACTAAAGTGTTTCATCCAAATTTAATTATGGTAATACTGAACATACCATGCACACAAACAATACTTTCAAAATTACGTTTGCCCGTATTCAATCTTAAACGTTCACTTAATTACAAGGGAACTGTTGACCTGTGGAGCGGAAGAATGTGAATTGGGCTTAAGGTTGTAGATGGTGTGTCTGAACAAGGTTGGTCACTGCCCAATAGGGTGTGAACATTCAAACCAAGGTTCCACACCTGCGTTATTGATCTGCATCTTTTTGTCTCAAGACATGTGGAATGGGCTATAATGAAGTTCCCTGGGGCAGTCATTTACTGTAATTTAAAGTCTCAGTGGTGGCTGCTTATTTATTGTTATATAGACCAGCAGTAATTTAATCATATAATTTGCATCTGATTACTTGCAGTATTTGATGGAAGCTGGTTGGGGTAGCGATGGCAAAATTATCGGGGTTACAGAGCCACGCCGTGTGGCAGCCACTACTTTGGCTACAAGGGTTACAGAAGAGAAGGGGTCTCTTTTGGGATGTAAGGTTGGGTATCACATACGGTTTGATGATTGTTCTGATCCTCAGCGTACAAAAATACTGGTAAGTTTTACGTTTATTTCTGTTTCTACTTTTAAAAATAATCAATTGAAATATTATATTTAGACTGATATTTTCAAATTTATATCTAATCTAGTGCTCTTAGAGAAGATGTTTAAAAATATGTAATAAAAAATGAAAAGCTTATAAAAGTGTTCTACAAATTTTTTTGAGTTAAATTAAAGTGACCAGACATCCTGATTTGGCTGGGACAGTTCTGATTATTTTATTCCAGTCCCCTTGTTCCTATCAGGTTCTACTGGGGCACCTAAATGTTTAGAAATCCATTTGAATTCCCGGTCGTTTAAGGTTTCAACATATAATTTTTATTTTTCTGCAATGTTAGTCCTGAATTTAGTTCAGTTCCAGAACAAATACCATGATGCACCATAAAAGAGAGGAAAGTTTTGTTCTCATTCATTTTAATTCCTCAGATATGGGACACTTAAAATCATAATTTTTTTCCCCCAAGTAATCCACTTAATAATTTCATAGCTTAAAAATCTTGGAACAGCAAATTCAGTTCAAACATGACGGTTTTATTTAATTTTTAAAATATCCAAGTTATTGAATATCTGTGTATCCTGTGCAATTTGAAATTGTATTACAGTACATGACAGAAGGTATTTTGCTACGGGAAATGATGGCAGATCCTTTGCTAAAGAAATTCTGCGTCATTATGCTGGACGAAGTACACGAGAGGACTTTGTACACAGATATTGCAATGGGCCTCCTGAAAAAAATAATGAGGGTAAGGATGTTTATTTCAATTTTAAAAAGTGATATACTATTTTGGTTAAAAAATGTGTAATAAATACAAAAAATGTCATTTTGTTTTTAGAAAAGGAAGGATCTGAAGATAATCGTTGCTTCGGCTACTGTAGATGCAGAGCATTTGTTCAGTTTCTTTAACCAAAATTCTAGCAAGGACCGTTCCAAAGACACGGCAGTTATTATGAGTGTGGAAGGAAGACTATATCCTGTGGATATTTTTTATGTCAAAGGTAAAAAAAAAATAACAAAAATGCATGCTTTAGCAGTCAAGGATAAGAGTAATCTATATATATATATATATATATATGTAGCCTATATATTACAGTGAAAATGTACCATGTAACATCCCTGGTGACGGTACATCTTTACTGACTCCTTTAGTGAAAGTGGAAAGTTTTGCAAACAATACACATTCACTAGACATAGTGCATCACCGTTAGTGATTGTATACCTTCACTGCCTCAAGATAATGTGCTGCAATAAAAGGAACATACAAATCTTATAAGATCAGTTTTGTTTTATCACATGAGAAAGTCAGATTTGAACAGAAAATATCATTTCTAAACATATTCTCTAATCATATAATTGCTTCCTAGGTTGGATGCTAATGAACACATAGCAATAATATGAACATTTCGTAACATTTAAAAGCAAATTCAATTTCATTGTTGAATAAAAAAACTTTCCTCAACTCACTTTATTTACCTTGGTAAACTTCTGGACGGCCGTTTCGCAGGTGGTGTTCCTGCATCATCAGCAGAGTGCCAACTGAGGTCAACCAGGGTCAACCAGGTCCACCAGAGTTGACCTCAGTTGGCACTCTGCTGATGATGCAGGAACACCACCTGCGAAACGGCCGTCCAGAAGTTCACCAAGGTAAATAAAGTGCGTTACGGAAAGTGTTTTATTCAACTATTTATTACACAACTCTAAAGTCGGACACAAGAATGAATTTCAATTTCATTGTGGGATGTAATATAGTCCTACTGCTGTTGTACACATCCACTGATTTGGGCCCTTGATGGTACACCTTTCCTAAAGGATATGTATTATTCATTTAATGATAAGATTTCACTGATGATTTTAGTGATGATATGCACTCATTAAAGAAAGGTGTTAGGTAATTTAAGCACTTGATATTGTAAATGGTAACACATTTATTCATCAAAATTAACTCAGAAATGGAGATAACCTCCTGTTGATACATGAAAGCGGTGGATGAAGTTACTAGTCCTAAACTGAACTAGGAAGAGAATTTGAAGTATAGTACCTTAACCTTCTTCTGTTCAACAGCACGTTTTCTTATATACACCAACTACCCATACTATTGTGTATGCGTGTCTCTGTATAATACAAAGTGTTTATTACAACTGCAAAAACATCCAAATTCAAAGAAATATATAGAACTTTTAAAGGACCAATAAACTGCTGCTTGGCTCCAGTTTTGGCTTTTAGATTTTCACAGAAAAACATAGAATACCTAATTATTTATTACTGAGAATCCGTACGTTGATTTTCAGACCCAGTACCTGATTATGTGAAGGCTACAGTAAACACAGTTATCAAGATCCATATGCACGAGTCATCTGGAGACATTCTGGCTTTCCTCACAGGCCAAGAAGAAGTGGATCGAGCTGTCAGCATTCTCAAAGAACAAGTGATTGAGAATAAAGAAGGAGGTGTGTAGTCAAGCACAATCTACTTATTTTAGTTTCTTGGCCATTTAGTGAATTCAGTTCAAAATGAGAGGGAGGAAATATGAATGAGCGTGAATTAAAGTTTAAAAATAAAAAACATTAAAATTCAGCGACAATGACTAAATATAAATGAATGAACCTCATTACTAATAAAATTTTTGTGTACTCAGACCACTCTGGCATGACAATCATTAGTAATACCTGTGAAAATGGTGCACAAAATTATGTTTCTGAATGGACAATGTACCTAACATGTGTTATTTACTATTTTGCAAGTAAATTCTACTTTAGCATATAATGTTATGAATATAATTATACTAGTTTATTATAGATTTAACCATAGTGTTCCAGAGCATATTATGTGCCATTTAACTATTTTTAATTTGCATTATATTCCTTTACTATTATTATTAATGTACCTCCTTGGATTTTTCTGAGCTAGGGAGAGGTCTTGTGTGGGGTGCACTCGTGAGACAAACTGAGGCGTTATTTGATTGAGAAGTAGTGACTCCAGTTATGGAAACCATGATTAACGGCCATGGTTGTCGGCATGCTCACCACATTTCCCTCAATCCTGCTGTCTGCCTATGGTAGGTGACGCAGTGGTTGATGGTAGGCCTAATCCCTCTAGGGATGTAGAGCTACAAAGTTTAGTTTTTTATTGTTAGTATATACATTTTTATATTCCTGGTAAATAGGCCTAATACATGTGAATGACTTACATTTTGTCTATTTGAGTTTGAGAAAAGTGTAGTACATAAATAAGAACTTGTAGCAAAATTGCACCTTGCTACTGCTAGCATGACAAAATTGGTGAAAGGATTAATAAAATCCAAATAAGCTAATGCTCTCGTTCATATGGCAGTGCCTCTCAATGCCACATTCATATGCCTGGGGATATTTTTATGGAAGTCTTTAGAGAAATTTTGTTTGGTACTTGTAAATTCGATCACCTATCTGGTCCTATCTTTGCTAATTATGGATCCACACTCCTGAGTTCCTCCTGGCTCCTCTTCAGATTTTTATGAGGAAGATAGGTCTAAGCCAGTACGACCCACAGGCCAGATGTAGCCCTCAGACAGCCACAGGAAAGGAGACAAATACATTTCTTACGCGCTTGCTTTTCTTCGTATTGCATGACTCCATGGTGAATTTTAACAGAACTTCAAGACTTTTAGCATTAAATAAGCCTTGAATATTTTCATTATTTCATTTACTGTGGATTACAAACAGTAAAACCTGGTACTCAGCCCAAATTAGTTGAGTTGCAAAGTAACACTCAATTTTTTTTTCTTTTCTTTACTTTCTTTCTTGAATTCTACAAGTCTTTACAACAATCAAGTTTCCAAATTTTGATTTCTCATGCCCAGAAAGTTATTGCCATGTTTGTATCTTCATACAAGCATGAGCAAGTGTTTTCTTCTTTGAAGCTTTGAAAAAGTTGTCAGAAACAGACTGACTGACAGACTTTTGATTTCACTCCTGAGGTTCATCTCATTCCAGTTGCAACCGGACTAAGAAAACATACCGGAAGTACAGTTACAGTTCTACTCATCTTATACTTCTTCATGTATAAAGTAACATACAAAATAGTTCTGACAATTGCACCATTTCAGGAACTCTGTAAACTATTTTGGCTTGCCGTGTGATATTTTTTGTCATTTGGCCTGCTCCTATAGAGATTGGCCCTTCGCTGGTCTAAGCGATGTGTACTCATCCTTCTGAGGAGAAGCTAAAGACAGGTGGTAGGCATCAAACGTCTTGGAATGTAGTGCCATGGAGTAAAAATATTTTAGTTCTGAAATATGCCGCATTTCATCATACTGATAATTTTATGGAATGTAACTTGGAATTTTTTGAAATATTTTAACATATATTTGTCTTGTTTATGTTTATTTCAGTGAAACTTCTCATTCTGCCAATGTATGGATCTCTGCCTTATTCTGAACAGCTGAAGGTGTTTCGATTTTCACCACGTGGGCTGAGGAAAGTAGTTATAGCTACAAATATTGCTGAAACTTCAGTTACAATCGCCGGAATTGTCTATGGTAATTATTTATGTGTAAATGTTAAATATATCAGACTTATCTTAAAACTATATTTAGTTACATTTCGTTAGAGGATTATTTACGTGCAGAACAGCACTTCATTATTGAAGAAATTAGATCTCAGAACAGTATTGCTTGAAATTGGGTGGATGACAAGTTGTTATTATTTTCCAGTCATTGATTGTGGATTTGTAAAACTACGATGGTTCAAAGCTGAATCTCACACTGACTCGTTAGTGGTGGTTCCAGTATCACAAGCTGCTGCAGATCAGAGAGCAGGTCGAGCGGGTAGAGTAAGATCAGGAAAAGCATACAGGTAAAGTAGAATATGGTCATAATATATCTCAGCCGTTTTTCAACCAAATGAAAGATTTCTCATTCTTACTGATTTTGTCTGAATTTCCTAGGTTTTTATTTTTTTATGTTTTTTAAACTTTACATTAAATGATATCTAACAAATTCTTCCTCTTAAAAGAGTGTAGCATTTTTTCAGCTCTAGTTATGTTTGTTTGATTGAGATGTTTTGTTATAGAATTTTCTTTTTACAAAAGTTTCTTAAAAAGTTACATTCAATTTTTAAAATTTTACTCTAGTCTCTAATGTAGGATGACCAACTTTTGAACATGGAAATAAGGGAGATTGAGTCATGGCAAATATTAGCAGAATTTTTGGGATGTAAATCCTGAATTAATTGGTCAGATGGTTCATTTTTAAAATATCAGTATATGAATTTAAATTATAGCTCATAAAACCAACTAATCTAACTAATTTGAAAATATCCATATTTATTTGCTCTATGGCAATACTGAATACAATTATTACAATTAAAATGCCTATTTGTTACGAGTATGATATAAAACTTACTTTTCCTGACTTAATGTATTATTTACATTATTAAGTAATAGTTACATTTAAGAATAGATGCTGCGACAATTTTAATTTTCTTAGGTAAAACTTACTTATGTTTTCTACAGATGCTGCAACCTGCAATCTGGGATTTTATATACAGTATATATATATATAAATTAAAAATTAAAAAAAAAAAAAAATGGGAGTTCCTGGGAAACACGGGAGATTTGGTCACCCTACTCTAATACCAATTTTCATTCCATTCTGATTTATGTCTCTTGCTAACTTTAATTTTCATTCACTTTTTTTGATTTCAGACTTTATACTGAAGAAGAATACAATAAATTGAGTGAAGCAACACCACCAGAAATGCAGCGTACTGAGCTCTCTATGGCCGTGTTACAGTTGAAGGCCCTTGGTATAGATAATGTACTGAGATTCAATTTCCCCACGCCTCCACCAGCACAACATCTGAAGTGTGCCCTGGAGTTGCTGTATGCACTGAACGCCATTGATTCTGACGGACAGCTCACTCAGAACATAGGCATCAGTATGGCTGAATTTCCACTCAGCCCTCAGTATTCCAAAACACTCATTACATCAGGTACTTATTTCTTCAAGTTTCCTGTAGGCAACAAATGGCACTAATTGTCACTCACAGTGCCATAGGCTGTACGTGTAAAAACTGCATACAGCTATTTACAGTTACAACAGTCAGCTACAAAAATAAAGAACTTTTTGACATGTAGTTGTATGTTTTATTGGATCAGCTGATGAGATAAGAGATTTAAAACAAATAATTTTTTGCATACTCATCATTATAGGCAAAAGTAACTAATTTATTTGAACAACACACAAGATTCACTTTGCTAATCCTAACAGTTGAATAGGTACTAATTACTTCACAAGAGTTACTGGAATACAAGCATATATTATTCATTACTATAATATTATTTCCTTGCATAGTAATAAGGAAAGGGAAAGATAAGGCAAACTACACAAAGTTGGGCATTTTGCACTGCAAGGCTGTGACAGCTGATGCAATAGCATGCAGTAGTTAGAACACCCGCAACCCCCCCCCCCCCCTCCAAGTTCCAACAGCTGTGTGAGGCTGATCAATATTTCAAATTAACAAGATTTGCAATTAATTTTCACCCACTTAAAGTTTGTATGAGCATCTAATTTTTTGCATGTGTCTACCTGCAATGAAGATCCACTGATATGCTAAATTGAGGGTATGTTTTGAAACTTCAACCTGTACAGTTGGTAGCCTACATTGTTGCATGTAAAACTTAAAATAATCACACTGGTCAGAACGAAAATTTGCATCTTTAATTCTAAAAAGTTTCTTTCTTTCTTATAATAGAGATAGAGGTTTGTCTTTTTCAGGATTTCAATAATTAAAATCAATTAAAAGTCATGAAGTACAAGGTTGCTGGTATTGGTTTGTCTTTAGTTTTAACCATATTTTTCTAGTGTTTTACTTTATAATGTAAACTTTCTGTAGCTATGTGACTGTTAAATTTAAAAAAATATGTTGTACCTATAAATTTATTTTCACTTTATTCAAGGTATCTTACAAGGGAACTATGCGTATTAATAAGCTCATATTGAAACTGACCTTCAAATTTCGCTGACAGAACTTGTATGCTAATAGGAAGCTCATATATAAAAAACTAGATGTTCTTTAAATTGGAAGGTTCCCAATAATGGCTAGCCAGGTAAAGCACCTAGCTAGTAACATTGGGACTTCTCTCACTATGCACTATGATCTACTGCTGCTTGCTCCTACAGTAATGAGGGCTGCACACCTCAACGCTGCACTTTTCCCCAATTCTCCTATTGTTTTAGTCAAATTTCTGTTCACTTTTCGTAAACTTCCAAATTGAATATGATATATTTATTGCATTAAAAAAATTACGAAAAGAGTCTACATGATTCAACACTTGTCATTTTACCAGTAGACATCTTAAAAACGCAATAACACTTATTACTTGAAGCTATGTGTAGACATTCAGACGTTGCTGCTAAATACATATAACTGATTTCCTTCTCTACAAAAAGAGAAAAAGAAATAACACTAGAAAGAAATAAAACAAAGAAGACAGTTTTCTAACAGACTCATCAAAATACGTTCTTCTCTGTGAACTTCTAAATTAAAAAAGTAGCTTGTCTCTGGCAAATGAGCTTCTTATAGGATAAAGGTTCTGCCAGCGAAATATAGGATACAGGTTCTGCCAGCGAAATTTGAAGGTACATTTCAATATGAGCTCATTAATAGATTCCTTGTTAGTATCTTCGTACTTAAAGGGACAGTGATTTTATATTATAAATATTATAAAAAGTTTGGAACTTAACACAGTGAAGTGAATCAATATTTTATTAATATGAGTTGATTAACACACTTGAACTTCACTTACCAATCATTGGGTAGGATGCGTTTCACAGGCCATTTGCCTGTATCTTCAGGCGAATGGCCTGTGAAACACGTCCTACCAAATGATTGGTAAGTGAAGTTCAAGTGTGTTAATCAACTCATATTAATAAAATAGTGATTTTATATTCTGACATCTGCTAATCTAGCAGCAAAATGCTGTTGTCATGGACAGCTAGGGCCTATTCTGTTACCAAACAGAAGCAATTTATCTTATCTGTGTTGTTTAATTTTCAGGACAATTTGAGTGCTCAATAGAAATTCTGTCCATCATCGCAATGCTGCAGGTGCAAAATGTATTCATCAAACCAACTGCAGGTCAAGCTGCGATAAAGGCCCGTGTTGCAAGACGCAAATTTGAGGTAGAAGAAGGAGATCTGCTAACTCTGCTGAATGTGTATAATGCATACATAAAGTACCAAGAATCACCAAACTGGTGTAGGAAGTACTTCCTAAATCACAAGGGTCTGCGCCGAGCTAAAGAACTTCGAACACAAATGATGCTGCTCTTAGTTCGATTCAGTATTCCTGTTGTGTCTTGCAATGGTATGTTGTCATTCTGTTTTATTTATAGTATATTAATTAAATATAGTAGTAAGATTTCAGTTTTTAACCACTAAACCCAAGTAACTTTACATATCTAGTCAATGTCATTACCGGTATATTATAACATGTGTTACCAGGTAAGTTTGAAATTCAGGCATTATGTAAAATGCTTAGGAATTATAATTTGAGTTGAACTTAGACACTTATGCTTCACTTACCAACTTTTTGGTAGAACATGTTTCAAGGACCCTTGTCCCCATCCTTGGCTACTTGTTCAACAAGTTGATAAGTGAAGCTTAAGTGCGTAAGTTCAACTGAAATTATAATTATTCTATTGTAGTTGCTTCACTGTTTATGTTCCATCATTTTTTAAATATTTAGGAATTGCTAAAATACCAAACAATTTCTGGCAAAGTATAAAATTATGTACTTTTTGATAATGTGTTTTACACTTTTCCTAGGCATTATATACAGTATAGGAGCTTAGACTTTCATGGCTGGCATTGAAATCATTAGAGAAGTTTTCCGGGCTTTTAGGCTGTGGTCCAGTGGGGTTTGATCTATCTAATGTTTTGCCACAGATATAAATAGGAGCGACAGTGAGACCCACCTCAGTTTACTGCCGACTTCTGTAGACAGAGGACCCCTGAGGATGCTGGATGCAGTCACCAGCAAAACGTTGGGTAGATCAAACCCTATGGGACCAGGGCCGTCGCGTGGGCGGGGCGATCACCCCGGGCGCCACGACCAGGGGGGCGCCGTGGCAACGGCAAAAATAAAACAACAACATTTGAAAAAATAAGTAGGATTTATATAACGTATTTTTTAAAGTTAGGTATAACTGAATTTTGAATATTGCGTTGTATGTTTTTATTGAACAAATAAATATTTGACACCAATAACTTTAGGCCTATATTTGCTAAGTTATCCCATAATAAATATTTGCTTATAAAAGACATATTTACGATCAACTACGTCACAGAAAAGGCTGAATTTTCTGGCCTTCTTGTCCATTGAAAACGATGAAGCAAAAAAAAATAGACTTGATGGAAATTCTAACGACATTTGCTCGTGCAAAAACCAGGCGAATGCCATTTAATGTTTAGTATTGTATAGATCTGACGAGATGATCCCTGGACAGACTTAGGAGCGTTATCTTGAGCGAGGAAGGACAATCGCGGAAGTCATTGCTACTCTCTGATGTGAAAACATTAGTTCCGATATTCTCTAGCATAATAGTCTGTTGATGTTCTCTCTGTGAAATCGAATTAGACTCGTGCTCTTTATATGTTACACTTAATAGTATAACAACACATCACTATAAAAACGCAAAAATCAATCAATAATTAATAAGATAGCCTATAAAATAAAGAAACACATTCTTGTCACTCATTCAGTGAAGGGAAAGAAAAGTGCCAAGGCTGTTAATGTAATACTAGCATGCTATGGTATATTTTAAGAAACAGAGTAACAACCTACTTGTGAATTACTCTTCTCAGTGAAAGCCCAGAATATAATTTTTAAATTGGTCTCTTCCCTTATCAGGTGATACGGAGAAAGTCTTGAAAGCCATAACAGCAGGAATGTTTCCAAATGCAGCCTATCTTCACTATTCAGGAGTGTATAAAACTGTCAGAGGGGATCAGGAGCTTCACATTCATCCTAACTCGGTCCTCTCTACATTACCGAAAAAGAAATGGTATGTATTACAAATTCATAGCTTCTATTATTAATAGGACAAATTTAAAAATTAATACTGAGATTTTATAGGCACTGAATGTAAAGTTGATTAGGAATGATCATTCAGGAAAGGAAAATCATATTAAAGTTTAATATAATGTTGAAAGTCATTCTTCTTTGCAACAAACAACATTATTAATTGATAAACATAACACACTCTCTTCATGTTATTGATTAAATTAATTGGAAATACATTGTGAAGTGTCAATATTATATATTAAACTTCAAAACATTCTACTTAACATAACTGATGTAAGTAAAAACTTACCAAATTAGAATGTTTCCCATCATCATCAGCTGATGTCTACTCACCAAGTTTTCTTCTCTGTCCACCAGATGTTCTCCCGGTTGTATGAATTTGAAAATACCTTATAAATGTTGTCCTTATAAATGTTGACAACCCTAAGGACAATGACCTCATTTTCAAATTCATACAACGCAGAGGCAAACTTGTCAGTAGAGATCAGCTTTTGATGATGGGGAACCCATCGAAATTTACGTTCTAATTTGACAAGTTTTTACCTACAACAATTATGTGAAGTAGAATTTTTTCAAGTTTAATATATAGCTGTTCATAATCTGTTTAATTGACCATAATTGCTTCATTAACTTCATTATCACCTGACACTTTTCTAGACGATTAATAAAATCTTAACATATTGTGTCACAGAGAGTGGCATTTTTGCAAATTATGTTTTATTGCAAATGTCTACCTGCAAATTTCATTTCTAGTGATGGATTCATATTCTGCTATTTTATCCAAATCTAATGCATAACTATTTCTCTGTGGGAGCAGTAGAGGTACTGTCTAGCGGTGAGCGGAAGGCTGAGCTGGTGGCATAGTGGGGGAAAGACAGACAGTAAATGCAAGCGCATGGTAAGGTAGTGGGGGAAAGACATAGACAGTAAATGCAAGCGCATGGTAAGGTAATGGGGGAACACTAGCTCGGCCTTCAGCTCGCCGCCAGACGGTAGTTACTGGAGTTGTAAGAACTAGTCTCATTAACTTAACAAGTTCTTGTAGCATGTCATGCAGAAAAAGCTTCTTTCTGAAGTATGTATAATATATAAATATTTATGGGAGGGTGCTGAAAGTGCAAAGCACCCTTGAAGTCGGTGCCTATGTCTGAGATGGTTTTTAATAAACAAGAACTTTTCTTGAGGGAAGTTCATTGGATATCTGCAAATGGATGCTGATGCCGACCAACAAGCAGATGGAATGTAGTGAGGATTATGTAGTAGTTCAGAATAGTCTTCTATTTTGTGTGAAGTTTTTGTGTTTTAAAACCCATCTCAATATATATTTTTTCATAATAACTTCACTACATAAACTTCCTATAACAAGTTGATGTATTACTCATGAATCCACAGAATATTGTTTCTGTTGAATTTTACAAGAGAATATTTTTAGGAGAAAAATTCTTCTCGCACCAGGATTTGAACCCATGACCTTTGGCTTTCCAAAGCTGCTGCTCTACCTACTGAGCTAGCAGAGTTTGATTCATAGCGCCAGATAGAATCTATCTCATATGGCTGTCACAAAATCATTAAATCAGTGTGCCTTATAACACTGTGTATGATATAAAAATATTTTAAGCAAATAGAATGATTACACAGAGAGATATTACAAAAGTGAATACAATATAAGATCCCGATAGTTAAAAAATTTAACAGTTGTGTAATGAATACAAATATCATAGACTGACTGATGACTGACATTCAGAGACATTTTACTGCATCTATTTTCGTTACTGCTTTAAAATTGCTAAAATTAAGAGATCTAAGTTTTGCTACTTTAGACTATGGGATATAGCATCTATAGACCAATATTATTATATAATCCTGCTTTTCAGGTTGCTGTTCTGTGAAGTTGTGAATACTGACAGAGCATACATGAAGGATTTGACTGTAGTGAATCCAGAATGGTTGGAAGAACTGGCACCTCATTTCTACCAGAAGACCTTTGATAGGGATTATTAAGACCCAATAGACCGAATATCTGATTAATTTAATCGGGAAACATGTGTGAAATGTGAACATCTTACATTAAACTTTAAAAATTCAATCTGCAGTGACTCATCATTTCTGGTCTACAGGTCATGATTTCACTGATGAGGCAAAATTACTAAAATGTGTTCAGATGCTATTTAACTGTTGGGAAAATTACACATCCAGAAACCAAAGACTTCTAAATGTCGTCACCGCCTAAGGACAGTGACCTCATTTCCAAATTCTTACTTGGACATAGAAACAAACTCATTAGTACCCATAGATATCAGCTGAGGATGGAGGCAAGGAAGTCTTTGAAATATATACAGTCTTTATACACTATATAAAGTTGAATACTTTAAAGTTTAATGTACAATATGTATGTATGTCTGTTGTATTTGTTTTATTTTCTTTATAACCTTATATTGGTTTAAGTGGTACAGTTTGTACTTTCTGCATGCTGTATTTAGGCAGACTTGTTCATAATTGTGAAGAATGACTGATGGCTTTGCTCCAAACATTTTGTATTACCGGTAATTATGTTGATGGAAAGCCAACACTGGTTTATTAATACTGAAAAACAAATGCACAGATATTTTGTATAGCAGCCCTATTCACAGGCATTCTGCTAACAATTTGTACAGTCACACATTTAGGAAAAAATGTACTTAAAAATATTATGTGTTGTTCATCTGGTTGCATTTGTATACATTGGTATTCATTTCTGTATCGAGATACCCTTTGTGTGAATGACTTGATATCTACAACATACTGATGTAAGAACACGTAAATAGTGTGATAGATTAAGACTACTCACTTTTATTCTGTGAGGTTATTTTAAAACTTTTGAGTTAGGAAGTAACCCACTCATTAACACTTTGAGTCGTTCTGTAGTAGCCTTGCAAAAAATGCTGGCAAATTTTACTTTATTTCAAAATTTTAATTAAAAAAGTTATATTTATACCAAAATAACACTAATATAGTTAGAAAGTTTGAAATTTTCTCTTTTCTTGACTTCTGATAATAAAAAATCATGACAAATTAGCGGTGAATGAATAAACTGTAAAATTAAATTCTAGGTTAGAAGAATATTTCAAAGTTGTATTTATAAAGATATGCAATTTGTCACACTGCAATACTGACATAATATTACAATATTACAAATAAATTTAAAAACACTTTGTATAAAATATATGTGTAATGATGACAATGTAGGCGTAAAAATACGCGGCAAACATGGTGCCAAACAAATCACGTTGGTGTCTAAACAAATTAAAGAAAACACATTCTAATGACAGATAATGAAGTTAGAAGATAGAAGATTGAAAGGAATACACACAATTATAAATCCCCCATCAGATCACAAAACTCTAGGATCAAATGCATGAAAAGTTTGAAATTGATGTCATTTGATAGGATCCACAATTTTTGCAAGTTTCTGAATCTCGTCAATTGACGGATTAACAGTCAAAGTATTAAATGAACTGAAAGACAGCACAGGGCTGATATATGTAGAGCCAACTAGTGTAGAGAAACAGGAGGTAATGCAATTCTATACATTGCTGAAGTTGGAAATTTTTTAGGGGGAACCCATAAATTTATATGCAGTACTTATTTATTTTCCATTGTATGATACCAAACATTATAGTTAAATTACCTTTTTAAATGAATCACTTAGAAATTATATTACAATAACAACCAATGCAACCAACTTTGTCATGTACGTAGTGAATCTATGACATCCGCGATGGCAAGGCTACTGTTGTGACAAGAACAGGAGATCATGATCCTAATAATGCTTCTTTGTAACATTGCCAAAATGTACGTCGATTTCATAATTATGTACTTTTTTCCTCCCTGCAATATACTGGAGCGATGAACAGTGGATTTTTATTTTGCCGGAGCGCCATTCCAGCCCAACTTCAGCAATGTAAAATGTGCAGTTACTTGGGAACATTTTTAGCCTCACATGGGCCCTGTAAAGACAGATGGATATCGTTGGGAGTCTCCTATAGGCGAAGGTATGTGTGAGAGATATTGGAGGAAACATAAACAGTGTCTCCATACTAGAAATTTATACAGTATTTTCTTACCATTTGAACCATTAATTATTTTTCTTGTACAGTATATCTGATAGTCGAGAGTTTTTTTATTACTCCAAATCGTCTCTTTGTATATATTTCATTTAATATTATTGTACATTGTTTGACTTCATAACATTGACACAGCGTATAACCTGATAAGCCATTATAAATAAACGTGCTAAGATTTTACTGACTTTCTTAACACTGGATCTCATCTATGTCTAGTTTTTCTACTGATAGTCTCCCTCAAGGGTTTTTACATTAAAAAGTTGACTAGGAAACCATTATTGGCTACAGGAGATCATGATCCTAATAATGGTTCTCTATAACATTGCCAAAATGTACATCGATTTCATAATTGTGTACTTTTTTCCTCCCTGCAATATATTAGAGCAATGAACAGTGGATTTTTATTTTGCTGGAGCACCATTCCG
This sequence comes from Ectobius pallidus, assembly GCA_964059195.1. Lineage (NCBI taxonomy): Eukaryota > Metazoa > Arthropoda > Insecta > Blattodea > Ectobiidae > Ectobius > Ectobius pallidus. Next base: position 163,581,872 of record CAXKWD010000001.1, on the reverse strand, counting down.
GCCCAATTTCAGCAGTTTCTCCAGCCAATGCACAGCTGGTGAAAAACACTGAAAATAATGCATACAAGAATTTATTCTACTAAAATAAAACTTCGTACCTGTACCTTCTGTAAATGGTATCATAGCACGTTGATATAATGTGAATTTGATTAACTATCAAAAAGAAATTGGATAGGGTGCTTGGCTATTGTATACTCAAATTGTCATTATTTGGAACTTGGGGTCATCATTAAATTTCATATTAATTAATGCTATCATTATATAAGTCAAATATTCCTTGCTGGGACCAGCATCAGTAAATAATTATTTAATTTGTTTCTCTGAGAGAGAATTTAATATAAAGTCATTAGTCAATAGCTGTGTAGGTAGGAAGATTTTGATTATTGGATAAATTGTTTTGTTGGTAGTCATGTATTGTTTATGCAGAATTTGAATATTCAGTATCAACCAAATTTTAGCGTACCCGTGCTACCTGTTATCGTAAAAAGCAACTAGCTAAGAAAAGGTTACTTGTCAGTTACTGCTGTATGGCAAAGGGAACACAAACCTGACAATATATTGGGGTTGGCAGAAAATGCATTAACATCTTGTATGGTATTCTGCTTTCTCCAATTCAAGCTACATCATTTTTCCATTTTATGCATGAACTGGCCTCTAGTCTACAAAATTTAGTCCCCTTAAATACAATAGAGTCCTACAAACTGAGCCTAACATGGACCGAAAGGCACCAAGTGTCCAAAATACCAAGATATCAGGAATAAGGGCTTAAAAATTAAAACTGCTAGTGCAGAAATGAAAAATATGTTTAGTAATCTCAAATATAACAAACACCATTAAAAGTGGAATGATAATTCTTTCTCACTGGCTGTGTATAGGCTAAGGTGGAAAGGTGAAGTCAGACTGAAAAATTCAATGCCATAGCCAGTTGAAAAATTTAATGTTATAAAGGCATGTTGCCAAGGTAGCGTAATTGATAAGAGCAGTGGCATGGAGAGCTGTTCAAATCCCAGTTATGGCATTGAATTTTTCAGTTTGACTTCACCATTCCACCATTAAAAGTCATCATAAAATATTTTAATATGAAAATAGGAACTCTTCTATAAAACAAAAATGATGCATGTCAAATTCAACAAAATAATATACCTCATTTCTTGCCAAAAAATTATTTTCTCGTCATGGTAGTCGAGAAAACAAAACTGCCAGGTTATCGAGTGCTGAGTTTGAAAGACTCTTCTGTAATAAAATGGGGGTGAGTAATATTTCATCATTATGAAGTTTTCCTGACAGCTCTTCCCGCTTGGGTTGAAAAATATCTTTCCCAATACATTGCTTTTGAATGTTTCAAATCATTTCTCCTGCTGAAGAGATACAGACTATCTAGAGGACTAATGAATATGACTATTTTGTATATATCCTTTATTTAAAATCTTAAAACCAAGACAACAGAAGATTGTTTACAGCACAGTACAGTGCATATCTAACATGAAGCCACTGGACTTCTACTGTGAACAGCATACAGCCTTCAGCAGCCAATGGGCATCCGATCGCTGTGATAGTTTTTAGCTTCGTCCACTAATTCCGCTATATTCCACCACAGGACGATGACTTGACACTTCAATGCCCTTGAAGATGGAGGCAGCATGGACATTAAAAACATCAGGAACAACTGAATTTCACCTCTGGCTGACCACCTGAGAAACTTTCGCTCAGCTTCTTCACCAGAAAAACCTCCGATCTTGTAATAAGTAAGCTCTTTGTATTTATTTTTGGTAGCAGTCATGGCATTTTTTATCTTGTCAATGAAAATGATAATTTTGTAAATTTTGCCTGTGTTTGTGTGATTTTTAATTACTCTTTTCTTTACTAGCTTCTTCCGACAGAAGCACTGTTGCAGGAATTGCCAGTCTTAAAGCACAGTGTTTAGGTAAGGCTCTATTTAAGCATAAACAAGTTAAATATTAAAAAACTAGTAAAGTAGTAATCCTCTTAGTGAAGAATAGTTAATGAGGTTATCAGCATTTGCTACACACAAATCAGCTTACAAGGCCAGTACCTATCCATCATGAAATTATGCAGTTTCTGAAATGGTAAGTCGATGGATGTGCATTGATAATGATTTATTCCATGTAAGCCCTTTTGAGATGGAGGACGAGGGATTTTTTGCCATAGGGTTGTGAAAATAGGTGTTTTTATTGATTCATAATTTTTGTAACGGTCCCGTACCGTATCTCACATGTAAACAAACTATCATTAGCAGCTACAGGTACTTTGACTGGTCTGGACTGAAAGCATTCAGAATTATCTTATTCATAATTGACTGGAGTGTATTGTAGCATACATGATAACACACTCAAAGACGTGAGATTTTTTGAAAGCAGTCCTCTCTTGGGAAGGGAAATAAATCAATTTGCATAATGTTGTAGATCCGTGGAATTTTAAAGAACCACTGTCTATGAAATAGAGAGTTCCTGGTCAAATTTCTCACCATTTCACGCCAACATGCATGTTTTGAGAAATTGCAGGAAGTTTAGAATTTTTCTGACTAAAGTGATTCTTTAAACGCCTAGGCCTACTCATTGAAAAGGCGAAAGAAGAAGATTGAGCATATGAAAAATACTCATAGGCCTACTTTAAAAATTTATTTTTTTCATAAGACCATTTTGAGAGCCATTATTAGAATTAAGAAAACATTTCATTACAGCAGTGGTTCCCAAACTTTTCAGTCCGCGGATCCCTTGAAAAAATTAAAATTTCGCGGACTCCCTCTGGGTTTTGAAAAAATAAATAAATACTTTGATTCAAATGTATTAATTTCAATAGACAAAGTAACAATATCAATGGTAACAAATAGAGTTTACTCCTTAATGTGAACCGTGAAGCTGCTTTAGAAGATATGTAATTTGATAAAATTATGGGATATCCTATTTCTTCCCCCTGGAATACCATGGGGTCCGCGGATCCCACTTTGAGAATCACTGCATTATAGTCTTTAAATGACTCATACTTAAATTAACAGGAAGTACCTTTCGTAGACATGATTAGAGTAGTACAGGAGAAATGAATGGTGCCGTGATTGCGAGACGGGAAGACTCGTGGTGACAGTTTTCGTATTTTTTGTTAAGTTTCATGTGTTAATATTGAGTGTGTGCGCGTGCAAAATGTGTTATTAATGTGTGCAAATATACTTACTTTCGTGTGTTATAAATGTTAGTGATTATGGAATTCCGGTACTGTTGGCCTGCATTGAACCAGCAAATCGACGTGATTTAAGGTAGGCCTAAGCATTTTTTATGTAGATAGATCATAAATACACTTCGAAAGCCTTTTAAAAACTGAACAACGTGGTCATTTCCTAAATCTTATAAAATGATGATGTATACTAACTGATGTGTCAAGTGCAGAGTTCGTCGTAATATTATGCTTTTAAAATACAGTATAATATTATAATACCAGTAAATTTCTCTGGAGGAAGTCTATCAGTTTCACATAGCTTGGTTATAACGTGATAGCACATCTATTTTATTACAAAATAAAACGGTACAGTACTTATTTGACCTCTTTTAGAGGGAGGTATGAGATAACCTAAAAACTAGCTGAGAATTTCTTTACTAGGGAAGTTACGGAAGCAGTCTACTTTTGTGTTATAGGCTATCTTTACAGTCTCATGACAAGGACAACAAACTAAGCTACTGTGCTTCCAAAAAAGTGTCATTCCGAACTGCGAAATGTGTAGAAAGGCAATAGGTCTATAAGGTGTCTGATCAAAACTGCATGTTTTCAGGCACATCGGTAACAGTATAGGCTACCATAGTCAACATAATATACATTACTGTTCTATTTATATTGGACATGGGACGTGAATGGTTATTGTCTGTGTGGGAGGTATAAAGCATTTGAAAGACTAGGCAGCGTGTGGAATGTACTACAGTATATGTACAATTTACGTAGAGTCGATGCTTGTAATCTTACCACTCAGTAACTCCAAATCTCCTGGACACTTTCATTCGTTAGTGATCCTGTCCTCCCTTTTTTTTTTGCATGTACTATACCCAGGTATTTACCATAACGGAGCTGAGCGTAATAGCCAGAAAATCTCATTCAATGCCGGTAGATGGTATCATTGCCAACATGTGGTTATACAACATGTGTTGTAGAACGAAGCACTGTTGTCTGGTGTTAAACACTGGTATTTAAAAGTGAGAAAACTGAGCAATTGTCACTTTTTTCAGTCTTGTGAAGTGCTCAGGCATTTAATAATTTAATTTAATCGGAACAAACTGCCACTGAGCGAGGCTTATCTTAAAACGCTTCCAAAAGATGTTCGTTCACTGAATACACTAATAGTGGCATGCAGTAACATTTACTGGGTTGACGACACTGCACAGACAGCCCACTAATCGGAATAAACTGATAATGAGAGAGAGGCTTGTCTTAAAACACTTCCAAACTATGTTCGTTCACTGAATGAAGGGTGGAACACAGTTACTGGATTGACGTCACGTGAATGTATACTGTTCAGAAAGAGTCTGTTACATGGACAGATAGCTCACTAAAATAACCTGCATGTTCTAGAACTCGTAATAATTATCGTATCATGCCATTTAATTCATTGCCAACATGTGGTTATAGAACGAAGCACTGTTGTCTGGTATTAAACACTGGTATTTAAAAGTGAGAAAACTGAGCAATTGTCACTTTTTTCAGTCTTGTGAACTGCTCAGGCATTTAATAATTTAACTTAATCGGAACAAACTGGCACTGAGCGAGGCTTATCTTAAAACGCTTCCAAAAGATGTTCGTTCACTGAATACACTAATAGTGGCATACAGTAACATTTACTGGGTTGACGACACTGCACAGACAGCCCACTAATCGGAATTAACTGATAATGAGAGAGAGGCTTGTCTTAAAACACTACCAAACTATGTTCGTTCACTGAATGAAGGGTGGAACACAGTTACTGGATTGACGTCACATGAATGTATACTGTTCAGAAAGAGTCTGTTACATGGACAGATAGCTCACTAAAATAACCTGCATGTTCTAGAACTCGTAATAATTATCGTAGGTTCTGTTCGAAATATCCTGGGAACTTTGAGTATGACTAGGCTTGCTAGACGTCCCGGTTTGACTGGGACAGTCCCTGTTTTTAGACAAAATCCCGGTATCCCGGCCGGTTTACTTCATGTCCCGGTAAATATTAAATTTGATTTTCTAGATAGCCAAAAAAGTCTAAAAGTAATTAACTGTGAAGGATTATTTAGGATAGGCCTAATTACTTTGTCATTTATTTCTGTACTGTAGGAAAAGTGAAAACTATATAGAAGAGTGATGGTCTGGTAATAAATAATATTGTCATCGTATCGTCTTGTCTCGCCAATCGTGGCGATGCGAGAGCTTGTGAAGATTTTTACAACAAGATTAAAACAAAAAAAAAAAGACTTTCTAAAAATGTCCTAGCCAATGAAAAGTACATGTAAATATTGTTCAAATTTTTATTCCTCATTCAAAGTGTTTCTTCTTACTTAAGTAACTTTAAAGTATTTAACATGTTAGGAATAAAATGTTTAAATTTATATGCTTATGTCATTTAGGTTTAGGTTCCTAATTAGTAACAATTGAGAATAAACTACCCTCAACACTCTAAAAATCCGCCAAGGGTGTGTACCCTTGAATACCCTCGACGCTGGGGGGGGGGGTATTCCGGCGTCCCGGTTGAACATTTCAGAAACCTGGCAAGCCTAAGTATGACGAACAAAAAAATGCCATGCCTGGGAAGTGTCTGCGAACGATAAGGGCTGGTTTCTTTGGAATCAATGCTGTGGGTATAAAAGCACCCAAGCCTTGATCGGGACAGCTGATATGTCGTATTATATGCAGGGCTGGAAGTTTTAAACCGGAGCATAGAACTGAATAAAAATAAACTGATTAGAACATGACATCATCACTGTTGCTTTACTGAAGTAGAGTTACGTTCCTAAGCAATATCAACGACAACACGACAGACCAAGCCAATGGAATATCTCGAGGGTCGTTACAAACTATTCATTTCAAGCTAATTTCGTTCGCATCAGTGCTCTGCTCGTTACTTCTTGTACTTATAAGAAGGTTTTTACTTGAGAGTTCTTATTGTTTGTTGCATTCTGATTGGGATATCTAGACATACTGTATGCAGTCCTATTCAGTGTGCGATTTGTAAGGGGGAGGAGGGCTCCCCCAGTGACTTGAACCATCGCATGCTATACATAATGCATAATAACATTGTAATTCTGTTAATGAACCTATTAGGCGTCCCCCTCTGGTGAATTCACAAATCACACACACTCTGCTCCAATTCCGTTTACTTTCCTTCTAATCCTTAAAAATATAATGTCATTCAGTGAATGTGCTGTATTCGTTAATTGCACATGCGGGTAAATAGGAAAGGACAGTTGGAAAAAGAGAGGAGAAAGTGTTAGAGAGAATGAGTGATGGAGAGAGAAATGATGCATGCAGTGGTGGTTTGCTGTGACAGGACTATGCAGAAGTAAGGATCGCTATTTATTCAAGGCGTAAAATATAAGTATACAAATTTAAGTATAGGCCTACAGAGTGGAAATAAGGGGTTTAATTTGCAGATTCAAGAGGGCAGTAGATAACGTTAAAATAAACATAAAACCAAATTTACATTTTTTGATAAGTTAATGGCGTAAGAGATAATAATTAGAACATTGGTCTTGCAGAATTTCAACAGCGCACTGCCAAATCGCCGTTGCGGACATTGACGTTTTCTGTCACTCATAAAGAATGCACAACAGAAACGGAAGACAGGTGTTGCCAAATTGAGCCTAATATGTGGTCCACGTAATAACCTTTGTACTTAATTTCCACGAAAACTACCAACTTAAAGCACGGTCAAAATTTGGGGACTTGTTTAAATTTTATTTTGAGAAAATATGGAAATGGAATTTTTTATTTGTTTCAACCGAAGGAATAAGCTATTAAAATCTTCACTTCCACTCTGTATTAACAGTTACCGGTATCTCTAGAGTTCGAAGTTGAGGTACATTTAACCTAAAGTTCCGTACATGCGAGGATATAGTAATGTATAGGCAGGGCCGTGGAAAGAAAGCAAGGGCCCCAGGTACAAATTTTCCCGGGCCCCCGTCAAATATTAAATTCACTATCCAACTCGCCCTTTATTAATGTATGCAACGAAAAGATTATGTAATGATATTACATAATTATTAAGTGCCAGAATGGTACCGGTACTTCACGAGATTGCCTGGTAAACGGGAAAATATCTGTCCGTCTGACTGCCTGTCTGTCCGTGTGCCTGTAAGCGCAATAACTCAACTACGCTTTATCGGATTTTCATAAAACATGGTAGGCCTATACCATTTATAAGCCTATTGATTTTGGACCAAATCAGGCACGAAATGGAAAAATACATTAAAATGTTCTAATTAGGAACAATTTTATCTGTATGTACCAGTTTAATCTTTTGAGAATTATGATTTTAAATGCCGAACGTTAGTGAGGCCTACTGTTGGGTCCAAAAGGATTTCTGCTTCTACTTTTTAAAAAATAGCCATTTTTCTTCAAGAATAATCCGTTTCAGATTAACTGATTAATTCCGTGTCACGCATAAACGCATAAAATATAACTTAAGCTATTTATTGACTTATAATCAATTTTATTTTAGAGTAAATTTAGAAAGTAAAAAATAAAACCTGGTCGGCCGGGCCCCCTTTTGAGTCCCGGGCCCCGGGGCTGTAGCCCCGGCTGCCCCTCCCTCTCATCGGGCCTGTGTATAGGCTACATACCGGTACTGCTACATACCGGTAGCAGTTGGCAAGATCCAAGATGTCCAAGACATAGAACGCTGCTTCTAGTCCGATCTGTATTCGCAGAAGCAATTATGTGCACCTCACATTAAGTTAACCCAGGGACGAGCAGAATGTGTGTCGTGATTATGCTTGCAATTGCGACCGTGAATGCAGCCCACTTCGCCCCACAACTCTGTCGTAATCCTCTTCTCCATATGAATGAATGAAGCAAATTCGATCCCATGAAGGGCAATAGTTTCATATGGTCAGCTAATCCACATGAACTCTGAATTTCTTGCTTATGAGCCCTATTTTTCATTGCTACACTGTATATATGAATTGTTGGTTGCGAGTTAGATCCTTCCATTCACCCCGGTTCCTTGTTGTGGACCAATGTACTCCCACAAACTTCTTTTATGTGTCGGCTCATCTATGATCTGCCTCAGTGTCTCTTTCCGATGCGCGGGTCCCACGTCGTTGTGATTTGTACCCATCTGCTGCTTTGTAGTCGAGCTAGGTGTCCTCTCCATTTCCACTTTAGTATAGTACTAAAATACCCTCATTTCTTTCCGCTCTTCACCTAAGTCTCGCTATGGGTTGCAAAGCCTATTTCTTAATCGGCGAAATCCCTCCACTCGGGACCTGAACTATTATTATATCACTGCATAGGCTATAACTCGTATACAGTGTACCAAGACCAGTGAAATAAACTTGAAAAGCATAAAGCTTGCATTATTGTTGCTATAAAACTGTAGAAAAACACATCAATATAAACAATAACGTGAAAGCGCAGGATGCCTTCTCTCTTCTCACGCAACTGACGGGGTTCGAATCATGGTCGAGACAAATTACCTAGGTGGGTTTTTTCCCACGACCATAAAATAGGCGCTAATTTGGGCATTACTCCGATACCGGTCAAGCGATTTGTTCCAAAATAAATAGGCTTCTTCCCATGCACGTTATAAGTGCGTTTACCAAGCTTCATGAAAATCCGATAAAGCATATTTGAGTTATCACGCGTACAGAAACACGGACAGACAGATAGACAGACGGACAAACATTTTCCCGTCCTCCACACAAACTCATAAAGTACCATTCTGGCACTTAATAAATAATAAATAATAATGATTTCGTTATATTAACAGAAATGTTACCACTACCATTATTTTTCAATTTTCAATATTCTTAAGAGGTGAGAAAGGAAATTTCCTTAGACGATACAAGAAACCAGTACCAAATAATTAAACTGACATATTTGTTCGTTATAAATCTTTATTACATATAGAGGATGAAGATAAATATAAAGCATACACTAGACGAGTCTTGAGTAATGTCTGTACAAGTTCCCGATGATTTATAATGGTAATTTAAACTTCATGCATTCTGAAAATTATGCTAGTAGTAAGAACAAGTAACATTTAACAAGCATGAGTGTTTAATTTATCGTATGTTCACACTCTGCATTATTTTCCGAAGTAACTCTTATTTATCTGTTTCACACACACACAAACACATTATGTACAAATATTATTTTTGTTAATTTGCTATAAAAATATGTACAGAGGGATTCACTTAGATTATGCAATGAAAGAGGAAGAACAATTATTAGGATATGAGTTATTATGAGCATTTAATCGAATTCACATATAGGTCGTTACAGTCTTGGAAATATATCGTCTAAGTACAATTTGAAGTTCCAGTCATAATTTAAGGCATAAAGATAATTTTATATTCACTTCCATTCACTACCTGTATGAGCGGATCTGTTTAAAATCTAACTGAAAATATTTTCATTGAAGTTCAGATCCGTTTATGGAATTATATACAGTAGGCCTGAAAGTATGGCTGTTTCATAGTTTCTCAAGATCGTTATAATGATCAATTGACTTGATTTGCTGCCTAATGTTTCTTTGCTTTAGAATTAATAAATTAGTATTTTTAGACCTTTTGTATGGCTCCAAATACATTTTAATTTTAACTCGTTATAAACTGATTATAATATGCAAATGTTGAATTCAAATTGTTTCCCTTCAAACGAAGAAGTAGAGATAGTCAGGAGATCCTGCTAAAAATGACGCCTATTTGCTGATGACATTGTCATTGGCTCTGTTATATGACTTTCTTTATTCCTTCGCTTGAATTTTTACAGAAGGGATCGATAATTTCAAATCGTAATATATACTAGCATAAGTAAATTTAGTTGAATAAAAACACTTTCTTTAACGCACTTTATTTTACCTTAGTAAACTTCTGGACGGCCGTTTCGCAGGTGGTGTTCCTGCATCATCAGCAGAGTGCCAGAGTTGCCAGAGTCACTCTCTGCTGATGATGCAGGAACACTACCTGCGAAACGGCCGTCCAGAAGTTTACTAAGGTAAAATAAAGTGCGTTAAAGAAAGTGTTTTTATTCAACTATTTGTTACACAACGCTAAAGTCGGACACAAGAATGAAGTAAATTTACTTGAAAATTCTGACGAGTGGTGCGCTGAACGTATAGATTGGGGAACGAATGGGCTCAACGTCTTGGTACTGAACCTGAGCGACGTAACCAGCACTGACTCCTTGGGAAGGTACGCCGTAGGCTTGGAGAGCACCGTTGGGGGCGTTGGGGGCATTGGGGGCGGCACTGAATGTGACGCGTTGAAGACGGCCGTCGGGGAGGAGAATGTGGTAGACTCCGCTGCTCTGACCGTCGCGTTCGCGACCAACTCGGCTGGGGTCGGCGGCGTTGCCATCAGCGAATTCAGCAGAAGAGTCCTGCTGTAATTCATAAAATAAAACAAAGGTTACACCAAATATTTAATAATAACAACCATATTATACTCTATTTATTGTTTGGGATAAACCATTTTAAAGCACTCCGGTATATAAACATGGTTGTTCCCCGGGTAACGACGGTTGGGTAAGTTATGCTAATAAGAGCAGAGTGACCAGGCGTCCGGCATTTGGAGGAGATGTCTTCCTTTTTAATTACAGTCCTCCCGCCCTCAAGGCATTTTAAAAATCCCCAAAATGTCAGGTATTTTGGAACAACGCTTTTTTTGCTGTTTGTTGTGATTTTTACCATCGTTAAAGACGTTTTATGTTTTTCACTGTTATTATTATTAGCCCGAAACCAAGACTTAAATCGTTGGTCAACGTGTTTTCTTGCCTTGATGTTTCGATTAAACTATTATCGGGAAATATACGAGAAATATGCCAGTTATATTTATTGTAGAAACACTTAAATAGTACAGTCCTATCCTGTTTAATAAATGTGTAAGATGTTAGCATTTATTTTGTTGTAATTCGATTTTTACCAGATTCCTTACACAAAATAACCTAAAGAGCAATAAATGTTGATTATACCGGTATGTCATACATTTTTATGAAATGTCCTCCATTTTTATTCATTTTGTTCTCCATAATATTTTCAGCATCTGGTTACTATGTTTAAAAGAAATAGAAGAACTAAAATTAAGGGTTTGACAGCTCCCATGCAGAAAATACGGTAGCAGGACCCTTTAATTTTAAGTAAACGTTGAACTATGGGATGTTAATTTGTTTCACATTGTCCAGAAAGGGTGTTTAAAATCTCACATGGCAAATAAGGAGGAAACTCGTGTTGCACGATTTATAGCCTACAGCCTAGCATCGACCAAGCGTATGTTATATTTAATAGGATTTAAAATAATGGCGTCCGGCACTTTGGATTTCATGAAATCGTTTTGGACTTTGCGACTGTGCTAATCCCTGCATAACCGAGTCATGTCAGGCGTTCACTATCATAAGCTGTATTTAAATCTATTTGATCAACAGAACGATACCTTCTCGTAAAATTCGAGATAAACCAAGCCTCACTTATATCTGTTTTGTTAATATTTTAATTTGATTCTGGCGATTACTTCTGCGAGTAATACAGTCTAGAAGGCAGTGCTTCTGAGAGATCCTTTCTTTTATTGTGAGATTAAGTCATGAATGTTGTCATGGGAATGAAAAAAGCTTATATTTATTTTGTTTTCGGCACTCCTGGAAATATCAATACACATCCCTAACTGATTACAACAATTTTATGTTTCTTAACAATCCTTTTATTTTGTAGAAGTTATCAGTATTTATTTATTAAGGAGCGCTATTTCCTCCTACATGAACATTAGACTGTCCTACATCACATGATCAGTTATATATATTATGTGTTCCGGCGTGATGTTTTAAAGCCTGCATACATTTATATTTCTAGAGTTTTCTTAGATTTTGGTGAACTAGGTTTTTCCTTCTAATAAAAAGCAAATAATTTATTAACAGTTGATATGAAATATATTTCCCTTTGTGACGTTATCAGCAAAGTGGACATTCTTCAAAATTGTTCTAGGAAACCTGTTGTGAGAAGTACCTTAAATATATAATGGAATTTATTGGTAAAGTTTCATGCCATGCCTTGAAACTCTTTTGCACCCTAGTATTTTCGTATTTTTATGCGGCTTTCAGATTTAAACAAACAGCCTAAGACAATAGTTTTCTCACTCTGCCTTCTACAATGAAAGAATATTTGCCAAGAAAATAATTAAACTTAAAATTCTTGCTATAATGTATTATAACCATCTTTGGAAAAGAACAAACTGATTATCTAAGAGCTGATTTATAGTTAATTCATTGCCAGGCTTGCAATGTTTGTACAGCGAACGTTAAGTCCACTAAGCACTTGCTATGGGGGAGGTGTGTAAGTTGTGTCGCAAGATGACGGAGAAATAAATTAGCTCCATTTTTTCTAGACATTTATGATGTTCATGAACATAAATGAATCGTCTTTTTTTATCATCTTTTTGTAGATACACCCGAAAAAATAGAGATACTGCTCTGAATTTTTGTCACAGTGCATTTTACGATGTGCGCAAGGAAATTACTTATCACATGTTTTGCATAGATCTTGGCTAATTAAAAAAAAAAATTAGTATCTTCAAACGTATCGTCCTCCTGTGTGAAATATTTTTTAAAACAAAAAGTATAAACATGATAAAATTACCGTAGTAATTTTTTAAATCAAGCATCAAAGAATGTTACATACAAATTCAGTATCTTATTTTAATATTTGTCGGAGGTGATAGATTTCAATTTGTAGCTAAAAGAAATATTTAAGAAACAAATTGAGATAATAAACTGAAATATGAAACTGAAACGATAATCCAGGCTTTGATTAAATGTGAAAAATTTCAAGTTTGTAGCACTATTATTTTAGAAAACTATTCTCAACACTTAGGTCATCCGTTAACTTGAGTCTTCAATCCCTGTATACACAGAGCAAGCCTGTTCATAACCTAATGATTTTTATGTTTCGCAGGATAAGAGTATTGAAGTACCATGTTTACTTGTCTATCATTAGATCAGGAATAATTTTAGAAAATTTTTTACTCTTGCATGTGGATGAGGTCATCGTTATGCAATGTAAATTTATGACAGGGCATTATATCAGCCCAACGCACGCTGCGTATTCGTCACTGTCCGAGGTGTGAACATGACGAGAACGCATGCGTGATTAGAGGAGTTAACGTATCGCCTTAACTAATCTCAGTGCACGCCTTATTACTGTATGTATTTTTTATGTAAGCAATCTATTCTCATTCATTAACGAGGTTACAGTGGTATTTCTTTCCATTTTATAGCTGTCTTGGGGTATGCAACTTTAGCAAATATAAATTTATTTTGAAATTTTAATTACATACTGAGTTTCTGTTTCATATTACAGTATTTTAAATTACTACGACCCTTTCATGAGTTTAGAAACGTAGAATTAATTTAGTTATTTCTGTTTTCTGATTGCTTGAATAGTGATTCTTAATACTTTAGTTTCCTATGGTGTTTTGCTTAGGATTATAAACGATGGTACGAAGAATCTACGAATTTAACGACAAATAATTTTAATTACGAAAAAATACTATTTTTCTGGCTGAAATGTATTAATGGGCACATTATTCATTCCATATAGAAGGTTTCTACGATTATCTCGGCCAACGATGATAAGATTTAGAAAAATAAAAGTGGCATGCATAGCAATGTTACAGTGTCTCATTACAAAAATAAAAAATAAGTTTTTTAAGGAATTACTACAAAATCTGTCTTCACATCGGAGTAATGTGTTGCATATTTATAAAATAGTCTTTTCTAAAGATAATTGACATAGTACCAGAATCACATCTACAATGAAAATATTTTAAAAAATCTAATGACTATTCTAATTGACATGACATCATTATGCTTCAAAATAAAGAAATCAAGAAAATAAATGTTACTTTCGGCAGATAGTTGTTTCTTTCAGTGTTATGGCTTGTGGAAGAGTTTGTCTAGACTATGTTTCAGAGACGAGAACTCTAATCCTACAAAGAGAAGAAGGAGACACTGAATCAGATTTTATGATAGAAGAATAAAACTTACGAATTCATTTTTGATAAAGAAAAATAAAAATAGAGAAGAAGGACTCTCTTAAGTCGAAACAGGCATTTAGATAAAAAAATAAGATTAATTTAGTTATTTAGGAGCGCACTGTACCTAATAATTACTTCTCAAGAATCACAGGCTACTTCATTTATACTATATGTAAGATTTCAATTATATTTTGACTTGGCGTACTTTTGCATTTGCTGAAAATATTCGAATAGAAGACTTTTCTTGGAATACATTTCGTTCGGAGACAGGAGTTTCAATCAATTGATTGCGAATTCAGTGTAAACAAATCCACATAGTAAATTGACGAAATAGGCGAACACGTATCTTGCATAATAATATTGCTTACTATTACACCATTGCCATGCATTCTTAGCCAAAGAGTTGGTACAGAATGCAAAACAGTAAGATGCAGTCCACATTTCCCTTCCATCACGTTCATTTAAAATGCTTGTGTAAAACGCTTTGGCAATGTTGAAAGTACATATACTAACGTTTGTAAAAGACTGTTAAGTAATCGAGCTAAATTACACTACATGTAGCCAACATTGTTTGCATTATTTGGCAGTGTAAATAATTTTAAAACAATGGACATATCCGTCTAGGAACATATTGTGTCTGGAAGACCTCGCACCGGACTTCTTGGAAGTTGACGTGTGGTTCAGATAGTGTCTGTTGTTCACGAATGACTGCCGTGTACGTGGTTTCCGGTCAACTTAATGATTTCCTTGTGTCATGTGTGGAATTACTCAATACCAGAAAAGTCCAGTGGCGAGTGCATAGTTGTTACTTTTCCTGCGCAAGACTAAATCTTATTGACATTTCTGTCTTTATGATCAATCTTCTTATAAATCGCACATTACACGCAAATGATTGTTTTCTTAACAGACAGCTTTCTGCAAAAAAATTATAATTACTTCTGGAAGCTGTGGACTAATCATTTCGTGAATTTAATACGGAGTAAATTTTAAGAAATTAGTTTAATGCACTTGCTCCTAAAACGCAACATTAGGCATTATTGGACCTCCCCTACATGTCTCGTATGTAATGTTTTCAATAGGTTAACATAAAGTAAAGTGATCCCTATACAGGCCATGGAGACCCAAAGGGTTCCAGAAGGTTGAGGCTCCCAGATTTTGGACATTCGGCACATGAAGGTGGTAAGGTTGTCAGCCTTACGCACCGCCCGCCTTTACCCCAGGAATGCTCCTGGTACTCATTTCTGTTAGAGGCTGAGTCGACCCCAGGGCCATAGTGCCACCAGAAGGATTAGGCCAATTGAAAAACGCCAACGATCTCATCGGGAATCGAACCCGCGACCTTCCGGTTTGTAGCGCAGCGCCTCAACCATTACGCTACGGCGTACCCCAATAGGTTAACATACCTAGCGATAATATTCCCCGGCATTAATTTTATCGTTAAAATTAAAATCTAATTATGTGGGACTCCAATGCAGAAAATTGTTGACTGTGCAGTTACATTTATCAACTGAGACTTTCCTTTTCTTCACGATTAGGCTTCTGTACTCTTTAAAGGTACAGAGAACTGAAGGCCTACGCTTATTTCCGAATTTTATACCTTAGATATCATTTAAGTGGTCTAGCATGAACTGAAATTCATTTAGCTGTAAGTGGGATTACTATGTTGTTATGAGATTCGGACTTTGTGGGTAGTATTACTGAACGATTAAATTTTTATTAAATTTTTTCCTTCAAAGATTTAATATCTAACAATAAAAAAAATCTATTGTTCAAAGATTTCATCGTGAATAAACATGATATTATGTTTCTCGCACGCAAGAAGAATTTTGTTTCGTGAAACTTAAAGATTAGGCATTTGATATAACCAGAATTACTGTTATTTATTCCACTATATTTTGGGGTTCTTCTACTTTCCACGGTGTTATATACTTTGTGCAGATGAGTTAGAAAATACACAATATATTTGACTCGGGTATACATCAGCAAAATAAATTAAATATATCCTACATACACGCTGTCGTTAATATGTTCTTAGTAAAGAAACTAATATTTGGCACAGCGAAAAGTTGCCCGTTGAACTTGAAGAGTAAATGTAGTACACTCGTTATTTTTCTTAAATAAAATCGATGAAAATGGGTAATTCAAGTTTATTGTTGCTGTCTTTCTGGTTTTTGTATAGTTAGATGGTTTATAGCTCGTGAAGAATAATAATAATTTACTTTGCAGTTAATAGTATATAAAATTTTGACAATTGATGTTTGATTTTTCCCGTAGATTTCCACAAAATTAAGTACCTACCTTTTCAATTAATATAACTCACCTCAGTGGTCGTTGGCACTTCAGTGGTAGTGGGTTGTTCGGTGGTAGTTGGTTCTTCAGGTGGTCCATAGGAAGGTGGTGCATAGTAGTTACTGTTGCGGGATGGCAGGAAAAACTGTCTTCCAGATGGACGCCATCCTGAGGGTGGGTACGGAGCTTCTTCACCACCTGAAGGCGCTCCGTAAGAGTCGCCGCCTCCGCGGAATCTTCTTGCAGGAGCCTCGGGCTCTGCAGAGACTAGCACGGTGGTCAATAGTATGGCAGAAGTTAGAACGAGGACCTGTAACAATAGAAATTACTTTTAAGGAGCTACTGAAAATTGAGAAGGGATATAGAATAAATAGATTGTTCCCTTGCATTAAACTACGTCAATTATTTCCCCCTTGTGCCCTATATGACAGCAACAAACTGTTAATTATTATTTAAAGATCATGCTGCTAAGTTGCAGGATACGGTGTTCATCAAAAGCATATAAACACACAAAACTAAAGGTGATTAAAAATTATATTAAGAGCAATATTTTTCACCAAAAGCACACCGAATTTTTCTCATGCATCAGCAGACTGAGGATTGTGTACTAACTAATCTTATGATGCATTTAGGTATTTGGTGCACTCTTGCTCAAGATTATTGTACGTTACATACAAGCAAAACTTAATCTCTGCGTTGTATAAGTTTTTTTTATTTATTATTATTTAAAAAAATTTAATTACCATTCTTAACGAAATGTTTAAGTCGTCTATGCCTCATATCTTCATGGTTCTTTTGCAGGCAATAAGAATAACACAGTCTCAGCTTAGTAGTAAATTTGACGTCGTTGTGATTATAATCGGAGTAGCCTAAATGTTGTTACTTCGAAGAAAAACTTTTGCACTTACCCTTTATAGAGTAAGAGATGGGAAATACTGTAAACGGTTATTTAAAAAAATCTTCGATAGTTTTCAATCTTATGGTCATGGTGCTTTTACGATCACGATTTTTTTAATATAATACATACTTTCATGGGCATGTAAAAAAATTTTGCTGTTAGTATGATATTAAAATTAATACAAACAGAATTGGTTTTAACTTATTTTAAATACAGGATGTTTTTTACGCAGATTTCAGGGTCTGAAGATCGTTCCATGTTCGATAATAATCGATACTACACCTTTTTCGAAATGGAAATCAGTCTCGAAATGAGTATCATCATGATACCGTTACATCACAGGTAATAAGCATATTATAATATGATTGAAGAAATATAAATTTTAGTAATTAATTTGAAAATAATTATTTTGATGCAAGATTATGAGCAAGACATTCAGTTTTCGTTGAAGGCTGATAAGGTCATTTTTGGTTATATACTATATGATATAATATTATAATGATTTTTAAAACGCATTATTAAGTAACAAGAAATAAGTAACAAAATATCCAAAACTAAAATTAAAAATTATTTATTTTGTACAGATATCACTTTACCTTCATTATTGGATGTGTTAGTAGATACTTCCAGCACTTGAAGTAACTGTAAGTGAATTCAGATGAAACTGATGCCTGGAGGGTTGCCTGATGAGCTTTTATACTGATAGAAAAACTTGGACATCAAATACGAGTGACATTGGCCCCATAATAATTACATCACAGTGTCCATTGTGTGACACACGACGCGATGAGAAGGCGTACGTATTGGTGACAACCTCTATCGGCCAGATACGTGGGTCACATCACTAATATGCGAGATATTTCTGTCTTCTCATAATCGTCATCATGATAAACATCGGCGGCATTTCACTTACTGAAAGCAGGTTCCAATTATGGCTATAGTTAACGTGATCTATTTCTGTACACTCGAATGAGCAGGTTTTGCCAGCTGAAAGTTTGGAATTAAAACTTAAAAAAAAAAAAAAAAAAATGAATAGGCCTACTTCGTGGCCATTAATTTATTCTTTTCCTTATTTTTATTTATTTATTTCTTCTTCTCTCTTCTTCTTCTTCTTCTTCGTCGTCTTCTTCTTCTTCTTCTTCTTCTTCTTCTTCTTCTGATTTTAGGGTATCGTATTCTTGACTGATCGAGGGCGGGGTATTAAGTTATTTTACTTTATGCGAAATTGTGGATATGATAGGGATGAGAAGTCTCCAAGTAAATCCGAAATTGTATGCCTTAATAATGAATAGAAAGAATTCTGCAAACAAAAACTCAAACTGTTAGATTGGTCGGAGTGGAATTCGCTTCCAATATTCAAAGAGTTTACGACCAGAATTCAGACTCTTTTAAACTAACTGGGCAATGATAAATTTTGGTGCAATATTAAGGTAGTAATTTGGGATTTTAATGTAATACAGTGAATTCACTTCATACTTAATTATTAATGATGATGAGTGTTCTGGCCGAAAGCAGATCCCGACCCCGAACGAAGCCATGGGATGATGACCACATCTCGCCCCAAGCTACCGTAGAAATTTGTCATTGACTATCGCGAGATAGGGATGAAGAGAAACAACACTATGCCCAATCCTGAACCCAGGAAGGGAATTTCCACTACTGAGTGAAAAAACCCCGACCTGGCCGGGAATCGAACCCGGTGGACGGCAGCCACCTACCAACTCCCCCGCGGCTGCGGATTCAGACTTGCAATAATTATGTTGAAGTAATATTATTTTAAACATGAGGTTTTTCACATCAGAATTACCCCAAAAATATTATTCTTATCAGCATACATAATCAGATAAACTTTCTGCTGAGTAGAGAATTTATAGTACGTACTAATTCCAGCACTCTGTTAATAACAAATAGCATAAAATTAATCCCAGCCCTGTTTTGCAGTTCACGTAGCATCTCCTCGTACTGCTTCCAAATGCCCTAATTTATGTGGCTACAAGTGTCACCTGCTGCGTTACAAGGTAATAATTCACACAATAGAGAACTCTGCTTGTCCACGTTGTTTTATTCCTTGGATGTCCCCTGACTTTACACATGGTTATGATGCATACATAATGAATATATGTGAATGTATGCCAAATAATATGACTTTACGTAGCAAACTATCTTAAGCCCTAAAGTATTAATTACGCAACAAAATATCCTCGGCTTTAATGTTGGGAATACATTACGGTTAAAATAAAGTACAAGGTGGATGATGTGTGAGAGTAACGCAGAGTGGTTTCTTTTACTTCCATGCTGTGAAGATGTCACTGTTAATGCAATAATTTCACATCACTTTGTCTGCTGGTATAGGAATGTACATATCTTACCCTAATTAAGCAGTCAAGATATGAAATTTGAAATTTTACTATGTTGGAAGCTCGTAGTTGTTTTTGTCTTGTCACATACTAACGCCAAGTTTATGAACGAATTACCGTACTTTATCTTTTCAGACGACTGTACTATGTCTTGGGTATGTGTAGTAAATTACACAGTAATGCACAACGGTAGTGCGCTGAGTTGGAATTATGTGAGTTTATATTTTATACAACATTTTTGGAAATAATTAATTAATAAAGCAGTGTTAATGATATTCCGAGTTCTAAACCTATTCAAAACATCGAACTGGTTGAAATTAATATTTTTCCGGAATGGAACTTAATCAGAGTATACAATTAGTTCGAACAACTTTTGCCTATGAGGGAGCCTATAGATGATCGTTCTCCCACATACCGGTACCTCTAATGGGACTTTTTAACGAGCCTTCAATCCTTCATAGATTGGACCATCACTTAGGAAGGCCCGTAGATGGCAAACGAAGAGGGTGCTTATGAAATAACAGTAAATTTTACCTAGGGATTTCTCTTCAGGTTATTTGATTTAGACCAAAGTTCATGCTAGGGATGACATAGATGACATACATATATTGGTAAAAAAATGACTTACTACAATTTATCTTAAGCCTTTAACAAAAATTTACTACCTTTAACAAACATTAACTATATACCAGAAGAAACATTACATTCAAATGTACAGATAAAATTACAAATGTACAGATAAATTTTCAATGACTTTTCAGACATATGTTAAATATACTCTATTGATGAAAGTAAACATATAAAAATATAATGTTTTAGACTTAAATTTCTAACAGAACACTGGATACACTTTCAGGTAACATGTTACCTGCATGTTTTATAGCATCTGATAATATTCATTTCAGATCATGCATAGTGGATTTTTTTTTGCGAACAATGGCAGAGCTGAAACTTAGCAGTAAGACGAATGCCTGTAATAATTTTGATGCCGTTGTTTCACATAACACCCGCAAGATGACGTTGGTTTCTCTCATCAGAATTGTAAGGGTCAGACAAGAAATAGACGAGATCCGAGCTTTCGAAAAATGCTGTGGTGCAACCTGAAAGATTTGCCATGTGCGATAATAGTATCGCAAATCTTATACATGAGTTTATGATATCCAAGTTAACGATAAATTTTATCCAAATTGGTGAACACAGCCTTAAGGGTTAACAGCTCGCCAAAATAACAAATACTTCTTGAACAAAATCCTGAACTTGCTGCTCATCAGATACAACATTATGGGATTGAAGCATGTGTTAGAGAAGAATAGACAATACGATATGAAACTAATATATAGTGTCATGGTAGACCCTTGATCTAATAACGACCAAGCTACAAGCACTCGAATCAGGAAATTAGGGACGTAGCTAATGCAGAATACAACAGTGAGGGCCACCACCATCTCTGCTAATCTCTTCCTGCCTTTGGCCTGTTCAGTGGCTTGGGTTTCTCCTGGCATATTACGAATACTTTTCCTTAGACCCATGGCCACCCTGACATACGTCACAGAAATGACGACGATGGGTATTACACAGTATACTACCAGCTGTGCTGTCCAAATATTACGAATATACTCTTCTCCGTACTCCGTTGCAGCAGAGAGGCACCTTTCTCCTTGAAGAGAGGCGGAGAAAAGTGAGGGAAGAGCTGTGAGGATTGCTATACACCATACAAGAGTGATGTAAACAAGGCTGGTCTTCTTATCGGAGAAACACATAAACCCTGTCTTGTGATGCATAGATCGAACAGTGACCAAATATCTTTGCAGACTGAGAGCTACAACCGAATACACTGACACTCCAACTGATAGATCTCGAGTCATCATGAACAACTTGCAACAGACCATCCCAAGACCCCAAGTCTTGGATGTATTGTCTATATAACTGAGAGGTAAATTTATCAGCAGAGTCAGGACATCCCCTACGGTTAGGTTTGCAATGCATGCATTTGGACCAGTTCTCATATCGGGATTAAGAATGAATATAATTAAAAGTAAAGTGTTTCCGAAGATCCCCAAAAGGAAAACTAATCCCAGTATGATAGGTGCTAAATACAGTTGTAACATTAAGAATCCCAATACATAATTTTCTTCCTTGTGAATGGAAAGGTGAGGAATCACACAATCCATAAGACCAAATGCATCGTCCCATTTTTTGTTTAAGTTCTTACAGTAAGGAGTGTTTGTGATATATACTCCATAATACCGAATCAATTGCCATGTCTTTTTTAACTCACAATCACATGTATCAACCCAGTCATTTATATCCAGGCGCTTAAGATTCTTCAGATTTATGAAGTGTTCAGCTCGGTAGGTATGAAGATTGTTGTTGCCAACCAATGATAGTTTTTCTAGATCTCTCAGATGGACCAAAAATTCCAAATAAATGATCTCATTTATTTCAAGCCTCAAAATCTTAAGTTTCTTGTTACCCAGGAAGGCATTATTATGAATGTGAGATATTTTGTTGCGAGATAAGTCTAAACTTTCTAAAGTTTCTAAACCATTCGATGTACCACAGTTGAAAAACGTTTCCGCAGAGTGTCTACCAAAAACGCCTTCCTGAATTTCAGTTATTTTATTCCCCTTAAGAAATATATACTTCACACTTTTCAGACCATTAAAAATTCCAGGTTCTAGTTTGGTGACACCACAGGCATAAATAAAAACTTCAGACAATTTTTTAAAGTCACACATGTCATTTATTTTCATAATTAATTTGCTGAATTCAATTTTCAGTCGCAGAAGATCGCGCCCGAGCTTCAGAGCACTAATTGCAAAAAAGCTCTTACTTTGGCTTATTTCAAGCCCTTGAAACGCTAAATTAGAAGGCTTCTGTAGCAAGGTAATGTCGATATTTCCTTTTAGGTGAAGCTGTTTAATATGAAGTACATTCTTCAAGAAAAGAGACGCAACATTGGCATTTATCCCTAGAAAGAACATAATTTGTATTCTTTGGAAAACGTCCCCATCAACTACTGTTAGAGGATTATTATGCAGGTACAAAGTGTGAAGTCTTGGTAGTTCGTCTATTGTATTCCTACTTATATTCTTCAATAAGTTGAACCGTAGGTCTAAAATATTGAGATTCTGAAGGTGCTGAAAAACATGTTCGGGCAGTTCTTCCAACCAGTTTCTTTTTAAACTCAACTTACGTAGGTTAAAGAGTCCCTGAAAAGTGTTCGTTGTGAGTTTTATTAGTTTAAGTTCATTCAGTTCTAACGTAGTTAAATCTTTTTGATTTGCGAAAGCACCATCTTCCAAAAGCAATATTTCAGTCGTTTGCGACATAGTAAATACTTTCAGGCGATTCATACCTGCGAAAATTTCTTTGGATATATTTTTTAGTTTATGCTGGTATAGACTGAAAGAAGTCAAACTGCTTAAACCAACAAATGCAGTAGATTCGATAATACTGATTACATTTATGCGAATTGAAAGATGTTTTAAAGTTACTAATCCTTCAAAAGCATATCCTCCAAGGTCCTGAATTGGATTTGAATCAAGGTTTAGAGTCTTCAAACTTATCATTCCGTAGAATGTGTGGGTACTCACAGATGAAATCTGGTTAAAAGCTAAGTCTAATTTATTTAGTGATGTTAGCGGCTCGAATGTACCAGATGGGATGGTTTTGATTCTGTTGTGTGACAAATCTAACCACCTTTCTCCAATTGAAATAGATTCATTGTCAGAATGAAAATTTCGGAAGATGTCCGCAGGAAGAGTTTCTATGTCGTTCTTGCTAAGATTAAGCATTCTTATATGCGAAAGCCCCTCAAATACTCCTGAGTGAAGGGTGTCTATGTAATTTTGAGACAAATCCAGGTATGTTAGATTACTTGCACCCTCAAAACTACGAGGTAAGAGAGAGACCAGTTCATTCTGTGTTATTATAAGACGTTTTAAATGTTCAGCATTTCTAAAAGCACCTGGTTCCAAACTCCCTGTTTGAGTAATACGTAATTTCAATATGACCGTGACATTAGAAACGCCGTTTGTTGATATTGTTGTAATGTTGTCTCTCACCACAGATACGTAAATACCTGTAGGAATCGCTTGCAATTGAGCATGCCAGCAGCAGGTATATGATCGAGTACGAAAACATCCTCTCTTCAGTGGACAGTCTGTAAATATCAGTGGCAGAAGAGTCACTAGGATGAGCAGAGTGGACATTCTGTGAAGAAAAAAGTGTCACATTAAAAGTGTCATATCATCAATTTCAAAATTTGATCATACAAAATTATTTTACTGTGCTATATAGGTAATTGAAAATGCCAGTAACTTACAGTGAGATTCAGGAATCATTTGCACTTTCTTAAAAATGTATTTCACCTAGTTGGTGTATTATGTGTTTTATGAATTGTATTAAGTTCTTAATGAGCGGAAGTAATATACCTTTTTAGTAAATGTTGGTTCTACCAATTAAAGTGAACTCATTATTATTCTTTGCTCGTGTGGTTATGAAACGTGTATCAATATGAAGAATAGGGGTAAAGCAATTATGGTGTTTTAGGCTTAATTTTTACTTGGTTAAATATTTTATAAATTCTACTATCAATTTTATAAAAGTCAGTCCAATATACAGTGAGCGATATAGTACTTTCATCTCACTGTTATAAAGTTGATAATAATAGTAAAATCAGGTAAACTGATGTAAAAAAAGTGTCAGAATGCTTTTTGGGTTTAGTTTCCCACTCTACTGGATTTCAACACGCGATGTTCGGCGTTGGTATGCGGTCTCTGGCTTGCAGACCAACACTCCCATTGGCTGACAACGACCTTGCATGTCATTGGTCTGTTCCATACGGTCCTGCAACCTCTACATATAGCTAAATAATGCATACACTAACCACATTAGTTAAGTGCGCGAGCGGAGGCGGCAGCCGAAGCGAAGCGCCCTTGCATTTTCGAATAATGTACGATACACTGTTTGTCGGTTTCGAAAATGTGGCATATTATATCTTCCAGGGAGTTGTCTGACCATTATCATGTTGGCAGCTGATTCCAGCACCACGTGACCCATCGGCTTCTTCCCAGCATGCACCTGCGCTGTTTCTAGCAGCTGATTCTGTATTATCGTGATTCCTTTCTGAGCGCCATTTTAGGTTAGTTTTTTGTGAACTTCTTACCGATTTTACCCATATTTAAAATATTCTTAGAAACAAAATGTGCCTATATATGGATTCTAAAACTTCTGGAGAATAATATTACATGCAATTTTGCCGTTTTTCGTGTGTAAAAAACAAAATTAACGAATCCAGTAGAATGGGAAACTAACCCCTGCTTTTTTTTAATCAGTGATAATTGCAATTATGATATGCAAAAAATAAGTAATTTTTTTCAATCGATTTCCGAGTTAAACTCCAGATCGATTCATTAAGCAGGGCTTACGGAAGAGCAAAGGTCTAGTTTTTAAAAATCAGATTAAAATCGTCCATCATCAGCAGAACAGATTTGTGATATATTGACAATCGCACACTCACATAAAAATAACATTTAAAAAAAAAGGTAAATTGGCCGGCTAAGGGGTTTGAACCAGAGACCTCCAGAATGCGAGTCCAAGACGTTACCACCTCGCTCGGTTTAACGTTGTAGTTTGATAAGCATATGTGAAGGAATATTTGGCTAGTGTTATTTGTAAAATCTAAATGTATTGCATCTTCCAAAGCCGTATATGAACACTGTAAAACAATATGTTGTCATGAGAACTAATTTGCATTTGATAAATTCTTTCTAATTTACTACCATAATACAGGCGCTCCGAGCATTACTCCGGTACCGGTCAACCGATTTGGTCCAATATCAATAAGCTTCTTCCCATGGACGTTATAAATACGTATACCTAGTTTCATGAAAACCCGATAAAGCGTATTTGAGTTATCGCGCGTACAGGCACACGGACAGACGGACATACAGACAGACAGACATTTTCCCGTCCCCCACACAATCTTATAAAGTACCATTCTGGCACTTAATAATAATGATAATAAAGTGCATAATGGTACCAATTGTTGCATATTTACATAAATATATTCAGTGAGATCAGGCTGGCAGTGACAATAATAAATTATTGGTAATGGTGGAACAAATCGATGTCAATGCGAGGGATTACAATGCGACAATACAGAGATATAAATCGAGCAGTTAACATATCATGTAAATTTCTTCGTTATACCATACATCTTGTAAGTGGATAGATATTTTGTTAAATAAATGTGCGTGGAATTTACTGTTCAATATTGGAGAAATGAGAGGTTTTTAGTTTAAAAGAGGTATACATATTTTTATATAACTTACAGCATGAAGTAAAATAAAATTATGAATTGATTTTACTTGCCTTGTGCACCTTCAGGAAGGAGCGTTATAAGCTCAACTGAATAAAATATTGTTGCCTACCAGGAAGCACTGCCAGCTTGGATGATATCGTGAGATTATTTACGTTACAATGTTGGACGCAAGCACTAAGTTGGGTGGAGTGGATATGACAGTTAATGGTAACTGCATTACATTAATAGATTTCCCATGTGAACATAAATAGTTATGCTTCGCATTTAACACGTATGTCACCCATTCTCTTATATTATTCTGGATTTAAATAATTCAAATAACAAGCATTAGACACCCATATAGACAAATGGGCATATACCAGCCAAGAGTAAGTAACATTAACATATTCGTGTAATTCTGCACTCATGATCAATTAAAAACTCCTCTTACGAGGAGATCCTGCTACTTCGACGGTTTAATATTATAATGAGACTCCAAATTCGTGGCCCCGGATGTATGTAAACTAAAACTAAAACTAAACTCTGTGGCGCTACATCCCTGGAGGGACTTGGCCTACCACCCGACCGCTGCGTCATCTCCCGTAGGCAGATGGCAGGATTGGGGGGCATGTGGTCAGCATGCCGACACCCACGGCCGTTATTGGTGGTTTTCATGACCGGAGCCGCTACTTCTATATCAAGTAGCTCCTCAATTTGGAATCACGAGGCTGAGTGCACCCCTACCAGACCTCCCTACCTCAGAAAAATCCGAGGAGGTACCGGGAATCGAACCCAGGTCGACGGATCTGTAGTCAGCGACGCTAACCACAAGACCACGCCGGCGGACGGATGTATGTAAGAATGCACTGAATATAGGATTTTTCAAAAGCCTTAAGATGATGTAGCATTCGACATTATTATGAAGCAACTCGCCAGTATTATCTGTTCTCTGTCACATAACCGTAGCCTTCGAACAAGAATATCATAACCGCTTTGAATAACATCTAAACGTAACATTTCTATAGTTAAACTAGCTATAACATTTGTAGGATTAAGGTATTTCCTCCGACAGTTTTATTAATACTCTTCCAGGTAAGCAAAATTTTTCAATTTGTGTGGGAATTACTGTATGTTGAATTCTCTGTTGAACTCTCGAGTTCCTGTTTGTCAGTAAGTTGGCTAGCTAATTAGTTAATTTGGAAAACGTCCTGGTAAGTGTATAATTTCTTCCCAAATTGTGCTTATGGTACATAGTTTGGTATATGTTTTGTCTAACAATTATCCAAGTGCTCTGGAAATTTGAATAGGTGTAAAAATATTTCACTGGTGGAAGAAGCGGGAGGCGTGGATAGTGCATTTCTGAAGGATCACCATCTTATTTGAAGCTAAAATAAAATACTGCTATAAAATTTATTGAAGATAGAAAATGTATCATATATATATATATATCATGTAACAACAGTCCCAGGTAAAGTATGTAAGTTGTTATAATTTGTCTGTGCCTGTTTAATAATTGAAGGGGCTAGTTCCATAAGGGCGTAAGGCACATCTTGAATTCTGAGCTTTTAACATTTATGCCTTCTCCTCGTATATCTTAAATACTCAATGAACAATTTACACTTGTGCCTTAAACCTCTGCTCAGTCATAAGAAAAGACCTGTGCTTGTAAGTGGTAACATTGCTTAGAAACATTAAGATTTCTCACAACTTTGCTGTTGTGCCTTACGCCCTTATGGAACTAGCCCCTTCAATTAGATTATCTTTTTCAATCATATCTTTAAAAAATCACGATAGATGCACAACCATCTTCACTTTTCTGAAATTGAGGCGAGGTTGGGATTGTGTGCAGAATGGATACCTCGAATCCCAGTTCTGTGAAGGAAGCTGAGTATGAATAGCTTGCTGCTCAGTCAATACTTTTTCATGTGGGAGTCCAGAAGATAGCGGAACATTGGAACATATGCATTGAAAACACAAAGATTGTTAAAATATGCTAAAGCGATTGTAAGGCCTCTGTTGCTGTTTAATTAAATAAAAGAAATGATTTGTACGCGTATATAGGTAGTGCAATAACATTTAAACAATTTTACATAAAATAAATACATCTTAAGTGATTTTTAAAATGTTAGAATAATTCTAAAAGAAAACTAAATTCTCCAATTGCTGTGGTGTTTTATTGTTTTATGTAGTCCGAAGAATTCACACCGAAATTTAGGTTACTTGTTTATAAATTTACAGTATACACCCTATGTATAGCATTTTGTTTAAATAAAGACTATTTGGAAGCTGGTGAATTTCGTAACAACTCAAAGACTGGTACTTGGTCTTATAATATTATAGAAACAGGAACTATGAATGATAACAGCAAATCATTGCAGTGGAATTTGCAATGATAGCGAAGGGCCATAATATGTCCTGTAAGTTGCCCATAATTAAATAACAATATGATATATAAGTAAACTTTGGTTATAAAAAAACCGACAGATAGTTTTTCCTTAACCTTATTATACCGACAAGTGCTCATTTATATATGTATCACCTCATATGGCTCTGAATTTAAAAATATAATTGATTATAAAACTTATCTCCAACAGTAGCTCTCCTACAGTTTGATAAAATTGAAATTAAATATTAACTTACACAGATAAATAATTTTCTGTAATGCAGTAGTTCTTTTTGGAAATCCATTAATTTATAATTTTATTGAGCATTCTATCCGCAAATCTCTTGCTTTTGGTGACTAATAGCTTCACATTTTTGCGTCATGCGCATTTAAGAACTCTCGTCACATACACTTCCCCTTTGTTTTTCCTTTCCTACGCGATTGACCTTCACCGGCATCTAGTTTCTCCATTCAACAACCCATCCGCAGCTATCGAAATAATCAAATTATCACAAGGATAGCGTTTGTTTTAGCAACAGAATACGTTGTTAAACTATGATGTCACTAGCTATTGTCATTTCATATAAAACGGAATTGCCAAAAGGAAATATTTGCATGTCGGATGGAATTCCTATGGTGTGCCACTTTTATGAAGGTTGTTAAGATAATACCATAAGCGTCGTTTGTTACACAGCAATAATTAACGCAGCATAAGAGCTTTCATATTGGAATAAAATATATTACTATAGTTTATCTTGTTTAGTTTATCTCGTTAACTCGTTATAAATTGCTATAATTTATCTCGGAATTCATCGGATACCAAGAACTGGAAACAGTTTACTAAATAATTATTACTATTAGCCTGTGTAATATTTCTCTGCAATTACCCTAACGATAATATAATGATTCATTTAACCTTTTCGCTTCTACTGGCGTATAGGCTAAATGCGTCACTTCCAACAATTGTTTAAAGCAGATATAGGCCTATAAGACTAATGGAGTGTTGCTTTATGTAAAATGTGAGGATTTTAATCTATGTATGACCATATATTATTTATGGAAGCCAGGTATTATAGTAATTTCTTTTCCATTAATTTCTTATTTAGAGCCCGCTGAGTGTTTCACGTGATGATTGAATAGGCCTATATAACCCAAAAATTCAGCTCTGAATTTCTGAAGAGGTTAAAGATGCTGTGCGATTGGAAATAAATCGAATAATGGACCAGCTAGCAATTCAAAATAATGAGCCAATTGAAATAACTTCTAAAGAAGGTAGGTCGGGAGAATAACAGCCCTCTGGTAACCAAGAAACTGATAATGTTCAGAAGATTTCGTATAATATGTATACTGAAGCTGTAAAAAGGAAAAAAAAGCTCTTATAACCCAAGAGATATCAAAATATTTCTTAAAAATAACAGTAATAATAATAATAATAATAACAATAATAATAATAATAATAATAATAATAATAATAATAATATTTATTTTGCATGGCAGAGTTAAGACCAAATGGCCTTTTCTTCCACTCAACCAGGTTGACTACAAAATACATCATTTTATACACCTTCAAAAAATAAAATAAATTTAATAATAATAATAATACAAAATAATACAAAATACTAGCAATAAAATAATAATATAGTTGGTATATCCTGCATTAAAACATAAGAGAAAAGTGTATCCAGTTATCAACGATCATGCTATTGAGAGATTTCATATTTTGCAAGACTGAAAAAATTCACCTTTCCTAAACACAACCCAACTTGCCAACTTATACTTCATCATAGATTAATATCGATGACATTATACAGCACAAAAATGAAGCAACAGGAACGCAATCCTAGATCCAACATGTCCTCAAGTATTTTACGCTTATTTTTAAAACGCTTACATACATCCTGTCACGTAGGGATTGATAAACGAACCACATATTATTCTTGTTCTCATGCATCCTGTGAATGATGCTTTCAGTTTCTCGCCAGGATAGGCCTACTCTTTCTTACAATGTATATACATTAACGGTTTGCCATCGGTCGTTGAAAGTACAATGAGGTTGTTTGGTGAGAATTGTGAAGTGTACAGAAAAATACAAGATAATTCAGATGATGTTACACTCCAAAATGATCTTCGGGAAATCAGTAGGTGGGCTTCTATAAATAAAATTAAAATTAACGACAGTAAAAGTAAATCCATAGTATTTTGTAAATCGAGAGCTGAAGTCTTATTAAGCTACATTTTGAACGAAGAAGCTATACCACAGGTAGATTCCTGTAAGTACTTGGATATAAACTTATCTACTAGCTTGGGATAGGACCAACAAGTAAATTCAGTTACTGGGAAGATCTGGAGAGCATTGCATTTTGTCATGCGTGTACTGAAAAAGGCAATATCGCTTCAAAAGAATTAGCGTATACAGCTTTAGTGTGTCCGATAATGGAATACGGTGTAGTTTGTTAGGATCCGTGCAGGGTAAATCAAATAGACTCTTTAGAAAAAAGTTCAGATTCAGGCATAAAAATTGTCGAAGGGGGTTGGAAATATGGGGACAAAAAGGTGAAAGAACCACTAGAAGTTAAGAGGAAAAAAGCTAGATTGAGCGCATTTTTAAAATCCTACAAGGGACTTGCTGCATGGCGTGATATTGGATTATACGATTAGAGAAACCGTCATATTACGGGAAGAATGATCACCCTTTCAAAATAAAGAGTAGAAAACAGAGAAAGGATGTAGGTAAATATTCATTTCTTAATAGGGGTAAATGAGTGGAATCATTTACATGCTTGACTCTTCGATGGCCATCCTCTCAATAGCAAAGATTTAGTAATAATAATTCTGTATTGCAACCAAATGGTCATACTATGATGAATGGAGCAACGGAGTGACAGGGGAAACAGGAACACCCCGAGAAAACCTGCCTCGACCCCATTTTGTCCACCACAAATTCCACCGAGGTTCGCTCCCGGGTCCCAGCGGTGGAAGGCGAGTGGTCTAACCACTCAGCCATGGGATAGCAGAGGTTTAAAGAAAATATTAATGAATGTACTTCGGACAATGTTTAATATGAGTTACTGCTAATGCATTGTTACTTTTGTACAGGTATGGAAAAAGAAAGCAGACCGCCTCTTGTAGCTGATTTCAGAGCCTTGTGACACGTAAATAAATGTAAGAGATGTAGCGGAAACGTTTGTATTCACAAGCAATGCAAATTACGTGAAATTATTTCTCAGTTAATTGTCTATATTGTCTAGGACAAATTTCAACACATTCCCTGCTATCCTGTGAATGCCGCTAGGCGTGCGCAGTGGCTCATATCGGCAACTAAGATATTTTAGTCGGTCCGCTTTTTTCCCCCTACCTTTACATTATTATGTTTCTATTGACGTATTCTGTGTTTCTGTTTATATAGGCCTATAATTACTCAGTTTTTGCTTATGTATTAATGTTGTAATACACTACTACCAGGCTACGGCCTAATTGAAGTAAATAAATACATACATTTGCATACATCTGTTTGAGAAGTGAACTTCATGTTGTTCATAAACATTTGCATACATCTGTTTGAGAAGTGAACTTCATGTTGTTCATAAATATCTGAAATTGTAATAATGTTCAGTCAAATTAATTACAATAAATCATAGCCTATTTTAGAAAACAAAATTCGCCTCCCACTACTTTTTGTTTTTGTGTGGTGAAGCGTGTGATTTTCTCAGGCTGCATCGGGTGAAAGATTGATGAAGAACTTCCAGCACCCAGACACGCTGGGAAAGTCACTCACTCTTTACTTCGTGCATTTCGAATTATTGAACGGTTTTATGAAATTGCAGACTCCCAGAGGAACTATGTCAGTTTCGATTGTTTTATTTTTTCAATTGAAATAACTTATTTGTCCAATATTTATTAAAAGTAATTATGTTGTAGTCAAATATAAATTTAATTATAGATGCCTGAGGGTGACAAGTAGGCGGGCCTCTAGACCAGTGCGGCCGGCACTGACATATAGAATACGAGTATATTATAAATGCATAACGTATAAACACAACATAATATATAAAATAATCCGAAGTTTTTTCAGAGGCCTAACATTTAGAAAATTTCTTCAAACCTAATTGCGGGTTCTGTGGCGGAAGAAAAGTAAAGCCACTAATCCACTAATGACATTTTACGATCAAACATATATTTCCTTTTTTTCTCCTTTAATGTCCTTTCGTAGGTAACTAGTCAAACACTCATGACTAATGACTTTGAATGTTAAAAACAAAATATAGAATCCCATTAAAACAGTCTCGATAAAATATGTTCACGGTAAATGACATTTAGCTGTAAACTCCATTCTCCCGATATATTTCCCTTTAAGTGGCTAACTATTTTTTCCTCACCACCGTGGGTGAGGCGGTAGCACGCCTGCTTTCCACCCCGGCGGTCTGGGTTCGATTCCCGTCTGGATTGGTGATTTTTAGCACTGGAAAATCACTTTCCCGGATTCAGGACTGGCGCACCCAGGAAATCAATCTGCTGACGATATCCCCCTAAGGTATCAACAGGGGTCATTCGCGACCTCATGGAACTTCCACCTTTCATTTTCCTGCAGTTTATATCCAGCTGGATTGGGTTGCTAATCCCATCTCTCTAGATACTATAGAAATCACAACACACCATCTCAAGAAATGCTGCTTGTATTATTATTTATCCTCCACCGTGAATTCCTCCCGACTTGTACGGGGTAGGAACCCAGACTTTCGTGGCATAAGCTAAGGCTAGTGCTTTAACACTACACCACAGTACTAAATTCATGCTTATGCTTAATAATTTATTATTTCAAAAATAATAAAATCCACTATTTTTACAGCTTTATGACATTTATTGAAAGGCTTTTTATTCGAGTATGGCTTTAACTCAACCAGTAATTAAGATTCCTTCAACACTTTTATTATGAAATAGAGACGAGTTAGTTACGACATGGAAAAATTAATCTTACACTTGGGCGTGGAATGCTACTAGTTATACAACCAAATTAAGCTTAGAGCCGAAATGAACGAGCATCATCTCTTGCCTGCAGACTTGAGTTGCTTCGAGCGAAGAGCTGAAAATCTCATTACATATGTTACAGTGAATTGTGCAAGGCTACGAACTTGAACATATGCAAGCTTCGTAGGAATGTCTGCTTATTTTGGCTATGCTGAAATTGAGTTTTAGGGCAGACATGGGAGCCAGCGGGCATGCAAGACTTTCCATCAATTTACAGTACACTGTCATTTCAAGATGATATTACAAGGGTCTTGCATCGACACTCATGCATAGCATTAGACATTTAAATATTCACCAAGTGGATTCCTTCATACCTTTTCCTAACTGGCCTAGGTTTTCCTTGAGGACGTAATTTAGCTCAGAAAACTTAGAATTTATATTGTAAATTAGATTTTATAATGCGATAGGTCTACTGATTTATTGATATATATTTGTATATGTTTGTATTTAATCTCAGTTTAATTATTATTGTAATCTTAAAGATGCAAGTATGTCTCTTGAGATGACGCCGTCAAGTTAATAGGTTATAGGACAAATTGTTGAAAAATCCGAGGAGGTACCGGGGAACGAACCCGGGCCGACGGCTCTGTAGTCAGCGACGCTAACCACAAGACCACGCCGGCGGACGTAAGTGCATGTCAGCCTCATCAAAACTTTTTTCTAAAGTACTGAAGTACTGAATTTGACAAAATGAAGTTAATGCACAATATAGTTAATTCACATCAGTGTACAGAGTGTACCATAATAGCGCAGGCGACACAAATTTGTGAGATGGTAAAGAAGTTTAAAAACCAAGCCTTTTTCGCCTGGAATAATACCTCTATTTTTTTAGATAAAGCTTGTTACATGAAACGGTCTCTGAAAGAAATGGTGGCTCACTTCGACGATACATGATATCAACACAACTTAACTCCGGCAACGATTTAGGCCTATGTAGTGGAAACGCACAACTAGCCTAATTTTTTTTCATCGAGACTCGCGGTCCATCTTTTCGCTAAAAGCTTGCTTTACAGTAGAACTATAAAACGACGAGGTACTAGGAACTAAATTTATGTATTTTCATTATGCTGATATGCCTGTATCGCGCAACATCTAATAAAGATTAGCATGTCTACGGCTTGATCGTTCTTTTGAGTGAAGCGTTAAGAAATAGAGATACTTCTTGTTCGACCCACAGGTTGCAGAAGAATCGCCAGAGTTAGTGAATGGCCAATAATGCGTTACGCTTGTTGTAAGTTGTACTGCTGTCGAAAGCAATTACTAATGTTGCGTGCATTCTAATCATCTAGTGATATGTTCAGCTAATGAGAACTGATTTCGTAAAATATAATCTGCTCATTGACCATCCTCATTTATTAGGACGTTAGAATAGCTAAACTACCGGTATCTTTCGTCATGCGTGATAGTTATTTCGTGTAAGAATTTAGATAGTATCTTCTTTCTATTTTTCACATTTCTCATCCTGGATAGGTTGCTTGGGACACGAACTGGGGAATTATCGAATGTTCTTTTCAATTATATTTAGTAATTTGTTAAAAAAAAGCGCGGCCCTAAAACGATTTTGTAATTCAAGTATGTTAACTCTTAAATGAATAGTGTACCCCTTAGAAAACAGCAATTTTTCTTAAATTTGTTATAAAATAACTGAAAATGAATTGCAATAAAATTATTTTTGTAAAATTACAGAAAAATGTATGAGAAATAAATTATGGCAATGATCATTGCGATCTTAAAAAGTACCATACTGCCACTTAATAAAGGTACTTTACAACCACCTTAAGATACATGTTAGACTACTTTATACCTGATGACAAAGAAGAGGAAGACACTGACTATCAACAAAGAATAAGAAGATTATCTAAGGAACTTCCAAACACAGAAGATGACAAAAAACTCACTCAAGAGGAAATAAGATCAGTAATAAAGAGCTTCAATCCTAATAAGACTCCAGGTGAAGATGGCATAACAAGTGAAATACTCCTGCAAGTGTTCATCCGTTTCCCAGCCTTCCTCACTGCAGTATACAATAAATGTCTAGAAGAAGGTTGTTTTCCAAAGCAATGGAAATCGTCCATGATCATACCTGTAATAAAACCAGGAAAACAGCAAAGCAAACAAGCTACAAAGTACCGACCAATAAGTCTGCTAAATGTGGGAGGAAAGGTCCTGGAAAAGCTAATGATCGATAGGATATTACATAGGATGCACACCAACAAAGGAACTGTAGATGCGGCTATGTCCGTAAAACAATTCATCGAGGAAAATCTTCAAACAAAAAACAGTGTTGTCGTCGTCAGTCTAGATGTACGTGGAGCTTTTGATGCTGCCTGGTGGCCACGTATACTACTCAACCTCAATGAACTTCAATGCCCTAAAAACTTGTTTAGGCTAACAAGTAGCTACTTCACAAAAAGAACTGCGATTTTACAAACAAATGAATGTAAGATAACAAAAGAAGTAACCAAGGGCTGTCCACAAGGCTCTTGCTGTGGGCCAGGACTGTGGAATATAATGTATGATTCAGTTCTCAACCTGCAATTTACACACCATACAAAGGTAGTGGCATTTGCCGACGATCTTTTATTGCTTACAAAAGGCACTAACAACAAAGAAGCAGAAAACTATGCAAATTCAGATATTAGAAAGATTGAGAACTGGGCAAAGAATAACAAAGTCGTCTTTAATGATTCAAAATCAAAGGTATTACTAATATCTCGGAGAAGAATCATCAAATACTTGAACAAGTCTGAGAATTGAAATACTTAGGGATTACCTTGGATGAAAAGTTTAACTTTAACAAACACATTGACAATATAACTGACAAGGCACTTATCTTAATAAACATGCTAAGCAAAACGGCTAAACTACAGTGGGGACTTGGTCACCAAGCCTTGAGAACAATTTACAGAGGAGCAATTGTACCCATGCTAACTTATGGATCACCAGTTTGGGAGAAAGCTCTAGAGATAAAAAAGAACAGAATAAAGCTTCAGAGAGCTCAAAGAGCAATAAATATCAAAATTGCTAAAGCACACAGGACATTGTCGTTTGAAGCTTCATGTGTTATTGCTGGAGTAAAACCAATTCACATTACAATTGCAGAAGCAGCCAAAATTTATAAAGTCACACATGGCATGACAGAAGAATCTTCAGATTATGACGCACCCTCAGATATATCAGACTGGGCCCATCCAGCTGACAGAGTACACCTGGAAGAAGTTAATAAAGACAAACATTATAATATACAAATCTTCACTGACGGAAGCAAAATCCAAGATAAAGTTGGGGCTGCAGCAGTAATATTCAAAAAGGAGGAAGAGATACAGAGAATCAAGGCTAAACTTCACAAAAACTGCTCCAATAACCAGGCTGAGCAGATTGCAATTCTTAGAGCACTGGCAGCACTAGACAATATGCATATGAAGATAGAAGAACGATTTGCGGCAATATACACGGACAGTAAAATCACTCTGGACCTTCTCAGAAATAATTCAAGACACAATTCTATTATAGATGAAATCCAAAACAGCATCAGAAGGCTTAAAGAACAAAATTGGGTCATACACTTCTCCTGGATCAAGGCGCATGTGGGATACACCGGTAATGAACTAGCTGATAAGCTAGCCAAGGAGGCGGCGCTCAGCAACGGAATGGACTTTGCCTACAACAAAAAACCCAGAACAACAATTGCCACTGAAATCAAGGAAGAAGGACTTCAGAAGTGGCAAGAAGAATGGACCAACTCAATGAAGGGTGCAGCGTGCAGGGAATTCATCCCATCAGTTGTTCAAAGAATGAAACAACCAATTCAGATAAATTTCGCGTTAACAGCTGTGATTACTGGACATGGGTTAACCAAATCATACTTATACCGACTAGGTATAATACAGGACCCTATTTCTATCTGCCTTAAAGAGGATCAAACAGCAGAACATTTGATTTATAGATGTGACAAACTTAAACCACAAAGAGACAAAATGATAAAAGAAATTGAATCTAAACGTGCTAAATGGCCAGTGAGTAAGGTGCAGCTAATCTCAAATCATTTGAGAGTCTTTAAAACATTTATACAGAGCATCGACTTTGGCGAACTAAAATAATATAAGCTATAAGTAACATTATGAAGACATTGTTAAGTAATATTAATAAGTGTTAAGTGAAGTGATAATCTAAAATGTATCTATAGGGAATAAGTCAACAATAAGTGTGTAAGACAATGTGCAAATAAGCACAAACTAAATTGAAATATGTAAAGTATGGCATGTAGTACTGCGTACTGCAATGGGGCATGCCAGCTAAAGCCAAGAAAAAAAAAAAAAAAAAAAAAAAAAAAAATTGCCTCCTCCCACGCTATAAAAAGAAAGGAAGACACTGGAGAGCCAAGAACAAGATTGGCGAGTATAGAACCGAAACGTGTGTTCACATGAATATACACGACGGTGATCATGTTCAAGGGACGTGCTTTATGAAAGCTACTGTGTACTGATGTATGTCTCACATTAGGTATTTAATTTATATGACAAACATGTGTTTAGTTTAAGTTTCACCGTAAGTTGAAAGGTCCTTTCGTATTATTATATAGGTTTTTTTTAATTAAAAAAGAAAGAAAGGAAGGAAGGAAAGATGGTCTCCCTCTCTTCTTCCTCTTCTTCCTAGGAAGAGGAAAGAAAGAATGAAAGAAGAAATACTTCTTTTCTTTCGTCTTGTTTTTTTATTCTTATTGTTTTCCTTTATTATTCTTTTTCTCTCTTTTTATATATCTTTTTCTCTCTCCTTCCTTTGTTCGGTATGAGTGAGTGTGTGTGAGTGGTGTTGTCTCGGAGGTGGCCACGACATTGGGCTGATCACTCATCCGGGAAGGCCCTCCATGTCCTTGTGAAGTGAAATTAGTATGTATGTGATCCATAGAAACTCTCTTCTCCGACAGGTCGCGGGTCTATAAGACCCAGGCGGTGGCAGCGTACCTTCAAGGGTGAGGTAAAACTCAGAGAAAGAATAATAATATTAATAAGTTTACAGTATTAATGTTATTTAAATTGTTATTACTACTATTAATGTTTTTGCCACTACAGTAAATACAAGCCAGTACTGAGCATTAAGTTTGATAATTAAAATATTTAAAATAATAACAATAAAATTGAGCAATGAAAAATAATTAGCCTCATAATATCATGGAGATGATATTGATGATTATCATTGTCGTATAGAGTCCTTTTTTTGGTCCAGATACATCTCAGATGTTACATTATTTTATGAAGCTACTCATTTTACTTTCGTCATTGTTGTTCTGCAACGTAGACGACGATTTTATTAAGCCATTAACTCTTTGAGATGAGAATTTGTATATTTGCATAAGTAATCATGAAGTGATATCAACAGTAGGCACTGAGTTTGGAATAAATAAGTACAATTTCAGTAGAACAGCTGATATCCGCGAATAACAGTCTTAACAAGAGAAGAAAATTCCTCACATTTTAGATAAACAGTAGCCTGTTAATATTATATCGCTACTTATATAGCCTACAATATTTTTAAATTACGAATTTATACATCAGTGGCAATCTATTTATTTCCCTCAATTATCTCTTTCTTACTCTCTCTCTACCCCCCCCTCCCCTCAGCACTTGGATTGTTGGGCAGTCACACCATGTTTTAACTACGGTTGTGCATTGCTAGTCACCAGTATGTCGGAATTTATCACACATGAGTTCTTTCATGTTCCCATAAATTTACAGACTGTGGCATTTACGACGACATAAATATCCCGACTTGGGTCGGGATCGAATTTGCGAACTTAGGAACAGAAAGTCAATGCTCTACTAGCCGCTCCACCCAGGCTGACGAAAACGATGGGTCCTAGCAAAAAAGAGACTAATAATTTATCCAAAAGGTCAAATAGCAGACGTTCGAATTCTATTTATATAGAGATAAATTCACCTTAGCCTACAGACCTGTACTTGCCACTTTTAATAGTTTTATGAGCTATTTTATCAATAGGCCAATACTGTACAGTGCAGATCTAAACTATATTTAACGGCATTCGTTATCCATAAAACGGTAGGTATGCCCAACGGCCTTTTATAGGGTAGTGGGCCAGACCCTTCTACCTCGTAGCCACTGGAAGTACCATAATTTCGAAGTATTCAGTTTTTGATGCACTACGATATTAGAGGATCCTATTTTTTTGACACTTTAGAAGAACTCAGATTTAAAATTTTCAAACTCACCCTCTAGAGTAAGTTTGTTAGTTACACAACGAAACTATTGAAAGAGCTTTCGTATTTCAAGTCCGGAAATAGATTCTGATTAGTCATTGATAAATACGTATTTTCGATACACCACACTTAAAATTTTACATTAAAATTGCCTAAAAAACTAAAGGAGTTTTCATTTGTGAAGATTTTTTAGTGGATATCCATTTCCGTGAAGATAAGTGAATCTGACAAGATCTACTCCCGAAGATACCTCAAAATATTTTAATAAAATAAAATCACCGTGGTCTAATGCCGAGCTTATGTGAAAACAGAGCAATTCACTTACAGGCCAGTTCAGATAACTTTAGCCGTTCTGGTGAAGCGTAAGCTTAGTGGGAGGAGGAGACAACTCTTAGCCGGCGAATAACTTACTATAATGGCGCTGAACCAGTTTATCGGGCCTCCCTCTTCCCCGCAACCACAGGGCTGATCCCTCCGAAACGGCACAACCGTTAAAATTAAACCGCAATGTATGAGTGAGCGGCTAGTAAACTGAATGCATGTATATGTGTATGAATGAATCAATATATTCGTATTATATAACACTAGGTCACGAAGAGGAAAGATTCACTTTCTGGCAGGAAATTTCTAAAGTATGTATCACGAAAGTGCTCTGATGTGTCAGTCAAGAGGAAGATGAGTCGAGGAACCAGGAAAAATATTATTACATCATGACTGCCACCAGCTTTATAACATTGCATGGAGAACACTATGAAAACGGCAATCACGATAAGGATCGACCACGCACTCTCTTGTGAACATCCCGAAGGCGAGTGTTACTGCCGGATCTTTGCTGATACAGTTCTCACATCTTTCAGTCAACCGACGTGAATCTTTTTATGTAATATTGGTTGTAGAGGGATTTAAGCAAGTAGAGTTATGAAAATTGTGGGAAAACACTTCTTGTGCTGTGAGTCGAACCCGGGATAGGGCTCTCTGTAGGCCTAGTAAAAGACTTCCACTGATAATTACAGAGCTAATCGGTTCGATTTCCCCCGAGATCATGTAAGATAAACATATAAGTTATTACATTCTACAACTTGTATACTTCAGTTTCGGAAAAAGTTTCATTATACCGAGGAAATGAAAGTAGCATTAATATTAGACAAGTAAAGGAGTTAAAAATGTGAAGTTGCAAGCGATGCACTTATAAGAAGTATTGTTAGATGAATAGTTAAATGAGGCGTAAATATGCATGGCATAAAGTTCACTCAAGAATGCTGTTATTATATATTTATAATAATTATATTTGTAACGTGAAAAAGTAAGAAATACTTGTAACTTTAGAATCAGAAAAAAATATCTAACTCCGAAATTGGAATTATTTTTTGTGGCATTAAACTCATGTATAATTTTGGAGCAATCTAAGTAACTTATTGATATCACATTATGGTTTCTGGACATCCTGTTATTTCTCATTAGTTCCATAACATGCAGCATACTTAAAATATCTATTATGCATGTGTTAACATTGTTATATAACGTCATGAATGGTGGTATTTATGTAGGCTTAATAAATTGATAATGGACATATTTAGAGATCCCTACTTATGCTACTACTGTATTAGACTACTATGCTTTCGCTTTGTTTCTTACGTCTTCCTGCCTGTCTGGCCGTCTGCACGTCTGTACGTTCGAAAACGATAGGTCCCAGTGCTTGAATTATAAAAGTGTGATTTTAAAATGAATTTAAATAACTTGGTAATAGGCGCCCTTTTATGGTATCAAATTGCACATGAGTTTTAAGAGGCGTAAATATATTAAAATTGACTCTCTTTTCAAAATTTTCGCGCTTACCACATTAGTATCGCACTGTACTATTATTGTCACTATATTGTCACTTTCTAGGACGCTGGCTTAGTCGTTTTACCACATCTCCGATTGTCAAAACTTCAAATTTCGGGTTTAATTAATTCCTCAAGTTTCATATTTTGAATCTCAAGAAATAGAAATGAAGCGTTTACTTTTATAAGGGTCTAAGTACCAAAATCATGATTTTTCAGATGACAATTTTAAATTGATCTATGTACCCAGACGAATGCATTTCGGAAGGGTCCAATGTCAAGGGAAAGCCACGTTAGTAGCAATAAATTCCAAGATCTATCTCCAGCACGTCTTTCTTTGGCTGTATGTCGTTTTCTTCGCACTTAGACCCTTATAAAAGTAAACGCTTGAAATATCCTTTAAACTTAAAGAACGCATAGTCCATTTTCATAAAAATCTGACGGTTTTCGCCAAAATTATCATACAAAAGACAGACATACACATTTACTAGCCTATACATTTTCGTCATATGCATCGAGTGGTTAAAATAGGCCTACCATAAACATTGTAGGTTAAAGACACGTTAAAGAACTCCACACCCTAAAGGAAATGAGTCCCCGATCAAGATTATAAGCCTTTGTACGTTCACCTATAGCCTACTTTTCGATCTAGGATCCTTCCATGGGCAATGGACAGATTCTCCAGCGAGGCAAAGAAGGAATTGTAAAATCATTTTTATTCTAAATGTCCAATGGAAATGCGGAGAAATGATTTTTTCTATATACCCAGATCATTTATAAATCCAAACAATTACCCACTCACACACACACAAACAAGTACACATACCAAACGATAATCGTATAATTCATAACGTACAGAAATGCCTGTTTAAAAAAGATTTGAGATATTCTAAACGAAGCGTACGACATATTTTACATGGTAAAAGAGTCTGAGTGAAGTGACGTTAGATTGCCTTAACGAATTCGTTCATTAATGCCTGTGATAAGATATGACCAGGTCCAGGTTGTAGGACTAAATTAACACGAAGCTGGTGTTGAGAGATAAATCTGCCACGAAGAGTCTGGAGAAGAAGCCCTCAAGGCGGTTACCAAACATGGAGTATCAAAGCACACAATTTGTATACGCAATCTACTTCAGAACCCCATTAATGTTTCACAGTATTATTCCTTGTTAAGTTAATGCGTGAAAAATAAATCCGTTTCTTAATGGTCAGTCACACCCTAGAATAGAAAAGCTGAAGTGGAACGGAAAGATGAGATCATCTTCACCAAGGATGCTCAACCCTTCAATAGCGTCCTGCCAGTAATCTTCATAGCTTCTGGAGTGGGCCGTTATTAATAGTTTAAACTTGATCCAAAATCTCATTAAACGATGCTGTAAGGTCTGAGAACAGTAAATAATTTTCAAAATAGATTTTAAAATTTCAGGTAAATATGCTATAATCTGTTCAGATGTTCATACCAACTAATTCTTTTTAATATGGCAAGGCATTTCATGACCAAACGATAGAGAAAAATTGCAAAATTAAAAAAAATGCATTCATTACCTAAAATAGTAAGAATGACACATAATTTTAAAAAATGACCAATAAATTATCCATTAATTCTTGTAATTAGTATTCTAGAAGTTAATTTTAGTGAGCAATTTAATGGGCGTCAGTGCATTCTATTTCAATTTACAATAACAAATTATTTTATTTTGTTACTAACGAAGCAAGTAAATTGTGAAAATATATGTATGTATATGCATATATAGCAAATAAGTCACATTATCATGTGAAAATTTGGACAGGTAGCCGCAATGTTATCATTCTTGTTCGTCAGAATATAATAGGTTTTCTAATGATATTAAAAATAAAGCATGTCAACAAATTAAATAATGACGATGAAGTATTCGGCCCAGAGGCCTGAGCCGTAGGGGGGGGGGAAGCCCGCGGCCCAACCGAGGGATAGTAGGCCGGATGATACCGCGTAGGGTGGCCAGGTCCTTTCGCGGGATGGGAATGAGAACACGTCACCCAGTCCTGACCTAGGAAGGAAACTTTACATCTCTGTAAAATCCCCGACCCATTCGGGAATCGAACCCGGCCCGCCCACGTGGCTGGCAGTCACTCTCAATTCACGTTTATTGTTATACTGTAGTTCTAAGTACGCGTAACAGGCTTATGGCGCTTGTATTATTAAAACTCTTGTATTTAGCAGCAAGATCACTTCAAGCGTAATGAGTTCGTTTGGGTTCTGTAAGTTCATTTTACTGTAAAATATATCAGTTCATTATTTAATTGACTAAGTTTACTGAAGTAGATCTCCACTCAAAAACGTTGAGTATCCTAAAGAACACAATTGAAGTGCTGCCACCATAAAAATCACTTAGCTCTTGG
Organism: Ectobius pallidus; assembly: GCA_964059195.1. NCBI lineage: Eukaryota > Metazoa > Arthropoda > Insecta > Blattodea > Ectobiidae > Ectobius > Ectobius pallidus. The sequence continues at coordinate 163,537,987 of CAXKWD010000001.1, read as the reverse complement.
CTTTGATGAATGCCGTGTTGGAGAATGGGAAGTAGATAATGCAGATTTTATGGCATTCATACCTGGATAATAAAATATTATGCTTAATGTTTCCATACATTGGCGGTATTATGAAAGCGACAAAATAGGCAATAAATAAATAAACGAAACAAAGGCTGAATTGCATGCAATGTTCTACAGGACGACACAGTACTTACATCATTCTAAAAAAGCCTTTGTAGTAATTCAGCGAGCATGTAGAAGGTGTTTATGAAAACATAAAACATATTTTGTTACAAAAGATTATAATAGTATATTTTATTACTTTTATATTGCGTGTGTTATGTTCCTAAACGAAGTAAGCAAATCCTAATTTGTGTTAAAAACAACGCTACTGGATTCTGAACACAGCAAGAAGAAAGTAGCAAATATCAAGTATAGCAACATGTTCTTAATTAAAAAAAAAAAAAGCTCTTGTAGGCTGTGTTGGGGAAGCAGCTCCAGGTTACGTGAAACGTTTTGTGCGTGCTGCCTGAATCTAACGCGCTCCGTATGTTACGATTTATTTTCGTATTTGCAATAAATAGAAAAGACAGTGTGTAGGGCACCGCCGTCTCGAGAATTACACTGCCTGTCCTATGCTTTATTTTAACATGGAGTTCAGAGTATTGTTAAATTGCCTAATTTCTCCAGTAGAGGCGATACAGTTACACCCAGATAGCACGAAATTCCAGCATATTTCAGTTTCCGAGTTTATACTTCAGAGGGCAACACATAGCATACGGTAATGTAAAGGGTATTGCAGCTGGGTGTGGTAGGTGCTGCCATCTGTAATGTTGCCGCGTACGCAAAATTAGCCGTATATTACATGCATTCTATACACGAGTAATACAGTCTAGAAGGCAGTGATTAGGGTAATCTACTCACTTATATGTTAGAGCCTACTATTTGTTTAATACCCGTACTTTAGTATTAATATAGCTATAATTTGGCATGCCTTCTTTCTTTTAAATTTGTAGAGGCAGAATGTATACTAGCATCTCTTATGTTAGAGCCTACTATTTAATCAGTTTTCAAACTAACTACTATTCGAGAAGTATATAATCCGAGAGTGTTCGAAAACAGGGTGCTTAGGGAAATATTCGTACATAAGAGAGATAAAAACGGGGACTGGAGAAAACTGCATAGCCATACTCTTCACCGAATACAGGCAAGGAAGGTGAAATAGGCTGGGGGAGAGGAAAGACGTACTTCTTATTTACTGGGACTCCCGAGGGGAAAATACCACTTGGAAGACCTAGACGTAGACCTAGGTGGGAGGACAATATTAGAATAGATTTAAGGGAAGTTAGATTTGGAGGGGTGGATGGAATTAAGCATACAATAGGGTTGAATGGCGGGTTCATGTAAGCGCGGCAATGAACCTCCGGGTTCCCTAAAACATATTCTATAATATTCTTTTAGGTTGCTTAAGAATTGTCTATTACCATTGAGTAAGTAATTAAGTAAGTTTAACATACATTCCCTGTAAACCTTGTACAATTAGAGAAAGGCGTAACGCAATAAATTTGCAAACAGCTCGGTGTATTATTGTCAAGGCCTTCTCTATTCAGTATCCTGAATGCAATGAGCCACTGAAGTCGTAGTTTCTACAAAAATTTATCCAGACTTGAAGTATTTCCGTTGCATCTATTTTCGTTACAAGGGGTATTAGCAAGGACCCCTCCCGGTTTCAAACATGTTTTCAAGTTAACCGTTACTGCAATTCGCAGAGTATGAAATGTGTTGTATACTGCATTACCCAGGCGTGAAGTTAACAGAAGAGGTTTCATAGTTACTTTTCATTGGACGTGACCTTAAGGGTTATTTGATAACCTTATCAGCTATTTGATGTCATTTATGGTTTGTATATACCATTTCTTCCAGATCTGTTGGTCGGCGATATGACTAAGAAACAAATGTGTGAAGAAACAAGCCTGCTTCCACATTTATGACATAGTTCAGTCGAACTAGGTGGAGCATCGTTAGAGCAAGTTATAGTGCTTTCACGTTCGCCAGAGGTTTCAAGGCCACAACTTCTCACGTCTAATATGCCCCCACTGATAGCAGGCAACAGTATTCCCCTTAGCGCAGAGGAGCTGCGCTGTCGCACACACTCATACGACACCAAGGGGGAACTCCCTACTGGCTTGTCATGTGACTGGCATTGGAGGGGTATGATGTCATATGAGTACGGTAAGTGGGGGTATCATAGCCGTGCTACGTTTGGCCTTGAAACCTCTGGCGAATGTGAAAGGACTATAGTGGGTTCAATCTTGGCCCAGGTCAATAACATTTTTTATGTCCCATTCCTGCACATGCGTGTAAAAGAAAATGTGCGAATAAAATTCCAACAACCAGCGGTAATATTAGTACACAACCGTACACGGTACACATACACAAACAACATAGGTTACTAGTTAAAAAAAAATTAAGACTGCAATTAATTGTAATATGTAGGCCTAAGTACATAGATGCATAGATAGATTGATGCAAAAAAGATAGATGCATAGATAATACCACGCTCAATTGAAGATATGAGCAAATCAAAACGTATGTAGACCTAGATTAGATTAGATTAATGAGGGGTAGTGTAAACCCTCAACACTGCGACCTTAATAGATCTATTGTGAATACCCTATACCCTATTCTAGCAGTCACCACTTTAATTGAAGGCTTTTTAATATAGCCTATAATTTTCCTGGATGATGTTCAGTCCTGAACCCGGGGATTTTTCGTTACTGAAAAAACCACTACCCGGGAATCGAACCTGAACCGCCAGGGTGAAAGGCAAGTATGCTACCTATACACCCATGGCGGCGGCCTATGTAGACCTAGATCATAGATTGGTTGAATTAATTTTAATTCAATTTTTGTTTATTTATTTTTTATTTTATTTGCGAATTGATCATCGCAAATATTCAGTTATAAGTTGCAAAATAGTTACCTTTAATTTAAACGAACAAATCCTATAGTAAAATTACGCTAACTTATAAATTATCGTATACTCTCCAAAAATGAATTATAGAATAAAGAAATGGATCTCCTATGACTGATGTTGCCTCACATGAGTACCGTAATAAACGCTCCAGCAACATCGCAACGCATTAGTAAAGAGGTCCACAATCCCTCCACGTAAAAATGGCGAACTGAATAGGTCCTAGTAATAAAACAATTCTCGATGATACTTAGACTATTAGGCGTCGACATCTGTACAGGTGTTAGCTTCCAGACTAAGGATCCTAATACATAACTACATGTCACTAAAAAGAAACACACTCGGAAATATTGCACATAAGACCTATCCGCACTTAGGTCTATCCTGCGCCAAAGTACAAAGACACAAGTACTCAGACCAAACACGTCACACCATCAACATCCCCTACGGATGTACATAAGGGCACAATAGGTATACACACATCACATATGGTTACCAAAATTTTGTCTGACCGGAGGTTTAGGCTTAATTGCTTGGCACTCCGGGGGTAAGGGTGGGCACAAAAAAAAAAAAAAAAAAAACTAAGGATCCTGGTAAAGACTGGTTATTCACCTGGTTGGTGAAGAGATGGTTGAGGACGCGGGAGTCTGCTGCATTCGTGTAGAAGGGTGTGATATGCTCAGCCGCGAACTCATCATCATAAACCCACAAAATCTCGGATACGGCATTCTCAAAGTACTCATCAAAAAAGGTCACTCACAGATTTACAAGTGAAAATCAATGTGTCAGAACACCGTTGAGTTGAGGACTTGGAAGAATGCCTGCTCTATTTTTATATCTTAATTTTATAGCTGTAATTTTAGCTTCAACTTATCAATTTTATTAAGAATAGTACTATATGAGATTGTATGGTGGACGGGAAATGTCTGTTCGTGTGTCCGTGTGCCTGTACACGCGATAACTCGACTACGCTTTATCGGATTTTCATGAAACTTGGTATACGCATTTACAACGTCCATGGAACGAAGCTTATTGATTTTGGACCAAATCGATTGACCGGTGCCGGAGTAATACCCAATTTAATGCCTATCAAACGCAAATCAGTTGTCATGCCAACATATTGTTCTACAGTGTTCGTATACCGGCTTTGGAAATTGCAATATAGGTAGCTTTGTCAAATAACACTACCCACATATTCCTTCACATATGCTTATCAAACTAGACCTTGTTCTTCCGTAAGCCCTGGATCGATCTGGAGCTTAACTCGGAAATCGATTAAAAAAACAACTTATTTTCTGCATATCATAATTGCAACTGATTAAACAAAGGCATTCTGGAACTTTGTTATATCAGTTTATATGATTTTATTAAGTGCCAAAATGGTACTTTCTAAGATTGTATGGACAGGAAAAATGTCTGTCCATCCGTCTGTCTGCTTGTGCGTCTGTACGCGCGAAACTTTAACTTTGCCAGACTTTCAAAAAACCTGGTATACGCACTTATAACATCCATGGGACGAAGCCTATTGATTTTGGACCAAATCAGTTTACCGGTAACGGAGTAACGCCCAATTACGAGCCTAATTTATGAAAATATTCATCTAATGCAATTCAGTTCTCTTGATAACAATATTGTTTGCAGTGTTCGTATACGGATTTGGAAGTTGCATTACACTGGGCTTTGACAAATAACACTACCCACATACTCCCTCACATATGCTTATCAAACTTTAAAACTTTGTTTTTCCGTAAGCCCTGCTTAATGAATCGATCTGGAGTTTGACTCGGAGATCGATTAGCGTACAAAAATTGCTTATTTTCTGCATATCAGAACTGCATCCATCACTGAATAACAAAAGCATGACGTATAAAATAAAGAATACAATACTTCATCTAACATACCAGTTTTCAGATAATGGCCTATTAACTTCATCTGCCACTTTGTTACATCAGTTTATCTGATTTTATTTTTGGACAAATAGTTTAGTATCAAAATAGTAGTAGTCTATGTAATTTCAATTGTTAATGGTTGCATTTTTTTTTTAAATCATTTTTTCCTTATATTCATTTATAAATGGTTGAGAAAACATACGTCAACTAGAAATACCAGAATTTAATCCTTGCTATTTTGAAATCTAAGATACATGTGTTTGAAATAAAATCAATCCATTTCCATCCTGAAAACCTTGAGAAAAAAAGGATTGGATTAACCTGTTTTCCGTGTCAACATTCTGCAAATTTGGGACTGGTAATGGAGTGTTCGGGTTGTTGCAATTACATTCCGATACACACAGTAGATTAAGCGAAGTTCTCTTACTCATCCAAAGCCATAAATGGAAAAGAAATAGCATTTTAGCACGCCAAATTACTGCCTTTATTTAGCAAGATGGCAAAGTTAGAAAAAGATAATGACATATTAAGTAAAGTAATGTTGTATGTGATTGGAAACTATTAAACTTTAAGTTCGACGGTCATTTCGATGATAAAAGATGTGACTTATAATCAGTATGAAGATAATCAGTTTCCAAAGTGATAACTTCCCGGTAGATGAAGTGGTTCTCTGTAATATTTTGATAATAATATATGAAGTAATAGTTGATACTGATGTAGCCTACAGTAGTGGGATATCAGGCTAACTATTTATGTTCTGATCTGTTTATATGAAAGGATCGTGAGAGGTTTAAATTATGGTATTTCTAGAAGTCCAAGCTGAAAACAATATGTTATGAAAGTATGTACACTTACATCATTGTGGCGATTGGCTATAATTTTTAATAATAAAAGAATTTAATCCCTGATTCATAACTGAGGTCGGCTTATTTGACGCATTTTATTATTCCCGGATGGCAATAGGTCTTCAAAACACCAACGGATTGATAAATACAATTGTGTTAGTTTTACTATTTTGTTAAAATGTTTCTTCAGTACATCCTTATGGTTAAATATCACTTCCATTTATAATTTAACTTTTACTGCCAGTGTGGCCATTTATTGTATTTCAGTTAAATATAAATTCTGAAATTTCTAAATGGCCAAGTTATTGAGGAGTTAGATTGACAGTCTTGAGGAAGAACTGTGATAGTACCATTGCCAATTCAATAGCCACAATAACTTTGTTTAGGCTAGGTTTAATTCGTAAATGTCAAATAAACTGAGAGCCTCTCTGGCATTATATTTTGCAGTGTGATGCGTTGAAATATTTCTAATATTTTCTTGTCTCACAAGATAAATTAAACCATGTAAATTGAAAATCATGTAACGACACTGGTCTAGCATACTGGTAATTAGACCTAATAACGAGAATAAGAAAGAAGGAATTATAGGCCTAAAAAAGAAAAGTTATAGATTTTTAAGTTTTCATACATTTTAAAATTATTTTCGAACAGGATATAAAGGCTATTTTGTTTTTATGTTGGAAACGTATTTTAACATTTTGAATTTGAATAAGTTGTGAATATGACGGTGTAGGTTAAATATGCATTTGGTTTACAAAATAATTAATTTTGAAAACGTCGATAAATACACATTTGCCATATAAGATATATTAGAGAAATATCAATTAGTTTTTTACTGTCGGAATCCTAAGTATTGTTTATTTTTAATGCATATGAATCAAGACACTCGCCACACTGACAGCACTTTCATAAAATATTGTATGTTGGGAATAAAGTTATGTTCTCTATGCCTATATCATGCACTAGCTGGTTACCCGTTCTTTGTATGGGTGGAAAAAATTGCACGATTTTTAGCCTCACACGAAAAACTTCATGAGAAAGTAGGCTAATCGTACATCGTACATCGTTTTTCAGTGTGCCTGACGTTCTCCTGGAGTTTGGGAACGACGCCTGTCTGCATCTAACTCCATGTAAACCAGTTTTTATTTTGCAGTATTAGGGTATTTTAGTATTTGAACCTATGTATGTATGCACATATTAAATATTTGATCTAAAACCAGATAAATGTCGTCTGTGCGAGAAAATTAGACGGGTCAAGCCCTACAACAGAGGTGAGAATTAGATGCTGGAATGCATATTTCCCAATGTTCTAGCAAGACAAAGGAAGATCGTTACGCATTTGGTTCTCATGGAGTTTGATGCAGATAGGCATCGTTCTCAAACTTGGGAAGAACGCCAGGCACACTAAAAACGAAATACGGTTGCTGCCTTATGATACTTCTCTGGTGAGGCTAAAAATCGTGCAATGTAGGCCTATTTTTCACCTGTTTGAAGGGCTGATAACCAGCCAATCAACAGACAAGAGCTGATAATTATGTAACAAAAAATACTGTTAATGACTGTTGCTTGTCATGATAATTATTTCGATATGTAATAGTCGTGTAAAGTTCTTTAATCAAGTCGGCTTATCTACTTATATTGCAAGCTCCAATACTAAACACTTTAAATTTTTTACAAATTAAAAGTTACCATATATCCTGACTATGATATCTACAACACATAATAATCGAAATATAAATGGGCCCTAAGTACTTACAATTTTTATCCTAGAATTCTCTAGTATTTTTAACATGTGTTTATTTTATATCTTGATAAAATTATTTCCCTTACTGTAAATAATTAGTGCTGGTCAGTAACAATAAAAAGAAAGATAAAACCTTTGGTTTTACAGTGAGCCATGAAATATTTGATATGCTTCTGTTTATTAAGCGCCAGAATGGTACTTTATGAGATTGTGTGCGGGACGGGAAAATGTCTGCCCGTCTGTCTGTCTGTCCGTCCGTGTGTCTGTACGCGCGATAACTCAAATACGCTTTATCGGATTTTCATGAAACTTGGTATAGCTACGCATTTATAACGTCCATGAAAAGAAGCTTATTGATGTTGGACCAAATCGGTTGACCGGTACCGAAGTAATGCCCAATTTAATGCCTTTTTTATGGTAATGTATTAGAAATAATTTATCAAATGCAAATCAGTTCTCATGGCAACATATTGTTTTAGAGTGTTCCTATACGGCTTTAGATATACCTTCACCTATTCTTATCAAACCAGACCTTTATTCTTCCGTAAGTGCTGCTTTAATGGATCGATCTGGAGCTTAACTCGGAAGTCGATTAAAAAATAACTTCTTTTCTGCATATCATAATTGCAATTATCACTGATTAAACAAAAGCATTCTGGCACTTTGTTACATCAGTTTACCCGATTATTGGCCGGTTTCTATAAACTCGCAAATTACCTATGGGTAAATTATCTAATGCACAGAATTTACACAATTTACACAAGAATAACACCACACAAACACAAATAATTTAAAGATAGCAATCACTTACACTTGTGGCGAGTTTCTAGATAAATGTCCTGTAGGTAAATATGAAAATGACAGAAAAAATGTTCCTACAAACTCGGGCTAGATCTGTCCAAGGGTAAATCTTTGGGTTAATTTGTCCTTTCATGGATGGCTGGATAAAATTTAACCTTTCATAGGATCAATAACAATGAGAATCAAAGCCTTCTGAATTAAATTAACTGTACAACTCCAAGGCCTTGCTCATTATACCATTGTAGGTTAAATGGAACTAATTTTTCCATGGGTAATTTACCCATAGGTAATTCACAAGTTTGTAGAAACCGGGCATGGGTTTAGTTTCCCACTCTACTGGATTTCGGCACGCGATGTTCGGCGTTGGTATGCGGTCTCTGGCTTGCAGACCAACACTCCCATTGGCTCACAACGACCTTGCATGGCATTGGTCTGTTTCATACGGTCCTGCAACCTCTACATAAAGCTAAATAATGCAAAACACTAACCACATTAGTTAAGTGCGCGAGCGGAGGCGGCAGCCGAAGCGAAGCGCCCTTGCATTTTCGAATAATGTACGATACACTGTTTGTCGGTTTCGAAAATGTGGCATATTATATCTTCCGGAGGGTTGTCTGACCATTATCACGTTGGCAGCTGATTCCAGCACCACGTGACCCATCGGCTTCTTCCCAGCATGCACCTGCGCTGTTTCTAGCAGCTGATTCTGTATTATTGTGATTCCATTCTGAGCGCCATTTTAGGTTAGTTTTTTGTGAACTTCTTACCGATTTTACCCATATTTAAAATATTCTTAGAAACAAAAGGTACCCTTATATGGATTCTAAAACTTCTGGAGAATAATATTACATGAAATTTTGCCGTTTTACGTGAGTAAAAAACAAAATTAACGAATCCAGTAGAATGGGAAACTAACCCCCCGAGCATTAATCTGTTACGTTTTCATTTAGCAGATTTTATTGATATTAGGTGAATTAGCGGAGATGAGTGAACGACGATAGTTCTATAACCTTTCCAGACATAATAACTACGTTCATGCAAAATTTCAGCTCTATAGCTAGTCTCTCAGTAATTTTTGCGACAAATGGGTACATGCCGAGATGCACCATTAGATTTTTATACTGTATAAGTAAACCTATAGGCTAAGATTTCTTACATTAGCCAGTTATCCTTTTTTTCGAATTAATTAGCACCAATCATCTGTAATAATGTTTCTTTTAGTTCTTCGAGATTAAATCATCCCGGAAGTGTCCCGTTTACAAGTAATTTATATATTTATTTAATATATTTATGTCCATTTCTGAACTGCCCCCGACCACGACCATGTGCTGGTGCTCATTCACGTGGTGATTTAAAGCAAAAAATAGTAAGATATAAAATGTCGTAATTGATGCAATTTATGTAGAAACGATGTCAGTGTTGATAAATTTGTCTGAACTATTTTTCTGTTAAATAAATTATATTAAATGATTAAAAAACATATAGCCATTGAATTAATTAATGGGTGCGAAGCTGCAGGCACATGCTATGAGTAGATAGAGGTTACCCATAAAAATATTCTCCAAAGTTCAAATCCAATTTTGAGTTATTTTTATTGTTAATTGTTTTTATATTTATTATTGCATTATGTTATGTGGTGACATTGTTACATTATGTTTGGACAATAATAGTATTTAAAAATAGTGAATTAAAAATTAGCAACAGAACACAATATCCTAAAACTCGCCAACGGAATTTGTAGAAATCGTATACAAATTAAAGCTAAACTAACCTATTGCCAAATGCAATTTGGGACCTCAGAAGGAGTCATATTCTCTTACCTACACATACGACTTTTTCATAGATTTGTACGACGTACGACGCAACCACAGTATAGTATAACAGTAGCGAAGCTCCATACAGTTTTTTTCAACCGGCGCGACTGCAGCGCTCGTAGCGGTGAGCAAGAACCACACAATATGTTACATTGTTGCTTATGTAAAATGTCAACAATATTTTATGGAAATGCTTGTGGTGCTATAAATTGCACCAACAGCCAAAGGAATTCTCCCGATTTATCTTTCTTCAGGTTCCCTAAAGATCCTGAGAGGTAAGCAAAAACAGTTATTTGTGAAATTAAATTGCAAATTTGTGATTATCATGCTTGCATCCATACTAGTGTATTTACTCCTATTTCTTTTAATTTTAGGAGCAGAAAATGGCTTGTAAATGCTATACACAATTAATTATTTTTATATGTATATCATAAATGAAAATCCTAACGATGCAAAGGTTTCTAAATATATAGGCCTCTTTACAAATACCCCACCTGACCCTACTAATTTTAAAAATGTTTTAACACGAGGTTATGTTAGGCCTATATAATTGAATTTAACAAAATTAAACTGTCGAGAATAAAGATAACGTGTTTAATCCTTTACTTTTTAATAATTTATCGTGTTTAACAAAATGAAGAAAAAGACAAAAGTGGTTTTCTATTGCATCTGATACTGACCATAGGCCTATCGTGCTATATGCCTATAGAACTTTACTTTCCCCCCTAATTTCTGAACTAGTACTACTACATGCTTATTGAAATTATTAAGTTTTCTTACTTGTCAGAATTTTCAGTGTAAGTACAGTTATGTTAGTAGTAGGTCAATTAAATTCTTGAAGATGTAGGGATGTAGCTTATATGGTGGACGGAAACCGGTCTGATACTTTATAAGATATACAATGTCATCGATCTTGAAACTACAACTTCTTTACATTACCATAAAGTCTATGATTTGGTGAGTTCACCAGTATGCCTTTCCGGTAATAATCTCGTTCTGGTAATTTTAAAAATAAGAAGAAATACAGCCATATATTCGTATCTTTCCAATGCTGGAAATGGCTGTTTGCTAGTTCCATCCTGCTGGCCGCTTGGGGTGCTAGTGTCGCACGATCTGTCAAAAGGATGCATTTTCCTTTCATTAGAGCTTCGCTACTGTTATACTATACTGTGACGCAACCATGTGTCGTTTGCCTATTCATACGACTAATTTAAATATTAGCAATTTATACTACCATTTTGTGTTAATTTTTTTAGCAATCAACTGCAGAATTTCAATTTGGATAAACATGAAGTTTTGTTTGTTTTTTCGTAGTTTATTTTGTATGTCACTAAATGAATGGCGGAATGTTAAAATAGGTCAAATAAAACTAAGTCCATTTATTTATTACAGGCTTTCACGGGCCAGTGCCGCACCTTGCTTAAGTTGTATTGTTGTATTGTTATTGCTACTTCTCTCATTGTTCTTTTCCAAACATTTTATATTTTAGCCACACGTGAGCAAAACGAAGCAATCCAAATCTCTATAGAAACTATACCGATAAAGAGCAGCTGGCCCTATTGTTTTTTATTTTATTTTGACCAGACATAGTAATCATATCATTGTTATTATTAATAGTAGGTATGTGTTGACACGTGCATATCAAAAGTGGCAGAATACTTTTCTTTAAATTTACTTTCTTATGGATTGTAATTTATTAATATTTTATTATTATTATCATTATCATAATCAAGTGTACGACTATATTAACTACTGTACGACTATTTTCAATTGTTGGTACGACTGTTTTACTTTTCTGATCTGGCAACCCTGCTCCGGTGTCTGAATAGACCCTTGCATAATTATAATTAATACATCATAGAGAAAGTAGACTATAGTGAGGGCAATCATAAAAAATATAAAAAGCATTTTCACACCTATGGTCACTGCCTCGTCTGTAATTGTGAAGATCAGATGCCTAGAAATATGCATTAGCCTACTTAAATTTATAAACATAAAACATAGTCTTGTAAATAACAAAGGAAGTTTATCTAGTGGCACTTACGCGCTGTAAAAATAGGAAAGTTAACCATATTTTTCATACTGGGAAAATTAAACACCACTAAAACTGGATAAATAGTCCAGTCAATGAAAAGTTGTAGAGGGAAATGGAAGGAACACAATTTTTGACTTTGGGACTTTGTTTGGAACAGTTAGGAGGAAAACAAGAGATGAACGTCATTACCGACTGGAGCAGTTGTGACTTCTGTTGGTGATAGTTCACTACATCCCTATTGCTTAGAATCCCAAGGCGAAGGTGGGAGCGAGATTCACAAGAAACTATTCACACCTAGTTGAGACTGTTATCAAAGATACACATCTTGTTGTTGTTTTTTGTTTGTTTGTTTTTGTTTTTGTGAAATTACATGAAGATGAAAGGGTGACGAGAAAGTGGCGTTAAAGAACTGAAGGGAGTTGGTGGAATGAAAGTCGGGAGACAGGTGAGCTTGAGAAACACGGCGGAAATATTGGCTTCATCCACCAAGAATACGGATCCATCCTGATAAAAGTCATTAATGTTAATACAGTATATACTTTTCTGTTCAGCAGAGCGAATTACTATAGAATCCAAATACCATAAGTTAAAAATTAAAATTAAATCGAGCATTTGGACAACCTTGACGTGGATAGATATTATAATGTGACATGCACATAGCTTCTTGCATTACATCAGGTATTCGAACTCTTGATCCGATAGCAAGGAAAGTCGACTTCGTGGAGAATTATCTATAACCGTTGCTAATGTGATAATGTCTGCATTGCGGTGGTCTGGACATCAGTGGCGTCTTAATAATCCATTTATCTTAATATGTGTTCAAAACAGTTAAAAAAGATTGTAAGGCTGTAATGAATTCATTTCCAACTTTCGGAAAGATATATAACTTATGAGAGAAGGAGAAATAGAATTCATTCTTCAGCAAACTAATAAAATATTAAAGTTGACTAGTATCCATCTTTGTTTTAAATGACTTTATTTTAAATGGCTGAAGTTAGGCTCCATTATGAAGAAATATGGATTAATAATTACGGGTATCTATTGAAGTACGGGGTACGCCGGGGCTTAATTGTTTGAGGTGCTGCGCTCTACAAACCGGAAGGTCGCAGTTTTGGCCCCCGGTAGTCTTACTACAAAATTCTGATAGAAATGCGTAGGCTACTAGAAAATCCTTGTGATAAGGTACCCGAAGAACTAAAAATCCAGGAGCCTCAATCTCCAGGATCTAAGAGATCACTTTATTTGCTGTAAATTTGCTGGTACAAAATGAAATGCACTTTAGAATAAAAAAGAATATTTGAAAGACATCACACCTTTTCGAGAGGGTTACTAATTCCAATACGATTTACCCGATGCTCTGGCTACTCTGCACAAGAGTTCGCTTTCAGAATTATGATTTTACCTATGTACTTTTAACGTTAAATACGAGGGAGAAATATACACTTAAAATGAAATATTTTCAATTAAATTTTCAAAATTACGTGAATCATTAAACCAGCTTGCTTTAATCCGACTTGCTGTGATGATAAATATAAATTTCGGTAAGAGCATCTTGTGGTACTACAGTTAAACATATTTTCATTCTACAACGACCACTATAGGATAAGAAGTTATTATTTTTATTCCCAAGAATAAAATTGTTGAACTTCAACAAGAAGACTGCAGTAAAATGCGAGCAGAGTAAAATGAAAGAAGAGTTCTGAACTTATCAGTAATATCGTGTGTTTACTAAAGTAGGACTTACCTTTTATTTTACATGCTGTATTTATTATATTCAATTTAATTCCCAAACATAGAAGATCAATTACAACAGTATTGAATGCTGTTCTAAAGTTAACATTCAACTCTATCGGGTATTTGTGTTGTTCTACTCCCCAGGTTTGACGTAGGTGTACCAACTCCTACTTCTAGAACGTCTTTAAATAGCATCATGTTATCCCGATGTGATTTGAAAGATGAAATGCCATTGACAAGGGGAGCAGAGCAAGCAGCAGATCGGACAGCTTCAATCTTCTCACCTGGGTTGAATCCCGAGTAGTTAATTATACATTAAAAGAAACAATTTATAGGGAAATGATTGCTTTAATTCCATCATTTGATACTAATTGGGACAGCCTGTTTGGTATAGTGGTTAGCTTCGCTGGCTACGGATCCGAACGTTCGGGATCGATCCCCAGTACCTGCCGGATTTTTATGAGATAGGGAGGTCTGGAACGGGATGCACTCAGCCTCGTAATTGAAACTGAGGAGCTACTTGATTAAGAAGTCGTAGCTTCGGTTACGGAAACCATAATTTAAGGGCCGTGGATGTCGGCATGCTGACCACACCCTCCCCAATCCTGCCATCTGCCTGTGGTAGATGGCGCAACGGTCGGGTTGTAGGCCTAATCCCTTCAGGGATGCAGCGCTACGGAGTTTGATTTAGCGTTAGTTACTAACGGTAGTATGGTGTCTAAAAATAAAGAGCACATAATGTAACCATATGGCAGGTCGTAACCATACATTCACAATTATTTCTCAAACGCTTAAATTTGCGATCCCCTTGTTTACTGTCACCTTTTTTTATTATTGCAAATATGGGTTTTCAGCATTCGAGTGTGTGTTATTACCCTGGTACATTATGTATAGAGTAAAATGTGTATATATATATATATATATATATAAATATATATATTGTACATATGTGTAGGCCTATACTCGTACACAGATATACGCATTCTGTTGCAACGCCACTGACGAAGACCTTGCTTTCGTCTTCGTAAGGAATCTGAATACGCACAACACTAAGATTAACACATTAAAAATGATGTAACAATTCCGAACTCATCGCTTTCACTGCCCCAATTAGTCTCCAGATGATAATGATGTATCTCATGTGTGCACTTATTATCATGAGAGTTGCACATAATCATTATTGTATATGCCAAATTGCAACGTATGGGGACAATATACTAATTTCTATTCTTTTAACACTTCTTGTGCTGATTTGCAAGAGGTAGACATGAAACAAAGCATGCAATGTGTTCTAGAAAAAGATTTTAATGATTCGAATCTACTCACCTTAAGCTACATATATTAATTCTGTTGTCAACATCCCTTTTGCTCAACTAATACAAAACCTACAGCAAAGAATGGTATATTAATTAATGGCAATGAAACCAATGTATAGTCTCCATGACAACGTTATTGTTTGCAGCATACACAGCTGGAATGGGAAATTGCATGATACTGGGATTTGAAATAATCGATAAACTTACCGAGGTATTGATAAGTTATAATTCATTCCTACAAATCAACAAGAATGGTCGAAATCTACGTAAATACAAATCTGATGTGATTCCTTCTCATAACTTTCTTTACCAACTTTCTTTTGGCATGGGCAATATCATTTTCTCACTTCCTATTTTGATAAAGGATAAGAGGCCGTATTGTGGGGAGTGCGTATACATTTGTCTCAAACCCAAACTTGTAAAACGCCTCTCAAATGATATCTTATTCATCACTGTAGGCTTTGTATTAATATTCAATATTATTATATTAACTGTAGGGTTGTAGGGTTGTTGACAAAGAAATGTGCTTTATCATTATTATATGTCAGAAGTCTGTAAAAAAAATTCCTATCCATTGATACCTTATTCATGGCTTTGTATTAGTTTAGAAAAAGGAATGGAAGAATGGAGGCAAAAAATATGTACCGCGATAATTTGATGGCAATGGCCCGGGGGCAAGGGTCGCTTAAATGTCCCTAAAAGGAAGCTAGGTAAAAACTAAGGTAAAGAAAGAAAGAAGGATAGAGAGCAATGGACATGTTCGATTTTACTGGTAGGCAAAGAAGATGAAGAGAGGATTGGGAAATTTCTAATGAAGGCGAGACAGTTCATGTTCGAAAAAGTGGCTATCAGGGGTGCGGGGTTTGGAGTGGTGGTGAGTAACGGCAACAGCAATTCAAGCAGCGGACAATAATTGTGTGAAATATGTATGTTAATTTGTTCTGCATTTTACGTCACGGACTTAATGGGCATCTGTCCATTTTTTTATATGTTTGCTTGACTTTTTTTTTCTTGTGTTATGAAAGCATTACGAACTCTTGGACTCTTGCGAATATTTAAATACAACTCAAACAGCAATTAATATAGTAAATGAAGGGGTCGAGGGAAGATAGTAGGTCTGTTCGCAAAGCTAAATCATGTACTGTCATGTACCGCGACGCATGCGCACATTTTGAATATGCTGATATATGACACTGTGCGCATACGTTGCGCAGCGAGACCGACAATGTGCGCATGCGTCATGGTCCGTGACAGTTAGGGATTTGCTTTGCGAACAAACCTAGTGCTAACCTTCTTTTTGTAAAAATTGAGATTGTTGCACTCTTTATATATTTTTCTTAGTCACTATTTATTCCAATATTTCTGAGCATAGACTAGTCTGTCAATAAGTCTTATTTGTATCTTGATATGTACGGTACAAAAAGATAAAAATAAGATTTACAGATTTGAGCAAACTTTAAAAATGCAATGTCTAAAATGCACTTTCACATACTTTGATTTGTTTCCACTTTGCAATAGAAGTAACATCTTAGTCGAAACAAAAGATAGTAAATGAATAATAATAATAATAATAATAATAATAATAATAATAATAAGAACAACAACAACTTGTCCCTTGAATGTCAAACTGAGGATAACACTTATACATTGCATAAAGCTGAATAATGAGAATGCTCTGAAAAATTAATGATGTGGAGAGACTTGTTCAATTAATATGTGTATCGTACGGTACTACGTAAGTATTAATAACGCCTTCTAAGCCATGTAAGATATAAATATACCTGCGCAATACCGGAATCCCAAGAGTACGTTACATACTGTGCAATTATGAATGGGGGTTGAACATCCCAAGCCTGATTATTAATGGGAAGGATGATGAACTCTGAACATCATTATCATCATCCTCATTATCTTTATTATTGTTTTCCAGCTTTTTCTCCTCCTCCTAATTCTCTTCTCTGCCTTGTTCTCATTTTCCTTCTTTCTATATCTTCATTATTGTCGTTATTGTCAACTTTTAACAGCAGTATACGATAGTGGTGTACTTAAATGTTAGGCCTACTTCCAAGCCAAGTTCTTGGAGATATCTGAATTTTCTCCTCCCTTATGCATCTGTTCAAACATTATATTATACCATAGTAGGCATTGTCTAGTATGTGTGTGTGTGTGTGTGTGTGTGTGTGTGTGTATATATATATATATATCACATATCAACAAAGCGTTGTTAATTCTTAAGTAGCCAGTAAATAGGCAAATCGCCTCTTACATTCTGGCTAATTACTTTTTTAATTATATGTTTTTCAAATTGTTGAAAGGAATTACAAGTTTTCTTTTTATTTATTTATTTAAAGAATAAAGTAGGCTCGTTGATGCGGTAAAGTTGAGAATTCACAATCCGGGGTTGATGATTAAAACTCGGGGTCGGCCACTCAAAATCGCGAAGTTCTCGGGCTTGTTTTCAATTCGCAAGTAGAATACAGTGTCGTTTACTCATTATCGTAGGCTTTCGTGAGGAAGAGGAGACCCTGAGGTGTTGTCCGCCCATCAGGGCATCTCTCTTACTCTCTCTCTATGTTTGTGTATACACTACAGAGGCCCTGTAGAGGTACTGCACTACAAACAGGAAGGTAGTGGGTTCTATCTCCGATGAGATCACTGGGATTTTTCAATTAAGCTAATCTTTTTGATGGCACTACTTCCATACGATCGACACCGACTTTTAACAGAAATTAATATTAGGAGCAATTCTAATTCTATATTTTAATTTTATGTGAGCTACATATGTGATATAACTATCCTCTCCTATATGAGCATTGACTTGTAAATCCCAAAAAGGGGAGCAAAGATTAATTATTACTTAGCTAATATTTTCATCATCATATATTTGGCGAAGGCTTTCTCTATAATCATAACTTACTTGTTAGGCAAGTTTCACTAATAAATTTCTCTAGTATTATTAACAATGCTTTTAGATATAAAAATTCCATTTAGAGTCTCTTTCTTTTTTCTTTATACCTTAGCTTTTTACATATTAGTAAGGAGTTAATAACTTCCATTTTGTTATTGTTGCGTCTAATAATTTTTCAGCCTAAACTACTCTTGGTTGCTGAAGTTGGTGAGTTGGTGTATTACCTTGTATTGACATCTGTCAAGAAATAGGGTCTTTGAATGATTTCAGCCTTTCGTGCACCAATGAATTTGTGTGTAAGCCTATGTGTGTGTGTGTTTTTTTTTACCATTTTATGCCATACATTATTACACAAAATTCACATAGTTCAGTGCAAGGGTCGATGCAGATAGTTCGTGCTCCCCTTATAAACCAAAATACGTAACAAGAAAAATAAAAGAATCTCGATAACCGAGTTAAAATAATAAGCAGAGAGTACAAAACTCGAGTATATACACAATAAAAAATATTAACAAAATGTTGTGCACATAAATATAAATGTATATATAAACAAACGTACACCTAATGGAAACATACAAAATTCCTAACCCAAAAATACACTAACAAAAAATAAAATAAAAGAGAAATAATAAAGTCACAAGAAAAAGTAACTCCAAAAATATATGCCGAACACATAACTCTATCTACATGTACGTAATTAAGAAAAGCTTTAAAATTCATTTACTCGAGCTTTCTTCCCCCAAATAGAGTGAAAATGATCAGGGCAGGTAAAACGTATAACTAAAAAAAAGTGACATGAAAGACTCTTATACATTAGTTCTCTTAACAGAGCGTTTAAATCATGTTGATCGGTCCCGTTGAGCTCGATTAGTAAAATAAAAATGACATTCTTTCTAAACTTATAATAAGCTTATATATTTTTTTGCCTAAGCCATCTTCAGATCTTCGAATTTTATTGAGTCACTGTTTAAATGGCTGTCCGCCTCCGTGGGTGAGTCGGTAGCGCGCCTGCCTTCCACTCCGGCGGCCCGGGTTCGATTCCCGGCCGGGTCGGGGATTTTTCAGTAGTGAAAAATTCCTTTCCCGGGTTCAGGGCTGGGTGTGTGTGTCCTTAGGTTTAAGTAGGTAGGGGATTGGCGCACCCCGGTAACAAATACGCTGAGAATAGGCTATCCCCTTCCGGGATCACCATGGGTCGCTCGCGAACCAGAGGAATAACTTTTTTTTTATTTAAAGGGCTTAAATGCTTTTCTATGTGCGTCTTTATAATTTAAAAAAAAATTCTTAAAAAATCAGCAAAATAAATGTTATCCTTCTTGGTTAGTCTAATATGTTAGGAGTAGGCCTACTTAGAAGATAAAAAAAACACACAAGGTGCCCTTAAAATTCTGCAGTGAATCCGAAAGGCCTAGGCGCAAATTAATATCCTAAGGCCATGAAAAAAGTATCACATAACAATTTACTATATTTACTTTTAAACGGAGACCTTTTTTCACGTACCTAACACTGTATAAATAGTCCTAGTCAGTGCACATCCGGTAAGAAATTCTGATATGCCTTCCCACTTCTTCGCGAGTTAGAAATTTGTCTGCAGATGGATGTTTAGGTATTGTGTCAGTGATTCACGTAATATTGCCACGGTTGTTATGGTTGATTTTGATTCAAGTACGAGGTTAATGATTCCATTATGCCCTTTTTATATCATGTCTGAAGGTAAAGATGTGATGGACCATTCTGTTCACGGCCATGCCTCAATTTGCTTAGTGGTTTAAGAATTAGTTCCGTTCAATGCTACTCATACTTGTGTTTTCGTGCAAGGCATGTGAGCATGCAGAGGAACTACGAATTCACTGACTCCTTCGCGCCAAGTTTGTACAAACCCTTGTTCACAACATTATTAATGTAACTTGTTTGCTTTTAATCATATTTTTCTTAATCCAACTGGAATGGACAACGCACTATTTTCTTAATTAAGAGGGAATATAATTGTATATAACTTATACTGATATCTAAGAACGCGCGATTTACAGTTCTAATCCTAATTATTTAGAAAGGCAGAATAAAGGGTTTACTTACACTGTTATTAAGGGATGACAGAAGTGTTGATTTTTTAGGCATCTTAGTAAAAAAAATGTGATTTTTTATTTTAGTGTAAAAAATCAAGTATGTCCTAAAAGTATAGTGTTCAAAATGTTTTGCCATTTGAACGCATGGTACAGGCGCTACTGACACCATTTTCAAACCTCATTCCGCTACAAACTGCCAGTGCATGCAAACGTTATTCACCTGATTTATCAGTTTCAATTTGCATGTCATTTTGTCACATTCAAAATATATCTTCTCCCACAAAAATAGAGATACAATCGTGACATTTTTCACAGTATACCTTATTATATAATTATATAATACAATTACTAATAATATTTTCTATATATGCCTTCTTAAAAGTATTTAATATAATTATAGGTCAGTTTTTTTAACTTCTCATTTTTCTCTGTAAATATTAGTGTAATATAGATTAGAAACGAAGCTCTAAATTCAGTTTCATTTAAATATGTAACTATGAGCATACGCTATCAAAATTCATAAAATTTAAGATATTTCTGCGAAGAATTAATACAGAAGAATAATTAAGTACAGTAAATTAAACTTAATTTTATGCTTAAAGACAGCTCAACCGGTTTTGCCGTAAATAAACTGATAGGCTTGGAATCCAAAATGATGGCATAAACAGAAAGGTATGATAACAGCTTATCGATATTAGGAGCGGTGCATTTTAATTGAGAATGAAGCACCATATTTGGCTGATTTCATATAAATTCCTAGACGTTATCAGTACAATGGAGCTTGTTTTTTTTTTTTAGATCGTAGTCACAGGAGCTTTTGCGTCGATGGCACTGGTAGATAAAGGAACATTCGTCATACTCATCCCGTATGATCCCGTGTGAATACGATCTTTTAAAAATGAAAAACCTTTTCGAGGTATACATTACGCCTCACTTGACACAATTATCAGTGTTTTAGGGCAGTCACTGCGGGATATTAACAAAGATAAAGCACTGATGAAGTCAGACGCCTTCCACATTATTTTGCGGCAGGTTTTGAGAGTATTTGGTCAGTATGGTGGACCCAATATAAGCTGATTCTTTATAAAGTTCCTCCTCATTTGCTTTTACGAGATTGAGGCTGAGTGTACGCCATTACATATCTTGCTTCATCAGGAATATACCAAGAGATGCTGGGAATCAAAACACTGCTACCAGATCTAAAATCAGTAATGCTAGCCCTCGGACTGAGGAGGCTACCATATTTCTGACATACAAGCCTATGCAGTCCTTTTTAGTCTCGTGAAGTATTATTATTATCATTGCCGACGTCTCTTCAAAGTTAACTGTAGGTCTACCTTTAGTTTAAGGAATGTTGTGGAGAGATGCAAATATGTGTTTGACTGGTCTGGATATGGCCTATCCGATGTTTTCTTCCTTGCCAAATTCGTCTGGTGTCCTCACCAGAAGGTAGATGCCAGGTTTTAGGCATAATTTTTGAAGCGAACACTGATAAATTTTATGGGGTAATTGGAGGTGGCCACTGAATCGAAGAACGCAACACAAAATGGACCTCATGGATTTCACATCTGGATCAAAATCTGTAGAGTTCTGTATTAAATTGTGAAGTAATTTTATGCCATTCGTATACCTCAGTCATTTTATAAACTTATGAGATATTTTTGTTTCTTTTAAACTGCGTCTGAGTTTACATTTATTTGTCATAATTTCAATGCTATTATATTTTTCTGTTGTGTTTGATTATAGTAACCTACTTTCAAGGATCTCACCACCAATTTTAAGAGAAAATTTTATTGCAAGAGGAACGATCAATTTTCTTTTCATATGCAAGTTTTGACTAGAACTGAATCTATGATCTAGTCATTTTCTCTTCTTTGTCCATTATCTTGTGGTCCATTATTAATCACGATGACAATGCATGTAAATGTGAAGGTCTCCACAGTTCTGTCTTTCATTAACTGATTCATCTTTTGTTATACACCAGAACATCGTGCTGCGTCTTGCTATTGCCATGTGACACTGAAAAATTATAACAGTCGAAGTAACGTTCAACCTGCTCGTGCCTTCCAAGAAGTGTACTAATGTTCCATATTGTAGCAAAAGAAATGAATTGCGAATTAATAGAATACTGTAATATCAAACAGTGACACTTAGTGCAGCCTATGAATATCTTCCATACATTTCCGTTGACAGTTCTTGAAGCGTGAAATTTGTGATGTGAGAAATTTGTGAGAAATTTGCAGTAATTAAAAAGTTATTTATTTAACAATACAGCGAACTCTGGAGTAAAGAAAAATAAATTACTTTCCGAATTTCGATTACATTAAACATTTTAGTTGAATTTTTTTTAAAGCGATAGATAATCTACCTAGAAAAGGAGAAAATTTCAGTGATTTCAGATACCTTAACTACGGTGAACCCTATTTTTAAAGTGTACAGCGATTGAGGTTTGAATTTGGACATAGTGATTGGAAATGCTCTAAAGAACAATGTTGGTTGCATTTTTAAAGCGTGAAACGATTGATTTGGAGCTAGCTTAGAATTGGCAGTAATCTTGATTGCCCCTACTTACACATATTGTGAACTGCAAACCAAGGCAGTTGAAGACAGTAATGTAAAAAATACTAACTACGTACATCCAGAAATATGAAAAACTGAAGCCGGAGGTGATGGGCTAAGGATTGGAAGGCCCACGCTCAATCCCTTGTCATTGTGTCGTTTTCAGAACCTATTAGATCACCTTAGTAATGTATTCCAATGGGTACCCGGGAAAATTTACTTTCATACAATCTCTAGAAGGTAAAATGCGGTAGGAGTGTAATGCTTCCATCATATGCCAAGCGGCTTATTTCTTCGAAGCCTTTCCCTTGATACCCCTAATCTCTATAAACTGGATTTTTTAAAAAATATTCTAAAGTCCGAAACCTTGTTTCACTGGTTGTAGGTCTATAAAGGGTTATAGTTCATTTATACGATATTGTTTAAACAAATTCATTTTTGAATAGTTATTAATTAATTAAAGTTATGTTTTTATCTCCTAGGATACTACACCATTTTCAACAGTAGCACATTTTCGACAAAATATCACTCAGTCCTTTTTGCATAACCCGATTAGATTAACTTAATAGTCTCCAACAGCGCACCCGTCTGTAAATAGTATGACGAAGTAAAGGAGGAAAATTAACCATTGTTATTTCTTGTGCAGTTGTAAAAAAGACATCAATACAGATCATAGTTATCAAGAAAAAATAGGACAAAATATTTTTATTATTGAATAGTCTGTATTCACTTGGAATAAAAATGATATTTAAATTGTTTTGTTTGTTTCTTCAGAAAGAACAAATTGCTGAAATCTGCACATATACACTACTCCCACTCTGAATATTATAATTTGCATAGGCTACATCCCATTTCGCTGTACTCGATTTTAAAGGGGACTATAGGTAAAATTTTGACTTCTGCGTCCATCAGGAGTGCCACCTATTTGGAATGGTTGCATTAGTACATACCTTTTTCTGCCTTCAGGGCCAAGTATAAGTTGAGTAAGCTTTGTTGGTATGAGATAATAGTTGATTACAATGGCATACCACTCCTAGGATGATCTGCATACCATATTATGCATTGTGTGATGTAATAATTTCGCGTGTATCCTTAGTGACACAGCAACATTACAAATCGAAACCCAGCAACTTTATTATTCTGTCTTCAATACTAATGCTTTGCCTCTAGCGGCTTGCCTCAATTCAGAATGGCAA
This sequence comes from Ectobius pallidus, assembly GCA_964059195.1. Lineage (NCBI taxonomy): Eukaryota > Metazoa > Arthropoda > Insecta > Blattodea > Ectobiidae > Ectobius > Ectobius pallidus. The sequence goes on along the minus strand of CAXKWD010000001.1, from coordinate 163,514,124 downwards.
ACCCCAACAAGGGTAATACGTCTTCATTACTGCATTTTGTTCGTCATTAGGCTAACCGATATTAGTAACACGTGAAAAATTTCCACTACAAGAAGAGAAAAAAACTGTAATAGGATATTCTCATAACTTTTTTAATTAAGCATCGATTTTCTCTTCTACTCTATAGCAGCGTGAGTAGTAGTGTGCTTTTTGTAGCATACAATCGTGGTATTAGCATATGTAGGATTTTTTAATGTATTTTTCGTACTTACCATTTACTTAAGGCATCCTTAGAAATGTTCAATTTGACTTCTTTAACTGAACATAAAAAAGTGTTACTATTGTTTTAGAAATAATCTAATCGGTACTGATGATATGGCGTGAGTGATTTTCAGAGCAGTGAAAAATTAGTTTGTTTTAACATATAGTTGATTTTAGAAATCAAACTGCACGTAAAACAGAAAATATTCACCCTATGCATGCATATTCAACTTATGATATTCGAATTAACTTATTTTTCAACTTGTGTATTCAAGCAGCTTCATTTGTATAATAAATGATTTTCTTCTCTTCAATACAAATAATTAGGCCTACTATGATAAAAGTAGTAAACGAGTTAAGTAACAGAGTTTCTTTTGTATAGAAGAGATAACTCCATTAACATGAAATATACGACGCATATTTGAAAACTGTATATGGCAATCCTTAAAGTAAACGTTTGCAAACAATCAGGTAGCATTCAGTTGAAATTTAAAACCATAGGCGATCTTGCAAACAGATACAAACATAAAACTGATCCTACTGAAAGGTAAAATGAATTTATTCCCTGTTTTCCTTGGCACTAGCGACTTAAAAAGTGTGCTTATTTATTCTCTTTGATTAAATCCAACAATATGTGAAATGCACTAATTTATCTTGCTTTATCATAAAAATATAATAAAAATATCATTATGCATGTCTAAAAAGTAATATATTAAAAAATAACACCTCCCGATATTTAGTCTGAAGTGCTTTTTATACAAATAGATTTGGGCAGAGTAAGCAAATTAGGCCTACACCAATAAATATTTACAGAGATTTTTCAGATGGTAGATATATTATTATATAATAAATTTAGATGAAAATTGCTCACAAAAAATGATACAATATAGAATTGTAATGAGTAATCGGATTTTGTCTCCAGAAGTCATTATTTCAAAAATACCCTTTCAAAAGGCCTTTTTACACATGGGTCAAACACTAAATGACTCTAATCAAGTGAATGATTTGTAAAAAGCTTATTGGCAATGTACTTTCTAATAGACGTAATTTCAGTGTCCTGTTAGCTTTTACATATAACACAGCAAGCCTATATAAGGAACTGGTAAATCGTGGGATAGTGTAGCTTCTGAAATCTTGAATTGGCAACAACATAATATTACAACATAATATTTTTAATGTAATAAATAGTCCCACTCAGTGCTGATATTATTGAGAAAGTAAGTGTTACAGTGAACCAATAGTGGTACGTCCTTGGGAACTTCGTATAGTTTTGAGGCGAGGATGAATTTCTACATAGATTTATGGTTTCCTGTCTTTTTGTTGATTTAACAGCTCATCATCTAAATAACTTAGAGATTCGAAGAAGAGATTTCGATTTTTATAGCTCATTATGTACAAACAAACGAGGCAGAGTGATAAATAGCTGTTAAAATTGAAAACTGATTTCTTCAATGTTGAACATCGTGTATACAAATGAACAACAAAGTCTCGCAACAAGCCCAACAAATTAATAAAATATCAATTGAATTTTTGAACTCGTAGGAGTATGTTTAGGCTGTTGAAAATTATTGTGACATCAATTAATGCATTGGTAATGAACGAATTGCAAATACTTGCAAAGTAATATTCACAATATTATGTTGGCTGAAATTTTTACGCCCTAAATTTAACGCGATTTAGGGCGTTAACTGGGTATTAATAATTATAAATAAAATAAAATAATATAGTATTAAGCTTTAAATTTATAGCGTCTAATATAAAGATGGTCTAAAATTTGTTATTTTCTATTCTATAATACATTATGTATATTAAATTATATTGTATTATATTATGTTATATTATATTATGTTATACATATTGTATTACAATTATATTGTATTGAATTATGTATACACACTCACTAGTAAGTTTGACTGTATAAAGATTTTGCAATTTAAAATAATTTTCTTAACTCGATTTTGGAACGTTGTTTGATTAAATTAGGGCTTTTTATTTAGGAATACCGGTACTACTGATACAGAAAAAGTATGTTCTTGAACGTTGTCATAACTTTCACGTATCCGCATTTTTTCATCATAAACAGCTTTTTATGAACCGCTTTAAGTACCTACTTATATTTTGTGGACCTTGATCGATTATTTGGTGACATGGTGGTCACAAACCTAATGGACACGGATTCAGACATAATCGAGGGGAGGTAGATTTTTCGGATCAAACTTCACCAGAGGTCCTCCGGAGCAACTTAATCCATGATTCAGAGCCTGAAATTTCATCTCAATAAATAACCTCGTAACTAATTTGGAATTGAGCAAATTTTGTTGTGTTTCTTACCTCAGTAAAAAAATTAGTTAATTTCCAAGTAATCACATGGCGACAACCCTGGTGATATGAAATAAATCATTATTACGGATGGCTGGGGTCGTGAAGTGGGGTCCTAAAAGTAAATGATTTCAGTCGCATAGCATCATATATAAATACATACATAATATGATAATAGTTTTTCAAGGAATTGACTCTTGTAATTGTTTTTTCTGTCAACCTAAATTTTTAATGCTATATAAATTGTGGTTTTAGAACAGCACATTGCTTTAAGAATCATTCCATCTTTGCCAGGTATTGACTATTGAAGTAGATACAGACAAGAAAATATTAGTTTATAACTAACTTAAACCTGGAACATCATTATCGTTTCATTGTCAAAGGCAACTGGTGGCCACCGACCTAATTCTGTGCAGCCCGCGCAAAGCCAATTAAACAAATTTAAAATATTTGTAGTTTCATTTATATTTTACATTATGGATAGTTTAGGCCGCGGTTATCCTGATGCTTCTATATTCCAACCTACAAGCAGTACAGTAGGCAGGAGATGGTCATTGACTTCTGGGAACTTGTCCCAAGTGAAAAATATCCTGAATAGAATGCATTTAGGAGAAGAATCATTTAGGAGAAGAATTGTTTCCATATTTGGAAGCACTTACTTGTGTGAATCCACATTTCCCATTATGAAGGTAGTTACGTCTTCACAAAGAAACAGATTTACAGATGCCCATCTTCAGGATGTGTTAAAAATATCAGCATCTTTGGAAATTGACTTTGGTGAACTTGTTACTTCCCATTCATGTGCTCTCATTGATGTGTACTGAATTTTAATAAATAATATTACTGCACTAAAAATGTGTGCCCCATGACGTCAACATACATCATGCATTGGCTCTCGTAAGTAAATAAGTCAAAGGGATTGGTAAACAATTACATGCAAAGGGCATGTAGATAGAGCCTCCCATTGTTTTCATAGGAACGAAGCAGATGCTGTTAACAATACTATGTAAATTAAAAACCGGGATTTAAAGATTATCTAATATCATCTCAGTAAACATTTTTAATATTAAGACGGGAAAGATGTTTGAATTTGTTCATGAATGCGGAACTGAGTATTTCAATATAAAAATGATGTGAAGTATTTTGTAAATGTTGTCATGTTGAGTTAAAAGGGAGACAACGATTTTTATTTAAATTGTTGGCAATTTTCTTTTTCGACCCGCTTTTACCTGCACCCAGCACAACACATCCGTAGCAATACGACTTCGGCTCTTTTTTCTAAGAACACCCTAAGTGCAGTAGCCTTTTGGTTCCCATAATTTGAATTTGTGTCCAAGGCCTTTACTATAGCAACAAAATTTTTTGAATACTTAAGATTAAGTTATCTCAGTTTACCGACCCGGAACCCAAGGTTGGATAAGCGCGTGATTTATTGGATTGCAAAATTTGTGGAAAATAGAACTCAAAGTGTAGGCCTGTATGTTGGTAACGAATTATTCTAGTTGAGTTTACCCTAAAACACGTTTTCTTGCTAGATTTTTAATAATCTGTCATGAATTAATATTTGCAAGAAACAGCTTGTAACTTATTGGTGAACATAGTACTTTAACTTAGCCTGTTATTTTGTTTATGGGAACCTGAAAAATTGCATTTTAACTTTTGTATATCTTCATGCTAATAGTCCAATGTTTTTCTTTTCAGGTAATGGGACAAGAACATCTTTAACTTTTTTTAGAAGCAGCATGAAGATGTATCAAGTAAGCCATAATTATGAGAGGTTATTTGTGAGAATACAGTTGACAGCATGTAAGGTAGCTTCTACTCTAAGAGCTGTCCGTGTCCATTAAAAAGTTCTGTATATTATCTGAAGTATTTCACATTAAGACACACTGACATCTGAATAGCTATTTAACTTCAGTAAGCCGGCGATGTTATGTCAGGTATGTCTGTGCGTTACGTTCAACACATACATTGGTATACAATCTATAAAGTTGAAACTTAAAGGACTTGTATTGCAGTAGTTCTGCCAATTATACCAGAATAATGGAATATGCTTAGGTTGATTTTTTAAATGTAACAATATATTTTGTTCGATCTGGAAATTTAAAAACCTAACTCTGTATGTATGATTGTAACAATTATAATAATAGCCTATGTTTTCTCATCAAGGAAAAAATACCATCAATAAAAAATAAGTACCTGTAAAATTTGTACCATCCTTAGGAACGCTTGGGATTCTACATTGTTAAATCACCAGTGCCTGAATTTCTTACAGTAGGCTATAATAAACCTACTTATATATAATAAATCAATTTTAAATGATACTTTCTAAAGATATTTTCCAATAATATGTTCTTGAAACAAATTGAATCCACGGTTTGTATAAACATATAGATAGACAGAAAGATCAGAGACTAGTAGATTTACTCGTATATGGACAGGCAGGCAGGCAGACCGACAGGTATAATCAAGGGACAGCTTGTTAAAAGGGTGGGGTGGTATTTTTTATTGAATTTTTTATTTATTTATTTGATCATAATAGACCCTGAGTCCCACACCCGGAGGCTACACTGCAGGGTAGAATACAGATAATACATAGACTAATAGACTATTTGTATATCGCGGTTTCATTATTTCGGTATTTATAGAAGATTGATGGTGATGATGATAATGATGATGATGATGATGAGATGGGTGATGAATTGGCGAAGGGTGGAGTTTAGTTCTTTATAGCAGATAAAATACAGGTAGACATGCAAATAAACAGACAGATTGATAGACAGGTATCAGAAAGACATAAATACAGGCTATCAGATAGACAGACCGACAGGCAGACATCAGGCAATCCGACTTATTGACCGATTGATTGATATATAGTTTGACGAATAAAAGATAGGAATTGGCAAGATCTGTCGTTACTTTAAAATATCGGTGAATGGATGGTTGGATGAATGTTTGTGTGGATGTACAGTATATACGATTGGATGGAATTGGTAAATATTTATCGGCGAAACTGAAAAGGATAATTGGGTTATTAGTTATGATAGGTTCAATTTTAAGCAGTTTAAATGTATTAATATAAGGGTTACTTTTTTATTCCGATCGACGCACGGCTCAACAAAATAGTTCATAAACAAAAATAATAAAAAAAAAAATCTACAGTCTTGTACCTGTTTAGATGCCAAGATCCTTCGATATTAAGAGGCTTTAAGCTGGTTCTTTTATTTTCAATATTTGAAGGCATTACGGCTACTAATTATGTAGGGATCACATTAATAACGTATCCTATTTGGGTATAAGGAGCGATCTTATTAATGACCATCTCGTGCAAGAAACTACGTTTTTTGTTATTAAAAATAGTCGAGACCACAAATTAATTACATTCTTTACTTAAGGTTAATTGAAACTGGGGCCTCATGCAGGCTGAGGTATGGTCGTATTTCTTACACTAGACAAGTACGATTGAGCTCGCGCAATGTGCCATGTGAAAGATCAATAAACTTAATGAAACTTTTCGACATCGAGAACATGTTGCTTCCTCAGTAAGAAGAATTTTAAAATTACTCGACGTTTATGCAACATAGTATAGGCTAAGCAGTAAATAAATTAACTAAGACTACGTTTCGCCACAGCGGATGTAAAAGATTGTAGATTAATATTTTATGCCGATACATAGTGTTGTATTGTACACCGTGTACAGTCGTGACAAGTCTCGAATGTGGTTTACTAAGCACTTAGCCTATGAAAAGGTTCTAGAATCTTACATATTATTATAATATAGACCAGGGCGAGATATGCCCCCGCTCAGGGCGCAGGCACAAGGAGGGCGCAAATTTAACCATTTAAAATCCCGCAATTTATCAAGCAATAAAAATTTCACGTTAATGGGAGAAATCTTTCAGGTTATTAAAAATGACTGCACGTGAACTAGCCTATCTGTAGTATTATGCCGATTGCCTACAAACAAAAAGCAGTCATGCAACGTTCTTTAATTAACGTTTCTTATTGACAGAGTATAATAACTAGGGACCGGATTTTTAGGTTTTTAAAAACACTGTTTTAGGTTTTCCATTAGGTGAAATAGTTTTTTTAGGTTTTTTCTGCAGATATCGTTTTCGGGTAGAATAATTGGTTTAATGAATTTAAATGTGCTACATAGGATCCAATACATAATACTTTTAAAGTTTAACTTAACAAAATTGACTTAAATTTGTGTAAACTTGCTTTAGGACAATATTATACAATTGAAGAAAGAAAGCATAAACAATCAAAAGAAGCAGTGAAAATAAGATTGCCTCATATTTCCTGGTTACAGTAAGGAATACGCCGGTACTCTTACACTTCCTCTCTTGATACTGTCCATCCAAGACGACAATGGGTTGAACGAAACGCTGGTGGTATTAATTTCAACCCGACAAAAATTATTGTCTCTCCGCAAAATGTCGATTCCTCAACTGACAAACAAAAAAGACAAAAAATTAGCCTAAAATAGATAGCGTATTTTAGGTTTTATATCCAGTTTAGGTATATTTAGGTTTTTATACCCGATTTAGGTATTTTTAGGTGCCACAGAATTAATGTGGGTGAATCCTATGGACATGATTCGAAAAAGTGTATGAGCGCTTTTTGTTTTGGAAGCAAGGAAAAAAATAGGTAAAAACCTAAGAACCCGGTCCCTAATAATAACATAAATCATGAACAGTATGGAAAGATATAACGACAGTAAAAATTAAAATGTACTTTATTATGGAGATGGAAGCGATTAAACTATTCGAAAAAATACTTTTACCTATATTAATGTGTTAAACATTTTAGTAGGCCTCAGGCCTATTATGTACTTTACTTTTGATATTAGATTTTATGATTTAATTATTTTTAAGTAGTTCAATCGTCTGAAAATAAAGTCCAACACTTAGTTCAATTTCAAATTGAGATTTAGCTTTTCTTCGATAATAACGGCTTCTTTATATTAAAATAATAAACAGTTTTACAGAAATTAAAAAAAAAAAAATGGTTCAGTATTGGAGAGCGCAGATTTGTCAAACTCGCCAAGGGCGCAGAAGGACCTTGCTACGGCCCTGATATAGACGTATGTAGACATGTAACAAAAAAGTTCAAAATATGTACTATTGTGTAATACCAGAATTGCTTTAAGATATAAAATTAGCCCCAAATATGATTTGTTGTTACGGTTATTTAATGACGGTTGTGTTTGCTATGTACGCCTGTAACAGTCAACTGTGAGCCAGAATGTTTTTCATAGCTATAAATCTACAGACATGGGACTAAGCATACGAAAATGACACTGACCTCGAATGAGGTCGAACCTCCACCATTTATATAAAAGAGCTAGTGATTCTCTAGCTGATAAACCGAGGCCTACTGTACATGTTTATGCCAAGACTAATTTCAGTTTAGAATTCCTATTTTCAGTGTTTCTGTAATACCGGCACTGTTTTAGTTTTGTGTAAACAATGATAATTGTCTTTGTAAGTCATTTAATTAAAAAGAATTTGGAATGGAGTTAATTTTATGTAGAAAGGTGTATTTATCTTTATAATATGTAGTATTATGCAAAATCTGTAAAAAAAAATGTAAGTTTTTATCAAGTAGTTCCTAGAGTGCACCACGTTCCAGTCCTCCCTGCCTTAGAAAATCCGAGAAGGTACTGGGAATCGAACCCAGACCTGCGGTTTCCTAGTCAGTGCTAACCACGAGACCACGCAGACAGTACTTTGCGTATGTTATTACAATATTATTACTTAAAAAAATAATATTGTAGCCAATTCAAATACAATTTAGAAAGTATAGGAAGTTTCATATAGGAAGTTTCAATCTAAGAAGTCATGTGTGCTTCGGAAAAAAGAAAATGGTGTTCAAATTTTAAAGGTAATTATTTTTCATAGAGAGTGGTAAATGGGGCTTACATCACTACTCACATTGAGCCTTCAAATTATTAATCATCTTAAAGTGAAAATCCCAAGTACGTGCTCTAATAGGATGTTTTAATGCGAGAATAAAATGCTTGAAATATGTTCGTTGCATGTTTTATTATAAAATATCACTATAAGTACAATTTGTTATTTTACACAAATCCTTATATCACATTCATTCCAATAATATATTTGACAATATACACAGAAGCATGAAAATTCTAAATACTGGCCTCATAAGTAAAGTTATATTTACATGGAATGTCTGAGACATAATCATATATACTTTGTATGTTTCTCACATATCTATGTTTCTTAACATTCCGATATGTGCTTATTTTTAAAGTAAAGTTATGGAAGAATATTTATAATGAAAGTTCAAGTTATTACTTACGCAATACTTCTAACATTCATTCATCAATTCATTCATTCTTATTAAGCTACATCCACTATTGAGCCTCTCTTGATAACTAGAAAACAGAGAATAAATAATCTCATTAGTCTGTTCAGCACAGACATAATAAAAAAAAGAAACTAAGCACTGTTAACAGAACTTAAGACATTTAAAATTTAACTAAGGAAAAGTCATGAAAGGAACTTAACGGAGAATAAATTAGAAGGCTCTTAATATTTACAATAGACAAATGTTCAGAATCTAATGTCTTAGACGAGAAGGTAACGTTATTATGCAGAAAATAGCAAACTAACGTCAGAAAGAATACTGGAGAAGAAACTACCCAAGAATTTAAAACCTGAAAAGCCCATTTTAATAATCATAAATCTTCTTCTGGATATCATAATGAAACTTTGTATGACGTTTAGCCTACTAATTGGACTAAGCTTAAAAACATTTCGTTTTTCTAGAATCAAAAGTTATGGAGGGTAGCTTAAACCACGTTTCTCGCACATGTATAAAAGGATTTATGTATACTGAAACACATGCAGTTATATAAATGTATATAGGTAATAATTATCGTAATGAATTTGCATTGATCGGCGAAGGAGACCTGAGATAAACATTACTTAGTAAGGTCCGCCAGGTCCTCTGGATGCGGGGTAAGGACCACCGGCACCTCTGGCAGGATATCCTTCTTCGTAACTGATCTTGGGCTTGTAACCGTCTTGATCAGCCTGGTATTCTACAATCTGTTTTCTGCCATCGGGAAGAAGGACCATGTATTGCCCCACAGCAACATCTCCTTGGCGACTCTCCTTGTGTCCGAAGTCGTTTCCAGATTCGGTGTCCTTGACTTCGTAGGAGAATTCGTAGTTTGCAGGTTCCTATATGGGAGAAAAATCTTAGTTTAAGCAAATTTTTCGTCATGTACCTATCATTCAAGATGTAAATATGTCATTAACTATAAAATACACCATTTAATTGAAATGACATCCTTTTAACCCTTTCTGGTTTTAAGATTCGGAGGAGAGCTATGCTAATATAAAATCAAGTAATTTAATTTCATAACATTACTTTGTGGTTGGTAATCTAGGTATTGTCGTGGCTAATTTCTATGAAAAAAAGCTCAAAGTGCGTTTGAAGTAAGCCAAGTTTCAAATTTTAACTCCACGATTGAATTATCGAAAATGTAGCAGTCCCTTATTAATTTTATAATACAAAAAGATAACTTCTTCTGAATGTCTGTTACTTGCTTTATAGAAATGAACAACTCGATTTTGCAAAATAATTTCTATTGTAGAAGAAATAATTTTGTTTATTTTAGATTGGTTAGGTAGTTTAAAGAGAGAGTTATTTCTAAGTTACAACAAGCAGTTCTTGAAGCAAACATCAAGGGCATATTGATATAAGATAGGGATGAGAGGAAAACAAACCAGTAGGAACTTTCTTTGCTGAAGACAAAGATGGGGCTACTAAGAATTTCAGTGTTAATCCTGGAATATCTTATCATAAAAGTTCAGCTGTTAAATTCAACAGTTCTAAGTAATTTTTATCCACCAGTTTTCCCCAGGATTTATTTATTTAAATCGGTAAATACAAGACAATTATGGTCTCTACTTACTGAAAGGTCATCGTCCTGTCCTCTGGAAGCAGGATAGGGTCCACCAGATGGATATCCACCAGCAGCTGGATATCCTCCATTAGCGGGGGCACCATAAGCTGTTGAAGGAGCTCCGTAAGTTGAAGAAGGAGAAGCTGAGGATCCAAAGATGGCGGTGGTTTGGGTGGGAGCGCCATATGTGGAAGAAGGAGCACCGTAGGTGGATGATGGTCTATTAGTCCTTGATCCAAAACCAGTCTTTCTGCCATTAGAGGGACGACCACCCTTACTGGGAGCTCCGTATGTGCTAGATGGGGCGCCGTAAGTACTAGATGGGGCTCCATATGTGCTTGATGGGGCTCCGTAAGTGCTTGATGGGGCTCCGTAAGTGCTTGATGGGGCTCCATAAGTGCTTGAAGGTGCTCCGTATGTGCTGGATGGAGCTCCATAGGTGCTTGATGGGGCAGTTGGGGCGCCATAGGTGTTTGATGGAGCTCCATAAGTGCTAGATGGAGCAGATGGGGCGCCATAAGTGCTTGAGGGAGCTCCGTATGTTGTAGATGGGCCGGATGGAGGCAGGTAGGAGTTGGAAGGCCCGCTGGGTGGAGGTGCGAATGAATCTTCCTGAGTTGTAGAGTAACCGGGTGGGAGATAAGAGTTGCTCACTGGAGGTTCTGGTCTGCCTTGGGCCATTGCCGCCAGGGCGAGAAGGAGAACTGTGATCATCTGAAATGCAAAGTAGCAATTCATCATCAGGTCCCACTCTCATTTGCATTAAGCTTTTATGGTCAATGTTTCGTGCACAATCAAGTTTACGTACATGTGATGAAATCTATTTTCTTTTCGCAACGCATTCTCAGCGTAGGCTATTATTTTATGTTGAAATGTCCAGTCTTTGCTTGATCTATCAAAAATACATACAGCAGAATAAAGTATCCTTAGTCTAAATTCGTTAACATTTCTGAGCTGCACATAGGCCTATAAGCGTTTCGAATGTTCAACATTTAATAAGAATTTTGTCTGTTTTGTTTGTTTGTTTGTTTGTTTGTTTGTCTCTTTTACTTATTCTACCTACATTTTGATTGAAGGACATTTAGCTTTGTGTGAGAATATTTTATAATATTCAATAATGTTTGTTATACAAAATTTATATTATATTCTTTTTAAAAATATATTTTTGATAAAATTCAAGATTACGTTATATTAAAAAAAAAATAGCCTGTAATCTGGTCATCAGACCATGTGTTTAAAAATTAATAAGCCTAATGCGCGGAACGAAATCTTTTTTCAAATTTTATTGCGAATAGGTAAAGAGACTAACTCGAAATGACTCGAAGGATCTAATTAAGAATGACACATTTAAAATGCAATTGTAGATCTTTGGAGAAGTTTACTTAAAAAGAAAACGAATTACAAGAAAACTTCAGCCCTGCTTATAGTTGAAAGAAACAAAGATTCCAAGTGTGTAATGGAATTTAGTAAAACTATATGTATTTAGAGAAAAAATAGCGTTTATTTTGAATTTTACGCAATTTGTACTTCAGTTAAAATTGTGATTAAATTAACTTTGCCCAATGGTACGTGAGTTCTAAGGTTCTAATCTTTTAGTCACCTTCATGAAAATAGAAAAACTGAACTTAAGTCCTTCAATATGTACAGTTCAATAATATTCCTTTCTTTCTTTCAATCCATATTAGGCCTATTAGGTGACAGATACCCACATCTATTATCGTGATGGTTTCCGCTGCTCAGCTGACAGGGATGAATTAATGGCGATATGAAATATAAAACTCACCAATATGAAATCGAAATAAAATCAATATAAATTATTGAAATATTTTCTTAATGGATGAACTAACCATCGTAGGAAGAAACCTTTGAAAAATTGGTCTGACGGTGGGGGTGATTCGAACCCATTCCTCGTCTTACACATAATTTGCAAGTTAAGTTATGATCTTCAGTTATATATATATGTGTGTGTGTGTGATAATCCAATGTAGGCTGTGTATAAAATCAATTAAGTTTGCAGGTCTGTTTCTTGACCCTTTTAGGAATATTAAATAGGCCTATTTATCCATTTGGAAGAAATAATCACCATTTATAGGACTTTCAGTTCTTAATAAATGTTGAACATTCGAAACGCTTATAGGCCTATGTGCAGCTCAGAAATGTAATATGATTTCAACATAGAAGGTTCAAATAACTGCAAAGAACTGACTGTTTTGCTTAGGTCTACTAAGTAGAAATTAATGTAACGGTGTTGATATGACGTATCGGATTCATGAAGTTTAGTCCGATACATTGTTTTGAAGACCGTTATATTAATTTCTACTTAGTTGGCCTAACAGTAAGCAAAACTGTATGTTCTTCGCATGGGTCCAGAGTTGTACCGAACCGCATGCATTATTATTATTATTATTGAATCTCCAATTTCTTTATTTTCTGTATCTTTATATATTGTATATTATAATAACTTATATTATATTGTATTCTTATCGAACTTAGGAAGATAAGCATATAGTATACATAGCATATTCATTCTGGACTTTTTAAATTTTCATTTTAAAAGCAGCCTAAAAGATATTTGAAAAATGTTTCAATCGCAGATTTACTTTATATGACATTTATTATACCTATAGGAGAAAATGAAGGTAAAAAGACAATACCTTAATGTTTCACTTTTTAAAATGGGTTTTGAGAATCCATGCACATTACTACATAATAAATTAACTCTTTGCACAACTCTACTTAGCAAAATTAGCTTGAAATTTAGAAAAAAATTGAACAGTAGTGCTCCTTAAGAAAATGAATATTCATCTATTTTTATAGAGTGTTATTTTCTCTTTTAAGTCGCTATGCATGAAACAGTTTTTTTTTAACGAAGTGTAGATTAATAAAATAGGTGATGACATCGAACATAGAATTCTACTTAGTGAATTTCAACTGATTTAAGGTCAAATGCTCGAATGCAAAGGTCATGTTCAAGCAGTCGCGATTTATTGGTGACCGTTTATTTTTCTAGGTATTATAAATCGATGTCAAATTAAATTTACTACACGCGCGATGATTGCACGGTTTTCTCTGTAGTATTGGATTACCCACACACGGCTGCCAACGTGTTTTGCTTCGTTTACTTCAATTCATTAGCTCCGCGTTAGAGGATCTGACATGTCTTCGGAAGGCAATGAAAGAAGATCCGGTTTGCTTCTAGATTCTGCAGATCCCACTGCCGCGATAATAGATTCCATGTGTCTCGTGCCATCTTCTGCACCTTCGTGACTAAAAATGCCATTCCTTGACTGTAAGTAGATATATATGTTTGGATGGAATCTTCAACTAGTTGGCAACACATACAATGTCAGACTGAGTCTACCTTTAACCTATAGGACTATAACTCTAATATTTTTTAGAAATTTTAAAATATTTCCAATTCTTAACTTTAGTGTTTAATAAATTGAAAGAAAATTATGAAATATATTATGCAAAAATATATTAAAGTAGAATACGGACAAAAAGTAATTATATGCAAGTACCCGTAGCCTATTGTGTACCCTGCCAAAATCTACAATTACGCAAAATACTAATTAGAGTAGATTGTATGGTTTCAGCATTGCTAAAAAAGAATCGATTTATTTGAAAACCTAAACTGGCTACAAGTAGTGACTGGTTTTTAACATGTTTCGAAATCATGTTTTCTTCTTAAAAATGCTGGAGAAACAAATAATTGCAAATAAAAAAAATATTTTTGGTTATATTATACCAAAAATAGATTTCGGCCTGCTCGATAATTACAAAAAAGGTTTATTTATTAATTTTTAAATGTAGAAAGCATAATATCGTTAGTCAATGATGGAAAGACGTGTAAATAACTATTATGGATTATACTTTTGGAAGATCAATAAATATAGGCCTACTATGGGATACTATGGCAATCTGTAAATGTACAAAAAGTAGCCTAATAATATGTATAGAAAAATATATTTTCTAGGCTTTATATACAAAATTCTATAACTTCAGCACTATCTTGAATTTTCAAACAAAATTTAAAATGCTGATTTTTTTAGGTAGATTTTCGAAGAAAATTCTACCTATTGCAATGGATACCACTTTATGATTTTCGAAAAATTCTTTCATATCTTTACGTTTCATGCTCCCCTAAGTACGAAACCACCGCCCGTTCAAAAAAAAAATTTGTGATATTTATATATATATATATATATATATATATCTTTACACGATAGCGGCCGTAATTTTGAAGATATTTGAACCAAATTTTATTATGTTATTTCTAGGCCCAATAGTTCGGACAAGTTCGTTAATGAGCAAAATTGGCCCAAGAGGGTGGTCGGGGGAGGGGGTTGAAATTTTTAAAAATGTATATCTCGGCCCCTATGAGGTATAGAGGGAAACTTTGTTTGAATAAATTAGAGTACTCCCTTTGGAGTTTACAGTGACATCAACGATTCGGGGGTTCGAGTGAGGGTGGGGGTGGAGGTGGGGGTGGGGGATGAAAATTCGAAACTTTTGAAACCACGTCTTGTGGGGTATCGTTGAAAAGCTCTTGATGAGTACTCTACAAATCAATAAATAGTTTCTTGATAGCTCTCATATTACGCGAGATTTTAATGTTTGAAAATAATAACACTTAAAAGAATTATTATAATATCATAATTTTGTCTTGTTTGGCGGCTTTGCTAATTTTATTCATTGCTGATCTTGCGCACGGCCTCCCAGAATATTATATCCTATTCTTGTTGTCAAAACAAATGATTGTAGCCTCTTCCTCTTTACCGAATTCAGTTCTTATTACTGCAGGTTTACCATGCCAAGGCTAAAGAAGAAGAGTGCTATGCAGCGACAATAAATTAAACCAAAAGCACTTCGAAATCTACCTCCGCCTGTAGGCTTGCCTAAAGGGATTTTTTTCATTCAAATAGTTACTGAGTCCCGTTTTCCCATGCAGTATAACATTTAAATATCAAACATAGGACTTTCTACATGATGATGATTTATTCAATTATTGGTAGAGGATAACTGAATCAATTAATTCAATTAGGTTTCACATTAAAACAGTTAAAAATGTTCGAGGGTTAAGATAATTATATGCCTTATACGCGTTAGAGAGATAACCTCGTTTTAAAATTCTCGGTGTGTTCACGGGTCGAACCCATACTACAAGGGAACAAGATGTGTACAGTAGTTAGAGGATGAAGTCGGGACATGAGATATTTCTTAATGATCTACTTCTACTCTTTTAATATTGCTTGCGAACCCCGTGTCTGAAATTCCATATCATTGTTAAAAGCTATATACTGTTCTATGCGAGTTCATTCCTTCTACGGGAATCGTTCTCAGAACTCTTCCGAATTATGATAAATAAAGTATAAAATATCAGGTTTAGAGTATAATTTTACTATCGACAATGCATGAACTGAATGAGCAGTTATTTAATGCGAAATGAGAGCTTTTATTATTACTTTAAATTTAAATTGTAATAACTGAGCAATTTATTATTAAAAATTTCCACTGAAGTTTGAAACCTACAAATTACAATATAGTCTAACCGTTTCAGTTAATAACAAAATAAAATGAAATGTATAATTGTACAAACACAATAATAACTAAGGAACTCACTACCGGAAGAACGATATGTAAATACATGACGTATAATTAAGTATGTAAATAAATAATAATTCATTTTAGTTACAGACTTATAGGCCTATGTATGAAATAGAAGTATGAATAATAAACTAAGTATGATATGGATAAATATATAAAAAGTGACATAAATAACAAATCAATAAATAGAAACAACGGTAGAAATAATAAGTTATTAAACTAACCGTTAATAAATTAAAAATTAAATACATGAACAAAATAATTATATATATAAATATAAATACATAAAAAGTTATAAAATTAACAAATGAATAAATCGATACAACGGTAGAAATAATTAGTTATTAAACTAACCGATAATAAATTAAAAATTAAATAAATGAACAAAATAATAATTATCCATTTAAATTTGTACAAGAACGTTTATTAAACCACATTAAACTATTTGTAACAATGCTGTGTTAGAAACACAATGCATAGTGAAACAATAATTTAAAGTTTTATTTATCTTGAAACAGTCGAATATAGTGCTGAAATCTTTGAAGCTGGGGACAGTTCCATCAATTACTCCAGCATTTGGAAGTGAACGATTTTTATTAAACATCACTAGCTGTTACAGATCAATTTAAATAATTGTAACTAATGATATTATTGATTATATAGCAGGTATACCAACCCATTATTATGCAGGAAAAAGGCATGGCAGGGATTCGATTCGAGCAGTTACAATAAAGTGAAAATACTTTATTAGGTGTCTGTTGCTAATAAAACATATTCCCTATAAACAAACAAATTATAAAATCAACTATAATAAGATTATTATTTCTTAACAGGTACACGATCCCTTAATCATCCCCTGCGAAATGAACATAACAGGGTTGAATACTCCATCTTCACTGGATGTCTGCTTTTACTATCAGTAAATATATTATAAAAGAACAACATAATATGTATAATATTATTATAGTTATTGTCACCGGCAACTAATTAGTGCACGTTCCCTCCTGTTTATGAACTTGGACAGTTTGATGATTGCTAGCAAGAATTTGAAGCTGCTGCAGAAACCCTAGCAAGGATTCGAACCTAGCTTCTTCGACTTCTATACCAATTCATTGGTGGATAAATGCCAATGAAACAGGGTGCACAAAATTCAGTCTACTTTGTAGACTGATAGAGTTGTTTACGAAGCACCATAGATCCCATAACCATTCAGTCTACGAGCTTGGGCATTTCATAGTTGCTACAAAAGACCTAGCAAAGATTTGAACCCAGCTGTTCCAATATGTACACCTGCTCCAATGGATTACCAATGCCAATGAAAAATCCTTCACTATTGGCTAACCGTTCCCTAATAAGAATATAGGTCGAATCATTGAAGAAACGTGTCTTTGTTAGTTCCTCATTAGTTTCTTTGTTTCTACTGTACCTTTGTTGTTGCTGTTGTAACATACGAGTGGAAGCTGGCTTGCGAAGATGTGTTCTAGATTGAAATAGCTCTCGTGCTTCTCTAATATTTCACTTATATACCAACACACACCTTCATGGGTTCCCTCTCCACCAAACCCATTCACCTCGCATCGCCTATCATCTTTGTGAACAAATTCACAGATTGAAATTGTAGCAACATGAAAGGAATAGGTGACCTTGTCAATACGCAACTAGTATGATGGGATGGAAGATATTGAGTAATTGACAGAAAAAGTGATGGAATTAGCAAGAGAAGATGTCGTTCGAAACCTTCTTTCATAATAGAGGTTAACGATTTATTTCTTCTTCACTAATTATATATTTATAATTATTTATATATTTATTTTACCATATTTTAACTGAACAATTTAATTGTTCACCGAATGAGATGGTCGAAGCGATAACATCGTGGGACAAACATTCGAAAAGAAAGGATTCGAATCCCTTGGTAGACCTATCAGAGTGTGGTATTTTTCGGGGTTTTCCCTTCTCAAAAAAGTCAAATGCTAGGTTGGATTTAACTAACACCTACCCCGAACATTTCACTGAAAATATTAATGTTGTCTTAGGAGGAGACATGTGTCGTGTTCATCACGCACCAGGGACTCCCTCTATAGCCTGACTGTGATCCACAGATCAGTCCTCCTCTAAAAGCATCGAAGTGAAAGAGCCACGAAAGAGGAAGTAAATCAGTTAAAGAAGAAGTAGAATTTAACTGTCCATACTAAGAAGTAGCTGAGTTCTTGATCGAATTAAGGGTGTCATCTTAAGAGAAAAGTTTCTTTCCTAACAAGGTGACCAAGACAACTATTTTACTCCGGAAGAATTCATATATCATTTGAAATTTAGATTAAAATGATAAGAATACATTTTGAGATTCTATAATGTATTTTATATCTTCCCCTTTTAATTATGAATTTTTAACGTATGAGTTTGAGTAGCCTATATCCCAGGATAATACCAAAAGATGTGGAATGATAAATCTTTCACACTGACCGTGTGTAGGCCAAGCTGGAAAGGTAGAGTCAGACTGAAAAATTCTATGCCATAACCGGGATTTGAGCCACAGATCTGCGGCTCTCCGAGCTGCTGCTTTGCCACTTGAGCGACCATGGCAAGTTGCAGAATTGAATGTTGTACCGGCAAGTTTCCATGGTAACTCAAGTGGCAGAGCAGTGGCATGGAGAGCCTAAGGTTCGTTGTTTCAAATCCCTGCTATGACACTAAATTTTTCAGCCCCTTTCCAGCTTTTACAGAAGCTGATGTACAACCTCTTCTTTGATTGAAGCGTATTTCTACAGATTTTTACTTTTATACCTACTATCATGAATACATCCCTATTTCATATACCGTATAGTTTCTGTGAATTCAATACAACGGAAAAATACCATCAAAGAAAAGCAAAAGAACCGGCTCTCTTCACAAGGTTGAGTGAATCTCAGGACTTTGCAGAAGACCAGGTACTGATCCTACTTGGATTCGATCTTGGTAAGTTTATTTAAAAATGCTTAACGTGTTAAGCTATATTAATAAGTCTTTACTGCATGATAATATAGTTTTTGTCTCTACGAAAGTAAGAGTTGTTTATTAGGCCCAGAGCCTCTTGTTTAAGTACTAGGCTACATGGACTTTTATCATGTTAATGTGACTTGTTTTTATTCCCATAAAATTAACGTTAAGGACGATGAGACAGATACGGGAGGAAAAAGAAAGTTCCTCTCACGGATATCTGCGATGTTAATGTTAATCGTATTTTAAAACTATATAATATATATTATATATATATCCTATGTTTATGCCCTCGTAGTAGCCGATCCGAGTGGGGTTTTCACGGGGTTTCCCTCACTCTTATCAAGTGAATACCGGATATGAGACACGACCTCCGCTAGACATATGACTGAACATAAAGAATGTACATAGTTCTATTATTGCTTAAGCGAACAGCTAGCTCAACACACATTTCCTCATTGTTTTAGGGCATACAAGAACGGGAAAAGAACAAATGCGCCGAAAAGTTATTGGGGCTGGAGTATGGCCTATGATCGAGGGCTCCAGGGATGGTGGAGGGCGAAAAAAATCCTATGTTTATAGTACTAGAATATCAGTTATATTTGCATAAAGCTGGTACCTCTCCTACACCGATTCAAAAACTGTTTATGAAATTCCAGTTCATTTTTATATGGATGCATAATTTTGGTTTTTGTAATTAAGAGTTTCTGAGTTGTAAAATATTCTATGATTTTTTTGTTTTGAAAATGCCTATTATTATTAGACCTATACTATAAAATTACACTGTTCGAATAAACTAAATATGTACATACAATATAACTAAATATATACGTTTATATGTATATACATCTGTACTGTAGTATATTATGTATACGAAACATATATATTTCTGTATATATATAAAAATATATACTGTACTTATATTGTTTCATGGGTCTGTACTAACACAGGCTAATATTCCTGAAATATATTCTATTTTGAAATGATAGTTCACGATTACATTAATAAAATTTTACGAAGTTCTGTAGATGTTCAACTCCAGTGAATTGTGATTACTTTACCTGCATTGTTGGATTTGTTGTTGTAGAACTGGTTGTGAAGAAGTGTTCTAGATAGAATACTTCACTTGCTTCTCCAATGTTGCAAGGATTGTTTAAACAACTTATATAGGAGCATACAACCCTACCCATCATAAGTTCCCTCTCCACCGACACCCCACTCACCTTACTTCACCTATCATCTCGGTGAACAAATTCAAAGATTCATATTGTAACAAGTTGAAAGGAATCACAAAAAGACCTTCGCGAAGGTCGCTGATGGCAATGGGTGTGGAAATAGGGCGGTAGCTTCAGGGAGGATTGTACTTCACTTTTGATGAGAGAAGGGACGATTATGAATACGATTTGGATTTCCAGTCACGCCTCCAGCAGCAAGATGAGGGCTACTGAAATCACTCCTTTTTTATTCTACTTGACCAGGATTTCCTTGACCCTTTGAATCATATTTACGAGTTTGCGGTATCAACTAGGGCTATCATTATTGCTTCTGTTTGTGTTCTGATGACCATATGTATGTTTTGTAAGTGCAATTTGTGTTGGTCACCAGAATTACATATCTGTTTATGAATAGCCTTCTCGTTTTAAAAATGCCCATATCAAACGAATGGCCATGAATTTAGTATAATCTTCGTTTATGTGTTTCCTGGTTATATGAAGCAGACCTACTTAACCAAGACATAATTTGTAAAAGCATCTGGCTTGAAAATATAATCACGATACTATTTAATTTTACAATATATTTCTTTTTATATCAATATAAAAAGTTATAATCTTTTAATTAATTGTATTTAAAAAAAAAATTAATCCTCATACTATTTAGACATGTTAAAACGTCTTCATAAATACAAACTTCTCTCAAATTAGGCCAATTCAAATACATTTTATTTAACCACTCACCATACCATGTCAGAGATAGAGAAATTCCATGTGTAATTAAATGGTATTAATTGAAGTGGCAATTTAGAGGGGCGCCGAAATTTTTCTCTCCTAGGGCGCCATAATAGCTAGATCCGGCCCTGGGTTTGAGGAACATCGTCAAAGCACTATAATGAGATCATTTTTAAGAAACTTGCATTTTGCTATACATATTTTCATATTTTAAAGGCAATATATGCAGTAGAAGAAATTTGACAATATCATGAAATCTATAAACGTGAACCATAATTTTAAAATTAATTAATTCATGATTCCAGATTCAGATTTAGATTGGATGTATTCAGAGAGGAACGTGTTACAAAGACTTTTGGAGTTACTTTCATTTAAACAAGCCTTACGCCATATTGTATTTGTACTAGCTTTATCCCGAACAATAATTCGCTTTCAACTTTAATTCCGTTCACAAATTGTATTATTTTACACTAAATGTATACAATTGTGCATTGTATCGTGCTGAAAGAAGGTTTGTTTACTTTTTTATTAACTTGAAATACCAGTACTATTAAGATGGTTATAAAAACATTTCAACAGATTTCTGTATTTATCTTTAGTCTAATGAATGACATGCTATAGTACCTTATTAGAATGAATGATTACACATTCTGACATAAAGAGCTTGATGTGAGGAGAATTAAAGGTACCCAATAACTTCTATAATGAAGATGTTTTACATCATTATCCAGAATAAAAAGACGAACATTATTAATTTTATGATATGGTCACTGTATATACAAAGAAACAACCGTTAAATAAAATAGGAATCGCTAAGTAGCCCACATAATATCCATGTAAATTCAAGTAAAAAAAATCTTTGTCAGAATAGAAACGAACACAATTATTTGGCGGTATTTTTATTATATTTTAATGAATTTGGAGATAATGCTATAAATAAATGCTCTATACTAATTAATTTTGTTAAAGAGCAATTCATTTCTCATTTACATTTTCACGAGTTTCCAAAATAAATAATCTACTGCATGCGAATAGCTCTGTTTTCAATTTCTTAATTTGCCTTTATGTTCTTCTAACAATAGCCTATGTGACTATTATTTATGGGGGAACTTGAAAAATAAAGTGCATGGTCAATTACCCATATATTAGAACTTAAAGATAGTATCACAAGAGAAATTAACGATCTCGGAAGCTGAACTTATGCGCGTGAACGAAAATTTCCTGAGTGGTTGCAAGAGGAGGGTATTTCCAACATCTCTTGTGATGAGGTAGGTGGTTATTTTCATTGCAATTTTAACCGTAAATGTGAGAACCTGAATCATTACACTGATCGCGGCTTGATTTACGTAGATATTTCACCCGATCGCTCGGGCGTTAGAGCTGTGCCCGCCGCGACGCAGAAACCCGCGTCATTGGCCAACTCTTGCGTGGGACTCACTGTATTATTCTTAACAAAATTAAATTTAGTAAGTTTATAAATGGGAGCAGATAGACATAGAGAATGAACCAGTATTAACATCGGCTGGTTTATATTAAATGCAGTTTTTTGTTTTCATCGATAGGTATAAATCGTATTTTTATTTTCTATTGGAATGTGAGTATTGAATACAATTTTGTGTTACTAATATCAACAAACCTTTTTTGATTGACGACATATTGGGGAAATAAAACAACGGAAAAATTTGACAAGAACCTAATTATTTATTTATTTCTTAAGTCTGCTAAAGTAAAAAATTACATAGTAAACTCTATTGATAATCAAATAAAGAAACAACATTAAGAACAAGAACAAAAGAACACTAAAACAAATCAATTAAACAACACACTCAATTACAATAATTACAAATGGAAAAAGTTAACAAATAAAAGACCAATAATTACATTGATTTGTGATTTTATGACTGCATGCTATAAATTTTGCAAATATTTCTATGAAAGACTTTTTTGGATTGAAATAGATCTGTTTCAAATTCATTAAATAGATTATTGTACAAAACGCATAGTCTTAAAAAAGGATTCCTGTAATAATAAGTACAGTAGAGTCTCACTAATCCGGGCCCCACTCATCCGGACGGACTTTCTGCAGTACTGAAAAATCAATAAGTTTTGAATTTTAATCACAAAGATGTTTTGTTTTGTTAATCCTACTGTACATCAGTTCATAGATTAAAAACTTAGGTCTATGTGTATGGGGAAAAATTCTATTTTTATAGTTTTACCCATCTAAAACTTTCATTACAGTACAGTACATGCATTTTAAGGCAAGGTCCGTTCTATCCGAACTTGCGGTGATTCGGACAGGGTCCGGTCCCATCTCATCCGGATTAGCGGGACACTACTGTAATTATTGTAAACATATTGACTTAGCTTTAATTAATTTACTCCTATCCGGCACACTAAGTTTATTTATTAAAGGAAATATTGCTTCAATATGTCTGTTGAGTTTCGTAATAGCCTACACGAGTCACTGTTATATTTTTATAATATCTTCCTTGTTATCGACACCTCATGTGAGTTTACATCACTAGAGAGGGATTTCCTTGACAAGTACTTAACACATAATATTTTTAATTAATTTGCTCTTTCTCAACCCTCATATTAAGATTACCTCAATTACTTTTATGCTCCTAACATGTTTCAAGGCCTTTACCATTAGCTGTCCTGAGATTTGTTCATCTTTATCCAATACATAATTCATGTATTCCTGATTTCTGAGGCTGACTTTTGTAACTATACTTTTACTTTCCTCGTAGTTAACGCCATAAACATTGGAGTTTCTGAATGTAGTGTTGAATTATTATTATCGCTATCACTACCCTTGACATAATCGTCACTTGTACAGTGCGTTCTAGTGAGTTTTACCTCCTCGTGTAGTGAAGCTGCGTAACAGGGTTTAGAACGATTCCAGGCAGGGTCGTAATTTTAAACCCAATAAAACGAGATACAATATTTCTTCGTTACATTGCATGAGATTGAGCTGCAGTGTAGCATTTTACGAAATACAAGTTCACTATTCATTGTGGAGTCAGTTAATTTTAAAAGTTATAACAAGCTAAATTGTAATTAATAAGTAAAGAAAAGGAGTGGATTAGGAAAAAGTTTGTAATAATATAGGTTTCAGACATGAAAAATAATGATAACTATGAAAATATAATAAAATAATAATAATGGTAACAATGACAGCATGCCAAATATAATTAACATTTAAGCACAAAAATAGATGAGAATATCCATGAACAAAGTATTGAGGAACATTTTTGAACCAAGATGGATGAACACACAAGGCAATGGTAAAAACATCATAAGACGAGATTAAAAATTTTCATCACTCATCACATACCTACTGTATTGGCAATTTATTGTAAACCAGACACTTCCTGTTGTTGGTATCTAACATAGTATTGTGTAATGTTAGAAGGTTTTACAAAGTTACCTTATGCTAACCTTAAAAATAAATGAAATAAAATTCAACGTAAAATGAACATCTTAAATGACATTTGCATAAGCAACTGCTAGACACATAAATATAGAGACTACTAATTAAATGTTATAACTTCCCTAACTTATATACTGTACAATAAAAATATTGATATATTATGATGTGTAAAATTACAGAGATAATACATTATACTTAATACAACCCTAATAATATAGGCCTACTAAAAGAAAGACTGTTAACAAATAGAATAGGCTAAATACAAAAGCACCAAATTACGTGGTATACCCATTCATACCTAACTCTAACAGAATGGAATTTATTAATCACAGTATTGTTCATTAAATAGTGTATACAATGAGGTGTGAGATGGGCAGGTCATGTAGCTCAAATGGGAAATGGCAAAATACCGTTTAGAGTGAGAATAAGCAGCTTGGCCTGGGGATACAAGTTGGCGACATCCAGATGGGTAATATATGATAGTATCCTAATAATTAATCCTTTCCTTGCAGGTTTTATCATTATAGGTTACTTTGGACTCTAAATTTATAGATGATTATGAAAACGACGAATTAAAAAAAATGGTAGAACGACGGGGGAGTGCATACAGGAGAATCCCGAGTAACCATTAATTATTTTACCACAAATTCACCTTGAGTCATCCGGGGGATTGAATTTCAGTCGTCTAGATGGGTACCTTAACTTCCGGCATAAAAACCAAGCATAGCAAATCGTTGAAATAATAAATATCAGAATACAGAAGTCAATACAAAAATTAATGAGTTTAAAGTAATTTTAAACTCAGGGAGCGGGAAACATTTTATCACAAGAAGAAAAGAAAGGAAGACATATAGATAGTAAGAAAGGAATGAAATAATGTAATAATAATAATAATAATAATAATAATAATAATAATAATAAATTAAGGAAAGAAAATTCGAAAGATTTGGAAGAACAAGGGGGAAATAAAAGATGGTGTGGTGATGGTGATGAGATAATAAATGAAGGAGTAAAGATTAATTAATTTAAATTAACACAAAATGATTCTGTAGTAGAAAAGTTCCTGAGAATATAAAAGGGAGAAAAATTAGAAGCAGGCTTATACTAATTGCGATATAGATAATTAAATTGTTATATACCCATCAACTGCATCATGCACCAGCATATCTCTCCGCATTTGCAAATATTGACAGCTACTTTACATAAGAGGAAGAATGCAATCATGGATTATAATAATACGTATTCATTACTTGCAGCAGACAAGATTTATTTATATAAACAAGTTAATTTTGAGTTATTTCCTGAAAGTCGGTTTGCACGACATTGCAAAGCCCGCAGATATCTGCCAACATTAAAAACTTAATTTTCACATAATCTGACGGAGTGCATTTTTGCAGAGGACGATATGTGGGAGAGAAGAAAGATGTTATGGCTTCTCCAAGTATCGCTTCCAGGCGTACTTGCACGTGATAGAATCTGATACGCATAAGCTATTTTGCATAATGCGAAGTTGAAGGAAGTGGGCGAGTAGCTTTGGAATCCTGTATTGTTACATAATTAAAGCAACGGTACACATTGTAAA
Organism: Ectobius pallidus; assembly: GCA_964059195.1. Taxonomy (NCBI): domain Eukaryota; kingdom Metazoa; phylum Arthropoda; class Insecta; order Blattodea; family Ectobiidae; genus Ectobius; species Ectobius pallidus. The sequence continues at coordinate 163,488,076 of CAXKWD010000001.1, read as the reverse complement.
AATCTATAATAAGAAATACGTCTTATGGGTAGTTAATCTTGTGCTCAAGGCGATTGACGAATCCAAAACGATGCCCCTGGCCATAATATGAGCACTTCATTCCTTTTTTTTCCCTACCATGATAATTGATTCTTTTCTATGATCCAATGTATCTTCGTGTGTGTTTTTTCGTTCAGAGTAGCGAACTTTGATAGCTTACGATGAATTGAAAAACTTGTTTCCAATTACGACTTAAATCATTGTGTTATGATATTCAGGAAGAACGAAGAACTTAGGCTATAACCCATTATTTTATTTTAAATATAATGTATTTTAACTGTGTCCATTAGGGGTTGTTTTGTATAACAACATATCAAAGTATGAACAAAAAGTTTTAGTATTGATGTCAAAATAATTAACTTATTCTAATTAAAATAAGTAATTTATTCCAGAACCCATTTAAGTCAATACACTTAATAAACAAAGCACAGGAATGGACAATAATAATAATAAACTATTTCATGCTAATTACACTTGATTTGTACAGTATACATTCTCAGTATGATAGGCTACTTAAAATATATATCAAGTTATTACCTTGAGCACTTATAAAATGAGAAAAACAAGTTTTTTTCGGAATTCAAAAAAATAAATTTTGAACAATGAGGAAAGATACATAAGTTCGAATTTTAATAACTCGTCCTTTGGAGAGGGAAGGGAAATACCTATACAGTCTCGAATTTTCAAAGTTTATTATGTTTATTCAACATTAATATTTAAAACATGAAGGCATCCGATTTGAAGAAGAGGGACACTTGCGTTTGTTCATTATTAAGCGTTGAAGAACATATTATTAAAATTCACAGTATGGTCTATTATTATTTATTTTTAATGAAAAAGCTTGAAACAAAAACTCATCAACATTCATGTCATCGTGATGCGACTTATAAGGGGATAGTTTATAGACCTACAGGCTAAAAGAGTGACCATCACCTCTACTTTAAAATATATTGATAAGAAAAAATAATTTAACACTCTTAGGATAATCTAACACATATAAATGTGGAATGACACGCAAATGAGTGTGTCAAGTAACCTGTAACGGGAAATAGAATATTCCTAGTTACTATGCGTAAATTAACTTATATACTGTAATCCTTCAGGTGAAAGGAAAAAGGGAAAAATGATTGTACACATAATATAATTCGGCTGCTAGCTGTTCACTATGGGATTAAGGTACCGGGAACGAGAGAGGTTTACGAATTTTGTATTCTTATTTTCTTAATGGTTTATTTATTAAAAATCTATAGTAAGAAATACATGCGGCGCGTGAGGCAATTGACTAGTCAAAAACGGTGATCTCTGTAACAATATTACCGATCGTTTCATTCAGATTTAATTTTTTTTTCTAGCCATAAATTTAAACTCATCGGGCTAGAAAGAAAATAAAGTGATTCAGAAGCTGTTAGCGACAAAAACAGCAATACATCACATGAGTTTATGTCATTCTGAGTCATAAATTTTGACGACTACAAGGCAATTACATGGCGTTTAATGGTTTAAGATATCTTGATGTACTCGATACTCTCAAAAGAACAATAGTATAAATCGTAGAGGTCGAATGCTTCTAAGTATTTCTTAAGTGTACTTAAGGAAGAAGACTTTCATTATTTCAACTCTATTTACACACAAATATACGGATCAAGATCTTATTACATGAGAGCGGAACGCGAAACTCTGTGTTCACTACAAACTCTTCGCTTCTCCCTCTTGTACAGTTGTGACATCAGAAATCGACTCGTCGTTTCAATGTTGGTGCTATTTTCCAAAAGGAAGAGTTACATACGATATGCATAAATTCTGTGACATAAAATGACAACAATAATAACTATTCTGAATACCAATCATCACATACAAATACATCAAAGCAAACAAAAACTGATTAATGTTTAAGCGAACTGTGTATTGTATATTTTCCTAAACAGTAACATCAATTGAATAATATTATCCATTTTTCGTTAAATTATTACTGATTATATAATTATATGTGGTACACCTTAACGCAACTGGTTAAGGCATTGCTGTACAAAACAGCATCTCAGATTAAGTCATTAGGATGAGAATATTATAGGAGAAAAATTCCTCCGGCACTGGGACTTGAACCCAGGACCTTTGGCTATTCGCGCCAATGCTCTACCAACTGAGCTAAGCCGGAGCTCAATTCACAGCGCCAGATGGAACTTCTCTCCTATGACTGTTTGCCCTAATGGTCTACCTCACAGACAGACAAGTTATGTCATATGCAGTACTGTGAGGCACACAGTACTGCATATGACATAACTTGTCTGTCTGTGAGGTAGACCATTAGGGCAAACAGTCATAGGAGAGAAGTTCCATCTGGCGCTGTGAATTGAGCTCCGGCTTAGCTCTGTTGGTAGAGCATTGGCGCGAATATCCAAAGGTCCTGGGTTCAAGTCCCAGTGCCGGAGGAATTTTTCTCCTATAATATTCTCATGTAGTGTCCAACAGAGACAATAATCTGTGGCTCATGAATGCTTATATATCAGTCATTAGGATGTTTCAGTTGCCCTAATTTTCTCTGTGACAATGCCACTCACGTTTCGATTCAGCCTCTAACAGAATGGTTTACAGTCGATATGAAGATAAAAGACAGCAGTATCCATGGTTAACAACTATATATTTTATGGCTACCATCATGAGCCTTAAAAATTCTAGAACCATAACTGCAAGACCCTTAGAGCCTCCAGGGCTTGTGAAGGAAACCTATCTTTAAACAGTTATTTGTGATGATGACATGACCGTTTATTGAACTTCCGACATAATTCCTGTGATGTATTTTCATTGTCAACCATCTAAGAAAGAGAAGTTAAGTCTGATTGCTTATTAAATAATTAAAAATAACATTGAAACAATTTTCCACGTTTGTTTGTTGCCTAAATATCTATGATAACCTTTTGACGTCTTTGTTGTATTCGTATGACTTGACTATTTATATTTCTAGAAAGCTTCCCATTGGATTAAATTTCATCATTTTTTACTTGACCGGAATTAGTTGGGCTCAAACAAGAATTATTTACACATCACATATTGCCACGCTAAACAAAACAATATAGCATATATAATGTTGCGAAGTAGAAAGTATTTTGTGACATATTTCTTTTTCATGTCAAACATCTTTTTGGAAGTAATTTATGAGACATTCATTAAATTGAAGTAGCCTGTAACTGAACTTTACTTTCCATAAATTTACTACCTCAATCCGAGTAGATGCAATCTACACTAAAATCCGTGGAACAGCGTTTTGTTCAGGGAAAGAGCCTGCAGTCGGAATGCTGCATTCTCAACCTGTGAGCCGGATGGGGCCAGTTATTTACTTTAAAAGTTCCTTATCTTCAAGAGAAGGAACTCATGTCGGAATCACCGGTTCGGTGCCACAGGTATAATACATGTTAAGTCGGTAGAGTTTAACTGCAGTACTCAATTTCATCGCTGATAATCTGGGAGTGTTCTTTGTGGAAGCCAAGCTTCTGTCATCCGTAGATACCTGTTGTGTTCGGAAGTACAGTATGGATTATCCAGTGGATAATCATTCATTTGGTTATAACCTTATTACGTGTTATTTTATTCCGTCCGAGTCAACATTGGTATAAGTAAGAAGACACTGATGATTTCCATAACAGTAATATTGAACAGTATTATTTAAGTTAAACAACTACCAATTGTATTTCGTGTGGCTGAAAATTAAATTTGCAATTTAAAATCTATGTAAATTATTATAAATAAATATGTATATATATATATATATTATACTTTTTCCGTCAATAGTTATTTAATTTTGCTTAATTGTAATTGATTTTTCTTTTCTTTTCTTCTATTTTATTACATTTTATTTTGTTTTGTTTTGCTTTATTTTATTTTATTTTATTTTATTTTATTTTATTCCATTTCATTTCACGAAGAGTGATTTGCCGCGAAATAATTTTCCATCTTTGAGGATAGTTTGATAAATTCCGGATATAGTCTACAGATTTCTGAAAGTACATTAGTAGTTCCTCCTGTAGGCTACCCACTTTTCAGTAAAATTATTTGTGAAGAGTAGTTTGTTTCCTCAAGCAATTGTGAGCGAATCTCACGTTTGACCTAAGCACGCCTTAGTAAGTTTGTGCTATAGTAAATTAGGCCTACAGCAACAAGTTTGGTAGGTTATTGTTTGAACTCTTAATTTTAACCTTCCATTAAAGGAACCTGTCGAACAAGAGTTGCAGAACCCTCAGAGCAATTAGGAATTAAATAACTTAGTAATCTTTTGAAATTAGACTGTAATGGAGTAGCTCAGAAAGGTGCCTTGTTTGAGCTTTTGCACCAATAATTTATTTTTGATTTTATTAATCAGTAACTTTCCCATAAATGATGTACTTGCGTATACTATCTCTCATTGTTATATGACCATATCCGCAAAATCGCGGATTTAAATCTCGTGATCACACAATCTAATGGGTTTTGAAGTTTCTAGACTTAATTTAGAATTTATTAACTTGGAATATAAGTAATCATCAACTGGAATCGTCAGTGGGCTCTAAGGTTAAAGCCAACGAGGAAAATTTTGCAATGTCTGATTTTTAATTCCAATTACAAGGAAAGTATAAAAATCCTTACATTTTACATATTGGTGTTACTTTTAATATTATATTTCTGCTTCTATTCGATTTTTTGAAGTGACGAATTTATGAATCAGTAGCTGAGAAAGGTTAAGACAAGATAGTCAACAACATGTACATAACACGATCACAATGGACACGAAACTTATAAATAATAGTTCAGATAAACTTCCAAGCGTAATGCCATCGATAAGTGGTTATACGATTTTCATTTCTTTGTCTCACAACTATCTCTCAACTATCTCACAAAGAACATAATTTCACTAAGAAATTTTATATCAAGGACATCGACTTGAGGAATGGATTCAAATTTCATAACCATAAAGACCTTCTTGACGTTCCAGAGGAGTGTCTGTGTGCATGAGAATGTATGTGCCTCATCAATTTAAAATCCGAATTACTCTTCAGTCTCCTTGTACAAAGAAGGCAGGGTCAGTTAAGTAGCAGAGACCTACCGGGTCGACCCACTTGTTGGTGTACAAAGACGCTGTTAAGTCCGTTAAGTGGAAGGCTATTTGCTCTAATTCATATAATTCCCAGCTCCTGTTATTTAACTTGTCATTGTGGTCAATGATTCATGGAAAGAAGTTAGTAAATCACGATAAACATAATGTGAAATCGCCGGTTTGAGGCTCTAAGCTGCTATCAGTGAACTGTTAACTTTTGATTTAATGATAGAAGCATTGGACAAGGTTCCGGAAAAATCACTGTGGCTGGTGAATCATAAACTTGAAAAATAAAACTAATATTCAAAGAAGAGTCTAGTGGTTTTTTTTTTAAATGGAATTCCCTTCCGTAGATTTCAATTTTCCTAAATAATATAATACTTTCAGTACTTTCAAGGTCTTAATGTCATATATCATAAAACTTTGAATTGTGATTCAAGGAAATAAACCCTTCCGAAGACCTAAACTCTTCAGGTAGGCCTACTTAAAACATGTAAACTATTTAATCAACAACTACCGTGCGAGGTGGCCGAGATGGTAATGTCTTGGACTCGCATTAGGGAGGTCCTTGGTTCGCATCCCGTGGCCGGTTAATTTGACATGGGATTTTCCATGGTTTCCCAGTCGTAAAGGCAAGTGCCAGATTGGGTATTTACATGCCATGGATCATTCTCACCATTTCATCCATATCTTATCCATTTAAATTAATATCAGTTGAAACTTACTGCATAAAATACACTAACAAAAGAAAATAATTGACAATCAAAAGGTAGTATATCACCGTTTGCATTTTTGAATTTATGTTCTGACGGAGGGTACGCCTAACTTGGGATACAACAATTTTAAAATTTATCGCGAAGTGTAGGCTATTCACCTTTAGATTTATTTATTTATTATTTATTATGCTGAGAATATAACAGGCTCATTGCTCGATTACAATATTCTCTTACACTAATTACACCAGTTTTACAAAATGGCGTCACAACAATACCAAGACTAGTACAATACTACAACACTAATATTAGATATTTAATGTATTACCATAATGAATAGCTCTATTCATTATGGTATTACTAAAAATATTTAAACTAATTCTACACCTAAAAAACAGAAAAAAGAAACAAGAAACACATACAATATGAAAATTACTCAATGAAGGGAACAAATGAAAAACATAAATATTATAATAGGCCTATATAATAGTTTTGGAGGGAAAATGTATAAAAGAAAGATTTACATAAAGAAAATGACATGGAACATATTTTAATAATTGCAATTAAAGTTTTCAAATTTTGATCAGAGACACAAACAGCTTATTGTTAGTATTAAATATATCTATATTGTCCATTTTGTGTAATTGATTGTATAGACGGAGCACGTTATAAGCAAGGGAGTCAGTGTTTGCTTTTGGGATGAAAAAAGAATAGATGGGAACTGTAGTGTTTCCTGAAGAGTCTACGTCCTTTTCAGGACGATTTTAAGTTTTCTATAATTCTTACTTTGAATATAGGAATGAATGAACTACTATTTGTAAAAGTTGAATTATTTTATGAAACTAAGATGAGACTACTAAAAGAATACCGGAATGTCCCATTAAAATAGAGGGTTATTAAGTTCATAAATGTAATATTCTTGTAACTTACCACAGCACTTAGATCATATCATAAGAGGATTTAACCACAGAGATACGCACAAATGCGTTTCTTTCATTTGGGTTAACAAGCTTCAATTCCGTTATCAGAAACCTTCATTTAAACCACATTCACCTTTTAATACCATAATCATCTCGGTTTCCTCAGGATGAGCATTTGTACACAGACGTATATTTTTACCTTGTTAAGCAGCGGTAGCATAAATTGCACGGCTATTTGATGAGTTACATGCGGATGTTAAATTTAAGAAAAATCAATAATTTTTTTTTTTTTTAAATAATAAATCACTGTCTCAGGCTAATTCAAATCCCTTATTTTTCTCTTATGCCCTCCTTCAGCTTCTAATCTCAGAATTCAAATAGGGGTTTGTCAACCGGGTCTTATTAATTTGGCTGAAGAATCGACATCAGTTACCAATGAGTCTCAGGTCACAAGCTGACAAATTTTGTATAACTTAAACAGTTTATAAATACTAGTTATGAAACAGTTTATGATATGGGGTTCAACGTACTGTACTACCTTTTCTTCTGCTCGTGGACAGTGAGGACTTCATAAATTGTAATTAGTGGTTGTCTCTTCTGTACACTACTCAACACAATTAGGAGATCAGAGAAGATACCGTGAGTTTCTTTATGTCAGTAACATAAAAAAATCTACAAATCACAAAGTTTTATAATTTACTATGTTTTTAGCAATAGGCTAACTCTTCCTCACACAAGCTTTAGTTCATTTTCAAAAAGTGTCCATGGGGAGATATCTAGCCGATATCCTAGAGGAGAGAATAAGAATAGGCAACCAATGAAGCTATTATTGTAGTAGTTGAGCTGTAGCTTATCGTGCAATCCGAACCACTTTGGGCCTCTCATTTACCAGGCAGTCGATCACCCTATTCAAATTCTACCCCGAGCCAATCTCGCTTAACTCGGCTGTCAGCTTGGGATTGTCGTAATATCTATTTCATAGAAGACTCTTCTTGTCCACATTATTGTTTACTCATATAACCAATTGTAATGCAATTTGATCATTCAAATTCTAAATTCTAATCATGCCCATTAAATACACCGTAAACAAATAGCATTCCAAAGGATACACAATTATAATACATACCATACCTTTGAATTTAGCTTTCGCTAGGAAGTACTGACGTTATGTACGAGGGATGGGGAAAAAGTCATGACAACTTTTTTATTTTTATTTTTTAAATGTGGGATCATTTTGCAATTTCGAATACAAATGAAAGGGTAGGGTATGGAATGTATTTATGATGCAGATTATGGGTACTAGATAAAGGATAGATTAGGAAGCGGACGCCCATAAAAAAGCATTCACGATGGCATCGTGCTACTCTACTGTATTGCAGTAGTTGGAAGCATGGAAGCATGCATAGCCCAATCTATAAAACCCTGGAAGTTTGGTACAAAAGGTCCTTATTTCCAAAGCTTCCACCAGCTCCCTGTAGCATTCTATGTCATCTTCGCTCTTCGAGAAACCTATTCTGACGTAAGAACAGTGTTCACATCTTGTCACATCCATTATACACATAGAGGGATTAATCCCTCTGTGTGTATACAATGTCATTTGTATACCCCATAGAGGGATTAAGTTGTGAATCAACCGCCGTACAGAACGGATGTGGCAAGATGTGAATAGCGTTTTTACGTCAAAACAGCTTTTTCTTAGAGCGAAAATGCCAGAGAATGCTACAGGGACCTGGTGGAAGCTTTGGGACAGAATTCCGAAAGTTTTATGTACTGGGCTGTGTGTGCTTTCACGCTTCCAACTACTGCAATACAGTTAAGTGTCACAATGCCATCGTGTATTCATGTTTATGGATATCTGCTCCCTATTCTATCCCTGCACCTCTCATCTAATACCCATAATCTGCATCATAGGCCTACATACTCACCATACTCTGTCTTTTCATTTGTACCGTATATTTCAAAACTTTAATTTGTTATTATTTCATAATTACATAAATGATACAAAATGATCCCACATTTTCAAAAGTAAAAAGTTGCCATGACTTATGCCCCATCCCTCGTATATTATCTCTCAACTAGGAAGGAAAATGAATACAACAAAAGGAAAATATTGTTAGCACATTAAAATGAAGTTGTAGGTCTAGTCTAATCCTGTATTGTCCAATCCTTTGGATTTGGGGCAAAACCAGACCCCAAGGCTGTTATTACTAAGGACAAATATTCCATTTAGATTATAAAGTAATCCATTTATACATGGCATGTTCTGTGGGTAAAAATTTTCCCGTTTTTCGAGGGGTTGTGTAGCCTAGAAAGGGACGCAATAATTTCGTTTAACTGAAAAATATTGAGCCTTAACAAAGGGTTGTTTGTTGAAACCTGTAAGGGAGCACTCGGTTAATAACGCCCGTTCAAATCCTGGTAAGGTTCTAGCGTACAAAGATAGATTTTCTTGTCTAGCCCTTATTCTTTTCATAGGCAAAACCTCGAAGATAATGATATTTAATGAGACTGTTTTAGGAACGCAAGTAAAGTACACCATGATTAAACCATGAGATATCGGTCTATATGAGTATTTGAAAGATAACTTCTTTTAACATGTTAAGATTTTTTGCACTTTTATCTATGCAGCTCTGCATTGATTGCTTGTAACCACGACCGTCGTCTACTTTCCATTGTACAATTTATTTGAGTATAGAAGTAAACTTATCCATAGGTCTAAAGGACTGACACCAATTGAAACTGTTTAAGGATTTATTTTGTATAAACTAAGCTATATTATAAAAAACACATCAAAACAAAAGTTCACTCTTTCGTTTAGTATAATACGGAATGTTTTGCATAAGCTTTCATAATTCCTAGGTATAGCTTAGTGATACAACTTAGGCCTATGTGTGTAAAGCAGAATCCTGATTTACTGATTTCGATTCCTGACTAAGGAAGATTAGTCTATTCCTACAAAGATTTGAATAAAAATGTACATATCCGTTCATTTTAATGAGGTTCACCATTGTGATTAGCCTTTATCTGAACTCTCTCTCTCTCTCTCTCTCTCTCTCTCTCTCTCTCTCTCTCTCTCTCTCTCTCTCTCTCTAATTCTGTGCCCCCTTGTTGGGGCGTAGGGCCTCCAAGCGGAGGTTTCTGTACCTATGTGAATTTTGTTACGCTTATTCTCCTAGAGAGGGTAGAGGGACAGGTGATAAGCCCATCGCCCCTTAATCCCTCTCCGGAAACTAAGGTATTACTTGGACGTGAAAGGGCTGAGAAATTTTGCCCAGAGGCTCTAATTTAGGCTTGGAGTTATTTTACGTGCCGTAAATCTACGACACGGGCCCCCCAGCTTAAAGTCCCTCCCGGAGGACTCCGTGCCCAGGATTTTTACGTCCTGAAAAACCCATCGACTGCGGCCGGGTTTGATCCCGCGATCTTCGGATCCAGAGGCGGGCACGCTACCTCTAGACCACCGCAGCGGACTTTTTCTGAACTTCTCTCTAATTATTATTTGAATTAATATTTATAATAGTAGTAATTAGGTACTTATAATTACGGGATGTGTGTCGTAATTGCTATAGTTTTATTTTCATACTACACATCTCTTTAACACATTTATTCGTCCTCCGAACGAAGATCCAGTTTTTTGGATTATTTATTGATATCACCTCTATATAAAATAAAAGGGAGTAGTGGTACGTCCGAGCTGGTGATAGGCCTGCCGGTCTGCATAAAAGGAAACAGGATGGTAGGCTGATGACTGGAAGTATTAACTGATGTCAGAGACGGGATGTGAAAGCCATGAAGCGGGATTATAGGAGGCTGAGGACGCTCCTTCGCCAAGGTCATCGTCAAGATCACACGTCAGAGGACTGCATAATGACCTCAGACAACTAGATATGCAGTTATCTTTGTGAAATTGCTATGTCGTTGTACGAGGTCCAGTTAAATAAAGTAGAAGAAAACAAATTTATAATGCGAATCCTGTACTTCACTTTAATTTCAGGAAATAGACGTAAAAAGATTTCTGTTTACTCAAGTTATTGAATTAAATTTTCGTTTCAATTTGAGTTCATAACTGTATTCTTCGTAAATTCCTTCTCTCTTAGTCTTCTGTCCTTACGATTAAAAGTAAACCCGAGTTCTGTCTAGCCGTTCTTAGGTGTATATAATATATATGTATGAGCATGTCCATTGACGGGGTTAATTTTATAAAACCTAAGAAAGATCTTCCAAAGCTGGGCTCCGCAGGTTATATTAACAGTTTTTTAAATTTAAATCTAGCCCGTCTGGAATTTTAGTAGGCATCGGTAGTGATAGGCCTAAGATTTGGAACTGGTAGGCCTAAATTAGAGAACGGAAGATTTTAGTGTTTAGTCTATAGTGGTATAAGTTATAATGCAACATTGATGTGAACAATTGACTAACTCAGGGTACGAAATTTCAAGTTTGAAGGCAGGAGCAAAAAATTTTAGTTGCCGTTATTGATACGTAATGATAAACGTTACAGCCTTTTGGAAATAATGAACAATCCCCTCCCCTATTTGGGTTTACATATAAAAGATTACAGCTTATATTGCGCTTAAATATTAAACATTAATTATATAAAATAAACACATTCTGACTGAACTACCCACCCAATATTTCAAAAGACTAAATACAAATTCGTATTTTTTGTAGAACTGGGCCTAAATAATCTTTAAATTAGGTAAATCATTTGGAAATATTTCAATTGATTGTAATTACTCTATCAAACAAAAGCCAAACACAAATTATCTTTTGGGCTATAGGATCTAGATCAACACTTGGCTAACACACAGGAACCAAAACCAATTAGGCCTATAGTGACGTGGGAAATTCAAATTATTTCGATAACTTCTGGATATTTCCGAACGCATCCGAATACGAACATTCAATTATCTTGTTCATATCAAAAGTGACAATCTGTGGCAATATGTACTATTACATTTAAACGTAAATACTAAACCTAAGATACTCAAATAATAAAAATAAGCCAGCAGCTTTTCAAACTTTTCAATTCGGAATTCTGGTCTGGAGACCTGAAATTTCGCGCCATGGGCAATCTTTAATGAATACAGGAAGAAAAGTTAACTTTTTGTTTATAATTCAGATATATATTAGCTTAATAGTACTATTAGTAAAGCGTAAGAACGAGTACAATGGGAAATATTTGGTTTTAAGTACCGTACGTTTGTGAAATCTTGAGAAACTTCGATTCTAAAAGCTGATCAAGCTCCATAAACTTTTGCCTGTAGAATTTAAAAAGCAAACCTGAAATTTGAGCTGTAAAGTACATGCTCTTTTTCTCCCCTTCTCTCTGTTTATACCAACATATATGCTGCTAACAATTACTAATAATATTATTTAAGATTGAGAACGAATTTAATGTTATCCTCGAGTCCTTCCTCTCTTCTAATTTTTTAGGCAATTACTAAGTTTTAATCCTATAATGGTAACCTTTTCGACTGAAACAAATGCTACACAATATCATCTTAACCTTTTCACTACTAATGAGGTACGAATTCATCGCCTCAAGAATTGTTTAAAAACAAATATATAAGATTAGAATAATGCCTTTTGCGGAAGGTGAGGATTTTTATTCAAATGTTACGTTTAATATTTAAGAAAACCAGCATTTCCACTGATATTTTCCTCTTTGATTTCAAACTTAGAGCCCATTGATGTTTTCACCTGATATCTGCCTTATTACTAGTGTATAAGTTTATAAGATTTTTATTCAAATGTTACGTTTAATATTCATGAAAACCAGCATTTCCACTGATATTTTCCTCTTTGATTTCAGACTTAGAGCCCCTGACACCTTTCATTTGAGTTGGCGTGAAGTGGTCGGTAAATTCATCGAGGAATCCTCTCTTGTAGAGTACGCTATGTTTAATTATCTGTTTATAAAACTTATGATGGGGGTCATAAGTTTTACTTTTCTTCTGTTGGAATGCATGCTTTGGGGTGCTTGCTCCAAATATCCACAGTCATCTTCGGATTCGATCCCTCTAGTTTGGTTCAAATGAAAAGAAGGCTAATAGCTCCATCACTGAAAGCTGTAGCAGAGTAGGCTATTTAAGAACTGTACGATTATTATTAGAAAAGAAATCCAAAGTGAAAAACAAAATAAAATAAAATAAAATATGAGCAAACGTGAAGCACGTACATGACTGACTCTACAACCAAATACAACTTTCTTGTGCCGTCCACAGAATAAATGTTATTTTGACATGAATGTGAGTTCAGTTGCTTCAAAACAGACTATCAATTGAAAGATGTAGGTCCTATCACAAGTAGCTAGTGTTCAACATTAAACAAAAAGTTAAAGCCGTTTTCAAGCGAACAAACGCAGACAGACGGACACGCTGGATATATCTGAAAATAACACTCCTAGACACCGGGGATCGCCTGCGTGGTCTAGTGTTGCTGTATACGGATTCGGGGTTTGATCCCCGGTAATTCCTCGGATTTTTCTGAGGTAGGTAGGTCTGAAACGGGGTTCTCTCAGCCTCGTGTTAGAAACTGAGGAACTACTTGATAAAGAAGTAGCGTCTCCGATTCTGTAAGCCATCATTAATGGCTGTGGAACTCGGCATATTGACCACATGCCATCTGCTTACGATAGATGACGCAGCGGCCGAATGGCGGCCTAGTCCCGCGAGGGATGTAGCGCCATGGAGTTTAGTTTAGAGTTTAATTTAGACATGGGAACATCAAAACTTGTATTACTGACGAAAAGCTCGAAATGGAATTTCAGGGTCGAATATACAAGTTAATAAAAGAGTAACTTTGACACAGGTATAGAAAGTAAAAGAAAAAATTACTAAAACCAAAAAAATTTGGATTATGTAGTCAATTTTATTTAAATTATAATATATTTACAGTTATTATAGTGTTGGTAAAACATGAAAATGTAAAGGCAAACCGAGGCTGCAAGGAATTCGCCGGCAGCTGTAACCCATCGTGTAAATTCACATCACATTCATTTAAGGAATTAGGAAATAATTAGCATTCAGAAGTGGCAATAAAAACTGATATGGACGGCATGTTTTTTATTCGAAAACCACCTGTGCAAGTGAAGAGTTACTGATGATCTCTATTAGCGAAGGTTGCCAAGTAATGTGGCAGCTCCAGTTTAGATCGCCATCAAGGCTAAGAAATTACATCCTACGGCCATTCTTGCTCCTCCTTTAAAAAAAGAACATAACAAAACCTCTCACTTTCCAGGAGATAGGACTTACACTGAACCAGGGGTGAGCATCGCTTTTGAGGTGGGGTTATGCTTCATGAAAATTGAAAGAATTTTTAAAAGACTACTGGTCTCTCCCACAGGAATATTGTATAGAGCCTTTGATGGAACCATGGCCGGCTTAACGGGTAATTGCTTTGCAGCGGGTCGTGGGAGTCGAATATTCATAGCCTTTTAAGAGTATAATGGGCGAAACTTTTACTTTTTACATTTGTAAAGGTACATAATTAATTTTCGCACACATACTTGTGATGTAACTGATAATGCTGTGTAGAAGTTTCATTTCTGTCAGTTTATTAGTTTTTGACTGATTAACAAAAATAATACTGCATATTTTAAAAGAAATTGGCTACACAATTTTTCAGTAAGATGTCTGAATTTATTTTAAAAAGACCAATGACATATTTAAAAAATGTCATGCATTAATTTTCTTGTACCTTTACTACAATTGGAGAAACAATTAATACTCAATACAAATCTCAAATGTTATAAAATGTTCATGATCACCACTCATATCTTATTTTTTATTTTTAAATTATGGTTGTGTAGGCTACTTCTCATAAGGCTGCATATACACATTTTTCATTTAAATATCACGAAAAGGATTAAAGTCATTTCCCCATACTGTTATTTTTACTGCATTATTCATTTATATATTCAGAACTACCGATTTAACGCAAGGCGTCTGAAATTTTAACTGGAAGTTCTACAAAGTATGACTAACAAAATCGCTCATGGTTTTTTTTTATTATGTCAGTAGATTATTACTTATGCTTTTTTAAACAATTTCCAACTTGAACATGACTTTTCTTTTTCTTAGGCATGTTTTATTTGAGTGAATATAAAGCTAATGATTATGTTGACCGATTAGATCAAACCAGCTTCCTAATTAATCGGCCTTGAGTATTCTACTGATCTTCTGAAGATGGTTTAATTTTGTAAAAAATAATTAATTTTCATCACTAAAATTTAAACATTTAACGAGTGTAGCCATTTTAATATCGTGTGATTTGGGAAACTTATAACTGCCTGAGGTGCTGAGGGCATTAAAACTTAGTGGACATATACATTAATGAACACAGCATTGTTTATTACAAAAACAATTGTAATTTTGACCAAAAACTGTGAATTTTCACCCAATGTCCCCATTAAATTCAAGCGCATAGATATTTATATTGCAATAATCACATGTCTTCACCATAGAAGATGTTGGAAAGTATGTCCCTGTGCCGCCACACATCTCTCACCTTTAAAGAAAATGCGCATTAACACTCATTAATTCTTCTTCTGAAATTTCAGCAATTTCTCTTCTTAAGTTGGCTTTCAATTACCGGTATTCCAACTGATATTTATTGCGATACACTTTTTTTTTAATTCCCCCAGACCAGTATGGTCTCCAGACCTTGTAAACTATTTTTATTAAGTATGATTTTGTATTCAAGCTAATCGCCTTTCGAGGATGAGACGAGAAGCACGTTGAAGTCTTTCTCTTAACATTGCTGTTTCATTTTACTGCTTAAAAATGTCCATTCTTTTGCCCCCTTTTTCTCTTTTTAATTGATTCAACAATTTTATTTAAATGCTCTGCAATAACGTCTTGTAAGCAGACACGTCATTTCTATCTTCATATAAATGTTTCGAGCTAACCGTCTCATCCACAATGCTATCAGTCCTTGCTTGCGTGAGGGATTCAGCACAAGGTGCTAATCTGTTAGGTGACCCCTTACTGCTTGCCGGAATGTGTACTGAGAAATTACGATATCCATACGAGGGAAGAATACATGTGTTTCACATCATTTTTTTCATTACACGAGGTAATTGCATAGTCTGTTGGTTTAACTTATTACATCGAAACCTTTAAGAGAAACACAAAGATCTGCTAGATCGGGTAGTCCGCGAACCATGGGTTTACCATCACTGTGTTCAAGTATGTCTGTAAACCTTACGCAACGTTGGGATAATAAATCCCAATAAAGGCTTTACTAAACAAACTCATTCAGGTATGTGTGGATGTCCCAATAGATTAAGCGTGTATGTATCATTGTAGAAATATGTGGTGTAGTTCTAGAACGTTTTTGCAACCTCAAGAGGTCTGGATCTTGACCCTATGTTAAGTGGACTTCTCTCCTGTCGTGAATTTCGAAGTTTCTCATGGAATATCTCCTTTCATTTCATGGCGTGCATATACTTTATGGTTCTTGCGACTATGTGTGGGTGATGTTTATTTGAATAAAGAGAACTTGTTTTATTTATCCACATGGTTTTATTACTGATCCTGATTTATTAGACACGTTTTGTGAACAAAGAATTATTCTTCCTTAATGCTATGATTAATTAACGGCGCCCCCTCGGAAATTTGATCCGATTAAGTAATTTTACTTCTGAAATGAGATTATAATAATTTATGCTTGCACTGAATCCAAAGCCGTAAGATAAAATATAATCTTATCTACAAACACACTTTTTACAGATTCCATAACCAGAGAAAATAATAAATGTTCATTTATTGGTGCTCACTACTACAATATGATAAGCAAGATAGTCCAGGATTAAAATTTAAAAACCGATAGTAAAACAATGTGAGCAGTTCACGACTTTCTTATTGAAAACATTTCGATTAATAAATCTCGTGATATATTGAAAGATTAATAAATCAGATATCATAATGCGAGACAAAGTGAAACACAAACTTTCAAACACAAAGTGAAAGTGAAATAACTGCATATTTTCAGCGCCTATAGGTTAAGTTATGTATAACCAATAATTTCAGTTAAAAATGTATAATTTTAGCATAAGTTATTTATAACTAATAGTATGAGTTAAAAATTTATAATTTTAGCAGAAGTTATGAGTGTAACCAATAGTATCAGTTAAAAATTACAATTTTAGCAAAAGTATTTTCAGATTCAGTGAACCGGCGTCAGTGCTGAAAACTCGAAGAGTTGGAAACAATATTCCCTGTACCAAGAATGCTAAAGGTTTGCATAATCTTTAAGTCAAATCAATATCACCTAAAAAAATGAATATTAAGAAATATGCGTAACTTTTGAGCCATCAATATGGACTGAAAAGAAAGAAAACTTCATGATGACTATTATGAAAAACATAGGCGTTCAATCTAAGGCGGCATTTGATGTTTGCAACCCCCTATAAGAATTTCCAAGAATGCTTTGGCGTGTGCACAGAGAACTAAGAGAAGTCCTTGTCGCTGCAGCGACGTCAGCTGATCGCTATTCCATCTGACTGTTAATCAGCCGGAGATTGATGAACTTTCCAGCACGTGAGGTGAATTGCAAGTGCACACTGTTGTAATTATTCTTGCCGTTATTAATTATTCCATTCATACTGAATCCTTAATTATTTTTATTTGTTTTTCATGCAAATCCGTCATAATATTGTCTCAGTGCAATGGAATGCTTGGCGTATCAGCTTATTCCAGTCTGGCGCCATCTGGTGTCTTCTTCCAGTCTGGTGTCTTCTGCAACTTCCTATTAATTGTTATGTATCCAGTATTTTATTACACTTATTTTGACTTTAATTGCTGCTTAAAGGTGATAATAGTATTCTGGAAAATTCAGATGAACATTTACCAACGCTATGTTGGTGAAACTGCTAAAAGCTATACATACAGTATATATATATAGAGCAAGCAGTGTATAAGGATAGGAATAATACTAGCAGTGTATAAGGATAGGAATAATACTAGCAGTAATAATAATGTTAGTAATAATAACATTAACAATAATAATAATAATAATGATAATAATAATAATAATAATAATAATGTTTTATTTTGCTTAGCGGAGTTTCTTCCACACAACCAGGTTGAATACAACATACATGTAGAGCCGGCTGCAAAGAGAATGGGCTGCTTAAAAGTTATGTTCCAGATATTGTACAGAATACTGCGCTTGCTGTACACATCATTGCCTGTATACATAAGATAGCACATAACTAAACCATTCAAATTAGCTGTATTTTGTTGTAAGAACCCGATATTGGTTAGCAGCTCGAATGGAGAGTCAATTCCAGATACACAAGATCCATTCCTAAAATGTAGTATAATGAAACGAACAATCTTTCTCATATTTCAAATGTGGAAAGCTGTCACATCACATGTTGCTAAAATAAGGATTTAGTTTAAATGGTTCATGGTTTTAACAACCTTCGAAACTCTTAACTATGAAAGATGTCACCAATTAAGATTTGAACCGCAAAATGGCAATCCAGATCGAAACTTAGGAAAACGATTAAAGTAAAGCGAACCTTAATCCATTTGCAATCATATTATTTTGACGTTATATATATATATATATATATATATATATATAGGCCTATATAATGTTATCTGTAAATCTTCAAAAACCTCTTTAAGAGCAATACAATTGGTCTATATATTTAATTAATTTTTTGACATTTTTAGGCAAAGGGAATCCTTTTTTCAGATGCGACGTTACAAGAACATCTAACTTTCAACTTTTTCTCACAGACTCTATATTGCATTTAAAATAATGGCTTGGTTTCCTAAATGAGCAAACCCTCACTTGCTATTGATCACTCGCCCTCGTCTCCCTTGGTACTCACTTCACCTGAAGTGTGATGATAATGTTGGCCTATAGTCCACGCCTGAACAAATGTAACTAGGATGGGAGGTTAGAATGTGCCCCTGGAGAACAAGCAGAATTTGAAGAATTGTAAAGTTTCTCAACCGTCTGATATAGTCCAGTCAATAAACGTCGAACAACACTAAATAGAAAAAAAAAATCGTGTAGTTTTGAAATTTTGCAGAGTTGTCGGAGGGAGTGTCTTGAACAACATACTAAAAGTCCCCGAAGGTGGGGGGTGAGCGGGGGGCAGGGGGGCCCGCAGAAGGTCCCTATTTTAGGTTTTTCGCTTATATCTATACAATGGTGCATCGTAGAGGAAAAGTTGCTATATACAAAATTCAAGCTGATAACATTTCCTACAAGTTTGACTTTACACATTTCTTTCTACTCCCAATAGTTTTCTAGATATCCGCCAGCGAAAATAACGAATTTTCGAAAAAAGCTCTTTCGCCTCGCGCTTTTCGACACACTTTGCCTTCTAGCGCTTCAGCCCTTAGGTATACAGCAATGTTATCATGAAAGAAGTAGTAGGCAAATACATTATCTTGAAAATGAGTAGTCATTTGTTACTTTGTCTTCAAATGTTCAAAAGTTATAACAATTTTAAGATCCGGTCAAATTTCGAGATTTCGAAAGAAAACCGTATATCGCACTTTCTCTATATTTAGGGGTTATATCTTTGTACATAAGCTGTATATTGTGTATTTACATCATGAAACAAGTGGAGAAACATCACACAACCATTAAAATTGAAATTATTAAAAATCCGATCACGGTACAAGCACAGTACATGTAATGGAAAATACATTATATTGCAGGCAAGAAAGGAAAAATAGGGACAAAAAAATCATGTAGTTTTGAAATTTGGCAGAGATGTGGGGGAAAGTGTCCTAAACAACATAGTTAAAGTCCCCATAGATAGGGGGTGAGCGGGGGATGGGGGAACTTTTACCGGTAAATGTAATTTCCCTCAGTTTTCCCTAAATACACAAAAACTATGGGTTCTAGCAAAAAACAGTTTATGCACAAAATTAAACTACATAAAAGTTCTTATAAAATTTATCTGAATGATATTTCTGTAGAAATAATAGTTCAGGAAATAGAAGGATATGAAGTATGACACAGTTCTGGAAATTTTTTTACATACACCTATATATTATATTTTTTAACAAAAAAGAGATCAGATGTTAATTAAATTAGCATGATGTCAAGCAAGCAAACTAGTTCTTAGAATAATATTTCTACTAAAGGTAAACATCACACATAAAATAATAATAATAATAATTATTATTATTATTATTATAAAGCTTACAAAAATCACATGGTATGAGTGTACTTTATAAGAAATATAAATCAGGCCTATTAGCCGTTCTATTTTTCGCTTAAAATATCATTTGGAAAAATTGTAAATAGTTAGAATTTGTAAATATTTAGAAATTATAAGACCTAATAGGCCTACATAGTACTTTAAATAAATGTTTAGTTGCCTATTTTTTTCAGTCTCCAATACTGGAATCCTAGTACTGTACATCGTATGATAAGTTAGGGTTATATTTTTCTATCTACCGAACACTCAGTATTCATACACATATATAACATTAATTAAAGAGTGCCTAAACAACTTATTTTGCTTGGACGTCATCAATTTTAAATTCATCATCTTCTTCTAATGGTATACTGTTGTATCAAGACAGGTTCCACAAACGGATGAGCATTTAATACTAGCTTTTCTGGATCCATATCTTCCACCACACCGAGTTGCACAGTGACAAAATATGAAGTTCAAATATTCTCAGGAGCCACATAGACAAGTAAACGTTTATTTAAAGTAATAGGTAGGCCTGCTATTCTTAGAATCTTTAAATATAATTGTCTAATTCCTTACCATTTTTCAAAATACCGGTAATTTTTTTAACGAATCATATTAAGAATATTATTAATAATAATAATGATAATGAGTTTTATATGTAACATTAACCATAGTAAGTATACTTTTCTAAGAACTAGTTCGCTTGCTTGGCATCTTGCTAATTTAATTATCATCTGCCTTCTCTTTTGTTAAAAATATAATATACAGGTGTATGTAAAACAGAATTTCCAGAACTGTGTCATACTTCATATCCTTCTATTTCCTGAACTATTAATTCTACAGAAATATCATTCAGATAAATTTTATAAGAACTTTTATGTAGTTTAATCTTGTGCATAAACTGTTTTTTTGCTAGAACCCATAGCTTTTTGTGTATTTAGGGAAAACTGAGGGAAATTACATTTACCGGTAAAAGTTCCCCTCACCCCCTATCAATGGGGACTTTTACTATGTTGTTTAGGACACTTTCCCCCACATCTCTGCCAAATTTCAAAACTACATGATTTTTTGTCCCTATTTTTCCTTTCTTGCCTGCAATATAATGTATTTTCCATTACATGTACTGTGCTTGTACCGTGATCGGTTTTTTAATAATTTCAACTTTAATGGTTGTGTGATGTTTCTCCACTTGTTTCATGATGTAAATACACAATACACAGCTTATGTACAAAGATATAACCCCTAAATATAGAGAAAGTGCGATGTACGGTTTTCTTTCGAAATCTCGAAATTTGACCGAATCTTAAAATTGTTATAACTTTTGAAAATTTGAAGACAAAGTAGCAAATTACTACTCATTTTCAAGATAATGTATTTGCCTACAACTTCTTTCATGATAACATTGCTGTATACCTAAGGGCTGAAGCGCTAGAAGGCAAAGTGTGTCGAAAAGCGCGAGGCGAAAGAGCTTTTTTCGAAAATCCGTTATTTTCGCTGGCGGATATCTCGAAAACTATTGGGAATAGAAAGAAATGTGTAAAGTCAAACTTGTAGGAAATGTTATTAGCTTGAATTTTGTATATAGCAACTTTTCCTCTACGATGCACCATTGTATAGATATAAGCGAAAAACCTAAAATAGGGACCTTCTGCGGGCCCCCCTGCCCCCCGCTCACCCCCCACCTTCGGGGACTTTTAGTATGTTGTTCAGGACACTCCCTCCGACAACTCTGCAAAATTTCAAAACTACACGATTTTTTTTTTCTATTTTTCGTTCGTTGCCTGGACTAATAACGTTAAAAATATATAGATTGAAAATATTTTGGAAAAGGCAAATGCCGGAGCAGCTTATTTAATTTCTTTATAATTTATTTATTTACGTCATTTTTTATTTAAGAAGAATTTTATTGGAGGAATTGCTCGTTTACAAATAGCTTTTTTCCACAAATGTGGCCAGGAAAATATTAAAATCCCATTTCTTCTATTTATTTTAATGCTTATGCTGCAATTAATTGTATCCACTATTAACTGTTCTAGGTCCCCGAGATGGTAATAGTCTATTTCGGATTCATATTTGGCAGATCGCGGTTCTGTCATTCTGAATATGGGTTTTCGGTATTTTCCTCACTCATAAAGGCACTCAAAGGCGAATGTGGATTGAAAATTACTTAACACTTACCTCGTATTTTTCAAAAGGGTTTTCTATGCAAAAATGAAGATAGGCTACTCTTTAACGTATTAGTCACACGCACTCTAGGAATCCCTCTATGTCCTGTTAAGGTACTATGTGGCCTTAAATTTGATTTCGTTCTTATAGACTTTGACTTCTAAATCTCACCAAATGGGGTATAAAATGTTAATGAAAAGAGACAATTTTATTTATATCAGTCGTTCGACAATATCGAAGAAGTTATCGTGCTTGGAACTTAAATGAATAATGAAAAGTTTTTCATTTGAACTATTCAGCTATACATTGCATTCATAAAAATGGTTTTAATACGACTGGAGGTCTGCAAGCGAAACCATATTTCATGATTGTGCAAACATTTACAGAAGTACTACTTCTTTAGCGTAATAAAAGGGTAATTTTGAAGCGGTTTATGAAGGAAGGTTCCATAAAGACTGTCATTTGAGAAACCGGTTGTCGCTGCCCAGCAAAGAAAAAAGAAGCTCGCTAAGATTCTTATCGGTGACGAAACAAGGGCGAGGTATGATAGTTTTGTGTGATTACAGTTGTGAAATCAACATCACAAGAAAGTCTCGACTTTTTGATCTTAGAAATTATCTTACTACAGATCCAATTGTAATGCACACTATAGAAATTTCCTAAAATATACGTAAAAAGAAAAGAAAATACATATATATTTTTAAATTTCCTAAAATATACATAAAAAGAAAAGAAAATACATATATATTTTTAAATGTCCAGCATATACATGATGCACTTCGTTCACAAAAAAGATAAGACCACGTTCTGGTTGTAATGTCACTAAATAAAATTTGTATTATGTACAGTATGGATCTGGGAATTCGCCGAGTGTATTCGATTAAGTACCTTGTGCTAGAAATCATATGTTTCTCCAGAAGGTCAGTGGAATTTGCATTTGGCAAAATCCTTTTGATAGCTTTATGGCTCTGAATTAGGTCATCCTGAAACAGAGTAGCATGTCCAGGAGGTAAAGGAGGACGGTGCATGCTGACAACCTAACTCCCTAATGTGTCGATTCCCTAAATTCAGGATCCTCAACCTACTTCAGCCCTAAGAGCCTGGAAAACCTACATATAGGGAGTAGGCCTACTTGTTTTACTACTGTCTGGGTGTATGGGCTTCTGCTAAAGGCCGTCAATGAGATCTTGAACTGAACGAGCTCCGGCCTTGCTGACTACTGATCTGCCCGGGTACGATCCCAGTACTCTTTCTTTTTTATTATGAAGAGAAGGAGATACGAAGCCTCGTAAGAAGAACAGAGGAGTTATTTGATAAAGACGTAGCGGCTCCGGTCAAGAAAACCACAAAGTCGGTGGACGGAAGTGAATGACGAGCAGTCGGATGGTAGGCCTTATTCGCCATGGGATGTACATCACGATATCCAATTCCTTAACGCAAAAGTTATTAGAATTTAGGCTTAAGTACAAGATAAGTCATGTTTAAAGTCCATCACAGCACCCAAATTCAAAGCCCTAAATGGGACAATCTTGTCCATAAGACTAAGTAAAATCTCAACGACATGAACTACTGCTGCAAAAATCAATAATTTTTATGTATGCGTTGATACGATGGAAGATAAGGAAATATTAATAACAACGAGCATTTTTTAAAATTCAGCTGTATTTATTATAATTTTAAGATAGCAGTAAATAAAACTAAGACAATGGCATTCCATGGAAAATACCCAGTTTGAAACAAAATTGTAATTAAAGATCAGATTCTGGAACAAGTTCAGCACTTCAACTACCTAGAGAGTTATATTACATTCAACGAAGATAAGGAAGTAGATTAAATTACACAGATATCAGAGTTATGTGGAACTATAAGTAGAATGATAAAAAATACAAGAAGAGACACAAAAATAAAATTCTATAAGGTGATGGCTGTACCTGTTCTACTATACGGTAGTGAATCCTGGGTTATGAAGGGTAAAGTTTCGAGCAATGTTCAGGCTGCTAAGTTGGACAGGATTCCTAATGAAAACATTAGACAAGAACAGGATATTTTTGCAGTAAAAGAGAAAATAGAACATAAACAAAAATGGAAGGAACATATAGAGCGAATGGAAGAAACAAGGATCCCAAAGATGGCCTTACAATATAAACCTAAAGGAAGAGGGACATAGGACGTCCAATTAAAAGATGGAACTGAGGCCAGTACAGGTCTAGGCCTGATCTGTAAAAGGCAGAAGAAGAAGAAGAAGAAGAAGATGGAATAGCGAGGATGAGTCATGGTAAGTAGTATTCTAATTCGGCATTTGCCATTACGACTAGGGAAGCCATGAAGAATCCCACGTCAAATTTCCCGGCCACGCTTGACCCTCTAGTATTATTAAGCTGGTGTCCTATGTGCACTAACAGGAATATTACCTCTGATTTCATGGTTTTTATAATGTTATTGCAAATCTCAGGGTTGAGTGCACATTAGACTTCTAATCAACCAATTAGAGAATTCTTTCTTGGGAGATGTATGCAATGTCACCCACATTTATACCATGTTACTCTCTGACATTTATAAGCGTTGATTAAACGATGTGCAATAAAATACTGGAGTGATCTTTACGAGAGATCTCCACCTATGTTAATCCTCCAAACGTGCTTATATATGTCAAGCCATCTCACTCTCTCAAGGATTACATAAAATTATTAATAATGACCGACTACTACAATTCCCGGATATGAGGAGTCTAATTGCGTTTTTGTGTATCTTTCATAAGTAATTAGTTCAAGACTTGCTCTGTTGAACTTGAGATGTAAATAATACATTAATAACAGTCATTTAATCCGGTTTAACTTAGGTAATAATTATCTCATTGAGCGCAGGTATTACTGCTTAACAAAGAAAACAACATGAGCCAACTAAAAGTTTTAAATAACTAAGGCAGTTTTTATCATTAGAGCAGAAGAATAATACAGTATAATGACCGGAAAGACGGGAGTAGCCCCTAGCGCAACGCGGCAATCTACACGATAATATGTTATCCCACAGGCCTGCCACCAAGGCCCCTACAAATCTCCGCTTGCACCCCCCCCCCATATATATTTTTTTATTGTTTCCAAATGAAATGAAATTACTTCGTAACGAAGCATCTGCCAAATATCTAATGGTGGTGTTCAACCCTTGCAAAATGGGTTATACATATCTGATGAACTTTTTCCAGGAAGGACTATTATGCCACTTCTAAAATAGACCTTGACCATTTTTAAAAACAGCCTTGCGGGCTAGTATCTTAGAGTGTTCACCACTTCTAACCGATAGTCCTTGTGAGGATGGTAAGTGTGGAATTCGTGACCTCTTGATTTTTAAACAATTTCGCATTAATGTCATATTCGAGCACATTTTCCCAAAAAGTGTATAGAATTTTTTTGCAAAATCTTCTTTGTGTTTTTCTGCCGTTTATTATAGACACCTAAAGTGGCCAATTTAAAAAATGCAAGCCAATTATGATGTTAGCCTCACAGCTCCGCAATGGAGTGCACAAACTGTAGAGCTGAATAAATTTTTGAGAACCATCTAGTGTAAATTCGTATTCATCGTTGGCACATTTCATCAGCCCTTATTGGCTGAATATCTGGAGTATGTTGATTTAACTTCAATATTTTGTGAACGGTAATATCTGATTAAGTTAGAGGTAGACATTCATAAAATCACAATAAAACAGCTGATAACGTTCTATGATAAGTTTTTTTTTTTAGAAGCTGGTCCAGTGATAGGCTATACGTACCTTCTTCCGTAAGTTTATTTAGCCGAATTGATGGATATAGGCCTAACTAAATTCCTTTGCTGACCATTGTGTTTTGGAGACCCCTGATCTAGAGGAAAGTCCACGCAACTCTCATGTCAGCTTTATAAGAAAATCTTATAATACACTGACCTCAAAATGTGGCTAAATGAGCAGGACATAAAACTTACAGTGAGGAGAGGAATGAAGGCTTGTGAAGTTCATGTTTCCTCTAAACAATAATATTTTTGCTCTTGAGTTGTAGGGCCTACCTATCACAGTAGTGGTGTTGATGTTACTGACATATTGTATTAGAGAAGAATAAAATACGTTTTTACTTAAAGCGAAGCCAGAAGTTTTTACTAACAATAGCACTGATACAGAAAGCAATATATTATTACCATGAGATCAGAATTAATTAGTGCAACTTGATAATCAACCTCCTGCTATGAAAGTATGGGTAATTAGATTCAGTGGGGTCACGAGAACATCCTCTCGGATCATTGTACGGGCGTAAAATTGTACTCCTCGAAGTCTAATTGAAGCAATAAAGACACTAATTCAATTATCGAACACAGTGCTTTCATTCCACTTTAACGATCTCCTCTTCTTTTAATGACGCACTCCAGTGTTACACGCTGTAATTAATAAATTGTAGTCTTGATTTAAGAACTAGAAGTTGGTGTATGGATATGAGTGTAATTTTCTGATGTAAATTTTGATTGGATACAATAAAATAAAACAACAGAATTTCGTTACATCATATGGAGAAGGCATTTATTCCAGCTTATAATTTCAAGAAGTAGTTTCCGTAAGTTTATAGGATGTAATTATGTACGTAATTTATTTATTACATGAGCCTCTTAGTTTCTAGTTTAACCTGCACTTTCTAGGGACTTACAAGCATTTGCTAATAAGAGTGGACTCTATTCTATTAATTACATGGCATTGAAGAGACAATATAGCTATAAAATAATGTAGCTAATGCCCTCTTAAAGAAGAGACGGGAACAATGAGTATAGTTATGTAGTTGATTTCTGCCGAATAGTGGTCTTAACAAAAATATACATATTTTCGGGAAGGGATGACGGCGATGACTAAATGCCATGAATGCCACACCTGCCAAGCCGGTAGAGTAGCAATGCTCACTTCCACATTGAAAACCTGGGAGCTTCCAACCACTTATATCCCTTCAGTGTTGGGTGGTATGTCTAATAAGCAAATGAACTCCAAACAGGCTCCTACGCCTTGAAAAAAACGAATAGCTTTGCTTCTAGATATACACAGGGAATGAAAAGGGTTGTATTAATCTATAGCATAATTTATTCATAAACTTCTTTTGGTTATACAAACGTTAGGCTAATAACGGTGACATAAAACTAAGTTATTTGTACAGTATGAGAACCATACGATAGAAAGCCAAAATCAAAGCTGTGTTTACGTGGATTATGTATTCTGCATTATGCCCTTTGAGGAACAAAATTTTATTCTTGAGAGTTTGATAAAATTTTTATTCTTCTATTATTGTCACGTAACACTGAATGTACTAACATCGCCCTTTCAACCACAAAAAGGATGATTACTTGTTATAATTTTTAAGATATAGCATAATCTAATTCTATCATTTGATCACAGTGATTGCTATCATTATAGTCATCATCAACACCAGCACCACCAGCTTTTTTTTACAATAATTATAACCATAATATTCTCATAACCATAAATAACAAACAAAAGTAATACTATAATATATCTACACGTTGAAACAGCACGAGTTGTAATAAAATTTGCCGTAAAATTGTCGTAAACGTGAACAAGAATTCAATTATAATTACATTACCCCGGATAATCTTCTTTTTCAGCAAGACCGTTCACAACGTAGGTCAATAAAATCTCTTCAATGAAACTAAAACGTTACCGTTCCATTGTCCATTGCAGAGAAGTTTCAACTCTTTGACGTGCGGTCAAAAAATCTGGAATCAATTTCTGAGTGCTGAGTATAAGTGCTGTTGAGGGCGTAAAAATACCCTTTTGACCAGTTCGTCTATTGTTAACTTCATTTCCTGTCAGCTTCCGCATGTCCAGGACTTTTAGGAAATATTTTATGTAAGTGTAAAGTGTGTTCCCTATTACAGGCCATGGAGGCCCAGAGGGTTCCAGGAGGTTGAGGCTCCCAGATTTTTAGACATTCGGCACATGCAGGTGGTAAGGTTGTCAGCCTTACGCACCGGCCGCCTTTACCCCCAGGATTGCTCCTGGTACTCATTTCTGTTAGGGGCTGAGTCGACCCAAGGGCCATAGTGCCACCAGAAGGATTAGGCCAATTGAAAAACTCCAACGACCTCATCGGGATTTTATATAACTTCCTTTTAATGTCAAAAGAGAAATATGGCTTACATTATTTGAGAACTCCTAGTTATAGCAGGAATTATAATCAAAACTAAAATAAGGTGATTATTATAGGTAATAATAATGCAATCTCTATCTTACAATAATTATATTATATTCCATTTTAAGTCTGAAACATGTCTTTGACCACATGCGAATCTTTACATCTAAAACAATATAAACATAGTACGGTTTTTAAATTTTATTTTATTCTATCTATTTTACCTATCACGTGAATAGTGTTTTTATAGTACGAGTGTTCGAGCAACTTGTGAACTGATTGTGATTTTAACTTACGTACATTATTATGTTTGTTAATTCAAATGCTTTTTAATAATATCATTTTGTAACTCTCTCTCTCTCTCAGTCGTAGTTTTACCTCTCCCTTTTAGGATTTAAGCGACCCAAGCCGCCCGGGCCTTACAGGGCCGCGACCTGTCGGGAGAGGGATTATCTTTGAATCACATACATACTTTTTTGACCAGACAAGGACATGGAGGGCCTCCCGGATGAGTGATCAGCCCAACGCGGGGCCACCTCCGAGACAACACGAACACATAGGACGATACACACCATTCACACACACACTCACTCAGAAAAGGTGAGGATGGGGATGAAGATGATAATGACGGCCAGATGATATCCGGGGACCACAAGGGCCTAAAGTTACCTGACATTTGTCTCAAAGGTGAGGGAAAACCCCGGAAAAAACCTCACCTAGGTAACTTGTCCCGACCAGGAATCGAACCCGGGCCCGCTGCGTGAGAGGATTGAACGCATCCCCTGAGCCACAGCGGTGGACCATTTTGTAACTATCAGTTATTATTTAATTATAATTGTAATAAAGAATTCAATACTTAAAATTTTGCACAAACCAAGATACGATTAATCAATCAATGCCCTTCGACACTGAGACATGTATACTTATATTACTTTTTCTATCTGTACCATAGTCATTAAATTGTCATAGTCACTGTGGTGGACACAAAAGTTACAAGTATATTTTTCACCAGAAATTTGACATGAATGTATTGAAGTCTCCATTAGTCCAAATTTACAATATGTTAGAAAAAAGTATCCATATGCCTATGAAGAACATAGATAAAAAACGAAAAAATCATATAATAATGATCATTTATGTTAGTTGTAAACATAAATCCAAATTTTTTTCCTAATTTACTCATAACACTACGTCTTTACATGACCAAAATAGTTGCATCCAATTTTCCCGAATAGGTATCTGATTCTCTTCTACATGTTCATACTAATTGCTTGATCTTTGACTTACATTTTTTTAATTATTGCCACTTTTGACAAAGGATTACTTGGGGCTTCTTGTTACTCATCTGTCCTGATGAAAACTCTGAATGCACGTGATCCCTTCGATTCAGCAATAGCTTTGGATGGCTGTACAATGCGTGCTCCCGCCTAGTGGCCTTTTGTCAATTTGTGGCGAGAGACAAAAGGTAAATCATATAAGTATTTGTTATAATTATCGTTTTTACAAAAACTATTTTTGAAATTATATTAATTGTATCTAAAATAACTTTCCATCGTAAGAATTTTCAAGCAGGCTAATTTCTTATAATAAGTTAGTTCCACGCTCGAAACACGTTTGAGTTTTCAATATTCCAAAGTACAGAATAAAGCAATTTTATCATCCTAAAATTGAATTAAAGCAAACTAGTAGTTTATTTATAATAACGGCTATTAAATTAATTCGGTTTACTTTATTAGCGCTACACCTGAACAGGTGAAACAAGGCCGAAAGCGTCATGTTCCGACCGGGTGGTCTCTTGTGCAAGTGAAATATTTCAATCATCCGATCAACAAACTAAGTCATTAGTTATGAAAATAAAATGAATGTGTAATTTTAAATCGTCGTCAAAGCAAATTGCTCTCACTCCCCTGAGAGATCGTGACCACGGGTGAATGAACACATGTAATATAACAATGTACCCTGGCACTTACAGCGTGTTCAGCCAACCTAGCTCGCGTTCGTGACCTGAGAGTTGCAGACCGACAAATTAAAAACAAATTCATTTTAAACATAAGCATGTGCCTATCAATAACCACCATTCGAATAGAAACTACTTCCAAAGCAGTGTTTCTCAAACTATTTTGTCCAAGGAACAGTTTTCGATTCTGGAAATAAGAGAGAACAATCACAGTCACAGTCAATCATTTCATTTTGGAAAAACTTAAGTAAAGTAATTATGTTACAATAAATATTTCTTTAATATTTTAAAAAAAATTGCCTTCCTGTTAATTATTACTGTAAATGTTTGCTTCGTATTTGTATATAATGTATTTATATCCATTTCTGAACTACCTCCTAACATGAGCGTGAAGTCATTCAGGTGGCGTCTTAATGTAAAATAACGTAAAAAAAAATTCTCAACAAATCTGTAACATGTAACATTTATTCAAGACAACAAACTAACTTTTAATCTAAAACAATAGAATAATTGATCTATGTCTAGCAATACTAACGGAGCTTAGAGGCTTTAGTTTTTGTCTTACAAAATTCTAATACAAATTTGAAAATAATTATTGCCAAAAAGACATTTTGATTACGAAATACGAATACAGCTTTAGAATATTTCCATCAAAGTAGTAAAAGAAACAGACTAAATTTTGTTATGGACTTAGATATCAGTTATTTAAGAAAAACAGTAATATTTATGCAATATATATATATATACATATACAATATAAATAATTTATGTTATAATTTCAGAATAAATTTTAAACGGTATTACCAACATCGTGTGATAAATTAATTTCATTTATGTTATACATTTTTCAACTCACAAAGAAATCCATCATTATTAATCTTTGTGATATTTATTAACTTACATCAATAAATAATAAAATATCTAATAAAAATGGCTTGCTAGAGTTTTGTACATTTTATGTTGTTTATGAATGAAAATAATTTTTAATTATAACATCTTGAAGCGTTTTTAATAAGTTATAAAATACAATTTTCATAAATACAGTATCCTCGTCACTCTTACATGTAAGCCCTGTAAATGTAGTAAGATATACATGAATCATCATCCGTGACTGTAGATTATGTTTCGTCCAGAAATTTATACAGCTCAGAAAAATAGTGTATAAGCTTTTCTCTCCTGCGGATGCTATCCAGAATTCTTCCTTCTTCTACCAGAGGTATAGCTAAAGTTAAGTTATTACAACTATATAGATATAACTTAATAATATTAATAATAATAAATTTATCAGAATTAAAAACAAGTTTTTGTGCCCATGTGACTTTAAAATACTCCACGGCGGAATACAGTATCATTTGAAGTAGATCTTCGGTTGCCCTCACAAGGCGGAGTGCTCCTCGTTCTAGACATCCTAACTCAGAATAATAAGAGGCATTATAAAGGTTTTAAACCCGCACCTCCATAATTGTCGGCAGTAAGGCATAATACCGCATTACATTTTATTTGCGCGGGCAAAGAGAGTTAAGTCCACCATCCTAAAAAATTGAGATGTGTCCATAGAGTTATAGATAAAAATGTTCTCTACATTTGTGTTAAGTCCAGTAAGTCATATTCAAAATTGTACGATAGTTATGGATGTGTGCCTCATGGGTTTATCCATCTCTAAAGCTATGTTGGGCTGGTATAGTGTGTTAAGTCACTCTAATTCTCAGTAACAAGAAAGTGGACTTAACTCTCTTTGCCCGCGCACCCCGGATTATTCACTTTGTAAATTATGTAACTTATAGGGGAACTATGAAAAAGTTTTATGAAATTAAAAAATCATTTACGCTGTTAGAATCAAATGTTAACTTTTATAATTAAGATTTCACTATAAAACATAAGCAAAATTTTATCAGTTCATAAATAATCAAAGTAACAAAGATCCTGTATTTAAGTGACAATGGATTCTTCTTATCAATGGGTATCTAGTCTTCAAGTTGAAAGTGACAAGATGACAGGTGAACTGTGACGAATTGCTTAGATCCGGAGTCTGAGACATCTCATTTGTATACAGTGATGTGTACCAGACTTGTGGGGCCTTCATGAAGACATACCAACATAATCTGGTGACGAAACATCGGATGACCTACTCCTGCAGTGAAGAACATGGTGCGCCGTATAGGGCTATAGAACTGCTCTGCTCTGGAGGTGAAGATGAAATACCTCAAGGTCTTCTTCTACTGCTTAATTGCCGTTGTTTGTCAGTTGTTGACACTCAAAATGGATTTCAGTTTTGACCTTAATCTAATTTGTAATTACGTTATGATGGGAGATGGCTGTAGTATCGTTCAATATTGCGTCATTATTGGATAAATAATAATTACAATAATAATTATTTTAAGTAAAGGTACTGTCACGTGGTTCAACTACTTTACACCGACAGAGCTGAAGTTTTGTGCATTCATCAAGTAAAATTAATAAGATTGAAACGTAAGATTGAAACGGATGAGAAAAATTTCAGTGGATCAGCTGGTTCCTGCGAATGGCATTCATATGTTGCTGATTAAAATCTTTACATTTTAACATAAATCATTTCTATATTAATATTATATTTATGCTTTTATGAATTTTTTGAGGTGACGAATTTATACGTCAAGACGCATTAGTAGCAGTGAAAAGGTTAATACCGTACACAATAGAGAATTTTGCACATATTATGGACAGTATTCTTTTTAAATGGGCGAAGAGGAATGACTTGCCATAAGATCAAAAATCTCAAATTGATTTTCATTTCCCATATGTCAGTGAAATTAGACAGTGGTCAATTCGAAAGAATTTGTAGGGCTGAGAGACCTCCTAAAGTTATCAGTAATTTGCCACTCAAACGGTATGGATAAGGAAAACGCCACAATTCTGATTTGGATACAATTAGTATCCATTGCTACATGCGCAAGACTGGTCAGGACCAGTATGACGAAGCATAACTAATCATCATGTGTTTTCTGAACTACTCGTATTTTCTCGGGGGGGGGGGGGATGAAAAGATACATGGGGCAGGGGGTCGTGGAGAAAATTCTGAAATATTTTTTAATATGAATAATAGTTAATTAAAATATGATAGTCAATTATCCGACTGACCGCCGGCGTGGTCTTGTGGTTAGCGTAGCTCGGGAGGTATTTTTCTGTGGTAGGGAGGTCTGGTAGGGGTGCACTCAGCCTCGTGATTCAAAATTGAGAAGCTACTTGATAGAGAAGTAGCGGCTCCGGTCATGGAAACCACCATTAACGTCCGTGGGTGTCGGCATGCTGACCACATGCCCCCAATCCTGCCACCTGCCTATGATAGATGACGCAGCGGTCGGGTGGTAGGCCAAATCCCTTCAGGGATGTAGCGCCATGGAGTTTAATTTAGTTTTAATTATCCAACTATTTAATTTTTTTCTAAGAAATGACCATTAAGCAAGTATACGAGTGAAGAGGCGCTAATAATCCAATTCTCCAAAAGGGGGCGTAAATATTTGGGAACCGCTGTTTCGCAAGGTATTGCAATAATGATTTAGACGCTTTCTAAAGGAATCTAAACTAGCTTTTAGCCTGAAGTTGAAGGATACCGGCATTTAACTAGTTTAGATTAGATATTTCAGGATTCCAATCTACTTTAAAGTTTAAGCATAGGTTTGTTATAAACGTAAAGTCGGAACTCAGGGACAGAGTACCCACCCAGGGCTCAGATCACACTACGACAGTATGGATAACTGTTAACAGCAGATCAACATTTAGCATCCACTGACAGAGCATTCAGTGGTTTAATTTGTACTACTAACATGGTCTGCTCTAAGATTTTTTTCTACACTTCACATACCAGGTTTGGGTCTAAATCACTCATGAACCCGTTCCATATTTTGCCCTCCAATTGTACAAATTTATTATATATTTTTAAATTTTCATTTTTATATCTGGACTATGCATTTTCTGAGTACTAAGTGAGTAATAATTTGTTTGAATTGTGATATGAGCTCGTCTATATCGACCCACGTGCTGATCAATGTTAATAATATGTTCTGTGCACATTTGATTTATCATAGGTATTGTAACGAGAGGTTCAGATTTTATCGATAAATTTATGAAATAGAGTTTACAGGTGTGAAGATGTTCAGTGTTCACTCCTTGTGAATTTACATAAAAAGAAACAAATGCACGTGGGTGCGATAAATAGAAAGCGATAAAATTATGACGATAGGCACTTGCGATTTGTTGAAATTCCACGTAGGCCTATTCTTACCTGGTTTGTCAGTGATCCATGAGCTAAATAATGAGAAATAAATACACATTAGTACTCAACGTATGAAAATAAAGTTATTGAAAAAAGTGGGAGGGCACCTAGAAATTATTTTCTGATATCCGAGACAAATTCGTGGTTTCTAAACAGTTCCTTGCTTTGTAATTTGGTTCACAGCCAGTTTGCCCTGATTTTTAAGTGAATGAGCATCTGAAGAAGCCTTGAGGAAGATCACGACCACACCATCCCAACACTAATTGCACAATCTTGTTACACATTTCACTTTTCCTCTAACCATGCAAGGAACCCGCTGGTCATTTTATTGCTCTGAATGTGGGTTCAATGCGGTCGTGGCTTCTTGCAAGGAATAGCATGGCATAGGCTACTCCTCAGGGATTTACGAGAACAGTCATAGAATCTGTACTCTTCAGAGTTTTTTTTTCTATCGGAAATCTAGCAAGTTGGAGCGTAGAAACTATTGTAGCATGCATTACTGTTAGTTTTGGCAAATAATATCTCATAGTATTTATTAAGTGCCAGTATGGTACTTTATGAGATTGTGTGGGGGACGAGAAAATGTCTTTCCGTCTATCCGTCCGTCCGTCAGTCCGTCCGTGTGTCTGTACGCGCGATAACTCAAATACGCTTTATCATATTTTAATGAAAATTGATATACGCGTTTATAATGCCCATGGAAAGAACCCTATTGATATTGGACGAAATCGGTTGACCGGTACCGGAGTAAAACCCAATTTAGTGTCTATTTTAAAGGCGCCATAACTCATATACGCTTTATCGGATTTCCATGAAACTTGGAATACTTATTTATAATGTTCATGGATAGATGTCTGTTGATATTGGACCAAATCGGTTGGTCGGTACCGGAATAATGCCCAATTTAGTGCCTTTTTATGGTATTATATAACAAAAGGCTCGGTAACTCAAATACGCTTTATCGGATTTTCATGAAACTTGGTATACTCATTTATAACGTCCATGGCAAGAAGCATATACAGAAGGTACAGTCGGTCAAATAAAAAACGTCGGGACTCGTATGCAGTTAAAATTAAAGTTTTAACGCATTAGTTCACAAGTTTCCTATAAAAAACACAAAATACAGGACATTCTCGGAACATATGAGGCCATGCGGCAGGAGAGGAAAAAATTAACAACGAGGGAAAAAATGAACTACGCGGAAAGCGCAACATACGATATTCAACTTAATGTATTGTCAAAATTCATTTTGCTGTGTGTCATCGCGCCACATAGGCCTACAAATGCTAGCTTGAAAGAAAGTGTAGTTAGGGCTGTAACTGACCAGCATTTTTCGGCCTCTGAATCATCGAGAAGGTTCCATATTTCTTAAAGACCATATTTCTTAATGCGACCGGAAGTTTTCATAGGAATTGTCGATCTGGCCGGCCGCGTATTTCGATGCTACATTGGTTGCAGAAGTTGAACGTAAGTTATTGGTTTTGCACTACAAGTACCGGTATTATAAAATAAAATCTTTAAAAAATACTCCTTGAATAATCATATTCCTTGCGAATTTATTAATTATTAATATTATAAGAATTTGCAACCAAGAATATGGCGGATGTGAGACATATAGCCACAGCCTTCTATACATGTTTGTTTTGGAACAAAACTGACTAAATAATCAAGAAAATACATGGATAGACAAGAGGCGTGTGTGAACCTAACCTTAAGTCTTCCTGTACATGTGCATATGCTCGTTCGTGATACTTAATCAAATACCGCCCGACGTTTTTTATTTGACCGACTGTACGTTACTGTGAAATAATTGGCGGAGTTATT
This sequence comes from Ectobius pallidus, assembly GCA_964059195.1. Taxonomy (NCBI): domain Eukaryota; kingdom Metazoa; phylum Arthropoda; class Insecta; order Blattodea; family Ectobiidae; genus Ectobius; species Ectobius pallidus. The sequence goes on along the minus strand of CAXKWD010000001.1, from coordinate 163,451,811 downwards.
TTCCAGTGAATTTTTTGTGAAATGTTGACATAGGCCTATTTTAAGAATTTCAAGTTGCAATAAGTTTTAGATTTGACAAATAACACTATTGTTTCACATATGCTTATCAAACTGGACCGTCAAACTGACTGAGTTGGCCAAATGGTAACGTCTTAAATTCGTATTTCGGAGGTCCCTGGATCAAATCCCGGAACCGGCCGATTTGACATGGATTATTTTATTTTATTTTTAATTTTTATGTGAGTGCGCGATTGTCAAGATATCACAAATCTATAGTTCTGCTGATGCTGGTCGATTTTAATCTGATCAAAAAAACTTATTTTCTGCATATCATAATTGCAATTATAATTGATTCAACAAAAACATTCTGGCACTTTGTGTTTTCAGTTTGTTTCATTACAAAATTATTATTGATATATTCGTTATTTCGGTGTCGGTCAACCTATTTGCCCCAAATTCAATAGGATTGTACCCAAGAACGTTATGAATTCGTATACCAAGTTTCTTGAAAATCCGATAAAGCGTATTTGAGTTATTGCGCCTTTAAAATAGACACTAAATTGGGTTTTACTCCGGTACCGGTCAACCGATTTGGTCCATTATCAATAGGGTTCTTCCCATGAACATTATAAATGTGTATACCAAGTTTCTTTAAAATCCGATTAAGCGTATTTCAGTTATCACGCCTACAGACACACGGACGGACGGACAGACGGACAGACATTTTCCCGTCCCCACACACAATTTCATAATGTACCATATTGGGACTTAATAAAGTTAATATAATATGAATTAGACCCTACTTGAATTATTGCTAATTTTCAGTGGGGGATATTTTTTAAGGACTTAACTTGCACAAAAAAATATCTTAATACGTTTTCTTTTTAGGTAGATTTCGAAGAAAAATCTACCTATTGCAATCGATACCATGTCATGATTTTCGAAAAATTCTTTCATATCTTTACGTTTTATGCTTCACTAAGTATATATATATATATATATATATATATATATATATATACAATATATATATATATATATATATATATATATATATATATCTTTACACGCTAGCGGCCGTAATTTTGAAGATATTTGAATCAAATTTCATCATGTTATTTCTATGCTCAATAGTTCGGACAAGTTCGTTAATGAACAAAATTGGCCCGTGGGGGGGGGGGGTTCGGGGGAGGGGGTTGAAATTTTTAAAACTTTATATCTCTTCCCCTATGAAGTATAGAGGGAAACTTTGTTTGAATAAATTAGAGTACACCCTATGGAGTTTACAGTGACACCAACAATTCGGGGGTTTTGGGGGTACGAGTGGGGGTGGTGGTGGGGGGATGAAAATTCGAAATTTTTGAAACCACGTCTTGTGGGGTATCGCTGAAAAGCTCTTGGTGAGTACTCTAGAAAACTGAAACGTAGTAATTAAAATTAAGTACTTTGTCTATAACATTTAAATATCACAGAATTCCTAGAATAGTATGGAATAGTATGGGCCACTTACACAATATTCCTGTACAATTTGGCGTATTTCAGTAGCGTACTTCTTTAAATAGGATTAATACAATTTATGAGATAATCTAACTGAATACATAATACTGAATACATAGAACTTTAATTCTTTCTATAACTTTATTATATGCAGACACAATGAAAAGTGTTTCAGAGTAAGATATTGTATCTATTTGGACTGATAAATGATTGTCAATAATGCAATATGTAACCTATAGTCGTGCAATCGGTATTCGAAGTTGAATTTTCTCACTGCCGTCGACTACCAATTACCAGCTAAATACTGCAACTGCAAATAATTGTGAATGACATCCATTACTGACCACACGACAAATTTAGATTACCACTACCGACTGACGACTGCCGACTTCACACTGTATAGAGTTTATGGGGCTACGCCTACCCGATAACCCGTCAGAGAAAACCTGCTTTAAAATAAAGCTTTACGATATGCATTTAGAAAATTTATAAAATTTCTAATTTTACCGCTTTTTGTAATCGGCATTATAACATTCAGCGGCCTATTATAATTTCAGGTCGAAACCGAAATAAAGTATACTGTTCCCATAGATGCGCATTCCGTAAGCCACTATTCCACAACCTTTTTCTACTCGCGGCACATACAAATTATCCATGACTCAATAGGCCAACCATAGGCCTAATTCTTCTAAAATCTATGAGATGACACTAATATATATACATAATAGAATAATCGCTTTGGCTATTATTTGTTGTTGCTATTATTATTATTATTATTATTATTATTATTGTTATTATTATTATTATTATTATTAATACTATTATTCCCATCATTAATATTACTGCTGTAGGAATTTTATTCTATTGTAGTGTTATACCTAGTAATAATACTTGTTTTAATTCACTGTAGAGAGTAGAAAAATACATTACTTATTATGCATGGGGTTACAAGCAAAAAACATTAAGTCTTATGGAAATGCTGTTGACTTAGTGTATTTTGCTTGTAACCCCACAAATGTTACTATTAAAGTATAAAATTCTACTCATTCATGAAACTTCGCGTAACATCTTTCACCTTATGATGGCACACCAGTAGTAGAAGACTAAGCTAACTTCTTACTATAATTCAATTTGAAGATTGGGATGCCATTTTCATAATTTGAATTAATCATAATTATTGGGTATGTGGGGATTATTTAAAGTGAGGAACTAATAATGTAAATAATGAATTAATAATGTATGTAACAATAAACAAACAGTGTTGTTTTCCTTGTAAAAAAAAGGCGGAACATTAACCATTGATTCAACCCATTATTTTGTAACAATGCATTTTCATGTTCTTTTAGTTCTTACTTAATTGTTAAAAAGGCTAAAGCATAGACAGTAATTAAAAGTGACTAGTTTCGATGAGGAAAAGTCGAAGTGAACAAAACCGCGGGTGACAAAAAGGCAGTGATCATATGATATTACAACAAAGAGATGAGAAAGATCCTGTTCGATTTTCTCGCTCTGATTTTCATTTTCAAAACGCGTGTATTGTGAAACAAGTTTACTATACCACTTTTTAAAGTATAGTATCTAAGTAATGTTCGTGTTAACTGCTTCTTAATAGTAGTATTGATGGGTTTCCCTTTCACCCCTAGTATCCGGATTACATGTGTCTCAAGTGACGACAGAGAACTTAATGACGATCCGATGTGAAGGATAGACTTGCTAGAGGCTACTCTTGTGTATGCATCTCCCCCCCCCCCCTGCTCAGGAAAATGCAATAAAACTCAGCGAATCCAGTGCAGCGCTAATAACCTCCATTGTTTGCAATCTTACGAAATTTCTAATTTGATTTATGAGTTTCGCTATCATGACTCTTAAAACGTTATTTTATGAAATAATTATAGCTTGTTGCAAAACCGAACTGAACTTCATTTGAGGTTGAGAGGCCTATATATTAAAGAGTTATTAAAAGTAATCTCCCACGATCGACATATTTTATGCTAAGATATAGGCGTATAATAAAGATATCTTGAAGTTAATCGTCGTCATTGATAAAGTATATTATACGTTAGATAGTTAACCTGACATTGAAAAATACCATCTAAATCTCGAGATGAGCTTACATATATTGTAATTCCATTGGAAGCCATTGAAACGCAAGCTTGATTAACACATTCAGAACTCAAGTGGTTAGAATATTTGCTAAAGGAAACTCATAAATTAGTTGAAAGTTAAAGAGCCAGGAAATTTGATCCAGAGGCTCTAATTTATACATTAAATTCTTTAAAGTGCATAAATCTACGGTTTAAAGTACCTTCCGTAGAACTGTGACCTAATTCACTGTGCTTATTTACTAGGTGAATTAGGCTGTAACTTAATTTACCTAGTAAGTACCTAGTAAAAACCAAATATCAGCATATCAGAAGAAAGTGAGGGTAAGCTTGATAAGAATAGAACTGAAGATGGCGCATTATATTTGCCGAAATGCATATTCTAAATGAGTAACACATCTGGAGCCCACACAGAAGAACTGGAATCAATATTCAGCCTCATAAATATGATTTTAATACTGTGACGCCAATGTTTATTAACATATTAACATATTAATTTTAAAATAACACAATTTACTCAGGACTATTTTCTAGCTAACAGAACTCAGCAAAGAGTAAGATCTGTGTTCTGATGTTAAAGAAGGAATTTGCAGGAACGTGAACTTCATCCTCTGTATTTTATAGCCTTTTCCTTTTGACTTCCGAAGCTTCCACTTGTTTATTATTCCCTGTTAGAGCAACACGCAAGCTCTGAAACTTCGTAGATTGTCAGACCAGGTTAATATTTTATTGCAGAAGCTGTGTGTCTGAATATCTGCTGTCGCAACATAAAATTATGTTTCACGATTCTCATATTTTAAAGTATCCAATAACATATCGAAGAAAATATGAAAATTATAGTATATTTAAAATATGAAAGACATTAAGCTAGATCACTATATTTTCTACATTGGGCTTCTTCGTTCTTTCTTATGTTCTATTTTCTTCCCTTACATCTTTCTTTTATTTTTCCGTTTCATTTATGATGCTTACTGATTTGTTTACATTGGCTTCAGATTTTTTAATATAAGTTATGTATTTTCTTAGAAAATCTCGCAAATATTCCAAATTTTAACAATTTTGTTCGATGATAAAATCAAAATAATGAAAAGCTTATGAGCATTATACTTATTTATTCAAAATGACATATTCTTAATTCTTTTACATTACCAGGCTCATATCATAAACACAGGAAAGAGGAGTTTAATTAACACGATGATCACATTTTGAAACTATGTGATGAACATTCCACAGGACCTGAGACAAAAGTTTCAAAAGTTGTCATGCCTAGAATTTTGGAGATAACATTGGGCAGAGATATGCTTTATTGCAGTGGCGATGGTAATAAATATGTCTTTACCATGGTGCGGGGCTGTAAATACCGAAACGTAGAGGTCATTTGCGGTCCAGAACAGGAACATGACTGACCTGATGTTTATCCTGGTGTGGTCGTGACACACCAACCACCAATCCAGAAATACTTGCATCCCATGTTAGAAGTATGTTCCTTGAATTTGTTTACATGCCATTTAATACTGTACTTCATATTAGGAGTTTATCCGAGAACCTAGGCAGAAGGATCGTATTTCATACATGTCAAAAAGTGCCTTGTAAATTTTCGTGAGTCGCTTGTTTCTAAAATGCCCGCAAAGTTGTAAATTTTATGGTCCTCTACTATGAACATGTTCACTTTATAATAAATTGCAGCAAGTAAGCAACATTCTTAATGAATTAAGCGATTTTATGATACTTTTAGGTATTAAATACTTACGTTCAACCAATGTTCATTCATTGGGCATAAAAATGTGTTGTTGGGAAAATTAAACAAGTATTCATATTCTTCAATGAACATCAGACGGCACTGCACTAGACTTATCACAAGTGTTGTAATTTGTGGTTTTGAAATTGCCGATTCATATATCTAAGGAAGTTCAAACAAACAAGTTTAATTTATAGTAACTATTTTGGGAACTAAGTGCAAATTAGTAAAGAACGAAACGTCATATAGAAAGTATAAGCAATTTGATTTTTATTACATTTGCTATGTCATTTATGTTAGACGCCTTAGAGGAACTGATATTTTATTTCAGACTGAGGCAAATAATACTTTACTTCTGCAAACAATATCCCATTTGATACTTCTTTCACATGAACGAAACCATATTATAATATAATGCATATTGCACAAGCAAACATTTAAATTTCACTTAATTTGAATGTGCGATTTTTGAATTATAGATCACAATCTATGACCTCTTCTGTGAATAATTTATTGGTAAATACGATACATATGATTTGTGTTTAGGTTAGACTCATTAGTTAAACTTATATTTTCTAAAAATGGATTGATTCGTTTAAAATCGGAAGTGATCTCTAAAAAAGAAAGGTTTGGTAACAAACCAGTGACAACAGCGATGTTGTATATTACCGAAATGGAGCTTTATGATTGGCTGACTTCGAAAAATACGTTATTGGTGTTCTAGATAGGGATGTCGAGCGTTTTGGGTTTGATCAGGCATGTTAATAAATTTCCTTATCAAAATGATACTTCTCATTCTAATATTACTGTAAATTAATTTAATGAACCGTGTCTGATATATACTGTATTCAAAGTGAAGTGAAACTTTCTTTTCCCCTAGAAGTTAATAGGCACATCCCGTGAATTATTTGGCCTATAAGACTAGTCATTTAAGTATGTAATGTTATTTTTGCAAATGTTTTTTACTTAATAGGTTGTCATTGTAGGCTGAAATATCAATGTAAAATTGTTCCCTATGCAGGCCATGGAGGCCCTAAGGATTCCAGGAGTTGAGGCTCCCTGATCTTGGACATTCGGTTCGCGAAGGTGGTAAAGTTGTCAGCCTTACGCACCGACCGCATTTACTCCCAGGATTGCTCCTGGTACACATTTCTGTCAGAGGCTGAGTCGATCCCAGGATCATAGTACCACCAGAAGAATTAGGACAGTTGAAAAACTCCAACTACCTCATCGGGGATCGAACTCGCGACCTTCCGGTTTGTTGGGCAGCACCTCAATCACTACGCTACAGCGTACCTCAATGTAGGTACCTAAATCAAATGTATGTACAAAGGGCGAATCTTTCATAGTCAGGCACTTGCGTTTTGTGTTATACATTTTTTAAATGCTATGTTATTTTTAAAAGATTTATTATTTCGCGAGAATTTAGCATTTTATGTAACGAATTTAGAATTTTTAATAAACGTCGGTGTAATTTTTACAGTTGCGTGTACATTTTAAGGATATTTTAAATATTATTATTATAATTATAAAACATTTTGCGTCCCAAATATTTCATTGTTTGAAAATTTATATGCACTGAAGGATACACTCCGTGACTGAAAACTGTATCTATTTAGATCATTTCGAGATACTACTTTAAATAGTAGTTATTTCTTTAATGAAGTGAATAAATGGTCACGGTTAAATAATATTGTTCCTCACGAGTCTCCTGCGAAGAGCTTGGTTCCGATGTCAGGTCTTTTGTTCAGAGGTCACTTTAATAGAATGATCTTGCTTCTGTTTTTCTCAGGTCAAGGTAATAGCACAGAGTAGTCTCATAGCGTTGATTATCAAGTAATGAAAATTAAATATGCATGACTTTGCATGTTAGATTACTGTGTTACGGAGTAATATAATTGCAATGCATATTTGGAATCAGTTTCCGAGACTGGTGCTCAGTTTCACAACTGCATTTCAATGAAGGTTACTTGTATTAATTAAAAAAGCATTGACAGATTGAGACTTGACTTTTTCGGAAAATGCGGCAAACAATATTAATTCTATTTAGTTCTACCAACTTTTAAGACAGTGCGACGCAAAAAAAAAAGTGACACATGCTTCAGGAAGCAACTCATAGATCTTTAGACTTAAGCCATGGTTTGAAGATTTTAATACTACAATTGAAACTAGTTTTCATTTCATAAATGGTACATAAACATAATAATACTTTTTAAATTTAACTAAATCAAATGAGATAGGTTTGTGATAGTTTAAAACTTTCGTATATAAATATATTAACTCTAAAGAGAATGAAAGTTTAATAGGCAGGGAGAATTTTGACTGCAAACAAAGCCTGCTTTGAATGAAGTATACTTACACAAAGAAAGGTTCTGATCACACGAAGTCCGTAGTTCATATATTTGCCTAACAAGGGAAGTATCTAAAGAAACAAACGTACCTCATCACAGAATGGCTAGGAACACCACAAATGAAGAACGAGAAGCTTCTTTATTAAATTTGTAAGGAGAGCAGTTTTGAAAATTGTTCATTTAACAAATTTGAAATACATTTCACGCATTATAAATAACATTAAGTGAAAAGTTTTTAAGTATTTGAGAGCCATGTCGGTATGGACAAATTGTGCTGCTTTGTACACGAGAAGGACGATGAAAATGTAGGGCATAAAATGAAAATTCTGTACAATTCCTCTAAATTAGAGGAAATTAGAGAAGAAATATTTAGAAAGTTTTGAAATGTGGTGCTGGAGACAGATAGAAAATATAAAGTGGATGGACATGGTGACAAACGAAGAGGTTCTGAGTAGAGTAGGTGAGAAGAAGTCAATCATACACACAATTCGTCAGAGGAAAGCAAACTGGTTTGGCAAATTCTCAGAAGGAACTGCTTATTACATGATGTCGTAGAAGGAAGATTGGAGGGTACAACTAGACTTGGAAGAAGAAGAATTCAGCTGTTGGACGATTTAAGGGAAAAGCGGAAATATTGGATGCTGAAGGAGGAAGCAGAGGATAGACAGTTTTGTAAAACAAAATTCGCGTACCAAGTTTGAAAACCTGCCGGAAGGCAGAATACTTACTACTTACTACTTAGTGTTAAAATACATGTTGTAGTACTTTTCAGCACGATTAATAAAATAAAATGTATAGTTGGTACCATCAGCTCAATATTTATTTTATGCCACCAATGGCATTCGACACTCTTAGGCCTATGTCATCTTCATATCATCTTGTTATGCTAGCGTAGGTGGGTGTATTAATTGTTAAAAATTAAAATAATATTGTCTTGTGGTCTCGTAATTCTGTTAAAACAATTGAAAGCATTGAAAGTGTTATTGATGCCAGGTCTTTGCAGATTGTCGCCATCTCCCAAATACAAAATTTTGTTTTCATACGATTTTTCGTTCCTTAGCTAGGCAGTCACAGACGCACACACATAGACACACAGACACACACACTGACACACACACTGACATGTTTCTGAAATTTTTTTTTTGCATTCAGGTGAACTCAAAATGTGTATTTATGTTAAAAACTCAACTTCGAATTTGGGGGTCGAACACAATACTTCCTCTACCTGGGGTATGGCCTTCCTAAGGTACGGACAGAGGAAGTATTAAGTTATACAATTTTAATTAGCTACGGTTCTGTGCTTCTGGCTCAACGTTCGAAATTTTCCGTCACTGCCCCGTGCCCCGTGTTTTCTTTTCTGAATATGAAGAATATAAGAAATTTAATCTTTGGTTTTCAAATGGATCCTATGTTTCAGACATATCCACTTAGGCATACATTTCATTCAAAGATTACTGATAAAATCAAGGTCAATGGTTAGAGAAGAACAACTGTTACAGGTTCAGCAGTTCACTAGTTTATACCGTATCCTAATTCAATTAATGTATGATAATTATATATTACAGTTGGACGCAGTTTCTAAAGTGGGTTGCATTAAAAGCAAGGTTGCTTTATTAACTTCGAACCATATTTGTGGTATCAATACGCGAACTCTTAATTAATTTTGAATAGTACCGTACATAGCCAAAATTATTCTTAGCCAAATCCTGATATGGGATACGAAATCTCAATATCTAAGCCCCATGGGGATCTGTGTCGTACACGAGGCCTTGAATAATACAGTAATTTTGTAGAATACTAGCAATTTTGGGATAGATAAAACAGGAACAATGGTAGGCCTATTTTATGCTGATGAATTGGGAGCAAAGAAGCAATGCATTTATTAGAATTGATAGAGGAAAATAATAAAATTTTAGAGGAGCTGTTGACTTCCCTTGACGTTACCTGCTAATTTGTATATCGGCGTCGTCATGGGCGTACGGTGAAATTTTGTTCGGGAGGGGTTCAAAGGGTAAAGTCGTCTGAGCTCCATGTCCTTTGCGTACATTGTAACTTAATACTTTTTTATATTACTAAACAGTTTTATTGTGATCATACACTATCATTAATATGCAGCACTGTCTTTGAAACTGTTTTTCTTGAGGCTTCTGACCATTTCTCGTTTAAGATAGACAAAAATTATAAACCTCAAGTCATTTATCTTATAAATCATGTTTTGAGTATATTGAAATCCATAATAAATGTTGTATATTTAAATACGGTACCTAACCCCAACGGGCAACTACGGATAACTCGAAGTGCTGTCATGTTCGAGATATTTGGAAACCAAAATTAATTAATAGATCTATTATGTTAATTTATTTTATTTTCTAGTCTTGAAAGAAAATCAACTCATCACTTCCCTTTTTTATAGGACTCATACTCTGACGAAGAACAATTTCATTGTTTTTTGACGAAAATCAAGTAAATTTATTTATGAATGAATGAAGAAACTCGTAAATTGTGAAAATTTGAAATCTGAATCTTAAATAAATTCCTATAAATCTTAAATAAATTCCTATAAATCTTAAATAATGCTTTGATATGTACAAAATCGTAAAACGTGTAACAATCGAACAAGTGTTTTTTTTTATTTCGTTACAAGATACTATAATCTTAAAAATATTGCAGATATTTCGGGGGGTTTCAACCCCCTGAACCCCCCATACCGTACGCCCATGGGCGTCGTGCGGCTGAAGTCACTAACTCCAAAAATAACCATTTTGAGCTATATATACTACTGCTTTGCTGAAAGGATACTTTATAGGCATGTAGAACTCACTAACTAATACCCCGACCCATTTCCAAGTAACTAATACTTCTATTTTCACCAAATCCACCTATGGAGTAAGAGTCGACGATATCAAAGACTTAACGGTTTTTTTATATTTTTCAAAAAGGAAACTTGTGTACAGAGATAGATGTTTGTGGTGATTGATTTTATCATGGGTGTTTTTTATTATTGGTGTCAGCGGCAGAGGTTAATAGAAGTTATGCGCTTTGAGTTCAAACCAATTGACACAAACCAATATTTCTTACATATGTTCCCTTGTATAAAATAATATCTTATCAATTATCTTTATTATTATAAACGATTATAGAATCCTCAAGTCAAGGCCTTGCATCATGTATGAATAAATCTGTACCCCAGTAGTTTCCGATAAAGATCTTTATATAAGACAAATAGGTACACAATAGCACCTGAAGAAGTACATGTGGTAACTGCGGTCGGAATTGTTGTGATTGACGTATTTGCGCAAGGCGTTCATACGCGTGACTCGTTCCCGGTTCCGATTCATCAAACTGACTGACGAGGTCTTGAGCCGGCTTGCTCCGTATTTGGCGTTGATTACAGAGTAGCTGTAATAGGGTAATCCATGTTGCCCCACACCCTGGCTTTCTTAACACGAAGCTGGTTTTTTACCCCGCTTGTTTTATTGCTTGTCATCCCCTAAGAATGCAGATTGTTTCTTAATTTTAACTCACCTTGCATTGAGAGATTCAGAACTCAGATGTTTTAAATAAAACTATAGCGAATAAGCAAACATCTGTATCTGTATTCTGTATCTGGTACCCTTTGATCCCCAAGTGGGGCGAAGGGGCCTCCAATGGAGGTTTCATTACCTATACTAATTTGGATATGCTTATTTTCCGAGAGAGGGTAGAGGGACAGGCGGTAAGCCCATCGCCTCGCAACCCCCCTCTGGAAACTAAGTATTTCTTGGACGTGAAAGAGCCGAGAAATTTTGTCCAGAGGCTCTAATTTAGGCTTGGAGTTCTTTTACGTGCCGTATATCTACGACACGGGACCCCCAGCTTAAAGTCACTCCCGGAGGACTCCGTGCCCAGGATTTTTACGTCCTGAAAAATCCATCGACCGCGGCCGGATTTGATCCCGCGCCCTGCGGATCTATAGGCGGGCACGCTACCTCTAGACCACCGCGGCCGACATAAGCAAACATAATAAAATATAATAAACAAAAACCAAAAGCAACATTTTCTGATTCATACAGAAAAAACACAAACATGAAGCTTTACCGGCATTAAAATAAAATAATTGAAGGCTCTATGAACATTTTCACAAAAATTATATTATTAGCACAGACAACTAGTACCATGTATAGAGCCGCTCGGGGGAACAAAATGGTAACTGCCACTGCCATGAAACAAGTAATTTTTGACTTTCCAGCTTGTTTGGTATAACAGAATGGTAGGTGATAGCTATTGATCTCTATATATTCAAGCGTATTGAGTACAAAATTGAGCTGAAAATAAAATTATTCAGATATTTAGGTTAATGAGAAATTTATTTGTTCTCTTTTTCAACACACCCCATTTGGCACTTACCATTTTGTTCCCCCGAGCGGTTCTATTATAATTTGGTAAATAGTGATATTAATTGTGTCTGCTTCAGTTTTAAAGTAAAAGATTGAAAAGGTGTAGCTTACTTCTTACTTTTGTATTAATGCGTTTTTCGGTCAAAATATTGAGACAAACTACAACATTTTTGTGAATAGTTACCTACACTACATGTACCAACTTTCAAAGTTTAAAAACAAAAAAGTAACGAAATCGTAAGAATTAAAAATTTAACTATTTATCTCAAAACAATGAGTATCTAAAAACAAACTTTGTGTTGGTTGATAGAGGCGACAGCATAGCCAACAAATTTACAATAACGATAATTCATTCATAACTGTTATGAACCAAGAGAAGCACACGGTATCTCATTCCAGATTCTCAATAAGAAATAAATTACCCTCATTAAACAGTTTTTCAGCGTAGTATTTAAAAATCATGTATCTATATGAGGCTTATTTGTTGTTGTTAAACTGAGGAATTTTTGGACTCCTATTGCCCCCTCCCCTAGAATTTGGCCTCTATGACGAAAATGTCAAGGGTAGTTTTCATGAAAACTTTTTAAAAATTAGATTTTTTATAAATAACTCTAACGGTTTTGATAAAAATGTAAATTTCAATACTTCCATCCATGACTAATAAAATTCGTTGTTCTGAAAATTTTCATTAGAGGATAATTTACTCCTTTCCATGTTCACTATTGATTTTTTTTCTTGCTATCTCAACTTTGGTAGAAGATAGTATCGAGATAGAAACGAACTTAGTGATGGAACGGCAGACAACACGACATTATGGTTGCACCGGGTTTGAAGACTAGAATGAATTCGGAAATGTTAACATTGATTATGTTCCGATCCTAGTTTTCTAACGGTTCGGATCTAAAAATCAGTCTGACCCTTCATTTACATAAACATTTCACGGTCCATACAGTCTCGCACATGGACGCCACACATATCCCTGTGAATTTTACTTGGGTTATGTCCTTTAGCCCACAAAAATCGCACTATACCGCACTGTTCTTCACAATTGAGCGACTTAGTTGCACTTCTCTCGCTAGAGCTGCGCCTGAGACAAAAATCATGTCCGTAGGGCAAACTTCAAACTGTATCTCAGTGAAATTTCAACATCCCAGCCACAAAATCAAAGTAGAAAAAATTATTGTGCGTTACTTTTCGATTCACCCTCGTGGAAGGAAAGAAATCTATGTATCACAAAAATTTATCTTAAAGTAACTTTGTGAAATGGGATCAAATTAAAGCATTTTATAGTAGAATTTGTGAAAAATCTGGAGAGAATAAATTTTTTTCTGAGGAATAACTAATAGAACAACCTATTGGTAAGGTAATCATTTTATTGAGATCAGTAGAGAATGCACTAAAATATTTTATAAAATAATTAAAATGTTGACGAAAGTAGTATTATACAATTACAGTTTAATAGTTCTTATGGAAGGACATTGCATATTGCATGATGTTGCACTACACGTTATGCATGCCCGATCTAAAGTAAAAATTTTGTTTCATGAAACATTTCACAGAACCATCCCTTTTACAACGAAGCTTTGCAGGCATACGATCTCTTAACATATCATTATTTTGCTTATAACATCCGTCTATAAGTGTTTGTATACTTTTTTTTCAGACACAGGAAACATTTCACACTGCATCCCTTTTACAACGAAGCTTTGCAGGCATACGATCTCGTAACATCTCATTATAACATCCGTCTGTAAATGTTTGTAGATTTTTTTTGTACATACACAAGAAACATTTCACAGATGCATCCCTTTTACAACGAAGCTTTGCAGGCATATGATCTCTTAACATCTCATTATTTTGCTTATAAAATCCGTCTGTAAGTTTTGTAGATTTTTTTTTTCAGACACAAGAAACATTTTACAGATGCATCTCTTTTACAACGAAGCTTTACAGGCATACGATCCCTTAACATCTCATTATTTTGCTTATAACATCCGTCTATAAGAGTCTGTATCAGAGGGATGTTCATTTAAAATTCTACTTGCATAATAATGACTACAGATTATGATTAAAATTCACACACCCATTTCACCTATAACGTCCTGTGCTTAAATTTGTTCAAATGCGTATATGTGTGCAATTAATCTTTTTGCTGGGTGCATTGGTCAATCAACCGCAATTGCTCTGTCCGATTAGAGTGTGAAGACTACAAGTAGGATTCAATAATGCGAAGCGTAAGTGAAAGCTATTGCTACAGGAGCTTCTAATACGCAGCAATTTGTAGATACCAGTAACCAGAAACCGATGTTTAATGTATGTGTTTAAACCAATGCTATTAGATCATTTTAATGACAAGTTACTGAGTAATACTAGACTGTGAGCGCTAAAGTGGAACAAGTGTAAGATTAAAATAGATTATCTTTTACAGTGAACAAAATTGATTTGTACCTGAATTAGAGTATCGATAACTCGTATGTGTGCGTGGTAAGAGAACCTCTTTTCCGGTGTGTTTTGAGTGATTTCCTGATATAATAAATAAGTAAACATTTTGTTTATGTAGGCCTAATTGGCTGAATAGTTGATATTTATTAAATTTTCTTTCTTTTCTCTTTCCCTTCTTCTTTTCTGTATGGATGACTTCCTTTCTCCCCTTTTCTCATTCTTTTGACCTTGTTCTCTCTCTAGTTTATTAATATGTTTCGTTATTTTGTTATTTTTTATTGTGTCTTTCCTTCTACATACCTATTTATTACTGCCATTCCTTCTGTTTTACATGTTTACATATTTACTTATTTACATATTTCAATTTCTCTATTCATTTTTCTTTATATTTTTATTCACTCTTGGCTACTTAGTTTCCCTTTATCCTATCTTCCTATTAATATCTGGATAAGCGTATTTTTTTTTGTATAAATTCTGTTCGTTTCTTTCTGTTTATATTTTATTTATCTATATTTCTCTTTCTTCCCTTCTTTGCTTTGATTTATTTTATATTTTCTTTAAATCTATCTTTCACTTTCTTTTTCTCATTTTTCTTCCCTTCTTTCTTTCTCCCGTAATTCCTTGCTTGATGGTTTTGGTTATTTATTTGTTTGATTGATTGTTGGCTTGTTTGCTTATTTACTTACTTCCTTACTTGGGTGCGAGTTTGCTTGGTAACTTGATTGAATGAATTAATGAATGATTGCTCAGAGACTCATCTCAGTTACAGAAAGTATACGCTTCTTGGTAAGGCTGGTCACTAATATACTTGAAATAACTTAATAGGCTATTGTGTTAATAAATTACTTCTCTTTATCTTATCAGTACAGTATCCAATAATAATGAATGTATTTTTATTTCAGGTACACATTTACATTTCTACTGGTGTCCTTAGAAATGCAGATTATTCCAGCATAGAGTAAGTTAAAAAAAATAATCCCTAAAATCCAAAGTAATTATGAACTGCGTTGTTTTGATTTTAAGTGGCTGAATTTTGGTTATCGATGACAAATCAGTCTAACGAACTACTTACGTCCACATCAAACTCCATGTTCTCCTTTTAATAATCATCATTCAACACTACTTTAAACAGTTGTAACCTCATTGGTCATCTAGGTTCTTACGGGTTGAAAAGTTAATGAGAAGAAAATGAATAAATCATATATACAATAAACTTGAGCATTCTGAGTCTTGATAACCAAGGGCAACCATTGGTTAGTGCTCACCAAATATTGGATGTCACACATAAGAAATTTGTGTTTTCCGTACACACAATTAAAGCCAATGAATAGAATAATAAAATTATAACAAATTTATGTTTTTATACCATGCACACAATTACAACTAAGAACAGAATAATAATTATTCTGTTCTTATAATTATTATAACACATCAAAGTAGTTCACAGTTCACAGTGTGGTGACGAGGTGGACTCGTATTTGGGAGATCGTGGATTCAATATTGCCCCAGCCAATTGAAAGTGTGATCTTTTATGGTTTTCCTCACTAGAAAGGCAAATGAAGATTTGCAATTTACTTTTCAGGTATCATCTATCCTCTTACCTGTTGCAATTTCTGTTGACTTTTAAGAAGTGCCCCTATGTCGTGCTGATCCTTTACAAGAGAAATCATTCATTCTCCATAGACTCTAGGCCAGGCTTGACAAACTTAGCGTCCCCTGAGAGCCATATGGGTCACACTTATTTTGTCGTGAAGGCCAAACACAACTAATTGAAAATCATTGCAGAGTATTTTTATTACTAAACTTAGAAACATATAATGCTTATACAGCTGGTTTAACGAAGAATGCAAAATAATGAAGTAGATTATCACAAGAGACCAAAAACGGATTTTTAAACGACTACATAGGCTTGTATGCAACAGCAACAGATAAATTTTACAACAATTAAAACAGTTCAAACAGTTTTAATTTTTGTTTAGTCCTGATTCTTGACCCACCATTTTAGTTACAATTTTTGCTATGTGTGGCTGAAATGTCTATGGTCTATGGTGTGCAGTTCCGATTTTGATCAGAGTTGACTAGTGTTGATCGGTCAGCCTTTAGTTTTTGTTGATTTCATGAAAGAAATTACCTGTTCACATACACACACACAGGTAGATCCAAACATTGCCGTAATCTTTGTAGTAAACTTTCTGGAGTTTTAAAACTTTTAAGGAAGTATGAAAAGAAACCAGCTATCAACAAATTCGCCAGTTAAAATCGGTAACGAAATTTAGGACAAGTTATGGATCATTTGCGCGGGCAGTAGGTATGCTTGCAAAGAGTCAAATTCGGCCCGCGGGCCTGCGCTAGGCCTATGTCTCAGTATGCCAAGCATAGAATTCAGGTAGTAGTAGAAGGACTAATTTATTTGCAGTGTGCTGCAAAATGAGAAACAAAAAAGACATTAACGAAATAATATAGATCAACAGAACTAGAAAATAAATGGACGATTTGTTAAAGTTTTGCGTAAAAAGCAATAAGTAATTATTTAAAACTAATACATTATTCAGATAACATGAGGGTGGATGGTACGAAAAAGCTGTAATTTTAAAGATAAATTAAATAACAGATTTTTAGCGCACAAAATATGAATAACTGTGAGTTTCACGTAGGTAAAATAGTACAATGTAAAAACTGTTAGAAGAGGAGGAGTCTCATTTGTCACTGACTCGACTATTGAGGTAACTTTTTAGAGAATAAAAGCAATGTTGGAATAGGGATAGATTAAGATATTTAAAAAAAAACTCTAGGATATTTTATCTCTTATTTCTTTGGAACAGAAGTAGTGTGGTGACTTTTCATAAAGTTGAAACTGTTTAGCTACAGATATATTTGTCCTGTTTCTCGATTCATAAGGATGAAAGTCACCATTCATTGTAAAGAAATGTTTACTTTTATAGACAAATAAGGCGGACTCATAAATAACAATGCTCGGGGCGGTTAGTATTTTGTGTACTTTTAAAATAGATTTACATGTTTTAATTTAAATGAAAGTCTTAATTTTTTTGTAAGACAAAAACCATGTTTATTAAGTATTACTGATCAGCAGATCCCCAGGCAACAATGTTATATTTAATCTTGGAATAAACATAGCTGTAGTAGCAGAAAAGAAGGGTTTACTTATTACAGTATGCTGCTAATTTGAAGAACAAGTACGCAGAACTTGATAAACGCTTGGATAAATTATTTATATGACCTTTCCAGCTGTGGTGATTGTCAATTGCCAGTTGTCTCATGGATGAGAGGGTAAGAAAAAAATTCTACTTGGCAGTAAGATATCTCTCTAACACACGGGATACTGTAATCTTATAAGATAAGAGTGTAACGACAAATAAGGCTCATTACGTTATTTAACTGAGCGTTGTAAAAGTGTTGCACATGTGCAATTTATGCAGGCAGCGAGATTGCAGTAATTTCATCTTTACGCTACACGTGAGATGCTCTTCATCCTCGAGATGCACTTTACATGTAATAAATCAGGGGCCATGTCAAGAAGCAGTCCGATAATTGGTTTCAGAGATAAGCCTTCAAAGCTATTATATTTATTCTTTTAAGAACTGATAGTTTTATGAAAGTCTGGTGCATCATGTTGCAGTTAATATTAGTTCCTCTTTAAGGCTGTGCACATAAACGTTCTCCATAAATTCGAAACATATGAATTTCGTTAACTGGGTAAGAATTCATAATACATAAACCTTTTTGGTTAACGATTAATGATAACCTGATGGGCTTAGAGCCAGTGGTAAGGAACCTTCACCCATAAAATGAACCCAAGGTTTGGACTGCCGACTGCTGTTTGGAAGTTGACGTGCCCTACTAAATTAACTTGGAATATCATAAAGGGCTTGGGCATCACCAAAGTTCTGTGAAAGTGGTATTATTTTAGGTGTTATTTAAAAAAAAAATTATATACGTTTAATATATAGGCCTACAGCAAGTTTTATAATAGTTATTAAGTGTCAATATGGAACTTTATGAGGTTGTGTGTGGGGACGGGAAAATGTCACTCCTTCCATCCGTGTGTCTGTAGGCGCGATAACTCAAGTACGCTTTATCGGATTTTCATGAAATTTGGTATATTTATAAGGTCCATGGGAAGAAGCCTATTGAATTTGGACCAAATCGGTTGATCGGTACCAAAATAACGAGTACATCAATATTAATTTTGTAATGGATATACGACGCTACAATATTATTGAATGGCCCGCAATATATTAAACATAACGTAACAAATTGTCAATCGTTTATCGCTATTGTTAGCCCGCCTTGATTGATTCATTTCTTCATAACGATGTCAGTGTAAATAATAATATAAATAAAATATTTAGAACACAACTAGCCGATGAATATTGATATAATATTGTGCATTCTATCGAAATGTATGACTACCGATATCTACATTATATTTTAATGTCAGTATTTTTCTTATTCGTTCCAGTCCAGGAATATACCTAATGTAATTCCTGATAGATTTAAGATTTACTTTTTATTCATTCATAACCTATAAGGCTGCTTTAAACTTGAAATAAACATGTCAGCGAATCGTAGGCTTATTTCATCATTAATATTATTGCCAGCGCATTTTGTTTTTGGAGTTTAACTCGGAGATCTATTACAAAAACAACTTCATTTTTTCATGGGCCTATCATAATTGCAATTATCACTGATTACAAAAAGGCATTCTGACACTTCGTTATATCAGTTTACCTGATTTTATTTCTATTGCCACTCTGAATTCGAACTTCTCTCCTTTTAATTTTTTTTTAGTTCATTGTAGGTAATATTAATTTTTTTCTAAGTTCATGATGGATGATTTCCGCAAGAATTTAGGACATAAACATTACTTGAAAATTTAATTGTTGTTGATGCGGATTTTCTTAATTGACTATTTTGATTAATTAAAAATGCAATTGAATCTATATTTTTTCAAGTTACAAAAGAACAAAATTGGGATTGGCATTGGCATTGGCATTGGCAAATAGCTTAGAATCTATGGACTAGATGTGGTAGTGTCAGATTACTCTTGGTATGCTTTGCATCATAGGTTGATAACAAACTTCTTTCTCTTTGACTTTCTCAGTGAGCTGTTTCTTTTTGGAGCGAAAAATTGTTGCTCTTTTTCACCGTGAGAAATATTCTTCTATGCCATCATGGGCGACGCATTCATTTGATGCCAACATTACGGGGAAATCATATAAAAATGGATAAATTGTATGGTTTCGTCCAAATAATTTTTTTTCCGACATTCGTCTAAAAATGGGGTTAAGTTTACTTTTTCCCGTTATTATGAGAATTCGCGTTATTTCGGGATTTAGAATTGCTGTTTTAGGGTTATAGGAAGCAATACAATTTAATTCCGCTTGAATTACGGCAAAATAATATTGATTTATAGTTCTATGTTCCTTAAAGTATACATATTGTTAATGTTGTAAATGTACTAGGCTAATGATAATAGTAGATACTCATTTTGTTTTGCTAGTATACATTGTCTTTTTGCAACCCTTAATTAAGGAGGGATATGCCGTAGCATAGTTGGTTGAGGCGCTGCGGTACATTCAATCGCGGATTCGATCAACGCTGAGGTCGTTGGTCCTGGGGTCTACTCAGCCTTTAACAGAATCCTGGGGGTAAAGTCGGTCGGTGCGTAAGGCTGATAATCTTACCACCTTCACACCAAATAACACCGGGAGATTACAGTTTCACTCCAATGGACTAATGCGTTTTACTGTAACATTATTAAACTCCGAATATATCTGTTAATTTGGGAAATGAAACCACGGGAATATTCAATTAAAGGAAGGAAGTCGAATGTGTACATAATATTCTAAATAAAAATACATTCCTTTCTGAATAAGTACACGTATTGTGATCTGTATTACAACTGTTTCTCTCTTTATTCAGTACGTGGTAGATAATCTTCAAAACGCTGCATCATCTCTCGTAATAAATGGAAAAATAATGAAGAGGGTTATTAAACACACATTTTGTTTGTGTGGCATGTGTAAAAACCTTGCATTCTTACTGCAATTATTAAAACGTTTATTATATCATACACAGACAATAGAAGACTGGCCTTCTAGTCACTCATGTTTTCTGCTACTTCACTGAACCAATAAAAAAATGTGAAACAGATGGAAGATTCATTAAATAGGCAAATATTTATTAATATGGGTCAAGTATACCACGATTTCAAGGGAAGGCTTTGTTAGTGTTCATTACACAGGAATAATGATAGCTGTGGAAAATAATTTCATTAAAAAATGAAAGATGAAACGTATTTCAATGTAAGTTGAATTAAACATTTTTGCTACGTGTGTGGTTTATCATCTATAATGGATAGACGTACATTCTAATTTAGAAGGTTTACTTAAAACATCAGGTCTGTTATAATTACAGTATAAACTCACGTAAGTCATTATTATTTGCATGAGTACAAAAATCTATTAACGTAGTTAATATATCGACTAATTTTTCTGCTCTGTTTGAGAGAATTAGTAAATCCAGTTGCAATTTTCATCATCGTCATGAAATGTAATTATATTTTCATTACTTTGGCCTTCTGTTTAAGTGATGGCTGTCTGGGTAAATATAAGTTGACGGTTTTAAGATACCAAGTAAAATGTTTTAAAAACTTGCACTCTCGTTACAATAATGATCCATGTCGAAAATAATTACCAAGAAAAAATGTTAACATGTTGAAAGTTTCAATATTGATCGCACACGCTTACCTCCCATCATGTGCCATCAGAAACTAGTCAAAACTAGTTTTACGTATGTGTTTACATTTTGAAGAGCGAAATGAGCTTGAAGAGAAAAATGTGCACGAAGTTGGTTGCTGTGTGCAGGGATATCAAATACTTTACTGTGAGGCCGTTGGTGGCAATTCGGATATTATTAATCTATACATGTATATCACGTATACATGTAGATTACCCGATATACGTGTAAACGAACGGCATTTTTATGATCATCAGCAATGGTAAGACGAACTGTAACTAATGGAAGTAATATCATCGGAGGTATAGAGTCTCATGCTTTATTTTTATACTCATAATTCATGACAGAGGTAATTTCCACGCAATACAAGCTATCTGGCATTGCGCTGTTGCAGTTTTGCGAAACTTAAAATCCAATTATCTCAAAAACCATAAACAAAATGACAAACGCAAGACGTCGTTTATGATGAAAGACCGAAATAGCAATTTTTCAGGGAGCAAAAATATAAATCATTACAGAATACGGTCATCGACACCTGCAATTTCTGAGTTCAGACTGCAGGTGATTATAATGCTAAAATAGAGCGTTGCTCGCATACGAGGCTTCTCCGGAAAGAGCTGTTTTTCTTGAATATTTAACAACTAAGTTATAATACTCGTATAATGGCTACTATCGGCGATATGAGGTTTCTCTTCTTAACCGATGAAAACATGTTTTTATTGTGATATGAACTACTACCTCTTTCAATCTTCGTCGATATACCCCTTCCACTCTGAACAAGGCATTTGGTGTCAGTTATTGATAACTTTATTTTTCCCTTACTGTATGTCTACTTTGTTTGATTATCTTTTAATTGTTCTGTTTTGCTTTATGGTATTGTTAAATTTTCTTAATTTGTCATGTCAAACTTTTTATTTGTTATTCTGTGCAATATCGACGATCTCTTAATTGAAAACTAAAAATTAGAAATTAGAAAAACTATTCAATAAAGAAAAATGTTGTTATATATAGAGTTGTGGAAGGTAATGAGAAATTAGGATTCATAAGCGGTTATGAGGTGATTTACTTAAGAGAGAGAGAGAGAGAGAGAGAGAGAGAGAGAGAGAGAGATAGAGAGAAAGAAAGAGAAAGAAAGAGGGAGAGAGAGACGGTGGAAAGATAGAAGAGGAGCTAAAGAGAGAATGTTAGATGGAGGGAAAGAGAAGAGAAAGAAGAAAACAGGACGGGAAGAAAAATACAAAAGATAGAGAAAGAAATAGAGCCTTTATTCATCTATCTGATAAAAATATTCTACATAAGAACAATATTTTTGTAAACGAATTTGGATTAATATTTTGAGAATTTATATATAAATTTAGGTCTATCGTAATTGGGACGCTAGGCACCGGCAACCTTCAGGATTTCTTCCGGTATTCTTTTATGTTAGAAGTTGAGTTGACAGAAGGGCTGTAATGGGATTAAGCTAATTGAAATAATCCGGGATCGAATACGCGATTTTCCAGTTATAGTGTAGTACGTCAAAAATTGCGTTACGGCGTTCCCTCTGTTTGGAGTTGGTTTTCATTATCTTAATTCTGTAATATTTTAAAAATGAACGTTACACCGGCGTTCAATTTTGGTTTACTGGGAAATATGACATATTGTAGGTCTTATACGAAGTTATTTCAGTATTCATTTAAAATAGAAACACGAGCTGTGATGTGTGCCTGCAGGTTCTTTTTAGGAATTAGGGCTAACTTATGCATATCATCTAGTTATGAAAACACTCTCTATATATATAAAAGGCTTTGTCCTGACTGACTGAATTAATGACTGACTGACTGACAGGAATCAACGTACAGCCTAAACTATAACAGGTAGAGACTTGGAATTTTGATAGTACCTTCGTTTCATAATGTAGATGCTCACTAAGAAGGGATTTTGAAAAATTCTGATTCTAAATGCCAAAAATTAAATGTTTTTGAAAATACTTAATTTCTTTTTACATAGAATTATCGAAAACATATTGTTTCCAATGGTATAGGTGGGTTTGGATTAAATGAAATGGATGTTTGACAAATTAGAGAAGGTATCATTATAATTCATATTATCTATATTAATAAAAGGAATTGTCCTCGATGTCCAGCGAAATCTACTGAACGCAGAGATATGAAATTTTAAACATAGGTGGGCTGAAGGGTCGGAAAATGCACCTCGAAGCCGGAATTTTAATTTTAGTTTTCGTTCGTGAGTTATGAGTGAAAAACGGGCAAATAACGTGCATTTTTTGCGTTTTCAAAACATAAGTTTTCAGTTATACATTTCAATGTCAAATCAATTACAGTTGGCTTTGGCTATTTTTGTCATACCTTGAAAATAAAACTTTCGCGATCGCTTGAATGTTGTAAGCCCTAAATATGGTCAAACGTTGTTTTATTTAGACGAATCTCACTATACAGAGGTTTTCTGGGCCAAGAAACTCGAATCTGAGGTCGCTTTTACCAGACGATGCTATCTAATCGTGGTATGTAGTCCACGTGATTTAGGAGTTAATAAATATAATGATTTTACTATTATGCTCTTAATTTTTAATTTTTGAAATAATTATCGCGGGCGAAGCCGCGGGCACATGCTAGTATTAGTATATTTAGCCACCCCTGGGTATGAAATTCTAGATGCTCATCTCTTTTACTTCTTACCGCTTGGCGTTTATGTTCGTTGCATCTTATTAACTTTAGGCATATGTTAGCAGAACTAGATCGCGTTACGAAATTACTTACTTTTAAAAACCATGTAATAAATAACTTAACCTTAAGGCCCATTACAATATAGGAAAGAGTATCTATCATAACCTCTCGTCGTGCCGAACTAACAATAAAACTGATCTAGTAAGAAACTAAGAGGGGAGTTCTGTAATACCATTATTGCAACACTTGCCTTTACTGGTAGCCTAATCATTTCAAGTGCACACCTTCGTATTTGGGTGAGCTACTGCAACGGTAATGAGTGAGAAAAAAGAAGAGGTTTGTTTTACTTTCTTTTTTAGCAATAGTAATGTAGGGACGAACGTAACTGACCGCTTTAGTATATAAAGCACTGGTTGCATCTTCTCATCACATCACAATCTTCTTCAATCTCATCTTAACAACTCTAAGAGAACAAGGAGTACTGTAGTATTATGGGCAAGGTAAGCTGGTCAGTTGGAGATTAAGTTTTGTGAATTACATTCAGCACAGATGGTAATATATTCAAATGAAAAAATTATTGATTAGGATCTATTAAATAATCAGAGCCTACATGCCTTTAAAACATATCCGAGTCATAGATATATACTTTTTTAAATTGCGCATTATTATTAATTATTATAGCAGTACAAGAATGCTTAGGCCTAGCAGAAGCAGGCCCAGATTTCAGATCCTTTGTATAACCGCTCCCTCCATTTTTTACTTTTACCCCCACACCAAGTTACTTTTCAGTATTATGTTTGGGTTTTACCAAAGAATCAACCGATAGTATTCCGATAGCGTTTTATTATTGCGAGTAATACAATGACTAACTAGGCTACACAGCAAAAATTAAAATCCTTTTTTTTGGTGAAAATTGCATGGTTGCTACTGTAATTTTATTTACAAAAAATTGCCTGTAATTCTTAAAAAATTGCAATACGCAATATGTCAATCTTTTAAGTTATACAAAAATATTTAATATATTTGGTAATTTCAAAGCTTATTTTAATTTATATTTAAGAAAATATGTATTCCTGGTGTATTAAAACCAATATATTTAGAGTGAAAAAATTACAGCCTCAATTCTACATTTCAACGAGAGCTTAAAATTCATTCTAACATTTTTCACTTTTTCAAGTTTAGTTCTTTTAAACTAAATTGGAACAGAGTGTGTTATAAATATTTTCCACTGCATTTTCTCTTTATATATCGGTACAATATTTTGTTATTTAACTTCATACATTTTTAATGTTACTAAAAATCCCTTTTATAGATATTCCGACCTTATAGGTCCTGATCAGAGGGGTACGATAAAATAAAATTAGTGTTATATTAAAAATAACCTTTGTAAATTTTTAAATTTTATCTTACATATCATTTGTGCTTAATAATTAAATTTCTCAACAAGAGAATTGGAACAAGTACCTTATAACTTATACATAGGCCTAAGTTAGATTTCCACCAGATCTTTTATCCAGACGACGTTGAGCTATTGACCAAGAGATACATTCAAGTTTTCAGAACTTTATTATAAACACACACGTAATCACACACAAAATACCTAATTTGATGCTTTTATAATTTTTGTTTGCTTCATGTGATAAGCTACAACTATTGGTAATACTGCCTAAGAATATAAATATTCGTCATATATTCTTACACTGAATTTAATTTTAGTCATTACCTTAAATATTTATATCAGTCAGTAAGTAAGATTCTTGGAAAAGCAAAAATACATAATTATACATTTACAATCTACCATTTATATGATACTAAATCAATATTCCTGCAAGTTACTGAATTTTATCTCAGTTTGTCCATTATTAGGAACCAGTTCGGGGAAATCACACTTTATCGCATTGTACCTGGAATAGTGATAGTCATATACCCATGACTACTTAAAATGAAATAACAAATGAGTTCCTGAGAAAGCAACAGATGGACCATATGCACATACCTGCATATTTTTATATTGCTAAATACATTTCAGTATCTAGTAGTTCTTAGAAAGGAAAAAAAATACATGTATTCATACATGGGTATATAGATCTTGCTATTCCTATACGAAATTTAAAATCAGTAGATATCCGAGTAGTAATGAAAAGAAGTGAACATGGTCTGCTGCACTAGACTGTGATATAACTTATATACTGTATTATAATTTCTATAAATTTGTAATTAATTTGTTCCTACATTACATCGGAACACAAAGCTTCATTTTCCGTTTCAGATCTAACATTTTGTGTAACCGGAACCCTTAGAAGAAATAAGTGTAGACATTAATTTCACATTTGACTGAAATGGGTGTTAATTCCGACTCACATTTTCGATATTATTGAAGAGATTCTATTCTATTACATTATACTGAAGCGATAATTCTTTCAACATAGATCTTTGTACTTAGTTAACCATTTACTTTTGATTGGATATTTAAATATTTTAAACAAACAACATAGAGAAGATACGAACAACGTAAAGTGAAATAAACAAGAAACTCGAAGTAATAACTGAGGCAAACGCTAATGGTTCTTTAGTATAAGAAAATTGCGACACGGTTTACCGCTATCTCTCTCTAGTACCTCTGGTTTGCAAATGTTGGATTCTTGTCGCAAGTATAAATAACTTAAAATAGAACCTTGCTTCGGTTCAGTTAAGAGATTCCACTTAACCGATATTGCTAGTGCTAACAAGACTAAAATGCGTGTAATAGCCTCATATAAACCATTCGTCTGTAATATTGTAAAGTACATCTTCTCCGTTAACAACATCTCTGGAAGCTGATGACAGCATATTACCAAATGAATAATATTCTGTAATGCATGGAACTCGTAAATGCTTACATGCAAGGGAGATTGCAGAATATAGTCAATATTACACAATGTACGTGAACACCTGAACAATCTTACCTCGGGTTAGGAAGTATATTCCAAACTTCAATGTTTAACAATCGTGATGCTAATTAAGTGCAAACAGAAAAGATAATCAAAGAATAAAATATCAGTAGAAGTATACGGAAATAATTATTATATCTGCAGCATTGAGAAAGTGTTTAGAATTCTGTACAATAGGTCTATTTTTATAACCCATTGCCATATTTTTAACATTATTCATTGAGGGATATATTTCTGCTATAATATTTTCCATAATTCACACTAAGTTTGGGATTCTGAATGTTGTTCTCTTAGGGTTCTTTGAATTAAAATAGGGGTTCTAGTCAAACGCATACCACCAGAATTAAATAAAAATTATTTTGATTATGACTCAAAAATAATTAAAAACATTAAACAATCAGTGACGAATTTATTTTCTTAAATCATTATAAATGTATATTAGATCCAGGGTTTTCAGTGCAATCTCAGCTTACGAGGAAAGTTAAGATTAGCCCGGGTGGGTTAGGGAAATATATCGGGCCAAACACTAAATAGACATCGCAATATTTAAGCATTTTATGATTTGTTTCCTATCATAGTTGTAATAGTTATTTACGGTGTAAGATCGTTATATAGAGCTGAATAGGCAAGCACGAAGTTAACAAAACGCCCGGTAGCGAGTTTTGTTATTCGTGTGAGCCGGTTAAATTCTTATAGCGGTCGAACATTGTACGACATAATTTTTATGTTATTTTGAATCGTGGATTGGTAATTTCGTATGTAATTTAATTCAGACTCTTTTGTTTGGCAACAATTTGTTTGAAACAAATGACATATGAAAACAGTTGAACATAGAAGAAACATTTGCTGAAAATACTGAATCGTGATTTATTTGTAAATAAATTTATGTCTATCGAAGTTACAGAAAAGGCAAATAACTAGTATTGAAAAAATTCTTTGGTATGACAAGCAGTTGCAGACGTTTAATGCATCGAGAGAACTAAATGTTCGTAAAGTTTTGAGCAAACTAAATATTGTGTTGGCTTACGATTGTGCTTTTTCAAAAACCTTCTAGTTTATGGACCAAATTATCAAATCTGAAATAGTTATTTATGATCTTTTGCATTTAAGTGATAAACTCTAACAGTAGTAGTAGGAATACTAGTATTTGTAGTGATTAAAATGAAGGAAATGGATAATTATTACTTTGTACCAAAGGGAAGAGAACTTGACATCTTGGAAAATCCTCTTATCTCTATAACTTGCAATCACCTTTTTCCTTATCCCAATAGGCTCAGTCGATAAAATGGAACCTTATGTAGACAGAGATAGTTCTGTTAAACATTGTTTATGATCCAAAACAACATAAAAGTTTATAACTGTCAAAAGATTGTTATTAAAGCAATACTTCATATCAATAGATGCTGCTCGCATTCTGCGCCATGGCGCTCGCTGGTATTGTTTTGGCCGAACCCCCGGTTGGACGCCAATACCTCCCTCCTGGCCGTCAACCTTCAAGCCAATACGGACCCCCAGGTAGAAACGGAGGCGGTAGCAGATTTGGAGGCAAAAGCGGTGGTCCTTCATCACGTTATGGCGCTCCCGGAGCTGGCAGAGTTGGAGGAAGTCGAATTGGCGGTGCTCCTTCCAGCCGTTATGGTGCTCCTGCTGCGGGTAATGGTTTTGGAGGAGGACCCTCCACACAATATGGTGCTCCCGGTGCAACTGGTTTCGGAGGTGGAGCTCCTTCCGCTCAGTATGGTGCTCCCGGATTCGGTGGAAACGGTGGGCCTTCCACACAGTTTGGAGCTCCTGGTGCAACTGGTTTTGGAGGTGGTGCTCCTTCCGCTCAATACGGCGCTCCTGGTTTCGGTGGTGCTTCTGGTGCCGGTCGTTTCGGTGGTGCTGGACGTCCTTCAGCTCAATATGGTGCTCCAGGTTTTGGCAGAGGAGCTGGTTCCCAGTACGCTCCCGGTGGTGGTTACAGCGGTGGACGTGGAAGCGCTGATGATGATTTGTCGGTAAGTAAGAATTGTATTCTAAAGAGAACATTTCAAATAGTTTTATGTTAAAATTGAAACGAAAGCAATGTTAACCTTAAATTGAGGAGATAAATAATATCCCAATAATATTAAAGCCTAAAAACTACAATAACTTAAATTTCGAGTAAACTTATCCTGAAACCAGTTGGGATCCTGCAATAAGAAATAATAAGTGTAATCTTTTCATGAGATTTTCGTCATTTTCGAAACTGGCGTTTCATTGCTGAGAGAAATTCTGATCGCTATCTCTTTTTCAAACAAGTTTTGTTTCATTATCTGTAATTTACAAATGTTCGTATTGATCTATCATTTAATTTATAAGCAATTCTGATGCTTATAAGCATAGCTTATTTTTGTACGTATCAAACTTGACCTTCGTCTTTAGTACTTTGTAATTTAATAAACATGTTAAATTCCCGCATCTTGTTATTAATTTTTACACTTCTCATATTATATCGCATTATTTTTCTGAGATTAACAGGGAATTTAATTTCTGAGCTCATGTTTGCAGTATCTACAATAGATTTAGGAATGAGAGCACTTGAGACCAACTGAAATTTGAGTATTTAATATTACAGTGATACAAATATATTACTCCTTTTAAAGGAAACAAATTTTGAAATGTCTTCAGCTTTAAAATGTAATGAATTTAATTCATGATATACTATAATTATTGTATTTTCAAATAAAATATTCCGCTTTTTGTTTTGAAGAGGTCAGTTTGAGGTAAAAAAAACTAGAAATAAAAAACAAAATGAGATTGTGACAGAAGAAAAAGCACAAAAGTTGCGTGATTGGCTACATTTCTACCACTTGCTGCAGGTTTGTTCAATAAATTCAGTTGCTAGCTGGGAAGGACATGATCATTCTTTAACTCTACAGCCTGTATTCACTCTTTCTTATCTCAGAAAATGTTTTGCTCTAAACTTAAATTTATACGAAGAAGATTTTTTCAACAGAAATAGTTAGAACTAAAACTAGCTACACGCTTTATGAGATCACCCATTCGGGTATCAGCAGACCAGTTACGATAACTCTGTTCTGATAAAAAAAGATGCGATTATATTTGCTTAGTATGTAAAGCCCTTAACGTAATACAAGTATCTTAATCTCAAAGACTCGCATAGTCTAGATAATAATAAAACATCAATTGATGATGGTGAGAACGTATCTAGGCTATACTCTTGGTTAAAGAGTAGTCTAAAATGTAGTAAATTAAATACAACTCTGTGTTTAGGTTTCTATGATTAGGGGGAAGGACAAACCCCTAATTAAAAGGCAGGTTTGCTTAGATTCACGAAGATTTAATAGTTTACTATTGTACAAATTAATAATAATATAATGACAACAATTCTGATCTATATAAATCAATCATGTACTGTTATTGCAGGAGCCCGCTAACTACGAATTCTCTTACGAAGTTAACGACCCACAATCTGGAAACGACTTTGGTCATGAAGAGAGCCGCCAAGGAGATGAGGCTCGCGGTTCATACCGTGTCCTTCTTCCCGATGGTCGCAGACAAATTGTAGAATACATCGCCAACAACGACGGCTACCAGCCAACCATCAGCTACGAAGATACAGGAGCTGGTGCGGGAGGTTACCCTAGAGGAGGTCCACGAGGTGGCGCGGGAGGTCCTTACTAAGGTGCAAGTATAGCTCATTGAGTTCAGATGTCTCTTGAACGAGATGTTTTGCTAGACTCGTTAATATGGACTTAGCTTTAAAGGTATGCCGAATCCAATCATTGTTTCGTCCGCTCTACGTGAAAGTTTAGGAATTAAAGGAAGGATTTGGTGAAGTTACAACTGATAAGTACAATATAATAATTTATTCACAATATTTTGAGGGCAGGTCTACCTATATATAATTTATATCTGTTTGTTCTGGTAGATACCTCACTTCCTGCAAACTATTGTGTCAGCTCACGGGAAATATAAATTACAAAACGTTGGTGATGATAGTATTTGAATCTATTTTTACAGGTATACGGTACTTTATGCGTCTTCGAATAAAAATATTTTAAATTACTGGGACCGGTTGATTATCTTTATCTTGTTTTCTGTAGAATGAGGATAATATTCCTTATGTTAACTTATTTATGGAGATATCGGTTTTACCTTATTACATATTATATAACATAATAGTTATAGTTGGGCATTTTCCTTCCTTATTTTTCGATTTCCATGCTCTTTCTTTAAATTTTTGGTCGGTTTCAAGAACGTTTGTGAAGAATGTACCTTACCCTAATTACTTGAAACCTGTTAAAACTAGTATTCGACCGAATGAACATGTATAATATCGATTAAGTAGGCCTGTATTGTTAAAGAAACATATAACAGTTCGACTAAACTGAGATTCAAAATCAGATAAGACGTTCAACTTAGTTAACTTTGGTTTAAACAGAGACGTGAATTATAGTGGGACTAGAATTGCTGGATAGGATAATATGACCATATATTTGATTATTCATATTGTAATGAAAAGGTATTGTAATGAAGTGGACGACACGACGATGGAGGTTTATCTGAGTCTGATATTTCGTGTAGACCAGATAAATAATACTCCACTGCCTATTTAATATAATTTGGAACGAAGCTCGGGTCCTTTAAAGAAAATTGTGTATATAGAATGTAATATATATGCTTTCTATTAATTTAAAAGTTGATTTGTGTAATATGTGTGTTTGCTTTTCTGTATGTTTGTGAATTTTGGGAGTTTGTGCAATAACATGTCATTATATCGATCGACATGATTTATGTACAGTATCTTGTATCAACCATAATACTAGATCAATACTTTCTTTGTACTCTGTAACATGACAGATTTTTATTTTCTTTCAGTTATTTTTAAATTTATGATCATTCATACTAAAAATCAGTATAGATCGAGGCCTACTACTATATTTACGTAGATCAATTTTGAATTGTTTATTTTTGTACGATTTCACTGTAGCGTGTGTATTATAAATAATGATAGAGCTATTGTATATTAACAAATGCTTTGTTTATAACGCTTTTAAAAATAAAATGTTATGCTCACTATTTTATGTCTCTCATTTGTCTTTTATTGCCCGACAAAAAAGAGGTAATATATTGCTATTTCTTTAAGATAATTGTCTTATTTCCTAATAATATTTTTCATTCCTGCACCTCTACCCTTCATGTTTTCTTGCGAACGCTTATTACCCATGGCTTCACAAATATATCGACTAATCATAAACGTCATTTTCATTATCATCTCATGACTTTGCATAAACATACTACATTCACTATCTTTACAAACTTCCCTTTAGTTTCCTTTTTAAGCTTATTATTTTCTCTCTTCCTTTCTTACAAATCCGCCTCCCCTTCCTCTACTATTTTTTCTTTTTCATCTCTTTCATAATCAAATTCTTTATCTTCTTTTTGACACCATCATCAGAGTCATCTGATACAGCGTTTCTCAACCTTTTTGAGCCCGAGGACCCCTAAAATGTCTAAAAAAAATTTACGGACCCCTAATTTTACATCCCATTTTTAAAAGAAGGCTTATATTCTTAATAGTTGGGGTATTAATTATAAGTCATTATAACGAAATATGTGAAAGATTTACTTCTTTACTTTCCACTTGCTTTATGATATTTTTAAATTATGTCTGTGGACCATCTGCACCATCTTCGCGGACCACCAGTGGTCCGCGGACCATAGGTTGAGAAACGCTGGTCTATCATAACCATAATCCGGATCATCAATATAATTTTGATAACAACAATCATCATTTTAATATTCATCGATGATCATCACTATCACTTCTTCTTTATCCTTTTCACTTTCCTATGTCAATCTTGGTACAATCATTTTGTTAAAAGACATTAACACAGATCAATTTCTATCATTTAAAAAAGTTTTTCTCCCCAACTTTATTTCCATCTGCCAGTCTGTCGCAACCTTCAGTTTGTTTTAATATTTTTGTATCATCATCATCATCATCATAATCATCATCACCATCATCATCATCATCACCACCATCATTACTATAGAATTTATAAACAATGCTTTTTTCATTTGAACCTATTATTCTTTTTCCTCTACGATTCTACACCACCATCCTCACCTGAAATTAATATGGAACAAGTTATTTTCTTCTTTCTCTCTATTTCTCCTTCCTCTTTATTAATTATCCCTCCCCGCACTACTCCTTATCATCGTTTCTTACCTCGTACTATTTCTCTCGTATTACCGTTATTACTTCATTTTGCTTCTTTATCAATGCAAAATCCGAATTTACTATTACTACTACACCAGTAAATTGTTGTACTTAGATTTCTTTCTTTCATTTTGGGTTCTTCATTTTCCTACTGTTTTTTCTTCCATTTTCCACTTTACCAAATTTTGAAAGGTTTCCCTATAGCATACTTCATCTTCTTTGCAATTTGAAAAATTTTGTTTGTGCTCCAGTTCAATGTCTGCGTAATGTTGTCGATTATTAAATGCATTATGGAATATATATATGAATGTAATCATTAATGGGACGCGATAACTGATAAAACTAATGCTATTCATTCAACTTAGGTGAATTCTTATATACTTCATAACTGCTTTATAAGTTATCTCTTTTCCGTAATGATTTGAAAATATATTTTATGAGGAGCTTTGTAGAAATAAAGAATAAGAAGAAAAGGAAGCGGTATGTATGTAAAAATTCATTCACACAAGGTGGTCAACTGAATAATTATTTGTGTTTTGAAATGTAAACAAACGTGTTAATTGTGTCAATTTTGTTGGATTGTATACAAACGTAGTTTATTAAATTATTGCAACACGTGTAATACTCCCTTCAATTTAAATTTAAAGTGAACTGTAATTAATGTAGCTTGATGCAATAAGCTATTTCAAATTAAAAATAATTTTCTGTAAGTGAAAGAGAAATGTGAGATATGGACTTAAGTGTGGGTTTGAGTTCAGAAAGAGGACACAGGTCAAAGGATACACCTGAATAAATTTTTATTCACGCTCGAGATTTATATCACCTAAATAAGGGATAATTGAGTGAGCCGAACCGGTTTGGTATCTTCGTCCACTCAGAATTTAATTAAATCTAACTATCCCATCAAGGAGTTTTGACACTAATCTTAACTTTATTGCATGGCTTAAGCCAACGCAAATCCCAATGCTTTGATTAGGTGGGTGTTAAGTGGCTGTTACTTGAAGATGCATTTTGCTAATGATAAAAAAAATCACTCACTGCAGTGTTGGTTTAAGTCACGTTTGAAGTAAAGAAAGAAGAAACTGGAAACAGCTTGAAAAAAATAGTTAGATCCATGTTGTCACAGCTATTACGGTAGAAACACCTCTATGAGTCTTGAGTCGAATTACCAGTTTAGCGAAGAAAGCAGTCGTGTAATCTTCTTAATGGACAGCTGTCCGAGTGTTTACATGTAATCTACACAGTTTAAATCTCAATTCAGTGAGTGCTGATTTTGCTGAAAATTAAAAGCTTACTAAATCTCTACTACATTATAATATGCAGTGTTTAGCCTAATATATTATGGTAATCACGAAATATTTAGATTTGCATATTTTAAGATATAACAATTTGTGAATGATACAACATATTTGCCTTTAACCTACAGAGGGATACGCCTTAGTGCAGATTGTTGAGTCTCTCTGTTACGAACGTGATGTTCGCAGGTTCGATCCACAATGTGGTCACTGAAATTGGTCAAATGGCCTAAACCTTCTGGTGGCACTATGACCATGGGGTTAACACAGCCCTAAAGATATGATTGCCAAGCGTAATCCTGGAGGAAAATGCGGACAGGGAGTAAACCTTACTAGCTTACCACCTTCATGACCGATTATCTTAAATCCTGGAGCTTCAACATTCACATCTCTAATACTCTTAAGCTGTTGTATGTAGGGAGATTTTAAAAAAGAAATATGGTGCTTTACACTCACATAACCTTCTCTACCGTAACCATCACGGGACGAAGGCAATGGGTCGTGGTATCAGCTCATGGATTCCGTTGATAACTTATCTTTGTAATACCAGAGTATTGCCCTTTTCCTATCAGCTCTTCATTCCTCCGTTGCGCCTCAAATCCTATACGAATGACTCAGAAATATTAGAAGCGTAGGAGAGATTAAAGCTGGGAATGATTGATATTTGAGAGCTTAACTGTTTTCTTAAAATCCCTATACCTCTATTAAATTTTTCGAAAAACATTAGTTTTTCCAACTATTTGTGGTTATTTTTTTTATCAATCGTGCCACGTCTTCACTATTGACTGCTGTTGATTGCTGCACCTGCTACAAATCATTCTCTCATCTGACATTCTTGTTACAAATGAAAGGAGTCGAGGGGATCACTTTGTGGCCTTTACTTTGCAGTATTAAATAAAACAATCTTAGACTTAATCTATAGTTAGATTCTTGTTTTGTCATGTGGAGACTTGTGTGATCCAGCTATATTCTTAAACTCTATTTGTTTTAACGAAATAATATGTTGTGGTAAATAATGCAGGTGTATTGTAAATTATGTCAGGTACCGGTAATTAAATTGTGGATTAACATCATATTTGATTTCTTTTGACGATGAAGCATTTGAATTCAATACCAATGCGTTTCTGAGAGAGGAAGGGACAGAAAGAGTGAGTGAGAGAGAGAGAGTGAAAGAGAAGAGAGAGTCGAATTTGTACGTCTCCATGAAGCGAACAGTTTTTCATTCCCTACAGTCTATACGTATGCCGACTTAAACCTAAGCTTTTGAGCTTAAATACTGCATAGATTGACGGTTTTTCTTCCCATCAGAATTAGGCTTACCACAGTAAGCATCTAAATCAGCTACTAACTTATGCTCTTTTCTAAAGACTGAGACCAGATAACAAATTTGCTAATTGTTGCCATTGCAATATGGCACTACATATGTAGCTATCAGGGAACTAATGCCTTACAGTAGAGTAATAACAGTAATAATATTATCATTTTGTCATTGTTATCTACGACTATCATAAATTGGTGTATTCTTGTTTAGTCGGGAGCGATTCTCATTCCAATAGCTAATCTAGTTTGTTGTAGATATTTTCGTTTTTGTTTTGTTATCTTACTTTGCTTATGCGTTTGAATTTAAAGATTCATACAAAATATTTTAGAAATAGAGTTGTAAACAAAGCAAAATAAATAAAAACATTAATAATTTTTCCCTCCTGTAGTCTAAGTAATAGTCATGTATATTTTTTAATATCAACCTAATTTTTTAGCCTATTACGACAGTAACATTAAATAATAATATGTCTCGTGAGGATTTGGACATTCTATATTTATTTCTTCAGTTAAAAAAATCTGAAAGAGAACCCGCTTATTTTTACAAATGGTAGAAATCTATAAGGTAAAGTGCTGTGCCCAATAGAAGTTATTCCATATTTCAGAAAACAATTTTAAACTCTTACAGATGCTGTTTCAGTACCAATGTTCTGTTATTTTTTCCAAGACGCCAACTGGACGCTTTGGTTTTATATATTCTCAGTGTTTTTTCTTCAGATTTGCATGTTTAACAGTTGCTATATATATATATATATATATATATTTTTTTTTTTTTTGATACTCCAATACATGTGACCCTATTTTACCTTGAAGGTATGTTAGGGTTTTAAATATAACAAATTAACAAAATTAATATTTACAAACTATCTTACAAGTAATAATTAAAAACGGGAATGAACATAATAAACGAAACGTACAAAATCTTGTTTGCAACACTCTTTTCTAAAAACTGTCAGTGGTGCTGAAAGTGTAGTGTCACAATAGTTTAGTTTACACCTTAATTGAAAACGTTGTCTTTCAAATCTGGGACATTCCAGTAATTCCAGTTTGTTCAATTTCTCCACATGGGCAAGTATAGTCACATTCTATTTTTATTTTAAATCTTCGGAAATAGCTACAAAATTTACCATGTCCTGATATAAACTGAGTAAACATCCCTCGTTCCACAATGAACACAGACAACTACACAGTCCCGGGAACAATACTGAGATATTTGTATTACACTGTTATGGTTAGTGATCGTCGCTGCTCTGATGTTTCCATTGTCGCCAGGTGCATAATAAACCTGATTTGGAAGACCAAATCCACGAACTCTATTATCTGAAGCATTCGGCTCCTGCACACAGAGAACTTTAATTGTGTCAAAATTAGTTGTTGTTTTATTAACTTCATTGAACTCTGAATTAATTAGTAGTTCCTGTGTAGGTATGAGTGATTTATGTACATTATGTTGGTAGATAATTAACTCACCCATAGTTTATTTTAGATTTTATTATATTCAGTATTTTTTTGTATATTGGACAATCCTTCGAATCTGCCGTGTGGTTAAAGTCATAGGACTGAAAATTTCTACGACATGCCATTTTAATATTGAACTGTTTGCAGTTTATGCATTCTAGTTTGTTTTCTACACAGTCCTTTACATTATGTTCTTCAGCACAGCGAGTACATCTTTTCTGGGATTTACAATCGCTTGCCACATGCCCAAAGCCACAACATTGAAAACAGCGTGTGACAGGAATATAGCTTTTCACAGAGCATCTACAATAACCGACGTAAAGCTTGCCAATGTTGAGCACGGCCTTGTATATCCTAGGTGTTACCTCAAGCCACTGCCTTCTAGACTGTATCACTCGTGTTTACTCATGTATACACTGCCTGTCCAATACGGCTAATTTTGCGTACTCGGCAACATTACAGATAGCAGCACCATTCACACCCAGATTGCTTCTTGTTTTTTGCTACGACATTGTTGATTATGTAGTGCTGTCACCGCCGTCTCATAATCACTGCCTTCTAAACTGTATTACTCCTCGAGACGGCGGTGCTCATAATATAGTCTATCAATGCGTCTAATTAATTTACATTTATTTTAATTATTGCTCCAAAATTCCATTTCAAGGTAAGTGTCATATACTGGAATAATATTACGTTCTAAACAAATAACACAAGTATCTGTGTCTGTTTAATGCTTATTTTGATTAGTGATTGCTGCAATCTGGGTGTGAACTGTGTCGCCTCTACTGGATAAATTAGGCAATTTAACAATACTCTGAACTCCATGTTAAAATAAAGCATAGGACAGGCAGTGTAATTCTCGAGACGGCGGTGCCTCAAGCACAGCAAAATTGGATAAACCATCTTTTGTTTTCCTCATAAAGCGCTTTTCAATTTTTTCAGTTGGCGTAAGCAAACATTGTTGAACTATGGAATTCTGTTCAATGATAGCATCTAAAAGCTCATCTTCAGAAAAATTTACGTCGATACCATGAATGATTAATCGAGGATTCTTTTTAGGTGGCATAGTAGCTACCAGATGCTTGGCATTTGCCTCAACATGACTAATAAAAGCTTTACATTCAGAATCATTTCGTAATTCCAGAACGATACCATTGTTACGAACCTTTTTGATCTTGTTTACTCCCACACGCATCACACTAGCTTTAGCAACTTCTTGCATCAGCTTCAAAGTTTGTTCTGAATTTATAACATCACAATTTTTCGGTTTGATATGAACAACATTACTTGTTACAGCTCCTTCCTTTGGTCCTTTTGCAGCATCACAATATGTAGGGACAAGCGCTGCGGAGACATGAGCTTGCAGTTTTGAAAATTCTTCATTATATGCAAATAATAATCTCTTAATTACACTTACCGAGTTAACAATATGTTCACTCCACTTTTTATCTGTACGTTTGTCCTTATTTAAACATTCTAAAATGTTATTTAATTCATTTTCGGCAGACTTGTGCAAGTTGGAAACTGTTATATTCACAGCCATCTTGATTCTCTCTGCTATGCTATATATTATTATAACTACGTTATAATTCTTCTTATTGTTATTATTATGCACCCATTTAATCCTCTCCTGATCTCTTAAGGACGACAGTTAATTGTGAATTGAAGTAAATCGTTCTCTACTAGACATATAGTCCATCTACCTATTTGTAATTGTAGACTGGTTAGACTCAAGTATTAGGCTATACGAAATCATATAAGAGTGAGATGTTGTTGGCATATCCAATAACCTATTATTCTCATGAAATTTTTCGTTGTACCAAGAGAATTAAAAAAACTATTTCATTCTTCGTATCAGAGTCTTAGTGTATCATCTTGTATGCAATTTAGGAATATTTCACACTGATTACAGGTTATATGGATTACAGGATTATGTAGGTACAATAATTCTCTTATCATAAAATATAGTGGCTACCTCATATTCAGAATCTAGTCATATAAGAAATTTTTAGTCAGAACGAAATATCATGAAATATTTTCAACCATTTTGTGAAAACGATTCTTCCCAGTAAATACAACAAACCATTCATATTTTGTTTAGACTTGTTCAAAATTCGAAATTTTATTTGTCGGTCAACTCTTTTTAATTTTTTTTTAAATCTGAACTTTCACTTATTGGCATAAGAGAAGATTAAGTCGCCCCCTTACGCTCCAAACAATGCGTTGCTGTTCGCTTGTTATCTCGGCACACCCGATCGTCCCTTCTCTCCAAACTCCCGATCGTACCAAATACAAGCTACCAACCCATACACCAAAATGACAACCCTCTAGCTTACTCGGCAATCCCGACCAGACCACAATCACCTCTTCACATAATCTAAATAATGCATAACACTATCCACTTAGTTAAGTGCGCGAGCGGAGGCGGCAGCCGAAGCGAAGCGCCCTTGCATTTTCGAATAATGTACGATACACTGTTTGTCGGTTTCGAAAATGTGGCATATTATATCTTCCACACGTTAGTAAGCCTGTCAACTTTTGTTCATCTTTTGTTTACCGGTATGACGTCACACTACCAACGTCCAATCACGAGTTTCTATGTAATATGAGGACAGAAGAAGTGGTATAAAAGAAAGTGCATCGCGAGGGAGCGGTGGGTGGGAACATTCATCCAAGGTGCGACTTAATATTATTTTTTCCCCACTTATTAGGCAACTTTGGGCTTTTCAGTTTATAGTGAAGTTAATGGAAGAGAAACTAAGAATATTTTATACAAAATAATTTATTTATACAAAATCATTAAATACATATGTACAAAAGTATAAAAAATTATACAATACACTCGTAATCCGTACTTATTCCTGGTCTTTCATAATTAGACAAACTGACTTCTGAGCTATTTAGTAAGGACCTTGTCCCTGTCCTCTCTGAGCAGGTCCACGGCCGTATCCTCCAGCACCAGCGCCAGTGTCCTCATACCTGATCTTTGGCCTGTAACCTTCAGCATCAGCTTCGTATTCTACAATCTGGAGGCGACCGTCGGGCAAAAGAACTTGGTAAGATCCCTTAGCAAAGTCTTCTTGACGGCTTTCTTCCTGTCCAAACTCAACGCCGGAT
Source organism: Ectobius pallidus (assembly GCA_964059195.1). NCBI lineage: Eukaryota > Metazoa > Arthropoda > Insecta > Blattodea > Ectobiidae > Ectobius > Ectobius pallidus. The sequence goes on along the minus strand of CAXKWD010000001.1, from coordinate 163,411,549 downwards.
TCATCGTCCTTAACTTCATATGAGAACTGGTAGTTGGCGGGTTCCTGTAAGTAAAATGATTAACATGATGTTAATTACATTTTATTTATTTGGTAATAACTTATACTATTAAAGTAAAATGGAAAAGCATATAGAGAATTGAACACGAATGAATAGGCTTATACTTAATTAATCAATGGCTTGGTAACTCATTCTAGATTGGCCTTGGTGGAGCGGTAAATACGGCATTGAATTTATGTTCCCAAATTTGCGAACTTTACAGGGATGTAAAAGTAAAACATTCTGACACATTGGAATCGGTTACATGCATATGTAGAAGCATACTACCGTCGTTAAATAACCATAATAATAGAGCCGCTTCCGTTATTTCCGTGGAAAATAAGAAATGTAAACCATCTACAAATCCCGAATATTTAGGAGTAGTAGGCTAATTTCTAAAGAACTTCTGAAACATGAACATGCTATTGCTAATGTACTAAGCCTGTGTTTATAATAGGCCTACGTACACTTCAGCAAACCAAGCACCTGCTACCGGCTAATTCTTACAAACTTATCAAACAGATAGTAATTTGCGATATCATAGACCCGTTGATAGAGGGCATATAATATTTTGAAATTTTTAAAGAATATATATGAAATATTAGTTCCAGCCATGGATAACTTCATAGAGACAAAGATTTGGGTTTGAATCTATGTTTTGAGTATTTATTTTTCTTTTGGTGCGACATCCCGTTGAAAGAGAAGGCCCACAGATCTACCATCTACCTCCCTCCTTGGACTTCAGAAATAGACATGGCCGGTGTTAAGTTAAGATGATGTCGATTATATGAATATTTTCAATCTGAGTTCTGAGATTTTCTGATTGAAGATCCAGAGGCTAATTAGCGACCAAACTCAGGAACAACCAAGTACTTAGCAGAAGACAAAAAATGTTAATATACTCTTAAGGAATGTAAAGAATATCATTACAAGAAGGCATTTAATCTTTACAAGGCTGAATTTCTACAAAATTTAAGCAATCATTAAGTGAAATCATCAATGGGAGCTAAGAATAAAATCAATGAATCAATCAAGAGTAAGACTTCTCGTGTTTTACTTATAACATTTTTCTATATTTCTAATATTTCTGTTATATAAGTTTTTGAAGTGACGAATTTACACGTCAGTAGCAGTGGAAAGGTTAGGCGTAATATAAGAAACGCTACGTACACAATATAACAAATTTTGAAGCATACTTACAGACATATCATCTTCCTGAGCACCGAATCCTCCACGAGCATATCCACCATCAGCAGCATAGATAGAGTTGGCACCTCCAAATTGGCTGGAAGCTGCGGGGGCTCCATATTGACTGGAAGGAGCACCATACGTGCTGGAAGGAGCAGCGCCAAATCCGTTGGAACCACCGAAACGGCTTGAGGCTCCGGGAGCGCCATATGTGGAAGAAGGAGCACGGGCACCACCATTCCTGCCATTTCCTGACTTGCTAGCTCCGTTTCCAAATCGGCTGGAGGGAGCTGGGGCACCATACTGACTTGAAGGAGCACCACCGTTACCGAATCGTCCTGAGACACTGGGTGCGCCGTAGCTGCTTGATGGCTGTTGGTTACCGGGAAGGTATTGCCTAGATGGGACTGGTGGTTCGGCCAGGACACATGTCACTGCCACGAAGGCGGCGATAAGCAGCATCTGAAAAGAAAGGTTGATTTGTATAAATTTGTAAAGAGTAAAAATATTGGTTTATCTGCTTGTAGGAAGGCGATGGGCTAGCCACCTGTCCCTCTGCCCTCTCTCGGAAAATAAGCGTAACAAAATTCACATAGGTATCAGAAACCTCCAATTGGAGGGCCTTCGCCCCGACACTGGAGATATAGGACAGAGTCAGTCAGTCAGTCAGTCAGTCTGCTTGTAGGAAGTGTGCTCGATCTTGAAATTCGTTGTCGAGTTTTCTGCGTATTACAAATTTTTGGTTCTTATGAACGTAAATGCACAATTTTTGGAAAATTGTATGTGCGTGTCTGTGCAAAGAATATATATACGCCAAAGCCGGGGAACTCAGAATATCTAAGATCTGTATACTACACTTAACAGGTTAGCTCTATATATAAGTTATAGTAAATAGAAAATGATTTAAGTTGGCCAATCTGAGAGCTAAATTAACTAACTTAGAATTTTAAAAATATTGAGTTTAAAGCAGGAGTTAATATGTTTTAGACTAAATATAACTTTGCTTGCCAGAAAAAGAGCGTACTTCCAAAGAAATAGTTGAAATTACATTAATCACTAAGCTAAACAATTTTCTATGTAAGGGTTTTAGTGATACACAAAAATATAAATATCTGAACCTTTGTTCCTAAACATATGAAAACATAGACCAAAAGCTTGTTCAGCTTACCATACACTTTACCTTTTGGTGTTTTATATTCGTTTCATTAAAGTGGCATCATCCTTGGGCGAAGATTTCACTATTGTGCCTTTCGAGTGAACGATTACTGGAGCTGTTCTTACAGTATCAGAGACCGATGTTTAAAGTGAAATCCGAAATCCTGTATTGGTAAAGTAAGACTCATATGCCTATCAAGTCAGAGGTATGGTAGCCTGCAAAATTCGCACTGTAATTGTCCAGAATATGTTCTCCGGAACCCAAGTTTAGAAGTCACTATGTCATTGGGGCTCTAGATGTTGTTATACAAGAAGAATGACGGATGAATTTACGAAATGTTCTTGTTCAGTGTGTATATAATTTGAAATGACTTCATGCCAAGACTTTATTATAAAAGCATATGTTCGTTACTTATATTAAAATTATTGTAATTATTGTGAATATAAAAATCTAATGTAGGATATATGTATATATATATATTACGATATTTTATTCTTGTCGAAGTTATTGGAAATTTTCCATTCTGTTAGTGGGACTGTGGTCCAGAGATCCACTCAGCCTTTAACAGAAATTATACTAGGAGAAATTCTGGTAATGTCTTCATGTGCTGATTGTGCAGATGCACTGCACTTCCAATAACCTCTCGGCCTATATAACAGGTTGCATACCTAACATACAGAGAATTCCGATTTATTCTTAAACCTGAACGAACTCCTTAAGACATCCATCAAGTAGAAATTACGATCACTATCAATAACTTGCTTAATTTTATATATAATTTAATTATGTAATCAATATTAGTCTGGGATTATAATAAGCATATTCATTCTTTCTTATGTTTCTTTGATGGTCCAGATTTTATGGAATTATAATATTTTGAAAATATATTTTCGACTTTATTTTTCTTATTGGTCCTCTAAACTTAGGAGCTGTTCATTTCAAATTTTTGTTAATGGATTACGATCCTTTTTACAAATGCTCGGAGGTGTGGTGGATAGCCTTTCCGATAGACGATACGGAAGATCCCACTGTGACAATTGGCATCTACCAAAGTTGTATTATAGAAGCGGAGGGGCTTCATGCCATTTTGAAATTCGAACCAAAGTGGGATTGCAGTATTGTTGTCTTTAGTAAAATTAGATGTGAAGAAAAGATTTAGCAATATGAAAACCACAATAGAATTGACACGGACTTCAGAATGGGAATCACACACTACTTATCTTATAACCATTAGGCTATTCTGCTTTTCAGACTGAATAATTTAAGATTTTACTTTCCGAGAGAAATTAGAAACTAAGTTTTTTTATGAATACATATCTGAGACCTTCCAAAAATATCCTACGTCCTGCGGAGCCTATTGATACTATTATTGGACATTAGTCGAGCATAGACTAGATTATTGAATGAAAGGCTAAAACCAAATTTTGTTCCTGTATATTTTCTGAACTCCATTAAGAATGAAATTACGGTAGGTATTATACCTGTACCTGTCTCATCAATGTACTACCTGTCTTACCTTTGCCATTGCTGTTTGTAGTTTTGATTGTTGACGCTTAATGAAGACTGGTGATGATACTGAAGATGTTATGAGCATTTATATACTAGTAGTCTACTTGTGAATGACCCTGTCGGGAGAGGGGAACGCATTGCACAAAGAAAAAAAGCGACCATTAAAACTGGATTACCCTGTCTGTTACTTCTTTATCATCACCTCCCTTTCGATTGCATCATTTGCCGGTGAATCTGAACTGCACATGCCCCTCAATACTGACCGTAGTATTACACACTGAAAGGACCATTAATTTTCTTACGGTTTTAATAATTCTTGCGTAATAAGACGATCCAGTTTTGCATCACAAGATAGTTGTTTTGTTCTTGAGATCTCGTTCGTCCTTGAATCTGCCCATCCCATCGTGATAGAGATGATAAAATTGACAAGTTGAAAGTGATCTGTGTTACCAAAGGTGTATGTTAACTTGTAAGAGGAATCTATGTTAGACAATTAACCGTTATGTTATATTGCATTTTGCTTGGGAATCATCATCTTAGCCATATTGGGAAGTTTCAATTCCCATTGGATGTCTGAGAGATGAAGATGGTAATACGTGCGTTTAATGAGTAATAGCTTTAGCGTAGGAATTGTATGTGTACAATTTAGCAAACACACGGTTTCATTTGGCGCAGTGATTCATAAGACATTTAGGTAATATATGTTAGGATATATCCCAAGGAATATAGAGTATGAATTTCAGCCCTAGGAACACTATGCCATTTTTGTTACATACTTTATCAAGGTGGCCCTTATTTTAAAATTGGTTTTCATTGTTCTTATTGCCTCTAATTATTATTAATTTAAAACCTTGTTTTTGTACAAGTCAATAAATATAAATAGTAATAAGTACTATAATTAAATTGTTTTAAATAATGTTGCACGATTGCAAAGTGAAAGATGTCTGCATAGAATCACAAATAAAAAGATACGTGTTACAATCAAGTTATACCATTGTGAATTAAAACAAAAATGCATGAACAAAAAATTTTCAGATCCTTATATCACCAAGGCCTCTCAGGCCCATAGGAAATAGGTTGTAATTCTTAACATTATAATTAACTGAAACTATGTGCTGTCTCTATTAATTTATTGATGAATTTCATTTTTCCATTGGAGGGTAGCACTATAACGTAATATAAATGTCCACCTTATACCCTCAATTAATAAATAATAACACCTTTGTAGATTTGCCTTTAACTTTCAGTTATTCTAATATACATAAGTTACAGCAGCTTGTTTTGAAATATAAATTTTTAAAAATATTTTCAATATCGTTAAAATGTAAAGTACTATATTTCTTGCGAACACTTTCTGTAGGCCTATCTTATTAATTATCCTTAGGATTCTTCTATAAAATTATATAAATTTATCATAGACCTTAATTTCATTTATATTTTTGGCTTGTTCAATATATATAATTGAATTATAAAAATGAAAATAAAATGTAATATGATAATGTTGGCGATAGCAAAATAGTACGTGTGCTTCACAGTCCTTCCACTTCAAACGGAGACATAATAAACTTTTAGAAGGAGCCAAAGAGGTTCGTGGCTTGAGTAATTTCCATTTTACTCCAAGAAGCTGTGTTAACTTGTCGGTCTCTGGCCTACAGACTTCCGTGGCTGCGAGAAATTTACCTGGTAATCTTTAGGGAGTTCTCTGGTAACTTACTCTAACGTAATCTAATCTTAATATAGTACAGAAAAAGCGAGCTTTCAAATTAATACCGATAGCATTTGCTTAACATCTATTATTCACATGAAATGGAATTTGAAAGTTAATTTCTTCAGTACCAATTCTTTAATTGACCCATTCTACTTAGCAGTTCCCAATTTCAGACAACAAATAAGAAAAAAGCAAAAACTGTAGAAATTTTCCGCAGCTGAGAGCGAATCATCTGGTAATAATTATGCCATTGAACATGGTCTACTTCCTGAAAGATATCTCTGTCTACTTCAGAAATAAGATGTTTGTTGCGATGCCAGTTATAGTTAGGGCCCAGAAGTTCATGCATTTGCATGTTTTTTCTTAAGTGTTCAAAATGTATGCTTATATATTATTGTACGAATTTTGGAATTTTCAGTTATTTGAACATGATTTTATGGTGCATATAATTTAATATTTTCGTGATTTTGATAAATGCATCATATTTCAATATTTTAGTGCATATATGGCATATATTAACGTGTTTTAAAGTTTGAATTTGGTCAATGCATCACAATTATTTCAATATTTTAGTGCTTATACGGCATATTTTAACAAATTTTATAAGTTTATTTATTTTTTCATCTGTATCATATTGGCAGTAACGATGTGCTGGATGACGCAACTCGTAACATGGAGAGGAATAATAGTGATGTCGCGGTGGCTCATCCTTAGCGCGTGGTCCCGGTATGCCAGCGGTCCCGGGTTCAAATCCCGAGGCAGGCGGGCGTGTCATTCGTGTTGGACGAAGCCATTTCTTAGAGGGATTTTCTCGGGGATTCTCCCGTTTCCTCATCTCATTCCAACAACTTCCTCCACTTGCTGGATTGCGGTTCTAGAAGTGCACTGTTCAATCACCGGTATGGTATTATAGTCTATTGTTGCGTTTATGGTATTAAAAAAATACATTGTGTATGCATAATGATTTTAATTTTCTGCCTTATAATTTGTGTCTGATTCTGAAATTTGATGTCGCATGTCCACAGTAGATAAGTCAGGCCTACATGTTTTGAGAACTCCTCAATCCAAAAATAATCAATGTAAACAGTGAGAATCAAAGCCTTCTGAATTAAATATACAGTACAATTCCATGCAAGGCCTTCCTCATTATTCCATTGCTCTGGTGGGTGATTCTGGAACTAAATTGTCCAATAGATAATTTACCCATAGGCGTTTCGCGAGTTTACGGAAACCTGGAATAAGTTGATTAATATGACGGTACTTGTTTCCATTCATTGTTTGCCTCCCTATTGTCCAAATCGATATATGCTATCAATACAATACCGTGAAGTAGAAATAAAATTGTCCCTATTCAGGTCTTCAGGGTTCAAGGAAGTTCAGGCTCCAATAGTATATAGCGATACAAGTGCCGTATGCGATGCACACGGATCGAGGAAAATGTTTGAAAAAACGAGGCGCTTGCGCCGAGTTTTTTTTCAGTTTCCGAGATCCGTTATGCGCGTACGGAACGAGTATAGCATGCTATTTTTTGGACGATGATTATTTATATCAATTTAATTATATTAATTGTGATATTACCTGAAAATATTATGTATATACATTCTTGAAGATAGATGTTTATTTCAGAAAGCGATTCGCATGTGTTTGTTGTTATGCGAACCGAATATTTGTCCTGGGGGACCTTGTCCATGAAGGCTTGTATTATGATGTGCCGTAAGCAAATTCATAACCGCACGGAGACACTTACCGCACATAGCAACAAGATTGCGTGTGGGAATGTCAACTTACGATCCACGGCAACAACATTCGTAAGTACCACTAATTAGTTAAGTCGTGCAAAAAATTTTTAAACATTCGGCGCATGAAAATGATAATGTTATCAGCCATATGCATCGGCTGCCTTTACCCCTTGCTCCTGGAACGTATTTCCGTTAGAGGCTGAATCGACCTCAGGGCCATAGTGCCGGTACCATAGGATTTGACTCATTGAAAAATCCCAACGATTCTCCTTGTGGGGATCGAACCCGCGACCTTACGGTGGGTAGCGCTGTACCTCAACCAACTGCGCTACGAAACACCCCTATCAATACCGTAGGAAGAAATTCATTACTAATTGATATTATTAGCATTTCTTCTATGGGCCTATAGCATTATCTCGCGACTCCTGGTAGAGAAGTTATCGACAGTAAGAAACTCAGTCATGGTATTAGCTATGGTAATACGAATGTTATTATTGCTGGTTATGTCTCAAGAAGTACTTTTGGCGCACCTCAGCCCCATATTTGAATTATAATAAATTATAAGAGCACGCATGATGATGACTTGCTAGGACATAGCCACACCAACACTTGAAAGCTGGGAGGCGGATAAGAAGGCCTGTTAGTAAGTGCACGTACGGAGCTTGTGCCATCCCATGTCAAGGAGAGGAAGACATCAATTACCAAGATGTCACAATTCTTGCAAGTTTTATAAATCTTCACGTGCCCCATATGTGGATGCGATACATCGAGAGCAAGAAGAACAGACTTCACTGGATTCTAGAATCTGCACGAAACTTAATTAACCCTAATATAGAAAATGGTACATTGTTGGATTGTAAGATAATTGAAACGGTAATCGATAAAGCTAGCATAAATCGTCTGAAGTTTACAACGTAAGCTATTGTCGGATGGATTGTATTCTAAAAATAGCATGGAAAACAAAAAAGGAGAACGAATTAAATTGAGTTAATTGAAAGTATGTCGATGACAGGCTTAAAAAAATTAGTCGTGCTATTTACCTTATGAATCAATGACCAATCCAGTATAAGAATAAGTAAATTTTCAACCAATCGCAATTGTCTATCGTCATAATTTTATCGTTTTGTTTTCTTCACATTCATTTTATCATACTACGTGCATATACAGGGTGTTAACAAATTACGTTTACAGCGTTTCAGGGATGATAGAGGAGGTAAAAACAAACATTTTATTTATGTGTCAAAACTTTGGCATATGCGCCGTTTATTGTTTAGGCCTACATAAGTGTTAATTGCAACATTCGAATTTTGTTCGTATTATCCAGAAGGAACGAGGTCAATTGTCGTTTTAGAGATGGTGTCCAAACTGCCGTTCATTGAAGGCATTGCACAACTGGTATCTTCTGCAACACTAAAAAAGGCCAACATTGTCTCAAATAACATGTGCAGCTTCAACAATGCGATCAACTAATTTTTCTGCCGTATCAATCGGTGTCTCATACACAAGACGTTTCATGTCTCCCCACAAAAATAAATCCAGTGGAGATAGGTCCGGTGATCGAGGTGGCCACCACGGTACCCCTGCCAATCCAACGATTGGGGAATGTAGCATTTAGATGGTTTCTGACAAGACGATCAAAGCAGTACAAACAAAACTAATCGGTGCGTGTTGTGACGGCAGTTAAGCCATCTACCCTTAAGTCCATCTAGTGGCAAAACGGAGCATATGCCAAAGTTTTGTCACAGAAAGAAAATGTTTGTTTTTACCTCCTCTATCGTCCCTGAAACGTTGTAAACGTAATTTTTAACACCCTGTATTATAAAACCAGTATATTTCCATGATGAAAAGTGTTGGCAATAATCGCACGAAGCGCAGCACTTCCATTGCTAATATATAGAATTATAGATTGTCTCGCCATCCGATCTCTCGTTCTCGCTTGCAATGACACAAATACCGATGTGCTTTATTCGTTTTGTGGTTTAATTATTCGTTACATGCTTAGTTCTGTAAGTATTCGTTAAATAGTCACAAATGTATATTGTGGTTCGGATTCGGTCAGGATAAAATTGCTCACAACTATGTTACTCGTGAATTTATTGATAAATCTGGACCTCTACAGTTTTTTTCAAATGAGAAGCAGATTCCTTCACCGCCAATCACGTGTTCGAGCTTACGAAGCGCCGCTAGCAGTAAGAGTCTTCCCTCCGTCTCGCCGTCTCTGATTGGACCGCGTATCTAAGCAAGGAAGAGGACAAACTGTTTGTCATCTGCAAAAGACTGTAGTCGTATTACCGGTAGCTATGATAATAGGCCTATGCAAAAAGAAAAATTGGAAGCTGTGAATATTAGGACAAAGTGGAAAACGAGTGATGGGATAAAACCAATATTAATAACAATCAAAACAATTATAGATTAATAATAATAACAAATAATTTGTTATTTAGTACGTTCGAGCTAGAGAGAGAAGATACAATCAAAGGTGCCAGATATGAAAATACTGATGTGACTTGGAGGATGGCAACAACTTTTCCTATTTTTATCCTAACTTTGTATAAATAAATACTTCATTTAGTTCGCGAACTACTTTTTCAGAAATTGGTAACCAGATCATCTAGTTCGCCTCGAAGTTTAGTTCAATTAGAACTACTCATTTGAGAACTACCTGTCATTACCTGTCTCATCTTGTTTCCCTGCAGTCGGTATGGCCTTGGATCGGTCTGCCAGGACACGTCTCATAATGTAAAATCCAGTGCAGCCCCAGAGTACTGACAGTTGAAAATAACATTTTTAATTTTGGTTGTCATATGTGATTTTATCTACACTTCAATAAACACAGACAGGAACATAATGGAGACATCTGATATTTTACACTCACATAAATTATAACTCTCAACATGGACAATAAAAGTTTCTCACTTTACACTCTGGTATAGTATAAGAGGCAGTATTGCAGGGAGTAGCTGTTTCTTCCTGAAAAAATGTAGCCTATTTTTCACCACATAAGGCAAGCCTGAGCTTCTGCAAACGAAAGCTGGCTTATATCTTATAAATACCCTTCAGAGAACTTTTTAGAAAAAAGGTTCAAATGAACGTTTTAGCTCTAATATAAGCACCACATGTACAGAAGTTATACAAAACCATGAGATACGTTTTCTAGAAAATAGCGATAAAAAATGTTGTAATGTAAAATGGTAGTAAAAGAGAAAGCCGCCGGCAAAATTCGAGTCACATTCCTAAAAGGTCTCTAATCGGATTTTTCGATCATGTGCTATGCTATTCACAGACACACACATTGACTACTGAAATTCATATTTTTAAAAATTGAGTTTTCGTATCCAGGAGACATTAATTCTAAAAACTAGATACCGAATTTCACAATACCGAAGACTGGATGCCAAACACAAAATCATTGAACCTAGAAGAGAATATTATAGGAGAAAAATTCCTCCGACACTGGGACTTGAACCCAGGACCTTAAGCTATTCGCGCCAATGCTCTACCAACTGAGCTAAGTCGGAGTTCAATTCACAGCGCCAGATGGAACCTCTCTCCTATGACTGATTGCCCTAATGGTCTACCTCACAGATAGACAAGTTATGTCATATACAGTACTGTGAGGCTCACTAAGTAGTGATTTTTGTGACCGGGCTCCCACTGTTATTGTACAGTTAACATTCAAGATAGATATGTAAGTATTCATGGACCACAGACTATTGTCTCTGTTGGACATTACATGAGAATATTATAGGAGAAAAATTCCTCCGACACTGGGACTTGAACCCAGAACCTTTAACTATTCGCGCCAATGCTCTACCAACTGAGCTAAGTCGGAGTTCAATTCGCAGCGCGAGATGGAACCTCTCTCCTTTCGCGCCAATGCTCTCCGACTTAGCTCAGTTGGTAATTGAGCATTGGCGCGAATAGCCAAAGGTCCTGGGTTCAAGTCCCAGTGTCGGAGGAATTTTTCTCCTATAATATTCTCATGTAATGTCCAACAGAGATAATAATGTGTGGTCCATCTTCAGCCCTTGAGGAAATGTATTTCTTTTAATTATTGTTATTGTTATTGTAGTTCATAATTCATTGTATTTTTTTTTCTCCTTGAATAATTCACCTGCTGTGTATTTCTGTTGTAGAGGCAGTATTGATATGACTATGTATTATATTATAGGCTGTTTGTTATAGTATTATGAATTCCACACAACTAATTACAAGCTGTTATATCTAGTGAAATTAAAAAAGTAAACTGATGTGGAGTCACATTTCAAGATGGAAATACAATGGAATAAAATAATTTAAATGAATACTTACATATCTACATTGAACCTTAGTTTGCATACTAAAGTTAGAGTGTAAATAAAAGTAAAGATAGGATTATTCCTTTTCCTCGAACATCTTCAAATTGCTTCAGAAGTATAATTTATTTGCTTAGAAACACTCTATTACCATCATTATCCGACCTAGTTGTTTTAATTACACCTATTTGAACGATCACAGTAGGTAAACTTCAGCCCTGCTAGCATTATGTCGAGCATATTGCTTCTAAATAATCTCTCGAGGATGGAATTTAATCACTATAATTATCGTTCATTGTGCTGTCCAGCTACCATTCTTCAGCATGCTCCTGACCATTTACGTTTACTTGAAAGCTACTAATTCATTTAATTTCATTTCAGAAACCTGATCCCTTGCGGCAGAATATTTTTGGTTATGATTGCTTAGCAGATGCATATTAAGTGAACTTCTTAATTTAAATGATCTGATTGTTGTTTGCCTTTCCATCTGTGAGATCCTTTTCACTATCTTAAGACTTGCCAAGGTGAACCGTAACGGTTAATGTGAACTGCGTTTTCTTATGAAAGAAAGAAAGAAAAAAACATTATGTAGGCTACCTACGGAGTAGACTGTATAGCTTCTTAATTGCAAGGTAAAATTAATATAGGATATATATATAGGTATATAGATTCGTAATAATATTATTAAGCAAAAATGTTAGGTCTCATTTTTATTTGAGGTCATCTCGGAAATTGTGCAATTCATTTAGAGAACCCATTCACGGTTGATAACATTATTTTAATTGACTTTTGCTAAAACATTAAGAATAAATATGCGTTATAAATAAGGAACTTGAAGTAAGTAAGGAATTACAAAAAGCCGCGGCCTGTACATTAACTTTTTTAAATTATTAAATTCGTACCATCCATGCTCTCACGCCACGAACCCGGGATTGATACCTGGTCGGGTCAATACCTCAGTATTGTTGTGGGGGATTTTCTGGTGTTTTTCCTCAGCTATAAAACGAATATCGAGTAACTGTAGGCCCTTGTGGTTCCCGGATATCATCTGGCGTCATTATCATCTTCATCCCATCCGCGCCTTTTTTCAGAGTGAGTGTGTGAGCTACTGGTATGCCTCGTCCTATGTGTTTGTCTCCGAGAGAACCCCTGCTTTGATCTGATCACTCATCCGGATTAAACTCAGATTAAACTATATCTGCCCATATCACCCGAATTCGCTGCAATAATAACAGGCCATGGCAAGACTAGGTCCTACCTCCATAGATATAAAATAATTTAAGATTCAACGTGTACTCGTAATACAGGCCAACAAACAGTCAACCATTTAATTTACGAATGTCCAAACATAAGACAGCAGCGGCAAATGCTAATATCAGCAATAAGGAAGAAAGGAGGCAACTGGCCAGTAACTACTCATCAACTTGCAACAGCCCACCTGAAAGCTTTCCAGCGTTTTATCCAAGCAATAGACTTATAAATCCATCACTTATGTAACATAATGGGATATAATTAACACAGAGTCTGGGTATCAGATACGAAGTGTAAAGTGTAATATTAGTTACAATTTATGCATCAAACACTATAGGATTAAATGTAACATAAACATAAAAATAGACTTAAATTTAGATTAGGCATTAAGCTAAAGGTAGGCTAACTGTAGATAGCGTTATTAATCTCAATTTCTTTTCTTGTGTAACAAACTGAACTTAATTGTAAAATCTCAATTGTAAAATTATTGCAAACAATGCATGTATTATTACTCCGTATTGGAGCAGGCTGATAATAAATAATTATTTAAAAATAAATAAATAAATAAAAATAAATAAATAAATGAATAATAAAAAATAAAAAACTCATCCGGAGAGGCCCTCCATGTTCTTGTCTGGTCAAAAAAGTTTGTCTGTGAGTCAAAGATAATCCCTCTCTCGACAGGTCGCGGTCCGGGCGACGTGGGGCTGGTAAAAAGGATATAGACCTTCTTTTAATATACTATTAGGCTATAATAGAAGGCATATACACAACAAGCGTCTAGGAATATACTTTTTCCTAACTAGAGAAATTAATATAAAGAAGATAAATCTGCTGTTATTCACTCATAGTTATAACTTTCTATACTTTCAGCATGTGAAATTCAACTATATCCTTTAATTTTTAGGTAGATTTCGAAGAAAAATCTACCTATTGCAATGGATACCATGTCATGATTTTCGAAAAATTCTTTCATATCTTTACGTTTCATGCTCCCCTAAGTACGAAACCACCGCCCGTTCAAAAAAAAAAAGTGATATTTATATATATATTTATATATACATATACTCGTATATCTTTACACGCTAGCGGCCGTAATTTTGAAGATATTTGAACAAAATTTTTTTATGTCATTTCTAGGCCCAATAGTTTGGACAAGTTCGTTAATGAGCAAATTTGGCTCAAGGGGGTGGTCGGGGGAGGGGGTTGAAATTTTAAAAAATGTATATCTCTGCCCCTATGAAGTATAGAGGGAAACTTTGTTTGAATAAATTAGAGTACTCCCTATGGAGTTCACAGTGAAACCAACGATTCGGGGTTCAAGTGAGGGTGGGGGTGGGGGATGAAAATTCGAAACTTTTGAAACCACGTCTTGTGGGGTATCGTTGAAAAGCTCTTGATGAGTACTCTACAAATCAATAAATAGTTTCTTGATAGCTTTCATCTGACGCGAGATTTTAATGTTTGAAAATAATAACACTTAAAAGAATTACAGTATTATAATATAATTTTGTCTTGCTAATTTTATTCATTGCTGATCTTGCGCACGGCCTCCCAGAATATTATATTCTATTCTTGTTGTTAAAACAAATGATTGTAGGCTCTTCCTCTTTACTGCAGGTTTGCCATGCCAAGGCTAAAAAAGAAGAGTGCTGCGCAGCGATAATAAAATTAATCCAAAAGCACTTCGAAATCTACCTCAGCCTGTAGGCCTGCCTAAAGGGATTTTTTTAGAATAATCGCTCATTTTGTAGGGAGTGTATATCCAGTTGCCTTAGCCTCGTGCAAAGTTGTGTTGTTCGCCTTGCAAGACTGAGTTGTACACACGTGGTAGGCTCATAGCTACCCTTCAGATAATATTTGATAAAAAAAGTATTTTGAATAAGAAGTTAGTATTTAGTTTAAACCTCACGTGTAGGCCTCTCATAATTTACAAAAGTGTTGAAATCATTTTCTATAAATCGTGTAAAATTAAAATTTCTTAATGTGAAATGGGAAATCAGTGACATACAGTACTCAAACGATATCGAGCCAGAATCTAATTTTTAAAAAACGATTATTCCTTTTAGATTTATGCTTTTCACTGACACGGATATTTTATTGGATATTTGAATAATTGAATTAAAGGAACCTCAAAATGTGTATTCATGCTGTAAACACTACATAGAATTTGAGGATCGAACTCTGTCCTTCCTTCAATGCTTCTTCTATCTATAATACCTACGGTACGAGTAGGGAAATTTAAAAGTAGCCTACGTTGTAGGTTCTTGATATCTCTTCCTACATTTCGTGTTGCTTTAGCAAAAAAAGGTTCGTATCTAGTGTAAAGCAAATATACAAATATGAGTGTTCCTTTTTAGATGTATAGATCATATTTATTTTGTGGGGTGCAGAATCTATTTGAGTTAAGTGCAGCGAATACAAACAGTAGGCCTATTGTACTTTCAATACAGAAAGGTTTCTGTCTGACCTTATGTCTCTGGAAACATGAAATTTACCGTCAGATTGTGTGATAATGGTTTAGAAAGCCTAGCTTATATTTAGCTGAACTCCCAGAGGCGTTGAGACACTCAAATAGAGTTTAATATCTTAAGTGGCTTAACAATACAACATATTGCCAGCTAATAGATTGTGGTGTTCTGAAACCCACATAAACACAGTTCTCTTGTGATGGATCGCCTTTCTTTCTCTCTCGTGTAGATCTTGATGCATATCTTGATAGATACCTTCAGCTGTCATACCACATCCGCAATTTCAAGGTATCTGCTGAATGGGCAGGCTTGCACCCAGTGGTAGTGAATGTGCATATTTATGCTTGATTAATCTGAAGTAATAAAACAGGACCAGTGTTCCCACAAGCATGCCTGCATTCAGTAATTAACTCAGCTAATAATTAGCTGTACTTGAGAGTGTTATGATACTACTTTAACGCTAATGAAGGACCATGACTTTGAGAGGTGAAGGTACGGAAATTCTCTGCGAGCTTTGTTTGATAGTAGGCTTGGTTCATTAGTGCGGCCTCGTGGGGTAGTGGCTACGAGATTCACAGGGTTATTTTTTGTTTTATTTCTTCTTATTGACGAATGGAAGAAACAGACTCAGCACACTGCGAGCGAGGTTTGTTGTGCATTTCCTTTTCATAGAATAAAATGATAGAACCCTAATTATGTCTGTTCACTGACAGGCAGATTAACAAGCACACACAGACATATTTATGATTTTTTTTTTTTAATTCTGGGGCCTCCAAAACATGAACCATAGCTATTATACATAGGCCTATCCGATCTTATTACTCCAATATCATTTGAAGACTTCAAAACTATGTAATCACTGTTATTATTTTTTTATATCTTTATTATTGTTATTATGATTATTATTATTAAATATAAATCTCTGCAATGCAGTTTCCTTACATTTATTAAACAGCGAAGAATAGAAAAGGACAACAAACTTGCGGTATTTTTTTTCTGCAACGATGAATCACATTTCGGTCCTGATTGATACTAAAATTTTAACAATATATTATAAATTGGCAAATAACCGTCTTTATTTAACGTAATGCCGATTTAACGAAAAAAAACTTCCGTCGATCATATGACTCCGTAACATGACCATGATAACTAAATCAAACCTTTTCCATTTAAAGGGGACTGTCCTTTTTTTTTTTTTAGTCTATGCATAACAAGCACAAATCGCTACCTTCTATTTTCATACGTCTGCTGCAAGCGTAATAATTAGTCTCTTGGACTTGTCTTCACATTCCTTCCCCTTTTAATTTCCCTTGTAAATCCATTACTTTAAAGGAAGAAATAAATTACATAGTTACATGGACGTAATGCCATAGAATCTCATTAGAAAACAGATCAAATCACTCACCAATCAATTACAATTAGCACAAATCAATGTAGCTTCCGAATTAATTACTCTGTCACTATCCACTATTTAAAGATAATAAAACCTGTTAATGTTAAGCAAAAACTATCTAACAACGAACAACTTAGGTATAGACATTCCAATCACTCTTAAATAATAACTATATGGCTCAAAACATTGATAGAACACGCAATATGAATTAATATTGCTTCTAAATAATAACAGTTTTTAAATATACTTAGCTACTAAGTGGCAGCTTAAAATAGCTAATGCCAACTTAAAACTTCATTTTTCAAGCAACCAACACTTCAGAACTTACGTCACTATAATTTTATAGTTCTGATGTCATAACTGGATTAAGAAAAAAACCTCTTCTGTGAGAAAACGAATTTGTTCTGCATTTATTGAACGAGGATGAATCAAATAAAAGGAGAAAAACAGTTTCACTTAATAAATCAAACGTATATAACTCTTCAATATAGTCCCTTGATTTTAAAACATTTTTCCGAAGCGGGCTACTGTCATGTATATATATATATATATATATATATATATATATATATATTACTGGTATACTAATATCTGTATCTGTATCTGGTACCCTATGATCCCCAGGTGGGGCGAAGGGGCCTCCAAGTGGAGGTTTCATTACCTATACTAATTTTGATATGCTTATTTTCCGAGAGAGGGTAGAGGGACAGGTGGTAAGCCCATCGCCTCTCAACCCCCCTCTGGAAACTAAGTATTTCTTGGACGTGAAAGGGCCGAGAAATTTTGTCCAGAGGCTCTAATTTAGGCTTGGAGTTCTTTTACGTGCCGTAAATCTACGACACGGGACCCCCAGATTAAAGTCCCTCCCGGAGGACTCCGTGCCCAGGATTTTTACGTCCTGAAAAATCCATCGACCGCGGCCGGGTTTGATCCCGCGCCCTGCGGATCTCGAGGCGGGCACCGCGGCCGACGGTATACTACTATGTTTAATGCTTATTGTCTATTATTATCAAATTTCAAATGGATAACTTATAGTAGACTATATAACTGTAAAAATCGAAAGCTGAATTGAAGAAATTGAAATAACTGATCATGTTCTTATGAAGTACTTATGCAGAATTTACTTTGATAACAGATCTTTATATTGCACAATAAAATTCATATTTTATTTCAATAGCATGAAGCTTAAGACGATCTTGGAAATTAAGATTGTTAACTGTATAATATGCTGCGATAAATGAGGTAATTTTCAATATATCAATAAATCAATATATTGAATACATCACATTTATACACACGAAATTTCTAAATCTGATTGTCTGTTTAAACTTTGTTTAAAATATTACAAAAAGTGTAAAGATATAATATACCCATTCCGTAGTGCACATAATAAACACAAAACAAACAATTGGTATAAATATACACATTTTCTAAAAGAAAAGATAAGTAGGCCTACTACATGCGTCTACAAAACTTTCCCTTAGAATCGCAGTTATATTAAAGTTAAGCCATTATGTAGTTTGTTGTATTTCCTCGGTCATGTAACATTTTTATTGGCATAAAACATATAAACGGGTAACCTTACAAAGTATGCAGTCAGTTACGTTGTAGGCTATACACATACACACACATACAAAAAATTATAATTCTTTCGTCTACGTAGAAACTTCAGTATATGCCATACAAATCTTTACGAGTGAGAATGTTAGTGTTTCATATTTTACGTCTTTATATAAAGGGTTGTTATTTTCATCTAGTTGTTTGTCGTTATATCTTATAAATAAAAATAAACATGATTTAAAAAATACGTTTTATTGAACACAATAATTTATTAATAAAGTACTAAATATTCATTTGTTAAAAATATTAACATTTCGAGTTTATTTTCAACATAGTGATAAATGCTTTACCATCTACTTTTAAGGCACATGATTGCTGCCGTTTGTTATTTTGATGAATTCTTTGGTATGGAAAGAAGTGATTTAGTATGGTCCTTGGTTCTGTCCTTGTTGCTGTAAAGATCCGCGGACGTATCCACTGGCTCCAGCACCTGTAACTTCATACCGGACTTTTGGCTTGAATCCTTCTTCATCAGCCTCATATTCTACAATTTGGAGGCGGCCGTCAGGCAAGAGGACGCGGTAAACACCTCGAGCCCGGTTGTCCTCTCGTGTTTCTGTCTGACTGAATAATTCACTGCCAGAATCAGTATCGTGAACTTGGTATGAAAACTCGTAATGAGCTGGTTCCTGAAAAAGAAAGAACGTGTAAGCCTAATAAGTTCAAGGTTTTTGAATAGCCTATCATTTTTCAGCCTTTAGTGGTTAGATAATGTTATAAATATCACATCCTGGGATTATACAATTGTACAGAAATCATAATGCTTTAAATGGATGTGTATAACAAAATATTACATGTAATTTCAATATTTTAATGTATTAAATTGTATATAATATATAACATATATCACGCACACATTTAGGCTACACATACTTATCTATATTTTGTATTATATTATATAAATTGTATTGTATGTATATATCCATAGGTTTTTTTCTGACAGAAACTATATATGTATAAATGTATATATGACTGTATGTATAATGTAGGATGTATATAATCTTTATCGGAACAAGCCTGTGTTTGGTTATGTATAAAATATAATACACGGACTCATCAGTTCAAGGAAAAGTCATTAGTAATGAGAATGTATCACTTAAATTTAAAATTCCGATTTGATAACTAACTTGTTAAAATAAGATTTAAAAATTTCTTACATGGCGAATTATTTTTTATAGAATACGGACATTTTACTTACAAACAAGTAGTTCTTGGTACCAGAACCAAATCCTGAAGAAACGTATCCTCCACTTGCAGCACCATATTGTGTAGTAGCAGAACTAGCAGCATCAATTCGTCCACCAGCTTGATTAACCCCATATGAGGAACTACCGAATCTGTTAGAAGCTGTCGAACTAGCACCTTGAAAACCATTTGTTTGGGTGGAAGCACCAAAACCAGAAGTTGACGTACTGTATTGTGTCCTGTGACCACCAGTTCCAGAAGATTTTTTTGCAGCTTCAAACTGGGAGGAAACCGATGTACCGAATCTATTTAACGCACCTGGGACAATGAATTCGGAACCAGCGTTCCCTACTTGAGAGCTTTTACTTCCAAAATGTACATTTTGGCTTTCGAATTGGGACTCAGGTGTTCCATATTGAGAAGAAACTGAGCTTTTTGTACCAAATGTACTAGATGCTGCTTGAACCCTGTGTTGCAATACATCACTTGCTGCGTGAGAACTTTTACCTCCATAATATGAATTTTGACTTCCGGAGACAGGAACTTCGTACTGAGAAGAAGTTGAGCTGGAAGTTCCAATTCCCGATTTAGTGCCACTGATATTATGTTGGCTGGTAGCTGTGCTGGCAACACCAATATTTGATGTTTGACTCCCGAATTGTGATCTGTTATTTCCAAATCTAGCACCTAAAATGGGTGCTCCATACTGAGAGGAATATGAATTAGTAGCCCCAGTGGCTCCGTTTTGAATGCCGGTGAATCTGGAACCACTAAATTGCGTTGTCTGGCTTCCATAACCTGTAGCAGGGGCACCATACTGAGAAGTTAAACTTGACCTTCCAAATCCAATATTACCAGTAGCTGTGTTGTATTGGCTGGCTCCTGAATGTTGTGAAATCTGTCCTAGGTTTTGAGAACTTTGACTTTTAAACGCAGAGGGAGATGAAGATTCTCCATATAGAGAAGAAGCTGTAGTGGAAACACCAAACCCTGTATTGGTATTAGTAGCAATGTGTTGATCTGACGTCTGCCCTCGTGTTTGTGAACTTTGACCACCAAAATGAGCATTGGATGAGGATATTCCATACTGAGAAGCTGTATTAGCAACACCAGTCCCTGTGGTAACATGTTGTTGTGGAGTCTGTAAACTTTCGCTTCCAGTTTGAACAATAGGCAAGGACGAACCATAGTGAGAAGAAAATGACCTAGCACTGCCAAAACCAACTTTTGAAGCAGCAGAATTGTACTTATTAGCAGTCGCACTGGTACTTCCAGGGCCAGTTGGACTACTGAACTGGTTGGAAATTTTGCTTCCGACTGGAAACTGAGACTTTTTACCTCCTAACCGTACAGTGGATGATGGGGTACCATACTCATAACCATGTGATCCAGAAGTATAGATTTGGTTAGAAATCGTTCCAAGCTGAGTATTATAACCTCCAATTTGTGATATTGGACTTCCAAATTGTGAGCTTTGACTTCCAAAACGAGCACCAGAGCCAAGCGCTCCAGAATTAGAATAAATAGAACTTAAAGAGCCACTTTCAGCTGGAATATTTCCAAGTTGAGAATTTTGCCTCTCTAACTCTGAAGAATGACTTGCAAATTGTGAAGTACGGCTTCCTACCCTATCTGCTGATGTGGCACCTCCATAAGCAGAAGTTGTGGAGAGACCAAATCCTGATTTAGAACCAGAATCAGTGTGTTGGTTAGAAGATGTGCTTGCCTTTACAAACTGACTAGAACCAGTTGATCCAATATGGCTTCCCTGGAAATTTAATAATCCAAACGAGGAATCAAATTGATTTGAGTGGGCTTTATCTTCGCTAAATCTGCTTGAATCATCAACCGGGGCTCCATACTGACTTGATAAATTGTTAGAATCAGAAATTTGACTAGCTGACGAAACAGCACTGACGCCACCGAAAGTATCTGAAGCAGCGGATGCGCCATACTGACTAACAGGAACTAAGGCATTACTATTTGTATCAAAATAACTATGCTGAGTAGAAGGAGCACTAGAGGCTCCAATTCTACTATATGAGGAATCTACGGTGACTGACTGTGAGTTACCATTGGGTGCTACGAACGCATTTGAAGGAACGCCATACCTATTGTCAGGAGTTCCCTGAGATATCTGAGCTCTATGCGTACTGACTGGGACTCCATATTCGCCAGGAGGTCTTGGTCTATCGAAGTCTGCAGGTGTACCATAATGGTTAGTTGGTTTAACTCCGGGTTTCACTGCTGGTAAGTACGACCGATCTGGTGCTGGTGGTTCAGCTGACGTTATGGAAAGCGTCAGAGCAAGTATCACTCCAATTACCTATAATTGAAAACACATAACATAAAACACTTTGTTATTACATTATGTTAACGGGAATAACTTTCAAAAGTATTTTAAGTTTTTTTTTCTAAAATTGTAATAATAGAATTTTGCCATAATGGAATTTAAATACTGTATTCAAATATGATTAAAAAATCATGGCGAGCTGTTGATAAAAATATTTTCTATGAGTAATTTCTTGCATAGATGTGAAAGTGTGTGCACCATTATAAAAATGACGAATACCTAAGTTGTTCAAACTACAAATTAATTGTATTAATTGAAATTATTTTAAGTATTATTGAAACATTATTGTTTGAATAAAGTAAATGATCCTGCCTCGAAATAATTAAATTCTTGCTAATAAAACGTTCTTCTTTCTTTACCTTAGTTTTACATTTCCCTTTTAGGGGCCTTTTATACTGCACACGCTTTACAGGGCCGTGACCCGTCAGGAGAGGGATTATCTATTGGATCACATATATACCTGGAGGTCACACAAGGACATGGAGGGCCTCGGATGAGTGATAAGCCCAATGCCGGGGCCGCACAAACACATAGGACAATACACACCATTCATATGCACATTTACTCTGAACAAGGTGAGGATGGGATGAAATTGGTAAGGACGAACATACGATATCCGGGGACTATAAGGGCCTGACGTTATTCAACATTTTCCTCGCATTTCAGGAAAACCCCGGAAAAACCTACCTAGGTAACTTGTCGCGACCAGGATTCGAATCCGGGCTCGCTGCGTGAGAGGAGCGAGCGCATCCCCTGCGTCACAGCGATGGACCGCTATTAATACTGACATCGTAATTTCGGTGTTTCATTTCAAAGCTATAACTATTTTATTTAGACAGCAGGCAAAGCAAAGCCCACAAAACCACTTATAGGCAGATGTAGGCTACATAATATTTCCAGCTCCCCAAAGTATATCATCTTCATGAAAATTTCAAAATAAATATATTTTCTAATGTCCATCCATGCTAAAAAAAATTGACACAAACTACATGCAATATGTATACTCAATCTTCTTCTGTTTAGGTTTTTAGAGCATGCGAGAGCGTGGAAGCCTACGAAATATGGTTGCAAAATAACAATTTAGCTAGACGGAAGGTAAGGACTGAAAAATTGTTGGAAAAAATAAAATAATTATTTCAAACATTAAATTGCAAATTTCGAAGTTTAAAAGCACTAAAAACATATCTCTTAAACTCTTAAAAAATCTTACAGGCTATATTTCTGAAACTAGAAAAAAAGTATCCTATAACTTATAATGAAATCCATTGTACTAGCATATATGACATATATTAGCATATATTTTATTACTACTGAATTTTCCAGTTTTTCTTTTGCTAGAAGGCACGTGTCTTACCTTAGCCATCCTTGTGGCTGCCGTGTTGGTAGGCGTTTGGCAGTAAATGAATAATGCGACACCGAGTACATGTTCTTTTATACTTTATCAAGCGAAGATGTCACGACCCTGCTAGTCGGGAGTGTTTGTAGTGTCTCTAGCTAAATTAGAATATATGCCTAAATGATGGGCTGTGGTTATTTACCTTTGTGAGTGTGTATTTAGGTATGCTAGATGACTGGTTAGGCTGCTGATCCGGTTTTGCATCATCTCATAGAGATGCTACATCCCACCTCCCTAAGGCAAGTCATTTATCGCATGGTTGTAGTTCTACTATATGCCCTTGGTCTTCGAGTCTTCAAACCGGCTAAGGCCATAACCTGAAGACTCATTCTTAAGATTATGTAATGTTACGTTAGCAATGATCTAATTCTCACACGCAATAGGGCGTTTTTGTTGTCTCCTAGAAGAGTTTAATTTTATACTGTATTTTGCATTGCAAAGTGATGACTCCGAGAACTGTATATGTAACCCTACAGGTTGACAACAAAACTACTTCATTATTAAATATTTATTGTTATTAATAATATACAGTCCTGTTTCTATTTCTCTTTTAGGTATTTGAATACATACAAAATTGGTTTGATGAGAAACATTCATAATTTTCGTTCCATTGTATTGGAATGTTATAATTAATTTTCTAAAAAATATATGAAATTGTGTTTTCTACTAAGTTACGCTCCCTTAAATACCTAATATAGGCCTACCATGCTTGTTGAGTGAGGAGCGAGTCCTTCTAACTTGGAAAATGATTGAGCAAACTTTATTTCCTAATTTAATTGTTCGTTATATTCTATGACATTGATGATATACCGAGTAAATAATGTGAGTTCAGGACTGCATGTCAAAATACAGTTACATATAAAAGCGACTTTCTCACAAGCACTCAAGTTTCAGCAAAGTTAGTATAATTTTTTACTCGACCATACTCTGGTACACTTATTATATGTGATGTAACAGTATCTTAATGAGATCCATTAAAGTATACTTTTTCATTAAAACACTGGCGCGATATCGATTAATATCGAACACGGAACGATCTTGAAACCTTCAGAACAGCAAGTGAAACTGCATAATAAACAATCCATATTAAAAAGATCAATTATGTTCGTGTTAATTGTAAGATTATTAAAAATTGAGTTAATTTGATATTGTAAAAGTTCGGTGGTTTCAAGTTAAAACGACCATTAACAAGCTCCGACTTTACTGCACGCCATCAGCTGCCATTTATTGCAAAGTATGAGAACGATGAGGACTTTTAACATTTGACTGTCGGCGTCAGCCTCACCCGTTTATTTGATAAATAAAAAATGTCAAAACTTAAACATTTAATTGTGATAAACACAAACAGTCGTAACTTATGCAACTGGCCTATAATGTTAAGAAGTCACTCGTATGAAAATTATGAAATTCGCTTCGTTTCGCTTAATAAATGCTATTATAGGCTCGTTACATAATATATTCTTTAGGCCTATACTTTATTGCTCTCTTATATTATGTTCTAGTTTTATTAGTAGCCCTATTTAATTGACTAATGCCCGGTTTCTACAAACTAGTGAATTACCTATGGGTAAATTATCCATGGACAAATTAGTTCCATTTAACCTACAATGATATAATGAGCAAGGCCTTGGAGTTGTACAGTTAATTTAATTCAGAAGGCTTTGATTCTCATTGTTTAAATATTACTATTGATCCTATGAAAGGTTAAATTTTATCCAGCCATCCATGAAAGGATAAATTAACCCGAAGATTTACCCTTGGAAAGATCTAGCCGAGTTTGTAGGAACATTTTTTCTGTCATTTTCATATTTACCCATAGGACATTTATCTAGAAACTCGCCACAAGTGTAAGTGATTGCTATCTTTGAATTATTTCTGTTTGTGTGGTGTTATTTTTGTGTAAATTCTGTCCATTGGATAATTTACCCATAGGTAATTCGCGAGTTTATAGAAACCGGCCATAAGAAGTGCAAAAGAAAACAATAACATATTAATTCACAGAAGAAGTACAAGAGTTTTGATGAAATTTCGATAATAGCCTATTCAATAATTAGTAACTTAATTAAATATTAGATCTGAAATCGTAACAAAATCAGACTTGCAATATTAAGTAAGCTATAGGTCTATAAGAAAGGACGTGGACACATGAGATAATGTGTGACTTTTTTCTTCTTTTTCATTCAGTATTACCCATGCTTTTATGGTGTTGAGACTTACCCGCGCATTGAAGTACTACAGTATATTGTAACTGTATCCTTGCTGTAAAGAGAAGCTTTGATCTTATCTCTTTATTACTCATGTAACGGAAACTAATTTGTGACTTTAATATTTACCCATGCTTCGGTTCCATTCATAAATTGCAGGCAATCGTGATTGCCGGCTTTTAAGAGGCGGCTTCTCGTTTTAAACGTAACTGCAGAGACTTAACACAACATCGACTTCACTTTTATGAATGATCGCACCCTATTGGGATACTCATAACTGTTTTCTAATGTAAAAATGAAACAGCCGGAAATTTTTTTATTGATCCTCACTTATGCTTATTTATCCTTCGTCTAATGATGTAAAAATTGTCTGTCATTGTGTAATTAAAATATACTTTCAATGTCTGGTTTAAATTTTTACGTATATCCATGTTAATATAATTAAAATTACACGAAATTTATTGCGTTTAGTATAAAATGCAATGTAGTAAAATTGCATACGGTTATCACATTCAAGGTATACAAAGCATCACATTCGTAAAGTTAGGCTACCGGGTGACAATAACTGAATATTTATATAAGCAATCAAGTAAAATCGTTAGTAGGCTCTAAGCTTAGTATGAATATGGACAATTTTAGAAGAAAAGCTAGTATCAATGAATGACAGTCGTAACAAGAGAAAAAATCTTTACATTTTACATATAATAATAGTCTATTAATCTCTCTCTCTCCTTTTGTATAGACTAATATTTTAGTTGACGAATTGATACGCCAGTAGTTGTGAAAAAATTAACGTTAATTACGATCATTGAACGCAGCATTTTCTGTGTTGGTGTTTCACAAAGCGTAATTCAATTATTTTTTAAGCCTTAATTAAAACTTAATAAGGATTTTTTTGGTTTAATCTTTTTATAATGGATCTCAATATCCATACAATATGAGAAGATAAAGTTTTTTTAAAAAATTATTTATTTAAGGTAGCTTTTTAACTGCCAGGGTCACCAGCGACCACACTAATTAATACATTTATATTGAACAAGTGCCACAAGAAGTGAAGTATGAAGAAAAACATATATGCAACTTGAAATTTAGTAAGAAGAACAACATATTAAACATAAAAAGGACTTGAAGTAATTTAGCTACTATTGACAAACTATGAATTGATTTGACATTATATGAATGATTTTAACTGATAAAGGTTTATTATAAATGTCTTACCGTAAATTATGTAAAAGATAATTAATTATTCAAATATGGGCCTTTCAACAACGTCAAAATAACAACAATAGTGACGATGATAAAAATTTGAGTCACATTTCTTACGGCTGTCATCGGACTGAAAGAAACTGCTGGCTGGGCCTAGGTCGAGAGCATTTATGTGTGCAAGAATGCGATAGTCCTATGACTGTATACTTTACATGGACTCACGGGAACCAAATCCCAGTACACTGGTGTACTGCTTACACACCTGTCGTAAAATAATTATAGCAAGCAAATATATGGTTGTCCAAGCATATCGTCATCACCCGAGAGTTTGAGATTCAAAAGCAAAAGTGCAAATGAAAAGTAGCCTACCTGTAGACTCTAGCAAACCGTTTTAACTAGGCATGAAAAAACTTGCTTTGGTAATATAATATTTCTTATTTTGAAATGGTTTAAAATAAGATAATTTTTTCCCTCGCCTAAATGGCAAGGTTTAAAGATTTGATGAACATATCATCAATTTCATAAAAGATACAGATTGATTTCTTTTTCTGTTGAAACTGCTGCATGAGATTTATATACCCTATACTTTAAAATTTAAAGTATTACGATCTATTATTCCAAATATTTTTCACACGGTCTAAATATCATTAACTTGTTAAATAGAGATGTTGTGCTCTAGAAGATGTGAACAAATATATATTTTACAGACAGAACGCTGTATAGGCCTATAGCGGTAGATCCACAGTAAAGTAAACTGATCCCTGTCCAAGCTATTGGAAGCCCTTACTGCTCCAGGTGTTTGAGGCTCACATATTTTTAGACATTCGGGATGAAGATGGTAAGGTTGTCAGTTTTACGCACCGGCCGCCTTCACCCCAAGATTGCTCCCAGTTCTCATTTCTGTTAAAGCCTTAGTTGACCCCGGGGCCATAGTGCCATCAGAAGGATTATGCCAATTGAACATTTCCAACGAACTCATCTGGGATCGAATCTGCGGCATGGTTTATAAAACTTGTATTATATTATATTATATTATATTCATATGTCTGTTTGTTTATGAGATAATAAATCTTCATGGATTATGAGAGTAAATACTAGCCCCATGGACAAGTTTTTTTTTTTAACTTTAGAGATATTTTGAACACGATATGTCATTTGAGCTTATTCTAATTAATAAGATATAGCCTGCACTAATTAACAAAGAAGTCAATTTGCACCTTCTATAGCATTGATATGTTCATCAAATCTTTACATCTTACCATTTAGGCGAGGTAAAAAAAAAGATTCTCTTACTTTAACAGTAAGTAAATCCTAATCCAGATGTTGCCTCCACCAGGTTTTTACCCTGTGACCGCTTAATTATGAGTGCGAGATGTTATTTCTTCGGCCACCTCTCACTAAATTTCATTCAGGTGAAGAATGTACCTGCCAGAAATAGCATGTAAGTTACGCCTAAATATTATATAAACAGCTATGAAATTTTTTATCGCTAAATTTGAAAACATTTTGCTAATCTTAATTGGCCCGTAGATTAAAGAAAAGGTTTGCGATTTTAATAAGGGAACTTGCTATTTCATATAGCTGAAGTTAAAAATCACCATGGGGTAAGTATTCAGTGTAATTATTAATTTCTAGAAATATATAAATACCGTATTTATTTAATAGAAGTCGACAAAGGATTTAAAATTCTATTCTGAAAATACGATCTATTCAATGGATACCCGTTTGTGGGGAAAATACATAATTTACTTTTCTGATGCCCATTATATTACAGATAAGTCTTACATATGTTTTTATAAACTATATCTATATATATATGTAGTGTATACATATACAGTGTGTATATACAGCATACACATCCCCGGCCTGATCCCCGGTAAGTTATATCCAGGATCTTTTTAGTTATTGAGGTACACTCAACCACGCAAGGACAGCTCTGTCAGAACACAAAAATTAACGGTTATTGGTATCGGCATGCTGACTACATGATCCCAATTCTGCCGTCGGCCAATATTGAAGGATAGTGATAGATGACACAGCAGATAGATGACCAGGAATCGAACCCAAGCCCGCTGCGTGATGAGAGTGAACGTATCCCCTACGCCATAGTGGTGGACTTATTAATAAATTTAATAATTTTAATTATTAATACTCATACATGTACGCCTTCCTTAAAGGTGTCCTGAAGATGTTACAAGAGTGGCGGAATTCTTAGGCATTAATAGTCTGATGATATCAATTTTATATGTTATCATCGAGCTCAACAGTACAGTAAAAAGCATTTTATCGTTATACATTATGTTATACAAACTGGCAATTCATTATGTTGTAAGTCTCCTACACTGTATGATGAGCATCATTCATTCACCACCTAAGCGACGTGTCTCTCTTTTCTCCTATGAGCATTTTTCAAAAGCCTCCTGGGTCACTACTAAATAGTAATATACTGACCATACACCTACAATAGAAAACAGTAAAATAATTAGGAGTTTGCGTAAGTATATAAAATTCTTATTCAGTTGTACACTTTTGTTGTCAGTGCAAACCCATGTTGACTTGTCTACTTTTACACCCACGAATTGGTTTTCAGGTGGACATTAATCTTGTTCAGGTTATGAACTATCTCTTATGAGATCTGCTGTAGATAAGGAGCAATGTCGTAACATGGAGCGTATATTCATTTCGTTGACATGTTGTAGGGAGAAGTGATGACAGAGTAATCCTCCTTATGCATTACAATACAGCGTGAGCGAGATAGGAGGAGTGACAGAGGAGTGTTGTTACACCAAAGTGATTTCATTCTCAGCGTGAAAGTCTATTTAACCTTCTCTGCTATTTCTCTTACGATAATATTAATGTCTCTATGTTCTATACGTGACTTGGCCATTTAAATTTATTTAAGACATTCTAATGTCAACTAATAATTTGATGGGATCTATACACAAGAAAATTGTAAAATAAATTCTATAAAAATATTCGCAACACTTTAATGTATGCATTATTATTATTACATCTAGGAGCAATAATTACAGACACAAATAATATTAAGGCAGAAGTTAAGTGTAGACTCAAATCAGAAAATGCTTACTCAGTTCAGAAACTCTTATCTTCTCGTCTTTTGTCCAGAAATCTAAAAATAAAGATTTTTAAGACTATTATCCTGCCGGTTGTATTATATGAATGTGAGACACGGTCGCTATCTCTTCGGGAAGGACATAATCTGAGAGTGTTCGAAAACAGGGTGCTTAGAAAAATATTTGGGTCTAAGAGAGATGAAAATGGGGACTGGAGAAAACTGCATAAGGACGAGCTTCATGACCTGTACTCTTCACCGGATATAATAATAATAATAATAATAATAATAGTTTATTATTAAGGGTAGGTATTATTATTAAGGGTATTAATAGTAAGGGTAATTAAATCACGGAGGATTAAATGGATTGGACACGTTGCGCGCATGGGGGAGGAAAGACATATCTCAAAAGTATTGACTGGAAGACCTGAAGGGAAAAGACACTTGGAAGACCTAGACGGAGGTGGGAGGACAATATTAGAAGGGATTTAAGGGAAGTAGGATTTGCGAGGGATGATTGGATTGAGTTAGCACAGAATAGAATTGAATGGCGGGCTCAGGTAAGCACGGCAATGAACCTTCGGGTTCTATAAAATAAATAATATTCCTTTAGCTTGCTGAGGAATTGTCTATTGCCATTGAGTAAGTAAGTATTATTACCTCTAGCCTAGGCATGTTATGTTCAAAATGTCCATATTAGATTGCAAAGAACCAATTCCTATCTGTAGTTTAATTCATGGGTAAATTGAAATGCCAGTGTTTAATTACCGTACAGATTTGAGTGTTTATGGTTTGGTTATCTTCACCGCAGGAAATGGTTGGTCTAAAAGGGAACATAATTGTAACAATTTTATAATATTTCAATTTATTTTTTAAAGTCATATATTATTAATTTGAATATTAGTAATAGTAATTGTTAGGCCTACAACCAAAACTAACTTAGGAGGTCCGCCGTGGCGTATTTCTTTGAGACACTGGAAGGTCGCTACTCGCTATAGATTCCCCATGAGGTCACAGATTTTTAAATTTGCATAATCTTTCTGCTGGCATTATGTCTCTTCATTCGACTCAAAATCTAAAAAAAATGAGTACTGGAAACATTCCTGGAGGGTAAAGGCGGCTGATGCGTAAGGCTGACAAAACTTACCAACTTCATGTTCTGAATGTCTCAAAATCTTGGAGCCTAAGCCTCCTAGAACCCTAAAGGCTCTCACGCCTGTATAAGAAACACATAATTAAAGAAACCATCATTATTACAATTTTTTTTCTCTCTGTAGTCATTTTTTATATTCACTGTAATTCTAGACTGGTTGAGTAGAGAAGGACTTACCGGCCTTAAAACTGCCAACTAAAATAATTCTTCAAATAAATAGAAATAAAAATGATTTTTTGATTAAAGAATTCTATTTTAGTATGGATGTTTTCAGTTATAACGTGCCAAAATATATTCAGTATTTTTTCGAAACTAAGTAGGCCTAATATTCAATGTATAATAAATAATCTTTGGAATTTTAAAATCAATTTTCATATGAAAATCACTTTATGTTTAATTATCTTCACGATTTCAGCCGGATAACTTAGCTGCGATAAGTAATGCATGCTATTTTGAATCTATGTGACTGCGGCTTCGAGTCCCTTCTCGGGCATGGGGATTCATGTACCGGTACATTAAAATAGCTAAACTTAAAGGTAAACAGTATTGAAAAAATAAACAGGAAAACGCTTAAGGTAAATTGGTCTTTGGCCGAATAATATGAGCAGGGGCAAAATATTATTTCACCCTTCGCTGTGTACCGTAATTACCAAAAAAGCACATGTTCTCAACCAGTTTATGCAAATTTAAAACGAGATAATTGTTGACTACATTGACCACCACAATGAGTAATGTTTATTTATCCTGTTGTTATTCCCATACAAGTTTTCAGAATTTAATTTAATTTTTTAAAATTGAAACCCCTGAGTATAAGCTTAGCTTAAATTTAAAACTGAGGGGTATGCGTTATTTGGCTTCATTTATAAATGGCAGGATTACTGCATAGTGCCAGCTTTCTAAGTTTTGGTCCTTAATGAAGACTTCATTTTTACCCCAGCCACTCGCTTTCAAATTCAAATAACTTTTCAATTTTTCTGGAACACGAGTGCACCTGTTGCAGATCTTTCCCATGCATAAGAAAAATACTAGACAGGTGTTAGACAACCACTGGAGGTAATCTTCTTGACTATTCAAAGTATTTACAGTAATTTAATGTATCTAGCGAAACCGTCTTAAGGAATGATGTAATTGTCCTCCGACAAATTAATTGCTTTGATGTTTCATCATAAGCAATCATAATTAAGACTTGCAATTTGTCGTTACAATTCTGTGTTTTTTGTTTGTAGCAGGTTGAATGCAGCAGTTATAAATGTACATCAGTTAAATTGTATTGACCCTTGTCTTCTCAATTCGTCATAATGTCGAGGTATATTTCCTCTTAATGGGTGTTAATATGTTGTTGACCGAATGCCATTTATTTCTTTCTGTACCATTTAATACAATCAGCATGATGCTCAGTGGATGAATAATTCGCCTCTGGTAGAAATGATTCATCAACTGTCCTATGAGTTGCAAGTGAGGCTTTATGTATAATGCCTTCTTATGAAGCTGTCATATATGGCAACTGAAGATCATCCATTAAATTGCTGAATTTTAATAACGAAAGTTGAAAGGAATGCAGAGTATCCATTCAAGCAAACATTCTTATATGACGCGAGCTGAATTTTCTTTCTGCAGTCAGCAATAAGTCTTCAGGGACAAACGAAATTTAAAAAAATCTTGCTTACAACATAAATAGACGAGTTCCTTAAACATTCACAGGTTACTTGTCCAGTCAGGTAGTTCGGAGCTACAGCCGCAAAGCCAAGGGAATCCTGCAGAGTTGAGCATCCCATGTCGCTCTCACTTCTGAATCATTGATGTTATTTACTTAATTTTAGTTGTTTTAGATCCTCTATCTTATTCATATCCGTTAATTTAAGATCAAGCCTTTTGAAAGCATATAAAGGCGTACTATAAAACATAGAAACGAATTCAATGTTTATGGTAAAGATTCTGTCCATCAGAAAGTCGTTGAACTTAGTTTATATATATAAATATATATATTCCTTAATTTTATGATACACGGTTTTTAATATAATTGTGCAATACTTCAATGTTTCTAGTATTGTTTATTATTTGTTCCTATCCTCAGACTTTAATATTCATGATCTTAATGTATTTAATTATTTCAGAAGACGGATCTCGGAAAAATATTTCAATGAGAATCTCTAAAGTAATACTTACGAAAATGAAGGGCATTTTTCCAGTCCGTTTTAACTGTAGACTACTTATCTCTGAAGTAATAAAAATGTTCCAATAAATTTATTTTTCATACTGAATCTAAATATTTACATTTCAATTTTAAATTCTATTGCTACAAATTACAATATAATATATATACAAATGTAACTTCGAACGCCACCCGAAGAAGCAAAGCTATTGACAAATTTATTTATAAACTTCTTCATAATTTTACTAAATGTTATGGAGTGTAAGGATTCCACAAGAAACACAATAACTGAAAGAACAATACCACATAAAATTATTAAATTTTCATTGTGATAGCCTATTTGGATAATATTACATTTGTATAAAATGAAATTACTATGATCACGTAGAAATGGGCGTAAATGTAAATGTGTATAATCTGTAAAAATAACAATGAACTTAAAAAAACAATTAACTTAAATCTTAGAAAATTTTGTCCTTGTATAGAACCTTAGATACCAGGAAATTGTTAAGCAGATTTATGTTATTTATTTAGTTTAGAACTCTGCAATTTTGTAAATCACTTGACTGTCATGGACAATATTGCGTTTTAGAAACGCAGTTTTCTTTCCGGATACAGTGTTAGACCTGTTAATTGTTTAATACCTGCAAATACTTTTTATTATATTCCCTGAAGAAATTTACATAAAAATCAACTCACTTAGATGCATAATTTAACATAAATTAAAGAAAACCGTACACATTTAACGATATAGGCTGTTTTAGTTACACATATTTGTAGCTGTATTAGACACTGATGAGTGCGCTAAATATCCTCTTGTAATTTATCTAGCTATGGAAATTCGAATTAATTCACAGTCGTCTTATTTTTCATTCATTCATCTCACTGGAGCAACGGGATATCGTAATTTGTAATTCTCTGGCAAAAATGTTTGAGTTGTACCTTAGTGGATTCAGCGGTTTACAAGCTCATCATCCAGAAGATTGAAGGGGACAAAACAAGTGTAAGGGAGCGTATCATATATTATGTGGAGAAATGCAATTATCGAAACATTTTGAATAGCCGTAATGTGACAAAATTGTAATAAATACAGCTGAGTCACACTTTCCTTGGAGTAATAAATCACGCAAATTAATTTATTATAGGGAGCCATGTGCTTTATACGAACAAATGGAAGATTAGTTGTTTACTAAGTAGAATCTTGGAGCTTACCGGCTTAAATCTTTTGAAGTACCTCTTGTTTTAAACTTTACAAGTTCATCAGTCACTGCCTTGTTTTATTAGAGAAGTGGGAGAATACGCAAATGCATATTTAATAAGAATTTGATGACAGACTCTTCATACCATTAATCACGATTTTCTCACATCTCACAACGCTATAAAACAAACAAAACAAAAGTTACGATACTTTTTAATTTTTATCTCACTTAAAATTAAATTAGTCATGAATAATAACACGCAAAAGGTAAACAAAAAGGGAGGTTTCTGGCGTAGGTTACGTGCATGAAGATGTTAGAAAGATGTATTGACTACTTGATTTAGTTCACGTATATGCAAATAAGTTTGCACTCATCATGATTATATTATATACCTATATTGAAATCCGATTGTGAGACGAAAAAAAAGATTTTTTTCTGGGAACCTACGCAGGAGTGATTTACAAAAATAAACTACTTAAATAAAATAAGACCACTTAATTATTTAATGATATTAAGCCTGAAAAAAAAGTCGACATAATCACTTAATGTAGTAACAGCTGTAAGAAAACTACTACGGTTCCCTCATTTCTAATTAGGATGGAGACATCCACATAGAATACAGCATACTAGTTGCGATGTTAAAAAACAAACATACATCGTGTAATCAAACTGAGAAACTTATTGATCAAATAACATTTATTGATCGAATTAACACGATAACAGATAATCAGATAATTGTACAATGACGTTATATTAACCAATAATCCTGTATTTATCCAGTTAACTGATAATAGAGAGTTTAGTTGTCGGTAAGTAAAGTCTTAGGCGTCGATTTTGTGTCTGATTTCGGTCCCAGAAACTTGTTGAAAGCATTTCGTTGTGTTTTAGTGTGGATGAGAAAGCACGTCAATGTTTTTGAAGCACTGAATGTGATATTATCCATGTAGAGAGGGATGACAAACATAGAGAAGCGTTCAGTACATAGACACAACGATTGAGAATAAACTAAATTTAATTATTCGCGTATGATTTTTCGACGTAAAAATCAGGTAACTAAAAATTATATCCAATTAATTATGTGTCCAAAATAACAGTGAAATATTCTATCTCCTCTGCACTAATTGTCTGTGCGGTGATCAGTTATTTAGTTATTTGCCACAGCTCTACTTAAAACGTTTACACCTCTCCCCTAATTAAATACCATAACCATAACTTTTAGCTAACTGGATGAATGAATAAATAGTGGAATTATAAATATGTGACCTAGTACGTATACATTTTTCACATCAAACTTTTAATACTCTTTTCTTCAGATTCTTAGACTATTTCTGTTTACTTGCTTTTCAAAAGTTAAGATATTCCGTTGTCAAGAAAAGCAATAAACGTGTACAATTGTCAGTTTAATCTTACTGAAGATAGGTAGGCTATATACATATATTTATATATAATATTATATTATGAAAATAAAAGTTATTTGGGAAAGAATCAAACCTGGGTTTTCAGCATATCGAGCTAAAAACCGGATCGATTCCCGCATTTTCTCTGCAGAATATAAATTAAATCTTTCACAAAATTAAAGGCATTTGATTAGAGTATAATAAACTGGTATTATGTAATCAATTTCCTTATTTGACTTCAATAGATTAATAAAGCTTAAGTACCTTCTTTATCTGTAGTATCTAATATCTTATTAATACCAATGTTTAAAGTCACATAAATTATTATTAAATAGTGAATACGAAAATAAATAAAATGCCTTTTTTTAAACCTCTTTCACATGCGATCGGGCTTGTAGGCTCGAACTAATTAAGAATACTAAGCCTCTGCCGATTTATTTGTGAAATGTTTCACCTATTACGAAAGCTGAGAAGAAGAATAAAAATGACTGATTTATAGTTTTCAATACATTTAAGATTTATTGTACTTCTCATAATACATATTTCACAGTCACACGTAGATTTCTCTTTTCGGCAACATTCACACGGATTACAATTCATAACTTACTCATAACTAGATTAACACTTGTCACTGTTATTAAAATAAACAATATAATATATATGGTTATGTAAATTTGTGATTATGTATGACAACACAAAATGGCATATATGAATGTGTTGTGCAAGCAAAACATTATTTGAAACGTCGATGGCACTGATATCAGTGACTTGTTGAGGTATTTTAATAAGGTCCTTCATCGTTCTGCCCATTACCATATCCACCGTTGGCGGTGCCCTCGTACCTGATCATGGGTTTGTAACCATCAGGACTAGCTTTGTACTCTACGATTTGTTTCCGCCCGTCAGGCAGCAGGACGTAGTATGTGCCCTCAGTATCGTCGTCTTGCCGGGTCTCCATATGACCGAAGTCGTTGCCGGACTCGTCGTCTTGAACTTCGTACATGAATTCGTAATTGGCAGGTTCCTGCAAGAAAATTAATTTAAAAAATATTATATTACTGTATATCTACAGTATCAGACGTATCCTTAAAGTCAGAGTTTTAATGCTTGAAAATGCTGGATTATAATATAGCCAGTCTTCTTCCAGGACACAGAAAATACCTGGTTGTATATTAAGAAAATGCTATATGGTAGTCCATGTTCCCAATTCTCATTTTGCAGGAGAGAGCAACATAATTACTTATAAATACCAAACTTCCGGTTTATATTCTTGGAGCAAATGCTGCAAATAGGTTTTCTTAAAAACTACAAGCAATGTTAATTTTTTCATCCTCGGGATGGAATAAAAATTAATGTTCTATGGTCACAGTAGTAGCTTACTACGCTTTACAGGTAGTTAATGTTTATAAACTTCGCTTTCTCAATTTTTAAAAATTTAAAATTCAGTATGATATAATTTCTACAATATCTGAAATTCTGAGACAAAAATATAACCGCTGTGTTCCGAATTTTCTCCTCCGTTAGGTGGTACCAATAAACACAATTTGGTCGAAGTGAAACTTCTGTGTCACTTTTCCGACGGACTGTCAAATATATAATATTTTTCCTTCGTTTCTGATTTCTGGCCAGTTAGTTATAAATATATTACTGAAATACATAATAGCTCTTAAGTGGCAGAGAGTATTAAGGGAAAAATATTTATTGTAAATTAAATTCAGAATAATATGTGTTGTCCTGCTTGAAGTGCCTGTTATGTTTTCAGCTTCGGAAAACAGTTGTTATAGGCTAACACAGTACTTTATTATATAACTTACTGTTGAACTTGATCAATGAAATGCTATTAAAATGAAATTTCTTTATGTTCTATTTTGATTTTATCTTAAAACAGGCTTCCTAAGTGTTACCCCACCCTTTACTATTGGGTAAATCATTATATTTCACTGATTAGCAGAAGAATGTCTATTAAAATAAAAATCCCGGTTCTTGACGTTCATTTCATTTTATTCATGTTGGGAGTATTTTCGTGTCGCCCAGGATTAATTTATCGGTACCTTCGGTTAAGCAAAGTAGAATTCCTGGCACCAATTCTTATATTTCAATATCTTATTCATCATCATTAACATTAAGACACAAGATTTAAGTAATATCCGGTCAGAAAACACGTAAACTGACGATGGCAGACTGCTGATGAAAAATGGAAGTTGAGCTAGAGGATGGGTTTTATTTTAATGAGAAACTGTTAACATTTTCATATAGGGATATACTGAGTAATGAAAAGTTGGGAATAGTTTTGAGAATATTACAGTAAAGTAGCAAATAATCTTTTAGAAACTTGATGCAGTTACAAAGAATGTATTTCTGTTCCGTCTAAGAAATGTATTTTCAGTAGTGATTTTAGTCAATGCATGTAGGTGTTATTAATTATTATTGCAGAGTGCATTTAGTGCGTTATGCTCTTTTACTAAAGAGATCCCGTCAGTTAAGGCGAGTTAAAGGGTCGACAGTTCAGTCGGCGGTGACACAATATAGGCAAATTGAAACGTTTGTGATTTGGTTTTTGTGTTATGCTTTCGAACATTCAATTTTCTGTCTGATGGGCTTAAAGAAAAGAATGAAGAAAATTTAGATTCCGTGGCGTAATTATCACTTCTTAAATTGTAATATTTTAAATAATTTCTAATTTCTAAATCACTTCCTTGGCTTAAGCATTTTAGAACATATTTTATGTAACCAGAAGTTAGTTTGAATATTGTATATTATATTTAATTTATGACCAAAGAGAGTGATGTTATTTCAGTAATATCCGTTAAATTTTAATAAATGTTTTATACGAGCCTTCTCATATTGCAAGATGAAATTATAACTCACACTTTACAGCCTCTTTTAGTTTCTTAACGTCTGCTAAACTTATTCATTCAAACACGTATTTACATCACTATTAAAGTAACAATGGATCGTATTTTAAAAGAAGTTTACAACTCTACGTGTATTGAATGTATGCAGTATATTTTATCTGACTTAACGAGCTTAATTTTTGCCTATTTTGTCTAGCAGAATATTGAAGGAAAATATTCTACTGCCCTAGGGCTATTTAGACCGCCTTATTGTATTGTTAGTACGTGATTCTTGTTCAAGGTCTGATGGGAAATACCATGCAGTTGTTAATGAGACTTGTGATACTCACAGACATGTCGTCCTGCAAGCCATCAGCAGAAACTCCATAAACAGGTGCAGGAGCATCGTATGGTGTACGAGAGGAGTCATAACCTGCAGGGGCAGCGTATCTTGACCCTCCTCTCTGGGCTGGGCCGTAGCGTTGAGCTGGTGCAGACTCCGGTGCAGCATAACCTTGTGCACCAGCACCATTCCTTCCAGAGGCAGCATGGGGCAGAGGGATCTGGTATTGTGTAGGATTGGCTGAGCCATACCGATCAGAAGGAGCAGCGTAGGATGATCCTCCATGTCGTGCTGACGGTGGAGGTGGGGTGTTGTGGATCCCACTGAGAGTTGAGTAACCATTTGCAGATCCTGAAGGAGCCGCATACTGGCTTGGGCCACCGTTGCCGTTACCACGTCCACGAGGTGCATTGTAATGTCCGGAACCCAAATTAGCATTGCCACCATTGTGAGCTGGAGTATTAGGTGCACCATGCTGATTTGGGCTACCGTATTGACCAGCAGGTGAATGTTGGCCAGCAGGTGAATGTTGGCCACCACCGTTTTGCCTGTAGCCTCCTGAAGGATCTGCTTGTTGTCGCCCTATTGAAGGGCCTCCCTGGCGATGGCCAGTTGAAGGCCGTCCCTGAAGATGTGCTCTTTGAGGACCACTTGAAGGGCTAAACTGAGGTTGATTTCGGTTACCACCGCGGCTGCTAGGATTGATAACGTTGCCATACTGTAATGATGGCGGACTGACATCTGAATAGCGGCTTAAAGGAGCGCCTCTTTGACCAAAGAATGGACCACCATTTCCGCCTGGTCCAGCTTGGCGACCTCCAGGAGGGAGATACTGGTTGTTAAACGCTCCACTATCTTGACCAGGTGGGAGGTATGATACATCTGCCACGACACTGGTTAACGCCACTGCAGCTAGGAGGATATGCTAAAAAGAAATAGTGTGATGTATTACTTTATAATGTAATATTAAATATTTTGTATAATTTACTAACTAATATGTTCTTTAGGGCTAGAGAAGTTATTTCGAAATTTACTGAAAATGTTTTGTCTCTGTTGGTCACTACATGAAAATATTAGGAGAAAAATTCCTCTGACACAGGGATTTGAACCCAGGACCTATAGCTATCCGTGCCAATACTCTACCAACCGAGCTGAGCCAGAATTCACTACACAGCGCCTGATGGAACTTTTCTCCTATGACTAATAGCCCTTAATGGTCTACCTCACTGGCAGGCAAGTTATGTCATATAATATTCTCCTATAATATTCTCATGTAATGTTAAACAGAGACAATAATATGTGGTATATGAATGCATATATATCCATCTTGAATGTTAACTGTACAATAACAGTGGAAGGCCTGTCACAAAAATTGCTAATTAGTGTGCCTCACAGTACTGCAAATAACATAACTTGTCAGTCAAAACTTAAGGGCAATTAGTCATAGGAGATAGGTTCCATCTGGCACTGTGAATTAAACTCTGACTTAGCTCAGTTGATAGAGCATTGGAAAAACTTGTGTTTTGAATAGGTCCTGGGTTCAAATCCCAGTCTCAGAGGAATTTTTCCCCTGTAATTAATATTCTCATTAAAAAGAAAACATATCACTATATTTACATCTTGGAACCTCCAGACAT
The DNA here is from genome assembly GCA_964059195.1 of Ectobius pallidus. Classification (NCBI taxonomy): domain Eukaryota; kingdom Metazoa; phylum Arthropoda; class Insecta; order Blattodea; family Ectobiidae; genus Ectobius; species Ectobius pallidus. The sequence continues at coordinate 163,371,048 of CAXKWD010000001.1, read as the reverse complement.
ATTATAAGAACTATCATAAATGGAAACAGTTTATTTCTTTTGCATTTTATGCAGTTTATCAGAATGTGAAACATACATTGAAGACTTATGCTTTATTAACTATGCGGATAAATAGAGAGAAAAATAAAAATGTATTTATAATAGCGAGCTTATTACAGTAGGCCTAAAAGCCTGTTTGATAAATATTATTTCATGTTTGTTTACGCTATACCCTAATATGTAAGGGTACCTTATTAAATATATGTTTGATGGTATAAAGTAGAGATCGATATTGTACATGATAATATAACCCTCAAAGAATATGGAATAAATCAATAATAGTTGTTTACTAGCCCTAGAAACGTATGTAAGGTCAGAGTAAGTAATCCCATTTTCATACATAAAGGGAGACACTGCTTTACTCATTGGCAATTAATATGCACTTTAAAAACGTGGAACTTACCTTATCTCTATATATATAAGAGGCTTTGTCCTGACTGAATGAATGACTGACTGACTTAATAACAGAGAATCAACATAGAGCCTAAACTATAATAGATAGGGATTTGGAATTTTGACAGTACCTTCGTTTCATATTGTAAGTGCTCACTAAGAAAGGATTTTGCAAAATTTTGATTTTAAATGCCAACAATTAAATGTTTTTGAGAATACTTAATCCATTTTTACACAGAATTATCAAATCCAAATCACAGTTTACTTGACAACATATTGATGCCAATGGTCTCAGATGGGGTTGGAAATAAATTCTGTTTAATTTCATCCCCAAAACGGTTTTATGGTAACATGAGAGTGAGAAATTAAATATTCCGCAAAGACAATACAATTTTATGTTACCGGAATTTCTGTTTTTTATTATTTGAATCCCTACCAGGCTTGCTATGTACAAGCGATGGGATGCAAAATTCTACATCCTGTATGAGCCATAAAAAGCTATACCAAGCGTTTTCTGAGGGAATAGTTTGAGTGTGATAAGTCGTTCTTTCTATTTCAAATTCTAAATACCTATATAATTACCTGTAATTTAAAAATCAAAAGTCCTTCATAACATAATTTCCAATTACAAAATAAATTTTGTATATTTTGAAAGCTAAATAAGAATAAATTTACTCCAGCATTCATTGAATGGTGGACTTACCCTTAGCATGTTGTATTCCCTCTTTGGGTTATGACTGTTTGAAGGTAATCCAAGACTGCACTGAATTGAGAGATGCAGACAGGGTTTATATACTTGTCCCCATATTGTTAATAAGAGTACTTGTGTTTTGACCCTGTACCTTTGAAAATAAAAAGCCGCACTTGGAAGAGCATAATCTTGAGGTAACTGAATTGTAGTGTTAGTATTGTATAATAACGGTGCATCTCCTCATTCTTACAACATGAGCCATTCATGGTAACTGATGATCACTTAGAAAATTAATTCTAACTAACCATGTTATTCTTATGAAGGTTACAGATGACACTCGAATGATGTTATACGCATGCTATTTTAAATCGTTAACATTCTTCATAAGGAGAGAAATATCTGTCTAAAAATTTGTCTTTTTAAGTAATTACTGTATGAAATTGATGGTGGAAATATGCATTGTTACTTACCAAAAGGAAAACAATAAAACAATCTCCACGAGAGGGGTAGAATCAATTTATATTTACTATATCCTTTTTGACACTTCTTATTGAGGCACAAATTCATTTTCAATGCGATATAATGTTATGAAATATATCTGGAAATACGTACATACAATTTACATATACAATTTCAAACTTGGAGATGGCCTTAAGTCAGGAAGTTACAAACAATAAAGAATTTTAAAACAAAAAAGCTAAATCTAAGTTATTAATAAACAATTAATTAGGATACACAAGTTTTCTTAGTTATTATACCTAGAGATAGGATGCGACGAGGAAACAATATCATAAAACCAACCAAATTTAACGAGTCATAAATAGTATTACAAGATGCATGGGCCTATCAGCAAAAAGATGAAGTAGTAGGCCATATAGGAGATAGAAGTAAACAAAGTAAAGATAGGTTCAAAAAACTTATGCTAAATTAGACACTAAACAATACTCGAGATAATTCACTTAATGTTCTGTTTTCAGTTATAAAAGCAACCCCTTATTTAAATGTAATTTTTAGGGACAATATCACTACTTATTACAAAACAAATTCTGCTTATCGTAAAAATACATTTTCATTCTAATACGTGTTTAAATGTGTAAATATTTGCTGTTGATGCTTAGTTAAAGTAAACAGTTAAGTGCCGAGTGGGATTTATAGACAAATATGTTTATATACTCGTATTTCCTCAACTATGGCTAAAGATAATATTAGAAGTTAATCATAGGAACCAAAGCACTTAAGGAGACCTGAATATTTTATTTTGTTTCTATTAATAATTATTTTAGTTGTTTACTGTGAGTTCACCTCTAGTATTTAAATTAGTTGTGGGCATATATGGGATGAGAGAGGGGGATAAGAGGAAACTGCCTGTATTGAAGGATGGCAGTTGGACTCAGCATCGCTATTTTTTAAAATTGAGATAATGTATTTTACTTTATTTTTCTGTATGTTTCCTTTTTTATATAATTTCATTTTTAAGGTATATACCGGTATGTCTTAATGACTTTCTTTATATTTGTTTAACATTTGTGAATACAAATGATGTGTATTGCAGAGAGTGCTGTAGAATGTTTACTGCTAATTCTTGTAGTGTACTTGAAAGTTCGTTCTATTAAATGAATACTTTCCTGTAGATTTAGATGCAATCAGCAATATGAAAACTTTATAGAAGCAAGAAAAAGTTTCGTTATCATGTAGGTGTACTGCTATATAGGATAATTATACATTTTCACTTCTCTGTATCGTCTTTATACTAAACTGTGAAGAAAAAATAGATAAAGCAGAGATCATACTTCTTTTGCAACCAAAAAACACTTTACACAAAATGTTGGTTACATCCTTATTCCACGAAGGTCTTCAATTACTTTGATGAAATCAAATTATCATATTGTATTAAGATATGTTTTGTTTTTTTCTTTCAGGTAGGAGAAAATTGCTGTAAAATAGGATTTACTTGAACTTGCTCAAGAGATGCTTAATTATGTAAGTTGTTAATCATACTATTCTTAACATAATTATTTTCAGATATGAAGTCTTTTTTTCCTCAAGTATTGAATCTTATTGGTAATGTAGATGGTAATTTTAGGACAATGAATAAAAGAAACGGATATTTACTATTAACGAATTTATTTTTAAAATTGTTTGCGTTCAACTAAGGAAGTACATTTCTGATAAGTCGAGGCAATGCAACACAACATCTTTGCTTATCCTTTATTTGCTCATTTGCAATTATTTTTATGAAATCTTGTAAATTATACTCAAGCATCTAACATAAGTACCACTGCGGAAATATCATTGAGAAAATGCAAGATCGGTTATACATTAAATGTAAATATTATATTAAAATAATACCGATTTCAAAATAGGCCTATTCAACGCATACTTTGGAAACACGTGTATGTGTTCTATGCGTATGTCACATGTTTCTGTTTGAGAGTGGCATAGGCTATCCCGAAACCCTAGATCTAGAATCATACCTAAACGAAACTTGTATATTCTAGTCACATACAGTGTGCGACAGAAGCATGCTGCCGATTTTTTTTTTAGAGAATACTAGGCCTATAGTTTGGTTTTCGCGATTTTGTAAAACATCTGAACAGTGTTTAATTGGAATATGCCAGGCATTTGCACAACCATGGACATACAGGAATTACGTGGTGATCTAGAATTTTAATTTATGATACTACTCCAACAACTTCGTTTGAAATTTCTATGATTATTATCTTTTAATCAACTCATTATTTTTATCTGAAACGTTTTTACAATGGCAATAACACAAGAGGTTGTGATTTCACGTAGTTTTGAGTAAATCTGTTTAGGAGAAAATTATATCCTTGAGTTGTCTGCATTTTAAGAATTTAGACTTGCCTACGCTTGTCTGTATACAACTTTATTGTCGTTTATTATATAGCTGTAATTACTTTGGAGAGTTAACGAAGAATTCTTTAGGAGCCTACACATTCGAACATTTATTGTTTGTCTTACGAAAGTGTGTCAGTTTTCTTCATATATGTGACACCCCACGCTAGACATGAATTTTTCTTATTCATTACTAGCAGGTGCCCGCGGCTTCGCCAGTGTTTATTAACTCAATCGCTAAATGTTTTAAACAGCAAAATAATTAAAACCTTAACATTTTTTACATAAATTGCCTGAATTGCATAATTTTATTTTTAGTTATTTTGTTAGACGTAGTAAGTAAATAACTAAAACGACTAGAGCGAATCATACGCTGCCATATAGGCCTAGGTACAAAGATTCAAAATGAAATGATTAAAAAGGATTATAGGCTCATGCATCTTGCCCTTACACGCAAATAATTCATAAACAACTTAAACGATTAATATAGGCAAATTAATAAGTTAAAGATACGGCTTCGAGATGCATTAGAATGTGCAGCGGGGAAAAAGTACCTCAGATTCGAGTTCCCTGGCGCCCCCCTCCCCAAAACCAGCATAGTGAGTTCCGTCCAAATCGTTCAATGTTTTCCCCATTTAGACCTACATATATGATCTCCCCTTTCCGTCCATCTATGTAAAAAATTTCCGATCTCTGCGTCCTGTAATGTTACAAACAAATGAAAGAAGCAGAGCGGGCTAACAAAATCGAAGCGATCGATAGTCTGATGAGTTATGTATAAAAATATATTTCAGCGATGCTCTTCTTTCCCATTTGCTATGCCAGCCGTGGATGGCCACCTGCAATTAGTTATTTCACAATTATTGAAATGTATTTAAGGAGCAACATTTGCCTTCTTCACTCCTAAAGACAATTTTCTATTAATATTAAAAGACTCCGTGCGCATTGTATAATAGGCTACATGAAGAACAACTTGATTGTTTGTTGTGTTGTAAAAATAGTGTTCAGTTACATTTTTAAATTCATTTAATGCGCTTTTGTAGGTTTAATATGTAGGTTTTAGTATAATTATACTGGATCATTTTGTTCACCTACATTTGTAGTCAGCTGTCAATAAAAAGATCCCCCACTAAAACTTGTGCTTCGATAGCGCTAAAAGTCACGTTTTCTGCCAGTTTTGCGCTCATAACTCGAGAAAGTCCGACTTGGTGCATTCGAACACACTTAAGTACATCTATGTTAAACATTTCAGATCTTTGGGTGCCGTAGGTTTTGCTGGGCACAGCACACGTACTGGCATTCTTACAAACACTTCCTTACATTATACAGATTTGTGCAACTGTGTCCGTTGATTGTAATGTGTATTTGACGGGCACTAAGGGTCAGATGTTATTACAGATTATTATTGATGTGGAGGTCTAAGTTTGGTACCCGTTCTTTGGATGTTTTTAAAGTAAGGGATTTCTGGAGTGGTGTGCACTCATCCCATGAGGACAAATGAACAGCTATCCGATTAATAGGTAGCGTCTTCATTCAAGAAAAGAATGTTTGCGTGGAGTCGAATTTTACCATCTATCAATGAATTCGTAAGACGGACCTAGGTGACTCGGCGTTCGCATGGTGACTTTCTTACCATGGGTTGTAGCAATCTAATTCGGTTAAGTAACACTTATTTGAAACTACTGTATAGCATTTACAAAGCTTACTTCGCCAAATCTGCTATAGGCCTTCAATTAAATGACACAATGCAATATAATCTACAACAGCAGAAAGATTATTAACAATATTACGTAATATTCTATACGTGACGATTACTTGGAATGTTAATGCTTTTTATTTTGTATTAATTTATTGTTATGTTATGTAGTATATAACCCATTGTAGTGAACTTTATTTTTTAATCCTGAGCGAAAGTAGAAAAGTTATAAAATAATAGATACTTGATGATACAATTTCAATTAATTAACGGTATATTTTAAAATGTAATTTGAACAAAATATATAATGACTGATGAATTCATTCCACCCAGTTCTGTTTCAATTGTAAACGTACTCTTAATAGAATGTTAAAAGTTTCATCGTTGCTTTTTAGCAAATTTATTAATAATTGAAGTAGGCTATAGCCAAATATCTCGTTCATACTTCTAACGAAATCTCTTGCGCAGATTATTTTTTCAGTCCATAGGTCCTTCATTCCTTCTGGATTTGTAAAAATGGATCACATCTTCAGACGGACCTTGGGAAAAGTAGTAAAAGTTAGCAGTATTCACATATCCTTGTACAGAATCGCAAGACACAATTTTACGCTGATTATCCTATAAATACCTCTTCTTTCAATGATGCGACTAAAAGCGCAGTCTATATAACAAACTTAAAAAAAAAAGAACAAATGACTGCAGACGTTTATTGAACTTTCTGCCGTAAAATATATTTTCCGAAATTTATCGAATATTTCCCTCAGATACATCTTTACTCTATGCATGGCCAACAACACATCTTTTTCACTTCACATTCTTATATAGAATAAGAGGCCGTGAAAGAGCGCGAATTCAGTTGTTCATCACGTAAGACAAACTTTCTACAAACAGTGGGTGGCTTGTAACTACCCTCAGAGAATTTTCTCGAAAAAATGTTTCAAATAAAAGTTTTAGCTCTTAGTATAAGCAACCCATGTGCAAAATTTAAAGAAAATCGTTAGAGCCGTTTTCGAGAAAATCGCGAAAAACGAAAATTTCTTCATGTAAAGTACCCTTAAAAATAAGGGAAATTTGTCGCCAATCTACGAATCACATCTTCAGAAGGTACCTGACCCAAATACGAAATTTTGTTTTCATACGATTCTCCGTTTCGGAGCTAGCCTGTTCACAAACTTCCACACGGACAGACAGACACACACACACACACACACTGACACACAGACATGTTTCCAAAAATAGTATTTTTGGATTCAGGGGGCCTTGAAACGTGTATATATGCTAAAAACTCAACTTCGAATTTTAGGGTCGAAAACAATACTTCCTCTACCTATAGTACCTAGCCTATGGTACGGGCAGAGGAAGTAAAAAAGGTGTGTGAAACAGACTGTAATATCGCCCAGGGATATTTTTTTCAGGATAGCTTGTGAGCTTCCTTAACACACCTGTTTTAGTATCGGTACCATGCGTTTACTAAGGAATGCTAGCTACGGGTTTATAACACCCTAAATCAATGCTGAGATTACATTCAGATAATGAATTCTTGTGTGCAGTGGAAAATATACTTATCATTTACTTATCATTTGAGAGATTTAGTAGCAGTTTACATAATTAAGTATTGCTTCACTCTATTAAGCACCCTTAAAAATTATATTTATAACTGTAAGTCTTTTAGTTGCCTTAAGGGCTTTTTATTGTAGTTTTTATTATTGTATTTTATATTTTACATTGGCCACATTTAGCCTACGTTTTATCTACTGGATAGGAAGGGGTACGCCGTAGCGTAGTGATTGAGGCGCTGCACTACGAACCGGCTTCGATCTCCGATGAGGTCGCTGGAGTGTTCCAATTGGCCTAATCCTTTTGGAGGCCTATGGCCCTGGGGTCGACTCACCCTCTAACAGAAATGAGTACCGGAAGCAATCCTGGGGGTAAAGGAGGCAGGTGCGTGAGGCTGACAAACTTACCACCTTCATGTTCCGATTGCCTAAAAATCTGGGAGCCCCAACCTCCTGGAAACCTCTGGGCCTCCATGGCCTATAATAGGGAACACTTTACTTTTTTTACTAGTGGATGGGAATGCCACGCATAAATATTTATCCAAGAGAAATTTACAGTACAGGCCTATGCCTCAAATCTTGAATAATCAATCACTAGCTAACAGTAACGACTGTAAAAGTAAATAAATATATAGGTAATATAAGACATTCCGATAAGAAAATACAGAAATAAACATTCAGGTAACTTCACACATAAACTATTCCAGAATTATAGAAGCTGAAGTGTGCAATTTTATTGATGTTTTACCATAGGTATCCTATCTAAATTAATATATATGGTGTTCATAACTGTCCATTAAGAGTTGCTCCAGTGAAAACTGATGCAACACGTTAATTTAATGACCTAACATAACGTTGCATATCACAGACTTGCTTTCAGTTGGTAATACTGCACACTTGACTGATGTCTGTGACATCGTTTCCCACAGTGCAGATAGTTCGGTGTCAAGGTGCATCTGGCAAACCACAAAGAAATTCTTTTCTCCCTGGTAAAGTTTATAAAATATGTTGCTTGTTAAATTACAGTGGTCTTGTACCTTATGAATCACCGTTTGTTTAGCATTTGAAATGCTTTTAACTAGAACACTTAAAGTGTTGCTTAAGATTATGTACCTATGTTTAGTAATTTTCATTTTCTTAATATGGTATTGAAAAAGATGCACTTACATTAATTGCATATCAAGCGAATAATATATTAAGAAGTTTAACGTATCCTACTCACATAGAATAAAAAGGTCTAGAATGGAAATGGTGGTAACATACTACTTTTAAACGGCCTGGTCGAGCAGTGTGTAAAGCACTGATTTATTGTAACTAAGTTCGTGAGTTCGATTCCTTTACATGTCGAAGGCATTTGTGTGTGCGTAAATCCGGAAATCCTATGTCTGTAGACAGGCACGTAAAAGAACTCCTGCGGGAGAAAATTCCTGCACACCGGCGATGATTACAGACCAAAAAGTAGCAGTACACAACTGTCATTTGATAACCATAACTTTTTTTCAAAGAATTAGTACATGAGTTGCACTTTTCTGCGTTCAAAAGTTTATTTTAGTTGGGCTCACGTAAATAATTAGCATATTATGTTTTTCTTTTTAAGAATTTATTTTTGATTTGTTTACTATTGTTAAATGTAATATATAAGTGCACAGATTTTAATTAAACTTATAGGCCTAGTTTACGATTTTATAAACTCCTTGTAGGTCTTATGTAATTAAAATTGATAGAGAAAGAGAGAAGTAAATACAACACGAAGGACCAAGAGAAAGCGAGATCGGGTAAAAAAGGGGGGAAAGGAGACTTAGAATGCGAATACCTTGGAGTATAAAGGTGAATACTTTTATGTAGGTAGCCGCGTACCAAGAATTGACATTTATATGGGAGAAGAGAGCATTTTCAACTTGGACCTTGATGCAAATTTGATAAAGCATGAATACCAATTTTTCTCCAAATTTTCAAGTAATAAATAATAATTATGTTCTTCACATCACTTGAGTCCAAAATTGTCATTTAAAAAAATTATGGTTGCATGTGTCTTGGGTGTAAGTTTTTCGTTGTAAAATACTAGAACTTGCAAATTATTATAAATCAACAATAATTTTAAGGTATTGAATTATTTTTAATCATTGGCTTTCTGTCAGATCCAAAATTCAGCTTAAACCGGTTGATAGAGCCATCTCAATTTCTTCTGGTTACTGTGAAGGCATTCTGTGCCCCCTCTCGGGTGACACTATTTACGTATGCTGGAAGCAGAACATACGATTATGAAGGTAGATTTGGTTTCGACCATGTTTAGCTAAACCAAGTAAACGCCCTGCTAAATCTTTATGCTGTGACCCATTAACCCTAAATGTAGGCTAATTCTGAAATAGATTGGATAAATTCTGGAAAACAACTAGGTGACTACAAATACCATAAAGATGCAAATTTTCAACTTTTAGTAACAGATTTATTTAATAAATATGGGCATATGTAGTTTCAATTATTCATATCTGTATGAAGGTTAACATCTACTAAATGTACATGTAATTAAATAAATATTAATAAATAAATAAGTTTAAAAGTTAATATGTACAAAATTGCTAGTTATCAAATTTAGCCTGTAGTCAATAAATTACTCCGTTAAAATTGTCAAGTCTATGTACATTTCAAAAATTATTTCCCAATTTATTTGTGAAAAGGTATTTTCTTCAAATTACAATCACCCTGTATATAAAGTCTGAATTAATACTCTTTTTCTTTATGTGAAAGTTAATGCTTATTAGTAGAATAATTAATAAGAGCGCCTCGTAGCATCAAAGTCTAATTCCTAGTTCTTTTTCTTAACTGAAACTGTTATTCAGATCACTCTGTATTTTATGCATAACGTATCTCATTGCTTCTACTTTAAAATTCCAATGTTTCAACATGGTCTTATAATTTGACAACTGCATAAATTATGTTTACGTACCAAGTTCCTGGCATTCTGTACTTATTTGAATTTTAGCAAGTAATTTTGAAAAACTGGCGAACATGGTTTCAGTTTCAGGAGAACTGGAGAGATTACTAAGCAGACGGACGGACCAAAGAAAAATGAAAAGCATGATGGATTACAGATTTACATTATGGGGGCGAAATTTCTAGTAGCCAAAAATACCGTGAAAATGAATTATATGAATTTTAGAAAAAACCTAATTATATACTTTACGGCAATTTAGAACTTCCAAAACAGGTGAGATGTCTGATACCAAAATAATTTATAATTACATTAATACTGAAATAAGAACTATCTCACCAAACAGCAAACACGATCTATCGTAGAACTGCTGGGGAAACGCCCACCAAAATCACAATTCATTCAGCTACATGCTCGCGCTGGCCGAACCAACTAACGCACGTAACATCTGCTCTCCAGGCCCTCGCTTCCGCGTACCACATTCAGAAATTACCAAGAGTAACCAATGGTAAACTCTGACGCATAAAATATATTAACATTAAAGCTTTTAGTGTTTCAGAAGAACACTAGGGGAGCTACATATACTCACTTGAGCCGAATTCACGGCTCAATTCGTAGTGATAGAAGGTTCCTATTTTCTGGATATTATAAAATAAAATGTTCCCTATTACAGGCCATGGAGGCTCAGAGAGTCCCAGGTGGTTGAGGCTCCCAGATTTTTAGACATTTTGAATATGAAGGTGGTAAGGTTGTCAGCCTTTACTCCCAGGATTGCTCCTGGTACTCATTTGGTCAAAGAACTTTTAAAAATAGAGTAAGAAGAGATACAAAAATGAAAATGTATAAAGTAATGGCAATACCAACACTGTTATATGGAAGCGAGACCTGGGTACCAACACAAAAGGATCCAAATAAAATACAGCCATCAGAAATGAAAATTTTGAGAGGTGTTAAAGGCTGCACAATATTAGACAAATTAAAAAATGAAGATATCAGGAAAGAATTAGAAATTGAGCCAATAATAAATAAAATATCAGAACGTAGGCAGCAATCGCATGAACATATTTTAAGAATGGAAGATAGTAGATATCCAAGTGCATTATTAAATTACAGCCCAAAAGGAAGGAGAGAAAGAGGACGACCCAGGACACGCTGGAGAAACCTATGAAGCCGGAACGGGCAAAATGCCCAAACCATGGAGTGAAGATGATGATAATGACATGTGAAAAATTACTTCTGGACTACTTTGACTGAAGTAGTGAAATGGGAAGATTCAAAACCTGGCAGTTCTGCAAGTTCCCAGGAAACCCCAAGTACAGTGCAAAGAAGTAAGATAAAACCTAATAAGTTCAGTTCCTACCTTCAGTAACCCAAATGATAGAGAGAAACTTCCAAGGGAAATTAAAATCAATAGAATCTCTCGCTCTGAGACAGAGGTTTTTACTGCTAACAGTTCAGTTTCTGTGTGTGACGACGAAGTAGAAATACTCTCAGTAAATGAAGTCAATAGGGATGGACACAAGTTACATAAACAGTTGCCTCCAATTTGTGTAATAATCTTGACTTTGCTCTAGAAACCGTAAACTATATTGTTATCAAAACTTATTTTTCTTCAGCACAGTAAATACTTACCAAGGATGAAACTTGCGAGGGAAGCTGTGATGATGCTGCTTGCACTGAGAAGAAGGCCATGGGCTAAATCAAATTTGCTCGTGGCTCGGGGCAGTTCCATGCTATATTTACATGTTTTACATTATTGAAATATAATCTTAACCTAAAATTACCTTAAAACTTAATAGGCAAAAAAATGTGAAATAGTACTCAATTGAGATAAAAATAATTATAGTAATGAAAAATAAGTTATACGTAGAATTGGAATAGATGAAATCTAGAAGCTCATCGATGGCTGAGACTTAAATTACAATCCGGAAATTACGATTGAGTACAGTCTGAAAAAAATGCTATACACAGTTTAATTGGCCACACCCTCAACAGATGGCGGTAGCATCGCACGGTGTGGAATTCCCTATCTCACATATGTTAATTTGACGGAATCTGTCGTGGACTTAGTAGGCTATAGGTAGTGAAACCTCCACTTGGAGGCCCTATGCCCCACCACAGGGGTTATAGGAACGAGTCAGTCAGTCATTGCAAATAAATGGTCACATTATGATGAATGCAGCAACGGTGGAATGATATGTGGCAGGAGAGACAAGAGCACCCCGAGAAAACGTATTCCAACCCAATTTTGCTCACCACAAATTCCAAATCAATCCACCGAGATTCGATCCCGGGTCCCAGCGTTGGAAGGCGAGCGGTGATGCAATATTTAAGCAAGCTTATATTCTATAGCTTTCAGTCGTACTTATTAGCGATGTGTAGCAGTCAGCATTCATGCATTACATTGAATGAAATGAACATAGTATTATTATAGTACGCAGTTAGATAGATCGCGTATTGTGGTCAGTTTTATGTAGTGTAGCCTGGAGGGGCAGAGTATCCAGCCTCCGCCCAACGGCAACTTTGAGGTCAAGACACGGAGTGAATTACAGAGACACGTTTTGTGATAAAGCTAGAAGACAATGCGCGACTCTTAGAAGATCAACGTGTACTGATAATACAGTCACCTTCACTGTGTGGATTTAACGTCTTATTATTTTTAACTGCACACCGTTGTAATAACTGTAACGTGGAACGATAGGTAGGGTACTAGAGAGAAAAATATGTGAATAAATTTTTCATGATGTTTTCTGCTACATCGCTTTTTGTCTTTCATTTCCATTCTTATTTAGCCTACGGTTATTATTGTTAGTTCCTTTTCTTCCCATTTTTCTTTCTTTATATCACCTTTCATTCGTTCTTTTAGTCTTTCTCTCCTTTCTGTCTTATGTGTCATTCTTTCTTTACTCCTATCTTTTCTTTATTGTCTTATTTTAATTCAATTTTGAATCAGTTTATCATTGTACCTTTTGCCATTTGTTTGTATATTTTATTAATTATATTTATTACAAGTTTAATAATAAAATTGTGTATTTTTTACTAGTTATTTCAATTATTTATAATGCCTTTTTCAGTTAAATAAATTAATATCTTGTCTTATGTCACTGTCCCTCCTTCATCTAGTGGTCTGACCTTTATGTTATTACGCAGTTCCTCATGGAATTGGAATTATTTTGCCATTTTTTGTGACAGTCATTGCTAAGTAATGAAAATCTTTATTCTATCAAAAAAATAAAAATAAAAAATTCGGGTACCAAGTACACCATAAATTCTAAAGTTTATATTTAATTTCATTTTAAATCAGTGTTTTACTGAACAAGCTACTAGGCCTACTACCACTAATAATAATGACAGTATTAAGAACGAAAAACAACAATAATAGTAATTACACTTCAGTATGTCTTTAAGTTAACTGACCCAATTACCAGTGTATCAGGTAAAGGAATTCTAATAATAATTATAATAACGTTAAATCGCCCTTTCTTAAACCAGCAACGCGACATTGATCGTTAAGCTAGGAGAATCGTGTTTAACATCTTAGTATTTTCACTCTTTATGATACTTGAAATGATTTGAGAAGAATGAATACAGCATAGTGCATGTTATATTATTAAACTGATGAATTAAGAAGATTCATTATTATTATGACTTGCAGTTTAATTATAGAAAAACTCTGTCACTTTTACAAAGACTTATGGTTAGTGAGTAGGCTGATTAACACACTTGGGAAAGTGGGCTTTATACGTTAGCGGAAGATAATAATATGATATTCATTTAGTATTATTGCCCTTAGAATTTCGAAAGGAGGACATCTCTTTATAATTAGTTACGTGTTGTGTGATGATCTCGTCATCTGCAGATAAAGTACATTTTTCCTTTATTGTGCTCGGTTCACACACATAATGTATCTCAGTTTAAAACAGAATACTTTTTTAAAAATTCTTTAGTTTACTTCGGTCTCTTATGAACCACGATCGTAAAAGCTGCGCTGTACACTTCCAAATGCGTGAATTACGTGATTTTCTTATTTCATTGTCCTTTGTAATTATTACATTTATATAGGCCTAATAAGATTTGAACAGAGATTCCAGGTCTAGGAACCTTACCACTGACGGAATGAAATTTAGAGATTATGAAGCCCAGAAAGTAAGAGCATAGTGATGACTCTTTTTTGTTGGCCCTTCACTATCCTCGGAGCCCTCGGTCATAGGCCACGGTTCCAGCAACTTTTCGGCGCATTTGTTCTATTGCTCCAATTCCAGTCATGTACGTTCTAAGTCAATGGTTCACCCGTAGAACATGTTTCGTCGCTAATTTTGTCTTAAATCCCCAACTTTTCAGAACTTCTGACTTAACACTGTAAAATAGTATAATTTTGAACAAAATTGTACCAAAGAAGCGCCCGTCCCTGTACATTCAGACATTTTACTTTGTAGTAGGCCTACCTGATTTAACACTAGAAAGAGCAGTTTTATTTTTTTGCCATGAGGTGAATGCTATAAAAGAATGGCTGAGTAATTACTTTTTTTTGGCCCTCCACCTCCCCCGGAGCCCTCGTTCATAGACCATACTCGGGTCCCAACATCTATTCGGTGCCTGTGTTCTACTACTATATTTTACGCTCTTGTGTACTTTAAGCTTATGGGTAATGTATTTTGAGCTAGCTGTTTGATTCAGCACTAAAAGGACCGTGTAACTCTGTCTCTATATTGTCATCTGTATGTCGGGGGATTTTTTTATTTTTATTTGACCATAGTTGACCCAGAGTCCCACAGCCGGAGGCTACACTACTGGGGAGAATACAGATAATACATAGACTAATATTATTATACAGTTTGCCATCTTGGTTTCAAGGCTTCGAGTCGTCTCTCCGATCCGGTATTCGCCTAACGAGTGAGGAAAACCATGAAAAACCCTACTTGGATCGGCTGCTGCGAAAGGTTCCCGCAGCAACACGGACACTTGGGCTATTGCCGATGTGTAGTGTTTGGTTTAATCCCAGGGGTCTGAGCTTTCTCCTGAGATACGTCTCACTATTAGGTTGTCTCGAATATGGTAAGTTTATACGTGGTCAATCTGCTGTTGTTTTCTAATTCCTAATATATACGTTGCAAAGTATTTGAATACCGTGTTTATTGCTTTAGTTGTCCAGAACTTGAGTTCTGTCGGCCATTGTTCTCTTGATAGACTGAGACAGGTCCATGACACTATTCAACTGCATATCATACTGAAATATCATTCCCTCATAAATTGTGACACTCCTTTTCATTCTTCAAATGAAATGACGCTATAAAATCCTCAATTATTTATGGGAGCAGTCACCTGGCTCGTTGGTCACATGTGATATCATGCAATCGGTTCTACCTAGTTAAGTTTAATTACTATATCAATAATTTTCACTCTCGAACTGACTACTTTTGGTTAGAGATACTCAAGATGTTTTCCTGTATTTTTTAATTTGAGTATTTTTGCTTATATCTGCCAACTAGGCTAGATAACACAGACATTTATTAATAGGTACTTCAAATCTTTACTCGAATGTGTGATTTTTGTCGTAAGTTTATCCTTCCTTTCTCAAGCAGATTATTTTATGGATTCTTCCTTTAGCTGATGTGAGAAATTGCGCTTCCGAACTCACGGAATGCATAGTGCAAAAACCCACAGAAACAGAACGGAAGCAATATACCTAGGTATTATGTACAGTACACATCTGTATATACATTTATATGGGGGCGTGTGTGTGTGTGTGTATATAAATAAATATATATACATACATGGGTTACGCCGTAGCGTAGTGGTTGAGGCGCTGCGCTACAAACCAGAAGGTCGCGGGTTAAGTTCCTTATGAGGTCATTGGGGTTTTTCAGTTGGCCTAATCCTTCTGGTGGCTTTATGGTCCTGGGGTCGACTCAGCCTCTAACAGAAATGAGTACCAGGAGCAATCCAGGGGGTAAAGGTGGCCGGTGCGTAAGGATCACAACCACCTTCACGTGCCGAATGTCCAAAAAATCTGGGAGCCTCAACCTCCTGGAACCCTCTGGGCCTCCATGGCCTGTATAGGGATCACTTCACATGTATACTTACATATATAGGCCTACTTAGCCTACTTACTTACTCAATGGCAATAGGTAATTCCTAACCAATAGGCAATATTAACTATTTCATGGAATCCGCAAGTTCATTGCCGCGCTTACCTGAGCCCGCCATTCAACCCTATTCTGTGCTAACTCCATCCAACCATCCCTCTCAAATCCCACTTCTTTTAAATATATCCTAATATTGTCCTCCCACCTACGTCTAGGTCTTCCAAGTAGTCTTTTCCCTTCGGGCCTCCCAGTCAATATGTTTGAGATATGTCTTTCCTCCCCCATGCGCGCAATATGTCCCGCCCATTTCACCCTCCGTGATTTAATTACCCTTACTATATCCGGTGACGAGTACAGGTTATGAAGCTCATTTTTATGCAGCTTTCTCAAGTCCCCATTTTCATCTCTCTTAAGCCCAAATATTTTCGTAAGTAGGCCTATATTTTATAGGCCTATATATGTATATATTAATGTGTGCTTGATTCACTGGATAAACGTTATTGCATCCTATTGAAGGCTGTTGTGAGATGTGCTCAACGAGCTCAGGGGAAACTAGACCAGACCAAGAACCAACTCACTGAACCCTCATTATTTAGGAAACTAGCCTTCTCTATCCTCTTGGGACTCACTTTGTCTGTACCCGCAAGAAGGTTTCTGTAAAGGCTCATATACCTCCACGAATGGTGGAACATATGAAAAACGCATGAAATGCATTAGAAAAGAGATCCAATGAAAATTTTAAGTGTTAATATTTAGAGGTTCGTATAAGATTTAATTTCAATAGTATTGAGGAAAATCACATAGGGTGAAGCCTTCGTATATCATTAATGCCAATTGCAAAGAAAATCATTTTAAGAATTAATCGTGATTGAAGGCTCCAGGAATATGAAGCAATTTTTCTTATGTACTTTACTCAGAGTGGCTTCTGACGCCCATAAAGAAATATTTCATTTTATTTACTCAAATTTACTTTTATTGTTTTTGTAGTCTTTAATAATTCTTTTCTTCTGAAAGCGTTTTTATTGCATTACAAAAATATGAAATGGAAATGATATATGTGTTAGTCTGTACCTTTTAAATACTGCACAGTTTTATGAAAAAAAAAGAAGTATAAATAGTAGTATCAAGAAAAATCACGTGATACAGTACTGTTTTATATCAATCGAAAACAAATAAAATGCATTTTATATTAAATAAAAGCAGAAATTGTTCGTTCCCTTAATAAACCAAAAGGTCTTTTCAGGCCCATAATGAATAATTAAGCATTTTAATACTTTAATGAAAAGATTTTATATCAGTATCTATATTTCGTAAGGAGAATATCTTGTTGACAATAATTTCCCAACATTTTATTTTTCATTTATATGATAAATAAACACAAAATAATACGTAGTTATGAGGTGCTTCTAGTCTTGCAATAAGCCACTGCTGGAAAAGGCTTTCATGTGATTAAATATATTATATATATTTAAATGTTACATTAATATTTAACTTAGGTTTTAAAATGTTTTAAGGAAGATTAAAATGACCGTTCAAATATGTACGAAAACGTAAAAATATAAGATGATAAACTTAATATTAAGTTTATCATCTTATGGCAACGACGGTCATTTTGATATTTTGACTATCTTATAATGTCTTAAATGCATATGAAGAGAATTTAAGACCATAGGCCTATACATAAGTTAAGGTTATTCACTAAGGGAATCAAATAATTAATATAAGCAGAACTATTTGGTACTAAGTTATAAATACAGGAAGTTCATAGTAATATACACATTATGAACTGAAACCCTTTAACGTCGTAAGAGAGTATCCATTTTTTCTTTGCACTTTATCAAAAGTTCGATCAGTATTATTAACCTGCTAAGGGATGTAGGAAATGAGACATAAGAAAACAATTTTAATCCGTCATGAGATTTATTATGCACGATAAATACAATGAATATACATATATACACAACGTTAACTAGCGAATCTATCTACAACATTCAATCGAGGAGACGTTTAAATAAGTATGGCATATGTAACATAAGCGCGCAAGGTGGATATACATATTAAATGATGACTTGTGTAAAGGATTTAGTCCTTGCTTAGTAAGGACCCTGTCCTCCCGACGTTGATCCAGGGTATCCTCCCTGTCCTCCAGGATAATCTCCTTGACTGCCGGGGTAACCGCCTTCTGATTCTTCGTAACGGATCATGGGTTTGTAGCCATCTTCGTTGGCTTCGTACTCTACAATCTGCTTGCGGCCGTCGGGAAGCAATACATAGTAAGTTCCGCGGGTCTCTTCGTCCTGTCGGCTTTCTTCGTGACCGAAGTCGTTTCCGGACTCAGGATCGTTGACCTCGTAAGAGAATTCGTAGTTTGCGGGTTCCTGAAACAAACACGAGAATAAGTTATGAAAACATGCGTGACAAGTCATTATTATGTAATTTAATAATATTATTCCAGTTTGTATAGGTGCAAAATTCCGTTCGTGAGCTATTTTTCACCTCAACTTTCAAGTGTTTAGATTATTAAACGTTCATAGAAATATTTAGATTGACTTTATGTAGTATAGCTCCCTAAAAAACAGACATGTGGTAAATATTAAATTACACTATTAACTTTATGCTTTGAAATAAAATAAGATACCTTCTTAGTGATTTGCGTACTTATTACTTAGGCATACTGACTACTAAAATTTAAATATAACTTTAATAAAGTAAACATGTTTATTCAATAATTAAAGACGGTTAAGTTTAAAGTTTTTTGAAAACTCACGAGTAAGTGTATTTTTTTTGTAAGCTTTAAAATATTGCTATCAGAAGTAAAGTTTTAGTTCATACTTAATATTCGATAACCAGAAGTAATGGAAATGGATTTATTTATGTTTCTTACATTCAGAGGCTGCCATAGGCAAAACTTACTAAAGAAATAAATAACTATATATTGAAGTGAAGCAACGCAATTTTTTTTAATTACATCTGTATGTTAACCAAAATGGTTCCTGCATGAACTGAGCCTGTGGACATTGTAGAGTTATGAAAACTTAAAAGTGTGTAAAGGTGACAACAGTTGAATACTTACTGAGAGATCGTCATCCTGTCCTGCATTGCCTCCAGCTTGTTCGTAGCTGTATCCTCCGTTCTGAGCGTATCCTCCGTTGGAAGCGTATCCATTTCCATTTCCATTTCCATTGGAATATCCGTTTCCATTGGAGTATCCGTTGCCGTTGGAGTAGCCATTTCCGTTTCTTCCATTACCGCTAGCGGCAGGAGCACCATAGCGTGAAGAAGGAGCACCACCATTGGCTCCGAATCCGTTGGCAGAAGGAGCACCATAACGTGAGGAAGGAGCACCACCATTAGCTCCAAATCCGTTTCCGTTGGCAGCAGGGGCACCGTATCGGGATGAAGGTGAACCGCCGAATCCGTTGCCGTTAGCTGCAGGAACTCCATATTGAGTAGAAAGGGCGTTACCATTTCCGTTACCGTTACCATTTCCGTTACCGTTACCATTTCCGTTACCGTTTCCATTGCGTCCGAAACCTGGAGCTCCGTATGTTGCAGAAGGACCTCCGATGCCGTTAGCTGGGGCACCATATTGAGCTGAAGGAGCACCGTTGCCATTACGACCGAAAGCAGAAGGAGCACCATAAGTGTTGGCAGGAGCACCACCATTGCCGTTGCGTCCGAAAGCTGAGGGAGCTCCGTATGTGTTAGATGGGGCACCGCCATTGCCGTTACGTCCAAAAGCAGAAGAAGCACCACCATTACCGTTGCGACCAAAAGCTGGAGCACCGTAAGTGCTGCTGGGGGCACCACCGTTACGTCTTCCGTTGCCATTACCGTTACCATTACTGTAACCGTTTCCCAATCTTCCAGCAGCGGGAGCTCCGTATCTTGAAGAAGGAGCACCACCATTGCTATATCTACCGTTGCCGTTTCCATTACCGTTTGCTGGAGCACCGTATCTGGAAGAAGGAGCACCACCAGCACCACCGAATCGTCCTCCGGGAGCTGGAGCACCATACTGGGCAGAAGGAGCACCACCACCAAATCCGTTAGCTGATGGAACTCCATATTGTGGGGATGGGGCTCCACCAAATCCGTTACCAGCAGCTGAAGGGGGACCATATGAGCTTGATGGATAGTTTCCGTTACCATTACCGTTTCCGAACCCATTGGAACCACCTGATGGAGGTCCGTACTGACTGGACGGGGATGCGAATGTTACGCCTGTCTCCTGGCCTGGTGGGAGGTAGGATCGGTCTACTGGAGGTTCGGCAACCACACAAGCAACCACCGCAGCGGCGAAATATAGCAGTATCTGTTTAATTAAAGTATTTAGCATTAATACAGCGTATGTTTAAACATTGATTATAGTTCGAAGAGTGTATTAGAGGGGGACAAATGCGTACAAGAAACTAAATTTTAAATAACTAGTATATTTCAGTAAGTTTCTACTTTGATTTCTTCATGGAGAAACAAATGGAAATAAGTAGGCTATAATTTACTTGAACTTTATAAAGTATGAATTTTAAAACATATTCATTATTATTTTTGCTTCAAAATCACACTAGTTATAATAGGTGTGGTAATAAAGCACTATATAGGCCTATAAGAAAATATAACAAAAGTAAATATTTACAAAACAGCCTGCCAATGCAACCTCTTGTATTGGAAACATCCCTCCTTTCTTCCATCATGAAAAAAATATTTTATATAGTTGTTGCTTAGTTCATTTTTTAATGCAATTGTAATTTCTTTTGGATTAAATACAGACAAGTAAAATAAGATATTAAAATATTCTGTTTGAAGTGTATTAACATTTTTTCGAAACAATGATTTCTAATTTGGACAAATACATGGTTTCTAAAAAATATTTTGATATAGAAAATTATTATTATTATTATAGTAAACTTATCTTTTAAAGTACGATCATTAACGTATCTTTAAAAGTACGAATTATAAAAAAATAATTGAATAAATGCAGGTACCTTTCATAGGTAGTAACCCTGTAGATATTGTATAATAGAAAACCTGTTATCATTAGTATAATCGCCAAGTGTAATTTATGCTATGTAGGGTGTAATTAGTATCCAAGAGTGAATTCAAGTTCAGTTCCATCATACAAATTTATGAACTCCAAATCAGATCATTGTGCATAAGAAAAATAGCTTATAGGCTGGTAGGTAAAAATATGTAGTGATGTGTTATTTACATTTGTATTTATATGTACTTTAATTAATTATGATAATTCGACTATTAGTCCTACTACTAATAATACGTAATTTTAAAGACCACTTTATATTATAGAGCAACAGTAAGAGAATAATATTTTTTTTAAGGTAATGAGTTTAGTTAGTGAGTGAATTAATTAATCAATTATTAAAATTAATCGATTAAAAATAAAAACAATGCTTTAAAATTGGCTTCAAGATGCAAATTCTTAATTTACAATTAATCACAGTATTTTCTGTACTTATTTCCTCTCAATCTTGTCGAAAATTTTCCTGAACTCTGTTCATGTGGAATTTTGAAAAATGAAAACCACTACCTTTGCCATGCCTATTCTGTATTCCTTTGGTCCCTCTTCTGTTATTCTGATGGTTGTCAGAAGATGAACTGTGGATGAAACTGAAGATGCTACCAGCATTTATATACTAAAAAGCAATTGCAGGGGGGAATATTGCTAACTGCATGACCATTGCGTATGTTGCAGTAAGGAGAGATCGGAATCCTCCCCCACTTTTTCTAAAACCCACGTACATGTGGTACTAGTGGACTGAATTAGAAGGTAAATAGCGGGCAGGATACCGAAAAGAAACAGTAGAGGGGATGAAGAAATTCTCGAGTAATATGTACTGCGTTATTAGCTGGATATTCTAGTATTAGATTGCATCATAATATTGAGATTAAGAAAAATTCTTCGGCGCACTCTCTCGTGTTGGCTTCAGGTCCGCTTAACGAGATGATGCTGCACGAAGTGGCGTCGATGCCCTTGCCTTACACAGAGCCCGAAGGTCCTTCTAACATCATTCGCTCAAGCAGTTTGTTTTCTTTTTCATTTCGCAACGCGAGCAGACGATACACTTATATGTAACACGGTGGTAGTTTTATTGTATCGATAATACAATGTAATTGTAGGCCTTTGGAAAACTTGTAAGTTATTGCAAGCGTCGGAGCCCGCTATCTGCCATTGCGCTTCGGGCAGTGCAGAACTGTTGAATTTTCATTTTAAAATTTGCACTCACTCTCGATAGATAATTTAAGTTATACGCGTAATTTAAAATTGCGTTTACATCTATGCTTTATAGTTTGGCGTGCCATAATTGATGTATTGTTATGGGTAAGTAGAGAAAATAAATTGTTATCATAATTTAGCTTACAGTCATGCTGACAGATTGGAAATGTGGTAAGTGTATTTTTAAGATGTTGCTATAAGAGTGCATGCAATTTAACCTATGAATTTGTTAAAAAATAAATTAGGCCTATGTCCTATTCATGTTAGGTAAAAACGCTTAAGGGTAAATTAATTACAAATCTTCCAATCTGTTTTTCCGTCTGTCTATATATCAGTCTGTCGGTCTACCTCTCTGTTTGAGTGACTGTCTGTCTGTCTGCCTGCCTACCCATCGTATTTACTTAAGGTACTGCAGTTTACTTAAATGTTATTACTATCCCCGATGAGTCACCAAATATGTCCTTTGTGTTTCTTAAAACCCGATAGGCTAATGACAAGTCGACTGATTACTTTACGGTTTAAACATGCTAATTGGTGTAAAACTGGCCAGAATTTACATTTATTGAAAAGAAAAGAAAAACAAATATTTTGCATACGGTACATAACAAACTGAATATTCATAAGATTTTAGTTTATACCAGAATAATCTCAGATAATTTGTGTCTACGTTTAAATTACCGGTAACAATTAACTAATTCAGGTAAATAAAAGTCAATGCTGATAGTAAATGGCATTAGGCTACACTGTATAGTACAGGATGAAAATGGCATAAATACAGTGTAGGCCTACCCTATTTTATTTTCTGTTTTGATTTTATGTATTGATGTTAAATTTTCTGTGGTAGTATTTCAATCTGGTTTTTAATTGCAATTATGTTAGTTAAACATAAAATACACAAATAAAAATAAACAAAGGATGCAAAATATACTGGATTAAGTCATTGTAACCTTTTTTTATCAGTTAAGTTTATGTTTTTCTTTAGCTAAATTATCACAATCATTATCATAACGACTTTTATCGTCTTGAGCCTAAGGAAGTCACAAATGAAGCTTAAATATTGGTATTCTAAAAAAGACTATAATTGTTCTTAAAATAAACTATGGAACTACCCTGCAGTGCCATGATAAAGCTACCCACAAATCCCGGAAAACAGCGTCCCACTTGTCGTCCTTCCGTATATTTCTTTGTAGCTAGCTTTCTTTCTTTATCCTTCTTTCCTTTCTTTCTTTCTTTCTTTCTCTCTTTCTGTCTTTCTTTCTTTCTTTCTTTCTTTCTTTCTTTATTTCTTTCTTTCTTTCTTTATTTCTTTCTTTCTTTCTTTCATTCTTTCTTTCTTTCTTCACTTAATTCCTTTATTCTTCCTTTTTATTTATTTACATCTGTTCTTCTGTTACGGCTTACTCTCCGTTTAGGCTATTCAGTGTCTCTATCTTTCTACCTCTCTCCCTCTTTTTTATATTTTATTGTATTTTTTACTATTCTTTCGAATTTTGAATAAATTGTTCTTGTATAGGTTCTATAGAATAACGTAGTTCCACTTTAATGGCTAATTCTAGGTATGTACTACATGATCTGAGATAATTCAAACTGTGATGCAGAAACCGGTGCAGTTTTTCGCTAGGAACTCTCTAATCTGCCATAATTAGTGTGCGGCTATGCCTACAGAATGTGACTGGCGAGTCGGCGCTATTTGCTTGTGTGTTTTTTTATTTAAAAAGTCAGTATTTCCATTTTGGTATGAAACACACCGAATGTGGTTTCTCTCATTAAGGATTGGCAGCTATTGCTTTGTATTAAAATAACAGCATTATTGTCATAGCAATTAAAGTCTCATTCTTCCACTTGCCGTATAGCGTAATGTTTACACTACATCTTTCCGAGAAAACCAGTTCGAATTGAACTCTTGAATGCCAAGTGCATTTCTTATGTCATTAGCCTTAGAGCTGGAATAACATTAATAGCTATGTCAGAATTTCAATTTATCTCTTCCTTTCAGAAGGTCTAATTTGTATAACTTAATATTTATTAACAATTCAAACAATTTTGTAATCAGTGTGTAAATATCACTTGAGATAAAAGGAAATATACAATCTTAGAATGGGATTTGTCTTCGTATCATTTCCGAAAAAAAGATTTCAACTTTCAATATAGTATAGATATAAAATGTAAAGTATTATAACAATAATTTTTACTCTCGCAAAATGAGTGACCAATTCAAAATCTAAGAAATTGAAGGATGAAGCATACTGAAGAAATTGAAGGATGAAAGTAGGACAATGTTATGTGTCACATCCTGGGAAGAGGAATATTGAATGCAAAGCGTAATTTTCATACGGTTTTCGAAATATTCTGCTCTTAGATATACATACACCGGCTCGCTGTTCTTTCTCTTACACATGCATACGAATTGGTGAATGAATAACTGGGGGTGATATGATGCTTATGAATTCGAAATTCCTGAGGTAAACATACTTCCCTTGGTTATCGATGGAAATATCTCGGCAGGAAACAAACAAATTGAATAAAACAAGATTTGAAACCAGACCTCATATATTTTTTTTTACTAGAAGTTATGGTCCATACCGCCTTTTTTTTATAGGCTTGATCACACAAGCTATGCCTATCTCTTTTCTGATTTCTTGCTAACTCAAGGATTTTCAAAGCACGTAGGCTTATTTCTGGGGAAATGACTGCATCAAATTTCATAGTCGAATACCATATTTCCTCTACCACATGAGCGGATAGATAAAGTATGAATCGGTAGAACTTTATTGTATACTTAGCAATGTCAATTTTTTTTTACCATTATGTCCATAATCAACACTGCATAAATTGGCCATATTTTGTTCAGTCACTGCTCTGCAAACTGAAAGGTCTCGGGTTCGATCTCTGATGAGAATTTTTAAATAGCCTAATTCTTCTGGTGACACTATGGCCTAGGGATCGATTCAGCCTCCAACAGAAATGAGTACCTGGGACAATCCTGAGAGTAAAGGGGACCGGAACGTAAAGTTGACAACCTTACCACATTCATGTGCTGCATGTCTAAAAATCTTGGAGTCACAAGTTCTTGGAATCCTAAGAGACTTCATGGCCTGTACAGGGACTACTTTACTTTTACGTGGTAAAATAAATTTGATAATCAATAAATATAATTGAATTTAAAATTGTTGTAGGATGAATAATTACACTGAAGTGAAACATACTAGATGTTAACATCTCACTTAAAAAAGTTAACGTAAAATACTTTATGAAATAAAATAAAAATTAAACAGCTTCTTGTCAGTTTCAGAAGACTGTATGATCCGATGTGTAAGACAATAAACTGTTGCTCTGTGACTTACATAGTGACATCTTTTAAAAAGGCAATATCCATAAATGTTTTATGTTACAACAGGAATGTTAAGCCCATAGACCAGTATTTATTATCCCCTTGCTTAGGGCCCCTATATCATTCATAACACGCTATATACTTTGTGAAATACTACCTCTCACTATTTGCTTGCATATATAGGTTTGAATGTGGTCATACGCTTGTTTTGTGAATGTTTTTAAACGAAAGAGAACATGAAATCAGGGATAGCTAAGAAAAGAGGATACAAATATAGCCTATGTTATTTTGGTTCTCCGGAATATATTGGCTTTAATTTCCCATATAAAAGAAGTAATCGAGGACGACTTTATAAAATTATGAGAAACATGTTTATATAGCTGTTAGTTTGGTAACTATATTATTATGAGTGAAAAAATTGTCTGAGTAATTTTGTTCTCATTGATTCCAGTAGGTTTACATGCCAAATAAAAATATTGTTTAGGCCTACTGGAAGTTGAAATAACCTCTCATGGCAAAGTGAGATTTTCTCCGAGGCTCCTGTTTTCCTGCCATATATCATTCCACTGATGTGTATTAAAAATATGCGTAGGCTGAGATTTACGTAATTTAAATTTAATCGAACCTTCAATTGCAGCTTTTCTTGCAATGAGCCGAAATGCTTTTTCATATTTAAATAAACAATGGCTATAGTCAAATTTAATGTGAAAAATGTTAGCTTATTCATCCATAAAAATATTGGAAGGATTTACTATTTGCAGCTTGTTTATTATTTAATTGTCTTTAACGTGAATTGTAGGTTACTTGTAATTTCATCCATAAAATTAATAATTTCACTTGTATTCAGACAGATTATATTCCGAAAGATTTGTTAGGCCTACATTGATTTCTTCTGCGGAAGATACTATTTGCAATATTCTCTGTAGTCCTTCGTTTCATATTAGGTAAAATAACATGGAGTTGTAAAAATACGTAGCAGAACGCATAAAAACTCTATCTGACAATGTGAAGTTATCTGCATTTAAATGAAGTACTAGGCAACTAGGAGTAATTATATGAATGCACTGTTATGAGAATGCAATTATTACACATGCAGTTCTAGTGGGCAGTCATTACTTTTCCTCTCTATCATTACACCATTATCACATTACTGTAATAGTGTTACAAGATGGAATTACATGTCTTTCACCAGGGATCTAACAACTAGAGCGTAGGCTAGGTGAGTTTCATACTTTCAAGAAATTGAATGTGGTATTTACGCTGTAATAAAATAATTATTAAAACTTTTAGCACGTTTATAGCCTCTATTTGAAGCTATATTGATATATTTTTTATTAGTTGAATTTGCATATAGTACTCATACTCTGTGCATCTGGGATAGTAGAATGAAGATAGCCTTCTATTATAGGCTTAAATGCATGCATATCAACGTCAATGAAGAAGGACTCTTCAAATATAAGCAAGATTTTTAAAATTTTAATTATATGATAGTGCTTTAATCTGAAGTATTTTTTGTAATTTTTAATATTTTAACTTTATGACGACTATATTGTACAATTTTAGGAAATAAATTGTTTAAAATAATAAAGATTATAATTTTTATTTTGAGATTATCCCAAAAACATGTAATAATGTTTAACAAATAGACTTAAGCCTACTATGTAACTTTTCTGTAACTTTTATGTACATATATCTACCTATAGGGAATCTGCATTGCTGGAGTAAACTAACCGCTAACATAACTTACAGTATTTAGGAAGACTATTCTTCATCAGAAGTGCTTGGAATATAGGAAGTAAGTTTCTAGAAAGTAGTAGATGTACTGTTGTTAGGTTTTAAAACATTCTGAAAAAATTTGAAAAATCGACCTTTTTCGCTTTTAATGCGCACCTATTCTAATGATCTGCCAGCGGTTTTTTAATGTAGATTTTTCAGCACTTCCGTCACTTCTGATATAAATGTTTTTTTTTTTTCAAAATAATACGACAATTATTTTAAATGCAATTTAAGCTCAAGAGTTATGATGCCATAGACTGAAGGTGATATCATTGTCTTGGAAGTGAAAAGTCGTCCATCTTCCTGGAGGCTATGTCCATTACGAAAATAGTCGCATACTTGAGTTGAAGACAGAGGCACGAAGCGGCTCAGCAATTGGGTCGCAACACTTGCGATGTCCAGATGGAATTAACCATCATTACCGCAGAAATCGTGTGCAACCTTGACTCCAGATCGAACTAATATACTTTTGGAAAAAGTTACATAATGGCGGTTACTGCCCGCAGAGGTAGCTGTAGTTGTAGTAGTGGTAGTCTAAAAGGATTTTAATTTCCTGTATAAACTATTCTAAGCCGACTTGACTAGTAAATTGCCTGTTTCATCTCATCGTGATTGCAGGGTTTGGTTTGATGTAATCTATCAGAAGTCGTGAAGCACCACAAAAAATTTTCAACAGTTTAAGCTACCTTATAGGTCGTATAGGAAACTTATACGATAAGGGAATCCAGAGATTACATATCCTACCATTCACTACTTTAATAATAATAATAATAATAATAATAATAATAATAATAATAATAATAATAATAATAATAATAAATTACTGTAATACACTAGAGAATGAAAGACAGATATTGAAAGACGATGTATTAAAAGAAGGAAAATGATCATTGAACAAGAATTGATTTACAGGAAAATCATTTAAATCAGTTCGCAAAGTATATGAGCTCCATAGTTTCCAAGAAATTTAGTGAAAACCGTGACTAAAATCATCAAACATATTTTATTGTGAAAATTTTATACGTATATAAGGGACCCACAACTGTAAAGTAAGATTACTTCTTACTGTAGATAATTCTGAGTAACGGAGCATCTGAAAAAAATAAAAGTAATATATTCATTGCATATCTGATGTGTTATTTAAAACCGCGGTAAAAAAAGGAAATGATTTTAAATGTCAGCCAAAAAATAGTATTTAATCGTAAAAATGGTACACTTCAGACTATCTTTCGTAACAGTGATCCCGCAACAATTTCTACAATACAAAAATAAGTATTGCAAGGATTTAGTGATTCTCGTGAAATGAAATATTAAAGTGAAATAAATACGCCTGTAAAACAAGGTTTATCTTAAAACGTGTTAGCATCTTTTGAGCTGTGGTTAAGTTTGGGAACTCGTGACTTTCGGAATTGACAGTACATTATTTTTGTCTTCTGTCGAGATGGTCTTTCATGTTAAGCCGGGGATTTCAATAGACCCCGAGAATGATTTTAGAACCATGTTACAAAAAAGCATGTATGGAGTTGTTTGGTTTGGTTCATGCTTATTTAATGACGGGGATGTACTGCAATTAGACCTGTGAATACTGTAATTCATTTTAAATCCATTAAACAAAAGTCTGAAGTTAAATTCACATAACTTCCTCTGCCCAAATAAAAGTCTCCTAGTACGGAGCCGTTTTTAAGAAAATCACGACAAACGAAATTTTCTTCATGTAAAGTCCCCTTAAAAATCTTTTTTCCCCTCAACTTCCTAGCCCTAATTAAATCAAATGCCGCAACAAAGATTTAAATTCGATATCACGTCAAAGAATTTTACTATGTCCGCGTGGAAAAAAATGTAGCGGAAAATGATCATGTTAATGCTCGTTTCTAAACAAAACCATCTCGTATTCTTAACATACACACGAGCGTTAATATTATACGCTATTTTATGGAGCACGGAGGTTAATTACCGCGCTTAAAAAATCCAAACAATAAAAAAAGAGCCAAAATTTAAAAAATCTAAAATTCCAAAATTAAAAAATCAAAGATCCAAAATTAAAAAGTTCAAAAATCTAAAATAAAAATAAAAATCCAAAATTTAAAATCCAAATATGCAAAATTTAAAAAAATAAAAATCCAAAATTTAAAAAATAAAAATATCCAAAATCTAATATTTAAAAATAAAAAAAATAAAAATCAAAACTAAAAATTGAAAATCAAAAATCCAAAATTATAAAAATTAAAAACAAAAATTAAAAAATACAAGAAATAAAAAATTTAAAGAATCAAAATTTAAAAAATTAAAATTAAAAAATTCAAAGATCCAAAATTAAAAAAAATATATATAAAAAATGCCAAAATTCCAAAATTCAAAGATATAAAATTAAAAACAACCAAAATCCAATTAAAACTTTTATTTAAAAAATAAAAATAAAAAAATTACAAAATCCAAATTTCTTAAATTTAAAAAAACAAAATTATAAATTAAAAAATCCAAAAATCCATAATTTAAAAAATAATAAACTCCAAAATATACAAATCAAAAAATCCAAAATTTAAAAAATAAAAAAAATTCAAAAAATTCAAAAGATCGAAAATTAAAAAAATCCAAAATTAAAAATTCAAAGATCCAAAATTAAAAAATTCAAAATTTAAAAAGTCCAAAAACCCAATATTTAAGAGTCCAATAATGCAAAATTGAAAAAATCCAATAATCAAAAATTGAAAAATCTAAAATTAAAAAGTACAAAAACCCAATATTAAAAAGTCCATTAATGCAAAATTGAAAAATCCAATAATCAAAAATTGAAAAAATTAAAATTAAAACAAGTTTCATTTCTGTCTCGTGGCGTTCCACGCACACTTTTTTTTTTTGTTGTTGTTGAAAGAATAGACATAAGGCCTACAGGATATAAATTTAGTTAATATTTACCGTCTAAAAGTAACAAAACTTTCTCTTGTCTTTATCAAATAAATCTGCAAATTTAATTTTATATTCAGATCTCGCAGGCGAAGCATCACGTTGTTTATTTTAATATGGCAGGAATGTGTTTAATCAACAGGAATTGCGGAATATACTAATTGCTATTATAATTTTTGTAATCGATCTACGAGTTAAGCTCTAGATCGTTTCACATTATCGCAGGGTTGTTAGATGTTTAAGATCATACGGCCAAAAACAGAATACCTCACCACAGACTTAAACATCTTATGTGAAATTCACACGACGTCCTCTGCGCAAATAAAAGTTAGCCTGTTAGTAACGGAGCCGTTTTCGAGAAAATCGCGACGAACAAAATTTTCTTTCTTTTAAGTCCCCTTCAAAATATGAGAAAATCATCGCCAATCCTCGTGTCACATCCCCAAAAGGCACCTAACTCAAATGCAAATTTTTGTTTCGTACGATTTTCCGTTACAAGAGGCCGTATTGCAAAGAGAGCCTTCTGCCACTTTTGAATGAAGAGTGCCTCCTGCCACTACCCTTCAGAGAATTTTTTTGAAAAAATGTTTCAAATAAATGTTTTAGGTATTAGTATAAGCAACCCACGTACAATATGTAAAAATCGTTACAGCCGTTTTCGACAAAATCGCGAAAAATGAAAATATCATCATGTAAAGCCCCTTAAAAATAATAGAAACTTGTTGCCAATCTTCGGGTCACATCTTCAGAAGGTACCTGACCCATATACAAAATTTTGTTTTCATACGATTTTCCATTCTGGAGCTAGACTGTTCACAGACATCCACACAGACACACACACAGACACACACACACAGACATGTTTCTGAAAATAGTCTTTCTGGATTCAGGCGACCTCAAAATATTCTATAATATTCTAGTGTATTTATGTTAAAAACCCAATTTCGAATTTGAGAGTCGAAAACTTCTTCTATCTATAGTAGGGCTACCTGTGGTACGGGCAGAGGAAGTAAAAATAAAAAAAATAAAAAAAAAACTTTGATTTTGAGAATTCAGTCGCCCTGCAAAAGCTTACAAACAATAAATTTCAAACATCAGCATAACAAATTTAACGTCAAGACATAGAAACCTTTAATATTTTCGGAAATTAATTTCATATGCAGAATGTGGACACCACTACCGTATTATGAGCATTGCAAAATTCCGCTATCTGTTGAGTTAAAAGGTAAGGTCTGATAGTTCTTTTTAAACATATTAAACAACATTTTAATAAACATTTTAGTGGCATTATAGAATTCATTACATGTGATCGCTCTTAAAAATAAATAAAAAATATCGCTTATTTGACAAAAATTTCCGGAAGTAACTTAAAAAAACAATAGATTAGTGTTTAAGTACATTTGCATATTTAAGCAACACAAGTTGTTCAAAAAGCTAAAATCATACAGCATTTCCACATTTACATGTGATACATTATATGAAGATAATAGTACTATTATCTATCTATGGGCTGAAAACAAAAATAATCCTTATATGGAATGCCTTTGTGTTTCAGGTAAGAGAATGTAGCTCTCAATGATATTAATGAAGAAGAGAACCTGTCATAGATTGATCCGTTAAAATATTTGCGTAAGTACTTAAAGGTTCTAAGCGTTTTATTTAAATTAATTTAAATTTCAATCTCTTAAATTTTTTAACTGTAGTATTTTACTTCAATGATATTCAACAGTAGGATCATGTATCCTATTCGGAAGATATGTACGCAGAACAAGTCCTATGTGGTAGAAGGCTCCTTCGCCATGTAAGCCACTAAGAAGAACTAAGCCAGGAATATGGCAAATTTTGCTCTGAGACAAATTTAAACTTGAGGCTTTTTCATGAGCTTGATAACTCAGTCGAAGGACCGATGGCGTAAAATCGCTTTTGGAGGAGCTGTGCTAAAAATGTTCGGCCCAAAAAATTCTTTCACCTTTGGCCAGCACACTGCCAAAGATGTTTTACGAAATTTTAATTTATTAGATTTTTCTTATTATATCATGGCTGTGACAAAAAGGTTGGAACAATTATTTCTGTTATCACAAAATTGCATTAGATTTACTAATAATTTAATTCCTTCGAATTAGTTTAATTTACTAATAAGAAATCAGTAACAGTTGAATCATGTCTTTTAGAATTAGGTAATACACGAATGGATATATCCAAGAAAATGTCATACTATATCTACCTGTTTATTCTGTTTATAGTAAGTTGAATGTAAATGGAAATATGGATATTTAATACTTTCTTAAACATAATTATAGCTACTAACTTACGTACTCAATGGCAATAGACAATTCCTAAGTAAGCTAAAGGAATATTATCTATTTTATGGAACCCGAAGGTTCATTGCCGCGCTTACCTGAGCCCACCATTCAACCCTATTCTGTGCTAATTTTCATCCAACTATCCCTCGCAAAATCCGACTTCCCTTAAATCTACCCTAATATTATCCTCCCACCTGCGTCTAGGTCTTCCAAGTGGTCTTTTCTCTTCGGGTCTTCCCCTAGTTATATTAAATATTCCATAAACTCTTTTTGTAATATTAGAATAAGTCATAGTTTTTAAATAATATTATGTTATTAGTATGGATCGGATTTTTGTTAAACTTTTGATTCTATTTAGCTATTGGTAAAAAAACACTTGACTGGTCATTGGGCCGTTGAAGTACAATGAACTAACCTGGAGTTAAATACAAAAGAGGAATATTATCAAATAGTTACACAGTTTGGTGTCTTCTTAGAGACATTAAACTAAACATTCGAGCCCTTCTCATCACGGTTCTAGTCAGAATGGAATGACCTAGATGAGAAATATGTGATTGAATATTCTCGGTTCGCCAATTCCGTAAATGACGACATTCATGTTCTTAATTGTCCTACTTTACAGTAAACATACTGCCATAGTACATTACATCAAAACAGAATATACGAGGAGGTAGTAATAATATTGCACATCTCAAGTCCAGTAAAAGCGTTTTGAGGTGATAAAATTGGAGAAATTCCTTTGGAAAAAGTTGTTGCGAAATAAATGCGAGAATGAAAAGGCCGAACAATATAAACACCTGCGCACTAAACGGGTTACTTGAAGTATTTATTCTAAAAGTTCCCCGAAGAAACTCAGTTGAGTAAGCTTCAGAAATACTTTTGCAAGTGAACTTCGTAAAGTATTGGCAATTATATCTGCATTTCTTTTATTTCAACAAGTATATTCTGAATCGTATTAAAATACCAAACTGTAGTCCAAATGGAAAATTAGTAATTCGCGTATTGCTTTACAATATTATAATAACCATCACTAAACCTAAACTGCAGATTACATTATATTTAACACTCTTATTGAAGAAAGACACTATTGGGCAAAAAGGTATAATATTTTCTTAACATATAGGTCGTATTAAGAAATGATATTTTATAATATTATCGGCTCAATATATGGAGCTGGTAGTGTTAAAAGATTTTCAAGTATCTATGAAAAGGCTAGTTTATTATGCAGAGCTGATAAATAATAGAGCTGAGTAAGACATAATATTGGTGAAATTTAATTACTAATATGTGTTTGGCTATAATTATGATAATCGCATTCATCATTGTTGCTGTAAATTACTACTGAATGGATAAATATTTAGAATTTACCATAACAACGATTTTTGTAACAATACAGTACAGCATTTGAAAGGTGTTCTTCAATGTTCATTTCATCGTCATCTTAGGTTAATCATCCTCATTTCCATGTCAATATTATTACAATAATTAATTAATTGAAGAGATAGTATAGGGTTTCACTGTATGCTGAGATCGAATTCTCTATTTCTTCTGATACAGTGATTACACAATTATCATGAGTTCATCGCTATCCTCTTATTAATGCATGGGGAATAAGATTGAAGAATGATCGCACATTACTTTCGGTGCATTAAAAGGAATTTCTGTACTTCACATCATTTTTTCACAACTTTTATTTGATTCGTAAAGTTTTATAGTTTAAATGGACTTAAAATGTCGTCGGACTGTGGTCAAGATACAAGTTACATAGGTGGCCAACTTATGGAGTAAATTATAGGCCTACATAAAAATAAATCGGAATTTGCCAGTGAATATTATCAGTGAAGATAGATGGCGACAGAGGCTACAGAAGTGGTCAACTACACAGGTTTTACTGCATTATGAAACGGATAAAAGCTTTTCGGATTGAAGTAAACTGTCTGCTTCTTTCAAGTGAAAATTAAACTTTCAATTTAGGTCTGTATATTTAGGATTTCACTGGAGTCGTTGATCGCACTCTATGGAAAGCTGGGCCTTGTTTTTCAGTATAATGCACATAATGCACATCGTCTGTCACCGTTTTATGTGAGGATTGTGTAATCCCGAACAAACTACTCATCTGCACCTGATTAGATCCCAAATTCCGCAATAGGTCGCTCAGGGCCACCGCTATGAAGACGTGTGACCTAGTTTTTATTTTGTGAAAAAGTAATAAATATTTCATTTTATAAAATATACTAAATCCATTACATTTAAAATCTCACCTAGATCTGCTTATCCTTGAATATTAATAAACCATTTTTTATAAATTTCAGTAACTTAAATACTTTAAACTTACCTAGCATGGCGATTAACAACAAGACAGTAAAATTTGTAGAATCTACAACGTTTCTTGGAATAACGATACATTGTAATTAAATATATTCTATATAACTAAGTAGGAATAATCATGAATATAATCTATGACTAAAATAATCAAAATTGTCTTATACCTGTTTAATTAATATCCTAATTTTATCTGCTCAAAAAATAACTTACTTGGATATGTTCAATCTATTTTATGTTATGGGATTCCATTTTGGGGTGACTTGAATAAAGTAGGGTAAGGATTTAGTAGGGTAAGGTACACTTCTGAACGGACTAAGATTTTTATCCATTTTTGGGTTTCAAATGTTAGCCAACCCCTTTTTAAAAATATAGCGTCCATACTGATTGTTTTGTTGATCTGTATCCGCGAGAATGATGTTTTAAGTTGACTCATTCGGCCATAAAATATTATTTTCCAATCGAAGGTAAGAACTCCATGCTGGAAAAATGGCACATTATAAAATTGCTTATAATTCCACGTTGTGTTACTGGAATATATTTTTGAGGACCAATTTTTAACTCATACCAACAAATAGCGTAGTCTTTAATACGTAAGTCATTGGCAAAACAATGGTCATTCGTGAGTGGAATTTGCAACTATGTATAATTTACAAAAACTAGCTCGAGGTACAAATACGAACGGATTTTAGGTACAATTTCGAACAGTACTTTAACCCGCGATCGCTTGCATGGAAAAGCTGTTTTGCCATCACAGCATTCTGCATGTTTATTATTATTAACTGTGCCAGTCAAATATTTAAAGGATAGCATTCACATAGCTTTCAACAGTGGTATTATTTCAACGAAGATTTATGAACTGCACTTCCTCTGGATTGCTATTACATCTCAGCAATTATGCAATACAGAATAGCAAACAGAAATCGTTCTGGAGTTGTTAAGTATTTTTTATTATTGCTCTTGATGTTATGACAGACCCGCCTGCATGGTCTAGTGGTTGCTGACTACGGACCCGCCAGTCTGGGTTCGATCCCCGTTACCTCCTCGAATTTTTCTGAGGTAGGGCGATTTGGAACGGGGTGCATTCAGCCTCCTGACACCAACCGAAGAGCTAATTTATAAAGAAGTAGCGGCTCCGGTTCAGTAAGCCATCAATAACTGACGTAGGAGTCAGCATGCTGACCACATGCCCCAAACCTGCCATCTGCCTATTCAAAACGTGACAGTTCATTATTACGCTCATATTATTGATAAATAATAATAATAAAATATAATATTTGGAAGAAAGCAATTCGTTCGTTGAAAATGCCACTGTTCGAAATAGTACCCACTGGTGTTTAGAATTGTACCTACTGTGGTACATTTTCGAACGATATTCTGGAAATGAAAGATTGATTGCCATGACCAATTTTACAGCTGTTTGACTTCCATATTTTTTTGAAGGGTCAACTACATTGCCAACTTTGTGATTACGATACAGTTGAACTTGTCTTAAGTTTACTGTGTTCATAAAATAAGAATATTTGTTAAGTGTTCGAAAACGTACCACCTTACCCTACATGAAATATTTAAACTCCAAAAGAACATCATAAGAATTATTCTTAATGTTCCCTTTAACACTCCAAACGGGCCATTATTTGAAGAAAAAACTAAATTTATTACCAGTACCAAGCCTGTACATCCTAGAAACTATCTGTTTTGTTCATAGAAATATAAGCGAATTTAAAAATAAAATATCTCTCTTATGAAATTAGATCATGCAATTCTATACGTACATATAAATCCACAAAGAACAGTTAAAAACATTAGAAGTCTAATGCACCAAGGTGTAGTAAAATTGTACAATAAATTCAGCGAAGGTATTGTTCATGTCAAGTATAACAGATTTAGAAAAGTTACTAATACCTTATTGCAACACAAACTATATAACAGAAGCACTGTGTGTCTAGTAACGTTGTAATAGATTTAGTCATACTAATTTTAACGTAGATTAATGTTTTCTCTCTGAGGAAGTAAAAAATTATACAATTTAGATTACTAATAAATTATTATTATTATTATTATTATTATTATTAAAACAGACAACGAACGAGAACTTGCGACGTGAAGGCCAACCGTTTAAAGACTTTTTATGCAGTGTAATATAATTATAAGACAACCATCATAATACAAATTATAGAACTGGCCAT
This sequence comes from Ectobius pallidus, assembly GCA_964059195.1. NCBI lineage: Eukaryota > Metazoa > Arthropoda > Insecta > Blattodea > Ectobiidae > Ectobius > Ectobius pallidus. Next base: position 163,333,742 of record CAXKWD010000001.1, on the reverse strand, counting down.
GATTTTCATAAATCAAACAATGATTTAGGCCTATAGTATGAATTACTTCTTACATAAACAAATATCATCTATGGGAAGGCAATTTGGAACTGCAAATTGAATCTTACTTTAACTTGAACAATTACGTCAGAAAATATTTTCGAAAATTAACGCTAATCCAGGTCAAGTACCACGCCATTTTAAGATAAAAATATTTTCTTTGTAATTTGGCCACTGGTCAAGGTTAGTATGTAATACTGTACTGTTATAATTTGTTCGTTGCAATTACAGTCAAACTTGAAATGAGAATATTTCGAAATTTGACAACTTAAAATAGTATTAATCTTAATTGTTTTTATCACACTGTAAACATTGGGTGGTCTGTCAATAGAAGAAATATAGACGTACTTCGAGGTCATCCTGTATCATTACTCGTAAAAAGATGATAATTTCACGTCATTATGTTTACGGTCATATAATTTACCATCATTAAGCGGAGATAAGAGCTAGAATCATCTTCATGCAAGTTTTTGTTAGCAGCATCCAGTAATGTGCTCCTTGTTACTTCTGTAACAGAATTCCGTGATTGACGGCTTTGACCAGGTGGTAGCTGGCTTACTCAAGAACTTGAGTGAGGAATTAGGGTGATCTTGTTTTGATCAATCTTTAATTAGGAATGTTACGGGAAGCAGTTGCAGCAGGAAAGGGCTACTTACTTAATTCTAAAACTAAGCCATAATACACAGATATTTTATTTTTTAACATCTACTACTTTATGGTCTTAACTTTACGACTCAAGATAGATGGATAAAATAATAACATAATAGCTGTCTTCTCAACGTCTTTTACTTATTTATTTTTCCTAGACCTTCCGGTTACATTCAACCATTTTCAAGGAATCTCACTTAATTTCGTGAATTTTACTTATGATTTAAGAACATTTTAATTTTTAGTAGTTTTAATTAATAGTGACGTCAGTGATGAAGAAGTCTTATTCTTATGGAATGTAAATCTACAAGAGCGATTCCTTAAAGCAGGTTGAATGTAACCGAAGGGCCTAGGAAAAATAAAAAAATATATAAAAAGTTGAGAAGAAAGGTATTATGTTATTATTTTATTGACCGATCATTTTGATCAAAATATGGAGCTAAATACCGAGATCGTATTGGGTCACCCAGAGTATCCTGTGAAGTGGTGGTCATTACCAATTAAGTTAGTTGATCGCAGTATTAAGGAGCGTAGTTTTATTGAAAACTTGGATGAGTGACCTCTGCCCTAAGTTCTTGAAAAGTCATGTTAAGTGAGATCCTTCGTAGTTCGGAGTCCATGTTTACCTGTAGTTTCTGGCTGTAATAACAGCTTCAGTAGTCATCAACCCACAATGGTTGGGATTTTCTCTACCTCTAGGCCTTGGTCCGGCTTGCCATTGTCACTCATCATCGTCATCATCTGAGAAATAGTTCATTGTCTCCCAAGAAAATGTTGCGAAATGAACAGTCTGTAAGCCTAGAAATAAGAGGAGGAGGAGGAAGAAGAACTGAACCTTTTGCTTCTATAACTAGTCTATTATTGGATGGTTCAAATCCACACTCTGATACTTTTTCTAGGTAGAAAAAAACTTCGGCCATGATTTCCTTGCAAAAATACACAATTCGTAGAGCTCATAACTCCATTCCTCGTTGGGGATGACATTTTATAAATTTTTGTAGTATCCTGTTATTAAAATTTTAGTTTACTTATTTACCGGTACACCTTTAAGTGTTTATGAAAAATATGCACATTTTAAAAATAAAAGTGTAAAGTGTTATTTCAACTATGAGCTAGAAGTATGAGTACGCACAATCCTATGAAGAAGAATTCCGAAGAAAATTATGAACAACTATGGAATTTTAGTCCGTATACAAAAACAAATGGCAAATGATTATTACCTTTACGTTCAGAATTAAAATTACAAATGTATTACCACATTACCAGCATATTTTTCTTGAAAAATTCCATTTAGTACAGCTGTCTGTAATAAGATAGAAATGTCTTGCTTTTAGTGACTAGAATAGTTAGTAGCTATTCACTGTGCGTCACTTGCATTGCATTGGTGAGGATTTCAGACAACATTTCAGATCTCCGAGAATACTGAAACAGCTGCAAACCCCAAAATGGTTATTATAATTTCAAGGATTTCATTTAAACGTCAAGGCTACATAAAAAATATACTTTGTAAATGTTTACAAACTTATATGGACATGTATCAACTCCGAGATCAAAATATTACCTGTTACGGGCTTTGGGGAAAACCAGTGGGCCGTGTAACTATCGATGGGCATCTGATTTTATGTGTTATCGTTTTGTTTCTGTGTTACTTCTTCTGTTAATTTTAACTGATATTAAATTTTGGTGAATACGATTTAACTTGTTCTATTTTAGTTTCTATCTAAGTTTCATCTATTTTAGGTGCGTTTAATTATCATAGGTAATCCCACGAGAGTTGGCGAGTTTATTGATAGATCAGTCGCGAATTTATCTGATGAAACTCGTCAACTCGAGTTGGATTTACTAAGACTATTCCATGAATAAAAATGTATCGGATTATACAAATAATAATTACTTTCGTGCTTTATTGTATAAAAACTAAACTAACAGCTGCAAGATCACGGCCTACTATGAATCAACCATCCATGAATCGATTCGAGTTACCATGTTGTAATCAGGGCTACCAAATGGTGCATATAATACATAGTTAACTTCATTCAGGTAAGCTAACAGGAGAACCGAATAAAAGCACACGAACTGGCCTTTACCGAATCTAAATTGTGGTTTTAATCAATCTACATTTCTATTATTTCAATTTCCAAACAAGCTATGTTGTATAAAATAATATATTTTCGTGTTGTTTAATGGCAACATATGACGTACTAGTCACTGCACACTGATGCTTTTGTGTCCAGTAACGAACAGACCATTTTACCCGATAAAATGCCATCCTCGCGATTCCTACAAGAATATTGTAAGATACACGGCCGGCATGGGTCTATATCCGAGGAATTGCCAAACGTTATTGGTCAATATCAAACACGGGTCAATATAAAACCTATTAATATATCACTGGAACAAATTCCCTTATATCTTTTATCTGTAGGAATTATGGCTTTACTGTTGTTATTAATAATACCAGTACTAACCAGTGAGATCATAACATTACTAACAGATCGAAACCTAAAAACATTTTTTAAAACTGCATGAGGGGGTGAGCGGCGATTATCCAAGGTATGTAAGTTAAGTATCCAATCCGGAACTTGCCTGCACGCCTGGGGAAACATTAACAAAATAATTAAATTATCCGGCTATGGGGTTTGAACCCAGGATCTGCTGAAAGTGAGGCTCGACCACCTTGTTTGATCTTTGCAAATTATTTAACTATTTATCCAACTACTCACAACATATATATATATATACCAATATAATTATATATAACTATATAAATTTGTCATCAGTTAAACATTTTAAAATATTTTTACTGTAGGGATTTTCGGTCTAGAAAAAGATTTTAATGCTTTGGCGAGAGTTTTGTCATTTTTTGCGACATCTTCAAGCAATGGTCCCGGTTTGCGTCGGTCCACAAAATACTCAAGAATGTAAAAATTCGATATATTTTCAGTTTAACGATAAATAATTCCACAGAAGTTTAGGTATAGAATGGTAGATAAAAGCTCAAAACAAGTTTACAGGCTTCTGTGTAACAACGAAAACATTGGCTTATCACAGATAGATTTCATATCGATAAAAGGCTTGATTGCCTACGTCCTATTCTGATAGAATCGATGACGAAAAAATACTTATAGGTACTGAGCAAATGTTTGCTTTGTTAGATTGTGATGAGCGATTGAAATTGATTTCACGTAAACATTTAAAGTAAGAAAATTAGCTTGCTGTTTATTTAGTGAACGGTGAGCTACTGTACCTTCACCATCAACATCACTGCTGCCAGCATCTTGATTAAAAAGATAATATAGGCATACCGTACTTGAGTAATATGAATAATGTTACCCGCTAAATGATTATAGGAACGTGTGAGAGGGGATAAAGTTGCGTAGCCATATTACGCAGGTTAATGCAAGTGGGTAATCAGGGATGCATGTGTGTGTGTTGCTCCACATAGTGAAAGTACTGACTCTCCCACTCTGCATCACGGGAAGGGCGGGCGCATCTTTATAATATGTACGTATATTACATTCCACCAGCCTCCTGATGATTGACGTGATGACTGCACCCGACAACGTTGTGCTACTTTTAAAAACAAATACCTTCATTTAATTTATCTCCTATGCTCCCATCGTTAATTTGACTACATAGAATATGTATATGCAGAATTCATTATAAAAATAAAATAAAATATGCAAAGAATAAGATTTTAAAATAGCTAAAGAAATTTCTAAAATAATTGACTTTTGGGGGAATGAACATGTAAGATAAAAAATTGTGACTGATGATCAAATTTTACTGCAAGTATCTTGTGTTACTTATGTAGAATGTACTTTTAGTATAAATAGAAAAACAGACATGGAGATAATTGTGAAAGTACCTACATTCCAAATGATATGCGGAACGATTCACAAAACCCTAAAAAATAAAACAAGGAAAGATACAAGATTAAAATTTTACAAAACTATGACTGTACCTATGCTGCTTTATGGATCAGAAACTTGGGTAAAGACCAAAAAGTTGGAAAGGAGAGTACAATCTGCAGAGATAAAATTAGATAGAATACGTAATGAAGATATAAGGACAGAATTAAATATATGTTCAGTAAATGATAAAATCAAAGAATATCAAGAAAATGGAAGCAACACTGGAAAGAATGGAACCAAGAAGTTTGCCCAAAGAAGCGTATGATAATAAACCAAAGGGTAAAAAGAATTCTAGAGTGATACGGAAAAGTGAATAAGTCAAAATACCAAAGTTTCAGGAAAGACAAAAAAATTTATTTCCACAGCATTGTTAGGCTATTTAGATTAGCCCACTCATATATTTTTACATAGTATAAGATACTGTGTAAAAATATCTGGTGGTCTAAACTAAATATTGTAACAATGCTGTGGAAATAAATTGTTTTTTGTCTCTCCTAAAACCTCGGTATTTTGGCTTATTCGCTTTTTCCTTATCGCTCTAGAATTTAGGAAGACCTATGAGTAGATGGAAGGAGCAACTGTGAGGGCGGAACAGACGTTGCGTAATCCGTGAAGTGGAAGGAAGAAGAATATGTATACATTCTTAACATTCAATTTTATAAATAAAAATAAATAAAAATATATTGTAACATAACGAAATAAAATTCTAAGCAGAATTCCCCGATTAAAAAGTAAAAAAGATTTCTGAACAAAAAGAGCTATGAGAGATTATGAACGAACTTACTGGTATGGTGAAATTAGTTTCTCCTGTGACAAGTCTCCATAGATGAAGTAAACAACATATGAGCCAATCGAGCTGAAGACTGGGTTCGAGTCTCTCTCGGTGTGGCTTTTTGCATAAATGTGCAAGAAGGGTAAAAATAAAACAAAATAAAAAATCGAAAAAACTACTTTCAGTAAATCAGTCACTTTCCATCCATGTTGTACAAAAATAAATAAAAAATAAAAGTAATAAATTGAAATTTATTGTAAAATTTATTGAAATAAATTGTAAAATTATCTCTAGTCGAATCTCATAGCAAAGTAAGCAATTCCTCACATTATAGATTTTCAGTTTATGAGCACAACAATTATATCTACGCTACTAAAAGTAATAATAAATAGTAACTTAACTCATTAAAATCATTTCGTCGGCTTCCAATAGCCTAATCATAAGGATATGTGTATTTCGCAGGACAAACTAGGATGGGAAGAGACTGGCAGAGATGCAGAGAGATTGAGAGATATGTATAAATAGATAAAGGCAGAGAGAGAATTAATTCTGTTGTGATTAAGATAAACTATTTTTATCTTAAAAGTAATTCCACCAAGAATGAAAATAAGAGATTACGAAAAATGAGACTACGAAATATCATATTGACCATGCTATTCATGATGGGAAATTTCATGCCCGAATGAAAGCACGGCATGAAGAAGACGTAGGCCTAATCATAGGTGAAAACCAAATTTGTTTGTCAAGATGGGAATGAAAAAACCCATCTCATGCACAAAGAAACTGCAACTAGAAAATGATAGGAAGATTTGTGGTTGCTGAGAACTAATGACTATGCTCTTGATAACTGATGAGTGAGTAGGTTAGTTAAATGGGTAGTTAATAATTAATTAATTGCATAATAAATGAACACACATATGTTTTACATGCATAATACGAGTATTATCATAAAATTTTGTGGCATCATTTATTGCACCTTTCTTTAGTATGTATATTTTTAACAGAAAGGAATTAACATTTGACTGGAAATGAGCAGAAATAAGCAGAAGTTGCCAAGGTTTATAGCATATTGTTCTCTGCATTTGGCGAGCTTTTCGGTATCTCATCGTTGAGGTCCCGCTTTTCCAGTTCTCACTTATTGAGTTTGCTGTTTTGATATGGTCTCCAAACTTTTTATGCAGTATTCAGTTCCTAGGGGAGATGGAAATCAATACTTTGGACTGGCTAGCACGAAATCTTGACCTTATTCAATCGAACATGTATGGAACTCTCTCAGATGTCGAGCCTGACGACTAGTTTGACAATGTGGGAAGTATTACTTGAAGGATGGGGCACAATTCAGCAAAATAACATCCGCACCCTAATTGCTAGAATGCCGAATAAGGTGCGATCTGTTATTGGTTCTAGGGGTGGTAATTGTTGAAAAGAAAGGAATTAGAATAGTATTCTTAACGTTTAAGGAATGATTATAAGATTAAAATCCAGCCACGATTTTACGAGATTGATACCTTTGTTGCCATTTTCATAAGTTTCACCAAATACATTGGATTTCACTCTACGAAGAACCACTAAAAATTACAACTATGTAATCAGCATATGAGTAAATAGAACCAATGAATATATTAAAATTAATTTTAAGGAATTCATTTATGTATATTAAAAATAAGTTAGCATCCAATAGAGTACCCTGAGGTACTCTGATATTTATTTTCCGAAGATCGCTGAAGTCATTATCTATTTTTGTAGTCTGTGTTCTATTACTTAAATGTGAGCGAAATAAATTTAAAACATTTCTTCTAATCCCTAGGGCATATAATTTTGTCAGAAGAATGTTATGGTCTACAGTGCTAAATACCTTTTTCAATTCTAGAAATATACCTAAATACTTGTCTCCAGCATCTAATTCACGTATGACTTTCATGGTAACTGTAAAAATGTAGACAAGTCTGCCTGTAGACAAGTTAGGGCGTAAACCGAATTGATTGTTAGATAATAGCATACTGAAATTTGTACGTTAAATATTGCGATTCCTTAATATATGTGTGAAATTAATAGCAGTTATGGAAATAACTTCCTCATTATATACTCATGTATTTTGAATTCTCTTTAAGCAATTAGAAACAACCAAAAGTTCAGAGAAAGAGAACTTTACGTTTTGCTACTTTATATTATTCATTAACATTATGTCTTACATTTCTGCTTATCGACAGTCTTTCAAATACGGAAATATTATATTAAATAGTTTTGTAATCTTCTGTAGACAAAGTGGTTATGAATCTCAATAGCAATTTATTAAGCATAATTATTCTGGAGCACAGGAATTTTATGTCTGTCTCACGTTCGCATCTTGCATCACGAGATGCAGCAACTCATCTCTGTCAAGTCGGCATGCTTTGGATTGCCTGCGCATTAACAGGCGTAAAAACTTACAAGTACTTTATTTTCTGTGCTTCCTTTCTGTCAATCAGATATCGGTGACACGAAGAAATAATTATGCGCCAAATTCTCACGATATTTCGTCATCAAAGCGGAGGTATTTTAATTCGGGTCTTATGCAAACATGTTTTACGAAGGACAAATACCACATTATTTGTTTGCTAATATTGTGCTTTGAAGTTAATGCATTTAAAGAGACATATCAGGAAAATTTGTACTGATATCTAAAAATTCAGACCTACCACTTACTGTTGTTTGACTTAATTTTGACTTTCTCGCATATAATGCACGTAGAATAGAGAAAGTGTAGTAATTTGAAAAAAAAAAATAGAAATTGAGACAACACCGGGAAAACAGGTTTCATGATGACTAGAAGTGTTTTTTTTTAATGATGCTTGTCTGTCCGTCCATCTGCCTGTGTATGCAGACCTACTGCGGATGCATTTTATACGCTAATGTTTTTGGAATATGTACTTTGCTGCTCTCTTATTGCTGCCCCTAGAATTTGGCTTCTTTAACAGGAATATGAAGGGTAAACAAAATATGAAGAGTAGTTTTCATAAAAGCTTTTATCAAAATTTTGTTTAAAAATGGTTAAAACTGTTTGTTAACAATTTAAATAACAATACTCCTATCTAGGGCCGGATTAAGACCCTTAGATGCCTTAAGTACTAACTAATTTTGGTGCCTTCTTCCACTTGTAATTGAAAACTTAAAGAAATAACAAACCATAAATTTTGTAAATTGAAATTTCGTTACTGAACCAATACTGCAGCAAGAAAGAAAATTATATTTATTTCTATATGCATCCGTTTCATTTATGTCTTAATAATTTTCTCCTACTTTTTTGCTTACAAAATCTTTGATCAGATCTTCATAAACGACCCTACGTAACACATCTGTTTTTGCACATTAATAGCCTACCTTGTTGCTTAGTTGTTCTGAGTGGAATTTAATATATTTCAACCGAGAAAACGAACGCACAGCTGGGCAGTTTATCGCCATTAATGCAAAAAAAATATACTAAAGACAATGTCTCCATTTGGAAAGACACTCTCAATACCTTTAAAGTTATTTTATAAAGTTCAGCATGATTAAATGTTGTTTTTACGTTTTCTGTTGCACTAAACTTATGGATCACAATATGAAACCCTGCCGAAGTTCAGCTGGGAAGTTACTGTTGATATCTGCCTCATAAACAGACTTAGGCCTACTAATTTTTCATTAAATTTTGAAATTAGCTATTCATTTACGATAATTAAGTTAATAATGCAAATGATAAATTCGGCTATCAAAGATCTCTCTGGTGCCCTCCTTTCGCTTGATGTCCTAAGCACGTGCTTTTTTCTTATAGGGTCAATGCAGTACTAATCCTATTAAGGAATAACAAAGTGACTATTCGTTTTTCTTTAAAATTACGCAGGGAATAGTTTATCCTTGGGCGTTTTTAATTTTAATAAACTTATCTCAAATACGGTAGAAGATGCACGAAAAACTTGCACAGTAAAGTTGCAGAGACAATCAAAATAAACATTCTTTGACAAACACATTTTCTTATAAGTTCAACAGGTATCAAGATAGAAAGGAAAGAAGTATGACTACAATGCAACCCCCCTTATGAACATATTATGAACTAGCTTAAAAGACCCGGCGTCGCCCGGGTTTTGTATTTTGTAATTGGAAATTAGCTTATGAAGGATTTTCAATTTTAAATTCTAGGTCCTTATATAGGCATTTATAATTTGAAATAGGAAGAACGACTTATTACACTCAAACTATTCCCTCAGAAAACGCTTGATATAGTTTTTTATGGCTCATAGAGGATCTAGAATGTTGCATCCCATCGCTTGTACAGTGCACAGCAAGCCTGGTAGAGGTTTAAATAAGAAGAAACAGAAATTCCTGTAACATAAAATTGTAATATCGAGGCGGGAAATTTCCCACTCTTATGTTACCATAAAGCATTATCACTTTCATACTTTTCTCTCCAAAAACCTGCGATATAATATAATAATATACACATTACCATACCTCGTTTTGTTTTCTCTATGTCCAGGGTAGAGAAAGTTATGTGATTCCATTATTTTAGTGGATTTCATTCTGTAATATTTATTTATAACATGAATTATTTTGATAACTTCTCTTATTTGTCAAAAGTGCATTTCAATTGTTTTTTCCAAGCCCACCTAATACCATTTGGCAACAATATATTCTGTGATTTGGAATTGATAATTCTATGTAAAAAGGGATTAAGTATTTTCAAAAACATTTAATTTTTGGCATTTAGAATCAGAATTTTTCAAAATCCTTTCTTAGTGAGCACCTACATTATGAAACGAAGGTACTGTCAAAATTCCAAGTCTCTACCTGTTATAGTTTAGGCTGTACGTTGATTCCTGTCATTCAGTCAATCAGTCATTCATTCAGTCAGTCAGGACAAAGCCTTTTATATATATAGAGATAATGCTATTATTTTGTTTATTCAAAGTAGAGTTCAAGAAAGCTTGAGTTAATCTATTGTCGTGAAATGTAATAACCGTACCCGTGCCGTAATGCATGTGCTAAAACCAATACGAGTTAGGTGGAAGAGGTACCATATCCCCGCTGCAAACATCAAAGCTCGTGGCCGGTCAATTTATTGGGTTTTTTCCTTCAATAACTCATCTCTGCTGTAAATATCATATTTATTTAAACTGAAAATCAGCCAAGAAATCATCACAGAATAATAGGAACAGGTGTGAACGAATAATTTATTACAGGATCATACTGGGAAACCCAAAGATTCAAAACACGCGATATGACCTAAACCTGCGATGGATGAGGCATGAAAGTAAAAATGATACTGAAGGAGAACGTGAGTTAGAAGCCAGTTTCGGGCAAGTAAGTTCATTTAATGTTGATTAGAATATATTAGAATCGGAAATTGGCGATTAATCAACAAAATTATATTCAGAGACCTAAAAAAATACGAAGGATGACCTGTCAAGCAAGATTCCCATAAGCAAGACCAATTAGTTACTTACTTAACGTTATCGATAATTAAAAGTGTTCAATCTAAATGACGTGTTTAATCGCTAATCTCTTCACGTATACGGTAGGTTATAAAACGAAAACCTCTTTGCTGTTCAAACAAAGCACCTCATAAAATCCTTGATCGATACTCATTAATGAGAAAACTTACATCATTATAAATGTCAGCGCTTTTGTATAGTAAACAGATGCCGCGTTTACAGCATGTATAACAAAGCGGGGATAATTACTTCCATTGTCTTATATTTTTAAACTCTACGGAAATTTATTTTCTCTCATGGTTGATTGATAGGATGGCTTTTCATAAAATTTGCTCATTTTGACGATTGCATATGATAATATTCTCTATTGGGAACTTGCTAGCTTTTTTCTTTACAGGAGAATGTATTAAAAATGCAGGAAGATGGAAACTTGAAGCACTTTACATATAAACGACGGACGTTATTAAGCAAGTAGTTAACTATTTGACATCCTTTTTCACGGGTCTTACTAGCCATTGCCTTTAGGTGAAGAATCAAACCTATGAATCACGTTGATTTAAACAGAGCATGGATTTCCTCCTTGGTATGTGTAATCAGCACTAAGCAGGTCCTCCTAAGACAACACCAAACATGCATAGACAACAGACAGGGATCGTACGAAGTAGGTGTTAAGTAAATTCCAATCTGGCAGGCCTATTTATTTGCGAGTTTGGGGAGCGGTGAAAAATCCACAATCAGATTCAACGGCCAATGGATTAGAATCCACTCGGATAAAAATCCGTTACGAAACCACCTTTTTTTGTTTTGTTACTTTGTCCTTAAAGGAATGTTTCACTTGGAAAGGCTTATTAAAGAAAATGTGTCCGGAGAGCTCTCCGCCAAGGATGAAGGAGTAAAATCTCTTCAGAGGAATTGTAATTAGCAAACGTTTTCTTCGATATCGACCCAAATGAGTGCCATAATGAGGGACATAATATGTACTAGGCCTAATACCTATGTATATTAATATAACTCATTACTTCTCCCATTAATTCCAATCCTCGTATATTCTATTGTTGTTCATCTTATTTATTTTTAATAATCAAACTAATGAGTTTATCACGTGTCATTAAGAAGGCCGGGTTTGTTATTTTTGTGTTTGAATTTAGTTCATATGAATTGCAATGATTTGCACAATCTTTATTGATGCCAGCCTCTTGATTTGTAATTAAAAGTCCACGGTGTTACCTCATCCTTTGCTCCTGATATAGCTGGCTGGGTCATCATTGGATGCTGTTTCATTCTATTGAACAAGCTCTCTTAAGCTCACATGTTAACAAATGGAAGGCTACATCTCACTTAATTGCAACTATCAGACCAGGTGGATTTCTTGGGAATCGCTCATTAGAGTGAAGTGTTATCTTTAACAACTTCTCAGCACTTCTTTCCGTCTTTTTTGTTGGTTGTGTAAATGGTCATCAGGAGAAGTGAGTGCTGAATGATGTTCTGAGAAATACACTCATGTTAATTGAAATTGCTATGAAAATATGCATTGTAAATTGAAATTTTATTATATGAGGATTTATTACAGTTGTAGGATGATTTAGTTCTTTTAGTTATGTAGTGATATGAATAAATTAACACTCTGACTCAATGGACTAGAGGAATTAATGGAGCTAGTACGAAGACCTCCTACCATCATTAAAGGTTTATAAGAGTAAATAATATGATAAATATTATGTGCAAAAGGTTTAATTCCTTATACGAAAAATGGACAGACTCATCTGAGAAAATGCCATAAGGATGAGTTGCGCGTATATATTTCCATCTCTGGTTTGAATGTTTTTAACAATATATACACGAGATATTGTTTGTATGTGATGGTAGGCCATTTTCAAATTTAGTTCCCTTCGGAGCTTATGGTCCACAATTTTATTTACTTGAAATGAGGAGTTTTGTTTAGGCCTCTAAAACAATCTGCTATATTATGTTACTACAACATCCTGTATGTATATATATACACATATACCATGTATATATGTATGTATATACGTATTTATGTCACTTGAATTTTTGAATCTGGTGTATTATGTAAGCGAGAATATTGTAATTGGGCATTAGCCTGTAATATTCTTAGTACAATAAATAAATAAATAAATTCATATAATGAGGATCACCAGGCACCCGCCAGCCATGTAGGCCTACTCCTATTTTCCCTCGGTCAAATCATCACTGTCTCTTCAGAGCGAACAAACATTTTACCTGATTATCTGGGCATGTATTATTATAAATTATAATATTACTTTGCAGTAATGGTTCCTTTAAGTTTTGCTTTATTGTATAGCCTACATTTTCATTTTTGTACAAAATGTGACATCCTAAGGGGACTACGTTCCTCTCTGAAAACTGCCAGGGACGGCGTCCATCTTCGTTTCCCCTCCCCTAAGGCACAGGTTTTCGTTAATCCATTTTATTAGAAAAAAAAAACAAGTTAGCTTAAAATGCCCCTGAAAATGCTGGACAATTTCCTTCTATTATTCTCATGGAATGTTCAACAAGCGGTGGTTGGCACGCCTGGAAGATGACGGGGCATGAAGGAGCCTCTCGAATAATAAGGTATTTTGCTCTTTTCTATACTGAAAAAAAAAACGTATCCATTGAATTTTAGCATAAAATTTTAGCCAAAAAATTGAGAAAAGACTACAGAGGTAAGCGTCTTGAATACAAGCCACTTACATGACAAGAAAGGCTCACTGAGAAGGAGCTGCAATTGTACTACAGTAGTGAAAAGTTTCTTTTTTGACATGATTTCTTTTAATTGGCATTTTCTCCAATTAACATTTTTTCTCATAAATGCCCCATTTTCTCAGGAACTATAATTGATAGAACGCTGAGATTTTTTACACATGTTAACAACAACCGAGCATTGAAACCGAACCACAATAAGTGATATTTGCTTTAACAGTTTGTCGAGAAATAAATATTTTTCTTAAAAAATAACAAAAATAATCAGCCTTACACAATAACAATCATATTTTTTTAAAATAACTTGCATAGCTTCATGAATGTGGTCCAATTGACTTAGAAACGTAGGATCTATATGCTGTAAAAATTTTATAATGAAATGTTCAGTAGTTCTTTAGATAATGGGTCATTAAGTAAGGAAATTTAACATTGGCGGAATAGGGCAGTCTATCTCCCCTTAATGGTAATGATCTCCTCTTCTATCGTCGTAGGAGAGAGATTAAATTAGGCGCTGTAAATTGTACTCTGGTTAGCTCAGGACCACATTCTGCAGAAAGGAATCAATCCGCATGATTTTTAAGTAGAGAAAAAAGTATTTAAAGTTAAACAAAAATCCACCTTTTCAGTGTGTTTTTGTTTGCTCCATAGATGGCATACGATTGGAAGAGGAGGGATGGTTAGTTTGCAGAACATAGATATATAGTCCAATTGCGATAATTTAGCATCTACTTCGGTTTTTTAAATTTGAGGGTTGGTTCCTTTCTGCAGAATGTAGTCCTTGCTAGAGTATCGGCACGGAAAGCCGAAGGTCATGGGTTTGAATCACGGTGTCAGAGGAATTATTCTTATTCTATTAGTTTTTTAAAAGACATTATTAAATATTACATTTCATTTTGATTATTTCTTCTTGCTATATCCTAATTCTTATGGTGGCACTATGACCATATGGTCAGTTCAGCCTCTAAGAGACCACTACCAAGAGCGATCCTGCGATAAAGGCAGGACGGTGCGAAAGGCGACACTTTACCACCGTCATGTGCCGAATGTCTAAATAATTGAGTGCCTTGGGCCCTAAGGGCCTTCGCAGCTTGTGTAATGGACATTTTACTTTAATTAATCCATATTCTAAAGAGGATTGTGCGTTTCATTTTTATGGAGTGTTTAGAATGATTGTAAGTATTTTTGAGAATGCTGAAAGATGGGTATTTTGAGGGTTTTCAAATTATTGGATAATGTATTGTAAAACCTAATTTGGCGAGAAGTTACTCATCCACCATCATCAGATGTGATAGCATAGCCCAATCGAAAACACAAACAAAAGAAATGAATTAACCAACCTATTACTAATGCTCTACAACAATATAAGATTTTAGGTAATGTGTGGTGTTAAAAGGTTTTATAAAATCGCCTATTGGTTTTTAAAAAGATTCGCTAAAATTGAATTTTAATATAACACCTAATTTTAAAATAAAGTTGGTGTGGGGTAATATTTGTCTTGGAGTGGGAATGAAGCACTGGACCTCTATTTACCAATAGACACTATTGTTAAAATTACAGTTATTCCCACTTTGTTGAAAGTCACAGTGAATACCATAACAGCTAAGCGAATGGTGGGTAGCTATTATTATTATTATTATTATTATTATTATTATTATTATTATTATTATTATTATTCTCCGTTTCACCCAACATAGGGGTATGTTCAATCAATCACTTCCTAGTGTTTTGTGTTTTAATTTTAGCCCAGTATTGCTTCATTCTTTCTGATCTTGCTTTTCTCTCGTCTTCCCTGATCTGGATCATCCGTTTAGTTTTGATTTTGACTTGGAACCTCTCTTTCTTGACTTTGGTTATTTTTTTGCAGTTTTATATAATTATTATTATTATTATTATTGTGTTATCACATTATTATTGTTATTATTACTGGATTGTTATTATTAATTCATGTTAACTGCGACTACATCAAAGCTCGTTAGAATTATTTATGATGCTGCTGTCTCGAAGGCTGCTAATTTCTTAAGGATTTTTTTTCCTAAATAAGATTCTGAACTCTTAACGAGGAAATTATTTTTCTGTGAACTAATTTACTTTCCGTTTTTATTTCCTTCCCGAGCTAAATTTTAACACATATCTATGATGGAACAGAGAACTAATTATCTGCTGACAGATATTCTTCGGTTTTTATGGTAGATTATGAATGTGTCAAATTGCTTTTTCGCCATGCTATATATTACAAAGATTAAAAAAAAAATTATTAGAAGAGCAAAAAAATAAATAAAGTTGAGGAGGTTCTTAAAAAATTCCATCTTGTAAAAATACATACGACGAAATAAACCTGACAAACTTAATCTTCTTTCTTCTTGTACTCCTTGCGCTTCCTTACTTTGGCCATTTTTCTTCTTTCTTTTCATATTCCTCTTTATTTATAATTGTATTTAATAATATTTATACTATAATTATTGTATTCCTTTCCTTACTATTCATCATTGTCCCCATGGAAAATCTATTTATTTCAAGATAAAGTGCGAGTAAAATGTTGAATTGCTTTTCTCTGCCTAGTCTTTCATTAAATATTTATCGAAAAATTCTTCATCTTGTCCTTTGTGCTGTACAGACATCATCATTTTTCTTTCATGAATTCTTCATTAAGTTATTTTATAATAATCGTTTTCATTTATTCTTCTTCTATTTGTAAAATTAGTTGTCATTTTTTATATTGGCCCCTGAGAGCTGCAAGGTTCCTGGAAGTAGAGCATTCAAAATTTTTCAGATGATCACTACTCGGAGGTGGGGGTGTAACTTTTATGTGGACCTTCCTTTTTGCAACCGACTGTACGTACCTCCAGGAATGCAACTGGTAGGCTAAGAGGTTGAGACGATAATAGGACCATAGTGCCACCAGAATATTTAAGATAATTAAAAAATAAATTATAACATATGTGAAACTCAGTGTAACGCGGTGCATCAACCAACATCGCATGATGCACCGTTAAGAAGATGATGATGATTATTTTAATATTGGTTATTGTTGTTGTTAATATTGCTGTACCTATTAAGTTTTCATAATGTTCAAGTTTCTTCATTACCGACGTTACTATCATCTCTTTAGTGTCACAAATTTCGTTAATTTCTTCACATTTTATTTTTCTTTAATTTTAAAAGGTTATCCATAGTTTTCTTCGACTTCTATGTTTTTTACTCTCTCATTTCGTCCAGTCTCTGTTAAAAGCCCGTTCATTAGTTTCAAGAATGTTTTTAATACCGGTTCCGAAAAATCAGAATGAAAATATTATTCATTGAGCAATATGAACCAATTGCTTAACCTAAATCCTACACATTTCTATTGTGCAGCTCTCCACACAAGCCGATGTGCAAATCATGTAATTGTGGTGAGGGTAGTTAAGTTTACAAGCGCCTTGACTCTCAGTTGTAAGGGTCATGAAATAACACTTTGCTTTCGCCACCTGGTTAAAACGTGATGCTACATTGTTTTCTTATTGATGACCACGACTGGGCCGTAAACTCCTAACTTGATTATCCGGAGACCATTAAGGTGGCTGAAAGATATTCACTTGTTAAGAGTGTTATGACCATGATGAAATAATTTAAACCCAGTCCAGTGAAGTAGCATGAAACTGTTTCATAGCTTTATGCAAATTTAGGTTAAGCAGTTTATTGCTTTTTATTTTTTATGAACGCCATCGCGAAGATCAAATTGTGTTCCCACAAATTCATCGTGATTTGAAAAGGACATGAACAATTTATTTATCTCTAGATAAAGTACGAGTAAAATGTTGAATTTATTTTCTTTGCCTAGTCTTATCATTAAATACCTATCTTAAAATTCTTCTTCTTGTCCTTTCTGCTGTACAGTCATCATTAGGGTACTTAAAAAATATAAATTCTATCACTCAACCATATGTGGAAAAGAAACCTTTCATATTCGTGTAAAATATAATTCATAAACTAAAACTAAACTAAACTCCGTGGCGCTACATCCCTGATGGGACAAGGCCTACCACCCGACCGCTCGGTCATCTGCCATAGGAAGACGGCAGGATTGGGGGGCATGTGGTCAGCATGCCGTCACCCAAGGCCGTTAATGGTGGTTTCCATGACCGGAGCCGCTACTTCTCTATCAAGTAGCTCCTCAATTTGAATCACGAGGCTGAGTGCATCCCTACCAGACCTCCCTACCTCAGAAAAATCCTAGGAGGTACCGGGGATCAAACCCGGACCGACGGATCTGTAGTCAGTGACGCTAACCACAATACCACACCGGTAATTTGGTATTAATAATTTTTATATTAATAATATTTAGTGTTAAAGTCATACAAGTTTAGACATAGCAAATTATCTGCATGTTTTCACTTAATGACAGTCGACAGTCAAGTAACATACACAATTGCAATCATATTAATGACCAACATTGTTTGCAAAAATCAACCTTCGTTTGCCCTACCTAAGATCCCATAAAATGGCTTATATTTTTTATCTGAAAATGTTGTTACTGACAACAAGTCTCCATTTGTCTCATTACTTAGCACTCTTTGTCCTTTTATTCCTCTAAGAATTACAATTCTGATGTTAGAAACATTCTCGTCTATTTTTTTTTTTTTTTTTTTTTTTTAGCTTTTGTCTCAATCGTGGATATTTTTTATAATTTTCCACTAATTCGAATGTTTTTGGGCATCTAACTTAAATTAACATCCTTTCTTCCTTCTTGTCCCCTCCTTCAGCTGTTGAAAGCATGGTTCGAGAATTACTTCCTTCCGTTTCTCTGATCAGCCATAGACACTTAGCTGGTCTTAGCTGGTCAAAAGTTAACCTCTGAAGATGTACACCATAGACGGGACCGAAACGCCAGATTTAGAAAACCTAAGACCACTACCTAACAGCCCGGAAGATCATATTATCCTGTAAATGTATGTTATTTTCATTAAATCTGTCACTTATTGTAGGCTTACATAGATTAATCATCATACAGAATTTATGACAGCAAATTTTTACCTTGCTTTAGCCTCAAATTTTATTGAATTCCATGTAGAGTTCAGGTCTTCTAAATAGGCTATCCGTGAGTCATTTCAAGTTTAATGGATTATTTTGCAACCCAGCATAAAAATAATCACTCAAGAAAATGAACTAACTCAATAGTATATTGAATAATTTTTTTTTTCCTTTTGAGTTTCTTAACCTGAAGAAAAGGTGATTTAATATTAAATTAAAAGTCAAGGAACTTGTTGATCTTCTTACTATACATCATTTTGGATTGAAATAACTTTTAACAAATGCGTTCCCAGCTATAAAAATGCTTTCCCAGTTATGACAATATTGTCTTGACCGTCGGGGTCATTTGGATTTTCGTGAGCATTTTCCATGCAACGACTTTCATCAGGAGCAAGGCAGTGTTGCCAACCAAAAACATTGAATCTCACTATAAAATTCAGCTCCAAACCGCTAGAAAATTTAAAACATAATTATTATTTAAAAAAATATAACATACCTTTCTCTGTGATATATCAGATGACCAAGACGACGGATTAATTAGCGATAATAATAATGATGATGATGATGATGTTGCTGTACTTGAGTAAAGTCTATCAAGGTGCTTAATGAAAATACAATAAAAATAATTTATTAGCTATCACTGCAAATCACTGAAGGGCCAAGAGTTTCCAGTATTTTACTCATCACTGTCGGAAGACTCTGTTGTCACTGTAGCACTTCTTGAAAAACTGTACATGGATTTCCCAAATTTATTTATATGTTCATCAGTTATTTGATAAGAAATATAGCAATTACCTTTCTTTGCAGATCAATAAGACAATTCTGTATTAAGTTTAAGTTTTAATTTTTAATTATTAATACAACTTTTTAATACAACCACGCCAGCATAAAAAAGATGCCCTGAAGGTGACAAAGAAATGTGTAAAGGCCTAGGCATACTATAACATATTTTTGAGTTGCTGATACCAAGTATACATTTTACTTATTTTATCAATCCCTGTACATTTATATGCTGAATAGATATTAACGGTGGTTTGAAAACTTAGATTGACTCAATTAATTTTGTAGAATTTTAATTGAAACATTTTATAAGTTTATTTTAGTAATAATCATACTTTTTAAAACTTGTAACTGACAAAAGTCGCTACATTTTCCAACTTTTTCGTTTTCAGCTGCAATGGTTGCCGAATGCTTAAATATCGCTATACGTAGCGGAATTCCGCTATGGTTGGCAACACTGGAGCAAGGAATACGGCAGTCACTATTGTTCATTGAACAATTTAATTGAGAAACTGCTTCACATTTCCATCCTCTAGCATGAGCCTGAGTACAAAGATATGAAAAACGACTTTCTTAACCCTTTCTGTGTTGAATCATTTTTAATAAGCAGTCATCGAGTGAAACCATCATTGAGCCCTTAGTTTGAAATCGACGATGAAAATTGCAGTGATAGCTGGTATCCATGATTCACATTTGTAAAATACGATAAAAATCATAAAATTTGAAGGAAAACATTATTCTATTAGTCTTATATTTCTGCTTTGATATAGGCCTATTTTTTGAGGTTACGAACTTATACAATAGCAGCAAAAAGGTTAGGGTGTTTTTGAACTAATTTTTGAAAATTCTGAAAATGTGTTTTTTTTTTCAGTAGTAGCGAAGCAGAATTTTAATACGGAAATATTTTAGGTCAAAATACTTAATAGAGGCTATCCTTAATGTATAAGTTAATTCAAGTTTTCATTTCTGAAATAATTATATAGTGGTAATTAGTTATGTTAGCTTAGAAATTAATTCAACTTCGGAAAATCTGAGACAAGATGGTATAGGCAGCTGTCTTGCAAGGGAGTGTTAGCAAAGTGTTTTCTGTGCATTTCGCCGGTTAAAATTTACTTGATGTTTCACTTTTATTCCGATAAGATATTCTAATAAACGTTCTTATGTTAGAATAAAACCAAAACACTTTATGATATATGCTTAAGAGTACATCGGTAATATTCTGAACACGTGTCATTAATTTACAATGTAGTGAAGAGATACCGTTGTTTCTTATTTGATTTATTAGCAGTAATTAACACCTGTAAACTAATATGCTGAAAATAGTGATTGAATTCGACCATTCTCTGAACAGATGAAGAGCAGTTGTACAGTTATTTTAAAAATAAGTATGAATAGTGTTTGTTACAAATAGCATTAATCATGCAGACAGGTGAGTCAGTATTCAGTGAATATGTTGCTAATTAGATTGCCCCATACTGGAGCGGGATATTGTTGTTATTCATGTCGACATTGCTTCGACACAACCGGCTCAGGCATTAAATTATTTGAGGTCAAGCTTGGAACTCTGTAGGTCAAAAAATGCTCTTCACAGTGATCTATCGGAATGAAAGCAGATTATTCATGTGTTATATCAATAACATGGCGCTGAATACAATTTAGGCAACTGACAAATAGATCCTTTCTTACTTATCGTTCTAACGTTTTGAGTGCTTCTTCCCTTTGTGGGCTGATAACCATAGATCTCTTCTGATAATAACGCAATTTTTCAACTTAGATAACCTTCTTATTTCGATAATGAAAGGTGCATGAAAAGTACATCCCGGGCTCTTCTAATGTACTTTGTTTTCCTGGGTCAAAACGCTGGTGTAATAGCACTACACCCAGTGTCAGCGAACCTTTATTCTTGTTCCAGTTCCTTAAAACCTCTCACGGACATATCAGTCGTCCATAAAATCAATTGAGGTGAAAAATTCTTGGTCTTGACTAAAAGTAACAATAAGAGAAAGAGAATCGAAATGTTATGTGTCACACCTCCGAAGATACTTAGACAATATATACAAATTTGTTTACATACGGGTTTCCTGCTTGAGCTAAACAGTTCAAAGGCGCATATTTACATGCATACATATATACTTGTATACATATACACTAATATATAAAAATAATGTTTTTAGGCCTACGATACCGAAAAAAGTATAAAATAAAATCAGGTAAACTTAGTGATGAGCAAATGCAAGACCAAGACCAAGACCAAGGCGGTCTTGGTCTAGGTCTTGGTATTGCACTCTCAGTCTTGGTCTTGGTCTTGCATAGGTAACCCTGGTCTTGGTCTTGGTCTCGGTCTTGCATCAGTGGTCTTGGTCTTGGTCGCGGTCTTGCATACTCGGTCTTGGTCTTGTTGCAAGAGTCTTGCAGTCTTCTTTTACGCATCTTACATGATTTAAAGTTACACCGATTACATGTGTGTTATTGCTTGCGAAAGTAACGAAAGCTAATTGCTTTTAGTTGCAGTAAACAGTAATGTGATGTCACGCTGTTTGCCGAAACGTCCATGGTGATATAAGCTAGAACAGTAAACTTTGATTGTAAATGTAAATATTCTCTGTTATCCTATTGCAGAACTTTAAACCCAAAATCCACGAGATGCTATACACTATTTGAGAGTGTAAAATTATGAATATTATATTGTAAAGTTTTAAATTGAACGGCTGTGGAGACAAGAAGTAATATTAACAGGATGTGTATGAAATGTTTAAAAGACTTCCGCATAAGAGAGAGGTTCTATCTGACCTGTTTAAAACTGTACAATATAGTAACAAAACATAACGGCATTGAAGCAGATGCTTTAGAAATTGTGCAATCTATAGCAAATCACACAATGTCCATTCGAAACCCAAACTTAGAGGCTGCAATGAATAATATTTCTCTTTTCATATACCCTAGTTCTAATTTATAACACATTGTAAAAAGATCATTTCTGCACTGTAAAGATTTCCGCTACCTCCCATAAATTACTTTCTACTTACTTTCAAGTTTCGGGCCTTCAATTAATTGGGTCATAAATAAATATAATTATTCTTCATGCAAGCAAATATTTCTAGACCAGGCATTTTCTACTTTTAGTATCTTTTCCCATTCGATATGCATCCTTAATATGAATCCGCAAGAACTTAAACACCTCCACCGTCATGTGTCAATAACAAAATTGTAGTAGTAAAAAAAGGTTTTCAGTGGATATCCTATCTATCATCAACAAAATGTAGGCCTGTATAGCTACAGTACAATCAGATACTTAGCTGTAAAGTAATAACTAGCAAATACCCGTCAAATAAGTTCCTGTTTTCATTAATCTACGGTTTAATAGTGTTTTATTGAATAATTATGAAGAATACTGGGCGTATAACCTGATTTTTTTCAGACTTCACTTTATTTTGAAATTTTCTGCAAAGAGAATGGAATGAGCTGAATAGCTATGTTAAATTTTGTTCAAGTAGACAGGAAAGATTCTATGTAAGAGTAGGCTATGAATATTAATGATAGGTGTTAAAAAGGATACCATCGTTAATGAAATAGACTACTGAGCATGTTGATAGGCGTTTTAAGTTACGGGGGCTACTGTTTAAAGTTTCAAATCCTCAGTCAGAGGCCGTCCCATGGCTGAGTGGTTAGACAGCTCACCCTCCACCGCTGGGACCCGGGATCGGATCTCGATGGATCCATGTGGAATTTGTGGTGGACAATGTGGAGTCGGGGCAGGCTTTCTCGGGGTGCTCCGGTTTCCCCTGCCATATGTAATTCCATCGTTGCTCCATTCATCGTAGTATGACCATTTGGTTGTAATAAAGAATTATTATAAATCCTCAGTCATAGTTATCTTTTAACCCAGTGAGAGGTTAGAGAAACTAGTTATTAAATAACTGTATGGCAGAATTTTTAAGTTTTATTGATAAATTATGTGGTCAGTATTTATATTGTACGCAAAATGAAATTTCATATATGGCTTTGGACCTTTGTTACATCTCTTTGTCTTTCGTACCTTAATACTAGAGAACTATTGCAATTAAACATTTTAAAAATTAATATGGAGTGTTTATCGTGAATTTAACTCCCACCAATTGAAGGAACTAGCTGTATGGAATGCCATTCAGGGAAATCCGTCAGATTAATTGTAAGTTTTCATTGCAGTAATTTGTTTTAACGTAGTTGTGAGATAGGTAGTATACGGATTTCATATGTATTATTTGAAAGTTCGCTTGTTTTTGGATACGGACAGCGTCACGCACCGAGGCTGCTCTCATTGGTTACCGCACGATGAGGCAACCTCTACATTATAGGCCTACCAGCCTTAGGACTACCCCGGCTAGCGACACTGCGGCGCCTTTGAGTAGCGGTTGCTGGCTCGCTGCATACACAATGGGGCTTTATAAAACTTTTTCAAATAGCAAGACTGCAAGAGTCTTGCAGTTAGGTCTTGTTCTTGCCAGAGTCTTGCAGGGTTGGTCTTG
This sequence comes from Ectobius pallidus, assembly GCA_964059195.1. Taxonomy (NCBI): domain Eukaryota; kingdom Metazoa; phylum Arthropoda; class Insecta; order Blattodea; family Ectobiidae; genus Ectobius; species Ectobius pallidus. The sequence continues at coordinate 163,309,906 of CAXKWD010000001.1, read as the reverse complement.
ATCTTGGTCTCGGTCTTGCATGGTCGGTCTTGGTCTTGGTCTTGCTAACGCTGATGCGGTCTTGGTCTTGGTCTCGGTCTTGCATTTTCTGCAAGACCAAGACCAAGACTGCAAGACCAAGACTGGTCTCGCTCATCACTAGGTAAACTGATATAACCAAGTGCCAGTATGCTTTTTTTAATCAGTGATAAACGCAATTATGATAGGCCCATGCAGAAAAGTTATTTTTGTAATAGATCTCCGAGTTAAACTCCAAAAACAAAATGCGCTGGCAATAATAATAATAATGATGCAATAGGCCTACGATTCGCTGATATTTCTGTTTCAAGTTTAAAGCAGCCTTAAAGATTATGAATGAATAAAAAGTCAATATGAAATCTATCTGTCAGGAATTACATTAGGTATATTGCTGCACAGGAACGAATATGAAAAATACTCACATTAAAATATAGCCTAATGTAAATATTGGTAGTCTACATATCCATAGAATGCACAATATAATATCAATATTCAACGGCTAGTTGTTATATATCTTTTATTTACATTATTTAAATTATTATTTAGCCCACACTGACATCATTATGAAGAAACAAATCAACCAAGGATGCTAACAATAACAAAATACGATTGGCAATTTGTTAAGTTATGTTAATATATTGTGGACCATGGAAGAATATTCATTACAAAATTAATATTTATATACTCTTTATTTCGGTACAGTTCAACCGATTTGGCCCAAATTCAATAAGCTTGTACACAAGAACGTCATAAATTCGTATACTAAGTTTCATAAAAATCCGATAAAGCGTATTTGAGTTATTCGCACCTTTGTGATATATTACCATAAAAAGGCACTAAATTGGGCGTTATTCCGGTACCGGCCAACCGATTTTGTCCAATATCAATAGACTTCTTCCCATGGATATTATAAATTCGTATACCAAGTTTCATGAAAATCCGATAAAGCGTATTTGAGTTACCGCGCCTTTAAAATAGACACTAAATTGGGTTTTACTCCGGTACCGTTCAACCGATTTGGTCCAGTATCAATAGGGTTCTTTCCATGAACGTTATAAATGTGTATACCTAGTTTCATTAAAATCCGATTAAGCGTATTTGAGTAATCGCGCGTACTGACGGACAGACATTTTCCCGTCCCCACACACAATCTCATAAAGTTCCATACTGGCACTTAATAAACCGTAATTCCATAAATATGTTAGAACGAAATGGAAAGCATTTGCATATTATATTGTCATTGAATTGTAAGACTTACAACATATTTATGGCTTAATTAAATTATGCGGTTGCACGCATTAATGACATGACCGTGGAACATTGCATCATGTCGTCCTCTTCTTTGCTTGTTCTTCTTCTCAATATTAATGGTTCGTAAAGTGAAAGGACTGGAGTCATCAATGGCATACCAGAATTCTATGAAGCACAGTAAATCAACTGAATAAGAGAAATACGTTCGTCTTTGTCCTTATTCGGATGTGTTATAGACAGATAACCTTAAATGTTAAAAGTGTATCACTTAAGTATAATTTATGGAGTAAGCTTGCTCTTAATATTCTACATGCTATACTGTTTTGCATAATTGTCTGTTAAAGTGGTCTAGTTGATAATAAATGGTACATTGTTTATTTGTTTCCTCAAGATATAAATCCGTTGAATTACTGTTGTCTTTATGACATTTTTGCACCCACAAAGGAATACTGTGATTGATTTGAATACCTTTAATATCAAGCTATCAAGCTTTTAGTCATGTGCTTGATGTGCTAGGGCCTGATAGCAAACGTTTTCAGATTGTCGTTATTTTTATTTTTTTGCGTTTAACCCGTGCCTGTTTGTCAAGATTATGTATTAATATCGTTGAAACGATCAATTCGAGTCAGTGGTAACCGTGATAATCCTGTGATTATATAATATATATTATATATTTGATTGATTGTTTGTACATAAAATGTATTCAATATATACCTATTTCTTCCAGAACATCTTATTTTGTAATTATCGCATTACGTTGCTGGTTTAAATCTGACGATGGCACGTTGTTAATTGAAGGATAATGTATAAAATGTATAGACCGAAGAAAACCTTTCATCTCATAACTTTGATCTGCAAGTAATAACAGCTAGTTCAGGTTCTGATGGCTCTATACAATGAGCCAGAACCTCACCCATCCTATTACTCGCTACTCGAAATCCTATTACACTTCAGTTTTATACAATTTGGCAACCAAAACGCTCAGAACAATTATTGAAATAGGTCGGTATTTGTATTTGACTTATCACTAAAACTGAGGATAGCGAATTAGTGGGCCTAATATAAAATCATGTTTATATCCCTTTGAAATAAAATAATTATTTTAAAATAATTTATCATTTATTTATAAATACTTTCTTACACAACAAATTGGATTTAACAGATTTAATACTTAGAACTCTTTATAGTATATAGAAGATAACATACATATTTTTAAAAAAGTATTATACCTGGAAATATGTGAACAGCTAGTTGAAATGACTTGCCATTTTGGAGAGTAGGCCCCTACCATAGGCATTATAGCTAGTATGATATAAATGTCAACTGCACAGTCGCATATATTCTGCAAATCTTTGTAGTAAACAACGTTAATATTTTCCATTTAAATGACAGTTGGATTTAATGATGAAAGAGATGGATGATAATGACTAATAGTATGGAAGATTATAGTTTCTAGTATCTGTAACCACCACCGCTGCCACCTGGGCCTCCTGATGGATATCCGGCATCAGCGTTGGCTTCACCTTCATATTTCACCATGGGTTTGTATCCGTCGTTGTCAGCTACGTAGTCTACAATCTGTGTACGCCCATCAGGCAGCAAGACATGATAATTTCCAGTAGCTACGTCACCTTGTCTACTCTCCTTGTGGCCGAAATCGTTTCCGGATGCTGCATCTTGGACTTCGTAGGAGAATTCATAGTTTGCAGGTTCCTGAAAACAGTTCAAGTGAAATAAACTTACTAAATTCTGTAGTAATGCAAGAAATATGGCAAATATTACATAATGATACGCTAAATCTCTATAGCTGGATTATGATCTAATGGGAGTTTCAATCAAGCTGTAAGGCCTAAATTTTAGCAACACATTTCTACTCCATTCTTCTTTATTGGAAAAAAGGGCAGTAACGAAATTTCACATAGATTCAAACGCTGTGAAAAAACGTTGAATTCGAGTGATAGTGGAATTATAAAAAAAAATCCTTGTGATAATCCCTCTAACTTACATAGAATTTGGGAATCACTCATTTCTTTTAACAAAACTCCAAGCCCTTAAGGAATCTTTTCACTATCAGACTTCGTTTTTTGTTTTTTCTGTAAGCCCTGCTTAATGAATCGATCTGGAGCTTAACTCGGAAATCGATTCCAAAAGTAACGTATTTTTTCCATATCATAATCTCAATAATCACCGATTAAACAAAAACATTCTGGCACTTTGCTAAATCAGTTTTGATTTTATTGATATGGAGAGGATATGCGTATATAATTTCTTTGTATTGATTTCAAAGCTAGTCGGGTGGAGTGATTTATATCCTTAGCAGATGGTTGATAATTAATAGCTTTGTAAAATTAGCCCATAATTAGCTCTAAGCCGGATACGGACCACCGCACATCGAAAAGCAGAAGCATTCCCATAACCTTTTATTTAATTGTATGGAATTATTTATTCCTCGAATATGAAATATTTAAAATGCTCCCTATACGGAAGCCATTAGCGTTCCAGGCGGTTGAGGCTCCCACATTTAAAATATCCGGCACAAGAAGGTAGTAAGGCTATCCTCTTTATGACAGACAGATTTGCTTCTGGTAGTAATTTCTATTAGAGGCTGAATCAACCCCAGAAGCAAAGTGCTACCAGAAGGAATAATCCAATTGGAAAATCTGAATCGGGATCGAATCTGCAACCTGCTGTTTGTAGCGCAATTATTGAACCAGCTGCACCATGGCGTTCCCCATATAAAATATTAACACACTGAATATTTATGTATTCAGTGAATTGAATAATAATTAATAATCATTAAGTCTAAGCTGATTTTCTTTGTGAAAAGTATTAATTATGAGTGCCTTTACATTATCACAATATGAAGTAATTTTTCTGTAACAGTGTTTAATACGAAGTAATAAAAATTTATTGAGAGTAGGCCTACATAGAAGTTATTGTACTGTAACGTCCCTTGGTTTTGTGCAAACTCTAACTATATCGCTCGAATAATATCCAACTTGAATATAATGTTGCACTTTCGTTTATCTTATTTATTAAATTTTTTATTTTATTACAGAATATATTTTTGCTAAATAATTAGGGAGTTAGATTCGTAACTATGCCAAAATTAGTATGTTCATACTGAAAGTAGGTCGAAAAATTCTCACAAAAGATTCACTTGAATGCAAAATTCAATTACAACTTTTTTTTAGCAAGATTGTACAATGAATTCATTTTAATTGGGATAGATATTACTATGCTTTAAACTTACTGATGGCCCCTCATCGTCACTGGATGGTGCTCCGTAAGTGCCACCACCACCGCCGCCACCACCACCACCACCACCACCACCTCCTCTGCTAGGTGGGAGGTACGATTGTGATGATACGTAGCCGAAGAGGGCGGCCGCAAGGAAAATCAGTGTCACCTGTAATTCATACAAAACAAGTGATATTTCAAATTCCCTTCTATCTATTATGGAACACTTTATTCCATGACATTCTTTTATAATTTAACATTTTGAAATTTGAGTCATTTAGACTGGTACTCTACATAATGTGTCTGTGATTATAGTTTTTATTTTAAATTCGTTTATACTCCTTTTAGCTTCTTGTATTCTACTTGTATTCAAGTGAAATATTTTTGACTAACATGTATGTTCTTTAAACTTATATTGTTAATCAAACTTTTCTATGGTTTTTTATATTTTTAATTGTAACAGACAAGATAAATTTTAATTAAATTGCAATATATTAACGAACAATATTGTTCATACAACTGTAAATAATTTTTAACTTTTTTTAAAAAAAAGTAAGACATATTATCTGATTGCTCATGTGATTCTTTTATATACATCGTATTGTTCTATCAATCATTCATAGTAATTTTATGAACATACAAATAAACACTGTGATTATGTATGAATGTTTGTGGCATTTTTCCTACGTAATATCCTAACCTAAATGTAATGAGGGTATAAGGTGGTTTGAAATATTTTTAACAAATACTATATCAGGAGTTCGGGATCTGTGTGTATAGAGTAGGCTAGGACATTTAACTATTGCTTGTCAATTGTTTCTATTGTCTGTGTATTTAATGGAATAAATTTCAACTGATATTAATTTAAATTGATATGATACAGGATGAAATGGTGAGGATGATTCATGGTATGTAAATATCCAATTCGGCATTTGCCTTTACGACTAGAGAAACCATAAAGAAACCCATGTCAAATTGGCCTGCCACGGGATTTGAACCTGAGACCTCCAGAATGCGACGTACCATCTCGGCCACCTCTCTCGGTGATTATAATTTTGTTTGAAGACAAAGTGAGGTTATTGCTACCATCTTATTAAGTTAATTTTAAAATCTGCCAGGGATTAGTTAAGGTCACTTTTTTAAATTTGTTGAGGAGTTCCAACTAAAAATGTATGTTTTTAAATCCTAGGATTCTAAAATGTAAAGTTTACAGAAAAAGATATATGAGTGTCTGTGGTCACGTAGGTGAGCTACGTAATTTAAACATGAAATTTTAATAGCATTAATCATCTTCCAAGAATGTGACAAGAAGCTTCTATACAACATTCTCCTAACCCAATAGAACTTTATTTGAAGGGAAAAAAAAGTTAACTTCTGATAATTTTATAACAGATCTTTTCAGTTTTTTGTACTTCTAGCAATCTTAACTGTGGCCTTCAACTTATATTTGAAACATTACTGTAAACTACCTCTAACAGAACCCAAATGTCTCAGAACGGCAGGGTTAGAACATAGCATTAATTTTGGTCTTTGATTTATAACTGTAATCAGAATGTACCCTGAGCTCTCAGAATACACTGTTACTAAATTTATTAGGAGTATAAAAAGTTATGTTTATTGCTAGCTACCTCCTACGTATTTATGTTTTGTATTCCTATTAAGTCTTTATTTTAAAATTTTGTCGTATTTTACACAAGGTACATAACATGTTTTCCTTTCTCATTTTTTTCACTCTGCTCTTCGCAGTGGCGGACGCAGACATTTTTTTCGGGGGGGGGGGGATTTGACTTTCAACTTACATATACAATTAGTTTATAAAACTGGCCACTTAAAGTACATGTATAGCCTTTTTCAAATTTCGGGGGGGGGGGGGGGAGGGGATGTAACCCCCCTATCCCCCCCCTGCGTCCGCCACTGGGTCTTCGTCTCTCCACCTTTTTCACTCTGCTCTCTTTTGAACTTGCACCCAAGCACGAGCAACCTTGCTCATTTGGGTGTATTTTCTGAATATTATATTTATAGTAAATTATGTACCAAATTTTTTAAAATTTCTTGTGGCTAAAATTTAAATTATTGTTTTTGTATCTCTGATGTGTCATAAGTAAATAAAATAAATAAATATAAAGTGATAGAGGAGTAGTCACAAGCAATCAATCCACTCCAATGAAATCACTAAGGATATTGAAATTTAGGAGTGGGAAGGGTGTTTTAACAGAATCGTTTATCTTCGTCTCGTTTTTTTCTTCTATTTCTGAGATTCCGTTAGGACTTTAAGATACACGTATGTGCTGGAAAGAAGACAAAAGACACACCGGCAATGGGTGCTGGAAATTCGAGTCTTTACCATAATATCATGAACGGAAAATGGAAAATATTTATCGTTTATGGAATGCTTGTATCTAATTGCATGCAAAAAAGAAAAGTGTCTGTTTCCGTTGAAAGAAACTGAACCTTGACCGTGAATTATGCATTAAATAATAGGAAAATCATAGGCCCTGATACTAACTACTAACTTGAATATGGAAGTAGCGACTCCGATCAAGAAGGCCATAATTAATGGCTATAAGAGTCGGCAACCTGACTACCTGCCACCGAATCCTTCCTTTTACCAATGAAATAAGAAGGAGTTAGTGAAAGTAGCAGTCGAGCGGTTGAATCTGTGTTTACAGCGATTTAGTGCCAAGGAACATAGTGTAGTTTACTTTAAATTAGTTTAATTTGATTTTAGAGCATTAAACGTGCATGGTGAAATAAATACGACTGATTGTTATTGAATTAGGCTAAGTAAAAACAGACATTTTGGAAAACTTCCATATTTCTCTGAACCACAATAATTACTGAAAGTTATCCGGAGCGAAGATATTTTTATGCAGCTTGATATTAAGTAGAGTAGTAAAGGTCCAATTAGTACCTTGGTGACTACACGTTAAAAAAAGGTTTCTGCATTGTAATTTATATGCTTTAAAATTTAGTTTCTTTTGAACTGAAAACAGCATTGACTGGCAAGTTTAGAATCATGAAACTCAGCAGCATGAAAACCACAGGAACCAAAGAATAGTTACTTTATAAGAGACTTACCTTCATATCAGTGTTGTTAATGTCAAGTGCTAAGATGCAACTGATGCTGTCACAGTTTTGTCTGCGTGTTTTTATATTTGCAAGACATGTCTCACTTTGCTATAATTATGACAATAGAGCTAGCATTCTCGTAATCTGTAATACGCCAGCTACGTAACCCATTACATCTGTAGGTCTTTAACAGAATTATTATTTACACTACAGTTGTGCTACAAACATAAAAAAGTAGTAATTATACCAGCTGATTATATTATGCATACTTTTGGTTAATTGAAGCTACCCTTGGTGTGCAAAATTTCAGCGCTTAAACGGCAACTGTAATTTGCACGAAGAACTAAAATGCTTGTGACGGTTTACTGAAGCCTAAGTTGGATAGACCTCTAAAGCTCATTAACCTTGGTGACAGAAAGTGAGTTTTCTTCATAATACCATATAACTAGCCATTAAAAAATATGGAATTTCACCTCGGACTTCTGTAGTCAGATTGTATGACATCGTTCCGTATTAGTTAATTTAACTTTCATAAAAATAATAAATTCTTTCTTGCAGTTTTTCCTGGCCCTAAGCAATTTGACCAATGTCTGAAAAACAATGCTCTGTTTATGCATATGTCCTAAAATTTTGACACTATGGTAGGTATAACTTTTTTCGTTGCTTTTCACAAACTGTGTGCACATAATCAATTTATTAATTTGTCAGACTTCTTTTTCATAGATACATGAATGCATTTGAGAAAATCGAGATTAAAAAGCTACTTTCTACTTGTATAAATATATTTTAATAAAATGTAACGAGTATAAGGTATTATTGTTATTATTGATATTAATAGTATTGTATTTAATAGTTATCAATTAAATTATTTACTAGGCCTATTGTTAAAATCTTACGGAAGATATAACTTCAAGTTACGATGCGCAAACAAAAAGTAATAATTTGAAGGGAGTTTTATGAAAAAAAAAGGTGTAGAATAATATATCTTTGCTATAGGAATCTATAGCTCATGATCCTAAAAACTGTAATGTGGCAGATTTTGAAGATTTTAAAGTTCTAACACGATCCATTTCATCTAAATTTCCAGTTTTTGTTAACTAGTTTGTTAAAGTTGCGGAATATTGTATTTCAGTCATTTTGCTTTGGTGTAAACTTCTAAAAATGTGAGTAAACAGTTGTTGGAATTTCATGACCCTTTATTGTAAATAAGTTAGATTTTTAGAACGAGCTCATCATGAATAAGTACTATGCGATCATATGAAGAAAAATAGTAATTTAAAATACAATTTGATAATTTTTAAATTTGATAATTATAATATAATTTCTCAAAACTGGGGAAATGTAATTAGAATGCGTGTACGTTTATTTAGGCCCACATTAAGACCTGATCTACTAATTATTGATTTCTTATATTTCATAGGCCCACTGTAAATTTGTCTGAAAACTGGCGAATGAGTTATATAATAATTGAATAGCTATCACGGTTGATACAGTTGATTTTCTTACATAATGATAGAAGTATATAATCTAAAAATAGGTGCCTGTAGTTTTAATACTGTATTATATTTTTTGAAAATGTCTAAAATAATACGTTCTTGATAGTGCTTATAAAATAGTCTATAAAAGGGTATATGTTTTCAGGTAAGATAGTATGCAAAAAACCATGTCTCTGGCTTAAGAATGTAGGGCAGGCGTGAGACATGTTTAAATACGTCAAAATGACAACTATTATGAAGACAAAAGCGAGCTCGTGTCACTCAACACTTAGGTTGTCAGATCTTACGATCCCGACTGGTAACGATTGTGACACGCCCTCCAATTACAGTCACTCCATTGTGCACTTAAACTGTTCCATTAAATCGTCTGCAATAAAACTGTGGTTAGAAATGTAGAAATGTCAAGTCTATTACGGAATGAGTAATTTACCTAATTTAAAATGTCTCGCACATTCAACAGTATAAATTCAGAGAAAGATATAACAGCGCCTCAGTTGTAATTGTTCTCACATCTAAGTATAAATATTTCTATTGGTTTTGTACAGTCTCGCACATTTTATAAAAAAAATCTCGATAGTTGAGCTATAGCTTAGGCCTACTCATACAATTTACCTTTATAAAATAGCTCCGAAATACTTTTACATATAAACTTAGAAAATGAATAGTTAATTTATAATATTTAATTAACTGAAGTTAGTGGTAGATAACGCAGCGGTCGGATGGTAGGCCTAGTGCATCAAAGGGATGTAGTGCCAAAGAGTTTAGTTTTAGTTTAGCTTTTGCACCTACTAGTTTTGATTTCCAGGGAGTTACGTGCCTAAACATTATTCATTGAACCGAAAGTGATGTAGTTGGCTAAATATGGAAAGGGGAGTTATATTCTTGCTGGAAATTATTTATTACAATTTTATTTTGTGTGTAAAATATCTGTATATTTATATTCAATATTGTGATGAATATAGGATTTTCAGTCTGTTTAGACAATTCGTTATTAACTAACTTAATATAAATTGAGAAGAACTCGAGATTTGAGCCACAGAACAAAACATGTCCATATTTTCTGATCCCTAGTTCTTTTGTCCAAGCTGCTCGTTACATTCCGAGCCTCCTAAGATCAATTTTGTCACATTTACGTCTGCATCTTCATATAGATAATTTGCAACTACGTTTAGCCATTATAGCCTACATGGAACTGTATTTTCGTTTAAGCTTTTTGGCCTGCCCACTTCAGTCACCGTGATTTAGTTACTATTGCAGAGAGCGGTATCGAAGTGAAATTTAATTATTATACAATTTTCTCCATTGTCCTATGAACCCACCCCACTTGGGTAGGAAAGTATTCAAGATATATATAAAGATATAAATCTATTGGCATACTGTTGTCCTTATGACATTTTTTCACCACAGAGGAATACTGTGATTGATTTGAATACCTTTAAAATCAAGCTATCAAGCTTTTAGTCATGAGCTTGATGTGCTAGGGCCTGATAGAAAACGTTTTCAGAATGTCGTTATTTTTATTTTTTGCGTTTATCTCGTGCCTATTGTCGAAACGATTGCCATTAACTTCTAGTAGTGAGATACCAGAGGCTTTGTTTCTCAGTGTAACCATGTAGTATTTTGCACATTAAATATTAAACCAATTTTCTTCAACTAGGAGAAACGTTCCTCAGAAATTTCACTTTTGATAGTTGTAGTCTAATTAAAAATATAATCCGAATTTTCGGAGTTAAGAATACAGAAATAGACTAATTTCAAACTGCGGAAGCTTTATAAGAATTACAAAATTTAGTAAACCAAGCAGCATATAAGGGGTACGCCGTAGCATAGTGGTTGAGGCGCTGCGCTACAAACCGGACGCTCGCGGGTTCGATTCCCGATGAGGTCGTTGGAGTTTTTCAATTGGCCTCATCCTTCTGGTGGCACTATGGCCCTGGGATCGACTCAGCCTCTAACAGAAATGGGTACCAGGAGCAATCCTGGGGGTAAAGGCGGCCGGTGAGTAAGGCTGACAACCTTACCACCTTCACGTGCCGAATGTCCAAAGTCTGGTAGCCTCAACCTCCTGGAACCCCCTGGGCCTCCATGGCCTATATAGGGATCACTTTACTCTACTTTATGTAGCATTTAACCTTTGAATTAGAAGTAAAGCTTTTAATAAATTGACACTTATAAAAAATGCCAGTAAATGCGCTTCTTTTATAGAGTGGTTTTTATCGATATGTTTAGCACTCATTTTGTCGTTCGTTTTCCTGCTATTATAACAAACGTTATAATGGCAGAAAAACGTGCGAAGAAAACCTTCTACATGTGTATCGCATGCATTTTTTGAAGATTTAAAAAGAAAGAAAATCCGGAAAGTAGAGAAGGAAGCTTCCGTAAACACATTGCAAAAATAACTTAAGAAACCACCCAGAAAGACTAAAGAACAAATGAACAGCCCATTCAAAGGTCACAGAGCCCAGTTTGCAGAAGAACAATTTTCAACGATTAAGAAAATGTTGATAACGACTTTGATATGAAAGCCTAATATATTTGCCAGTTTTATTTTCTAGTTTATGAATATCCACGATCTGTTAATAATGAAGGCTTGGATCCGGTATTAGAGAGCAGAAAAAGAATGGTAAGCCTACCATGAAATTTGTGTTGGAATCAAAGGAAAAAATAGTTTGTTTGTGGCAAATATATGTTGTAGATAAAATGTAGCATGTCCATTTTCCTCGGATTTTTAATAACTAAACGTTAATTTTTCTATTTCAAAAATAGATTGTTATTTTTCTCTTAATTATGCACTGTAAAGATCGGAATAAACGGAAGTACGATCAGAATCACCCACCATATTTGGACGAATCCAATAATTTAGATGGTCTTAACTAGAAAATAAAAGCTTCCACATAAGTTCTTCAAGCCGCCTCCATGGCTGAGTGGTTAGACCGTTCGTTCACCGCAGGGACCCGGGATCAAATCTCGGTGTTTTCTCGGGATGCTCCAAATTTCCCTTGCCACCGTTGTTCCATTCAACATAGCATCATAGCATGCTATGCAATAAAAGTATTTTTATTAGTTTTTTCTCTGAATTTTACAGCTCATGGCGTCCTGGTGCACATAAGTTATAAACAGGGCCCGGATTCTAATGACATGTCATCTTTTCATTGATGCTGCATAGGCATTGCCAACTTGTGGATAAATCCTACTCATGGCCTGAAGATTATAGAAATGCATTTTTATTAGGTCATTTTTTGTCATTCTTTGCAATTTTATATTTTTAGGGCATTTATTTCAATATTAGGTCATTATTCTGTCATTTTCGTGTCATTTGCTTCCTTATTTAGTCATTTTCATGTATTTACATTGAGTGTATTAACTTTTGTTTCGTCGCTAGCAGTGCTGTCTTTGAAGTGTTGTTTGATTAATGCAAGAAGGAAAAATTCGGCGTTAAAGTGTTGACATGTCTCAGTCGGAAGTGAGAATCAAAGAAACACCAAAATGTTGTATTATATTACTATTGTTATTAGATTGTCTTGGCACCAGAGTCTGCCACCTGCTTGGATTTGAGAGTGCAAACTACTGTTTACCCTCAATAAACAACAATATAATCCGGCAAACCACAAAAGGATGTGCCGAATTTTGACTCACCAGTGCCTCAGTGCCAGTATAAATTTCCGTGAGAAAAGAACCATCACAACATTACAGTTATTTACAGTCTTTACTATTATGTACAAACTAGTCTATCTTTGTGTGTACAATAATAATTTTCTATAAATAAAATATCAGAGTTTAGGTCATTTTTTTATAATTATTAAGTCATTTTCTATAAAATTTAGGGTCATTTTATAGGTAATTTTTCAAACAATTTTAGGTCATCAGAATCCGGGCCCTGGTTATAAACATATTTTCTTCATGCAAGTGGTAGGGGAGATGGTTGCCTTTGTATGTCGTGTTTAATATAATTCCACCTATTCCCTCGTATAAAATGTTTTTGTTAAAATATCAGCTCACAGCTTTGTCAAATCTAAAATTTATACTTGTCAATATTATAAAACATAATTAAAAATTATAGCTGTCAATTTTATAAGACACTAGGCTATTCAGCCATCTTCAGGTCCTTTTTTCTTTCTCCAGGTGATCTTATTCCGTTCGTTAATCCATTACTTTGTAATGCCTTTGAATGCATGACACTGTTCGTTGTAAATACGTTTTACCCGAGTTAATGTAAAAACCGTTTATTTGAAGCAAAGTCTACATTAAATTTCAAATCATTTGCAATACTTATTTTGTGGGTAGGCAAAGTCAATATTGTTCAATCCTTCAATATTGCGAATGCAAGCGTGTAAGTTGCGTCTACTGAAGGAGCATTCAGATATACTAGCGAAGTGGGGAGTTAGACAGACCATCGTGTGAAGAAAGTCCAAGGAAAGTGAGTGCTGTACGTGTAGAACAAGGTGGCGAGCATCCGTAGCAACTTGTTGCCGCAACCAGGCCCAGTTCAAGGATCCTCCTCAAGAGATGGACCGACCATCTGCTCCTCCTCCACGCGAGAAGTGTTGCACACATTATGTAGTGATTCATGTCTATGGCCCCAAGCAATAACCCCATATCAAAAATAACAACCCTCGCCATAAAGAATGTATCTTTGTGAGAATTTCGATGTTACAGTTCAATTGGTCGGCCGTTGAATTTTTTTAATAAGTGGCACCTGTATGAAGGCAATTTCGTAGATTTATTTCATTTTCATTCACAGAAAACTGTTAGGTTTTACTGTAAGCTACAAAAATAATGGTGTTCTCACTGTGTAGACAAATACAGAATTTGTCTTCCATGAATCACAGCCTCTACATTCTAACCAAAATATTAAAATTTTAAGAAAACTAATTAAAACAATAAAATCTTTACTACTAGATTTGTAAGAAATTCAATAAAATAAAATAAAGATGTGATCCCATTTGCTACACTTTTATTTTCGTCTCGACTGATCAGTTGATGTGTAGTGACACCATTCTCAGGATATCCGTGATTTACAAAGGTTTGTATTTATGTTTTTTTCCGTGTATTTACATTTGCAGTCAAGGTTGCGGGTTCGATCCCGGCCCAGGTCGACGGCATTTATGTGTGCATAAATGTGACAGACCCATGTCAGTAGATTTACTGGCATGTAAAAGAACTCCTGTGGGACAAAATTCAGGCACACCGGTGACGGTCACAAGCCTAAGTTGCAGTACATTCCCATCGTTAAATAACCATATACCAACTAACCCACATTTGCAGGTAGCCTATTTACCTATACTAAATATTTATAATGTCTTTCTTATATAATAATACACCCATATATTCTATGTTGAAACATTTTTTCTTTAAAGCGTTCAAATCGTTATAAGTTTAAAACATTTTGTATAATAGGCTAATTAGAATATAACCTGATTATGCATGCAGATAATAATATGTGTCTCTTCATGTAGTATTATCAGGATATAATAGGATACTGTCACATTTAATGAATACTGTCGTAAATTTTAAAATTATCAGGGCTTTTTAATACTAGAATATATTATGTATTGTAGACAAATTATTAAGATGTAAAACAAATTATGACGAAACATGGTGAAGTACAAAAGTATTATTATACAATATAGGTAAACACATAATATTGTAAAAAAATATAATTCATAAATATAAAATTTGTAAATCACAGATGTCCTGAAGATGTTGTCAAGACACCGCAAGATCTAGGCGAAAATTAAATTATAAGATATCATATCACATCTTTGTTTAATTTGGTAGAGTTCCACCGGCTCCCAACATTATGTTGTCAAACAAACACCTTAGAAGAGATTCTGTGTTGAATAATATTTAAAAAAGATAGTCATATAACCCATGAAATGTAACTGTTAACATATTCCGATGGAAGAAAAGTAAAAATTCTATCTCACACAGAAAAATTCTAGATTAAGGTTCTCATGATTAAAATACTGCATCAGGAAACACAACCAAATGTTCATACCATGCTGGCATTCCTTCATTGGAAACCATGTGCTTCAGGCGATCTGGTAGTTGTGTTTAATCCTTCCTTATTTGAAATTGTGTTTTCTCTTGTTTTCACTTCCAAACTCATCAAAAATATTATAAATTATTTTTTAAAATAATTATAGTTAAGATTTAATTTGTTTAGGCTCTTGTAAAGAAAACATTCCCTTGCGAAAAAATGAGGCCGGGTTGGGATCTTTTATTGTATTGGAATAAAATTAGCATATTATCCATAAATTTAATTACTTCCGTTTTAATTGGTTTAAGAATTAACAGATGTCCTTGCATTTCTAGTTTCCTTTTAACAAAATGTACATTTACTACTCCCGAAGGTGAAACACTACCGCATACCAAGAACTCAATACATTGTGTTTTGCTTTTGTTTTCACGTACAGTAGAGTCCCGCTAATCCGGGATAGAGGGGACCGGACTTTGTCCGGATTAAACGAAATTTGCCTTAAATGCACGTAGCATAAGGAAATACGAGTTTTAGTTGTGTAAAGCTATAAAAATCGATGTTTTTCATAAATATAACTTTTCATACAACTTAATTGCTTTAATCTACTGTATACGTAGACCCAAGTTTTTAATCTACGAACTGATAAAGGATTAATAAAACAAAATATCTTTGCGATTAAAATAAAAAATGTATTTTTTAAACCCCGTCGTGATTAATCGGATGTCCGGACGAGCGAGGTCCCGATTAGCGGGACTATATTGTCATTTTCTTCAGTCTTGTTAGGAGTTCGTCACATAATTATCATCCATTTGATCCAGTTATTTCATATGGGCTTTCATCAGCGGAGAAATATCTTTTCTGGAATTCATTATCGTTTTCTATGTTGTTTCGTGTAAACTTTGCATTTTTTCCAGTAGTGTAAGTTATTCCCTGCCACTCCTCCATTGAAAATAATGCTTTTCTTCGTATTGTCTCAGGTTTAACTGTTCCGTTAAAGTTTCCAATTACTATTGTCAACTACGAATGATCAATTTTGGAGCTTCTTTAGTTTTCCCAGAATTTGCTTCTCCTTGTTATTTATTAATTTAATTATTTAAACTATTTTCCCTATCGATTTTTCTTTTCCTAAATAATTTATCACTAATCAATTGTTCCATAGTTACCATAACGACTTTTAAGCAATGGAACTATCTTGGTGCAGACTGGAACATAAGCTAATGATCGGAGCAGTCCACAATATAACCGGCTTTATAAAACTTATAGTTGTGGGTCTTTTTGGTATGAAGCACTGTCCGGATAAACTGACCTTTATACCTAGTCAGTCATCTCTGTTTAGCCTGATATATTTTCTCATGTAGAACTTATAAATAGTTGACCAGAAATTGATAAAGAACAATAAAAACTTGTCATCTTCTTGATTTATTAAAAATTAAATTGAAATTTTACTTTTACTTAATTGGCAGTAAACTGTCATATCTCGAATCGTTTAAGCCAATGTTAATATTCATTGTAAAACCATTGCCATTTGTAGGAGAATCGGGGATACTTTTACATAATTCTAGGTTTAAAAAAATACAGCTATTGTAATTTATGTCAAAACGATTCTTTATACACTCAGTTGTACAAATGAACCTTTGCCTACAAGTTATCTTTGGTATAAAACCGAGACCTGAATACTTACTAAGATAACTATTATGCCCGTATGGTGAAACTACTTCGGCATGACTTTTTTCTTATAATATATAAAATTTCAGAATAGAACCGTACCCAAATATAAAAAGGTTTCCTCAGTAATAAAATGATTTATTATAGTATAATATATTATATAACATTTAGTTTAAATCCAATACAAATAAATGAACGTGTATTTGTTAATACGGAACACACATTAACGACTTATCGAAGTCACGAGTACATGGTGCCATAACATCTGATTTTTACATCTTGAAATGGCTCTTCTGTCTCGTCTGCGTGCATCCACACCTTTCTTGTTGGCTAATATCATATAATCCTTTTGTAAAACTCAGGGCTTCTATTAAACACCAACATTATGATTGTGTTACTCTAGAATGATGTTTTCCTGTTGATAACGGCTATTACGAATGACGCTGTACATTAGTTTATTCGAAATGTTAGTATTGTTAACCGTATGCCTGCATTCATACGAGGCAATTATTGAGACTATACTTGTTTCCTGATTTATTTTATGAACTAATGTTATTGAGGTTAAAAGTTATCGGCAAGAGATTTTATCGCTATTCGAGGAAGTATATTTTTGCTTTACGACAATTTTTCTCATTGCTCTTCATTCATTCGTCTGGGTGTTTACCATTTTTAGCAATTACAGTGATATGTAGGTAATTTGCATGTATTTTTTTAAATCCTACTTTATGCAATTATTTTCATGTTTTAAAATTTGCCATTGATGTAATCATGTTATAAAAATTTACTAGTGGTTTGACTGACAATGAGGCAAAATTAATAAAACTCGTGGGAAGGATGTGGGTTCAAATTTGGAGCTCGCTTACGTCAATATGGTTTTTCATCGCTTGCAAAGGTGAATCCAAATTATAATTTATTCTCTCTTTTCTCCATCTTTTCCCAAGAAGGTATTTTCAATACTTGTGTTATTTTTTTACCCTATCACCCTTTCTGGCCTTTGTAATGGTTCAACTGACACTTCCTTTATTCTTCCGTGGGATTATATCTGGAAATAATACATAAGGCCTATGAAGCAGATAAATTTGGAGACGAAAAATTTATAATAAAAATTCTTTGAATGTACTCATTCACTCGTTAGTGAAGCTATCTCGAACCCAGCGCCTCAAGCACATTGAACAAAATTTTACCTGTGCATGTCATACAAAATATCTTAACATCCTGGAGTTATACGAGTATCTGAACTTCAGATACTTATAAGGTAATTATTCAACGATTATTTCCATTATTTCACATAACAATGACTCTTAAGAAGTTAAAATAAAGTCCTTCAAGTCCATTTACAATGCAGGACCCCATGTGGTTATTAATTTCACGCCATCTTCTTCGCATTAGGAACTGAAACAATGTAATATAAATTTTACGCTCATTTAAGCGTGGCAATAACCTACATAACGTGTTGTTGTAGATTGAAATAATGGTTCACGAGCACGGTTAAATTGAAAATAACAGAATGACCCAAGCTCATCATTTTGACACACTTGTTCCAACCTATCCTTAGTTGGTCAGGTTACTATTTACAAGGTTACCTTTGTATACATATCATTTCAGCAACTAAGGTCATACAAGATTAGACAGCGTACGAATTTTAATTCATAACGATAATTTACTTGTAGAAGATAGTACATACGTGATTCTAAACTAAACTAAAACTAAACTCCGTGACACTACATTCCTGGAGGGACAAGGCCTACCACCCGACCGCTGCCTCATCTACCATAGGCAGATGGCAGGATTGAGAGAATAACAGAATAACGACAGAATAATTGGGAAACATTATTTACGGTACTTATTGTTTGTAATCAGATTTTAAAATGGCCTGCATCTCCACAACCGGAGTTTAACTCCGGTACAACTTATGCCATTGTTCGGACATATAAGATATCTTCATGACATTCAACTCTTGCGGAAATAGGATCTACAGTAGAGCATTGTACGGCTAGTTTCGGTTTTCAACTCCCTTGGTTGATGGCAAGATTGGGAGCATGTGTTCAGCATGGCGACTCCTACAGCCCTTTTCTCCGTCAGTTTAGCCTTTAGAAGAGACCTGCATTGTCTAGTGGTTAGCGTCACAGCGTACGGATCCACAGGCTCAGGATTGATCCCCGGTGCCTCCTCGGATTTTTCTGACGTAAGGAGGTCTGGTACGAAGTGCACCCTGTTTCGTGATCCAAACTGAGGAGTTACTTGATTCAGAAGTATCAGCTCCGGTCACAGAAACCATCATTAATGTCCGACCACATGCCAACCAATCCTACCATCTGCTTATGGTAGGTGACGCAGCGGTCGGGAGGTAGACCTAATCCCTTCAGGGATGCAGGGCTTCTAGTTCTTTCTACTATAGTAGTTATTTTAATTTAAAATATTGTAAATATCACTTGTTTTATAAGCTGTGTTCTCTTATCTGAAACCGTAAATCTGATAACTCTACTAACTTATAAGTAGTTTTAAGCTAAATCAAAATATGATCCCATTACTACACCTTTTCAACCTCAATTTCGGAAAAAGTAATTTCAATTTCGGAAAAAGTAATTCCAATTTCGGAAAAAGTAATTTCAATTTCGGAAAAGGTAATTTCAATTTCGGAAAAAGTAACTTCAATTTCGGAAATACGAGGGCTATGAAGAGGGTATAGTAAAGTTGGTACCACGCTAGGACAAATGACTCAATCGGAGCGAGATTATGTAGAGAAGTAGCTAGAAGGTGTGCCTAAATGTTCCAAATAAAACAGTTTTGATTTTCACTGTGGTTTTCATTTTATACCCCATCGAATGTTTTAAAAAATAGCCCTCTTATTTCCGAAATTGAAGTTACTTTTTCCGAAATTGAGATTACTTTTTCCGAAATTGAAATTACTTTTTCCGAAATTGAAATTACCTTTTCCGAAATTGAAATTACTTTTTCCGAAATTGAGGTTGAAATGGTGTAGAATTTGTACATTTCACAGATTACGTAAGCAAGTTTAGGAAAGAAGTGATGTCTGACCCGCTCAATTATAATACGTAATTTTAAACTTCCTACTTAAATGAAGTCGTTACGCATACGATTTCCCTTTCCAGCAGTAACATAATACCATGAATATGAGATTTAATAAAAACAGGTTGTGGCGTCTCGCTGAAGATGAGCCCCAGACGATCTTGTTTCGTGCGGGACCTGTCAAGAGAAAGATTTGCGCCGCACGTATCGGGGGGATAACTGGTTTCTAGATCAGAACCATTACAACTCTCAGGTAGTCTGATTTCATCTTCATGTCAACTTCTTTACCCAAAAGCCAGCAATGATAAGATGGAACAGTGATGGAATCTTGTCTGCATGTAGTGAGTTCCATAACACATAAGATGCTCTGATTATTTTGCTCCAAGTGTAAGTTCGCGAAATGCGTATTTTATGTAGATTGTTAAACACATTGTGTATGTTATAGTCACAGAAATTTTCATAATTTTGTGTAGAAGCTGCACAGTCCAGTATGTGATATTGTGTTCAATGGTGTCCACACAGAACACACTTGCATTTCTCCGACGCTTGGGAATCTACGTAATATATATTTTTTATGTTTGAATGAATGGTCCAGTTGAGTTGAACTTTCATAGAGTTATTACTTATGATGAGGTTAATCAATACTATAAAAATAAAAAATTAATCCAATAAAATGTAAGATTTTAAAAATTCATTCCTATTGTTCCTTAAATTGGGAGATAGGTCTATACTCACTCTGCTCCCCCAGTTTTTCATTTGGATCTGGAGTAACTTTATTCTTCTCAGGCTTACTTTTGTGCTAAGACCTTCAAAGACCATTTGCAAGTCTTCTTAAGCCGTGGTAGCTAAGGCGTTGGAGCCGTGGTTGAGGAGGCTGTGGGTTCAAGTCCCGCCTCGTGCATGGGTGTTTGTGAGTAATAAGGAAAAAAGGAAAACAATGAAAACAAATGGTAAACAATATAATTCAGGAAAATTGTCCTATGGCCGGCTTAAAAAATTACGAAGAAAACCTTATATCTTTGAGCAATGTATTGATTACTACTTGGAATAGCTATATTAACAGATTCATTTATTGATCTTACATTGTTAGTTCATTAATTATTAGGCTATGCTGAACTACTTCTAGAATACCGTTCTTAAGAAATTTCTAAGGGAAGCAGTACGTTACAAAAATAACGTCCGAACCTTGGTTAACGTCATATCCAAACACCGGAAGAACGTCAGTTGCACTAAAAACGAAGTACGCTTGGTTATTTCCTGGTGGTGTTTCTCGGGAAAGGATAAAGAACGTGCAAAATACTTTTTTCACCCTACGAAGGACGGGTAACCAACTACTACCAAACAACAAGGTAATTCACACAAGAGGGAGAGGATATCCACAACCGGCTCAAAAATCAGTTTAATGTCTTAAGGACATACAGCCAAAAAGAATGCTATAATCCAACCTTGATGCAAGCATCTGCCGAGCTGATGAATAATGCTCTCCTCTCATTCTCGGCAGAACCGTAATAGTTCCAAAAATTAAGAGAATTAATGTTTTGGCTTAAGCCCACAATTCCTTTCAAGAGAGGACTAAAAATCTCATTAAAGAGTGAGATTTTTCGTTATTATCATCCTAAATTCCAATTAATATTATGTTAAAATGTGTTATTTAAATTGATTACCTTTAGATTTCAAACACCGTTCAAAAAGGAATATATTTGTTTAATATTCACTTAATTTTTGGTAGCCTTAGGCCCAAATTACGAGTAACATGAAATATAAAATAGCTCTCGTATGTTATTGAGAGAAAAATTAATAAAGAAGAAAATTGTATCCATGCTGTCTTCCTTAAACCATTATATTTGTTTATTCGCACGCAATCCGAGTTCGAACCTCGATGAATGACTGCTGGAAGCAAAAATCGAGAATGTTTCTCATGTCAATCAATATAAGTCGATTTTAACTTCCTATTCATTCTGCTTTGTGCGTTTATTATTTTCACTAGTAATTTTTGCATGTTATATAATTATATAGTAAGTCTGAACTATAACTGAGAATTTACAAATAGTGTTTTATTTTTCAGAACAAAAATAATTTAACATACCAGTCACGTGAATGCAGTGATCATTCCGGTTAAAATACCAGATACCAGATATCGTGTAATTTGTGTAATTTGTCTTGTATTGGCATTTCATTACTGTGCCTTATGTGTTATTTTAATATTCCTAAGTGAACTTGAGAAAACGACTCTGCAAAGCCTAGGACTCCGATGGCGGGAAAGGGGTGTTCAACCCACATTAAAAAAAAATTACTGTTGTTTGTTTCAATTTATTTTTGCAGAACCACCATCAATTGAGATACTGCTTTTTAAGTACTTTATACAATAATAGTCTCATGACTTTATTACTAATGCTATGTATTTACCTATAATAAACAACAGTATTAGTATGGGTTCGACAAAACTGAAATGAGAGAAGCAAAACCAAAAACGAAAATTACGATAATTTCAGAAACATGTCCCGAAGGTAAAGAAAAAAGTATGTTGCAAGTGAACAGGAATATAGTAAAATGTTCACTTTCCTCACTTAAAGTCATTTAGTTCAGTGGGCTCGAACACCCCCTCCCCCTTCGGAGTCCGTAACATGAAAGAAAACTGGTAGTCCTAGGGATAAACATGCTTTTAACTTTAGTATAGATTGCCCTATCTTATAACTATGAGCTTATAACTATTGAGCTATATGAATATTAATTGATGACAATAGTAACTTAATGAATCGGTAGATGTCGTAAAATACATGTTAGTGTAGTATAGTAGATCTCGCTCAATAAAAATAAAATAAAATTGTTGAGCTGATGGTATCAATTATTTGTTTTATTCATGAGCGTCCGCAGAAATTTTGTCAAGGGGACCAATGAACAAATTACTGCCACCTCCACCGTTACTATCCTATTATTACTACAACCACTTTACTATTATTGTTATTATCATCATTATTATCACTATTATTATCATTATCATTACTGTCATTATTATTGTCATTAGTAATATTATTGTCATTAGTATTATTCTTGTCATTATTATTATTATTATTATTATTATTATATATTACAAATTCACATCCTTGATTTACTGTAGCTGGACCTATTATTATGGATAAATAGAAAAAATCTTACGTAGTATACCCACATGACTTTTCTACCCCTTACAATCCCATAGGCATTATTCATATAAAATACCATACTTCCATTGCCTTACCTCCGTTACAATAAAATGTTTGGGTAGAAATTATTCCAAGTTTAGTGGAAGAGAATTATTCCTACATGTTCATATCTAAGGTAGTCAGCTATTACAGCTAGTAGATTTGTCCAAATAACGCTAACTACAGTATGTGGAAACTTAAGTCTCACTTCACATTAGTTGGTTATAGTCAATTAGTTTAGAGATTTATGTGTCAACAAAATTTCCAATTGGGGGGGGGGGGAGGAAGCAGCCCTACCCTTCTTTTTCGGACGCCCATGGTTTTATTATATTGAATCGATAGAAGTTATAAAGTACTTTACACTCCAATGATCAATAAACTCTATACCAACCTTTGTTCTAAGTTGGGAATTTGGGTCCAAGATCCTTCCTTTCGAACGAATACTTACGGCCGACACACTTCAAATATTCTTGAAAGGCGAAGCTTCCGAATTCGATATCCCGGCTCATGATAAATAAATTATCCGTCCATCTAAACCTGAAACAGCCCCGTAGCCAGAGTTCAAGATAAGTGTGCGAAAAATGTTTCTCAGGACAGACCATGGTTATGCTATGGAACAATTATGAATTTAGGCCTGCAATAAGAATCATGAACTGCAAAATATTATTCACAGTTACTGTTAACTGGAAGATGTTTGTCCTGTGGCACTTGTGTAGATACTGGAAAGTACTTAGTAGCTAAAACACAAAAAGTCTTCTTGAGCTTTATTTTTAAAACAATAAACCTCCTAAAAATTCTTCTTGTATAGCTAAATCTTTCTCTCCTTCTCAGAACCTTTTACGTTTTCACTTTTCTCAAATGATACATACACTAATTAGCCAGTTTTGAGTAATCCATGTTAATTCTTTGAGGTCTGTTAACTCCTGTTCGGACAAAGGAATTACTGAATTCACAAAATTCTGTACTACATGCAAAAGACTAATGCTCCTATCTTAGTATAACAATCAAAGGCGTTTCCCATTCTTGTCACTTACTGTATATCAAAGAGACTCTTCAGTGCTTTTCTTATGTAAGAAGTACTTTGCAACTTTCATGTCTTTTGCATATGTAGTGCTAATGGGCGAATAAACAAACTGAATTTAAAAATATGGTTTTATAATAAGCATTACCTGAAATAAATCTTGAGGGTGGGTGAGATATGAAATCGTTCCGTAACCAGACCCCACTTTAACGAAGGGACTGACGTGAAAATTATATATTTAGCAAAGTTCTAAAATCACTCCATGTAATAAGCCTCCCATCTAATCTGTCTAATCTCTATTTTGAATACGTCAGATTTCTCAGGAATTACCCCGTACTTTATGTAACATTATCGACAATAGAAATAAAGTACAGCATTTTATTTTGTAATATTTATGAACACCATAACGCTTGGCTCTATTGTCCGTTGTCTTCCATGAAATGAATGAATCATATGGATGAAATATCCTATGACAATGAAATTTTCTTACATTTGTCTTAATCACTTTTCATCCAGATCATTTGGACTGAGGGGAATTGAACTCAAGCCCTGACATTCACAGTTGCTTAATATGACCAACGTATACCTTTGTTTCTTAAGGTTGAATTATTATGATTTGTATTTATTTGAGAGCCGTGAAAAAAATAAGATTCTACCACTAACAAATCACACCAACTTTCTCCAATTTCTAGGAATACCCTCAAAACTCCCATCATCTTTTCTTTCTATCCAGAAATGGTACTTTTTTTTAAAGGTACGCCTTTGTCAATTCCAAGCAATAAAATTCAAAACCATGTCATTATTGGATCCGATGCCAGTAATTCTCTTCCTTTGTATCTGAAGTGCCTATAAAAAAGGTTAAGGTTAGTCCCATTAGCATACTTACACACCTACGCAGACCTAGGCTTGGGTTAACGCACAAGGCAAGGTGTAATTTGAATTTGATTGAACAAATTGAGGGCTCGTGCCAGATGTGATGCCCTTAGCAGTGTCGGTGTAAAAATGATGAAACCCTAATTGAACATCATTTTGTTGAATTGGATTGTACTTGAACTCACGAGTAATAGAATTTTGAACATACATTCGTTTTGGTGTTTCGTGTTTTATAGTCTTTTCGAATTCACTTTAGAGGAGATAAAATGAACAGTGGTACCATTGAACTAACAAAAAATTTCCATAATAACATTTACTACATATTATTGTAAATGAATTAGAAACATTGTGTCAAAAATACATTCACAGTGCTATCAAAAAGTCGCTCTGTAGCACTTGGTAAGACGATAATCCGTTAAGAAACGGAATTCAGTTGGCAGCGCCAGCGTATGGTTATAATGTATCTGTTGTCCTATATATTATGTTGGGGCGAAGGGCCTCCAAGTGGAGGTTTCTGTTACCTGTTTGAATTCTGTTACGCTTATTTTCCGAAAGAGGGCAGAGGGACAGGTGGTAAGCCCATCTCCTCTCTATCCCCCTCCGGGAACTAAGGTTTGGTTATAATGTACGGCTACAATAATTTATGAAGTAAGAAATAAAAGTACGGTAACTTAAACTCACCTATTTTCGGACGATGTTGTTATATGTTTACCAGAGAACATCTCGTTTACTTACCATGAGTCATTGCCGATATTTTCATCCTGTATCATATTAATTAAAATTGAATACGTTTTGAAATATCACAAGGCATAAACACATCAACAATAGAAAACGCATATCGATAGTTACTTCCCTACTACAAGTCTGAAAGGAAAATAAGGAGAAATGCCTACTTTTGTCTGGGTGACGAACATAATCAGAGCTGCGAAGAGATCTTTTGATGACACTGTATATTACGCCAACTGAATAATGTTATTCAGACTAATACATAATATGGCTTGAAGCTTTCTTGTCTTGACATCGAATAAGTTCTTCGCCAGCTTTCATTCAGGCATCAGTTGTAATATCGAGCATTTGGCAGCTGGTTTTGCATGCCATCTTCTGGAAGGAAGTTAACTAGCTACTATGTGGTTTTCATTTACAGTTAATCAATGAACAATACTCTAAAGAGGACTCTTTTTCATATATAAAAGTGTATCTTCCATCACAAAAAATGTTAATGGAAAGGAATACCTTATTTCGTTAATCCTAACATATTAGAGAAATGATAGGTAACATAAGACTGATGCGGGAACTTAACAAGTAGGAGGATTTTTTTTCTGTATTTCTAAATCCTTCTCCTTCTTATTAGGAGCGATAATAATTACACGAAACAGCAGGTAAGTATAGGCCGGTTGTAAATCTTATCTCCCCATCTGCTTCAACTCTTATAATAAATAATTACTACATTAAGGGAGCGCCTAAACAAGAAAATGAATGACCCACGGAGTGATCTTAACGAAAGTGAGTCAGATGATTCACGCAAGAGTCGAGGAGGCTTTTTGAAGGAAAGTCCACTAGCAGCGGCGGTTCATTTGTTAGAAATGAAATCATGCCAACTTGTACTAAAGTAATTGGCAAGTGTAAGCTTGTGTCTTGCAGCAGTAGGCACTAACAATTATGTTCATTTGCATTACTATTCCTCAATGGGTTGTAGATCTGTTAAATTGTGATTTGGAATGATTAATGTACAATGTTTGAGGAGTGAAAATTTTAAAGGTTCTGAGTGTCTTTTTTGGGATTTTTTTTACACCAATATGGTTCCATGTGCCAACGCCAATAACCCATGTAAGGTCTATCTGCTGTACATTGTTACAGTCGTTGTTACACCCATGAACAAATGAAGAGTACTGCAGACTTACAGTACAGTACATAAATGTGAGAGTTTTTTTTCTGTCTCCTGTACAATTTTCTAAAAGGAACTTAGAACCTATGCTGTAGCCTCGTAACTCCTAAACTGTTTACAATAATATAAGGAAACTCTTCTCCCTTATGTATTTCACACTGATGAACAACATACTTACACATATTTCACAGTTAGATTTTTGAATAATTCTGTTAGCCTATTAATACAATGTTAGCAGTAATATATGTATGGCAGCATTTCTGTGCCTCTAATTTTAATTATGAGTGACTTCAGTACTCCCTGAAGATGGAGGAAGCGTGGTCCTCTGAAATGTCGGAGTCTTCCAAATTACTCACCTGGCTAGTAACCCGAAAATAGTATATTCATTCACAAATTTAAATGTTTAATTAGGTGAAAATAAGAATCGTAAAAAATTATAATATGAATTAATCATACTAAGTCTTAATTTAACAAACCTCGATGGCCCTGAGGGGGCCATGAATTGAAATGAATTTTAAAAAATCTTAGCGTTCAGTGTAGATGTCCCCTTATGCATGAAACGTACACACTTCAGAAACTTGAAGAATCATCTTACAATGCACATTTAGTATGAAGTTTACCAGTATAGCATTATATTGTCTTTCAGATTAAGGTTCTTTCAGCAGCCTTAGGGTACGAACAAGACGCAGCTTGGTTGGTCCCCTTCCTGGTTGCTACGCTGTTGAGCCAGGCGCCGAGCATGAAGTGTGTGCGCGCAAGACGCAGCCTGGTCGCTCACCGGCAGGTCGCCCATCTGTATATTCAGTGTGTAGCCAGTGACATGTTAAGGATTAAATTTCTGAATTATCTCGATTTATGTTTTTATTTCTTTGTTATTATCTTCTCATTCATAAGGTTTTGAAGACTCAGAAGACAATGGGAATGAGTTTATGAATTCAAACTCATTACAGGAAGCTTCATCAAAATTAGTTACATGTAAAATAATATGTCACAAGAGTATTTCACTGTTTCACAGAGCTACTAAATTGAATGTGTATTTTATAGTAAATTTAATGCTCTACAGCTTTTCTTCTAAATGTATTCGTTGTAAACCTAATACTTTAGGTGCTAGGATACAAAGTTCGCCGAAAAAGTGGCGTAAAAACTTTTTTCGGCAAGAAAAGTAGATTAGATATATATATTGTTTCAACGGTTTGAGATGGAGAACCAATGTATGGATAGAAACTTATTATTATTATTATTACTATCAATATTATTATTGTTTTCTTGAGTTGGTGCGACCATTGTATTCAATCTTCAGAGCACAAGAAAACGTTGAAACGAACACACTTAACCCCGCAACACGAAAATTAACATAATATAAAATTATTAGGTTACTATAAATTATACAAAAATACTGAATATAAACCATACAAGTTAGTAACTGTAGCCATGACTGATCTCTAAAACCCCTTCATTGAGTAGTAACAATATTTATTTTGGTAGTCTGAGCTGATTACAGAGGATGTATCTTATAAACAGTCCTTTGTTTGTGGAACGCCTTTTTTGATTGCAAAATGCACAAGTGGAACGCCTGAATCTAGACTATACGCTAGCGGCCGGTCGCATGAAAAAAGAGGGCTAGCATTCTACCAGCAAACTGCGGCCTGACCAGATGGCTGGCAAGAGACCATCCAAGCGGCGTCTTGTTCACCCTCGTAAGAAGACATGACTTCATTCTTCATGCGGCCTGCGGCATGTGACCATCCCGGTTCCGTCTTGCGCGTACCCTTAGGATGTGACTCATTCAAGAGCGAGCAAGGGAGTCATTAAGCGCTGAACTAAAAAATGTTCAACATCTCCCCCTTTTGTTATTTGTGTACAGTACTGTAGATAAGTTCTGTTTAGTTCTGAAAATTGCAGTGGTGAATAAATTACAAAAATACTAAACCAATGGGAATACTACATGTAAAATTTGATTCTAATTAAAATAGCTCTATCAACCATCTGAAACGGTTAGTTGGTAGTTGATAGTCCAGAGTTTTGAATTGACGTGTGGTAAATTTTGGATTTTGTTTTAATGAAATGCGAAATGGTGAGTTTTTAGATCCTCTGGATGATTCCTCCAAATTTCTGAGCCGTCTAAAACTCTTCCTGCCCAGAGTTTTAGTTCTGTTGAGAAATTTGTCGGTTTTACATATTAGATAAAATTTAAAATAATTATTAAAATATCAAACTTTTTACCTTTAAAATAAGTAAGTAAAATACACCGTGTCCGGGAAAGACCTGACGAAAAAGAAATAATTATATATCAGAAACTATTACAGTTACTACCTCAGTATTTTCACAGTTAGAAAGACAAACTCAAAAAGTTTTGTTTTGTAGCATCCCGTAATGCGCATGAGCATGCACATTGTTGTTGCACGAGGAGAAACGAAAAAAAGCTTTTTCTGCGCAGCGTGTGTAGTCAGTCTTATTCTGAGAACTGGGAATGAAAGTTGTGCGAAGGCTACAACGTCGTTTCCAAACAGACAAAGGCCGAAATCCTCCCGCCCGAAACAGCAGGTAATGTTGAGTCACAGCGGGGAAAGGCAAAGAAATCGCGCATAAACGACAATGACATTGAAAGTGTACGGACTGCTTTTGTAAGAAGCCCGAGGAAATCCATTTGTGAGGCGGCAAGACAACTGCAAATGCCAAAATCCACAGTCCATGGGAGAGAAGGACCTACACCATGGCCACCAAGGTCACCTGACATGATCTCACTGGATTTCTTTCTCTGGGATTTTTTGAACGTCAAAGTGTATCGCACGCCTGTGACCGATAATGCAGATTTGCGTGGCCGAATCTACGATGCAATAGCACTAGTCACACCGGAGATGCTTCCGCGTGTGTGGCACGAAATTGAGTATCGGGCCACAAATGATGCTCACATAGAGGCTTATTAAAACTCATCGTGTTTCTCTTTGTAACCGTGAAAAAATCACGTCAATAAATGCAATAGTTTCAGATATATAATTATTTCTTTTTCGTCAGGTATTTCCCGGACACCCTGTATATTAAAGTTCTACAGAATATTATCAAGTAATTAAAATAATTGATTAAGGTCGGTCATACGATAGTTGAATGCTGTTATGGTGAATACATTTTCTTTTTATTTCCACAGGTATGTGTGCATTTTCGCTCCCTCCTCTCCAATTCTGCATCAATAAGAAAATCATCAAGGGTAAGGCATAATTATGTTTATATAAGGCTTCCTTAGAAACTTGTAGTTTAAATGCATCGTTGCTAGTAATGTTAATAATAGCAGTAACAGTAATAGTCATATCTTAATAAAGTACACCCTATCAAAATACAAAATACAACGCACTTGTAAGTTATTTATTTTTTCTTATTTTATTAAATTAGTGCACTATTTATTTTTTCGAAGTTTTGATCATTTACTTGAATGAATTAATGAAGAGAATTTATTGACACCAAAAAAAAGTCTACAGAAGTTTGTTTATTGCTTAAGCCATATGGCTCTACGTACTATAACAATGGATAAGTAGAAACACAGGCAATGGAAATAATAAAGATACAAACAAAATTTCATCACACTACCATCATGAAGCAAAATGAAAAAGTACGAACGCAGTACAAATAAGTCCTAGAATTTCCAATGTAGTTAAAATATATGCATATTGACTCTTATCGTAGTTATTACTTATTTTTTAGGTTCGTTTGACGTGGCTATTATTTTAATGTTTATTTAAATTATTCAGTGAAAACGACCACAAGTTGTTCGAAATATACTTGATGTTTTAACATTTTGTAACATTTTATATTGATCTGGCGGAGTTACAGCATTTTAAACTCATCTAGACGTTAACAAAAAATTTCTTCAGTGAGCTATATAATACTTGCAATTTTCCATTATTATTACTTTGATTATTTAGCTCATGAATCAATGACCAATCCAGTATAAGAATAGGTGGAAGTTCAACCAATCACAAGTATCTTTCATCATAATTTTATGGCTTTATTACTTCCTCTGCCCGTACCATAGGTACTATAGGTAGAGGAAGTATTGTTTTCGCCCCCAAAATTCGAAATTGAGTTTTTAGCATATATACACGTTTCAAGGCCCCCTGAATCTAAAAATACTATTTTTGGAAACATGTCTGTGTGTCTGTCTGTCTGTCTGTGAACACTCTAGCTCAAAAACGGAAAATCATATGAAAACACAATTTTCGTATTTGGGTCAGGTACCTTCTGAAGATGTGAGGATAAGATTGGCGACTATTTTCTCTCATTTTTAAGGGGACTTTACATGAAGAAATTTTCGTTTTTCGCGATTTTCTCGAAAATGGCTCTAACGATTTTCTTTAAATTTTGTACATGGATTGCTTATACCAAGAGCTAAAACTTTTATTTGAAACATTTTTTCGAACAAATTCTCTGAAAGGTACTTATAAGCCACCAACTGTGAATACGCGCTCTTTGCAATACGGTCTCTTGTAACGGAAAATCGTTCGAAAACGAAATTTTGTATTTGGGTTAGGTACCTTCTGAGGTTGTCACACGAAGATTGGCGACAACCTTCTCTTATATTTAAGGGGACTTTATAGGAAGAAATTTTCGTTTTTCGCGATTTTCTCGAAAATGGCTCTAACGATTTTCTTTAAATTTTGCACATGGATTGCTTATAC
Organism: Ectobius pallidus; assembly: GCA_964059195.1. Taxonomy (NCBI): domain Eukaryota; kingdom Metazoa; phylum Arthropoda; class Insecta; order Blattodea; family Ectobiidae; genus Ectobius; species Ectobius pallidus. Next base: position 163,278,526 of record CAXKWD010000001.1, on the reverse strand, counting down.
CAAGAGCTAAAACTTTTATTTGAAACTTTTTTTCAAAAAAATTCTCTGAAGGGTGGTTGTAAGTTACCCACTGTTTGTAGAAAATCTGTCTTGCCTGGTGAACAACTCAATACGCAGACATTCACGGCCTCTTATTCTATATAAGTACGTGAAGTGAGAAATATGTATTATTGGCCATGCTTACAGTAAAGAAATATCTCAGGGGAATATTCAATAAATTTCGGAAATTAATCTTAACGGGGGAAATTTCAATAAACGTTTGCAGTCACTTGTTTTTTCTTCTTTTTTGTCTGTCCATAGCCTGTGTTTTTAGTCGCATCATTGAAAGAAGAGGTATTTATAGGATAATTAGCATAAAATTGTGTCTTGCGATTCTGTACAAAGATATGTGAATACTGCTTTTATTTGGGCAGAGGAAGTTATGTGACGTTCACATCAGATTTTTTTATAACTTTTTATCACTTTCGTGCATTTGTTTTTATACAATTTCACAAGGACAGAACACTGAAACATCTTCTTATCTCTAGCTTCTTTGATGATAAAAAGAAATCATGTAGAAGAGGATGTAAATGTAAATATTTAAAATATGTAAAATAAGCTGTATTTGAGCAGAACAATAAACTTAAAATAAAATAACATCTTAGCAGAATACTTCCTGGTACAGAAGCCTGGACAAGAGGATCTAATCAAGCACATTTAATTAATTTTATTATGTTCATACACAAGAGACATGTAGATATACACACTGACAGGACAGGACAGGACTTCACATACGCGTAGAAAAACTCATAACATTTTAGGATTGAAAACCATATTTCCTCTATCTTCAGTACCTATACCACTGCTGGAGAAAGCAAAATGCAATTATACCACAGACCACAGAATTAACACATAGCTTAACTCTATCTTTTCGTCTGTGCTATAAATAGCCGACAAAAAAGAGCTGAAGATGAAGTTAACGGTTTCCATGGAGCCTGCTTTGAATGTTCTTCTTTGGACAATTTTTTTTTGGAAGATCATAAATAAAAATATCATGTGTTTGAATGCAGAGCCGCCACTGACATGAATGAATAACGTATTAGCGCAGCAAACAGATCATCTCGCATTGACTAACAACCTCATGAACAGTTTTGTCTTGCACATCCAATGTAATTACTAGCACACATCGTGATTCCATCGGAGCATTAGAGCAAATTTTCTGACTTAATAATTATGAAATTTCGATCGCACCAAGGCGGGCGCTTAGAAAAGGGTGATGCAATTCAAGGAGTTTTCGTAACCTCAAAACGCATGTTACTTTAAACCGCTTGGTATAACAATTCACTATCCCCACCCTCCACAAGGAGATATCGTTCTAACACATCGTATTCGGTCAATGTTATAGGTAATCATGTGGTCATCTTTATATGGCCTAAATTCCATTGGTTCCTTCGCATGTGTAATAGTTTGTTTCATTTAAGTTCCAGTTGCTGGAATCGAAACAGGTACATGTTAAATTAGTTGGGTTTACATTGTTTATCAACATGCTGGTTTTTTCTGTAGTCCAGTTGCTTCATATTACTATACCGCGGGGTATAGGAACTTTTAAGAGATGAGGTTTTTAATGTACAATACATGTTCTGACTATTAGCACTTAACTCATTAGCTTATTCGATTATCATTGGCCAAGTTTCCGCAATATATCCCTCAAATTAAATATTACAGAACAAATTACTGAACCATAAATCAGTTCAGAACAAGAATCTTTCGACGGTAAAGGCGCTCAATGTAAGTTATTTTTATTACATCCTTTGCCCTTGCCATAGGTTCTATAGTTAGAAGAAGTATTATGTTCGACCCCGAAATTAGGAGTTGAGTTTCTAACATAAACTCACGTTTAGGGGTCCCCTGGATAAATAGATAAATAAATAAATAAAAAGTTATTTTCAGAAACATGTCAATGTGTGAGACTGTGAACAGCCTAACTCCAGAACGAAAACATATATAAAAATTAAATTTTGTATCTGAATTAGATATCTTCTGAGGAAGTACAGGACTTTCTCTTACTCTTAATACCACTTGAAATTAAAAAAATTAAGTTTGCTTGAGAACAGCTGTAGCGACTTTATTAAAATTTGAACATGAGATGCTTATAGTAAAAACTAAAACTTTTATTTGAAACTTTTTCGCAAAATTTCTCTGAAGGGTAGTTATAAGCCACCCATTGTTAGTAGATTCTTGCCGAGTGAACAATAAAGCTGATTATGACAGATGGATGAAGGTTGCATGAAGTTGAAATAACTCAATTCGTGCTCTTTGCAATAAGGCCTCTTATTCTATATCAGAATGTGAAGTGAGAAAGGTTTATTGCACAATGCTTAGAGTAAAGAACATTACATGAGTGCATTAATCAGTTTTTACTTGGGTTGTGTTTCCTTCGGGGATGCGATGCGATGTGGTAACAACATTCTCTTCATTTTACAGTCAGTTTACATGAAGAGAGTGTCATACAATATTAGGCCTATATCATAAGAAGCCAAGATTTTATTTGAGCAGAGGAAGTTATGTGTTTCACATCATAATTTTTTACAGTAGCTGGATGTTAAACCCAAATCCACGAGTTTCCATTATATTGGAAAATAAGGTAGCAAAGGAGACTGATTTTGTTCCTGTCTTATAGGGCCATCGCGCATTAGCATCACCAGCATCTGAATACTATTTGCAAGATATAAGTTTTCCCTTCATACAAATCTTTGAAGTATTCAATTGCATATTTTGATTTATAGAATATTTTATTTTCAGTTTGATTCATTTTAATTTCTGTATTCCGGCTATCCGTCAATCCACCAACCATCCAACCACTTGTATCTTCTTGTCCTCTCCCTCATCCATCTGTCTGTCTATAGTACTCAACCGTTCATCCGTCTCCTAACTAATCACCTACTTGACTTTCTTTTGGTATTTATCTATTTAATAAATACATAAATAAATAAATTTCGTTCTTTAATTTGGGCATTTTTATATGTGACTGTGCCAGGGAAACACAATCATAAGTCGGGAAACAAGTTTTCTCTTATCTGTATAGGCCTAGGCTTAAGGTTATAAGATGTATAAGATAAGATATATATAATATCAGGTTGTAAGATGTCACTTTTAGATTTCGGTGCCATCTAACAAACATAAAGGCAGTAATCATAGTATACTCAGTTAGAAAAGAGGCCTATACTTTTAGAAACTCATTTCATAATTCGCAATGGAAATTTAGCATACCCCCTAAAAATCTGTTTTTTTTTTACATTTTATAACAGAAACATTTAATATGGGCAACCGGAACACTTTCTATATTGTCTTTTGAAATTCAGGTAATGTGTGACACACTTTGAGCATGGTATTTGACTGGAAAGCATGGAAAAGTTCCTTATCTCTGGAGATCAATTGCTATAATTTACACTTCTTTTTGGAAATAGAGTTTCAACCATTTTTTTATCTAGATTTTTATTTTTTGGAATGCTCAGAATCTTGTGCTGAAGTTGAGTTCATTAAAATCATAACATTATATAAATAATGGTGATTTTTTAATTCTTGATTCTTCTTACTTTATTTTTTCTTAATTTCAATTACAGGACTATTTTTCATTTATTTATTTATTTATTTATTCATTATTGCTGTTTATATTAATAATCCTTTGCAGAGGAAATGCTTTATATCGGATAACTCAAATGACTGCCTGAAAAAAATTATTTTTCTTCAAAGACTGTTCCATTTTTGCACTGAGTGTAAAATACTGACTTTGATGTTATAACGGACACGCAATTGATTGTTGGGATGGTTTAGCTCGGCAGGAGAGACTCAAGGACTAGATGATGATGAAGAGTGAAAACGGTAGCAGGGCACCGCCTCAAGGCTGTTGTATCTTGTATAATTGGCTAGTAAGATAACTCTTTTGTGCCTTGGTAAATGGGCTGTTTTAAGAACATTATTAAACACGGCCCTGGCTCTTAGTGCCGTCCCTAACGAATACTCCTTGCTGTAATGAATTTACGAGCAGAAGAAGTTGACCTGATACTCCGGTTTAAAGCAAAATAAAATAATACGTAATAAAATAAAGTACATATTTTGTTGATGTGAATTAAATTTATGCAAGTGGTTGAATAGGAATGAATACCTCTCCTGTGTTTTTATTATTTTTTTAAGTAATGCGCAAGGTACAATTTGACTTAATCCTACATGCAGACCTTCTGTTTTGAGTGAAAAAGACCTTAATAGTGATTAACTCCACCACATCATTTAGAACAGCAGTAGACAAAATTGATTCGCGAATGTAATTTGACTGGCACTTTGAAATATATTTCAATTACCGATAAATTGAATGCAGATCCTGAAACATTTGAACATGGTGTTTTAATAGAACTGTTTTATTTTCAATAGGCCTACACTAAATTTTAAATATATAGAATATCCTAGGTTTCCTTAAGCATAACTTCATTTTTGTAAAAATTATACAAAAGGAAAGTACCTAATGACCCATATATATTATCAAGTTCATTGTAGGCTTTGATATGATATCAATAAATTAGGGTACCCTCTTAAAGTTTCTGTAATTTTGTTATTCTTATTACTTTTTGGGAATCTAAATTCTCTCCAAAAGATTAAAAAAAAAAATGTTTTTTGCCTCGAACTCTGGATCGTAATACCAATAATTTCTATTTAGTCCGGTTTATATTCACCCAATATTTGTATACTTGTATGTTTAGGCTATTACATACAATAACCATTTTGTAGGAATTTAATAATACGCGTATTAGTAAGAGACTTGAAGCTTTCATGGCGCTGATTATTTTATGATGGCTTCTCAGTTGTCAGCTGATGAGAGCCATCATAAATAGACCTAATAAAAATAAGTCAGGTGGTAACAATATACCATTTGTCTTTTTTTTTTGTTGAATGCGTATAATAGAAGATTTGCTGCAGAAGTCATGCATGAAATTGCTTCTGCAATATATCCTTCCTGTTAGTTTTGCTATAATTATACTTTTACGATATGTTAGGCCTATAAAGACAATTTTAAATTACCTGCAATATGCATTTCACAATTAGATGAGATACAGTTAAATGCAGCAAAAACTATTTATGTAACAATGGTTTTATAAGTGTCAATATGCCCTATATATTTTTCCAAAATATTAGTTAGCATATTATCTTAAACATAAAAAACTATAGATATATAAGCTTTCATGAACCACAGATTATTGTCTCTATTGGACATTACATGAGAATATTATAGGAGAAAAATTCCTCCGACACTGGGACTTGAACCCGGGATCTTTGGCTATTCGCGCCAATGCTCTACCAACTGAGCTAAGCCGGAGTTCAATTCACAGCGCCGGATGGAACCTCTCTCCTATGACTGATTGCTCTAATGGTCTACCTCACAGACAGACAAGTTATGTCATATGCAGTACTGTGAGGCACACTAATTAGTGATTTTTGTGACTGGGCTCCCACTGTTATTGTACAGTTGACATTCAAGATAGATATATAAGCTTTCATGAACCACAGATTATTGTCTCTGTTGGACATTACACGGGTTCAAGTCCCAGTGTCGGAGGAATTTTTCTCCTATAATATTCTCATGTAATGTCCAACAGAGACAATAATCTGTGGTTCATGAAAGCTTATATATCTATCTTGAATGTCAACTGTACAATAACAGTGGGAGCCCAGTCACAAAAATCACTAATTAGTGTGCCTCACAGTACTGCATATGACATAACTTGTCTGTCTGTGAGGTAGACCATTAGGGCAATCAGTCATAGGAGAGAGGTTCCATCCGGCGCTGTGAATTGAACTCCGGCTTAGCTCAGTTGATAGAGCATTGGCGCGAATAGCCAAAGGTCCCGGGTTCAAGTCCCAGTGTCGGAGGAATTTTTCTCCTATAATATTCTCATGTAATGTCCTACAGAGACAATAATCTGTGGTTCATGAAAGCTTATATATCTATCTTGAATGTCAACTGTACAATAACAGTGGGAGCCCAGTCACAAAAATCACTAATTAGTGTGCCTCACAGTACTGCATATGACATAACTTGTCTGTCTGTGAGGTAGACCATTAGGGCAATCAGTCATAGGAGAGAGGTTCCATCCGGCGCTGTGAATTGAACTCCGGCTTAGCTCAGTTGGTAGAGCATTGGCGCGAATAGCCAAAGGTCCCGGGTTCAAGTCCCAGTGTCGGAGGAATTTTTCTCCTATAATATTCTCATAAAAAGCTATGTTTTCACAACCTAAATTCTAGTTGTAAACTGTTTTTCTCATACGCTATGCGAAAAAATCAATAGTAGGGCAACTGGATTATTTTCTATCTGTAGACTTATGCCAGAACGAATAAATGCCATGCTTTGTACTACAGGGAACAAATTGTGTGGGACAAATTGCCTGGTAGAGATTTTTTCCATATTGACCGAATTTATCCTTTAATCAAGATAGAACGATTCAGACATTTTTTCGGCTAATTGACTTTAGCTCACGTCCCCTTATAATCAATTCAGATTCTTCACCCAGTATTTAATTTATGTTCATATCTGGCAATAAAGGTTGATGCCTTTTTTTCTCTATGTGACATCGTAAAATTTTTCTGGTTTTATGTAGGGCCTACTTATTTTTATCGTCTATAGCGAGTCTACGCAATGCTACTTGTTTCAGTTTTCAATTTCAATTTTATTGCACAAATTACAATATAAAATATTTACAAATGTAAATTCGAACGTCACCCGAAGAAGAAAAGCTTGTACTCGGGGGAGGTTTAGTTTTTTAAACATAATTTCCGACTAACATCTTGTTTTAACCTTAATCTTAATCTTAATGTTTGCCGTTTTCAAATTAATTTTGAACAATTTCACGCTAAGTCAATTATTGTCACTCCGGCGACGACGACCAACCATCATTCCTTGTAAATACTGGCCCTGAAATTGCAGGACTAATAAAGATGTTTGTATTCTTGGTCGTAAATATGAGAACTTCCAATGTTTCGTTTTTAGTATAATGCACATGGATAAAATAAGCACTGTACTTAGGTGTGGTTTGAGATACATTTAGCAATTCAGAAATATTGTCGCATTCTAAGATACATTAATAATTTGACTATCCAGAATTATCATTCTCTTCTGGAAAAATGTAAGCCTTCATTCAGTATAATTGCAGACCGAACTGCCGAATCGTATCTACTTCTTTCTAAACAATGTATGCCAAGTACCCACTCCTTTCGTACTACATTCTCTCAATATGCTTGAGATATTACTTTAAACTCTGTCGATATTGTGACGCTCTTTGCAAAATTAAATATCAGTGTTAAACTCTTCCGGAATCTGGCAATAACTGTGTGAAATTGCTGTAAAAATCTTCTTCTTTCCCTGAGTTTTATCTCCCCCTTGCAAGCACAACTACAAGGTCCACGCTGCCTGGACCCTACAGGACCGCGACCCGTCGGGGTAAGGAGTTTCTATGGATCACATACATACTTTTTTGACTAAAAAGAGAGCATAAAGGGCCTCCCCGGATGAGTAATCAGCCCTATACCGGGGCCACCTCCGAGATTACACGAATACATAGGACGATATATACCATTCACACACTCATTCCGAACAAGGCGAGGATGGATGAAGATGATAATGACGCCAAATGATATTCGGAGACCAGGAGGGCCTAAAATTTCGTCACACAGGTGAGGAAAAAATCGGGAAAAAACACCACCTTGGAAACTTGTTTCAGGAATCGAACCCAGGCCCGCTGCGTGAGGAGACCATTGCAGCCCCTAAGCAACATCTTAAGAAAAATAAATAGAAAATAATTTATTTAAATTTTGTTGTTGGGATGTACTGTAAAATAAAGTGCATTTATTATGAGATAGCGTTGGTTACTTAACGGAACAGGATGCATTCCGGTGTCGGGTACAGAGCACGAAACCCGTACGTTAACGAGGTCAGACTTTTAATTTTAACAGAAGTGGTAGTAATTATGACGGAAGTGTAATCCAGTGCGGCACGTGCGTTGATGTGATATCACGAAACACCACATATTATTTCCAAGTTTCAATTCTTCGCATATACCTGTTTTTCCATTGCCTACCCTTTGAAAATGAGTAAGCTTATGCTGCTGCACATTTGAACGTTATTCACCAATAACAAGTTTTAAATTGTAACATTATTATCGTGTTATTATTTTAAATTTCTCGTGGGGAATATAGATCGTTATATAGAACTTAACAGGCAATCACGTTAATAAAGTGTATAAATATTGTACTTTGTTCTATGGGGCAGACTCTACTGACCGTGACAAATAAATAAAACAAATGCTCGAGAATATATCGTCTAATTCAAGTTTAACAAGTTTATTATTATCAACATTTACACATTTAGTACAAATAAAAACAACCAAAACCGAACGTGCCCCTATATGAGCAAAGCTCGTGTTTAGGGGGTATAGTAGATTAATATAAATCTAGTTACATATCAATACACAGTATACTACAAAAGAAAAATATACAAACGAAAAATTATAAATGTATGAGTACAATGTATACAAAAATAATTCTGCAGCATTAACCAGTGGTTTATATAGAATTTACAACAACAAAAAATAGAATAAATTGCGTTGAAATATTGAAAGACCAAACAAAATTAAAATTGTGCTATTAATACAGTATTATATAATAACTTTTTTATTTTCCTCTTAAAATGTTTAAGATTGTAATTTACATATTCAGGGTGCTCAGCATTAAAATTGTTATACAATTTTAAACCATAGTTTTGACCATGTAATTGCCCCTTGATCGTCTTACATTTTGATTCAGCGAAACGAAAAATTGAGTTTTTTCTTGTATTTTGATAATGAATTAGGCCTACATTGGGAATTATTGTGAAAGTGCAGCAATGAATGTTTTACGTTAAAGGAACGAAAGCTACAGATATGTAAATACAAAGTTAATTTATTAAAATAATAAATGCCACTAATATTTAACCACAAATAGTATTTTATAAGTACGTGTGCAGAACTGAGTATATACAAGGGATGGGACATAAGTCATAGCAACTATTTTTTCTATTGAAGATGTGGGACCATTTTAAAATTTTGAAATGTACAAATGAAAGGTAAGAGTATGGAATCTATGTGTAATGCAGAATGTGAGTAGGCCTACTAGATGTAGGAGAGTGAAGGAAACGGACTCAACATCCATACTCGACTGCATTGTGCCATTCTAATGCATTGCGGTATTTGGAAGCACTAAAGCACACAGACCCATGCCATGATCCCTTAAATTTCGGTACGGTTGTGCATTATTCCCCAAAGCTTCTATCAGCTCCTTGTTGTATTCTCTGGCATTTCTCCCTCGGATAGTGACTATGTAGTAAGTATGCTGTTCCTCATTTTGTCATATCATTTCTGCATGGCGGCTGACTTACACTAAATTACCATCGCCTCTATAATTTATTGTATGTCAGAATTCTAGTAAATGACGTTCCCATATAGGCCTTCTAGAGATGACACGCTCTCCCGTGATATACAACATCTCATGGTACCTTCGACTTACTTTGAGAAAAAAAAATAGTTGTCCCTCCTATAATTAGGCCTACAATGAAACATTAAAAGGAACTCTTCATACTTCAGTTCGGAAAAGAACATTACGTATGTAGGCCGATTAGCGTACTCTGAAGAGAAACGTTTATTTAAACATAGCTAACAATTCATTTTGGAATTTTCCGAAAATGGATCCGTAAATTTGGCATTCGGATAATTGGAGTCATACTGTATATTATAGGCCTATATCCCATAGAATATTTTGCCAGTAAGTTAATGCAAGTAACATTGCAAGTGTCCTAGTACCTATTTTAGAAAAAGCAAGACTCTGTGTTGGGTTTACGAAACCTTAAATTCTTGAGAGTTGCAAAACACGCATGAGCAAGAGCATCGGTTAGGCCCCCGTGGAGAAGGTAGCATCAAAGTGATGAATCCATGTTACTACATTGCATGCTGCAATTCAGCTCGAGATTAAGATGTGACATATATAGTCATGTGTACTTTCACTGTTTTCAATGGCGTTTCAACAAAACTCCACTAGTGTCATCTATCGAAGCAATAATTTGCTATGGGTTATCTTAGGTAATATAAGTTTGATATTACCGATAAGTTAAATACACGAATATATATCTAGGAAATTTCAAATGTACGAGCTGCATTTATAATTACCATTTGACGAATAAAATCCAATAAATAATAATTGATAAAATATATTTATTAGAAAGTAAAATAATTTTATTATTATTATTTCAACACCTTTTTAGACTACATTCAAATTGTTTATTTTTTAAATATATTTATTTAAGGTAAATTTTTAACAACCAGGATTACCTGCGACCACAATAATTAATACAATAGTACATTAATATTGAGTAAGTGGTACAAGAAGTGAAATATCTGAAAAAAAGTACACGCTAACTTGAATTTAGTAAAAGAACAACATATTAAATATAAAAAGGACTGGAAGTAATTTTGAAACTATTAACAAACTATGAATACTCATATTAATAAAAGAGATTCAGCAATATTATTGGGCTATAATGTGTTCTCGCGAACACAAAGGAAAAGATAGCAAGCATTGAATGCTAAAATATGGAAACATATTTGGCGTAAAATATCATCATATTCTGATTCCTGAATATATCTAAGCGTTATTCAGAAGAAATCTTACAGAACTACTTAACTAATATACACCATACATTCTCGAAATACATTATACAGGTAGGACATAATTCATTATTTAAAACAAATGTATTTCATTCATGATTGTTGCGATAAAGAAATTTCTATAAATATTGGGGGTAACAGGATAATGTCTGGTTGATATTTACAATCTTCCGCTTGATTGCTAAGCATCTCAAAACTGTGGTGTGTTTCGGAAAGTAGTTGTATCAAAATTAAATTTAGGTTTTATTCTAATTAAGCTATTTTCTTTCAATTGCTTAAACAACCTTTCCTCGCAAGCTTTTTTTATTTTTTATTTTCCTTCCTCTTCTTCATCCTCTTTTTCTTCCTCTATAATTTCTAACCTCTCTACTGTATAGAGGAGATCGAGCCATGTTACTAATTATTTACTTTTTCACTGCTATTGAAGTATAAATGTCACACCGAGCAATTTTTGAAGGCAGAGGTATAAAACTAATAGAATAATGCTTTATGTAAAATGTGAGGATTTTATTCACGTATTATATTTATTATATACGGAAGCCAGATATTCTACTGAAATTTATTTCACTGAATTTAAACTTAGAGCCCACTGATGGCTTTACTTGATCATTGCTTATACATGTATTCAAATTCAACTTTTAAAGTTCATGGGTAATATTGGTAATAAAGTTCATTGGTAATATAAGGAGGCCTTGGATCAACATAAACTAATCCAGCAAAAGCTCTCAGTTTTAATCTGTTTCTTCTGTGAATGTATGAGATAATGTGGTCATAGTGTTGAGTAGGTTGCACATTTAAGTCTTTAGAATTCACACCAATGTTCGTGTTTATCTATCTGCAAGCATTGTGGTGAAATTAATAAAATAAACACTGATTCTAATCAAGATCACAAAGTTGTTGATTCTGCATAGCAACACCTTTGACTGGAGTGTTTCAACCAGATATAGTTTATAAAACTATACAATTGATTCTAATTTAACATGATAAGCTTATTATAATTCATCATAGTACATGCTGGCTGAATCTCCGAAGGAATCTTCGTCATCAGGTAGAGCACCTACTTTGGTTGAATGCAAGATATGTGGAAGAAAATTTACTAGTAGGGAATTAACATTCATTTGGCACGTAGCCACAACTCTTCACAAGAGTCCCTTATTCGTTATGATAATGGTGATAATTCGCAATTAACAAATTCATTACGGCATACTCCATCGTGCGAAAATGCCATAGATGTAGGGCATAATCCAATACTACATTGGGAAGAAGGACTTTCAAAGATTCCAGCTACCCATTGGAAAAGTGATTTTCTATCTACTCTCACTAAATGTAAAGATAATATTAGGGTTCTAAGACGAATACCTAAAGGTGCACGCTCCTTTGCAGCTGACAAATTAACTCAGCTGATTGAACAGGGCATTAATCTTAATACTGAAGATGCCTGGCAAAATTTATTACTTTTCGCATACATTGCTTTAAGAGTACCCGATAAGTCAGACTTAAAGAAGTCTATGGTGTCAAAAGTTAAAGACAACTTAAAGGGCTTTACATTAACAACCCCTTCCGAAAATAGGAAAAATACTACTTCCCTTATCCGTCGCATTGAAGCAAAAGTTGCGGATGGAGATATTCGAGGAGCAGTCCGTATCCTCTCTTCTGACTCCAGCATAGCTATTAACACTACTGACACCTTCACTGCATTGTCGGAAAAACATCCACCCCTTTCCAGAACTTTATCGTTTCCATCTCCTCCTGATCCAGGTGATGAGTTTTTATCGGTGTCTGAGGATGCTGTTTTGAAAGGTATTACTCAATTTCATACCGGTTCCGCCTCTGGAATAGATGGTTTACGTCCTCAACACCTGAAGGATCTTGTATCCATTTCGGCTGGTGATTCTGGCAAAAGATTGTTGCTGTCAATAACGAAACTTTGCAACTTCATGCTGAGTGGTAAAGTAACTCCTGCCATCTGCCCACATTTATACGGGGCTTCTTTACTTGCTCTTACAAAGAAAGATGGAGGAGTGCGCCCTATTGCCATTGGCAATACCTTTCGAAGACTGGTAGCAAAACTCGCATGCACATCTGTCAAAGAAGATTTGAAGGAATACTTTTGCCCCCATCAACTCGGGTTTGCTTCTCCTAAAGGCTGTGAGACAATTATACATACTGTTCGTACGTTTTTAAAAACTAATTCAGACAGTAACAACGTCTTACTTAAAATATACTTTAAGAATGCCTTTAACTCTATTGAGAGAGATTCTATGCTGAAAGCAATAAAAGAAAAAGTTCCTTCAATTTTTCTATTCATGTGGCAAGCTTATAGTCAGCCTTTCCATCTTTACTACGGGTCCACAACTTTGTCATCTCAGACTGGAGCCCAACAAGGAGACCCTGTTGGACCCATGGTTTTTAGCCTCACTTTACATCCAGTCATCCAGGATTTAAACAGTTCTCTTAGTCTTTTCTATCTGGATGATGGTACATTGGGTGGTGACCCCAACACTGTTCTGCAGGATTTTGAAAAATTGATATCTGCTAGTAAGGATTTTGGTCTAGAAATCAAACCTCACAAGTGCGAACTTTATTTCTGTTCCAATCCAGATCAAGGAGTTGTCTCTGCCTTCCAACAAATAGCGCCCAACATCAAGATAATCACCGACTCTACACTATCAATTCTTGGCTCTCCGATCATGCTTGAAGCTGTTCAAACAACTATGAAGCAAAAAATACTTTCAATGCAGAACCTTTTTCGGAGATTGTCTCTAATTCATCCACAAATAGCATATTTCCTTGTAAAAAATTGCTTTACCATTCCTAAACTTACGTATTTTATTAGAACTACGCCACTTTGGTTATTCCCCTCGTTTCTTCAACAATTTGACGATCTTGTGAAAAGTAATTTAGAGATAATACTGAATTCTGCTTTAGAGGACAAAAACTGGATTCAGTCTTGCCTTCCTGTCAGTCTCGGAGGTCTTGGCATTCGTAAGTTATCTGATGTTTGTGTACCCGCTTTTTTAGCTTCAGCATATGGAGCCCTCGATTTTGTCAAATCCATGTTCCCCTTTTCTGGTGATGAAATCGAAGTGTGCTTCTTGTCTGAGGCTTTGGTTAAGTGGAATACAATGACGGATAACATTAACCCTCCTGAAGAGTCTTCAGTTCAGAAATGTTGGGACATATTATACACCAAACTTATCCTTGATAATCTGTTGGCATCATCATCTTGTGACTCCGATCGAGCTCGTTATCTGGCCCTCCAGGAAAAAGAAGCAGGATCTTAGTTGAATGCCTTACCATCTTCAACAATAGGAACTTTGATGGACGCAACGACATTTAAGATCGCTGTCGCCTTACGCCTAGGATGCAAAATCTGCCGAGAACACAAATGCATATGCGGAGCAACAGCTGATTCTCATGGTCATCATGCTTTGTGTTGTGCTAAGAGTAAGGGCAGATACTCACGCCACTCGGCAATAAATGACATCCTCCGCAGAGCTTTGATATCAATTCACGTTCCCACGGTACTGGAACCAACAGGCATCAGTCGTTCAGACGGAAAACGTCCAGATGGTGTCACCATGGTCCCTTGGTTTAGAGGAAAATCCCTTATGTGGGACGCCACCTGTGTGGACACCTTTGCACCATCGCATATTTCAAAGACATCCCGCCTTGCAAGATCGGCTGCTGAGGCTGCAGTTAACCTGAAAAAACAAAAATATCGCGCTATCGCTGATAATTACTTTTTCGTCGTCTTTGCGGTGGAGACCATGGGTTCATGGTGCAAAGATGCCTCAGCACTTGTTGCTGATATTGGCAGAAGGCTGTGTTCTCTAACCGGGGAACCTCGTTCAACCGAGTTTTTGAGGCAGCGAATTGGCATCGCCCTGCAGCGTGGAAATGCTGCCAGCATCAAGGGCACTTTCGCTGAATCTTCTGGCCTGGAGGAAGTGTATTTCCTTTGACTTCTCCTATTACTTGAACACAAGAAGATAGTTGTTTTTGGGAGACGTCACAAGAACATTTATCTTGCATTGTGCAGAATATAGATTAAGATTACTTACTGGTTTTAAAAATCGGATTAAGTATTTAGTGTAAATTTCTTTCTGATAAAAAAATTGCAGATTGTAATTTAAGTAAAAAAAAAAAAAAAACTTTTAAAGTTAATAGATTTTCAAAAGAAATGTATTTTCTTTATTTGAATCTTTCTGATATATATATTTTCCTCCAAAACTATTATATTATTAGTTGTTTTTCTTATTATGTTCCCTTGTGTAATTGTCATATTGTTTGTGTTTCTGTTTTTCTTTTCTGTGTTTTTACTTCCTCTGCCTGTACCATAGGTAGCCTACTGTAGGTAGAGGAAGTATTGTTTCCGACCCCAAAGTTCGGAAGTTGAGTTTTTAGCATATATACACGTTTCAAGGCCCCCTGAATGCAAAAATACTATTTTTGGAAACATGTCTGTGTATCTGTGTGTGTCTGTCTGTGTGGATGTCTGTGAACAAGCTAGCTCCAAAACGGAAAATTGTATGAAAACAAAATTTTGTATTTGAGTCAGATACCTTCTGAAGATGTGAGAAGATTGGCGACTAGTTTCTCTTATTTTTAAGGGGACTTTACATGAATAAATTTTAGTTTTTCGCGATTTTCTCGAAAACGGCTCTAACGACTTTCTTTAAATTTTACATATGGATTGCTTATAGCCTACCAAGAGCTAAAACTTTTATTTGAAACTTTTTTCCAACAAAATTCTCTGAAGGGTGGTTGTAAGTTACCCACTGTTTGGCTGTCTTGCCTGGTGAACAACTCCATACGCGGACATTCACGGCCTCTTATTCTAAGTTATATAAGTACGTGAAGTGAGAAAGATATATTGTTGGTCATCCTTACAGTAAAGAAATATCTGAGGGGAATATTCGATAAATTTCGGAAACTATTCTTAACGATGGAAAGTTCAATAAACGTATTCCTTTTTTGTTTGTCCATAACCTGTGTTTTTAGTTGCAACATTCAATGAATGGGCTTTAAGGTATTTATAACATAATTAGCGTAAAATTGTGTCTTGCGATTCTGTACAAGGATATGTGAATACTGCTAATTTTTAATTGGGCAGAGGAAGTTATGTGACTTTCTCATCAGATTTTTTTATAGTTATAGCATTAGTTTAATTATTTTGAATATAACTTTAAATATTTAATATTAGAATCTGGTGTATTAATATAAGCGAGAATATTGTAATTGGGCATTAGCCTGTAATATTCTTAGTACAATAAATAAGTAAATAAATATATGCTGTTATAGGCTTGTTGTATAATGTGCTAATTTCCGATTATAAAACAGTTTTTAAATATAGGTTCCACATGGCACACATAAACCTCGGCGCTTACGCTTTCTCATAGTAATCGTTAAAGAAAGGAAGATATAAGTACGTCTACTGGATTTCAATCCAATTAATATATCTCTTCTACAAATAATAAGGTTTTTTGCTATCTTTATGAAATAAATATGAAATCTTCTATTTTATATTAATAACTCGTAGATGAAGTACCGTGTCCTTTACTTAGTTTGGCATGTCTCTGTTTAATCGCGACATGACAAAATGTGACCCCCTCAATCGCTTTTAATTTTTGTGATCGATCTCAGAGCTAAGCTCCGGATCGATTAATTAAATATACCTCGCATTCACAAAACTACCGCGCAGGCACGTGCTTACTTCGTGTGGTCTAGATGAAGTTTCACGAATCGGTTCCGCAGTGTACTGTAAGTTTCGTTGTTAAAAATAATCCTGAATCTGAATAATTGAACAATTAGAAAATAATTAAGTTTATTATATAAATATTTTCATGTTGTTTTTCTTTTTAAAATTCCTTCCTATTATTGCTCAGTATGGGTGTAATTGATTGTATTTTTTAATCTAAGGAAGCTTGTATTTTTTAACATGTAGGCTATTTATATTCATTTATGAATAGCCCTCAACCACGAGGCTGCTCAAGCGGGCAGTTGAAGTGGAATAATAATATTAACAATAAGTTCATAATAATAATATGGAAAACTGTCGATTGTAATTGTAAATTGTAGAACTCGGGATATATGTGTGTGTGTGTGTAAAATTAATTTTCATAAGCCTTTTGCTCATTAAGTTTTCGCTTCCGAGATGTTCACTTACCACGGCCGAGTATTGAACAAGCGGGTTAGATAGGAACAAACATTCTAATGATGTGAATCGGATACGAATACTTTATTAGCCTATATGCTTATGTGGGGAAAATGTTTCATCATGTTTAATGTCCTATATTTACAGTTAAAACATTTCATTTGACTGCTTATCTGAATAACTAAAAACAAATTTACAGATTGCTACTTAATGGTTTTTTAATAGCAAGTGTTGTTTATATTGCGATAAGGGCTGATTAGTGTTTTTTAACATAATCGAGGAAAGGTTACAAAAAAGAGACATTCTTGCTTTTACCATATTTCCAAAATTCTGTCAAAACTTCACACACATATAGCCTATCTAATACTATTTTTAGATGATTTTGTTCTAATTAGCATGTGATATGTGATATATTTTTATTTTATTTATTTTTATTTTATTTTATTTATGCCTATTGTTAATCAAATCAAATACAAATATAAATATAAAAATACACAAATAAACAAAAAAACATATACAAATTTCAAAATTAAAGTACAATACTTTTTAAGAAAAGAAAAAGAAAGAAAAGAACCAAATATTTATTTAGAAATACACCCGAATGAGCAAACTGCTCGTGCTCGGGTATAGTTTCAAAACATCAGAGTGGAGAAAGAGGAGAAACAAAATACAAAGTGAGAAAGAAGGACACACTTATAAAAATAGGTGAAAAATGTTAAATAGAGCTAGAAAAAGAAAAGATAAATTTATAAAAAGGAGACAAAAACATTAAACACAAATACATACAATAAATAATAAGAAAAATAAATGACTTAAAGCTAATAAAATTACAAAAAAATGTTTTACATACTTATTAAATTTAAAATTGGGGTAAACTGCAACATCGGGGTATCTACTGATCATAGAGTTATAGAAGCAGGGACCAAAATTAATGCTATGGTTTAATTAATTAATAAGTTTATATTGGTTTTAGTTAAAGATTGATTTCATTTCTTCTGGAATTATATTCTAACAGGCCTTTGGATTTTGTTGCTATGATAATTGTTATGCGCCTATACAATTTCGTTGTTGTGTTTTGTCTTTCTGTCTAACTTGTAATTATCTGCAGATTTATGATAACAATCGTAGATTTTTCTCAGAAATAATTGTAGGTAACGATTGTAGATATGGCAAAGATTGTCACGATGTGTTAGAATGTAGTGATATTGTAAATGTAGTATTCTGAAGAGTTCTGGAAGTCTGTGGTCCGAGTTTCTATGGAAAATCTATGATCAGTGTGAATCCGGGCTTTATTTTTTGGTGGTTATCGAAAATTGTGAGTTTTTAAGAAGAATGCTTCTAAGAAAATTGATAGAGGTGTTCTTATTGTATGTAGGCTACTTCTTGGACGATGAGCAGTATGCCTATTGGAATTCTTCATAATAAAAAAATTAAAATATTTTATAAAAATTACTGTTATGAGAAGGGAACACTTGCGAATCGTCTATTATGAGAATGAAAATAAACTTGAAAGTAGCTGTGTAGTTTTATTTTGTTTTGCTTACAGCACGTTAGCTTTTGGATCCGTAAGAGTACTACGATTTCTTTGTTTGTGTAGCACTCATGTTAGATCTGGGATTGTCTACTTACGATTCATGACAAGAACATTGGCAGGTGCTATAAATTAGTCTCATTGTAAAAAAAATTATGATAATGATCAGTGTCATATACACAAAACTTAAAACAAATTCACCTTTTTATGTAGTTTCAATAATACTTTACCTACTCCTAACACATTTTAATTGTGATTACTATGATTAATAATGAAGATGATCATGATTATAATGTACCAAATATTAAACTGTACCATCTTCT
This sequence comes from Ectobius pallidus, assembly GCA_964059195.1. NCBI lineage: Eukaryota > Metazoa > Arthropoda > Insecta > Blattodea > Ectobiidae > Ectobius > Ectobius pallidus. The sequence continues at coordinate 163,259,797 of CAXKWD010000001.1, read as the reverse complement.
GCAATGCAGTCAGAAGTTGTATCTTCTTGTAACAGATATTGTTTTTTTCCCCCAAAACATTCGTTATTACTCACTTTCCTTTCTGAGCATTGTCAGTATCAGATTCAAAATATCAATTCGAGGATGGAAGAATAACTTATCTCGTAGATCCAATGTCTTTTTAACCTTGTCATCCTAGGTTTTCAAACAACATTATTGATAAATTTCATCTTGGTTCTTTGAGGGAAATATTAGATGTATAAAGAAGTTTTTAGTCTTATACCCTCAAAATAAAATACTAAGATATATACTAAGATATATGAACAACACAATTAATTACAAAATCATAGAATATAATTATAATAGTCACGCACAAGTATATGCTTGTAAGCTCTTCTTTTAATCACAATTTCAAGATATTTATTAATTTTAATTTTAAATGTGACATTTTAACATTATGACATGCAAGAATTACTCTTGCTACTTATTTTATTAACCATTATAACCATTAATGTAACAACTATAACAATCCAAAGTTGATCCTATATATTGATCTCATATATTAATTCAACTATATGGACTATGCACATATGTAATCGCTTGAATATATAAGTTGATCAAAAAAATTTTAACTCTTGACTATATGATATAGATGTTTTATGTATAGCCAATCCAATATTAATCTTAGAATTTTATCTTGCTAACTTTAATTACAAGTCGCCATATATCATACAATGTAAGAATCAACTAATAAAATATTATTGATTTATAATTTACAAATTATATTATAACAATTTATATTGTAAAAGGTTGTCCCCTCTTTCCTGTGTTGTTCATATATCTTAGTATTTTATTTTGAGGGTATAAGACTAAAAACTTCTTTATACATCTTTCAAACAACACTTTCAATGTGATATATTACTATTAGTGGAATTATAATCACTTCAAATATTATTTAGTAAAGCTACTTGTTTGAACAGGACGCGATTGAATGGAACTTGGAATAACCTTAAAATTTTATTTTACGCTATGACATGTTTTTGGTAAATTCACTAGATACTTCTTACATTCTTCCTCATATGTAACCATTATATCAATATTCTAAATGAAATAAAATTAGCAGGCTAATACTAGCATAGATTTATAAATCTGTATGGCTCATTTATCCAGTACTACAATTTTCGAAAATGAAATCATTATATCACCTTTTAAAGCTGATTTTTCATTTCAGCATTTCGGAAAATTGCAGAATCTAAACCTAAATGGGAGTTTGGTTGATATTTTTTCTTTAATTTACTAATGAGACTTTATAACAAAGTACTTTAGCCCAAGCTGGTGCATTTTTCTACTTAATTGCTGGATTCGAGTTGAGACATTTCTTGTTGAAATTAGGGTAAAATTTTAATAAAACAAAAATGTTGTGTTCAGTAAAATTCCGCATTTCTTTAATGCAATCAGTATATATCTATGTCTTTACGTTTATAATTATCTGTTTATGTTTATTCTAGGGCACTTATGCCATGGAGGTCAAAATAGCAGTACACAACCGTTGTTAAATAACAAAACGTGAGAAAAAAGACTGCAGAAGCACTACGACTTAATAAATATTTTCATAATACGATACAAGCTTTGAAATTAAGCAGTAAGCGGCATCTAGAGACATATAGAGGTAAGAACTACTAACATAATTATGGACAGTGAAAGGAAGATTACTACAGACTACTGCAATGTCGACTGCTAGCTTTTAGAAAGTAGCATCCTTGCAGCCTCGGAGTAGTTATCGGTAGATGGCGACAAGTTCCAGTAAATATTCCCAGGTATTGAGGATATTTTATTTCTCAGTTAAAAATTTCCAAGATATGCATAGCTTATTTATATTGCTTCCAATGGAATTATAATTTCGGAAACTGTAATCATGGTCTTTGAGACAGACTGATTCTCTGAAATGATGGAAAACTAATTTTTAGGCCTGACTCAATTCACATGGAACATTATACATAGTTTGAGCATCACTCAAGATGCATAATAAAGCATTCTAGTTAATATCCTTAAAGATGCCAACTACCGCAGTGCATTAGAGTGGAACGATACCTTTTGGTTTGAATATTTTAAAATGGTCCCACATTTTCAAAAGAAAATATAGTTGCCATGACGTATACCCCATCCCTCGTATAGTCCATTGAATAGATTCTAAGTTATACTAACTGAAGAATTGTACAATGTAAATGTATTTCTTTCCTACATAGGTTAATCTTAATATCACCGGCCAGAAATCCACATTGGTATTGCAGTTAAGCTCTGGCAAACCCATGTTATAAGCCAACGAATATGAATTAATTAATTTTTTATTTTTTGTTTTTTATTATTTACTGAGATCGTCGTATGTTGTCAGCATCCAAAATGTAATCTCTATATATATAAAAGGCTTTGTCCTGACTGACTGACTGACAGGAATCAACGTAGAGCCTAAACTATAACAGGTAGAGACTTGGAATTTTGAGAGTATCTTCGTTTCATACTGTAGGTGCTCACTAAGAAAGGATTTTGGAAAATTCTGATTTTAAATGCCAAAAATCAAATGTTTTTGAGAATACTTAATCCCTTTTTACACAGAATTATCAAATCCGAATCACATTTGACATTAAAACATATTTTTTCCAGTGGGTTTCAGATGGGTTTGGAATTAAATTAAATGGAAGTTTGACAATTACAGTTGGCTTTGTCTATTTTTGTCATACCTTGAAATAAAACTTTCGCGATCGCTTGAATGTTGTAAGCCCTAATATGGTCAAACATTGTTTTATTTGGACGAAACTCACTATACAGGGGTTTTCTGGACCAAGGAACTCGAATCTGAGGTCGCTTTTACCAGGCGACGCTATCTAATCGTGGTATGTAGTCCACGTGATTTAGGTGTTAATAAATATAATGATATAACTATTATGCTCTTAATTTTTAATTTTTGAAATAATTATCGCGGGCGAAGCCGCGGGCACATGCTAGTAGTTTATAAATAAATAACATGGACATTTATTAATTAAAATTATTTGTTATAATGATTCTTTTTAATTAATATAAATTGCTGTAAAATTTGATTAAATATTATAAAAACTTATTCTCTTAATTAGAATGACTTCGAGGTTTTCGACATAATTAAGGCATCCGTCGCCAGCTTCAGCATCATACCTAATTTCTGTCGTCAGTCTGATCTTAGCTGTTGCCTCATAGTTCGTATCAATCGTCATCTTTGCTATTAGTGCTGTTGTTACTATTTATCATCAATCACCACCACCATTATTGTTATTATTATTATTAAAGAGAAAATAATCATAACGCTTCTAGTTGCCCTGATAAAGGGTTTTCAGAGATTATGTCTATGAACCCAGTCTCATGAAAAATCATTAAAATCAGTTTATACCATGAATTATTATAAAGTTTTAAAAATAACATTTCGTATATTCTTAGAGAACAGATAAACAGAAAAAAACTATGAAATATGTTCCTATGAAATATGTCCAGTGTTGGATTTATGTATTGATATAAGCAAACATCAATTAAAATCTTCATTGAGTTTCCAATTGATGAGGAAAATTTCTATGGAATGAATGGCAATCTTAACTCGTGGACAAAAAGTGTCACATTTTTACATATTACTCTATTGATCTATGGGTACCCCGTAGCCTAGTGGTTGAGGCGCTGCGCTACAAACCGGAAGGTTGCGGGTTCGATCCCCGATGAGTTCGTTGGAGTTTTTCAACTGGCCAAATCCTTCTGGTGGCACGATGGCCCTGGGGTCCACTCAGCCACTAACAGAAATGAGTATCAGGAGCAATCCTGGGGGTAAAGGCGACCTTACCACCTTCACGAACTGAACGTCTAAAATCTGGGAGCCTCAACCTCCTGGAACCCTCTGGGCCTCCATGGCCTGTATAGGGAATACTTTTACTCTATTGATTTTATATATCTGTTTTCATACTATTTTTGAAGTGACGTATTTCGAAAAGGTTGAACTTTAATAATGTAGGGGTGCACTCAGCCTCGTGATTCCAAACTGAGGAGCTACTTGATAGAGAAGTAGCGGCTCCGGTCCAGAAAACCACCATTAACGGCCGTGGGTGTCGGCATGCTGACCACATGCCCCCCAATCCTGCCATCTGCCTAAGGGAGATGATGCAGCGGTCGGGTGGTAGGCCAAGTCCTTCCGGGGATGTAGCGCCACGGAGTTTAGTTTTTAGGTTTATAGAAAAATCGTTTACTTCTAGAAAGGGCAGCTATAGATATAGCATTATTAACAAAAATAATTTAAATTTAAATTACGAATTATTCATTGAGGGATGTTGTTAAAGAATCACGCATAATTGGTAACAAATTGATAATTTTATTAAAGGAATCCCCAGTTGTAGTTATGAAATGAAACATGGTATAGAGTACAAGCTTTGCGGAAACCTTCCTTCGGAAGAGAAGTATAGGCCTAGGTCCGCTTTATTAATGGTTATTGCATGTTTTTATATATGGAATGGCTGACAATAGATTTCACTTTAACGGTTAAAATCCGTTTATATTCCTATTTTTCAAAATATAATTTGGTTGATTGGGTAAAAGTGTATTCTATGAAAGTTGGATTACTACATGAAAAAAGAAAACAAACAAACAAAAAAACAAAAAGTTCGCTGGTTGAGTCGTAATTTTTCACTTTTTTACTGGGAGATGACTTACTACCAAAATATTATTAAATTTATACTTTATGTGCAAATGATCGAGGATTTGGAGTTATGAATGTTGGCTAAAATATAAATTTAATAATATTTGGATAGTAATTAATCTCTCAGTAAAAAATTGAAGGATTTTATTCTTATGCAATGTCGGGTTAAACATTTAATACGCCTGGAAACACTGCATGTCATTGTTTCACACGAAACCTACAAATTTAGTGGCGAATGTTTGATTAATTTGAGAGACGATCTCGGTGTGCTTTATTAGTTGTATCATATCTCCTCGTGAGCGTGTATTCTTCACGCCGAATCAATTTATTGTCTTTTCCAGAACATTGCGTCTTGTCGACGTAATTGCTGATGGTGCGCTGTAGATTATCACAGGACTGTGTGAGTAAACTTCGCTTTCATAGCAGTAATAAACTGTGGTCAGGTTTTGCAACCACATATAAATTATTATATATTGAATTGGAACGACGTCCGACGGAACCTAGCTTGTGTGCCCGTATTCTTTATTGCTTCATAATGCATTGCATTGATCATCTAATGGAATTAACATATCCGTTACTGGTTTTAAGTTCCGGTATGATTATTTTGTTAACACCATGCGTTTCATTTTTATACTACTAGTTTTTATAAAAAATTTACTTCCTAAGATTATTATTAATATTGATTGACTGATTTATAATTTGTCAATTCTTTCTCTCTTCCTGTCTTTCTTCCTTCTTCTGTCAGTCGTTCTTTGTTTGTTTGTTTTTTATTCCACATTATTTTGTTACTTACTTCTTCGTTAACTAGTTTACTTGCTTACCGATTTCTTCTTTCTTTCTTTTTCTTTTTTAGGTAGATTTTTCGATACCATGTCATGACTTTCGAAAAATTCTTTCATATCTGTACGTTTCATGCCTCCCTAAGTATGAAACCACCGCCCGTTCAATTTTCTTTTGTGGGTGATATATAGGCCTATATATAATTATATACATATATATCTTTATCTTTATCTTTACACGCTAGCGGCCGAAATTTTGAAGATATTTGAACCAAATTTTATTAAGTTATTTCTAGGCCCAATAGTTCGGACAAGTTCGTTAATGAGCAAAATTAGCCCTAGGGTGGTCGGGGGTTGAAATTTTGAATAATTTATATCTCGGCCCCTATGAAGTATAGAGGGAAACTTTATTTGAATAAATTAGAGTACTTCCTATGGAGCTCACAGTGACACCAACGATTCGGGGGTTTTGGGGGTATGAGTGGAGTTGGGGGATGGAAATTACAAATTTTTGAAACCACGTCTTGCGGGGTATCGTTGGAAAGCTCTTGATAGGTAATCTACAAATCAATAACTAGTTTCTTGATAGCTCTCATATAAGGCGAGATTTGAACGTTTGAAAAAGTGATCTTTCCTCTTTTTTGCAGTTATTATTACGGGTTTGTCATGCCAAGGCTAAAGAAGAAGAGTGCTACGCAGCGACAATAAATTAAACCAAAAGCACTTCGAAATCTACCTCAGCCTGTAGACCTGCCTAGAGGGATTTTTTTTTCTCGTTCAAGTTCGCGTACTTGTTTTGTATCTACCTTACCGCCTTTCCTCACCTCCCCTACCTCTCTCCGGCTTCCCGAAATCCTACGGGCATCCACGGCCCATATAGGGATCACTTTACCTTTACATTTTTTTAAAGCTACCTATCTCCTCTCTTTCATTCCTTTCTCCTCTCACTCTCCTCTATCTTCTATGTTCCAAATGTATGTGCGAAGAAATAAAAAAAATAATAATATTTCGTCCTACGTATGTCCATAATTTAATTTTTAAATGATTTTATGGACCTATGAAGTACTAAATCTGATAATTATTTTCTGAAGTAAATTTCGCAATCAAAGTAGGCCTAACTCATTTATTATGTTAACTTTGTTGAATATGTAGAAAATCTTCTCGGGTTTGCAGCCAGGTGAGAAGTTTGTTGTGGTCCAACGTTTCCGAGGCTGACGCTGCCTCCATCCTCAGGGAATCTGAAGATTTTCTACATAAGATTCGCCAGGAAAGCCTCAAATCTTACATTTGTTGAATATGTACTCTCTTGTTCGATTTCTGTTACATATTGAGTTTGGAAAACTAAACTGACAGGCCAATTATTTACTCATTTAATATTTTTGAAACTGTAAGGAGAGTTAGTACTATTTATTCGGCCTACATATCTTTCAAGAATGTGCTACATATTTTGCACAATTTATGTAATTAGAAAATTTTATAAGCTTCTTCGTCCCATGTCTCTGTGCAGGGTTTTCAGATCAAGTGGGCATTAAAATTATTGAATTAATAGTCACCATCTTGACTTACTTCATTGAATGGACTTGTTAATTAAACATATTCTGCATATTTGTAAACTCTTTCAATCATAAAGGCTTCTTTTTATTCATAATAATCATTATTTTTAAGGCCGGGGGCACAATAACCGAGAAAAATCAAAACCATTTTTGTCCAAGCAAGGTCGTTTTAACTGAGAACAATATTTAGTTTTGAGAAAACGCAGTTTGCTTAAAACCGTTTTAGTTCCGAATTTTAACTTTTTTGCTAGGAACAAAAACGTCTGATTTTCAGAAGGCAATAGTTAGTAGTGGTAGTGGTCGTGGAAGTGGTGGTAGCAGTAGTAATCCTATTAATAATAATTAATAGTAATCCTATTAATAGTAATTGTAGGTAGTTGCCTAATTTGAGTAATAAAAGTAGGTGGTGGTAGTAGTAGTAGCAGTAGTGGTGGTAATAGTAGTACTAACGAAAATGAAGATGATGGCAAAGAAGTTACTGAAAGCAGCAGAATGTGGTAAAATTAATTAAAGCTGTCAATACCTCTGTTGCAAGGATTTGATCATTTCGGAAGGAAGTTCTAATATCTATGAGGAAGGCTTTATGGTTGTAGGTAAAAGGTTTTAATATAATTAAAATTATTTGACTGAGGTTTCTTATAAACAAAATACATTGCTTCAAATATCACATGTGCTTTTATTTATCACGCTAAGAGAAGTCCCAGCTTTCGGACAACTTACATACATACAAAGCTTCAAACAATCATAGAAGTAATACAATAAAGAATCAGCAAATGCATAACAATTTCCGATAAATCATCTTCGTTGCTAACAAAAAACCTATCTTATTACTTAATTAAAATGAAGATAAATAACAGAATCGTATACATGGTACACGAAATATTGCAAAATATGTAGTATTATGCTATGTAATGAGTGCGTAACTAGAATTATAACAACTGAACTAACTAATATATGTATAACCACAAATAAAGTATCGTCAACTGAACTGGAAGATTTCTTACATAGCTTTTGTATATCTCATTTTCTCCATATAAGAGGAACTTAATATTTAAATATTGGTAACTTCACTACGAAATGTGTTATTCAAGAGCTTTGGAAGAAGTCTTCATTTATTTAAAATACAAGCTATAGTCGTATAGACTAAAATGTGGACCATAAACCTTCAAATAATACTACATTAAACGGAGCAAGGTGGGTAAAAAGTAATACTAGCTTTGAACATTAGCAACATAAAGGAATGTTGGTTCCGTTCACGTTAAGGAGTTAGTAACCTGGATGACCTCCATTTCCTCCGGGACCACCACTAGGGTATCCATTTCCGGAACCACCATTACCACCAGGTCTTCCGGAAGGATAACCGTTTCCAGACCCACCACCGTGTCCATTTCTGGCTCCACCGGGTCCACCGGATGGGTATCCATTGCCGTTGCCTCCTGCTCCTCCAGAGGGGTAACCGCTTCCGGCACCACCTGATCCTCCAGATGGGTATCCGCCGGCACCACCGTTGCCGCTTGGTCCACCTGATGGATAACCTCCTGCACCACCGTTTACGCCTGGTCCTCCTGATGGATAACCTCCAGCACCTCCGTTACCTCCTGCTCTTCCGGATGGGTACCCTCCAGCACCGCCATTTCCACCTGGTCCTCCTGATGGGTATCCTCCTGCACCACCGTTTGCACCTGATCCTCCAGACTGGAACCCTCCAGCTCCGCCGTTACCTCCTGGTCCTCCTGTTGGATATCCTGCTGCACCACCGGCACCACCGGCACCACCTGAAGGATATCCTCCAGCACCTCCTGCACCCCCTGATGAATAACCACCTGCACCGCCGGCACCACCAGCTCCTCCATTGGCTTCACCTTCGTACCTGACTTCTGGATGGTAGCCTTCTTGATTGGCTTCATAGTCTACGATCTGCTTACGGCCGTCAGGGAGAAGAACATTGTAAGAACCTTGAGCGTTAGGACCGTCTCTGGTTTCAGAATGTCCGAATTCCGTCCCTGTTTCAGCGTCGTAAACTTCATAGCTAAATTCGGAATGTTCGTTTCCCTGTAAAAGTGCACATAATGTTAGAGCTGTGCATATGACTACGATATGAAAAATAATAATGTATATTTGTTTAAATTTCTTCATGGTCTTAGATTTTAATGTAAACTATAATTGATGTAAAGAAGCAATATATATATAATTTATTACGATATGATTAACTTTTCAGTGAGCTTGGTTTAAGAATGGGAGTTATATCGAAACACTATCAGACTCAATAGTGTCATATATAATTTTGTAAACTAATAGGAAATTTGCGATTTTGTATCTGTTTGACTAAGATACTTTTGTGCTCTGCCCGAGCAAAGTTATTTCTAAATTCTCTGATCATATTAGAAGTCAGTATTCAATTGGATGACTTTCAAATACTATAGTAATCATTTGGTCTATGCCAGTCTATCCTAATTTGATTTGCAGAAAAAAGACTTTGAGAATAAAAGGCAAGTGGATAATCCATGTCATGAAACTTGCAAATAACCTCTTGTTCAGTTCGTTAGTATTTACCTACATACCATGATAAGTGCAATACAGGCTTTACATCAAACTAGAAATAAGTAATATTTCATCGTAAGCTTCCGCTGCCCAAATTGACAATAACATCTTGTTGACTTCCAGGTACCTTCAGGTTTCTGCGGGTTTTTGTTTTAGAATTTATTTTAGAAATAATTAAATATAAAATTAATATCAAAGAAAAAATTATTGTAAATAAGTGAAAATATTTAATATTAGGGCTAATGACATGCGTTCCTTGAAAGAATAGCAACAGTGTAATAATGACAATTGCTTCTTTTGTAAATTATTTGTACCGGTACTGTTGGTTGCTGTTTGAGTGGGTGAATTTACAGTACATTTGGAATTCATTTAAAAAAACTGACCGAAGGGATTTTTTTAGGTGACAGAAAATGTTAAAGTGAACTACAAGTATAGAAGCTTATCTCTATCTGTATGTCAATGCGATCATGCATTTTTTAAGTTCATTTCAGTAAATAACCTCTCAGACAAATTAATTAAAACAAATCAGGCAATTTAATTAATAATTTATGCTCTTATTAAGAATTTGGCCATTTTGTTCAAATTCAGACTATTTTACTTACACCATCGCTGCCGTATCCACTGCCGTCCCCTTCACCTCCATGACCACCGCTTCCGCCAAATCCTCCATCGCTGCCGCCGCCCCCGCTACCACCGTGAGAACCAGCGCCAGAGAATGCTCCTCCGTTCCCGCCAGCTCCAAATCCGCTTCCAAATCCTCCTACTCCACCTCCCGGTGCGCCATAGCTCGATGAAGGAGACCCACCGCTCCCACCTTGCCCGAATCCGTTTTGCCCACCCCCCGGTGCTCCATAGGTTCCGGAAGGGGAACTTCCAGCTCCAGAAGCACCTCCAAATCCATTCTGTCCACCGCCAGGGGCACCGTATGTGCTTGAAGGGGCACCGCCACGAGATCCTCCACCGAGTCCATTTTGTCCTCCGAAACCACTTTGACCACCACCAGGAGCACCATAGGTACTAGAAGGCCTGCCACCTCCATTACGTCCACCTTGTCCATTTGATGCATGTCCATTGCCTCCTCCGAATCCATTTTGGCCTCCACCGGGTGCTCCGTAAGTGCTAGATGGTGCACCACCACGAGATCCACCACCAGATCCACCACCGAACCCGTTTTGACCACCGCCGAATCCATTTTGTCCACCTCCAGGAGCTCCGTATGTGCTAGATGGTGCTCCGCCTCCATGCCCTCCATTCCTACCACCTCCGGTTTGACTCCCACCAGGAGCGCCGTATGTACTTGAAGGAGCACCACCTCCGAAACCATTCTGACCACCTCCAAAACCATTCTGACCTCCTCCGAAACCATTACCAGCCCCAGGAGCTCCATACGTACTTGAGGGTCTACCACCTCCGTTTCGTCCACCATGGCCATTGGCACCGTGTCCGTTTCCACCTCCAAATCCGCTACCACCTCCTAATCCGTTACCACCTCCTGGAGCGCCATATGTACTTGAAGGTCTTCCGCCTCCACTGCTACCATGACCGTTTCCATTTCCAAATCCGCTACCACCGCCAGGAGCACCACCTAATCCACTTCCACCATGGCCTCCACCAAAGCCGTTACTTCCTGCTCCTGGAGCACCATATGTGCTGGATGGAGAACCGCCTCCACCATTACGACCGAAGCCGCCGCCATTACCACCCCCTGGAGCTCCGTAGGTGCTAGAAGGAGCCCCACCGCCAGCCCCACCGTGGCCGCCTCCGCTGCCTCCAAAGCCACCTCCGGCTGCAGGTGGAAGGTATTGATTGTTCACAGGGGGCTCTGGACGAGCAACGGTCATTGCCGCTGCTGCTAGTAAAACCAGGATCTACAACGTAAATATTAGTGTTAAGAACACATGTTATTATTTCATATCCATAGGATATCTACGTATCTTGTGGTCATCATTAGTCCTTAATTTACAGTACTAGTTTTTTACTAGTTTTCCCACTGTTTTAGTGCAACTAACTTCACATCGTAATAACGAAATGGTTAAACCGTTCTGAACTGTGAATTACTTATATTCTGTGACCGACCACATGGAAAAGATCCTAGCTTCACATATTTATTTTTTCAGGAAGAATTAAACACTGCGAATTGAGCAAATTCCATGTCTTAAACGCTAAAGAAGGACCCTACATCATACTTGTTTTCTACCTCTTCCACAAACTTATTGTGGAGGAAGAGTAAAATTAAAAACTTGGTAAATACAAATCCTTTAAGACTTTTCATGTCTCTTATAAATGCATTAACTTTCAACCTGTTCTACTGGAAACAAGCAGTGTTTTAATTTGGGAATTTTCATTGTTTAATAATAATAATAATAATAATAATAATAATAATAATAATAATAATAATAATAATAATAATAATATTAATAATAATAATAATATTAATAATAATAACAACAACAACAACAACCTTTGAGCTTTTGCGATTTTGAAATAACAAACCTCACTTGTCAGAATAATTCAAAATTTCTGCTCCTTGAGAGAGAATTAGAAGCTCAATGTTTACTAGTGTTATATAGGATCACATTTTATATATTGTCACATATTCATTACTTCTGTCGTAGGAAGTTGGCTGGAATGTGTTTTTGTTTTTATTTTTGTTTTATATTAATTTTAATAATTGTGAACGATACATTTATCCTGTTATTGGTGTGAGACTAATTAGGCTTTAGTAAACAGAACATTGTTCGAGATTTTTACTACAGAATAACAACATGGAAATCTCCTACGCTACCGGCATGTAGCAGTAAAATAGATACGTAACAAAGGAAACTCCTATTTTGGGATTGTGATTATAATGCATTAAATTATTTTAATTAAGTTCAGAGTAAACGTAGGACACGCAACGAGTTGTATACTAGCTAAAAAATCTTAGATATCCATGCCCATCCAAATTGTTTTAAATGTAAATATTATGTGCTTAGAAAAATATTCGAGCCTAAGAGAGATGAAAACGGGGACTGGAGAAAACTGCATAATGACAAGCTTCATAACCTGTACTCTTCACCGAATATAGTAAGGGTAATTAAATCACAGAGGATGAAATGGGCTGGACATGTTGCGCGCATACCTAAAAAATATTGTTGTTTTAGGCAGCTCGATAGTTATTATTCTAGAGTAAAAATACGTTTTATAGGATCTGTTGGGATATTATAACATATAATAATTTATACTCTTGAAGTTAATAAATTGGTAAAAAGAGACCTGATTAGATATATATGTTTAATATTTATATTATCATTAACTTTCTACAAATTAAAATTTTCTTTAAAAATTATATAGGCTATATAAGAGAGTTACTATGAAGTTCTTCATTGTTTTGCAGTTATTATTCCTTACCAGCTTTGAGAATTCATGACTAAAACGTAGTGAATGTTATACTCACAAAGTGCATTGCAGATCTACGTATAAATTTGCAGTAAATAAACGGTAGTATATAACAGGTTTGTGGTACTCTAAGAATGATGAACCAGTCTAAGATCGTCTTCATTTATGTGAATCCGATACCATGTTCTGGTTTACACAATTTATTGTTCATTGGCCTTGCGATTATTCTTCGAGCTGACAGTAGCCACAATTGAAAGTTCTTTATGGGGATGCATTTGATATAAGGGACAGCCGATGCGTGTGTGGTTTTATGTTGTAGCCGTTAATTACACGAACCAAATGAGGAAGGACATAAAAATAGATACTGTTATCACATGACTTTCCTATATGCCCCGACAGCAACACTATAATGTTTTTTGAGGGATACAAGGTAAGTGCACTGGTTTTCTAGGGAGGGGGCGCAGACAAGTGGGGGAATTACTTGCCTCAATGGCAAAAATACCGGATATGCCAGTCGCTATACTATTGAAAATGTATTATGCTACGGCAAGAGCAACAATGTTGTATGGTTCCGAACTTTGGGGGTGGGAAAAATTAGAGAGCTTAGCTAAAATACAGAATATTTTTCTGAAAAGGATTTTGAGGGTAGATAGAGGTGCGGCAAATTGCGGGGTGAGAAAAGAGTGGGGAATTACATGCGACACAACATTCTGCAAAATTATGACAATAAAATACTGGTTAAATTTATTAACGGCTGAAGATACATCTTTAAAATTTATTTGTTACAATGAGCAACTTGAGAATTTAGGAACAACAAACTGGGCGTACAACATAAAAAAGGGTTTGGAGGGTATAGGTATGGGGTGGGTGTGGGAAAAGGGGATTGAGAATAGAAAAAATATTTGGAAGAAGATAAGAGGGAGACTAATTGATATCGAGAGGCAGAACATCGAGGCTGATTGTAATGGTAAAGTGTCATTAGAATTACAAGCAGAATTAAAGGCTAATTGGGGAAGGGAAGCATATATAGAAAGATTGGGTGCGGAAGATAGAGCAGCAATGGCCTGGATTCGCCTGGGAAGATGGAAAACTCAGAGAATTTCGGATGAGGGAGGGGGGAGAATCTGCCCAATGTGCAGGGGAAATGAAACCTGGGTTCATATCTTGGCGGGATGTGTAGTGACAGAGCGCTGGAGAGTTATGATGCTACCCGACAAATTTTTAAACTCGCAAAGAAGTAGGGAGGCATGTCTAAATCTATTACTGGATGAGCACAATTGGCACGGGTTATGTAAATTTCTGCAGAAAGTGAGATGTATTAGAGAAAGCCTAGATTTAGAGAATTAAGGAAATCTAAATATTATTTATTATTTTATTTTATTATTATTATCTTTTTGTTTTTTGTCTTAATAATGTCTATGTGTCTATGAAATTTTTACTTGTTTGGGGGTGGGGGGTTATGTCTGGGGTTATGTAAATAATAGAATATAGTTTTTTTTTCAATTGGGTTTTTTATGGGGTAATAATTTAAGTGTATGCAGTGAGCACGTATGGTCGACACCGACCCGTGCGCCGGTTAATGTAAATAATGTGATTTATATGTGAGAATTTTGTTGTGAAAATAAATACACACTACTACTATAATGAAAATTCTTCCTTCATGTTAAGGGAACAGCGAATATAAGAGGATGTGATTTAAATTTATAAATGTACTGAATGTTGGTTTAAATCTTTTATATGCTTTATTTTTCCTGAAATTAACCAGTCAAAAGCTGTTTTCAATATATGTTTAATATAATCTTATTAAGTTTTATTTTAAACAGATTTGCGATCTTTGAACATTTTTAACAACTTTTTTCAGGGCTCGCTGTAATCTCGTTAAACTAAGCATAACTATATAGGCCTAATGAAACTAAAAATTTGAATTTCACATTACATTTTACAGTTTACCTAAAGAACCACAGTAAGAGGAGTAAATCCATTAAAAATCCTTTTCTAACCAGTTTGTATTCCCAGGTAGACTTATAAAAATGGAAATAGCTTATTACAATATTTATATAAACAGAAACAAATCGTAACAAACTATATTTGTTGTACCGTTACTTAAATATTTACAAAACTTTTATTGTTTTTATTTTCTTCTATAATCTATATTGTTACATGCCAATACTGAACATAGTTTCTTAATTATTTAGAATGCCAAAGAGGAATGCTCTATAATTGACATTTATTTAATTATAATTTTAAGTGGTCTGTGTCCCGAAATAAAAGGCTTAAAATAAAATGGGACAAGTACATGTTCATTTTACAAAATATAGAGAAAATCTCTTAAGAAAACTTTACCTCGAAATTCATTTTTGAAATACTAAGTATTGATTTTTTGTTGTTCATCTGAAGGTACTGCAACGGATAGATTTTAATTAATTGATGCTGACGGTGTCCGAATATTAATTGACAATAAAACTGAAGATAATGTATTGTACTAATTTCAAAATATGCTGGAAATATTTTACAGAAACCTTTTGCCAAAAGTTAATTGTCTAGTAAATACTTCCTTTCAAGGAGTTTGAGACCATTGCTTTAAGAAACATCTTTTCTTTAACGATGATATTAGATTTAGATAATTTTAAATTTATATAAAATAAAATTGAAATGCTTGATATGAATAAACGTAGTCTATAGGAGCTAAGTTTAAACAATGAAGTACCTATTTACTAATACGATTAGCGCTTTATTATATTTTTAAGAGTGAAAGTAATAGTATGAAAGTAATAGTGTAGCCTACATTTATTAGGAATCTTAAAATATTTTTAAAACTATTGTTATTTGTAATTACAGTTAAACTCACCTTCCACATCTTAGATCCCGCCAGAATCGTCTGTGAATATAAGATCACAATATAGAAAATAAATTGTTTTGTTATCCAAGAGGTAGATACTTCTTGGATTCGGTTGTGAGAGTGAAGCTGTAAGAAATCCTCATCCCTTTTATACGATTCCACAAGCGGGGTTTTTTCTTTCCACATCTGCACATACAGTCCTTGCCAATAGGTATATATTTTTTTATTTCTTCCCCAGCTGAGCAGCGTAGCGATCATGTGATCGTGCTTTATGGGGATGCACTTGACAACGCGTCGCCCACGCGAAGAGAATGAAACTTCAGTAACAGTATCGATATAGACTTGAGGAAGAGTGTATTCACATTCGCACGATATTAGTTACGTATTGTTACTTGTGGTGCGGCAGATATAACAGAAATGAGCTGTAGTAGCCTTTGTAGAATATTCCATTCATACGATTTTTGTTCACACTACAAAAATTTGCGTTAAGACAGGGGTGCCCACAGACGCAGAGTGCGTCATTGAAATTTCTGGGGGAGATTTGAATTTTTTTTGCGAAATTTGCATTTTATATGTTAAAACCGGTAAGTTTGACCTTCAAAAGGTAGTAAAAACTCTTATAATTCTTTAGAAGTGAATAAAATATACTGTAGAACTACTATTAGTAATGTATACAACATGTAAAAGCGGCTTCTTTAAACATACTTTTGTTTAACTGACACTGTTTTGATTATAAATAGAGCAGTACCTTCCCATTTGGAAGAAGATTTAGAGTAGGTCTACTGTTATTCCACTGTTTGTTACTTTTCATGAGATTAGGGTGATACAAAGTTGAGGGGGCTAATTTTCAACAAACTGGGGGGTGAGTCGTGAAGCTAAGGAGGGTGGGCACCTCTGGTTATTAACTCAGAATCCTAATGATTAGGACCCAGAAGTTTAAGAAATAATCATACTTTAAATAATGCATTCAATTTCGTGCTAGTGTTAAAATGACGTGTGAAGACATGAAAAATGCAGAATTAATAGTTTCATTTTGCGTATTGTTGCATATTTTGTTAGTTTTTCGATAATGAATCATATTTACTTGATATTAAAACACTTTTCCATATTTTATTAATTTATCACATTTTTATCGGTACATTTCTGACAGATTAAAAATACTGTGCACAACTTTGTTTATTCAAACTTATACAGTATATTTGCCAACTAAATGCTGTATAATAATTGACGGTACATAGCCTAATGATTTCGGAACTGATTATATAATATTAAAGTGACGTTTCTCCAGTTTACTAAAATTTGGTGTATCGACCTTGACTTTATTTTAGTTTTTAAAATGCAATTGTAACAACTTTTACTATTTTGTAATTTATAATGTTAATTCAGCTAACAAGAGGACGTAAAGTATTACATTTACTTAAATGATAGAGCATGCTTCATTGGTTCTATAGTTGGTTAGAGCATATTTGAAAGTGTATTTCATCTTCTGATAGAGCATTAACTTCTCGGCCATACTAATGATAACATTGAGTATTTTATTAATTTTTAAAATTAGTTTATATATAAATTATGAGTAATTACCAATCTTCATTAAAATCTAAAATATTGAATTTTAAACCCAATAAGACATCTTATAGTCTTTTAATAGGCATATTAATTTATTAATATTTGATTTCAGATAACTTTCGTTATATTTTCAATAAAATACACTTCCTACAAAAGGAATTCTCATTAAAATATCAAGTACAACAAAATTAACCATACACTTTACTGAATCAGTGATAAAATAATGAAACAAGCAATATTTTATCTACTCAGGAAAGATCTAATTGGATAACTTGATTTTGTTATGAATTTAATTTTTATGATTTCCGCAACTCCTGCAATGTGTTAAGATAACGATTTTTGGTTCTCGCTAAAACATCATGAGTTAATAACTCAGATTTATAACGGCAATAGTCAGTATTATATTCATGCAGTTGTGTCGATTTCCTAAAAATATTCTGAATAATGTTGTATAAAATAATTACATAGGTGCTTCCACGATAACGTACTGATTTCAGTTATAGGCTAACGTTAAATTTATCCCACAGGCCTCAACTTATATGAACATCAGTTAATTTGAATTTTGTTGTTGTAAACATTAACTGCATCTAAAATTTTTACCGAAGTATTTTTAATAATTTTCATATTATAAACTGTCAATTATTATAATGAGATTTTAGATGAAGTATTTTTGCAATTTTAAGTCTATGGACAATTAATTAATCGTATAGGTTTAATACAGTTTTACTTCCTCTGCCCATGTCATAGGTACTATAGGTAGAGGAAGTATCGTGTTTGACCCCGAAATCTGATGTCGCGTTTTTAACATACACGTATGACTTAGACATTCCGAGAAGCATATTACAAAAAAAAAAAAACTCAAATATTTAGGCCCACATCGGATTAGGAATATAGTTTTATAAAATATGGATATTAAAGCATTTTAATGCAATTTACAATGTAAAGCCAATGATACTTAGGCCTATAATGAAGAAAGGAACTTATTCTGTTCAGGAAAACTTGTTAGAAATATTTTATTTTTACGTTATATCTGTATTTTTAATCGTATTTTCCGTCTAAATTTATTGCAATAACATACTGTAAAACGGTGTTGTGAATAGTCAAAATATTTAAATAGCCTACTTGAACATTTGTTAGTAAAACGACTGTTTTAGCATGTAATTACATTCGTAAATAAATTATGAGTATAATATTAAAACCCAATACTTCAACCTTTCAGAATAAGAAAACATTGTAGTATTAGGTAGTTTATTTTATGTATTTCTTTGATTTTTATTGTTAGAAAACTACCTCGATCACAAGACTTTGGAAAATAGTCATTCCTGAATGATAAAATACTCATGTTCAAGAGAATTCCAAAATTAAAAATAATAGGCTTCTCACAAAAGTTACATATTTGCCTACATATATTGCATACGTTGAAAAAATAAAATTCTATTACTTATTTCAATTTTTCTTACTAAAATATAACCCTTTAATCTAAATACTTTCAAAAGAGCCATTATTTGAATCGACTAATTCAGAATCATTTAATTAATTTACAGAATTGCCAGGAACCTTTTTTTTATAATTGCTGATCTTATTATGTAACATGTTTCTTACATAATTAATTTTATAACTAAAATCAATTATTTCACGGGTGATCAACTGCGTATGACTATTTTCCTATGATTTAAGTTATTACAGCTAGAACCAATGCAATAAAGATGACGATATTTTCGCTTTAACGGCAATAAAGAATTAGTGAGTCGATTAATTACCTCAGTTTTATTACTTTTTTATTATCTTATTAGTAAAGCTTGTTACATAACACTCCTGGCTATCCAATCAACAGAATTCGACAAATAATTAAGAAGTAGGCTATATACTGCATGCTACTTAGCTGAAAGTATTTTAGAATTAAATTAAAATGGTTGTGAAAACAGTTAGATAACAAGATACACTATATTGAGAATACATTAATTTTTTTTATATATTAAACGAAGAATCATATCCATCGATATAACGTTTGAGAAAACGAAGGAAAAGCTATGAATGCTAAGAGACTCGTATTTAAAGTGACGTAGAACAACATTTTTTCTCTCTTGATATTTTGAGGTGGAAATTTTGTTTCTCAGTACTATGTACATGAAGCGTATCCAAACAACGAATTCGCAATATACATTATCTAATTTTTCGCAAAAACGGGAGTTAATGCGCTTCAATACTTAGGAGACGTGTTTTGGGAGAACTGCGAAATAATAGTCATCACCATGTGAGGAGAGCATTCGACATAGAACGAAAGTCTAAGAAGTGCCTGAAGAAATTCTTTCTTTCCTTCCTTCCTTCCTTCCTTCCTTCCTTCCTTCCTTCCTTCCTTCCTTCCTTCCTTCCTTCTTTCCTTCCTTTCCTCATGACTCTACAGCCTTTGGTGGGCCTTGGTCTCCCTCACAATCCTGCTCCATTCGTCTCTCTGCTGTGCTATTTTCTTCCAGCATCTTATTCCCATTCTATACAGATCTTGCTCCACATCCTGCAGCCATCTTTTCCTGGGTCTTCCCTTCCTTCTAACTCCTATTATAGCATTATGCAAGAGGTATTTTGGTGTTCTGTCTTTCTCCATTCTCTCAACATGACCCAACCAGCTGATTCTTATTGATTTAATAAATGTTACTAAATCTTGCCCTTTCAGTATTTGGTTTATTTTTCCTTATTTTCCAGGAACCAAGTTCGAATTTTGGGCCATATATACGCCTAATAATCTTTCTTTCAAATATTCTCAAAGTATTTTCTTCCTGCTGCATATGAAACAATGGGTCTTAACAAAGTTTTGTATATTTTCAGTTTTGAGGGTTTACTTAATAATCTTGGCATCAGTAAATGAAGGTTTGCAAAATATTCCCTATTTGCTAGCATGGTGCGGTTAATTTCCATTGATATTGATCCCTTATTATTAATCTGTACACCTAGGTATATAAACTTTTGAACTTTTTCAAACTCATAGTTCCCAATTTTTATATGAAATCTTAAACGTCAGATTAGATAAATATTTGAGATAAGATATGATGGCCGAAAATGATAGTCTAACGGTAGAATGCGAATAGGCGTAATTAAATTTGCAAAGTTGACATAGATAGCTAGATAAGATAGAAACATGAAGTAGGGTACATAAAAACGAATGATTGCTCATAAGGTTGAACATGCATATTAAGAAACCACCTGTACAATAACAACAATTAAACTGAACAGGTTTCCTTTCTTCAGTTTTAATGGTTTTACTACTGATTATTTTAATTTTCCTGTCATTATTGAGTCATAAATGATCTAACTGAAAGCAAGTAATTTTTGTGTTAGTGTATATTTTGTTGAAAGATATTCTTTGTCTGCAAGGCAATCTGCGTTGTGCAGAAAGATTATATAAATAAATAAGCGATATAACAAGTTTAATTCACACAGAATATTATTCTTGTACCCATTGTATAATTAGAATAAAAAAGCAAGGAAATGAAGTGTTGGCCTAAAGAAGTCGTATTTGACTATCTTGTATACTTTTATAAATAGTTCGTTGCTAGACAAGTAGGTAAACTGCAAAATTTTAACTACAAGAAAGTTTGCTGTTGACCACATTGTTTAAATAACTTTTTAATTATGCTCACGACAATTTTCATTATACTTAAATTTATAGGATATATTTTGACGCTATTCTGCTATAAAGAATAATTTTGTATAACTGTTTGTGTGAGAAACTTAACTGTAAATCCTTACACAATCTTTGCTCGATTTAAGATTCTTTACTGAAATAAACTTTTATTTGATCTTGAACTATACCTGTAGTCAAATCAATCACGGCTAATGAAAGAAGACATGTGATGTATACTGAAACAGAAGTAGTCTCACATAGTTTCTTATTGCAATTCTGTTTCTTGCACAAGGATGTTGCAGCAGATGTTCCAGTTATTTTCATGACAAGGTAATAACTTGAATGAACTGTCAAATGAGTGTTTGCAGAAGCTATTCAACAAATTATTGAAAATCTTCTTACATAGGTCGCCTTAGCCTTTCTGTAGATTACAAGAAACATGTAACTGTACTCAAACATTCTTACTTGTCATGGTTAACCGGTGGTTTGAAGTTTGGCACCATGGACATAGAATGCACATTTGTGTGAATTAGGAGAAAAAGTAATATCTTTCTTAATGTATATTTGCCTTTGAGATTAAAGTATAGTTACATTCTTTCCGTTAATATATCCCACAATAGTTTTTATGCCCTCATTTTTATGTAAATATGTAGACCTGGAATTTATCCATATTCGAGTATAAACCTCTGGTATAAGATTCCGCTTGGAAAATGCATTTCTAAATGGTCTCTTTCTAGACAGATATTTTAATTTTTTTTGAATAAATCAAATAATATTATTTTTGTATAATTATCTGTTCGGTAATTCACAAAATTAACGAAATGTTTAACATTACTTTAAGTTCACATAATATTAAATTTGATTATCTTATTAATGAAGGATACTTTGAGTTGAAGTATGATGTCCAAGATTTGAAACCATTAAAGTAAAAAACCTTTCTTTGAAGACGATGGATCATCAACTACTTTGAAATTAGATCTTAGCCTACTTGTTCAATATAATTTTGCATCTTCTTGGCAAGAAAATAAAATCATGTGCGTGCAATAAACTCTTGTTTGTCTGTACATGTGATTATATATTTTGGTGTTTAATTTATTACCGAATTCAGCAGTTATTGTAGAGATACTTTTTGTTTAATTTTTACCTATGAGAGTAAATGTTTTCGATTATAAAGCCTACTTTCATAATATCTACTAGAACATATTTGTTTAAATTTGTGAATGTTCTACGCTTATTTGAACACGGTCCATTTAGTACTTTGAGGAAGGCTGTTCGTCCACGATCACTTCTTTGACTCAATCAACATTTGCTTCTAATAAAAATGACTTTCCCGTGCTTTTCATTTTAATTACAGCTCTAATATCTCTGAATTGATGTTGCCAGCATTGTAAGTAGATATTGTTCCGCGGTGGTGATCTTAATAAAAACATGTGCGCTAATTGTACTGCACTGTTGTACCGAAATTTGTATTTTTTAGCTTTGTCACAGCATACATTTTCTTCTGGTCGCTCCGCATTTTGTGCTTTTGCAGCAATGGCGTCCCTAACTGTGCGAAAGAATGCGCCACAATTAAAACGATCACCTATTATAAATTTCGAAAGCTTTACTATCCATTTATGTAGGCCATCATACACTTTTCTATAATAGATAGTTTCTTTATAATAACCTAATATTTTCTCTTGTAGTCGACAAAGTAGTTGTACAAACGTATATTTTAAATGTTGATGTTGATTTCGTAATGCCAATGATGTTCTATCAAACATTTCCGGATTTAAATGGTCAGCCTCAATTGCGGACTAACGATTTTGGTTAGTAAGATCTTTGTGATATCATTAATTTATACATGTCTTATACATAAGCTATTCAGGTTGTCAAACTTGAAGTTAGTTACGGATATCGTTTTATATCTGTACACAGTGTTCAGGCCTAACGCTCCGTAATTAGGCATAGGCTTACAGACATCAACTTTGATTTTGGTTATTTTTTTCCTCATAATGAAAATCCTATTCTTTTTAGTGAGCTATTTTATTTAGTTGGATTAACTTTCTTGAGTTCCCTAATCATCAGATGATCGAAGCTCATATTTTGAATTTATAAAATTTATAAATTGAGGGATATGATGAATAGAGAAACATTCAGTATGCCAGAGAAGAAGCATCATATGCTATTGTAAGAATATTTGGAAATAAAATTTGCACATTAAGGTAGCCTACTGGAAGCCATTTTAATTTAATGAAATGGATATGGGCCGTCTTTTTTGCTTAATAATTGACAAAGAATACAGTATGTGAATTTCAAACAAACATATAAATATTATACAAATCATATCTCTCTTACAAAGGTACTCCTACATGAATTACTGTCTTTATTTTTATTTATTTACTAATATATGATGGCCAAACAGCAATCTTCTAAGGACCAAATGCGGTCCGCTGACCAATATTTAGATAGACATGGGGTGTGTAGATTTGATGTATCTTAAGAGAATACCTAATGCGCAGATCAATGTCCTATGTTGATACAGTTTGCTTACAGATAATTACAATACGATTAGTTACCATGACATTATCCTTGATAGGTGTGGCAATGGAAGGTGCAATGCCTGTCCACGAACCTGAAAATCGTGGGATGGAATCTGACTAGTAGCACTTGGAATAAATTACATTCGTGATAGAGACTGCAGCTGCCCTCGGGTGCATCGGGCGTGATATTGACCATCAGACACTCGTGAGTTACAACTGGAGCATTCTCAAACAAGATCTTATACCAGTCCATAACAGCCGTTAGGAAGTAGTGCGAACATCTTGTAACTATGTAGCTTTCATAGACTTTATGATTTATCGTTAAGAATTCAACAAAGGACGCTGGGAATTCCAATATTTGAAATATTGCAATATGTCTTACATATTATGTAACATCTTCAGAACGGCACAGATAAAATCTTAACCAGCATTTTCTACATTATACATCATGAAATTACTATGTGGAATTTCTGTAGTTGAAATATAAACAAAAAATGAATTTCTCATTTGATGCTGAAATAATAGTAAATAATAGTAATAATAATAATAATAATATAACAAACTGAACTGGCCTACATGTTCATGCAGAACAAATGCAATAAAAGAGAAATCCTACAAGGTCAAAATCAGACGTCACAAAACACTGATAAAAAAGGAGGTAATAGCTAACAATGAATAAAAAAGGAGGTAATGGCTCACAATGAATAAAAAAGGGAAACTGCAGGAATTGGAAAATAAAGGAAAAGAATAAACTTGGGGGAAATTTCTAGACTTTAGAAACTGTAGTTGAAAATCTAGTTTTCTTCTGTGAAGAAAATAAAATACGATGATCTCACAATTATACTGACAAGGTTACGGACACAATGCGGAAATGAAGGAGGAAATTCAATGGGATGGGTAGGAATGACCGAAAACAGAATGGCCAAGAAGATGTTTGAAAGCTAACCACGAAATAGGTGCCACAACAGAATTAAGAAACCAACT
Source organism: Ectobius pallidus (assembly GCA_964059195.1). Taxonomy (NCBI): domain Eukaryota; kingdom Metazoa; phylum Arthropoda; class Insecta; order Blattodea; family Ectobiidae; genus Ectobius; species Ectobius pallidus. The sequence continues at coordinate 163,235,335 of CAXKWD010000001.1, read as the reverse complement.
TGAAAATTTCTAAAAGTTTTAGGAGAATCCTCCAATGACTATATTCTTTAATTATTTAGTGATAATTAATAATAATAAATTATAACCCAGGATAATATAACGTATTTGCTGCGATTATGGCCATATATGCCTTTATACATAAGTTTAGATACAAATATGCACCCTTTTTTAATATATAGGTCTAGCATTAAAAACTAATAATATATTTAAATTAATTTAGGTTATTGAACAAACTTAAAATTAAAATAATTAATAATGAAGTATATATATATATATATATATATATTTTTTTTTTTTTCACAATTCAATTCAACTTCATCCCATAGCCTCGCGTCAATGTGAATCTCGCTTCACCCTTAGAGGCTGTTGACTATGAAACAGATGATACACCGCAGAGGAGAAGGGGTATTTAGAAAGGGAGATGAATCCTATCTGCGTGAAAGACAACCTCGTTTGCTTTTCTGTGATACTTCTGTTACATCACTGTTAGGGATTTTTATTTTTCCAATACACTCTGCAACCTTCCCGCTGAAGAGTGTGCAATGGTTCGATTTATTTGCTAGTGTATTTGGAGGCGTTTCATATGTAACATTGGATTGAGCAGGAACTACGGCATAATCGTGATTGCACCACGATCGGGTTTTTAAGATTCTCGATTTAACTCACGTTTATGCTACTACAAGGCTTAGGATTCTTGTAGTGCAGAGAATCTAGGATGTCGAAATAAGCTATTGACTGCTATACGATCATGTTCCTTCGTCCACACAAGAATAAGAAGGAAAATAGTTACATAGCCTGTCATTTTAGTGTACAAAGTTTGATTGCCAGAGATCTAAAAATATTGCTCATTAGACAATTGGACTGGACACTTAGAACTATTGTAAGAAATCTTTAAAATGATGAAGGGTACAGAAATTCATACGGTACCTTAAAGCAGGATTTCATTCACATCATATTCACAACAAGTCTAACGATTTTCTTAAAATTCTAACGTTAAAGATCTTCTGAATACGTACTTTTATTTTCGTCTACTTTAATTAATTAATTAATAAATACGCTACTTGATACGGTAATATAATACAAAACGTTACATGCCTATTAAGGGTAATTGTAAAGATATTTGGAAAGAAATCCCATCATGTAAATGTATTTAAATCAAGAAACTTGTTAATAGTCATAAGTTATTTTTATGGTTAAACTTTCCATAGGAAATAGATGTATTATCTCATATAACTTCTAAAAAATAACCATCTGGAATAAAATTAACTCAATATAAAACTGGAGAGTTTAATATAAACATTTATTAGTTATTGTTCACCTAACATACATGATTGTAATATTCATAAGTAGATATCTAAATACATTATATAGAATATATTACAGCCTACATGCTGTAGGGGTTAACTTTACCTACTTATTATTATTAAATTTATTAAATATTCAGAGGTTCACAAACAACATATATATCAACTAATGGGCCACCTTTGCTTACAAAGTAAGCTTTACCTACTACGGATACGTGTCCGGATTCTATCCCTTGTACCTCTTAGTATTTTCCTCAGGAAGGGACTTTAAGACAGCTGAGGAACTGCTTGATAAGAAAGTAGTGACCCCAGTCAAGAAAACCAGTAAAGGCTTATGGGTCGACATGATGACACTAAGTTATGCCAGACTTTTGCCATATACTGATGTAGACCATAGATGGAAGTGATGCCGAAGTCGAATGATATACTATCATGGGATGTAGCACAACCATTTTTCATTTTTATAATGTAATAATATGTGTCCCTTGTATGCATAGCTTCTGGATAACTGAGAGGTCACAGCATTCTGCATACTGTACCGTAAAAAAATGCCAGATTGGTATAATTTAAATTCTAAGTGTTAATAAAGACACACACCCAAATTATAATTGGCCCTTTCAGAGATGAAGTTATACACTGATAATAAGGCAGTCATCAAGTGAAGTCATCAGTGTAGGCTTAAAAACGATGAACAAAATTTATTTGAACTTTCTGGTTTCCGTAAATTACGATTGTAAGACGTGGATAATATCTTCACAATTAAACATAAATATTCACTTTTAATCTTATATCTCTGTTTTTATACAGTTTTGGAGGTGACGCATTTATACGTCAATAGCAGTGAAAGATTAACGTCCATAGCAAATTCTGTCAACAAAAATAACTTAACAGGTCTTAGTATATTCCTTATATAGATATGTTTATGAGAGAGAGAGATGATTTTAATTATACGTGTGTCATCACACACACACACACTCCGCAGATATATTAAGTACAGCGTCTGGGTACTTGGCTAACTACTTAATCATAAACGAGTGAGGAATCCACCATAGGAATATGTGGAATTTCAGCCAGTCATACATTTTTTATGCTTTTATTATATCACTTTAATATTATCACACCTACCAAATTCATAAGCAATGAATATTGAAACATCTTCATAGATTCTTTAATCAAAAACAATCGGTGAACAAAGCGATTGGGTCTAGGCCTATAAGACACATATGGACAAAAATACATATAAAGATAATATATAATCTTACGAGTGGTGAATCATTATACATTCCTAAAAGTAATAATAGCACATTATGCAACGAGCCTATAATGGCATTTAATTCGATACGAGTATGTTTATGAAGCGAGGAAAAACCCTCTCGTTACATTAGGCGTACTTATAAAATTCCTTGGACTCATCAAGCCCGGGAAATTTTTCCTCTAAAACTACTATGTCAAACACTTCAGAGGTATATCGTTAAAAAAATTCAGTCATTAGACTACGCACGAGTAAACTCGGGGTAAAATTTACAAAGTAGCATAATAACATGTGGTTTGATCTTTCATTTGTCTTAAGTAATAAATACCAATAAATATATATTAACATATAGTTTTAAAGTCTGAAGAACTTAGAAGGACTACTTATTATTATAAAGTATATAGACTACCACATGTGGGATATAATCATAGCGCTATTGGATATCACAATGCATTTTACACCAATTTTTCGCAGCAACGCGTGAAGCAAGCAGGAGATGACTGTTTCGTGCGCACCGAAAACTACATAACGCCAGAGTCGCAATTCCAAATGAAATGCGACCACAGAAGGTCTGATTGGAGTATACATGTGGGGATATGTGAATATATTTTAGTATAACCACTCTTCCTGAAATAATACCGTCCTAAATTTTACATAGATCTTTACAAAAGAGTAAGAGCTTAAAGATTCAGGGCTATTAAATGAGTAGGTATACATCCAGTGGAATTATCTCGCTTAGGTCTATTGTAATAGCCTGCGGTCCTTCTAAATTATATCACGATTAAGTTGTGCAAAACCAGCCATTAGGTCAGTCAGATTTTTGGGCTGGCTATGGTTACGTCATTTTGAAGTAACTTCAGTTTCTAAATAATATCTGATTGAGACGTGATGGAAGGCTTCCTTATGTGAGAGTAGAAGTGAACTAAAGTTATTTAACCTCTGTTTGTATAATGTATATCTAAGTGTAAGTTAATTCTAATGAGCCCCTCGCAGAATTCCTGGTATAGCGTATAGTTCTTCAATAAACGCTGGATTTTACTTTTTTATGAGATGCTAGAAAGCGGACGTATTTGACTACTTTCAACATATTCAATTCAAAAACTGAATCTGTCTTTTCTGTCACATATCAGTTTTTCATAATTAATTTCTCTTACATAGATTTTTTTTGACCGCCTGCATGATCTCGTGGTTGATTGCTTGAAGTAAGTTAGAGGTCCTTTTATTTTATTTTATTTTATTTTTATGAGGCGGGTTTTATGTAATTCAAAAGATTGCCTATTGCTTCCGTGGCCACATTATAAATATAAAACATTAAATATTGGTATGATATGTCCGAATATTTAATAGCCTAAATACCCAATATTAAGCAACTATTTTGTGGATTTTATGGATAAGCTTGAAAACTGTTGATCAGTCTAAGTAACTCACCGGAAATTGGGAACTTGAGATTTCAATATCAGACTTGCAACAAATATTTTCCATTTTTTCCTGCTCCTAAATTCTTCTGTATCTGTACACCACATTCCGATCTCCCTAAGATAGACTTAAACATCGTTGTTGTTGACTATCCAAATATAATTAACCCTGTTTCACCTTTCTGCATGCTAAGGTTTTAGTTACAGTACAATTAATGCAATTTACATTCGTTTACAGTTTGCTTAATATCTATACTTACATGTTAACAATATAGCAGATATGAATAAAATTAATGAACATTCAAATATTAACACTAAATTAATGTTTCTTAAAAATAAAATTTAAATATTCACACAACTTCTTGTAGCAGCATTTCTTATGCAAAACATTATTGTCAAAGGCTTTTCAAATCTCTTTTAGCAATAATCTAATTGAGTAAAATAAAGGAAAGTGTTCCCTAGTACAGGCCATGGAGGCCCAGAGGGTTCCAGGAGGTCGAGGCTCCCAGATTTTTAGACATTCGGCACATGAAGGTGGTAAGGTTGTCAGCCTTACGCACCGGCCGCCTTTACCCCCAGGATTGCTCCTGGTACTCATTTCTGTTGGAGGCTGAGTCGACCCCAGGGTCATAGTGCCACCAGAAGGATTAGGCCAATTGAAAAACTCCAACGACCTCATCGGGAATGGAACCCGTGACCTTCCGGTTTGTAGTGCAGTGCCTCAACCACTACGCTACGGCGTACCCCAATCTAATTGAGTAATGATTTTTTGTCTTTGGACTTCCGAAGCAGAGCATTCAAATATAAGATGTGATACAGTCTGATTTGTGTCTTTGCAAATACATTGCAAGTGCATATAGGCTATGTGTGCGAAAGTATGATATTGACATTTTCTGTTTGTGGAGATAGCAAAAGAGAGCGTGCCTATAAGTTAAGAATATCTTTATTTGCACGAGCTTTATTTAAAAAATACTTGATTCCACCCAGAGGGAATCTGAAATCTTCTTAATAATATATAAATATTTTTTTTTATTGCCTTATTTCGATATAAAATAATGATATTGTGTATTAATATGTAAAATTTAATCCGTGGAATGGTTGCACTATATACCGTCAGGTTTGTATGCTTTAGCTAACTCTTATACCATTAGCTTTGATAATTTTATTCTGTTTTGCCTTTGTCCTGAATAGTTTTATTGCGCATCCAATTATTCAATAACCTTGTAAGGAAGTACAAAGTAACTACAAGGTACTGTAATGCAATTTGTGCTACACCTCTAATCTCGCTAATGTATGCACATGCATTTATCCTGAAATTTAATGAAACATTTCTTATTTCCAGTATCCTTTTTAAATCGGGAATTTCTTCCTCTGTTGGTTTCTGTTTTTTTCTCTCTCTCTCTCGCCTTCTCTCCCCTCTTTCCCCTCCCTTTCTCATTCTATCTTAATACTAAATGTTCATATCAACATTTGTTGTCAGTAATAACTAACACTTTCCGTTTTATAAGAATTTTATTTGAAATAAATTCGTTTTCCTTAAATTAAATCCCTATAATTTAATTATAAATGAGTAAAGGATATGGAATTTAATATTTTTAGGCCAATTTTATTTTCTTTCATTTCAGTTAAACAAATCCTTTTGTACGACTTACAAGTAGGGACCACTTGTTAAGAAAAATGAATTTATTTTTCCTACAGACATATCTAAAATTTGGCCTACTTAAGGTATTATGATTATATACTGGAAAGATTATATTGCCCAGCCATTATGGATGAAAGTCTGGGCTACTTTTGTATTGTGTTACTTATGTATTTTTTATATATATTCTTTAGATTAAGTTATAAACAGTTTATATAACCTATGTAATTATAAAATAATAAGTTGTAAATTATAAAGTGCATGTAGAGGCCTCTGATAGGAATCCAGGACAGGGGCCAATAATTTAAAGTATTAAATAAATAAATAAAAATATTATGTGACGATTGGTATTTACCTGGTTGATGATGAGATGGTAGTTCGGACGCTGGAGTGTACTGCATCTGTGAAAGGTGTGGTATGCTTAGGCGCGACCTTCCATTCATCATCACAAATCTACAAAAATCCCGGATTCGACACTTATTGTAATTGTGTAGTTAGTATAGTATTACGTTATAATTTTTTTTCTTTTCTTAATTTTTGTAAACTCTTTTTTTCTTTTCTTACCCACCAGTTTTTTATTATTAATTCAGTTTTCAGTAGGCCTATTATCTATCGTTTGGTTCATGTTAATTTACCGATTTTGCTTGTTTTGCCGAGAGGAGACGTTATTTCACTGTAATGATGTTAGGGGATTTCTATAACTCACACACATAGTATGTTTTAAATTAAAGTCCTTGATTCTCTGCATAGTTCTTGTTAAATTATTATTGTTACCACTTATATATATTTCATAATGTTAAATACTTAAAGTCTAAATAAAAGTCACCAGTTCACTGTTCTTAATGTTTTATTTGTATTTTGAACTAGTATTCAGTGAATCAAAATATAACCTTCTGGGATACTTATAAATGGGCTTAGCCTATGAAAAACGCTCAGGCCTAGCTGAGCTGTGAAATAGGGTGGAGTATGGGGACACTGTATTTTAGTGGCTGGAAGGGTACATTACAACGAATATCCACACCAGCTTCTGGGTATGTCCAACTCGTATTGGTTTGATGTCAAAAGTCTGGCTGTCAAACATTAAGCTATGGACATACGTCGGTTTCGGGTTCATGAGCGAAGGAGTGAGGGGGAATAAGGGATATATTAAGTGGAGGGTTAACCTCTGCTGCATATCCTCCAACACGAAAAAGGATATGCGCAGGGGTGGGAAATGTGCCTGGCCGAGCCAGTTATTTATTCACCTACCATCATAATCACTGTGCATTATATCGAATAGATTCCGTGCACTCAATTGTAGGCACGTATTTTAAAATGTATAAGTTAACCTCCATTAATAGCCAACTTATCGACAAATCTTCATACTGAATTTATGAGCCTTAGCATAAGGACCGAGAAGAATTTCCTGCGGTCTTCTTACTGTATTGAATCATCAGCTTATCCACCTGCTATGAAGAGGCTCTTGAATACAAACTTCGGATAATGATGGGGATATTCGAGAACTGAAATTTATGACACTTTAATGGCACTTGTATGTACATTACTACTGAACGAATATTCTTCTTCTTTGTATCCGCATATTGAATTATATAACCCATCATGTAAACCGTACAGATGTAAAGGAATCTGAGTATCCCAATACGTATGCCACTCATGTCCAAATACTTCTGAAGAGGTGTAATTTGATTACGTTGTACGGGCGATGGCAGGTTATCATTTGGCTGTATTGAAACAGTAGTTTTAACGTATCATTGTGTTGTTTATTGACGGTGATTATTGCTTGTGTTGCAGGTAAGTGTGAATTGGTTCCTGATGGAATGTTCCTCCATGCAACATGTCTCTATTCAGCTGTACATTGGTTGCTGTTCTGTGTTGAAATGGATTCTATGTGAAGGTATGTGTAGATCCTATAACACAGACTCTTCATAATAATTGTTACAACGTTCAGATTGTGTTATCTCGCGAAGAAAGAATGCTGGCCTGAACATTGAACTTCTTTGCTTATATTAAAGTGACAGAGAACTTGATGAAAGTTGTTTAAAATTGGCATGCCATTTTATAATCGAAATAGGGAATTTATTATTGCAGGAAAAAAGGTGTCAGACTACCGTAAGATATTGGATTGCTTGATATGGTTACAATTAAATTTCGGGTATTCTTATTTTCTCATCAATTTCAGTGAATAAGGCTAAACGTCAATAAACTGTTTAGGAGAATAGATTCAAGAAAATGGTGGGATTATCTGTTTATATATTGCATTTTTAGCAGTAAAACTAGTTATGAATTATTTTTATAAATGAGTCGCTGATAGAAAGAATAAAAATTGTTTCTGGGGAGGGCTGTGGACGCAAGTAATATAATTTTAAGATTTACGTGACAGAGAGAATACTTCGTTCATAATCCAGCGCATATGAAATTGGTTAGCATATATATTACAACAGTAAGAACCTTGAGTAAACTCTAATACTATATCGATGAAACATTTATAGTTTTCGCAGTAGAAATATGTAACGCCATTCCTCTTAGATGGCATCAGGAAAGATAATTAGGGCTGAATTTTTGTTTGTTTGTTTGTTTGTTTGTTTTTTTTTTTTAAATAGAGACGAAACGAACCAGAGCTTTATAACATTAGGCAGCTTCAAAATACGTTATCTCTTTTAATGAATTTTCACACAGTTAATGTTATAGAGAAGCTCTATCTTTGCAATACAATTTTTTAAAAATCGTAATTGTATAATTAGAACTCACTGAGTAAAATAGTTGTAACAATTTTGAACACTGTTATGAAACTATTTGTTCTGAGAAATTAATCACCAATATTATGTTAGCTTGTTTGTAACACATCAATACCAATGTGACCTGAACATAAATTTCCATTTTGTATATGAGAAAACTGTATAGTGATTCATCCTAAAAGTTCATGTACAGTTCTAGGAAACAAATCTAAAGCAACTAATGACATAATTATGCACATTGTCCAGCGGAGTATCCTGGATGTCTTCTGTCCACTTTGATGGATTGACTTTTTCATCGTTCAGAATCGTCGTGAAAGGTTCTTTATGTAACTATTTGAACTTAGAGCAAGAGAATGCAAGAGCTGTGGGAAGTTGAGTGAAAAAAATCTGTATGTATACCGCATAGTAATCAATGGCAGACATTCTACAATAAGTTAATTTCAGGAATTTCCGGCGATTTTTCAATAACATTTTATTAATTATTCAAGATGACAAAGAATTAAACAAGAAGGCATGGTTTGCGTCTTATTTTCATGTATTAACTTAACAGTTTGTAGCCTATACTAATAGTTGTGAACAGACATAGAATTAGATTTAAGGTAAAAAGTTAATAAATTTCATTTTGACCAATGAGGATAATTAGTACTGGTATCAGTTTTTTCACCTTAAATCCTCATATTTGTGGATGAAGGACATCCTAAATGGGAAAATATTCCAACAAAATTTACAAGGTGAGGAAAATTCCGGGAAAAACCCCACCTAAGTAACTTGTCCTGACAAGGATTCGATCCCGGGCCCGCTGCATGAGAAAATTGAACGCATGCCGTGCGCTGCAACGGTGGACAATTTCTATATTATGTTACGGCACCAGATAATTTTAACTCGCGAAATGTATAATATAAATTATTTTATTGTTATTTTATTATTAATCTAAGACAACATAACATGTGTTTTCCAAAAAGACGTAGAATAATTTGCAGGTTGTTCGTTGCTATACTCAAGCAAATTAATTATATTTTAGAAGAGGAAAACTTAGTTAAAGGAGAATGAAAGTGGTGCCGGTACCATATTTGTTTATTTCGAAAGTGAGTTCGTTTTCTTACTTTAGAGATCGGAAATATATTACTGTTATTTTATTTGCTTTTCCTTATGCTTCTCTCTGATATGATGCAGTTGATCATCATTGCAAAAGTTGTTACTTATTATTACTGTTTGGAGATAGACAAAATTTGGCTCTGTTTGCCTAGTTATAAATTGGAATAATAATAAATGTTTATATTGTATATGTATTCTTAGATCTGTCAAGCTTCTAAACAAAATTAAAATGCCATGAGTTTATGAAGTAGGCCTATCTAGTGTCGTGATTGTATGCCTAAAGTATTTGTGTACTTGGTACTAAATATTACCATATAAATGGAAGATAAACGAAGTTACCAGTGAAAAGTGTCTAGGGTACGGTCCAATTTCCGGACGTTTCAAACATTTCTTGATATATTATTCTATCATTTTGTGGAACTTTAGGTACAATTAGATATCGTAATTTTGTAAATTTCAATGTAAGGAACAACACTCATATACTAAAATGCAACTATTTTCTCAATTTCTTTGTATTATAAGGAAATGTAGTGTGTGTATTTGTAGTGTGTGTATTTATTTCTCACAACAAAATTCTCACATATAACCACATTATTTACATTAACCGGCGCACGGGTCGGTGTCGACCATACGTGCTCACTGCATACACTTAAATTATTACCCCATAAAAACCCAATTGAAAAAAAAAAACTATATTCTATTATTTACATAACCCCAGACGTAACCCCCCACCCCCAAACAAGTAAAAATTTCATAGACACATAGACATTATTAAGACAAAAAAACAAAAACATAATAATAAAAAAATAATACTTAGATTTCCTTAATTCTCTAAATCTAGGCTTTCTCTCATACATCTAACTTTCTGCAGAAATTTACATAACCCGTGCCAATTGTGCTCATCCAGTAATAGATTTAGACATGCCTCCCTACTTCTTTGCGAGTTTAAAAATTTGTCGGGTAGCATCATAACTCTCCAGCGCTCTGTAACTCCACATCTCGCCAAGATATGAACCCAGGTTTCATATAAGTAGAAACAGGGTCATATTCAGAAAGTTGCGGGTACAAATTCCGGGATCTGCCAATTTTATGGAGTTATTTTTTTCATATTTTCTGCCCACTTTCCTTTCAATTCTTCCTTTTAATTCATCATTACCATCCTTTGCCTCTAATGACCTCTGATGTCGATGCACCTGTAAAACGTAAAAAAAATGGAAACCCCGAATTAAACATCACAAACAGGGGATAATATTTATTCGTTAATTACCTTTTGCTAATTGTCCTTGCTCTGATATTTAGCTAAAATTATGTGTACATCATCGAGAAAATGGATAGACTTAGAGCTAAATCTTCAAGTGCTGAAACGACTGAAAAAAATACAAGCAGTAAATCACATGATACGGGTATAGTTAACCATGTTTAGTATGTCTGTAGCTTGCAACTTCTAAATTTATTAGTCATAATATACTTCAATTCAAGCACCGTTTAGGTCAGCTATACTTCCTTTGTATGACCTCTCAACATAGAGTAACAAATTTACATCACCAGTCATGTATTTATGGCCTTGAAAAAGCTGAACATGGAATAAGTAAAATTTGCACACATTTACACATTTTATGGACATAACATGCATTTATTTTCACGTACTTGTTTTCTGTCTATAACAACTAGTTTTATTTTTTAATTTTTATTTTCTTAACCCACTTAACTTTTCTCATTTGAAGAACTTACACACTAAATCCTGTGGGGGTGGGAAGAATCTCTAGATCAACACTAGACAGGACCAGGAAGGACCCTCTGGTGAGGGGTCAAGTCCTTCTAGGATAATGCAAACACATAAACGACAGGAACTTCCAAGGGAGGTGAAAAGTGTAGCCTATGTAGGTGTGTATATCATTAATATATTTTGTCAATACATGACATGGGATATGTCAAATCGTTTGGTTATTATCTTGTATATAATTCTTAGCCTGAATTAGTATTATAAAAATAAATTAGAAAGTTGTTATGTTTAGTATGTAAATAGTCCAATAGCACAGCTATTTATTTACAGAATTGTAAGTTTCTTTACAATGGAAAGCAGATAATTTTGACTTGAATTTTTAAAAATTGTCGATTTTCTTCAGTTTGTTAGGTAAACGCAAAAGAATTTCCAAATAATTTTTGTACTGTGACTAATCACAGTTCGATTTTCCCCTTGTATTATGCGAATGTACCTCTGAAGTTGTTTTGAATTTACTGATGAATAACTTTACACGCGAAAAACATAATATATGTAGGCTACATACATGGTAACGTCACAATGTTTAATTTGTTGAAATATTCTTTACAGCTATCAGATCCTGGAATATTACGGATTATTCTTAATACTCCTTTTTGTACTCTGAGAATTTAATTAGAAATCTATACCCCCCGCAAAATATTACAGCAAGATTTAATAGACAATTGAAATGAGCAAAATACTCTTTTCTAATGACATTCATTTCAACCAAATTCTTTAATGTTTTAAAGGCAAAACAAGTTTGTTAAGATTTTTTTATCAAGTTTTCCACATGATATTTCCAATTTAAATTTTGAGGATCCATACATCTAAAAAATTGGTAATTCGTGTTGCAAACCAATAGATACTGTTTTATAAAACACAATAACAATTCCAATGCGGAATTAGGCTTGATGAGTGGGAAAACCAAGAAAATGATTTTCACTAAAATAAGCCGGTCTCCAGGAACTAGCCACCTCCCGAATGCTATTAATCCAGGACGTTTACGCTTCGGAAATATTTTATTATTTTCCACAAGTGGCTATTTCGAAAACAAAACACTGAGCCCAAACATATGAAATTGAGTTAAATAACTTATTTTGAAGGATACCGGTACCTATTAAATTATCGTACTTAATTCGACACTTTTTAAAACGATAATGTTTAAGATATTACATTTCAAAAATACCGAAGGTTCATTGTTAATATCTTGACTCCTTACTCATATAGCTGAAAATGGTTTTAAAATACTGTAACATGAATAAGTTTAATAGTAGCCTATATTAAAGACGCCATATGCCTGTGTGGTCGGAAGGCATTCATGCAGTTGTATGAAGCATTGTCATGAAACTATATTTTTTTAAATTCCAATTTGTTCGTCATTGTTTACTAGTTTTTACTATATTAACTCTAATTTGTTACGAATGTGTATAATCTAAAAAAGTATTAAAACTAGATTTTATTTTTATTATTGTATTAGTTTTTTACTGTAATTGCAATTATTATTATTATTATTATTATTATTATTATTATTATTATTATATCTGCAATTATAATAATAATTGTGATTTTAATTATTGTAATTTTAATTATTATTATTGCCATTTCATATCATAAGTTTAGTGTCATTGCTATTTTATTTTTTATTCTTTTAGTAATTTTTGTATTCTAATTATAGTTTTTGAATTCTGGTAGAGGGAAAGAGAAGACCTGATGGTCCAGACTAAATTAAAAACTAAATTATCTACAGATAGTTGTTTTAAAAATTATGGTGGCGTTCGGTTCTCAAGTTCGAGGGTTCGATCGTTTCTCAGGTCGATGGCGTTTATGTGTTCGTAAATACCGCAATCCAATCTTTGTAGTTCTACAGGAAAGTAAACCAATTCCTGCGGGACTAAATTCCGACAACGGTTAAATGCCTAAGTAACAATAGAAACCGGTGTTAAATAACCACAATAAACAAACAAATATTGTAGCTAAGAATATTTGGATGAATTGTATACTCTGAAGAATGTAGGCTTATATATCATATTTAATTATCTTGTTGTTGGCTTCGCATTAATTATTATTTGCTAAGTATAACCATGAATTTATCGAGCTTTCCATTTATACCTCGTATGCTTTGTACTCTACTGAAAGGTGTCGATATACTCATTAAGGTGATATGACCGTGATCCGGATGAGTTATCTGATGACACGCTGAGAATCCGGCTTGAAAGTGCGATTCATCAGATCCTTTTCACATACACTTGCGACATACATTAACAATAAATAAGTAATAATAAACATAACTCGTATAACTCATATGGTAGTACAATGATTTTCCAGTTATTTTACACGCCTCAATATAGTGCATGTTAAGTTAACATCTTCACAGTAATGAAAACGTGTAAGACGCATGGCAATGCACTATTTCAAGCTATTTTTCCCCCTAAAATATTCGCATAGCTTACTGTTGTCTAGCCTACTAGGGATGTGCATACTTCCTTACTCAATGGCAATAGACAATTCCTCAGCAAGCTAAAGGAACCCGGAGGTTCATGTCAAGCTTACCTGAGCCCGCCATTCAACCCTATTCTGTGCTAACTCTATCCAATCCTCCCTCGCAAATCCTACTTCCCTTAAATCTATCCTAATATTGTCCTCCCAGCTACGTCTAGGCCTTCCAGGTGGTCTTTTCCCTTCGTGTCTTCCAGTAAATAGTTTTGAGATACCGGTATGTCTTTCCTCCCCCATACGCGCAACTTGTCCAGCCCATTTCATCCTCCGTGTTTTAATTACTCTTATTATTTCTGGTCATGAAACTCGATCGTTATGTAGTTTTCTCCAGTCCCCATTTTCATCTCTCTTAGGCCCATCCTGCGGATGTGCATGTTACAGTAAAATACTATAAAACCTATTAAACTATTGTTAATTAATTTTATTACACGACTCGCAAACATTGGCATAATTTGATTACACTAAAGCAAGTACTTAAATGATGCATGGCAAGAAATAATTCCTACCAGAAATATAAAGTTACATCACTTGCTTTACATACTACTCGATTAAATGATATGCGGTGCAGTTTTCACGAGTTTGTCGCGTAACATGCCCGGAAGCCACTGCATTACGGTATTAAACTCTACGTGCACTCGTAATTTTTTAGTAAGATGAGCTAGGATGCCGCAAACTGGTCCGGATTGTGGCCATGCTCTGGATTGCCTCCTGCTGCTGTGAAATACGTGATGATGAGCTTGTGTGACCTCACACCACGCCTGCCCTACTTTCACTTTCACCTCACAGATCTTAGCGGGGGGGGGGAAGATGGGTACTGGCGTCTATATAAATATTATGCTACTTCTCTGCCCTGGCTTTTGGTGTGCCAGTACTAGCTTGTAAGCTTATATTACTTATATTACCGGTATAATGTTTGAAATTATATAATTTCACTTAGAAATAACGATATACTTTTCTCAACTTTTATTTTTTATTTTTCTTAGGCAAGATTGATTATATTCAAGAATCGACGTTAACAATAAATGACGTCGTAAGTACGAAAGTTTTTTTTTTAAGTAAAAGATAATGTTTAAAAAATCTAATATTACATTTCTTCAATGGAACCGCGTCCCAGTTCTTGACAGAAGTTAAATCTAGAATATATAAAAAGAATTATCAACTAATTTATTATAGTGTCTATAGCGGCGTATTTTAGCTAAATGCAATTCTCATAGGCCACTTAAAATCCTTTAAAGTTTAATAATCTTCACTTTTATTAAGTTGTAGTGGTGGGCTCATCGCTTGCGGAGATATCTTAGGAGTAGAAGGAACGAAGTTAATCGAAATTAATCAAGGTATGGGACTTTAACGCTTCTGGATTGTTGACATTCCTTCCCTTCCAAAAAAACTCCATTCTGCATTATTTCACGTTTAGTTTACTAAAACTTTAGATACAAATTCACACATCCTAATACACCATTTACACTTGTTCGCATTAGTTCAAACAAATACTTTAAGTATTTGATCGATACATCAAAATACAATCATTGGATGGATCCATCTAGGATACGATACGAACGATCGATTTCTCCATCAATTTCGTCATCATCAGAATATTAGTTTAGAAGTAACTTATTACTATTTGCCGGATGTAGTGTTATTGCTGATTATGTAATTGAGGGGCTTTTGTTTAGTATAGTTTACATCCCACTCGCATCATTCAGAGTTATATAAATACATTTCATTTAAATAAATTCAATAATTCTGATATGAATAAATTCGGGAGAAATGACCATGCTGTTTTAAATGCTCTGTAACTTTAAGGATTTTCAAGATAAGTCGTGTGTAAAAAGTTAAATTAGATCTTTGGACGTACACATTCACATAACATAATGTTTTATGGAGACAAAAATTAATTTAAGGTGAGAAATCCCAACATTTTAAAAATGATTCGTTCGCCATCTCACCCGAGGTGTCAGGGGGAGATAGCCATGGGACATGGGGACAGTTGGCCATTCCATTTTTGAAGCTACAAAGTACAGGCAACAAAGTAGAAAGACAAGGTTGTTGTACTTCTATAAATATATACAAACAAAATGAACTTAAGTGCTAAAATATCTTCCAGTTTACATTAGATGCTGTTGTTGATTTCAATGGGCGAATAAGTTACAAACAGGTTCTTTATTAACAGTTTGATTTTCTGCTCTTAAGGTATCAAGATCGTTCCGTGTTCGATATTAATCGATACTGTGTTATAATGAAAATCTGTTTCGAAATAGATATCATTAGCCTATGATACTGTTACGTCACATGTAATGAACGTATTATAGCACGATAGAACAAATAATAGGCATAATACTATGGTATAATATTGTTACCTACATAAAATTATTAATCTTTAACATTGTAAGGAGCTCGTTTTCATGCGATTTACATTATTCTTGCTCATGTTAATTAAAGCGACATTCCTATGAATATGACATTCAATTTGTTCCTTATAATAAGCCTTCATTTAAAATGAAATCAATTCTGTTCATAATTATTTTAATATTATACTAAATTGAGTTCATTCGTCTTGTAAATATCCCTTCGTTTCAAGAAAACGACCAAGAACTTAGCTTCGAACTGACCATACGCCATCAGCTGCCACCTATCGCAGATGATAAGGACTATGAGAACATACTAACAGCTGATTGCTGCGGTCAGCCTTTTTCTATGATGAATCTGAAATCTTAAAACTTTTACATTTAATTATGTCGAAAAAAAATAGTCGTTGGCCTATACAACTTGCCTATAATGATAATTAAGATTCTTGTGCAGTATGATTGTATGGATATACCCATTCGTGAAGACACTAACACTCTAAATCCGGCAATAATTATCTTTATATCCCATTTACTTGTATAAAAGTATTTTTAACTCCAGGATAATTTCTCATCATTAGAGACGAAGGTAGACAGTGGTGTGGGACATTATATAAATAACTTTCATTGTTAAAATTGTGCGGCAATTATCTTGTTAATAAGGGTAAAATTAATATGAGCCCCAGGAAGTTCCTGATGACGCCGTTCTCGTGTTCGAGAATCTCTCGTCGGGTGTATAATAATTCGGTACCATTGATCCTTCAAAGATTTTTTAATTTTATTTCAACGTAGGGTTTCGTAATTATAGTCCGAGAACTTAATTTGGTCCCAATTAGTAATATGATGTCGGCAATGTGAAGATGGCAGTTTCCTGTCATCACGTCATTATCACAGTTAATGTGTCTCTTCTAAAAAGAATGCTTTAATTACCGCGAAATGATTGTGCCTCATTACCGCGAAATGATTGTGCCTCGTGGCGATACCAATTAATGCAGAATTCTAGACTTTATTCTTTCATAAGTGATGATATTTTCATAGTCTTTTAGTTTTCCTCGCCCATACTTTTCTTAGAGGAATATTCAATTCAGATTCGATAGACTATCAAGTTTTAAGGAAATAAAAAAATAAAATACCTAACTTAATATTCTTTCTTCATTAAAAAACAACGTAAAGTTAACGTAAGTAAATAATTTTTTTTAAATATAAATTTTTAGAACATTATACTATATGTCCGGTCACGGAAACCATCATTAACGGCCTTATGGTATATGACTCAGCGGTCGTTTGGTAGGCCTAGTCCCTTAAGGGATGTAGCGCCACGGAGTTTAGTTCATTTCGTATGAAACAATAATGGGACATGCCCCTCTGGAAAAGCAGAAATTTAATAGAGGTACATTTTACTTCCTTGGGAAATGATGACGTACATATACTAAATATTACAAATAAAATATGGGGAAAATATGTTGCACATACTTTCTCACATAGACCTATTATTATACGTAGCTTTGTTTTGCTATAATTTCATAATCAAAAGAATAGCATTATTGATATTTTCAAGTCTCCTGATATTATGTATTTCAAAGTCATATTTCTTTCGTTTCATTCTCGATAACTGTTAATTTCATAAAGAAATGTTCTTAATGAAAAATTTACAATTTTAAGTGCTGTCCTCAACTTCACTATGAAAACTTTTCGTATAGGCCTACATTCTACCATAGTTAACATAGTCAAGAAAAAAATTTAAATGTAGGCTACAAGAGAAAAATTCCCCTACGTGCTTTTTAAAGAAAAACCGAAAATGGATGTTCTGTAACTTAAAGTTAAAATTTAAATTTGGTCAGGATCGGTAGAGTCATTTCTTTTTGAAAGTCCATATTTGGTCAAACATTTTCATGAAAACTAACGTTAGTATTTTATTAAAAGAAGCCAAACATATTCTAATTGCTGTTTCCCGCAGTAGGCCTGAACGGGCTGACATATCCGAAAATATCTTTTTTCCACTTCTAGGCGTCTTGAAATGTTGTCTCAGTGTTAAATCAATTTCGATTTTGGCCACTATCGCTATACTTCCTTTAACACTACGTATAGCGTAATCGAGAAATTTAAAGTCTTCGTATTCCCATGTGGGTGCGTGCCTGTGTATGTGTGTTTTTAAATAAACCTAGAAAACGAGTAGGTTTATTCCTATTAAAACGAATTTTAATATGTCGTTGTAACGAAGCATGTCACGATTCTCTTTTACCTAACAACTACTCTATTTGAAATTCAGTTTTTAGTAATTTTGTCGAAAGTTGTTCTGGCAGGATTCATTAAAGCTTGCGTGCTGACTGTACATGGGTGTGCAAATTTCACTAAAAACTGAACAAGTGGAAATAGTTTTAATTAGGCCTAAATTTTTGTTTATTACATCGTCAGAAAAATAGAGGTTAGCACTTATACACTTTGTATAATCTAAATGTTTTACAAGGAGTACGATATGGTTGAGGCACTGCGTTACAACCGCGAGGTTTAGTGTTCGATCCCCGATGAGGCCATTAGTACTCTTTAATTTGCTTAATCCTCATTGTGACACTGGTCCTGGGCTCGAATCAGCCTTCTTCTTCTTCTTCTTCTTATTCCTTTCAGGGTTTAGGTCAATGCGACCTGTTCCGGTCTCAAGTCCATCGTTTTCTTGGTCGTCCTGGCGTTCTTTTCCCGTATGGCTTATAAGAAGTGATTATTTTAGGTAATCTCGTTTTTTCCATCCTGTCCAAATGTTCTTTCCATTGGTTATTATATTGCTCTATTTTATCTTGTATAGAGAATATTTCTAGTTCACGTCTTATTGAATCATTGTGGAGTCTGTCCATACGTGTGCAACCTTTTACCGATCTTAAAAATTTCATTTCAGTGGCTTGAATATGTGATATATCTTTTTTTGTTAATACCCAAAATTCAGACCCATACAATAGAACAGGAACTGCCATTATCTTATAAAATCTGAGCTGAGTTTCTTTCCGAGTATTCTTGAGAATTCTTCTTATAGTACCACACATCATTTGATAGCGGTTTAATTTATTTTGTATGTCCCAGTCATAACTATAAGTTATATAAAATCCAAGGTAATTGAAATGTGATGTCTGTTCTATTATTTCCTTGTTTACGACTATTTTTGCTCTGACTGGGAATTTGCCTTGAAAAGCCATCACTTTTGTTTTTGAGGTTTATATTTTAATATTATAATCACGTCCTAATTGACTCAATTTGTAAAGAGCTCTTTGCAAATCATCCTCAGACTCCTGAATAATCACCAGATCGTCTGCATACATTAAAATATTCATATAAATGTCCTTATCTATTTTTATTCCTTTTGGGCTTACCTCCTTCCATTTCCTTATCAGGTCGTCGAAATATATATTAAACAATGTAGGTGATAATGTACACCCTTGTTGTACACCTTGGTTTGTTAAAATTTCATCTCCGATATTATCCGAGTTAAGGATAATTTTCGTGCCATTATAAAGACTCTTTATTCCCTCTATAAGTTGGATAGGGTATCCTCTTGTATTCATTATATCCCACAATCTCCTTCTTATAACCCTATCGAAGGCTTTTTCAAGGTCTACAAATGCCAGATATGTAAGTACATATATTTACTTACATATCGAATCAGCCTCTAACACAAATGAGTACCGGAAGCAATCCTGGCGGTAAAGATGGTTGGTGCATAAGGCCGACAACGTTACTACCTTCATGAGCTGAAGTTTAAAAGTCTGGGAGTCTCAGCTTCTTGGAACTCCAAGAGCTTTTTCGGCATGTTTAGGGACACTCGACTTCTAGCCTATCAGGCATCAATATTCAATATTCAGGCATCAATATTCAATATTCAGTGTTCAGTGTTCAATATTCAGAACTATCAGTATTCTGATAGGCTAGTTCTGCTCAAGATAAGGAGGTTGGAGTTCTTTTAGATTTTATGATACATGCTAATATTGACGGGAGGAAGCTTCAGGTTCACACATAACTTAGCTTACTACTCAGGCGGTACAAAGAGTGGAGCATGTACAGGCCATATCTTCCAATCTACATGCTGTTGTTAATTTCAATGGGCGAATAAGTTACAAACAGATGTTAGACATATTCAAAACATGCCTTACCCGGGCAATTACCGTAACTCCTATACAACGAGTTTTATACAACAGCTCATTCATCACTCAGACTACACATACTTTATGAGGCTTTAACTACCTAGTCCAATTAATTTTCTATAATAATAAATATAATATGATAATTATAAATATAATAATAATAAAGAATGAGATTAAAATATACATCTGGAAATGTCTAGTTTATAAAAATGGGACATTATTGCGAATATAAACATATTAAAATATATTTAATGATTTAGGAATAAGTTTTTTGTGTGACCAAAATTGTTATTAATGCAAAAAACTCGCAATGAGTTTCAGAGTAAACAATTACAGGCCTACTCTCTTTACTTATGGTAGTATGGTACAGAACATAGATCATAGAACCTCTAACAATCAAACACGAATAATAAATTCAGGATCTATTTCTGTACTCAGAGGCAATCCAAAGTCACCTATATCAAATTTATAGTTGAACTAAGAAATATAAAATGAAAATTAATGAATTTGAAAGTAAATCGGCATTATTCATTAGATGACAAGACATTAGACTATACTATAATATCAACTAAACGACCAGGATTGAACAGATCTACAAAATTAGTAGGAAAACATGGAGGGCATTACACATTTATACGGACGTTAAAGAAATTTATCCCTAAAATTAAGAATCTGTACGTTCACTATTGGAGTGCGGAGCATTTACTTGGTACCCCAATAGACTATACCAAGTAAACTTCTCAGAAAGAATTCAAGTGGGGGCAGTTAAATTTGTTACAGAAAAAAAGATGGAAATGTAAGAGAGTTTCGTTGATAACCTATGAAAACAGGTGTTGCTTGGGTGTAAGTTATAATTTCCCGACATTACATAGGCCTACGTTGCGTGTAAGTTACAGATTTCACGTTAGTTGATCGCAATCAATCCTTCACTATAGAGGTAAAATCTGTATTGTAATAACTGTGTTTCTTTAAATGGATTTTCTGTTAAGACATCTGTAATAACAATAATTCTTCACAATGATACTTTCTCATATTCTTGAGAAAATTGGTTGCAAGATGCTTGCATATTTTGCTAAGCCTTGTTTCGATCTCTGTGCAGACAACTTGCATTTTTTTCAGGGGGGGGGGGGCTTGCTTCGTATAGCCTATATTGAGGCGAATCTTCTTGGACAATAAATCAACATATCTCCTTTAATGACATTATCATATTGATGCATATTGAGTTATGCCTTATAGTCTATAGGCCTACGGGCTGGTAGTAGTATAACTGTACAGGTTTTAAGACCTTGTTCCTTCGATACAATAAAGAATTCAAATATAATTTTTGTTCCAAGTACTTTACTTAATAAATTAAAGACGAAAATTAATACGCGGAGCATACACTCCACAGAAAATGGAAATGTCAAGGAAAGTGTCTTCCGTCATAGTGTGTTTGCTTTGGACGAGTAAGAGACATCTTTGCCTTCCCATCGTCGATCTGGCAGTGCGCTGTTGCAATTCTTTGGAGACTAGTAATTTAATTATGTAAATTAGCATGGACTTAATCACAAAATTCAAAATAGATTTTTATGTTTTATCTTTATTTTAATGTTATGCTATCTATTGCCCCATTGATCTGCACATTCATTCCATTACCACATTGTATATTGCTAGGTGTTCTGAAATTCCGTCTTCCATGCTTAACAGTAATATGAGAATGTGACAGCTCGTTATTTGAAGGACTGATGGTCTTTATGGTAATGAATTGTTTAGCATACTTCAAATCCTAATACAGTAAAGCGAATGAGAAGCCCAAAGCAGATTAATATCTTTCGAGTTTTTATTTATGATGAATAACAGAGAGTGCTCATTGGCATAACTCTCACCCCTTATCACATTCTCAATTGAAGTCAGCTACTTCTGACCTCTCCCACTGACCTGTCTACAATATAATTCTTTTTAGATGCCCTATCATTACTTCAGTTAGCACAAATGGAAACCGCGAAAGCAACAAATAGGCCTACCTGTGTGTATTTTCAGAGATTGTCAATCAGTTTGTATCCTCACATGAAGAGTGTCTGGTAGGACCTGTAGATGGACAGGTACCCGGGATACAAACAGAACCATCATTTTGAAATTCATCAATAGGGGGATCGAGCAGTGCTACCAGGTATAGGTAGGGGGAAAAACGCGAACCGACTAAAATATCTAAGTTGCCGACAGGCTTATGAGCCACTGCGCATGCCTAGCGGCATTCACAGGTTAGCAGGGAAGATATTGAAATTTGAATTGAGAAATAATTTCATGTAATTTGCATTGCTTGTGAAAACAAACGTTTCCGTTACATCTCTTACATTTATTTACGTATCACAAGGCTCTGAAATCAACTACAAGAGTCGGCCCGCTTTTTTTCCCCCTACCTGTACAATACCTGCTACGGCAGGATTGATGAATCGCTAGATTCCTCCCTCTCTAATTTTGTTTGAGTGCCAATAATTATAATTTCCCAGTATTAAATTCATTGCATGTAAGTTACAATGCTTGCTGAAATATGGATTTTGGCCCCCTTTTAAGCAATCTCATATCCTTACATTGAAATGTATTTATGTTTGCTAATGAAAGCATTACTGCTATGATCTGAGGAGGTCATTTAAGACCGAAATACCTTACATCGTTATTATAAACGATAATAACATAATCATAATCACATAACGCAAAATAGGTTTTTAATCATTTATTTTAATATTATTTACCTTCTTCTTTAATCTGCGCAGTTATCATCTTCCGCTCTGTACATAATATGTAAAAATACAATTATGTATTATATTATGAGTTGGAGCTGTTATTAGAATAACTTTTTGTTCTTGCACAATGAAGGTAAGGAGCTTGCATTAATGTCATGGTTCATGTTACTATTCACTCGTTAAGTAGCATGATCTCGGGGCATAAGAATGTGTACAAAATTCTTTGTTTAATAAAGAGAAGTCTTTGCGGTATGCAAATAAGAGTCTCGAACTTCTTCCTCATTATTCTTGATTGATGATCTTGTGTAATTATCCAGGTGAAGTTTGCTATGCATTTTAATGGCATGTCCTTACCCTAAATGTCAATCAGAGCTGCTTCATGAGCAGATTCTCCTTGATCTCCTTAAATATATATGTTTATTTACGAATAAAATTTACCCTAAATTGTTTCCTAACAGTAATTTAAGTAAACTCTTTTGAAACATGTTGATTTCCTTTAAAACATGTTCGGTGCAGGTCGCATGCTGTTAAAAGTAAAATCTAATACGGGTTCTTTTTTACACAAAGCCGATAAAAATAACATTGTCCATTTGTTTTTACTTCTGTTTCTTACGCTTCTTTTTTTTTTACTTTCCTAGCTAATAATTTATTGTGTGGTTGGGCCAGAAAACTCACGAAAACTGCGAAGTTTCTTAAGATAAATTCCATATGCCACCATCTTTGTTTTAGGCAACGGCTGTGGCAACGAGATTTTAGTAGAGTTTTGCAAAAAATCAAATGTGCAATTATGGCATGCCTATTTTTTGTTCCGATTCTCTTCCACACTATTCCAAATTAGTTTTGAAAAGACACAAGCGCCCTCATTAGTCAGCAGCTTAGTAAGCTTACCATTTGACCATGATGAGTAGATAATAATCCGGTTGCGAGATTTTTGCATAATCCACAGCATGTCTTCTTTCAAAGAACTAACAAAGAAAATGTGCGTATCGTATACTAATGACAAGTTTAAAAAACGATATATAACATTAACAGTACCACTGGACAAAATTATTAGAAAACATATTCCTTCTTCTTCTTCTTCTTCTTCATCCTGATCATACAATTGGCGAAGGACCAACCCCTCACCACCACCAGACCTTAAAGGCAGAAAGAAATCGTAGAACTATTACAATCACTAAAAAAGGATCAATATACGAGGGATGTTCTGAAAGTAAGTTTCGTCATTTTTTTTTTCACATGGAAACTTTATTACCAAAACAAATACACCATGCAATCATGAAATATACCCCTTGCACTATTTTTCAACATAGTCTCCACCGACATTGAGACATTTGTCATAGCTTGCAATCAGTTTGAAGAAACCACTCTGGTAAAACTCGGTGCCCTGCTATGCAAGGAATTGTCGCACAGCCTTCTCCACCTCAGCATTGTTTTGGAAGTGACGTCCCGAGAGTGCGGCTTTCATTGCATGGAACAGGTGCCTTCCTTCACTGAACATGCAACACCAGCGACCAACAATTTGATGAGACATGACCTCTTCACCATACACAGTCTGTAGGCGTCCATGGATGATGGACACACTAGTCCTACATACCCATTCATACCGGATAACAGCATGTGCTTCCATTGTCGACCACGTTTTCAGTATACGTCCATCTGCCATCGTGATTTCTACTCAAATAACCTCGGGCACGCCAGTCTACTGCTACTCTCTCTTCTTCGGGACTCTACTCATGCATCGTTTCTCCTCTGCTGACGCTCTTTCCGTCGTTGAACCAGCAATAGGTGTCGATTCTTATGGCAGTTGTTTGCTTCATCTGCTTTACCATCTTCACTTTTTTAAAAAACGACGAAACTTACTTTTGGAACATCCCTCGTACATATAAATCAATATACATCCTAAAAGTGTCGCTAAAGCTCTCTGGAAGACGACGTTACCTGAAAAGCCCCTACCTGACCTCTAGATTTATGTTTATTTAGGCCTATAACAAAGCGAAACATCCACTTGACAGATCTTCTAAAATATTATATTTTTAAAGGAATCTTATCGCTTTAAATCGGGCTTATTCAAGAATTCTCTCAACTCTAATTTGGTACGAAACGAAACTATGCAGAATATTTAAACAACGTAAGTGACGAAGGGTGTGGTATTTACTAAACTACAACATTTAAAGATGAATACAATGTATGCAGCATCTGGATTGTGAGTCTATTGATAACTAGGTGTTAAAGGGCAATCACTAATTTTAGAAGATTTCATTAAAACTTTAGTAGGGGAAAAATATATTCGAGTTAATCTTGCATTTACATTTTTATACATGAGTATACAATTTCGATGTCTTACTATTGCCTAATAAATCTTGAATGCTCTCATTTAATGTAACAAGTAAAAATCTGGGGTAATCCAATTATCTCTGCATGTACTGGACAGTCGTAACAACATGACAGTCTACATTTGTTTGCGTTTCAATTTTGTACATTGTGGTAGTATATAATCCCCCTATATGTTTATATATTATAATTAGTACTTCATGTAAGTTATATTAAGGTGGTATATAATCTTATTATTATTGAAGGCTAGTGAAATGTAAATTGGTTGTTTTACAAGTCATTATTTTCTGCACGCCACCACTCGCCGCGGTATCAACCTTCTACCGAAAAGACCAAACAGACAAACACTTGTGCCACCATCCACACATGCATTTAAGAAATGGCAGCGGAAAATTAATCTTGACCGTTATTAGTCATGCACTGTGAAGGTTTACTTCATAACATAATAATTTTTAAATTTAATAAATAGTAACCTTATAGCCTACCATAACCCCTTCTTTCATAAACTTAGAAAGTACATTACAAATTTATAAAGTACAATTTAAAGCCAAAGGTCTATGTACAAGGTCTATGTACATGTCAATTCAACGAGATGATCTTAGAAGGCGCCAACACTTTTTTATTTAAGCGATCCACTTTCGCTACATTATTATAATTATATGGTGCAATGAAACCGAAGGTCCGTGATCGACTCCTCTGGCAGGTCATCGTTGCGTACAACGCATTATTTGCTCATAGGCAAATAAGGTTCATAACCACTCTAGATTAACATCGACCGACTGATCGTGGTGGGAGAGAGGATGCAATGACCTCTTTTTGCAAGAATCCATTATTTAAATTAACTAGAGACGTTGCTAAATACTCTTTCCAACAGCACCTGCACTACAGATGTCTGTATTATTCATGGTTCGTGACATTAATATTTTCACTGTTTTCATATAAGCTAGGAGAAAATGCCCTTGTTAAATAAAGAATCATATGAGGTGTGAGGAAACCGAGTTCATGGTAATCGTCTTGAAGTCGGTGTACATGTTCTCTTGTTTTCCCCATGACAGCTAATACCACTTGTAACTATATATACAAAATGCCTGAAGGGTAACCTTCCGAATTACAGAGCTAACATTTTAAACTTAACTAACAACTTTTTTTTTTATAATCGGACCGAATCCATTTCGGCTAAAAAAATAAAAAAAATAAAAAAAATAAAAATATATATATATGTCTGAAGGTTAACAAGTCAAATGGCAGAATTAATGTTTTGTTAATAATTTTGCCGGCATTTTGTATAAATCCTGGGCATTTTATGAAAGGAGTGAATGTACAATTAGCCTGCGACAAGTATTAGGTTTCATTTGGCTTCTTCTTATTAATATTAATGTATTACTGTATATGTTCTCTTTATAGCTTTACAATAAATAATCTAATATGTATCCCCGAATACGAGTATTTACTCATTCAGGTACTAACGTACCTAATTTTATTTCCATTTTATTTTATTTATGCAAATTTTCTTTGTCTATATGTTTAAAAGGTCCTCGTATTGTGAGTGTTTTTTTTTTCCTTCAAAATTGTTCAAAATGCCAATGACTTAAACCACACGATATACTGCATGCAAATAGATTATGTTCATCTTTTGGGAAGGACAGTTCATGACAAACACCAATAGCGTCCGTGACTGTCGACAGAGTGAACACATGACCTCATCATGTCATCTGCCGGTGTCGAAAGATGAATTTAGATGATGTAGTCGAGTGGTAGGCCTTGTCTCACCATGGGATGCATCGCCAAGTAGTTAACTATCTATCAGCACCGTATAACGCAAGCATAGAGTGCTTTATTTTCCTTAGTGAAGAGGGATTGAGCCATTTAATAAGGAAGATCCTTAGGAAAGAGAATTACCTATGTCGCATATTCAAACGGCATGTGCATTAATTTTCGGGTATAAGGATCTTCAATGCGAAATTTATACAAGACATGGTATCGACAGTCGTTTCCCTTTCTGATGAAGACCTTTCCCGTTTTAATGCCGAAAACCTATGCTATCAGCCATGTTTGACAGATCGACCCCAAGAGCGCTAAAATTTCGCACCTAAGAATTAGTTAAAGTATTTGTAGACCTTTGAATTGAAACTATACTATAATATAGTATAATTCCAAAAATGTATTACATATTATGTAATACATTTTTGGAAATCTTGTCACATATAATGTACACCAAAACTAAAATAACAGCATCATCAGAGTTTTTCTTAAAAAGCTAGTGGGGTGTACGTATAGGAATTTAAAGCTTCAAATTCAAAATAACTTTGAGAAAGCATAACCAGAGTACTAATTAAGTTAAAAGAATCATGTTTTCACGAAAATTATCCATAATGCGTCCATAATGTTACTAAGCTAAATCATTTATTTAAAAAAATAAACTTTTATAGTGTTAAATGAAAGATATGCCTGAAAAATATTCTTTGTGGGAGCCCAATGACTTTTCTGGAAGTTATTTTAAAAATTACAAGACAGAAATTTTTAAGTAGGGAAATAATCAACTTAAAGTATGAGCATGAGAGATGAGAGTGTAAACTCACTGTTAGGGCCTATGCTCCTAAAGCCCTCCTGCTGCACTATTATTTACAACACCATGATGTTTTGAAATGCACTAGTTTTCCTTTTATAAGATCCTAATTCGAACCCACTGTATACAATCAGAAACTCACATGAAGCCAATATGCATATAGGCTAAGCCAAACTGCCAAAAATATAAAATTACCCTTTAATTCCGCGAATGCGATATGAAAAATTTAAATTAAGAGGTTAATTATTGAGAAAACGCATTTAAAATATATATTTTATAAACTAGAGAAATCAGACTTTCATATGAGATATAAACAGTATATATAAAAATTTCATATAAATTGCTAAATCAAGAGTTGATGAATACCTTAAGAAGCATTTATCTCACATTAATAAGCTATTTTTTACATGTACAAAGCAGTGGTTTGATTCTTGTCTTGTCCGGGTATCGAACCTCATCTTATGACCATGAGAACCGTTGTTATTTATGAGCTACACATACAGACAATGCCGCTCACTTGAGTCCTTGCAGATCCCACAATTTGTTTTCAAAGCAATGATATTCATATCCGGATGATGATGATGATGAAAGTTCTTATTCATATTTTATGTAGTCCTTGTCATTCCTTTCATATTCAAGACATATTTTTACTCATCACAATGTCGCAAAGTAGGGACAAAATTTCCTTTAAATTCATCAGACTTAGGCCTACGTGTTTTGGAAATGTATAATACTAACTTATAACAATGTTATTATATATCCGTTATACTATTAAAAAACTTAATGGATGTGAAGCATTATTCAATATTTCCAGTCTTTTGAAGGTGATCAGTTTCCGGCTAGCTATCTTTGTTCCTTTTGTAGTGACTTACGAATCACATTTGAGATTTCAAATTAAGCTATGATTACGCCAAAATTGGCTTTCTTGAAAGGTTTTGGTAAAAAATTATATTTTTGGAATTTATTGCAAAAAAAGCAAGCATAACCTAAAGTATAATTTACTGTGCAAAATTGTATGCCGTTTGGACGCATGGAACAGTTGCTGCTGACCCCATTTTTAAACAGTGTGTGCTTTCAACTGCTAGTGCATGAAAACTTTAATAGCAGTTTTCTCAGCTTCAATTTGCATGTTATTTTGCCACATTCAAAATCTGTCTTCTCTCCCAAAAATAGAGATACAGCTATGAATGGTTTTTTCACTATATATTTTACAATGATTGCATACCATTAATAATAAATAAATAATTTTAAAATATGTTCCCTTGGAGGATGCCTTTTAAATATTTTTACCTTCCCCCTAACTTTAAAGTTTCATAACTCGCATTATAATTAAGGAATCGCGAACAATGTGCATTATCTTAACCTAAAACTTAACCTACCCAGTCCTGAACCCGGGCCGCCGGAGTGGAAGGCAGGCGCGCTACCGACTCACCCACGGCGTTAAATACAAAAGAAGCAAGTAGAATATTTGGTAATATTCATATAGACCTAAAGTTAATATTGAACATTAGATTAATTTATTTTAAATTCATTTTAAGGTAGACCAATATTATTATCCGACTGCCATTTTACGACAGAAAAGAAAGAAGCGTTCTTCTTCACCAGTAGGTAACCATCAAACTAAATTTTCTGTACAGTGAATTCAGGAATCATTAAGCTCTCCCGTTTGTGTTTTCACTTTACTATTGATTTCTTTGTAAGCTCTTTCAACGAGAATTAATGTGAATATTTTTTTCAACTTTTGCCAATAATAATAATAATAATAATAATAATAATAACAATAATAATAATTAACATATTAATATCGATAGTAGTCTAATAATAACACTAACATTGCTTCTCAAGTCCATGGCTAATTAAATGTCAAGATTTAATAGCAAAAACAATGACAAAGATGATGATCATGGTGACTTTAAATTAGCACTGACTCTGATGATAAAGACGAATATAATAAATTTACAAGAAAAACGCTTGTCAGTTAACTAATAAACTGTTATTTATTAGGATATAAAGTGAATGCTTTGCTAATGTGATTTAAGTACATTAATTAATTATTTTGCTTTATATTATGTGTTGTGAATTTTTGTGGGTAGCCCTTAAAATAACCCCTTTGAGAAATAGCATTATGTGGATGTGAAGGAATCCTCTTTCGGGGTCAACAGTTCTGTCAGAAAATGAGAAAGATTATGCAATGCAAAGTTTCAGTGCGTAGGAGATGGGTCGAGTATAATTTATTAGAATTGAATTTAAATCAGCACCTAAAACTAAAGATCGTTATATATGTTGAACTGTACCTACGAAACATCCACTATAGCTTATAAGTAGATTACCCTATCCATTTAGATACATCAGTTTCTTATTACTTTTATTCAATTATGATATTTATTGATTGCACGAAAAAGTAAAAAAAAAAAAGTGTTCTGTGGAAATATATGTTTGGCGGTATTCTCCTGAAAGGAACTCTTATGATTATAAAATTAGAAGTTTTTTTACTCTCTTTTGTATGTAATTTATTTTCAGAAAACGTCATTTTTTATATGTTCAGTAGCCGAATAGGTCGATTTCGATTTAGGACTGTAGCTATATCTCAATATACAACACTATATATATTACATAGGCTTTAACCTTTTCACTGCTACTGACGTTTGAATGCGTCACCAGACTGTGTAAAAGCAGAGATATCAGATTATTAGAGTAATACTTTATGTTAAAATGAGAGGATTTTTATTTTCATGTCATGATTGTCATTCGTGTGAACAAGCTTTTCCACCGAAATTTTCCTTATTTCAAACGTAAAGCTTCCTGAAGTATTCACTCGATTACTGCCTCAATATGAGTGTATAAAATCAGATCTGAAAGGTTTATTGCAATGCGATACTGTTAAAACACACCAAGAAACATTCCTAGCACAATGGCCCAATTGGCTTACTTTACCTAAATTAATGAAGTTTATTATGATCACGAATATAAATAGGCCTACTTTTAAAGTTCTATAAGAAAGAAATTGAATTATAAATTTTGGAATCTAGTATAATTTCTGATACTTTCTTTTTTAAGATGTTGTTAATGTGCTTCTCAATTATTATTAATTTTATTTCATTCCAATTCAGAACGTAACCAATTATGGCACTGTTTTAAAGTCATTTTAATATTATCAATTGATAGCAGTACCAGCATTTTTTATAACTACTGCCATGCCTTAATATGCTACTCAATTATTCTAAAGTTTCTGATTACATTTTAAAATATAGTATTAAGAAAATTTCGTTTAATAAAATGCAAAAGTTATATCCTCAATTTAAAAAAAAAACATTTTACTAATATTAATATAATTTAATATTTTTAGAGTTGTATTAGTGTTCAAAGACATTCTGCCGTGTCTTTTGTATTGTTCTTATTTGCACAACTCAATAACAAAATTACGGTACCAAAATATTAAACATTAGTTCATCTAAGAATTGTGCCTATAGGTCGATCTTGATAGACATTAATTAACATAAACATTCTAAGGCAACCAAGGTCTACAATCCGACATTAGCGGGTTTTACAGTATTATTGAACCTGGAGAAGATAGCAGATGTCCACTGAAAATTCACCAAACTGCTCTGCACTTCTTTTCTCTCTTAAAATGAACAACGAAGCTTAATGCACTACATACGGTAAATGATTATGTTTTAGATGAATAAAACTAAATTATTGGACGCTTTAATCGGTGTATTAAGATTGTACTGAATATATTGACGAAAATTAGTTATAACACAAGACACTCGTGAAGGATACATTGCGTGTGTAGCTTCGTGAAGTACTAAACCTACATCCTTCCCTAACCGCGGCTTCGAAGCTTCTGATCTCGCGAACCAGCTTCCAGTTCTACGGTATATTACATTACACTATCTCATGGTGTACGTAGTTAGAAAGGTGTCAGCCAGAGAGTAGCACCAACCGCACTGTTGTTCAGATTCTTTTCTTGCTAGTTAATAATTTCTATAACAGGGAGCGGGCTCTGTCGAATTTGCAAACTATGCTAGGGAGGTAAAGTTAGTTATTTTTTACAGGAAAATTAGAAAAGAAAGTACACTTTATCGGAAATATCAACCCATTTTTCTTCTGTACAATTTATTTTTTTCAAAAACGTTTTATTAAACTTTGATCTAAACTTCTTCACTACCCGTCTAAATAATATTTTTTTCCGAATTTAACGTACATAACGCTTACATAATAGGCTATTTATCGAATTTATAAAAAAAATGATTAAGTTTGATTAAGAAAAAAGCTTTAGATAGTATCCACATCCCCATGCATACGATACAAGACGGACGATGCTAAACGTATCCTTTACTTGCGCCTAAACGTTTCTCATCAAATGTTGAAAAAAGTATTCCAAAATGTCAAATGGTAAGTTTTCCTTAAATATTTTTACGGTCCGTGTGTTGCATTCTATTTTTTGCACGACGGTTACTTATATCAATTTAATTATATTAATTGTGATATTACCTGAAAATATTATTTATATACAGTCTTGAAGAATGGTGCTTATTTCAGAAAGGGATTCGCATTTGTTATTGTTTATGGCAACCGAATATTTATAAAGCGGGGAGGCCTTGGTCATTTCTGCTCGCAAATAAGCATTTGCGGGCGGTAAAGTAACTTTCTGCCCGTCGCCCCTAGCAACAAGTCACTTTCTGCCCGTCGCCCCAAGCAACAAGATTGCGTGTGGTAATGTCAAGTTACGATCCATGTAAACAACTTTCGTAAGTAACACTTACTAGCTAAGGAGTGCAAAAAAATATTTACGGGTCTCGAAAACTTAAAAACCCGAGGCGCAAACCCGAGGCTGCGCCTCGGGTTTTCAATCTGTTTCCTCGACCCGTAAACGTGCCTTTCCGCCCTTGTGTCGCAATGTACTATTTCTGTTACACTTTTTACACTCCATTGTAAGCATAACTTTATTCTGTAGTAACGTATTATTCCACTTTAATTTGATCTGAAAAGTATAACCCTGCATTTTAGGAATATTCCGATTCGTTGTTTCTCTTCTAAAACAGTTAATTGCCTAATTGAAAACAACTACTAGTCTATTAGTAATTATCTTGTTTTATGCTATGTACCAAATACCGGGCCCGAAGACACCCAATGTGCCCGATATTCAGATACCAATTTTTAAAAATTTTCCTAATTTTCTAATACTCAAGAAGCAGGCGATAAGTCCAGCTCTTAATGATTAGGCCTAATAAAGCAGGAACTAAAAGCTCTGGAGTGAATGGAACTGTTATTTGCTAAAGACTCTCTATATCAGGCTCCAGGTTTGCTTTTAGTGTACGTCAGGAGACAAGCGGCATGAAAAAGGATTATTTTACTTTAGCAATTTATATATTAAGTAAAATTATATGCATAATATCTATAAAATAAGATAAAAATATTGCGATTAGGTTTAAAACTTCTGCAGTAATTCCTAAATTCTGTTTAACGTAACATGACTTCATAAGAATACTGATGAATTTTCTGACCAATAACTAGAATTTTTATCCTATTTCAATAATATAAATAAAATAATAATTAAATTGACGATATATAATTTCACAATGCCATTAGAGACCATAAATAATCCTCAGAATTAATTAATTTTATTTCTCTAGAATGATAGCACGTATTTAAAGCATAATTGTTTCATGTTAATCTTGCATAAATTATTTTTTTTTGCATAAATTAATTAGATATCAGCTTATCTTAGGATGACTGTTTTAAGGAATTTTCTTAGATAATGTAGTGAGAAATTCATATTTTACGGATAATTTCGCAAGTAACCAAGCTGTAATTGAAATTATCGTGAGGAAATTCGGACCTCGGTTATATTTTTGTTATGATTATAAATTTTTGCATCATATGTAATTAACATCCTGCCAAAAGCCATAGAATAATATATGGTATTTTTTACTTCAGAAGAACATTAAATAAGTAACGAATAATTAACAAACAAAAGTAAATGCAAAATATAAAACAAATCAAATTTCTGTACCATGACTTCTTTCCACCATTGCAAGTAGAGTTGTTAAATCATAACATATAGCCTATAGAGAACAAAGCTTTTGCAAGAAAGTAAACTGTTTAAATTTTTCTTTCAAACTTCTTAATAATGTTCGGTGCCCTTTGGTCTCATATTAATACCGTACCATGATGAACATCAAATGTGATATAATGAATACATTAAAGTATGTAAAATATTATACACACTTGTATAATATGTCTGTGGCTTTGTTTTGAAAGGTGTCAAAGGTGTAATAAAATTTGCATTTGAGATAACTGACTTGGGAGCCTTTATAGAAGTACGATTTTTTGCTGAGAACTTCCGACATTGGCCTCTAATTAATGTATATTAATAGCAACAGACATTGGCACTTTTAGTATACGAAAGATAAAGACTAGTCGAGCTCAATAATCCATAAATCTCATTTTCGAAAGAAATTGACATTGGCCCATTTAGAACCCTCCCTGTATGAGGGTATAAGTCGCAAGGTTTTACTTGTACTAACATTCATCTTTTATGATTCAATCCTCTGGGTAGTATTTTTACTTCCTCTGCCCATACCAAAGGTAGAGGAAGCATTGTTTTAGACCCCAAATTCGAAGTTGAGTTTTTAACATAAATACAAGTTTTGAGGTCCCTGAAGCCAAAAATACTATTTTCGGACACATATCTGTGTGTATGTGTCTGTGAACAGCTTAGCTCCAGAACAGAAAATCGTATGAAAACAATTTTTTTGATTAAGGTTAGGTACCTTCTGAGGATGTGACACGAAGATTGGCGACGACTTTCTCTTATTTTTAAGAGGACTTTCCATGAAGAAAATTGATTTTCTCGAAAACGGCTGTATCGATTTTCTTTAAATTTTGTACATGGGGCGCCTACAGTATACCATGAGCTAACACTTTTATTCAAAAGTTTTCTAAATTCTGAATACGCGCTTTTTGCTATATGGCCTCTTGTTCTAGGCTATATCAGAATGTGAAGTGAGAAAGATGTATCGGTAGTGCTTAGAATAAAGGAAATTATGTGAGTGCATTAATCATATTTTATTTGTATGATGTATCCTTCGGGGATGCGATGTGGTAACGATATTTTCTTCATTTTTACAACCAATTTGCATGAAGAGAATGCCGTATATAATGTATTATACCGAGAGGCTAACTTTTATTTGGGCAGAGGAATGAGTTTCACATTATTTACCCTTTAACTCGCTTGGATAATAGGTGTTGTAGCAATCTACATTACATGTACATATCCAATGTACATATGGTATATATGGTAGTGTTGGAGAAAGTTACTCCGGAATATACGATTATTCGGTTTAGTAAAAGAAGCTATGAAGATGTTTCGGTGCGCTCTTCTCAACAAATTGATTTAAA
Organism: Ectobius pallidus; assembly: GCA_964059195.1. Lineage (NCBI taxonomy): Eukaryota > Metazoa > Arthropoda > Insecta > Blattodea > Ectobiidae > Ectobius > Ectobius pallidus. Next base: position 163,200,144 of record CAXKWD010000001.1, on the reverse strand, counting down.
AAAAAAAAAAAAAAAAAAAAAAAAAAAAACATAAATTAACTTAGATACGGTAAAATGAATGTGATAATAGAAAATAAATCTGATGAGTTACACTCACATAACTTTCCCTATCTTCAGTATGCGCAAAACATATTTTTACTTTAACACAATGATATATGAGTGCGTATTCAGTTTTTCAGCCTCATGCAGATGTGCATTGTTCACAAAGCGGGTCTTAAAGCCAAATTTTGTGCAATAGAAGACTGGCCTTTCAGCAAAATTTTGACAGAAAGTTTCAATAAACATTTTAGCTCTTAGTAAAAGCACCCAGTGTACAAAATTTAAACAATATACTTACAGCCGTTTTCGAGAAAATTGCGAAAATGAAATTCTTCTTATAAAGTGGTATAAAGTAAAGCTTGTCGCCCATCACATCCCTAGACGATATCTAACTCAAATAATTATAAAATTTCGTTTGGATATGATTTTCTTTTCCCTCCCACAAGCATATAGATACACACATACACACATACATTCACAATATGTATTATATTTATAGATTTAGGGAGTCTCAAAACAATTATTTTTGTTGTTAACTCGATATCGAATTTCAAGGTCGACCACAATACTAATTCTTCTACAGTACATATGATAGGGTTGGATAAAGTAATGAAAGCTTCACAGACAGCTTAGTGTTTGGTTTAAATTCCATAGATTCAGATACGTGATTGGTGACCGTTTCATGAGCTAATTAACCTATCAAATACTAAATAGTTCAGAGTGCCCATGTAGAGACACTTAGAAAATCTATTTCGAAGAAAAGGAAACCATGGCCAGTGAAAAAAAAGGATCTAGCTACTACGTTAAATATTAATACAATTTTTAAACAAAATAGACTTTGATGAACTCTATTAAATTATTGTATAGGCCCGATTAACCAAATAGTGGTAGCTTCAAATCAAACTATACTCCCTCAAACAATAATTAATATAAACATTTTTTTACGTTTAAGATATTGTAAATTGATGTTCTGTGCATCGTAGCATGCAGTAGACTACGGTCGTAATGAAACATGCTGTTAATAAAGTGGCAATAAAAATAAATGCAATTTATTCGTCGCCGGAACCAAACCAACATCCTTCGCACTGTGTAAAAGTACTTATTGTCAAGCATGTTATGTTTCCTAACACAAGGAGTTAACTACTGAGTAACTGTTACATTATCTAGAGCTAGACTAATATAGCAGTAGGCTTATTTGCAAAATACCTATTGCAAATGTAAAGGTATAATAATTTATGCTAGAAGCGTCAATTAGCAAAATGAGAAATGACGCCATTAAAACTACCATACTCTAGACGACTAGGCATTCCTCAGAAGAAAATGTTAGGGGAAGTGAACGTGGTAATAATTATACGCCCAGTAAACTCGTACCATAATGCCGGAAGAGACATTTTGTGCTGCAAAAATTTGGCAAATATGATTAGCCGTGTTTTCTCCGCTTAAGGTATGCAACCTATTGGAAGGTAAGTCATTATTAATTTAATTATTGTTTTCGAAAGCCATATCTCTGTTATGATGCAGTTCCTATGTGTGTCATATCTACAGATGTGCATAGTTTTTGCTATTTATGCCTTCCAAGCACGTTGAAGGTACTGCAATAATTATTTCTTACACTGTATATGCTTATTCCAGGCCTTAAGGATACCACTCTTGATTTTGTGAAACTGTTCTTGTTGTTTTTCTTCTTGCTCTCCTCCTCCTCCTCCTCCTCCTCCTCCACCTCCTTATCTTCATCCTCCTTTCACTTCTTCTTGTCCTTCGTCACTTATTGCATAAGGCTAATGTCCCATTTTATCCAGAAAACAATGTAGGCCTACGCCCTTTTTCGGTCCTTCTGTTTGAAACAGTTTGTTACGATCCATCTTCTTCGTATGATTTTTTATTCATTGATTTCATCACGCCACCCAGTTGTTCAAGCAGTATACTTAGCACTTCTTCCTGTTTCCCAATTTTTTTTTCGATCCAGTCATCTTAAGAATCTGATAAGGCGCGCATTAAATATTGACCACTAACGTATATCAATGCCTCTGATATCGAGCAATCCTTCGTTCGTAAAAATGTTTAGATTAAGTTCACCTAAAGAACTTCTAACAATAATAGCAATTTCAACAGTAAAATGCTCTTTTAGAATTTTTGCGACACCATTTACATAACTTATATCTTAGTAAGCAGTTGTGCAGTTTTAAGGAGATATCTTTTCCATGTTGTGATTGTCTGTCAAATCAATTTGCTCTTATTTGTATATTCATCTTATCCGTCTATCCAAGTCATATATAGAAAATTCTCTAATTGTATGTGCACTTTGTTATTTTGCCAAACTTTATAACAAAGAAACTTTTAAAATTAAAATCAAATTGCAAGGTGTAAAAACTTGGATTTCAAAATATTTAAATTTTGCTCACATCTATTATTATAACTAAGCGTAGTATATCAGATGTCTAAATAATAATTCTATTATTTGAAAAAATAATTGCAATATGAGGTGGTGTTGCTCTGACGCAATGACTTGTTAACATTAAGGTCATGACCATAAGTTTAATGATACGGACTTCAGGTGGATGATGACAGCACCATTAGAGGCGGCATGACCGATGGTCAGTCAACACCAAGGCAAACACCTGAAAAATCTGAGCTCATTGGACGCGGAATGCATAAATAATTATCAAGCTTCTATATAAGCAAATACGTCAGTTTAAAAGATTTTATTTAAAACCACTTCAATCATTTTGATATTTCTTCATGACATCGTCTGTTACGCCCTAATCTATTCAAGGGAAGACATTAAAGGTTAAATTGCATCACCTAATAAGTCAGTCTCTATGAACAATCCTTCAATTACTTGTGCTATATGTTTTAAGGATCAGTGGATGCTCAATTCTACGAATATAATAATGTTTATTCCTAAAGAGTATTGTTCATAATATAATTAGACCTCATGAGGATTCAGTTTTTTCTTTATTGAAATAATATCTTCTTCTTATGTATTGGTTCTCGTGATTTTCAAGGGAATATTTGTTCCTCTATTCGTCTCCAGCTGTTGATCATATGACTCCAGAGCTCAACGCCTACGTCATCAAGAAAAGCATCACTGGAAAATTAATTTACTCTCATAGACCTGGAAAATAATTTATGGTTATCAGTTATTCATGAATTGTTTCGGTTTAGGAATATTTCTAAGTAAGGTTAAAGTAAGGGGTATGCCGTAGCGTAGTGGTTGAGGCACTGCGCTACAAACCGGAAGGTCGCGGGTTCGATCCCCGATGAGGTCGTTGGAGTTTTTCAATTGGCCTAATCTTTCTGGTGGCACTATGGCCCTGGGGTCGACTCAGCCTCTAACAAAAATGAGTACCAGGAGCAATCCTGGGGGTAAAGGCGGCCGGTGCGTACGGCTGACAACCTTACCACCTTCGTGTGCCGATGTCTAAAAATCTGGGAGCCTCAACCTCTTGGAACCCTCTGGGCCTTTATGGCCTGTCATAGGGAACACTTTACTTTACTTTACTTTAAGGTTAAAGTAAAATATTTTAGGTAAATTTTTTCTTGTTTTTTGGTTTGTGTGAAAACATTTTAGTGAGATCCTTAACGATTTTTTCAACAAGAATTTCGTTACAATTCCAGATAAGTCTAATTAACTATACAAATACCCATCTGAAGAATTAACCAACTATCTATTAAAATAACAGTGAACTAACTTCTAAACTAAACTAAACTAAACTAATTGACTGGAAAGTTCAACACCAAACAAAATAATACTATTCATTTTATCCCATCCTCAATTTCATCTATCCAAGCTGCTCACCTCACACAAATTTATGGAAGAGCACTATTAGCATTATTCTCCATCTAGCTCTAGGTCACGTGGACAGATTCCGGATAATAGATGATTGGTTCCTAAAAATAGAGGCGTTAATAGAGAGACATGGACAGCAAAATTTAAGATCAAAGCCTAAGGATAGTAATAATAATGTTAATGATATTAATAATAATAATAACAAGAATAATGATAAAGATAATAGCAACAATAAAAATAATAATAATTTATTCGTGTAGACCTCCATCAGGTCTGCCTTTACAGAGTTCGCTTTTTAAAATAATGTATAGTTTTCTACAATTTCTCATTGGTGCTATTTGGGTTCCGATGTTAGTCTGCGTTATAATTGTCTCCCAGGGTGGCGCAGTCAGTATGGCGCTGGCTTTCTGAGCTCAAGGTTGTGGGTTCGATTCAGGCCAGGTTGGTGGCATTTATGTGTGTGACTCATGTCTGTAGATATACAGGCATGTGAAAGAACTGCAAGACAAAATTCCGGAACACCTGCGACGTTCACACGCCTAAGTTTTAGTACATCCCCGTCGTTATACCAACCAACTTCTGCGCTATAACTATTTAATATCTGATGAGTTACATAAAATTTGAATTTTATCACTATGTGTTTTCTTGGCTGACTTGTGAGTTCATCAATTTGGAACAGAAAATATTTCTCAATACTTTGTTCTCATAATTATGTTTAATATCTATTCTCCTGCTAATGTTTTATATATCATATTTCGCATCAATAGAAGACTTCTTCGGTTGTGGTTGAATTTTTTTGTAAAACTTAGTTCATTTTTAATTTCTATAATTAGCCTATCTCGTTTCTATTTCTTAATAATGCACAGGTATTTACGTCTGTATATGTATAATTATATTTTTTTCAGAAGTTTTTTCTTCAGTTTTTTGATGAATTATGAGCAGCTTCGTTTCTTAGTGTGAAAGCAGGTTTATTGTGTGCATTAAAAATAGATTTGGACAAATTTCGTCAAGAAAACAGCTGCAGGAGCGCTATGTAGAGCTTTTAAAAGTAATTTTTATACTGGTCTATTTCTATGACCTGAAAGTTATAATGTCCTTTTAATAGCTTGCTAACTTCGTAGTTCGTAGTATATTGTTTGATTATAATTTTATCTTTGACCAGCATTGTGTTCTTTCTTTCCCTCTTGTTCTTTTTTAATTCATGTTATTTAATTTATTTTTTTATCACACATGTACACATCCACACGTATCTACTTGATATTTTCATATTCATACTACAATATGCTTCCTTCTTACCACTTCGATAGGTGCATTAAAATTTACATTTTGTAGTTCGGAGTTTTATATTCACTTCGCAGTCACGAAACTGAACAGTAGTATGAAGTGCAGTGGGGCACACTAAACTGAAGTCAAGTTCAAATATCCTAAGGCCAAGTAAGCTCGAAGCATGAAAGGTTGCAATCATTGTTCACTTGATTGAAAACTAATAATTTGGTTGATGAAATCCAGATTTGTAACAAGTATTATACAACACGATCATTTGAAGGAGGTCAATGTAACGTTAATAACATCGTATCGCAATGTTGATATTCGCTTGTAGGTAAACACGAAAATGAGAGGCAGATATGCCAATCTTCTTCGTGATTTGAGTTTCAATTATATGGCCGAATAACCATTTAAGCATGATTTAACAAGTAATAGATTTTCAATTATATATTATTATCGATTAAATATTATTAACAAAGATAAGCCTATGCATGCGTGAGTACATGAACAAGGAAACAGAATAGAAATATGCATTTCGCTTCACTGTAAAGCATGGAGTTAATTTTGTTTTTATTTATCATCGGAACTTATTATATTTTGCTATGGAACTAGTCAAACCAATTAAATTTAAAAATATAAATTCACAGTTATAAGAAATATACAAAGGTTGTGATTATTGATGTTAAAAAATATTCTCTCTCTCTCTCTCTCTCTCTCTCTCTCTCTCTCTCTATATATATATATATATATATATATATATATAGCCTACACCCATATATATATATCATTATTATGTACAACACAATATATTAATGCATAATTGCTTTAATCTAAAAGTCATAAATTTAGAAATATGGTAGGCCTACTAGTAATTTTCACTTATACGAACAAATTTAATACTAACCAATTTTTTCTTACTAATTATATCTAGTCCTATCTCTGAATACATGTTAATTATAGGGGGAAACGTGCTTAATTCTATTTCACTTTATTTCATTTAATGCAAGTCTTAATTTTTAAATAAAATGATGTGCATCATGCAAATTGTTTGTAAGTACGTTTTATTACATTAAATAGATTTGTTTATTGTGTGTATACTTTAAATGCAGTTCACCACTTGATGATAGTAAGTTACAGTGCTAGTAAACAATGGACATTAATATTGTATTGTAGACGGTGATGTGTAAGTTATCTATCGCTTCCTGTGAAATTTGTATAAGATGTAATTAATGTAACATTTTATTTTATTATTTCCTAAAGTATCGTGTTTGAAAAAATATTCTAGTTACTAGGAATCGGAATTGAAGGCTCTAAAATTGTATTTTAGGCGCCTTAAAGGGTATAAAAAAATATAGGGCAATAAAAGGGGTTGAAATTATATTGTGCAAAAATAGTCGTATATGAATTAAAGCTTTCATATCACAATTGCACTTCAAAAATTATATTATCGCTTTTATTAATCAGTATTCATAATCACAGCTAAATTAACTATTCTGTTAGTTTTTATTTAATTTAGAAGTCTGCAAATAAAATAATAAAATAAACTTAATACCATGATGGAAAAGGACATATGTCGAAACATTAAGTTTTATGAAAAAAAGGCTTTTAAAGATTTAAAAGTTATAATTTTTTATAAGAAAATACGACATTCTATTATTAAGACTTTAGTTCTTGTAGAATGTTCAGCTGCTTAATATAAAATAATTTTTATTTTGAAATTGTGTCTCTTGGTCCTTTCTTTAATGAAAACAGGAAAGTCCAATAAGAACCCAAATTTTTTGGCGTAGAAAATAATGCGATTGCTAATCATATTAATTTAAATTAGGGAAGAGCAGATCTCATTGCAATAGACAAAACCCGAACAACTGGTTTAATAGTAGACCCTACAGTCCGCTTTGAGACTGAAGAAGATCAACCTGCAGCAGTTGATAATGAAAAAAAGAAGATATATGAACCAACCATTGAGTACTTCAAGAACAAATACGATTTGAAAAATGTTGAAGTTATTGGACTAATGGTTGGTAGTAGGGGAACAATAACAAAGTTCTTTATTAACTTCTGTAAACGTTTCTCATTGTCACAAAATCTGTACACTGAAGTGGCGTTATTATCACTTAAGGGATCCATCCAAATATTAAGAAACCACCTGTACAATAACAACAATTAAGCTGGACAGGGATCCTTTCTTCAATTTTAATGGTTTTACCACTGATTATTTTAATTTTCCTGTCATTATGTTTATGATCTAACTGAAAGCTTGTAATTTTTGTGTAAGTGTATATTTTGTTGAAAGATATTCTTTGTCTGCAAGGCAATCTGCGTTGTGCAGAAAGATTACATAAATAAATAAAGAAACTTAATGCGAATTCCTACGCAGACCTTTTTCAATACTGTTAAGAGAGTACTCAAATATTTATAAAAGGAAATAAAAGTATATAAAAGCACAAATGGGAAAAAAAGGTAAAAGTAGGCACAAATGGCAAACAAGGAAAAAGCAGGCAAGATAAAAATTCAACAGAAGGATTTATTTATCATAATTCGAACACATCTTCTACCATCCTTTAAATATAAACATCCAAACGAAACAGGAATCTTCGAAACTTACCTTGCATAATATTAATTTGTTTATATGGTTATTACCGGCAATTTAATACTTGGTGCTCATTGGAAGGCTACATACATACAGTTACTTTTGACTTTCTAGTTGTTTCACTTCCTTACGGATATATTCTCAGTCTTCTCATATATCTCTCATTTATACCTGGATTTCCGAGTTGGAAACGTTTCCTAACCAGGTATCGACATTGTTGTAACACTATAATCCACACTGAATAAGATGTTATCTCACAAGATACCTTGTTACAGAGCCACATAACCTGTACTTTCCAAACAGGCTTCTTCCTTCATCCTGAGGTGTTTGAATAAAGATGAACAATATCCTTTATGTGTTACGTATTTCAAGTGTACTTAACACCTGTCAGTGTGCAATTCTGTTTCAAGCACTCACTCAAATATAGTTGGGTTTCATACGTAGCCATTACAGAGTGAGTAAAACATCATCAGTAACTTAATTAAGTCTTGAATACAAACCTTATGCAAACGTAGTTTGTTTATTTAGTGAGGTACTTCCTATAATTATTATATAATAGTTGTTTTGATTGTGAAGTGATAGGAACCTTTATGTAGCAATGAATATTGAACTGTGGATCCTTCTTTAAAAACAATATTGCTTCATACATTTACCTTTAATGTTAAAAGAAAACATGACCATATGATAGTGCAACTAGGATGAATTTGTATGACCAGTATTTCTGTGTGTCTGATTTTTTGTCATAAATATCTTTTTTATTAATTACTTTATTAAGCAAAACAAAAACGGCATACTAATCAAAATTTTCAAAATAATTGTTTAAACTTCGAATATGTAATGCATAATATAGATATCTCCTTACAATTGTCAATAAAACTAAAAATTTTTAATTTAAATGATTATTACTACAAAATTATAACACAAAATGTTTAAAAATACCGATTCTAATGCCAATCTAAGAAGCAACACTAGAAAATCCTACTTTCTTAAAACTAGAAATTTAGGAAATATAGTTTGGTGGAAATATTTGGACTGTTAGTGAAATGTGGGGTTGAACTTGTCCGACGGAGAGTAGGGTAAGTTACAAAGATGGTAGCCCAATGCTGAACTCGACAGAGTAGGGGCTCAGCCTCTAACAGAAATGAATACGAGGAGTATTCCTGAGGATAAAAAAGCGGCCAGTGCGTAGGGCTGACAATCTTACCACCTTTATGTGCCGAAGTCTAAATCTTGGAGCCTCAACCTCCCGGAACCCTACGGGTCTCCACGGCCCATACAGGGATCATTTTACTCTTTATAACGAACTTATCCGGGATAAAACTAATTAATCAGTGCGTCCCTACGTTGGGGAAGCTCCCTCGTCACCTCTTTTTTCTTACTTAGATCAGATTTGAGCCTATACGTTAAATCTGTATGTTATTCGAAGTCTTATCAGGAAATAAATTATAATTTGGTAATTTTTAATTACTGTCAACTGATCTAATTGATTTCTGCTGTTCTAAAACATTCTAAGTAAAGAAAACTTTTCGAATAATAATGGTAAAACGTACTGAGGTTACTTTTTAAATTAGACTATTATTTTTAGAACTTAAATTAAGCAGCTATCAGAGACGTACCACAAAATAAGTCATCATGAAAAAGTTGCTAACATTTTTTACAGAAACTTAGGCCTACATTTTATATAAAAGTTTTAAAGAAAAGAGATAAACATTTAAAAAAAAGGAAATTTTACATTGAGCAGATACAAACTATTTAGTGAATATTTTGATCCCATAGTCTCAATTTCAAGAATTCCAAATGACCACATCCTGACAACAATAATGAGATAAGCTAACTTTGCTTTACTAATAATTAACAACCATTTTTCCTAGAGCTCATATTCCCAGGAAATTCAGATAATTAATTACATCAATTAATTAATTACACGAAATTACTTTGTTTCTACACTTCAACATGATCTAGATGATGATGATGATGATGTGACGAGGATGTGAAAAATAATTGACAATATTATATTATATAGATTACGTAGATATGAATCTTCTTTAAGTGTCATCTCTTTCTCTGGATTAAAATTAGAGAAAGGATTTCAACAAGACCTGAATAATTTTGCTGAAATGAAACATAATAGGATAATTTTCAAAACAAAGTGATAAGCTGCAATTTTGCAAGGGCGATTGAGATCAGAAACAGAGATACGATTGATGCAATGAATACTTCACGACTCATGAAATTGATATAAAATATAAAGTCTTGCCTCTTCAAGTGTAATCCAGATTTAAGGCTTGTCCACATTGATCCCTTATCTGATGAATATGACACGAACTTCAGTTCACAACCATGCACAGAAATATCAGGATTATGTGCTATAGTCCTTTCACATTCGCCAGAGGTTTCAAGGCCAAACGTAGCACGCCTATGATACCCCCACTTACCGTGCTCATATGACATCATACCCCTCCAATGCCAGTCACATGACAAGCCAGTAGGGAGTTCCCCCTTGGTGTCGTATGAGTGTGTGCGACAGCGCAGCTCCTCTGCGCAAAGGGGAATACTGTTGACTGCTGATCAGTGGGGGCATATTAGACGTGAGAAGTTATGGCCTTGAAACCTCTGGCGAATGTGAAAGCACTATAGGAGTACTGGTATACAAGTCAATATTTAACTTAGTACCTGAGTACTGGTATACTTAGGTACTAAGTTAAATATTGACTTGTATTGCAAATGAAAATATTAATTTGCAGAATTGATTCTGCAGAAAATAAATTAAGTAATAAAATAAAAATAGTTTTTACTTGACTATTATACCACTTTTATACCTTGTATCTCATTGAAAGTGCAAATCAACATCCAGAGGCTTGTGTCACAGTTAAGATTCCCCGTAATTGTAAATTTTATTAATGAAGCCTGGTTTCTTGCCAGATTTTTTTTAGGAATTTTGTGTCAAGACTTATGTCAGCATTTATGTTCTCCATTTTATTCCCTTGACATTCTAACAAATTAACCGAATGAGAGGACTGAAAAATACTAAGTGCCCTAGAAAGAAATTTAGACCGCATGCATGGTCGCGTGGTGAGTGTCAATGTCTACGTGTCCATAGCCCCGGGTTCGATCCCTGGTACCTCCTCGAATTTTTCTGAAGTAGAGAGGTCTGGAACGGGATGCAATCAGACTCGTGATACAAACCGGGGAGCTACTTGATAGAGAAATAGTATCTCCGGTCACGGTAACCACTATTAACGATCGTGTGTGTCGGCATGCTGACCATTGCCCCAATCCCGCCATCTGCCTATGATAAATTATGCAGCAGTCGAGTGGTATTTCCAGTCTTTATATGAATGTAGTTCCACGGAGTGTAGTTTAATTTTAGAAAGAAATGTAGGCTTTTTTATCCAATGTTACCTGTTTCGTCGAATAGCAGAATATCCTTAATTTAATGTGATAGATAAGGAACCTATCAGCGAAATGCAAATTTCCCATAACTGGATAGGAAAATTGAAGCCGGGTCCTTTTTTTTAAATCAAATCTTGAGACTAATTTACTAATATTTAAGTAGGTGAGGACAAGGGTTAATTTTACGATATTAATTAAATTTGACGTGGGCGGGAATCGAATCCGCGTTTTCATATTTATATGTTGACCCTATACTATAAGTTCCCACAAATCGTATCTAGCCCTGTTTCATTATTCCTTAGACCACTATCGACCTCACTGTAGTGTTTACACATGTGCAGTATAGAAAGGATGCATCTGATTCTGAAGGAGTTTGTTGTATTATATGTTTCAAGTTAATAAACATAAATGTAAATATAATTTTTGTCATTGAGAAAAGACTGAAAGTATGTGATTAATTATTAGTTTTTCTACTCGTAATAAAATAAAGATACTTGTTTATTTATTTTATTACAAAACACTTCACAGTTTACATCATAATGGCTCCACATCGGTACATGTCACTAATGCAATCTTAATACATTAAAAAATCCTGTTGTTACAATGCCAGAAGTTTCTTCGGTAATATTTTAGAAGTCCTAATTTATATTATTGGCGTATATTTCATATCTAGATGCACGTTTGTTGGTAGGCCTGCTCCTTCCTTTGGGTCTTTACATCTCGTGAGAGGAGTGCTTCAATCGGGTAGATGACCTCGAAATAAAAGTGAACTTATTAGGCCTATAAAACACTTAAAATGTTTTTCCAAATTTGTAAATAAGATAGATTTTGACACTTTACAAAACACTAATTAAGTGAATGTAAAAAAATTATATAAGATATAAAATCTAAGCATTGCAATTGTTCTCATAAGCATGTAGTGTTACATTATGTAACGGAGCATGCAGTAATAAAACCGTGGTGTTAATAAAAAAAAAATCTCGTGAATTTTCATTCTGAGGAAGGGAAATAGAGCCTATTATGATTTCCCGTTAAAAAATTCTAATAAAGTGTCATTAATGTCATATAATTTCTTTATAAGGCTATTACCGTATTTGGGCGCCAAGGAATAAAACGTCAACTTAATCAGTTACTATGAATAGAAGTCATAGGCGCCTTTACCAGACGTATTAATGAATAATGGATTCTTCTTTCAAATATTTTCACAAGGTAAGCATATGGAGAATGGCCATAAATTGCCATACCTGGAGGCATTATTATACCAACAAAACATCTTGTTTTCTCTTGACCAATTTAAAGAAAGGTTACTTAAATTCCTAAGGAAACCTCATAATGGCACTCTCCCTTCATCTGCATAACATTTTATTGTTCTCTGCACAATAAACATGATGATCTTTCCATCTTCATGCGTAAATATTTTTATTACCCCACTAATTTTAGCGCATACGACTAACATTTAAGGAATTTTGCGGCCTGTCCTTTTTATTCGCATATCTCTGTATCGCAAAAAAAAACCGTTCATACTACAGTCTTACCACTCACAAAAGCGTAATAAATAATAATGTAACCTGTTATCACTACGTAACTTATGCACTGCATTGTGTTGTCTATAAAGTGGCCAAGTCTTGACCTTAAGGTGTGCAAGTCAGAGTGGAATTGAGATGAATGCACACGATTGTTATTCGAGATTGAATAACAGCTGCTGATAGGGCTAAATTGTATATAATGATAAAGAGATTGCTTCTTATATTCTTTTGTCGGCAAGTAACCCGTACTGCAGGTTCGGCTATAAAAATAACCAAGTTCCCGAATGGTTTAATGGAGGTTATCTTCCTATAAGTATGGATGTATGAGAAAATCGAGCTTACAAGATTATGTAAAGGTGTTGAATTTCGCATAATTGATTTTAAAATGGCTAACCCGGGCAAGAATGCAAAGTTTATGGTAAGGAAATTTAATATCTTATGTATTATCGCTTGTTTTATGGGAAACAATAGCATGAAATCGTGTTCAATCTTAGAAGCCGATCTGGGAAAAAGTATTGATATTATAGTGGGGTACCATTTTAGTAAAATTACGGTACTTATTGGTTCTGACATTAAGGGACATTTGACCTTTCCATACGTGTTCCGGTCTAGACAATATAAATTTCTGATGATTTTCATTTATGGGTGATGGTATATCTTTTTGACCATAGGGTTTCATTATGTTTAATATATAACTCAATCTTTTCAGCATTTTCATACAACAGGTACTTATTCCAATACTTAATGCTGGAAATGTGTGATGCTGTATTCCCCCATTATGTGTTTATCTGTATGGCCTTATAGCCTATATCTTCAAAGCATTAGTTTCCTACCGTCAATTAATGATTAAGTTCTAGGAATTTCAAAGGACTTTTATTGCAATTAAACTAAATCTTTATTGCAGCAGAATAATTTCTGAAAAATTTTACCAAAATAGCCTAAATATTACTTTTTTCTGCAATCCATCAGCTATTGGCTGCTGATAATCTGTCCTTTTTAAGAAGCACACCCAATATGAGAGTGAGGTTAGGGGGCAGTAAACCCTCAGGGTTCGGTGCTTCAGGGCCAATCCTTGTCAAACCCTATTAACATCCTAATCTATATAAATCTGAATATTCCAAAGAATGTTTTACTACTGTTATAAATAAAATATTTATATCACAGATTATCACTTCATCATATGAAATGGAATAGCCCACCACTAAAATTCTAACTTGATGATGTACAGATTCTTGTTGTATGATTTTGACAGTAATACATTTAATGAAAATAATATTGACTTAATTTATGTTAGGCAACCAGAAATTTTCAAATGAGCTTTAAAAATTTGCTGTTTATTTTCTATTAGTTATTCATTTTACCTACTATTTAAAATTAAGGTAACACCATATGGTTTAAGATATTGTGTTTAGATTTTCGTAATTGAAAAAATGTGTAACCTTAAGAATAAATAGAAATCTTCGGATTTAAGAAATTGCATTTATCACTTCTGAACATCATCCCTGTAGTGGATCGGCAGAAGCCAATATAGAAAGCAGAATTTTGACAGGCCGCTTCAGGTAGGCTATGTGTTGAAATGTTAAAGATTCAGACAATATGGAAAGTTGCTTTCAACGATTTTTGCGGCTACCTCTATTCTATAACACAGGGAAGCTGATTCATTCGAGCAAAGATGAAATGATAAAATGATGCAACGGCATAAACAAAAAAGTGATAATATTTCAGTGATGCCAGCTGCGGTTCCATAACTTATTATTACTTTGTCGTAACTTGGCTTTCGTACAATGCTGTTTAGATCGTTTCTTATAGAAGGTGTTGCTGAGGAAATTCCGAGAATTAACGCTTCAGATAAAAATAATATTATTCACAAAGCTGATGAAAATAAATGGCGCGAATCATATAGCACTAATTTGTGACATATACGTCACTTATGAGATTGGACAGAAATATCTATAGGCTGGCAAAAATGAAGAATGATTGATTGTTACTGTGTTGCTGAGGTCTCGAGTTCTTTTATATTAGTCTATAACTTGGTATTATTTCTCAAAATAATAGGGTGCCAGTGTATTCATTGAAGTTACTTCTGTTATAATTATTTTGATATTATTGTTTCTTAGGACTCACTGAAGTAGGCCTATTACAACAGTAGGAGATACAAGAAATTTACAAAACGCCTTTAAATATCTAACCATTAACTTATCTGAAGAACATGCGTATTAATTGTCCTAATGCACAGGGCACAATAGATAGGTACAAGATATACATAGGTTTATGTACTGGAGGGATGGAGCATAAGACAATGGTAACTATTTTTCCTTTTGAAATTGTGGGATCATTTTAAGTTTTAAAAATATAAAAATTAAAGGACAGGATATGGAATGTATATATAATGCAGATTATGGATACTAGCTGTAGGATAGTGAAGGAAACAGACACCCATAAACATCCATACCCGACTGCATCGTGCTACTCTAATATATTCGTGTAGTTGGGAGCATGAAAGCACATATTTCTACTTCATGGTACGGATGGGTATTATTCCAATGTTTCCTTCAGCTCCTTGTGGTATTCTCTGGCATTTTCCCCTCGGAGAGTAACTATTTTGACGTAAGAATGCTGTTCACATCATGTCATATCTTCATAGCGGCTGGCTCAACCCTATTCATATATCATAACCGTACATCACAATGCAACCAAATGATGTATCCATATGCCAGAGATGCCACACTTTCCCGTGACATACAAATGGTATGGTATCTTCGCCTTACTTTGAGGAGAAAAAAAATAGTCCTTGTATTTCAAAATATAACCTCCAAAAACAAATCCTCGTATCAGAAAGGTGATCCCTCAGATCACCTTAAGTTGTTGCGGTTCTTTCACATAGGCCTATACCAGGGGCGGATCCACGGGGGGGGGGGGAATGGGGTAAATTCCCCCCTCCCAAAAAAAATTGTAACATTAAGCACAAATTATTCAAACGGTCAGCCTTCTAATAAATGTTGTAAAGACAACATAACCCAAATACTTAAATTAAAGCAACGACATTCATTATTTTGAAATACATTTGCAATAAAATGCCGAAATGTTCATTTTGATTTCAATTGTGTACTGGGAATAATTAATTTTTATGAGTAAAACCTTCCCTCTCTCCCCCCCAAAATCTCTCTCTGGATCCGCCCCTGACCTATACTTCCTGTCAGTATACTCTACTTGACTTTATTTTGCAGTTAAATTGTTAATTATAGTATACTTTTGTTATTGTGCTTCTATTAATCGGTCATATGCCATTTAATTGTTATACATACACATTTTTCTTAACTATATTGAATCAGTAAAAGCGTGAAATAAATGAGAGCCCAGAAAATAAGAACGTTTCCTTCATTGACTCTAAGCCCACACGTACCAGAATAGACGCCATTTAAGATATTGTAGCTGTCTGACTCGTTCCCTATACTTGAAAGAGATATTGTTATGAATATAATATAATCATTTTATAGCCAACTGGCCATAACTAAATGAATAGTTCTCACTTGAACAAGTGGTGATATTTCTGAATAAGGTCTTGATTGATGCACAGTTATATAACTTAATAATGCAATTGCAAAGGGTTTGGTATTTCCTGGACCATGATTTGCAATTTTAGAACATATTACCGTGATGGCTCCTGTGTGTTTGTCAGGCACGCGTATGAACACCACAGACAGCTTGCTTCAGAAAAGGCATCACTAGAGAGAGAAAAAAAATGAGAACACGTAACGAGTGAGAAAGAAATAAGGAAGAAGAGATGCTTGAGTAGCACGATTAATAGGAAACCAAGTTGTATCCAAGAAGTTAAAATCATTAAGGTTTTCTACGACCCCAATTCTTCTGCAGATACTGAGGGTACAGTAGACCTAATTTCTAAGCAATACAGGAAATGAGGACCAGGATTTCCCAGGCTGACGCTACCTCCGAATGAAATGCCAAAGAAAGGCAGCGGAGATGACAGCATCAAAAATGTTTGCCTATTTACTTACTTTCTTACTCAAGGGCAATTGACAGTTCCCAAAAAGCTAAAGGAATAGGATCTATTTTATGGAACCTGTAGGTTCATTGCCGCGCTTACCTTAGCCCGGCATTCAACCCTGTTCTGAACTAACTCATCCAACGATCCCTCACAAATCCTACTTCCCTTAAATCTATTTCATATATTGTCCTTCCACCTACGTCTAGGTCTTCCAAGTGATCTTTTCCCTTAGGGTCTTCCAGTCATTATTTTTGTAGATACGTCTTTCCTCCCCCATGTGCGCAACATATACAGCCATTTCATTCTCCGTGATTTAATTACTCTTACTATATTCAGTAGATCGTTGGATCAAACCCGATGGGTTTTCAGGACGTAAAAATTTTAGGCACGGAGTCCTCCGGGAGGGACTTTAAACTGGGGTCCCGTGTCGTAGATTTATGACACGTGAAAGAACTCCAAGCGTAGAGCCTCTGGACAGATTCCTTGGCCCTTTCACGTCCAAGTAATGCCTTAGTTTCGGTGGGGGGGGGGTTGTGAGGCGAGGGGCTTACTACCTTTCACTCTACCCTCTATCAGGAAATAAGCGATTTAACTAGGGAACATAAACCTCCACTTTTAGGTTCTACGCTTCACCACTGGGAGCAATATGAAATATTATGACTGTATTCGGTTATGAAGCTCGTTGTTATCCAGTTTTCTCCCTTCCCCATTTTCATCTCTCTTAGCTCCAAATATTTTCCTAAGCATTCGTTTTCGAGCACTCTCAGAAGTTTGCTTGCTTAAAATAATTTGGCTTAGCTTATACTGTTCGTGCCATTTTAAGAAGATCTCGTCCCAAACCATCGTCTATCTACAAAAGAATATAGGAGCATTGTTCCTTAATCCGAAAGTGTGCACCGACAAAGAACAGGTGCTCTTGTAGTCGCGTGGGTTTCCCCATTGTTGCCGTTTTCATTCACCACTTGCCAAATGAAGTAAATGTGCTTTGGTAGGTATTTGGCAACATTGTTGTGGACTGCAGACAAGTGTGATTATACCAAATTACCTTTCTATTCACTGATTGACAGGTCGAAGAGGATTATAGTGGCAGCAGGTAGAGTCAGTTCTCGGAAAACAAAAAGTCTTTAAGAAGTGGACCTACAATACCCAATGAAACCATTAACTTGTTACAAGTATGTTTCGAGAAATTTTTAATAGTAATCTGTAAACAAAAGCGAATAGTCATTTTGATTCTCTTTTACAACATAAATAATTATAAATGTAACATCTTAAAAAAGATTTGTTACGTAGAATTCACACATTTTAGCATGCATCCTTTTTAATATAATTTTTATAGATATTTTTTAGACGTAGAATAAACACGTTACATAAAAAATTGTTTAATATTAAAGGCTATGCCTGACACAAAACTTCATGAAGAATTATTGACTATTTTCTGAGAAAGAGCAACAGAAGCCGCACGGTGAGGAGATATGAACATTCTTATTTACATATCCCAAGAGTTTATTCTAACACTTTTTCATAATTGTGAGCTGTGAGGAACTTTTGATGTCTTTAATAACTTTTGAGTCAACAATACTGTTATATTGAACTATTGTATAAAATCGTTATAAGGAAAATATTCTATTATAAATCTTTTAAATAAACCAGTATGTTTCTGAGAGACTTCACTTTAAAAATTCACTTGTATACTTCTAATTGTGGATATTTAAAAAAGAAAACTTTGTTGTCTGTAAGTTTCTGTTCTAATTACATATTCCATTGGTGAATAGATAGCATCTAATTACAAGTAAATGGGTACTTTTAGAGGTGATTCCAAAATTGTTGTTGCAGTTTTGAAGTAAATTAAGTCGTAACTGTGGATTGAACGATTAGGCCTACTTAGAATTCTAAAAATATTGAAAAAATCAAATGCAAATAGACTGGAAACCTTTAAACAGAAGTAAAAATTAAAATCTAAACAAAATCCTGAACTTCAGTAGAATTAAATATACTCAGGCCTTTGACTGGGAAATTAACGTAAGATCATGCAAGACATTCTGAGTACGGTACTTTTATTGGTTGGAAAGAAAATTTCTAAGCAATTTGCGAAATCGGAACCAGTACACTAATGCTGTGCTGTTAATTATTTTTAATTCCATTTTACAATTTTAATTACCTCTCACAGCATCCGAAACTTATAACGAATCGACTTGATAAATGTGTTTGGATTCCCCATGGGGTAAATTTAACGGACAATCCATCACTTAATAGGTGTAATTGACATAATATTCAAATGCACCTCTACATACCTTTACCGGTGGATATCCAATGAATAGGATTCCAGCTGTTTAAGAGATGGCTTCATTATTGCTTGTCACTTTTCTAACATGTTAATTAAAACTCCAGGCAGGCAGTACTAGTATTAATACAGAAATTCCTGGGCATAGTGTGATTGAAATTCAACCTTCCGGCAGGTTCAGGGTCCTCCAATTGAATGGCCTTGCCTGTACTTCTTTGGCTTCATACCATGGGCGTCGGCATGGGGGGGCAAGGGGGGGCAACTGCCCCCCCCCTGGATTGCCTTATGGATTCATTTATTTGTGGTACTCTTTGTCAACCTACAATTGTAGCATGGGTAATAAAAAATTGAATTACTTTATAATGAGTTTAGCAAGTATTAACTAATTACAACTACAATATGTATTTATAATAATATCTAACCAAGGCCATTCTCAAAAGAGCGTATTCTGTTAACTTAAAAAAACTTTGTAGCCTCGTCGAATTCAGCTTGGGTTCAAAATAACGATCCGGTTAACTAAGTGAATATTAATGTGTTTAGCTTAATCATTTGAAATTGAGGTCCAAAATTGATTTTGCCCCCCCTTAAAAAAATTCCTGGCGACGCTGCTGCTTCATACCCATACTTTAAGTCTCTGAGATAATAAAATAGTATGATCCAGTGTCGGTTTTTTCATTCTTCTTCTTTTCCTTATCCTTCTTTCTTCTTCTTCCCCTCCACTTGTATTCTTTTTTTCCCCTTCTTCTTCTTCTTCTTCTTCTTCTTCTTCTTCTGTGACCATAGGCTTCGGACTTGGTAATTTCTTTATCAGGAAAGGGGTCTGCTCATGAGTGTTGTGACTACTAATTCCTCTGTAGAATAAAAACGTAATATTTCTAGGATAATGCAACTATAGTTGCTGTTATGATAATCTTACTTCAAGATTAAGGTGAAATCCGTTCTACGGTAGGGTCGCGGATGAAATGACTTGGATGAGTTTTGTAATCTAAAAATACCTGCAATATGGTTCAACCGGGTTTTGAGCCCCGATGTAGCCTACTATCATGGGAGTTTAATTCACTACAAAAATATCACATGTTTTAAAAGCGGTTTCTCATACATTTGAGATTTGTCCCATTCAATGATATTTAAATATTTCTGCTCTGAACTAGAAATATTACAATACAATACAATCCTCAGAGGAAAGTGTACGGGTCAATGATATAAAATGGATTGAACGTTTTGTCTAAATTGTTAAAGAAATATTACCATGTTCCTGAATACGTACCTAAATTGCTAATGACCCCCGCATAAAGAATGATAAGAATAGTTGTATTCATTGGATATTTTTGTGGATATTGCCTCCTCTTTCCTTTGAAATGGTTTTAGTCGTAGTCTATAGAGGATAGTTTTAGAGATCCGGAAGAATGGGAATAGTGGAGTAAGCATTAACTAGCCTTACGGAATAAGTAAAACTCACAGTGCAACTAAAAAGCCCTAATCCACGTTAAGAATCGAACTAGAACGTCTGTGTGAACAGCAAAGACGCTAAGACAGCGAATACAACTTAGTGGTGGACTGATTTATCTTCTTCCAGCATCACAAAAGCCACTCTTGATACGTTTTATCTCATTAGTGGAATTTACTTATCTACTCTTTGAGGAAATAATTTTCTCATTGTAATTCATGACTGGAATAAGGATTACTTGTATGCATTTTAATTTCTGTATAACATTAAACAAATATGTAGGAATGAGACCTTGGTGTGATTTATTCCAAACCTTCAGACCTGTTTACATGGAATATGCTTTTTAAAATATCAGTAGGATCTTCTCGTCAACTCGTAACTCTCCACACTTCTACTTGAAACTTTGTATGGAAATCAAGAACTTATATCTTCAATGGACATTAATGGTTTTCAAAAGGCAGGTTTATTATAATATATATTTATAAGCTGAGTAGTTTCCTTGTGCTGAAAGCTGAAGTTTGTAACTTTTACATAGAATGTTCTTTCAATACACTCATCCACCTTATCATTACTTATAGCTTGATTACGTCATTAATTTTATGCAAGGTCTATGTAAAATCTTCAATAGCCAGGCGTTGATCAGGTAAGAGAAATAATGTAATAATTCACTACTCAAGGCATATTTTACTCGTGGTTATGCTAATTTTCTACTTGAAACGTGAAACCAAATATTTTCAAATAGCAATATAAAATGTAGGGGAGATTGCCCCGTTGCCGGTCAGGCTTCGTTACCAGAAAATAAGTAGTTGACACATTAAGACTCTAGATAACAGCAGAAAACAGTTATGAAGTGGTAGGCAGGAACACTGCTTACCACTTCATAACTGTGTTCTGCTGCTATCTAGCGTCTGAATGTGTAAACTACTTGTTGTCTGGTAACGAGGCCTGACAGGCAACGAGACAATCTCCCCTTTTGTTTAATCATATGATTGTTTATTTGTTATTACCGATTACCAAAAAATAAATAACTGAAAGTGTGAATTACGGATTTTGAATTTTTCACCATCTATCAACCGGCAAAGTAAAGTAAAATTTTAACTTAAACTGCGTAATTCGAAAGTCGAAAAAAAATTCGTCTCAATACTAGTGTTCTTAAATCCAAATACCCTTTGATTCCTGCACAGTAAATTATGAGAAAAGTTTAAATACTAAGAACATATTTGAGACGATATTGCTTCCGCTATGAAGGAAGGAGGGAGCATTATGTGAGTAAAATAAAGTTACAGCATCTTATTCCAAGGAGAGGATCTCCTCTCCGGACAGGGTAAATATTTCCTCTGAAGTAAAGGAATCACTGACACATAATAACGTTTGTGTTCACCTTTACTATAATCCGCTTATTATATGTGACTTACCAGTATTTTAAGGCCTTCCATTAAGAGTACAGATTTGCATCAAAATAGTCGTGTGGTATCGATTAATATCGAACACGGAACGATCTTGAAGCCTTAAGAGCAGCACATGAAATTCCTGTAATAAGCAACCGGTATTTAAAATAAAATAAATTATGTTCATGTTAACTTTAATATTACACTACATTGAAGTCATTTCGTGTTGTAAAATCCGTTGGTTTCAAGTTAACCACCAAGAAAAATCTTCGATTGACCACACGTCATCAGCTGCCATCTATTGCAAAAGATGAGGACTAAGAGAACGTCCTAACAACTGATTGACCAGGTCAGTCGTTTCCGTTTATACTCTATTTGATGAATTTACAATCTCAAAACTTGATCATTTAATTATGGTCAAACAAAAACAGTCGCTTCGGTCGTTTTATAAACATATTCGTGTCTTAATAAATCTCGTGTATAATCTACCTTTGTTTATGGTTTTAAGGAACACCTAGGGCTGATAGTTCAATATGAATCACAGTAATATCTATTGACTTCTTTAATTAATAAGTGAATGATTAATGACGATTGATTTTTGACCTCCTTTTATGACAAGAAACCTGAGAGCGATACGGTGTTCACAACTTTAAAATAATTTATATCATTGAAATAATGCCATGCAGAAAAATTGTAAAAGAAGTGTAACACTGACTGCTGTAGATTTATAAAAATATAGGCCTCAATGTAAAATGGAGATAAAAAATCTGAAACGTATTCGTTATTCTATCTAATGTAACTGAGACATTGACCTCTTGCTTTCATGATGAACACTCATTATGTTGGTAAAAGAGATATTTTTCTCTCTTTAATAATCACTCGTTTCACGTTTCTCGTTTGTTTCATACAGGTGAAGTAAGTCAGTGTCGGATTTGTATCCATCTATATTGCAAATTGTAGTTCACGGCTTATAAGTCAATTCAGAAATATAAAACGCAAGCTTTTGGCCATCCTTGGTTTGAGCCACATTTATAATTCTGATACTGCTGATAACTTGTAAAGCCATTTAGGCCTAATTACAAACCAGTTTAGCCTCTCCCGTTGTAGAGACGTTTATGCGGTCCTCGCCGCCCGGGTTTTACAGGACTGCGACTTGTCAGGAGAGAGATTACCTTTGGATCACACACATACTTTTTCGACCAGACAAGGACATGGAGGGATTCCCGAGATGGGTGATCAACCCAATGCCGGTGCCACCTCCGAGACAACACGAATAAATTGGACGAGATACACCAGTCGGAGATACACCAGTCGCATACACATTCATTCCGACCAAGACAGAGGTGAGATGATAATCACGGCCACATTTTTATCCTCGGACCACAAAGGAGAAAGTTACCCAACACTCGTTTTCACAGGTGAGGGAAAACCCAGGAAAAAATCCCACTTAGATAAATTGCCCCGGCCATGAATCGAACCATGACCTCTGCTTGAGGAGATCGAATGCATCTCCTGCGCCACAGATGTGGGTTCTGTGAAAGCTTCAAAGTCCTATATAGTAAATGCTTTATTTACTTTGAAACTGCATTATTTAAACTATTTTAAAATCATTGTGTTCCTTGAGTTCAGTACTATGTATAACCGGATGCCACTTTTAAACTTTATAGGCTTTATTAATTTTTCATTTTCATAGGCCTATGGCAGTATTTGGTGTTATTTCACGGCTTCAACAAATGCGATTATAAATTAAACTCTCAACCTGTAAGATCAATAGGAATATACTATACACCCCACAACATTTCGCATTTTACACGACCTGTACATCATTTTAATCTTTAAGAGGAAATAAAATTCTCATGAGCTCTGTTTCAGTTTACTCCATTCTTTGCTTCTTCAGTCCCTCTCAAAATGATATTCCTTTACTGCAAGATATACTTTTAAATCCGCCTCTGAACACAACATATGTCGAGTTGCCATTATTGCGGTTTGCATTATTTTATGGAATTCCGGTACGTTAGCGCTCCTCTAAGGTGTGATTACTATTCTCCACACGTATTCAATTGAAGTGCCTCTACGCTCGAAACTGCTGTTCGTGTTTACAGCAATTAAATTAAACTTATTACATCATATGGGTGCATTTATACTTCTGTTTATTTATTTTTATTCCTTCATACATAATGCCTAACTTGTTTTTAAATATTGCTTTTTAGGTTTATTTTCCCGAGAAATAATTTACTTAATTTTGAACCTTGAACCATAAACTTACCAGATTTTTTATTTGAAGCATAATTTTGTTCCTTTTCTTAATGTCTCAAACCTAACGCCTTTAATGTTTAAAAGTAGCCTTTTCTTCTTATGTTCTCGAGAAGAACTGATTTTATTTAAATCTTAAAATGAACTGTAATGTTTATTTGAATTTATTATAGAATTCGCTGATATATCTTGATTTTCGTCATATTTCCATCTTTCTGTAAAACATTCGTTTGCTATGTCGTTCTTTCATTATTGTTGTTTCCATATTTCGGTCCGTTAGTTATTTCTTCTTTCCTTTTCATTGTTTCTTTTTGTTCCTTGTTTGCCTTTCGTCTCATTTTATGTATTCTTTATTTCTTCCTTTCTTACATTTTTCATCCATGTGCACTGTTTAGGCCTACCCAAGATTAGGCCAGAATCACTTGCTAATTTCCATTTTCTCATGCTTTATTATGCTCCCTATTCTCCAATCCATTTTTTTTCTGGTGCCCATACAATATTCTTTTAAACATATACAGTTATGCAATGATACATCCTCTCATTGATACTGAACTACTGGACACTTTTAAACAATCTTTTTTTAAGGATGAGAAAGGTATTTTTGAAGCAATAGGTAATTTTTTAGTTTTTTTATATAAGCTTACTGCGATTATATTGCTAATAGAGTCACAAGTAGGCCTAGGCCTACATTGAATGAGGGATTACGAAACCAGCACGGTAATAGACTCCGTGTAGCTGCAGCAAATTGATTAGGCGAGTTCACAAGTATCCTATCTAAATTTCATTGACACTAATTACAGATCTAAGCATGTGTGTTAAGTGGGAGCCGAATAGGAAATGTTCATCACTGTAAAAAGCATTCCATTTCACACCTGACGCCATTCAGCCTTTTAGTCTCCCTTTCATAAATATTAGTATGTGGAATCACAGATTGCGTCACCATTTCGAGGCTTATGGACCATACAAATCCTACAGACGCGCATGAGCTGGTAATGGAATGGTCGCTTAAATGTTGTGATTCGTATTAGGTTATTTTGAGGTTTTATCTCATATGTCAGCCCTAATAATATATAAAATAGTATTGCTCTCACCAGGGCCGTCGCGTGGGCAGGGCGACCGGGGCGATCGCCCCGGGCGCCGCGACCAAGGGGCGCCGTGGCAACGGCAAAAATAAAACAACAAAATTTTAAATTATACTCGTATGTTAGATGTACATAACGTATTTTTTAAAGTTAAGTACAACTGAATTTGGAATATTACGTTGTTTGTTTTTATTGAATAAATAAATATTTGACACCAATAACTTTATATTTTCTAAGTTACCCCAAAATAAATATTTGCTCAAAATTGAACAGCTGGATTTGCTTGTATACTGTTAATAATAATAACCTAATAATAATGCGTGTTTAACCCCATTATTATATGTATTTGATAGTGTCGCGTCACGTCGCTCGCTGTGAGTTTGTGTTTGAATCCTTACAGATAGGTGGAATGTCGGGTGGGTGCACGTGGGATTGAGTTTTTTGGGGGGGGGGGCGCCAGACGAAATCTTGCCCCGGGCGCCAAAAAATCACGCGACGGCCCTGGCTCTCACTGGTTAGGTCTAGATCCACCTGTCAGAGAACTGAAGATGGCCGATTTAGGCTGAAATGCATTTTGGATTTGTCACATAGATTTGCAAGAGTTTAGATTTTTTTGAATTTTTAATTTTTAACCCTTAACCCTTGATGGACATGGTTATTCTGTTACATTAACATGTACGTGCGGTCTGAATGAAGAACTTACAAAATGTGAATTTTAATTATTATTCAAGCAAATTGATTCCCAAATGTGTAATTAAACGAGCATTATTATTACATTATTATTATTATTATTATTATTATTATTATTATTATTATTATTAAAAAAGCATTAATTAAACAAGCATTATTATAAATATGGGCCTCGTACCACATTCGCACACAAAAATTCGCACGCAAACGCGCACACACATACACACAACATTAGCTGACCTAATTTAACTTATTAAAAAACTGAATACTACCCTTTCATAAAAGTCTGGAATTTTATTATTTTCCCCGATTACAAGGCATTCTCTTTTACGGCATGGCTGAGAGAGAGAAAGAAAGAGAAAGATCACTTGATAGTCGTGGGATAACAGTAATGGATATTTGCAAACCGTGAATTGAATGTCATAAAAGTGTGGAATGAATTATTATGACAGACGGAGGCGTTAAGTATTCTATTATGACTCTTTTAAGTTTTTAGTGCTTATACTTCATCTCTTAATTCTTTGAGTTGAAACAAGGCGTGATTTATAGGGATGGCATTAACAATATTCAAATGTGTGTGGGCTGCATCTTGAGGTTCTCAGGAAGACGTTTTAATACATATTACAAGTTCCCATTATCTTCATAGCTGTCACGTGTTTTCCTACTTTATTACCACAGAAAACACTTGAAATGATATCATCAGGGGAACTCTCAGGCACTGACATAAGGCTATGTACAGTGGAACTCCAACTTCTGGATTAATTGGGTACGGACCCGATCCGGATAATGAAATATACGGGTAGTTAAATAAATCATGAAAAATAGTAGTTTTGTTAATTACTATACTATACTTAGATATAAAGTGTCGCATCTTGAATATATCGGCCAGCAAATAATAGGCCATGAAAGAGGGTTTCCCAATGCACGCTGCTGCAAAAATAATTTGAAAACGGCCTCAAATCAATCCGGATGGTTGGATAGTTTGGCCGGTTTTAATGAAGAATTTTTTCTTGAGAGAATTAGAACCTCGAATTATATTTACTATTTATTATATTTATATTATATTTATTTATTATGTATACGACTATTTAACGAACATGAAGTATGTAATGAATAATTTAAACTATAAAAATGAATAAAAACATAGCCTTTTGTGTCATTGTAACTTCCATAACTTTCTCTTCCCGAACAAAAGATTGCCTCTAAGTATAATATATTGTAAATATGTATAAAATCTTTTCATGTAACTTGGTTGTAAAAATGAAGAGAATATCGTTACCACATTAAATCGAGTCCCCGAAGGTTACATAACACATATAAAATGTGATTGACGCACTCACGTAACTTTCTTAGCTCTAAGTATGGCCAGTACATCTTTATCACTTCACATTCTGATATAAAATAGGAGGCCATATTGCAAAGAGCGCGTATTCAGTTGTTTGAACCTGATGCAAAGCTTTATGGACTGCTGTAAAAAAAATTCTTCAGATAAAAGTTTTAGCTCTTAGTATAAACACCCCGTGTACATAATTTAATCAAAATCGTTTGGGCCGTTTTCGAGAAAATCGCGAACAACGAAATTTTCTTCATATCAAGTCCCCTTTAAAGAAATAAAGTCGACGCCAATCTTCGTGTCACATCCTCAGAAGGTACCTAACTCAAATACAAAATTTTGTTTTCATACGGTTTGGCTGTTCACAGACACACACATACATGTTTCTGAAAATAGAATTTTTTGGATTCAGGCTGCCTCAAAGCGTGTATTTTAGTTCCTTTACCTATAGTACCTGTGTTACAGTCAGAGGAAGTAAAGACATATAAAGCAACGAAAGCAGAACACAGCGTACAGACCTGAATGGGGGAGGATAAAAACTCCATCATCCCTCTTCGGCGTGGACTCATTCGTCATAGCCTTGTGACAGACCTGATGAGTCGGAGCTTATTACACTGCTTGGTGAAACCGGATAGCATCTATTATTTACTATCCAGGAATAAAAGCAAGAAGCGAGCTCTTGTATTAACCAAATGCCATCAGGGCTCTGGTTGCGATAATTGAATTTTCCACCATATCACTATTTTTCATTGGCGCTTCCACGATCTCCATAGTAACATTCATGTAAACATTCTAAATTAATGATGATATATCGTACGTCATAAAGTTCTGTTGTGACACCTCAAAACTTTCTCGAGTGGTCTTCAACCGTGAGTTATGGAATCGCTTCCGAAATGGAAATTTATATATGATATATTCATATAAAATATTAAAATTACCTTTTCGCTTCTTGATTCTACGTTACTAATTCCAAATGTTAAAATTATTTTATAAAAAATTGTGAAACTTTTTGAAATCTAGGATACAATTTAATCCTCTCACGCAGCGGGCCCGGGTTCGATTCCTGGTCGGGACAAGTTACCTAGGTGAGGTTTTTTCCGGGGTTTTCCCTCACCTATGAGACAAATGTCAGGTAACTTTAGGCCCTTGTGGTCCCCGGATATCATCTGGCCGTCATTATCATCTTCATCCTCATCCTCGCCTTGTTCTGAGTGAGTGTGTGTGTGAATGGTGTTATCGTCCTATGTGTTCGTGTTGTCTCGGAGGTGGCCCCGGCATTGGGCTGATCACTCATCCGGGGAGGCCCTCCATGTCCTTGTCTAGTCAAAAAAGTATGTATGTGATCCAAAGGTAATCCCTCTCCCGACAGGTCGCGGCCCTGTAAGGCCCGGGCGGCTTGGGTCGCTTAAATCCTAAAAGGGAGAGGTAAAACTACGAAAAAGAAAGAAAGAAAGGATACAATTTACTTGATGAAGCAACGTAGGAATGTTTAATCGGAAACATGAAACTGACTCCAAGTTTTCTACAATATTAGGCCTACTGCTATGTATGATACCAGGCATTATGTTACGGGCATGTAATTTGTAATAACAATGGTAACTAATAATAATTAATAAACCAAAAGTAATAAATTGTAAGAACAATTTCAGCTTCTGTAAGCATAATAATTAGATCTGCAATTGCATTCAATCACTAGAGAAGTTTTGATCAGCAGATGTTCTTACACCAAACCTTTCTCATAAGCTTTCCAAAAATCAATTATTACAATTGTATAATATTTTGTAATTGCGCTGCCAGTAGATTCAGCATCTCTTACTGTGATTTATTTTCTGTAGTGTGAATGGGGGAAAGTCCTAACTGGACAGGAGTTTCAATTGTACTCTTCTATCAGCAGATGTAAATCATTTTTAGTAGTAGGTCAGCAAAGTTATTTTATTTAGTAGGTCAGCAAACGTATCTTATTCACGTAACAGCTCGTAATTTACTTTACAGTAAATTCCATTGTCCAATTCAGCTCAATATTTGCGTAAGATATTCCGTACTGAAAGTATTGATTGGCTTAGCAGATATATATAAAACAGGTTGACAGTGCAGTTAACTGGGTGGCCCTTGTCGTAGATTTACGGCACGTAAAAGAACTCCAAGCCTAAATTAAAGCCTCTCGGCCCTTTCACGTCCAAGTAATACCTTAGTTTCCGGAGGGGGTTAAGGGGCGATGGGCTTACCACCTGTCCCTCTGTACTCTCTAGGAAAATAAGCGTAACAAAATTCACATCGGTAAAGAAAAACCTCCCTAACATTGGGACATAGGATTCGAGAGAGATTATAACTGTTTACACGAATTTATTTTCCGTCATATTTTGCAAATGAATTAGGCCTATGAATTTCAGAATCCTCACATGTCCAGTATTTTCACAAAATTACTATTCTTTCAAAATCCTGTCTTCTTTCATCTATCTATCATGTAGTGTAGTAATCCCACAAATCCATCAACATTTGTATGTTTTATATGGTCTTGTGGTTTGGGTGATTTGCAGAAAGCCCACGTGTTCTTCTTCATCTAGAACACATTTAATATAAAATAACCAAAATCATAAGTTTTTGCCATTTCTTATCATTTTTATTATACATTTCTGTTAAAAATGTAAAATATCTGCAAGTTATACTTAAATATCATTGAGTAAAGTCGGATATTGAAGCAATGGATGTGTATTCGTGCAAGAAAAAAAATACTGTTTAAAATTGCTCTTTCTAATAAGGTTTATATGAGAACTTCTCCTGCTATCTAATTTTCATTAATTTCACTTTTACTCAATTTTCATCTATTTACTTTACCCTAATGCACGAGGTTTGTAAAAAAAAGTCGTATTGGCTTTCGAAAACCTCACATGTCTAAGTTTAATCTTTTATCCTAAAGCCAAGATGATAATTACACCTAAAAAAATGTGTTAGTAGGCTATACTTCACTTACAATACTCTATTTATGGCTGTAGTATTCTTTTCTGAAAGTTTTCCATTCTTGAATGAAACAGTTTTTTTCTTTCTCTTAAAAAATGTTGCATGTGGACAGTAAGGTTGCAGAAATTCATGATTCAAATATACGAAGCACTCCTACATAGTCAATTATATATAAGGTATAATATATTTAACAGTTAAGAAAATAAGTTAATCAGATATGCAAATTTAAGTTGTTATAACAAATTATTAATGATTTGTGAATATGAAATATAACTTCCTTGCTAAGGATATCATATATTATTTTTCAAAATAGTCACTTCCATCGTAATTGCCGGTTTAGACTTAAAAATGTATGACTCCAGCAACAAGAATTAAAACATTATTAAGATTATATAGTAAAAAAAATAATAGAATGATGGAATGACTACGTGATGCTGGAGTTACTGTTTTTGTATAACTTTAAATGTCAAATGTAGAAAAAATCAAAGGAATGTTAATGTGAGTAGGTTCTGACATAATTCTAGCAAATTAAGGTGTTAATAAGCTAGGATAAGATAATATAAAGCTTCGTAGTGAGTAAGAACAATAATGAAGTCATGGCAGTAAATGTAATTAAAGGTGTGAGTAGAATTAACACAAACGTAATTGCAATGACGTCACTTAATGAAGTCTCGAAAGATGAAGTGTGTTTTCTTTTGTTTTCACCGCCGTTAATTTATGAAGCTTAGCTCTTGGTTTTATTTTTAATAATTCAATAATATATTCAATTCATATTTCATTACATTAAGTTCTTGGACTTCGGAGAAAAGAAATACGTAGAAACATCTTTAATTCTTGCACATGCTAGATTCTTACAGATATTTAATTAAAAATAAAAGGCTTCCAGTTTTAAATAATTGAAAATAAAGGCTTTGTAATCTTTGAATCTAACCATAGAAGTCTAGTTTTGATCAAATCTCATCAGACCTGTAGTTTATATCTGAGAAGCCCTTCAAGTCATCCAATAAAACTCTTTACGCCCAAACCTGCCTTGAAATTTTTATGATAAAGAAATATGCTATAGCTAACCAGATCTGCTGGCGATTTTCACCAAAAAGCTCCAAAATTAATATTTTCACTGATACTGACGTGTAAATCCGTCGCTTCCAAAGTTGTACCTTATAAAAGCAGAGATATAAGATTAAATTAGTAAGGGTAAATGTTAAAATCTAAGAATTTTTCTCTAAATGTTACAGTTGTCATTCATGGAACCCACCTGCTCTAATTAAATTTTCCTCATTAATTTTAAACTTAGAACCCATTTGGTGATTACATTTGTGACTTCCTTACTATCATCATATAAATTCAGCTCTGAAATGTTTAAAAACATAGTCTTAAGGATGCTTGCCTTATCTCCAAAACCCACAAAGTTGAAGAATTTCAACGTGACATATCTTCATTAAATTAAAATGTTCATAAAAAGAGGAATTGAAAATAAACCGTATTTTTAGGGTAGAGACTTATTTTCCGGCAGATATCTTTTTCTATATTTATAATATTTAGAAATGTTAGCTTTAAAATTATGGCGGAACTATAGGATAAGTAGAACTGAAATCATTTGATCATGATGTAAGTAATTTTGATATTAGGCAAAATTCTCATAAAGATATTAGAGTAAGTTAAGAATTCAGGTCACATTATTATGAAAAAAAAACCTTTTATAGGCCTACATACAATATTGACAGGACCCATAATCTACAACATTACTGAATACCGTGTTTTTCATTTAATACAATGAAAATAAATACGAGGTATTTGTTTCATATTAGAACTACTGAAATTCTATTTTTATGATCCGATGGTTCAGTAATTTTTTAAAACGTTAGGCGGTTCTTCAATGTGGGATTAACGCAATTTTGGAAACAAACATTGTACTCTCAGGGAAGGAATCCCTCCATGCTTTTGTTAATTAATTCAGGATATTAAAAAGTTGGGTATACGGTACTTGAATAAAGCTTCATGATACGAAAACAATAGAATAAACTTCTGTCTAAGTAGGATAATACTGGTTTTGCCGCTTCGAACTCATACTCGTCGCTGTACTCCTAATGCAGCAGGGGTTTTCAGGTGAGCAAAATTTATTAGTGTGTAATACAGGATTTCTACTTCATATTCAGGATAGGAATAGTTTCTCAAGGCAGGTTTTGACATTTTTATTGTTGAAGCAAATATTCTACCTAATGACCAGTACTTTGCAGGATACAGCACAAAGTAATGTTTCGATGGGCTCACTGTGATGTACGTACAGGAATGGACTATTGTAAAATTTAATATATTTTAATTGCACAATATTTAACGATTTAACTGCTACTGAAGGTCGCGGGTTCGATTCCTGATGAGGTCGTTGGAATTTTTCAATTGGCATAATCCTTCCGGTGGCACTATGGCCGTGGGATCGACTCAGCCTCTAACAGAAATGAGTACCAGGAGCAATCCTGGGGGTAAAGGTGGCCGGTGCGTAAAACTGACAACCTTACCACCTTCACGTGCCGAATGTCCAAATTCTGGGAGCCTCAACCTCCTGGAACCCTCTGGGCCTCCATGTCCTGTATAGGGATCACTTTACTTCAGTTCGTTATGACTGTTATTCATGGAAAATAATATTCCACTAAAATTTTCATCAATTTCAAACTTAAAGTTCTTTGATAATTTCACTTGTTAATTGCTTCTATCAAAATATGAATTCAGATTAGAAGGGGTTAACAAGGGAACTGAAATTTAAGTCCCCATAAAATAATGCTTTACCCCCCCCCCCCCCCCCCATCAAAATCCTTTTTAATGCATGAGTGAAAATTAATTACCATCTGCAGAAAATTACACACCATTTATCATTACGAGACAAGAATTTGTTAGTAATTGTTTGTCAAACCTGTTACATTTATTTTTGGAGGTAATCTCTTCATCCGAGGTACAAGTGGTTTCGGAAGGAGTTCGCTTTTTATTTTGTGAAAGAGTCATCAGCGTGAAATGAGTTGATGAGTGTGCGAATCTTGCACTGACTGGTGCGTTGATGTTGAAATCCCGTGACATACTTAGATTCCTTGATAAAGAACTTTATTATGAGATCTTCACAAGTGTATGAAATGAGATGCAATTACTAAATTCACTTAGCTGTAATCCTACCTCTATATACAAATTATAATGTATTCACTTTAAGTATATAACAGACTCTTTAGGGTTATAATATTGTAATTATCATGTTGGTAATTAAAGAATAAAATAGCACAGGAAATTCGTTTGTTCCTCTATTCATTAAGCAAATTAGCATTGGTTGAATAATACCAAGATAATTACATATAATCCGGAGTTTTAAAGTTAAATGGCGTCTTTATTACACGTAATGTAGACAGTAAATAATTATCTTCAAGAAATAATTTATCAGACAGCTTACTGTTTCTCGAAATCCGGTTATGCCGAAAATAGAGTTCCAGACACTAATACTGTTTTAACAAGTAAAAAGAATAAATAATTAATAAAACCTATTTGTAATCGAAGTCGGCCGCGTTGGTCTAGAGGTAGCGTGCCGCCTCTAGATCCGAAAGTCGCTGGATCAAACCCGGGTGCGGTCGATGGATTTGATCTGGACGTAAACATCCTCGGGGAGGTACTTTAAGCTGGGAGGCTCGTGTCGGCACGTAAAAGAACTCTAAGCCTAAATTAGAGCCTCTGAACGAAATTTCTCGGCCCTTTCACGCCCAAATAATACTTACTTTCCTGGAGGAGGGCTGTGAGGCGATGGGTTTACCACCTGTCACTATGCCCTTTGTCAGGAAATAAGCGTAACAAAATTCAAATAGGTAACATTAACCTACACTTGGAGGCCCTATGCTTCTCCAGTAGGAGCAATATGCAATTTGATGATGATTTGCTATCGAGTATTCCTATGTGTCCACCGCTGTGGCGTAGCGGGCCCGGGCTCAAATCCTGGTCGAGACAAGTTATCTAGGTGGGGTTTTTTCCGGGTTTTTCCTCACCTATGAGGAAAATGTCGGGAACTTTAGGCCCTTGTGGTCCCCTGATATCATCTGGCCGTCATTATCATCTTCATTCCATCCTCGCCTTGTCTGGGGTGGGTCAAGAGAATTCGTCTGACACCCTACTTAGACTTACGATGTCCACTTTTGTTTTTAGCATTTCTCAAACCACTGGCATTTTGAAATTATACAGACCATGTGCTATGTACGACAGAATGTTACTAATGTCGTTTTGTTTATGGTTTCTTATTCCTAACGACTACATTTCATCATTATAATACGAATCCCACGTTTCTGGGAAATATGCATGCATATTGCGTTAACCTACAAAATAATAACGAAGTCTGACATGCACAAACTGCGAATCTAATCAAGCTATCCAACAACACATTCTGTAATGAACTTTACTGACGTTCTGAACACGATTAAGGTGAATTTGGCGTGATAAGCTGAAATTGTTTACAATATTAGAGTTCACCATCTAATGCTTTACTTAACCATTGTAATACCATTTTGTTTACATTACGTGCATTATGTTGGGGTTAATGGGGCGTGGAATAAGTGCTTTGTATTGCAATAAGTTAGATTGAGGAAATGCGAAACAGTACCGTAGCTTTATTTATATATTATGTAGCATCATCAACTTTTAAGCATGAATGATATTTCTCTCTCTCTCTCTCTCTCTCTCTCTCTCTCTCTCTCTCTCCCTCTCCCTCTCTCTCTCTCTCTCTCTGTATCATTATCAAAGTTATTCTCTTGCTACGACAAAAAAAAACTCTTAGTTAATCACCGCTTATGAATCCTAATTTCTCAATATCTTCCACAAAAGTTTACTCTTATCATATAAGTTTAGTATATTTTGGCTACTACTTCATGACGTTAGGTTAAGGTTTATGTTTTATGTTCAATATTTATATTAACAATGTCTCTGTAATTATTATTATATTTGTAATTTGTTTGTACTATTTTGTCATTGTGAGCGGGTTGTGTGCATAAAAGGAACTTTTAAGTTCTACGCTTACAATCCTTAAAATGAAATTAATTCTCTCTCTTTTAAGTTTAACCTCTCCAGGTTTAGGGACATATATGCGGTTCACGCCATCCGGGTCTTTCAGGACTGCGACCTGTTGAGGAGAGGGATTACCTTTGGATCACATACATGGATGTCCTCCCCGGATGGGTGATCAGTCCAATGCCGGGGCCACCTCTTAGACAACACGGGCTCTGAGGACACAGCAGTCGCTCAAGCCGAACGAGGCACGGATTGATTGAGGTGATAATGTCGGCCACATAATGTTCGGGGACCACAAGGGCCTAAAGTTTCCCGAAATTCGTCTCAGAGGTGAGGGGGTAAGCCGAAAAAAGAATCCATATAAGAAGCTTGTCTCAATCAGGAGCCCCGACCAGGGCCATCTGTGAGAGGAGAGATAACGCATCTCTACGCCACAATTGATGGACGAGTTATTTTTCAACTTGTAAAAATATTATAATATTGATCTTATGGATCAAGTGATCATAAAGAATATCTGACTCCTATGTTATAACACCTGTATTTCAATCCCGTAGAATGTAGTTTCTCGTCTATTAAATCCTTAGTTTTACGTCTCACAGTTAGTATCGCGCTGGCTTTCTGTGCTCAAAGTTGCGGTTTCGATCCCGGCCCTGGGATTTATGTGTGGCATTTATGTGTGCATTGTGCATAAATGTGACAGGCCCATATCAGTAGATTTACTGGCACGTAAAAGAACTCTTGCAGGACAAAATTCCGGCACACCGGCGACGGTCACAGGAATAAGTGGCAGTACATCCCCGTCGTTAAATCATCATATACCAACGAACGTCTCACTTATCCACTTGAAGCTCTTGTCGTAGTTCTGATTCCATGTTAGTGTGTGTTTCGGGTACAAATTTTGTTCCTCTAGGGGACAAGGCCAGCCGTTATTCTCGCAAAAATTCATGAAAACGTTTGTAGTTCACTAAAATATGTGATGATTTAAACAGACCCTTGGAATATTAGATATATGCTTTAGGGTCGACTCAGCCTCTAGCAAAAAAGAGAACGAGGAGAAATCCGGGGGGGGGGGGGGTAAAGACGGCCGGTACGTTTGGCTGACGTATCTTTACGTTCCGAATGTCTAATATCTGGTAGCCTCAACCTCCTTTGACGCTTAGGTTCTCCAATACCTTTATAAGGAACACTTTATTTCTTTTCACTTTGCATGAACTATTAGCCTATGAGATGAGTAAGAAGATCCAACTTTATCGATCATTTTGACGCTAAGAGCATACATTATTGTATGAACTTTCCTTCCCTGACTATGTACATTGAAGGCCTATATTCTAAGATGTGTTCTTGGATTAACTATAATTATAGAAATCTTAGGATCGTTAAAACGCCTATGACAGGCTTTTGTCTGTAAAAGGAGATAATAAAATTTGTCAAGGAAATCACCAATGATGAACTAACAATCATTTTCGGGGTAAAGGCTCATTTGCATGTGATTAATAGCTCGCGTGAATTACTAGACTATTGCAAAGAGCTAAATTTGGTTACTACTCATGCGAACTTAATAATTTAGTACTTACACAAGTACAAGTAAAGAATTTAGTAAGTTAGTTTAGTCAAATCAATAGACATCAATTATTTTTACTACCGTGAGTTGGCTTCCCCCATTAAGTTATTCCTCACTGATCATGTTCGATATAACCAAGTTCGCAACAGTGACCACGGTTATTTATTGTGTATTGTGATAATTAATTGCTGAAAACAACAATAGATGATCTGCGATCCTGACATTTAATTTTGTTCAAGAATAACTTATACAATTCATGTATACCTCTGCAATAAACAGACTCGGGAAGCTGCTTACATACGAATCGTGCAATTGAGAGTCTGAGATTAGGGAAATAAAAAAATGAACCTAGAAAGTAAAGAGTAGACCCTATGTACAGTCAAGAATTTTTTAAAAATTAGAAATAGTGGGGTTCTTGTCTAGAGAATGTATACACGCCATAGAACAGAAGAGAGATAATCTGTCGATATATGAAATTGATTAATTGAAATTACAAACAAGTTTGTTTACATTAGCAACAGTAACATGTGAACACCTTTCCTTTATTCCAAAACATTGCGTTTCTTTCAACTTTGCTTCGATAAAGTAATGCAGCAGAAAATTACTTATTCTCAAAATGTGACCTATTCAGTTTGCTCTCCTTCGAAGAACTGTAATAATGATTGATCTCTTCTCGTTCACTCTCCTCAGGACTTCCTGATTTATCACAATCACAATCCATTTTATTTTATCCATTCTTCTCTAGCTCTACATTTCTGTACTTTTCAGGTACTCCTTCTCCTTAGGGGTACTACTATAAGAATTATTTGCAGTGAAAGTCCCGTTAAAGACAAACGCAGTTTTACTAAATCTTTCTCACCCATACCTCTGAACTTCGGTAGGAAACAGCAGTTCACAGAAAAGTTTTACAGATCTTGTGTATGGCAAAGCTGTTAACATGGTCAGAAATGGCTAAATGAAGCATTGAAAGTGGTCATCATCAATGAATGGATCGTAGTTTATTAGGATAAATTGGTAACTCCAGCAACCATACTCGTAAATCATCTAACGAAACCTTTGAACAAATTTGTGCTATACAGAAAGTAAATTGTTATGTAGGGAGCCTTTCAGGTAAGCCAATTCCTTCTTCATATATTATTACTTAGTGCCTCATAAATTTTTCATATACTGCAGTCCAAAAGTTAAATGTTTTGATCTTTAGTCATTAGAAAAATGCTGTAGGGAACCAATATTTTTACATTGTTTATATTTAAGTGGCAGGAAGAGTTTGGTGTTGGGGAACAATTGATGACTTGTAGATTCGCGCGTGGCTTCCTGGGGCGGGACATGGATCTCACATCTCACCTCACATAACCTCACTTTGCAAACACCAACTAATGGTAGCCATCGTTCATGCTTGAGTCGGCCGGTCTTGCTGTGGACATGGTCGCGCCCGCTTGCGCATATGGTGATTTCTATCATTCACCATTAAACACGTTGTTTAAGTTATACCTTAAAAATCCATTTGTTACAGTAATGCTCTTCTGAGCATGATTTGAAACACAGATGAATTTCGTCAAAAATG